>CM054128.1:4343829-5784832 GCA_028751855.1 Ambrosia trifida
CCCATTACCCGTATATTTAAAGTTGTTTTTTTTTTTTTCTAATTTAACTTGTTAAAAGTAAAACGCAACCCAAATTGACCCGATCACAAGTAACTTGGCAAAACTGTGCCACTTCTGTAGTTAATAATGTTATGCATTATTCAACATCTTGTAGGTGGCGGAGTGCTCTTCTGTGGAGAACCTTTTTCACGACGGCTGTAGTAGCTGTGGTGTTGAGATCTCTTATAGAATATTGTAAAAGTGGAAATTGTGGCCTATTTGGCGAAGGGGGTCTCATCATGTTCGATATCAATAGCTCAATACCGGATTATAACGTGGTAGATCTTTTGGCTGTTACATTAATTGGAGTGATTGGAGGAATCTTAGGAAGCTTGTATAATTATCTTGTCGATAAGGTCCTGCGTACTTATAGTATGATCAATGAGTAAGCCCCCTTACTGTTCATTTTCGATATTCACAAATTCGTCAAAGAAACCATCTGATTTCACCAAAACTCATGAAAACAATTTAAGAGATGTTTGGATTCTGATTACTCAATATCACATAACTTTCAAAATATACATCTAAACATCTTCTATTCAAATTATTATCTAGCTTTTCTTTAACGCGTTGGCTGTGGATAGAGAACTCCACAGATACCGTGTTTGAGTGGGAGCAAGATCAATCTGTGATGTGTGACCTCGAATGTTGCAAATGTTCAGATTATATTTGTTGATTTTGCAGGAAAGGTCCCACTTTTAGGGTGCTTTTGGTCGTTATAATTTCGCTCTTGACATCTTGCTGTGCTTATGGCATACCCTGGTTCAGAAATTGTGTCCCATGCCCCATTGGCTTGGAGGTAGAATGCCCTACAGTAGGTCGTTCTGGGAGCTACAAATCCTTCCAATGTCCACCGGGTCATTATAATGATCTTGCATCCCTTATGCTCAACACCAATGATGATGCGATTCGCAGCTTATTTAGTTCCCTTAATGCAGATGAATTCCGTATGACCACTCTTCTTGTGTTCTTTATTTTAATGTATACCCTTGGTATCATAACTTATGGCATTGCAATTCCATCTGGACTCTTTATTCCCGTTATTCTTGCTGGAGCATCATACGGTCGTCTTGTTGGTATTCTACTCGATTCATTCTCAAATCTTAATGTTGGTCTCTTTGCGCTCCTCGGGGCCGCTTCTTTCCTAGGTGGCACAATGAGAATGACTGTGTCCCTCTGTGTCATACTTCTTGAACTCACAAATAATCTCCTTATGCTTCCACTAATGATGCTCGTTCTCCTCATTTCGAAATCCGTTGCTGATAATTTCAACAAGGGTGTTTATGACCAAATTGTGAAAATGAAAGGGTTACCTTATCTTGAACCCCATGCTGAACCATACCTCGGACAGTTGGCTGCAGGTGATGTTGTTTCTGGACCATTGATCACGTTTTCTGGAATTGAAAAAGTTTGTAACGTTTTGCATTCTTTAAGATTGACTTCACATAATGGCTTTCCTGTCATTGATGAGCCACCATTCTTGGACGCACCAGAACTCTGTGGGGTCGTTCTGCGGTCTCATTTGATTGTGTTGCTTAAAGGAAAGATGTTTACTAAAGATAGACGTTTGACTGGGACCGAAACGTTACAAAGGTACCATGCATCTGATTTTGCAAAAGCGGGATTGGGGAAGGGCCCGAAGTTGGAAGATTTGGATATTAAGCCAGAAGATATGGATATGTATGTTGACCTTCACCCGATTACCAACACGTCACCTTACACCGTTATCGAGACAATGTCTCTGGCCAAAGCTGCTGTTGCTTTCAGACAGCTTGGGCTTCGGCATTTGTGTGTAGTACCAAAGACTCCTGGGGTAAGCTCATTCTTTTTTTTTTTTTTTTTTTTTTTTTTTTTTTTTTTTGCAATGTACATTAGAGGTAGAAAGTGATGGCAAGGGACTGATTGGATAATGGGTCAAAACACACATTTTTTTACCGATCGGGTTGTGTTGACCCGAAGTGCACTTTTCCCGACAAATTTTGGGCTTTTAAGTAAATATTAACGTGTCATCTTCCGGATCATAACGTTTTTTTTTTAATTAAAAAAATGATTTAGATGGTTTTACACATTCAAAAATACACTTTTGACACCCTCTATGACCCTTAGGATATAAAAACAGCTCGAAATGGCCATCCCAAGTAAACGGGTCAAACCTGCCTCCTTCAATAAAATCCTTGCTGCACTTGATTAATATAGTCTCAGGTTATGTAAATTACACTTAGTTCATCTAATGTTTTTACAGAAGCCACCTGTAGTCGGTATTTTGACTCGTCATGACTTCATGCCTGAACACATCTTGGGACTCTACCCTGGCATTGACAAACAAGATTAGATGGACAAGGCAGTTACACACGATACACTGATGCTTTAGGTATTTCTAGTACTTATATGTAATTTAACTTAGCTAATGGAGTTTATTATTGATTGTGGAATACAATCAACATTGATTGTAGTTCTATTATTGATTTTGGAATACAGTTAACATTGATGGTAGTTTTAAAGTTGGTAAAAATGTGAAAGAATAAAAGAAACAAGTATCTATGGATGTTCATGTTGCTGTGGCCAATGGACAGTGTTCATACAAAGAACAAGTGAAATGACTGATTTTCACCGCACCTCATCGACCATTATATGCCACCCCCAACCATCACCTGTAGTTTTAGTTTGTCAGTTACCGGAGATCAAACCAACCTGACCCATTGCACACATACATACCTATGTGGCTATATTTCCATAATGAAAGAGATGGATTTACGACGACTTTTAGGATTAAAATTCTAAGTCGAACGAAAAGCGCTAACAAATAAATAGAACTTTGTTATAATGAATATCCTAACAGACTGTTGTGTTTTGTTCTCAGGTTCTCTGAATTGGACTAGAGCTATTAGCCTTTTGCACCAACTTAATTAGATGGTCAAGTTTTATTTATGTCAAGGATATGATTTTTTGCTGCTACTGTGTGTCTCAAATGACTTTTGGTTCATAATATCTCTAGCTATTATATTTACCCAACGCTTTAATAGTTTTTTTTTCTTTTGTAAATTGGAATTAAGTCTACATTTCCATCTTTGAGTTTAGGCTATGTGTGGTAAATTGGAATTAAGGAGAGAGTGAGGTGTATAAATATGACTGACCAATTGAATATGTGAGAGTGGGGCACCCTCACACGTACCCATCAGGTCACCTTCCAGAGCGTCACGACCCTTTCGTTAAAGGGTTGTAACTTTGTTCACATTCCAGCCGTCCGACTTGGCTTTACATGCCCAAATATGAAAGCCCACAAACACAGGGGCGAAGGATATATAGGAGCCAGTGGTGGCCCTGGCCCCCTGTTTTTTGGCGCAGTAGTGGAACTTTGCGATTTTCGTAGGTAAATTGAGTCCGGGTTGAGTCCGGCCCCTGTCGATTTGCCACTACCGATAAAAAAAATTGAGTCCGCCCCCCTCTGATTCGAGAACCAGGCTTCGTCCCTGCACAAACACATACTCTTTATGCTTTAATTTTAACACCTGATTTATCAACTACCTAAAGGGGATCTACAAGTTTGTGATAAATATGAATGCTCAATCACCATTATCTTTAGTTTTCATAATTTTATTTTCTCAATGGTGAATTGCATTATAAATGTACTTTCTTTCGTATACGTTTTTAAATAGTTTTGTTTATATGAGCCTTGCGATCACCTTTATCAACGTCCATTACCACGCAGATACACTTCTCAGATTTCGTTTTAGAAGGCTTAAGCACTTGTATCACAAAAAATGTGTTTTACACCATATAATTCACATTTGCATGCATTTATCATTACCTCCAAGCAAACGTGATATGCATAATCCTCAACTAATTCAAATCAATAGGTCATGTATAGTCAGTCATATTTTTTAAAGTTCCTCATGATATCAAGTAAAATTCATCCAATTCTATGATGGAATTAACAAAATCATGTCATCCCATGTCCAATATGTTACATCTAAACATTCACTAGTGGTTCAACTCACCTTGGCCAGTGGAGGCCAAATGGCCAACACAAAGTTTATAGAACCATAGATGACAAAAAAAAAAAAAATAGCCGTTCAAAAAAAAAAAAAATGATAACTACCGATATCTTGTGTAATATGAATTACCAGAAATCATTCAAGGTTTGCTGACATAGCGTTCAATTAAGTTATCCTCCCTTTTAGGTTTATCACGTGGCATCCTCCCTCTTATTTCTCTTCAAAAGTTTTTTATTTCTCTCATGTTTCCTCTCACACTGAAAGTTCTTCTATTCGTTGATTTCCTCATACCTCGTACTTAAATAAGGGTCGTGGAGCCCTATACAACCCGTGTAGCGTTTAATGCTCAGTACCAAACATCCCTCCACGACTCGTGAAGGACTAGATGGCCTGTGAAAGTTTGTTTTTTCAGACAATATTTATTGCACTGACACCCTCCACGGCTCGTAGAGCTCTCTATGGCCCGTAAAGAGTTGTGCAACCCTGATTTTCTTGTTGTGCAAATAATATACCGAAACAAAGCTTTAGAAGTACATTACTTTATAGGTAAAGAAAAAATTGAAAGCACGTCGCTACCACGCGCCTCTTCCTTTACGACGTAAGATTCTTCCCCCAAACCAGATTTTGGGTTTTATCCATCCACTTTTTTTAACCGGACCTTTCAAATCTGCATTTTGTTGTTAGTTCCGTCCAATTCGCTACCCCACCCACTTCTTGAACTTGATCATTATTTTTATTGAACGATTTTAGCTGTTAACTCTTAAAACTGTAAAGAACTTGATCATTATTTTGACTTTGAGTCTTTTGATAAAGGAAAAAAAATGGTAATTTAGTTTGTAAAAAACCTAAGGAAAGTAGAATTTTATTTTTCCTTTGTTTCTTCAAAAAGTATTAAAAGATAAACTTGTTCGAATAGTCTATGCTGTTTGCTCAACTTTCACATTTAGTCCACGTCTTTTTAAAGTTACACTCCTAGTCCTTGACGTTTGCTCAGTAGTCACTCAGATAGTCCCTAGAGTGAATGGATGTTAGATTATTTATTCTAGAACTATCCGAGTGACGACTAAGCAAACGTCAGGAAGTAGAACTGTCATTTTAAAAAAGATACAAACTAAAGGTGAATGTTGACCAAATCACCGAGACTATTCGAACACTTTTTGCTTATTAAAAAAACGTGCGTAGTTTTAGTTAACAAATCAAACTGAAACCGACCCAAAACCAGCCTTCAGAAGGAGGAACCGACTTGCAATCGTTAAAAAAACCCGGTTTGAAAGAGGTTTGGGTTTCTCGAGAGAAACGGATGCGTAGCCTTCCGGAAACTCCTATAAAAATCGTATCGTCCCTATATATAGCAATACCAAATGTGTGACCGTCAACCGAAGATCCTTTACATTTCATCTCTCTGAATAAGGTAATTATAAGTTTTCTCATGAAACCCTAGCCGAACATACACATTTCATTTCTTTATCTTTCTTTCAGATTATCATATGCGATTATTGTTTTCCTGGTCTAGACATCGATCAGTTATGGCTACAGTACTGTTTAATTTTCTTAAAATGTTTCTGTTAAACCTGTTAAAAGGCTCTCGTTATTCAGTATGAAAGACGGTTATCAAAATGTAGTAATTCTTTGGTTATGTTTTGATCCTGATACTCCAACAGCATAGCATCTGTAGTTGGATTGTGTGTGTGTGCGTGTGTGGTGTGTGTTTTTTAATTAAATTATTGGTTAGGCCTAGCATAAACAATGGACTTGTTTTTTTTTTTTTATTAATTTATTGGTTAATAGTAGTCTAACTAGTTCTATACCCGTCCGGTGGACATGCATAGTAGTGGTATAATGACATAAGTAATTTTAAAGCTAAAACAACTTTTATATTGTTGTGTAGGCTACTAATTGGGCTAGAAATGAAATATTAGGACACCGGAAAAATGGATCAGAGCTGGTAACTGAGGATATATGACCTAAACTAAAGGTAACACACCTATTGCCTTTTTTGTGTTTGTGTGTTATTGTCACACGATTTATAATAATCAAGCAATAAGCTATTTATGTGGCCGCGTTAGGAGGAATGATATTGAATGCATATATATCATTATTTGGTTTTTGTGAAACATCTTTTGATGTTTTGTATTTGTTTTCTTATATTGTGCTACATGGATTGATTGGATTCTCTGTGTGCATGATACATACGTATTGTGTCAATTGGCCGACAACCGTAACAACACATACGTGTTTATTATAGAATCTTGAAACTGAATTTTAAGAATACACCTTTTATAATACAGCTTTTAAAAACTCATGGGCTTTCATGGTTGAAAAAGTAATTATAACCTTTTTAGCAGAATAGTTTTAAACACATATGAAGCAAACTTAATATACATTTGATTGAATTAGTATTTAAGTTATGTATATAGTAGTTTATGTATAATTATAATATATACACACCATTTTAAAATTAAATGTCTTTGTTTTGAGAAACAAATAAAAGATACTGTTATCAATAGATCGAATGTATAGGGACTGAGGAACGGGCTGAAGTCGATGATCTCAATAGTCAATACTATCATCATGAGCCTGTATTTTGTAAAAGTAATACATGAGAAGAAAGCAAAGTTAAGAATAATAATAATAATATTAATAGAGTTACGGTAACCATGATTTTTTTTGTACTTATCTCATCATCATCAGTCACTACGTCGCTGCTTTTAATGCCAAATCACTTCGTATCTTATGAGCTCTCTTTCTTTTGCTTAATTTATGATACTTTCCATGCTGTAATTGGAACAATATAGCAAGTTAATGTAAACACATTGGTATTATCTTTATGAAAGTATAAATAGTATATACACAATTTAACTCTTCACTAATCTCTCTGCGCCGGCTTTGATTTGTGCGGACTGAAATCACAGCCATAAGATGATGCGATTCCGGATTCATCTTTGACCCTCCAGACTTCAGAAGGGCAAAACCTGGTAACAATTGAATCTCAACGAGTAACCCATGACCCTGTTAAAGAGAAATAACTGCATATTAGTGGTAGTTGCATTTTCTTTATTGGTTGCATGCATTTAGGAAAGTAGTGGCCCATGTTGAGTTACGGTTCATGCATTCGCGTTTCCATTCTTGGCAATATTTACTTTTTAAGCACTTGTTTCCATGAATGAAAAAAAAGAAGAAAACTGTTCCAGATTTCGTTTTCCTTTTCTTTGCTTTGAAGATTGACCCCTTCTAAGGGTTATTCTATCATAAGAAGTTATTTCCATAATTCCACCATCAGTCTGAAGTTATGATAAAGATAAAAAAGTAGAAAATGCATTACACCATTTAGCCGTCTCGTCTTAAAATGGTACTCTATTTATTAAGTTATAAACAAAGAGTATGATTTTTAATACGAACAAACAGTAATTATTTACATAATGAAACGTGTGATCAAATATCTAGATAATAAACATTACCTTTGCTACCAACTCGGTTGCTGCAAAGAGGTAGTCCTCTGCTGTTGGAGATGTGTACTAATTGCTGTGTTCAGCTGTGTTAAGTGAAAAAGGAAGAATAGTTTTATTTTGTTTTACGCTTTGCTTTTTAAATACACCCGCCAGGGCGCAGTTATCTCACACATTTGCTGAAATCTTGGTTGATTGACGGTTTTTAACCATTTATTGGCGCCTTTCTCGTGCTACTATACATTAAAAAAATCAGATCTTTTATTGTATCTACTTTTGTAAGTTGATCACATGGTTAATTTAGTAAGTTGCTTGGTAACTTCTTATACACTGTCCAAGAGCATAAATTCCCACTTTTTTAGGTTATATCTTTTTATGTTATAGATAGATCTTGGGCTCTCTTAACCTTTCTAGAAATTCAGATGAGCAAGTAAAAAAAAATCCAACAAAAATCTCCTTCTAAACCATTAAGAAACCTCCCCTTCTAGAAGGTTTTTTGTATTTTAATCAGCTGAGATTTTATCTCAGGCCAGCCTGATCTGATGGTGGAGATTGATTATTGGACCCCTTTGACTTTAAGAGTTTAAGAATATATAATATTGAAAAACTTAGGGCGTAGTTAATTTATTGTTTTAGATATATTAATCCTTTCAACATTTGTGAATTGCAGATTTCACGATGAAAAGGGGGTCATGATATGGTGATGGTTTTGGTTTAGCAAACAAGACTAATAGTACCGTACTAAACAGGTATTGAAACTGGTTAGTGCGCTGTATCAAGATAAAGTGGGAAGAGAATGGGTTCTAGAAAGAGGGTGGATGTAGAAGGAGATCGACTAAGTGGCTTGCCGGATGATCTTATTCATAAAATCCTCTCTTTTGTTAGCATCAAACATGCTGTTCAAACGAGTGCTTTGTCACACAGATGGAGATATATCTGGACTTCAATGCCTTACCTCAATTTCTCGACTAATGAATTTTGTACGTTGCTCAAGTTCTCCGATTTTGCTAAACATGTTCTGTTGGGCCGAAATAACCAAATAGAAGTGGCTTCCCTTGAGCTCACATTCCGTGGAAAGGTTGGCCAAGCGTTTGTCAAAAGAATTTTGAACTATGCATTCTCCCACAAAGTCCCGCAACTAAAGATTACTTGCTTGCCTGGAACGGGGATTGAATTCCCTCTTTCGCGGATTAGTTCTCTGTATCTCAAGCATCTCACTATGACCGGGCATGAGTATAAACATTCCGTCACAACCACTCCTACTTGGGAGATGCCAGCTTTAGCAACATTGAATATTCGTTGCCTCACATTGTATGATGACAATACTACTGACAAGCGTACCGGTCTATTCTCCAACTGCGCAAACTTGAAGAATCTCACCATAACGAATTGCAAATTGGTGGGTGGATTGAATGGTTTCAATATATGTCATCCTGGATTAATTAGTCTAACACTTGAAGGAGGTTGGAAGCGTGTCAATGTGGATACGCCTCAACTCAAGAATCTCACTATAAAAGATTGGCCAAGGGTACATCTGATTTCCGCACCCAATCTTTCCTCATTGCATTATAAAGATTTAGATTATCTTGATGATGAAGAAGATGATCTTTTGAAGCTTTCTGCTGACCTTAATTTGGAGAAGGCAAATATATGTATCGACTATGACTTTAAAGAAAAAGCTGCTGCTCTTAAAATTGTTCGTCTTCTTCAACAGCTCCAGAGTGTCAAATTCCTTACACTTAACTTGGAACTTGTCAAGGTATGCTGTTGGTCCTTCATGTTTATCATGCTCGTCTTACAAAGATTTTTAACAATGAAAACTTTCTTGTGATTGCGAAAAAACATTAAAAAGTGGTATGCGGAGCGTGTTTACAGGAGTCTACTGCTTCCACATCGCTACTTGCATAGCTGTTAGGAAACATGTATTCTGGAAAATAGACTATTTTGTCCTTCCTTATGATTGTGAGATTGCATTAAATTGTTCCTCATTTTTACATAATTATTTGTGGTATTTTTTGCAGCTTCTTTCTTCATACGAGGAACTAATCTCACATCAACCTTCTCCATTTGCCAACTTAAAGAGTTTAAAGATTTATCCGGTTAATGTGACCCGATCGAAAGTAACCATGTCTGATGAAGTCAAAAAATATTTGCTAGATGGCTCTCCAGACGTTACTCTTACCATGGTTTCACGTAAGGTATGTTAATGAACACCCTGAAGTATATATTTATGCTCAATGTACATCTTACTTATTGCTCTGGTTATCCTGATGCACCAAATTTGTAATATGTCCTAAAGTGAAACCATTGATTTGTACAAGAAAGCGCATTTAGTATAGGAGCTTGTTATGATCAATGGAGAGTGTCAATATGTTTCTTGCTTATTATATGATAAATTGAAATGTTGCAGGAGATTAAAGTCGTGATGAATGTTACATTAGCACGAAACCTAATGAGAGAATTGCAAATGCTACTAGATCAGTGGAAAGAAAATTGTGAAACAAACACAGCTCATGTGAAACAAGACAAGACACCAATGAAATACCGTTTTCATGAAAGAATGACACGTATTGAGAGTTATTGGGATGATCTAAATGAGTCATTTAAGGAAGGGCGTGAAAATACTCAGCGTACGATTTCAATGTTGCGTGAGATTGAAGATTTACTGAAAAAGGTGTCCAGATCCCATAGGCCTAAGTTGCTGGCAAGGTATGTTGGTTTGCGTACTGAGGCCGAGCCTATCATGTATGATATGATGGATCGTATGAAGATCCAATGTGATAAGAGGCCAAGCCGTTGAAATGTCTTATTTAATGAAACTTGCTACATCACAACCGTCTTCATGAGTCATGACAAACCGTAAGTTCTTGATTTCCTATATATTCTCCATTGGAATCTGATAATTATCTTTATATCAATTTGCAAACCTTTACGTATTTGGTAAATAAAAAGAGTAAGCATATATATAACAACACGTCTTGCTTGATCGGATGCTAAGTTGGCAAGTTGCATTGCCTGATTTCTAGACATGACAAATTCAAATCCCACCGTCTGACAGGCCTTGAACCAAATGGCTTGTTGCCTAGCGGTATCAAGGTGTGTTGGTGAGGTGCTCCTCCTCATGTGGTTGAGGGTTCGAGTTCCTTGATGGACGTAGGTGTCAATTTAGGAGTAGGATTTGACTCATTTGAAGGTGGGTGAGTTGGCCGTTAAAAAGAAACATAACAGCCCTTGAAATACGAGTTTTGATAATAACTAACCAAGCTCTGAAGTTTCATAAAACTTGTAATTTTAACCCTTTCCTAAATTTGAAGTTTTAATAACGTCATTACTGCTTTCCTTGAACTTTTATTATTATCATTGTAAATTTGTTTAAGCATTATAGGAGTTATGAAAAGTGAAAACTTATCAACAATACAGTTTCATTGTAATGTTGTGACGGTCCTTGTTTTGAGGACTTGTCGGTTTTTAATGAAATTTTCTGTTAAAAAAAACAAAAAACAATACAGTTTCATTATGGTTTTTATAGATTGTTGGCTATTAAATTATGCAAAATCAAATTGTGCATCTATAAATTATTTTAAAATCTTTCAGGTAATTTAACTATTTTATTAATACAAGTTATAATAAAAGGTTTGAGGTATACTTTTATTTGTCATTGGAGATCAAACCAACCTGACCCATTGCACACATACATACACCTATGTGACTATATGTCAATAATGAAATAGATGGATTTATGAGGACTTTTAGGATTGACACATGTAGAAAGTAAAACTAGTTTAAACTAGAAATTCAACCTTGAACGAAAAACGCTAACAAATAAATAAAACTTTGTTATAATGAATATCCTAACAGACTTTTGTGTTTTGTTTTGTTCGCAGGTTGGTTCTCTCCATTGGACTATAGCTATTAGCCTTTTGCACCAACTTAATTAATTAGATGGTCAAGTTTTATTTATGGCAAGGATATTTAACAATCACATATGGAACCGCTTTAACAGTTTTTTTTTTTTTTTTTTTTTTTTTTTTTTTTTTTTTTTTTGCAACTTGGAATTAAGTTTACATTTCCAGTTTAGGCTGTGTGTGGTGAAGGGTTAAATAAGTGATACCACGTAAGCATCACGTGTGCAAGGGGTGGTTTCACCCTTCACGGCTTCACCTACGTGTGTTAAGGAGAGAGTGAGGTGTATAAATGTGACTGACCACTTTAATATTTGAGAGTGGGGCACCCTCACACGTACCCGCCACTCTGCCAGGTCACCTTCCAGAGCGTCACGACCTTTTCGTTAAAGGGTTGTAAATTTGTAATTGTGTTCACATTCCGGCTGTCCAACCTGGTTTTACATGCCCAAATATGAAAGCCCACAAACATATACGCTTTATTATGCTTTAATTTTTAACATCCTGATTTATCAACTACATAAAGGGGATCTACAAGTTTGTGTTCAATATGAATGCTCAATCACCTTTATCTTTAGTTTTCCTAATCTTATTTTCTCAATGGTAAATTGCATTATAAATGTATTTTCTTTCGTATTCGTTTTTAAATAGTTTTTGTTTGTATGAGCCTTGCGATCGCTTTTATCAACGACCATTACCATGAGATAAACCTCTTAGATTTCGTTAGAAGGCTGAAGCACTTGTATCACAAAAAGCGTTTAACACCATATAATTCATATTTGAATACACGTATATGTTCATGTCAAATATTTTTTAAAGTTCCTCATGATATCAAGTAAAATTTATCCAACTGTATGATGGAATTAACAAATCATGTCGTCCCAGTCCAATATGTTACATCTAAACATTCACGAGTGGCTCAACGCTTGTGTAATATGAATTACCAGAAATCATTCAAGGTTTGATAAATAAAAAGTTGATAAAAGGTTTTACATTATTAGCCAAAATATTAACTAACACCTATATAATAAAAGCAAGCTATTTTTCTGACATAGTGTTCAATTAGGCCATCCTCCCTTTTAGGTATCACGTGGCATCCTCTTTTTTATTTCCCTTCAATAGTTTTTTTTCTCTTCCTCTCATATTTCCCCTCATAATTTTTAAATGTTAATAACTTCTATACAGGAAAAAAAAATACACAATGTGTTCAGGTAATTCAGTAAAAACACACAATGTGTTCAAACTAGGAATTTTATTTTCATCCAAAGCATAATATGTTAAAACTTCTTTCCAGAAATAAATCACACCTTGAAAACCACTGGCTCAATCACGCCCTGTAATACTTGTTTTTGGCTCTGCTCCTCATCCAAACGTACATCTTCTTTTTAATATACATTTTCATTCGTATTACATTATTAAAATTTTTGTTTTCCTCATATTGTATTACATTAATTTCTATGTTACATCATAATACATATTTTATCATTGTAATACCGGTTTCGGGAGGTTAAAACGCTATATTTCCAAAACTTTCTATACGAATACTATATAATCAGAACTTCTGCGTGAAATTCGGGGGGTCGGCCGCCCCCGCCCGCCCCAACTAAGCTGCGCCACTGATCAAATCATAATACATATTTTATCACTTGATATTAAATTTGTCTATCTCGTAAAGCTTTCGGCATATAATCTAGTATTTAATATTTAAGTACTAAGGGGGGACGGGGCGCCACCCGAATTGTCCACGGGTACCAACTACTAGCACGGTAACACCGCCGTCACCCACGCTGGTAGTGGTCCCGTGGACCGTTTTGCTGGTTCTGTTTACCGTGTTGGTACCGGTTGTTTTGTTGTTTTTTATAAATGCAAAATTTTCAGTTTACCCCCGTGTGTTTTAGTGTTTTTATGTTTACCGTTTAAATAAATAAAAAACATAAATAAAAAACATTTCATTAAAACATAAATATTAAACATAAAAAAATACATTAAAACATAGAAAAAAACTTAAAGTTGGTGCAATAATCGCCATGCTTCGACATGGTCAAAATCGTTGCCGTATCGCGCCTCATACTCATAGTTAATGAATTCGATAGCCAACTCCTCATCAAGCTCCGGATCCTCCCTCACCGTTTGCTCGTATAGGGTGGTCCACCTCTCACACTTGATGTTGAGGTTGGCCCACTTGAGCTGGAGGTCTTGGACGGTCTTGGTGGTGTTGGCGCCAACGTGTTCGATGAAGTCGCTAAACACCCGAGCCCAAAACCCCTTCGGGGTGGAAGTTGGACCCTTCTTCCCTAGGGAGTCGTTGAATCTCCAGGTCATTCGACGCAACCTTGTGGCAAACCACAAGGGCCATCTCTTCCTCGTCGGTCCACGAGTTCATTTTTTGTGTGTTTGGTTTTTTAAACCGTGGTAAATTGTGGCTTTTAACCCCACAGTTTGATCACTTTATATACAACGACGGTGGCACTGTTAAATTTAATTCGCTGACCGTTTAGTTGAGTCAATTCAATTTACTCAACAGTTTCCAAGATAAACAATTAAATTTGGCTGACCATTTGGTGGGACGGTTGTAATAGTAGAATTAAATGTTAAAAACCGTGTAAAAATGTAAAAAAAAGTTTGGGTATTTAAATGAAAATAAAAAAAAGTTTGGGTATTTAAATAAACATTTTTTAAGTTTAAAATAGAGGTATATTTAGAAGGTTGCTACTTTTTTAAGAAGTTTTTTTAAGTAACTAATTTGATTGATTGAAATGGTGAGGTAAATAAATAAATAGGGTGCATGTAAATACCCATCACTTGATAGCCATGACTTATTGGTTTAGTTTAGTGTACATCTTGTAAAAATAGTGTATGTTGAATTTTTTTGTCATTATAAGATTAGATAACATTTGGATATAAAAAGGTATTGTGAAAAAGCTGAAAGATATAAGGGTGGGGTTTGGGTTCACTCGGCAAACCATTGAAGATAGAGCATTCACATTTGGTCCTCTATATTTTTGTGAGTGAAATCTTTATATTTTGATATGTGGTAGTAATAGTTGTGACTGTAGGAGAGAAAACAGTTACTGTTCATCTCTATATTTGATACGAAACTGTTCACTCTATAATTTTTAATACCTTTTGAAAGTAGTTGTGAGTGAAAGAAAGATAAAAAGTAATGATAAAAATATAAAACGTATTATTTAATTAAAAAGGAGAGAGAAATGAAATGATTTTTAGTGTAATATGTGGTTGTGAATGATTGTGAGTGGATGGGGATGGAGGATCTGATGTAAATGTTGTTAAGGTATTGATTTAGGGTATGTTTGGCAAGGAGTTTTTAAAAACTTTTATGAGCTTCAAATTTTTAGGAAAAAACTTATACTCAATAAAAAGTCTTGTTTGGTTAAATGAGCTTCAAGTTTTTAAGTTAGGAGAAAAAACTCTATATTGAAACGCTACTAATACTAGCATTTAAGAAAAAACTTATACTAGCTACAAGTTTTTAATAAGTAAATGACACAAATAATCATTTTCATTCTATCATTAAAAAAATAAAAAAATATGCATACAAGCTTTTAGTTAATGTTCATTTTGATCATTTTCTACATTTTATTAAAAGCTCCAACTACCTTGCCAAACACTAAAATATATTTAAAAACTACAGCTACTACCTTCAACCACCAGCTAGTTTTGCCCCCAACATACCATTATTGTTGTTTTATTTGAGCTCAAGAATTTAAACTCCCCAAAAATGAATTTGGTGTAATTTTAGCAGTTAGAAACATATACTTTTATAAGGGGGGAGGGATGTTTCTTGATTTATTTTTCACTTCATTGATTTACACCAATTCTGTATTGTCACATCACTTTACTGATTTATTTCACTGAAACAGTTTTTTAGATAAGGCACTTCACTGGTTCTTTACCCAATAATTAATTATTTTCACATATATAGTAATAATAATATTAATAATAACTTTTCCACTTTCTCTCCCCTCTATAACTCACCTACACCATTCATTTTTTTATTAATACTTTTCTCACTCTCTCTCTCTCTCCTCTAAACTCACCTACACCATTCATTTATTTAATAATATCTTTCCTATTCTCTCTCCTCTAGAACCAGCACGATAAGAAAAATCCGTATTTAATTCATGGGACATCTACCATCACTGGTGACGATAGTATTATCGTGCTGATACTAGAGTATCCGTGAACTTTTCTGGTGTCACCCCATCCCCTAAAATTAAAATTGTTGCTTATTTGAAATTTTGCTTATTTCAATAGTATAAATTCAAAATCATCCCTTCACATTCTCTCATGCTTACTCACTCACATCCTGCAAAATATACCAACTGATTTAGCCATCCTTCACCTTCTCAACTTTTCATCTTCCTTTTCTTTAACAAAAAAGGTACCTTTTCACACCAAACCCTAGCCCAACATACACTCATCATCTCCCTTTTAACCGTTGACCCACCAATTTCTTGTTTGACTAACTATCATAC
Organism: Ambrosia trifida; assembly: GCA_028751855.1. Lineage (NCBI taxonomy): Eukaryota > Viridiplantae > Streptophyta > Magnoliopsida > Asterales > Asteraceae > Ambrosia > Ambrosia trifida. The sequence goes on from CM054128.1 coordinate 4,359,708, forward strand.
TCATTGTTTGCACTGTTTTTTATATTTTTATTTTTATTTTTATGTCAATTAGGGTGAGTTTTTGCTAATATTTTTTGTCTGCAAGTTATAGTTTTTTCTTTTCACAGGCATGTTTAAAGTAATAATCTTGTGATTAATATTTCATTTCTTATTTTTTTTAAAGTTTAGCACTCATTTTTCTGTTTAGTGTTGTTTAAATTAGTTTTTAAGTTGGCCATTGTTATTAGTTATTAGGGTAAGTTTCTGCTAATAACCATTTATCTGCACATAAACATAAAGTACCCATAAGCTATATATTTGACTAGATGTGGATTTAAACAACTTTAGAAGAAGGTGTTGACTTTTGACTTTTGTTGGTCAAATTAAGACTAGCAGGATTGTTTATTTATTTTTCATATAATTTTATAAATTTCTACAAAAGGGCTTGTTGCAAAAAACTATCTTTTTTTGTAATGTTATTGGTTAATAGAAATTTAATGTTGAAAATTTTGTAATATAGTTAGTTTTATTGTTTAGACATGTTAATCATTTGTTTCGCCGCTGTAAACTGCAGCTTTAGGAATCGAAAGGGTATGATGATGGTTTAGGAAACGATATCACTAGCGTATTGAAACAAATGCTTTGTGTCAAGATAGAATGTGATAGAAAGAGGGTTAATGTAGACAGAGATAGATTGAGCAGCTTGCCGGACGATGTTATCCATAAAATTCTGTCGTTTGTTAGCACCAAACATGCTGTTGGAACGAGCGTTTTGTCATCCAGATGGAGGTTTATTTGGACTTCAATGCCGTATCTCAATTTCTTAAGCGAGGATTTCCCTTCGTTGCTACATTTCTCCAAAGCTGTTACCAGTGTCTTGTCTCGCCGAAATGATCAAATAGAAGTGGATTCTTTGGTGCTTAGTCTTCATGGAAGGGTTAGTCTGGCGTTTGTTAAAAGAATTCTCAACTACGCGTTCTCTCACAATGTCCAACGTATGACTGTTACGTGCCTGATTGAGAAGAAGATTGAACTCCCTCTTTCTCTGTTTCGTTCTCGGTCCTTAAAAAATCTCACTCTATTCGGTTCTGTTGATCATTTGGTTGAATCAACTTGGGAGCTTCCGGCCTTAACGACGTTACATCTCGGTTATGTCACATTATATAATGACGATGATGATGATGAGGACGAGGATGACGAACATGACGACGATGATGATGATAACAATATCTTCTCCAAGTGCCCAAACCTGAAGAGTCTTACCTTAGATGGCTGCAAGATACTGGGATCGAATGGTTTAAGTATTTGTCATCCTCGCCTTTCTAATCTCACGCTTGAAAACGGAAACTGGGGATGGAATTTAGTCTATGTGGTTGTACCTCAACTCAAGAAGCTCACTATTGTTAATTGTGACTGGCTGCATCTTTCTGCACCTGATCTTACTTCCTTTATATATAGAAGTTGTTATTCTTTGAAATTCTCTACGGACAGTTTACCTTCGTTGGACGAGGTTGATCTTTGTATACGTAAACCTTGGGAGACAGAAAGTGATACTATAGTTGGTTTACTTCAGCAGTTTCATAGAGTCAGATATCTTACCGTTAACTTGGAAACTATAGAGGTATTTGATTCTTTATTGTTTGTTGTATACTTTTAATAATTTTCTCAGAACATATACTTTATTTTGTAAAATTTCTGCAGGTTCTCTGTTCCTCGGTTGAACTAATCTCAAATCAACGATCTCCATTTGCTAACTTGAAGCGTTTAAAGATTCATCCTGTGGACATACAATTGGCGGGGCAAGCACAAAAGAAAGTAGTTGTGTCTAATGAAATCAAAAGCTATTTGCTAGGCGGTTCTCCAAGTGCCTCATTCACACTGGTTACACGTGAGGTATTTTACGTCGTGAAGGATATTATTATCTGCCATGCATCATACTTAGTGCTCTAGGGTATAAAGATTAGAATCTCTTGTTAGATTTTATTTGATGTCACCTGGTTGACCTTGATATGGTATATATTTTACCATTCCTCGCCAAATTGAGTCGTAGGCTGTAAATCATAAAAGTTTAGCTACATTGTTGAAGTTTACATTCAGTGTTTGTATTGGAGATTGGATCTTTTGTCTGTGTGTTATTTTCCAGGACCAGTTTCCTCAGTAACCAAGATGTATCAACCAGTGACCGCACTGGCGAAGCTTAGTTGGGGCGGGCAGGGGCGGCCGCCCCCCCCCCCCCCCCCCCCGAATTTTCGCGCAGAAGTTCCGATTATATAGTATTCGTATAGAAAATTTTGGAAATATAGGATTTCGACCCCCCGAAACTGGTTTTCGACCCCCCCCCCCCCCCCCCCCCCCCCCAAAACTAGTGACTTCCTACCCCCCGAACCTTCGGGTCAAGCTTCGCCACTGAGTGACCGGTTCTAATGAATGTATTATTTTTGTTGGTTTAGTTTTGTCATATTTCAAAAGTTATCCAACAAACAAGATTCTAATTTCATCATCTATTGAGGGCATATTTGGAAAAAAAAAAAAAAAACATTACCGGTTTCGGCATCAAAGGGCAGCTTTTTTTTAGTTAGTTACAATGCATAGACGTCGTGGATCCTACTAACTAAATTTGTAAAATGTGTTAGTGCTATTGTTACTCTTTTAAGAGAAGTCATATTATTATGGTTTCTATAGTGCTGTGATATTATGGAAACGTTGCAGGAGATTAAAGCGAGGGACGCAACACTGGCTCAACACCTTATGACAGAACTATGGGTGATGCTAGAGCAGGATAAAGCTAACATCAACTGGGATCATATGGAGCGAGGGAAGGCACCAATCGAGAATCATTGGGAAGATCTGACCATGCAGAGGAGTAAGATTCAGAAAACAAAGATTTGCGACATCATTTCAAAATTGCAGCATATTGAAGGTTTGCTGATGAAATTACCGACATCAGACAAGGCTAAAATGCAATCAAACTTTTCAAGTTTGTGTGAAGAAGCGAACCTTGTCATGAAGAAATTAGATGGTACTAGTATCCAGTATGGTACCTGAGGTAGCCGTTTAAGTGTCTACGCTGATGAACTTCCTAAAGCCATTCTTTTGTTTTGATTTCAGGTTCCTGCAGTAGTCTTCAACACTTCATGTTCATATAAGGAACTGAAGCGTTGGGCGGCTAGTGTGTGTTGGAACTTGTTTCAAAAGTGATTTTTGATGGATGTTGAACTCACAATGATCATTAGTATCCTTGTATATGAGTAAACTTGCTCCAGCTATGATTTGGATTAGAAGAAACATCTTAATGATTTTAGAGAAAGTTTATGAATTCTAAAGTGTTGATATCTTTTATAGAAGTTTATTTTCAATTTTATTGTTTGAACGATGGATTTACCTTGTACAAAGCTTAAAAAGTCAAAAGATGATGGTTAAAATGATTAAACTCTACCCATGTCATATCTACATGTATACTATGGTATAACTTGATCAAGCAAGAAATCTAATATTTTCTACTATGTCAATGAGATCACAATGCATAGTTTGAAACAACAAATTCAGCCTAGTTAAAACTTGTTAGATAGAAATAAAGATTTTTATCTATACAGTTTATCCGAATATATAAGAGAAATAGTTATGTTTGTTACTTGGATTGGGTTGTTTGCTAGACCATTGGATTTTGCCTTTTATGTTTTTCATTAAGTATACAAAAGGGGTTGGCTAGATGTATCAAAAGAGTCATGTGGTGGATGGATCTCAACCAACACATACCCGAAAATTTGACATGTACCTAAACGTGACATGAACCAAAAAAAACCGTTAACAAAATGGATTGTTAACGAGGTTGAGTTAATCCCGTTAACAAAATGGATTGTTTTGGCCTATTTCGTCAAACTCAAGGAACCGTTCAAGCAATTATTTTGATTTTGAGCTGGACTGACAAAATCACCCAAACCACAAGGACTGTTTTGATAATTAACTCAAAGTTAAAACACTTTAAAAACATATACAGAGCTTCTAAAAGAAGTACAATATACAGTTGCTCACTTGCTCCCTATACGGCGTAAGCTCCTTCCCCTGAACCATATTTAGGGTTTTATGGTTTTAAAGTTCTGTTCGATTCTAATTTTGTATGTTAGTGTTGTGTTTTCGTTTCATCACACGGTTTTCTTACCACGAATTACAAATTCATGATGTTGTTTCTTAAATTCAATTTTTTTTTTTTTTTTTTTTTTGAGTTTTGGTCATTCTTTACTGTAATTTGACATCCAAACTAATTATTAATTGTGGTTTATTAGTTTAATAATTGATTGGTTGTTCTACTAGTCCTTAGAGGGTGTTTGGGATTGAGTTTCAAAACAACTTATTGACTTATTGGCTTTTTCTAAAAGCCAATAAGTCAATAAGCTGTTTGTGTAACCCAAAAGCACTTTCTGTTTTGACTTTTGGCTTTTGCCTTTTAAGGGTGGAAAAACTGTTTTTGAAAAGTTAGAAATCCTGGCTTTTGGCTTTTGACTTTTGGAAAAAAATTACAAATATACCACCCATACAACCAATATTCACAATAAGTTAAGCGAAACACTTAAAAAAACAACAATTTATTGACTTTTTGACGTTTCTCATCCCAAAAGCTAATCCAAACACTTTTTTTAAAACTCCTTTTCAAAAAGTCATAAGCCAATAAACACTTTTGACCAAAAGCACTTTTGGATCTCCAAACTCAATCCCAAACACCCTCTTAGTTGACTTGTTTGGATGTTCTACTAGTCTTTGGATGAATTTGTTTCCCAATATTCTTGTGAACAATGTTTTTTAAATGTTGTGAGATTATAGTCTTGTTTGTTTGGTTTGCTATGTCCTAACTGTTGCATGCAATTACATTGCAGCTTCTTGATCCAAAACAGAAGACAATATCCCTGGTGGTTTAGCAGACAAAAGCAACGGAAAGACATAAGAATTCTTATATTTTGGCTGAATAATGGAATCAGCATCAGCATATGTGTGAATTAAGTCTTATTTCTATCTATCTATCAAGAGGTATATATACTTATATAGTATAGTTTGGAGATAATGGATTCTGGGCATGGTAAACGTCGAATGAATATAGAAGCGGACAGACTAAGCAACTTGCCAGACGATCTTATCCATAAAATCCTCTCTTTTATTGGCGTTAAACATGCAATTTAAACAAGTGCTTTGTCATCTAGATGGAGGTATATTTGGACTTCAATTCCCTATCTTGATTTCTCAAGTGAGGATTTCTATTTCTTGCCGGATTTCGCCAAATTTGTTACACATGTTCTGTCTAGCCGAAATAATCAAATAGACGTGTCTTCTGTCAAGCTCACTTTTCATGAAAAGGTTAGCTTTGGAAAGGATATCAAGCGGTCTGTCGAAAGACTTTTGGACTATGCATTCTCCCACAATGTCCAACAACTGAATATTTCTTGCTTGCGTGTAAAGAATATCGAATTCCCTCTTTCTCTTTTTAGCTCTCAGTCTATCAAACATCTCACTTTGACCGGGTATACTTACAAACATTTCGGGGCTGTTTGGTAGCCTCTTAATGAGGCTCTTAACCATTCAGCGTTGAATGATTCAGCATTCAGCGCGTTTGTTTCAGCTTTTGAATGGAATGGTTAAGTCTGAATCATTAAGATTTGAGATGTTGCTGAACCATTAAGCACTGAACTGGGCTGAACCTTAATGAGGCTCTCCTACCAATGTGGGACAAGAAAACTAACCATTAAGAGGTCCAACTTAATGATTCAGCGCTTAACCATTCAGACCTCTTAATGATTCAGCACTTAATCAACCAAACAGCCCCTTCATTGTGACCCCACCCACTTGGGAGCTACCAGCTTTGGCAACATTAAATCTCCATCGTGTCGCATTCTCTAATGACTGTACTGAAAAGTGTGTTAGTCTTTTCTCCAACTGTGTGAACTTGAAGAATCTCACCTTAAAGAATTGTAGACAGGTGGGATTGAATGATTTCATTTTATGCCATCCTGGACTATCAAGTCTAACACTTGAAGATGGGGTTGGGGGTGTCAATGTGGTTACACCTCAACTCAAGAATCTCGTTATAAAATATTGGCGAGGGATAAATCTGATTTCCGCGCCTAGCCTTTCCTCCTTGCATTATAAACATCATTTTTATATTTTGGACATTTCTGCAGACCTTCCCCTTTTGGAGAAAGTAGATATATGTATTCTAGAGCTCGGTGTAGATTTGGCAAATTGTCATAAAATGGTGCCTCTCCTTCAACGGGTTTATAGTGTCAAATTTCTTACACTGAACTCCGAAATTATCAAGGTATGCTGGTACTGGTCCTTATTTTTATCTTTCTACTTTCGCATCTAAATAGATTTTCAATATAAACAATGGAAATACTCTTGGGATTGTGGAAAACATTTACAAAAAAGGTTAATCCATTCTTGACAAAAGAGGTATATTGAAAGTGCTTACATAGTTACATGTGTCAACCACTTCCATTTGACTGCTCTACTTACATGCTTGGCTTAAAAAAGCGCGAGGCGCTCCGAGGCGTTTTGGTTCCAAAATCCGAAGCGCAGGGCTTAAAGCACGAGGCGAGAGCTTCACGTATAGTATTAAAAAAATTATAAAAAAATATTTATATATGTCAATATGACATTTTCTACATGTTAATCAATCATAAGTACAAAAACATGATTATAAAACACCCTTGAACACTAAAAAAAACATATTTAAAACATAAAAACGACGAGGCACTACTGTAGCGGGCCAAATAAAGCAGTTTAAAAGGGTTTTTAGGACTGAGGCGCTACTGAGGCGCTCGCCTCAAGCGCTCGAGGCGGCGCTTCATGTAGTCCAGCGCTTTTTGGCAAAAAAAAGTGTTTTCCCTATCGCCTCGCGCCTCAAACGCTTAAAGCGCGCCCCAGGCGCGCTTTTTTAAACCAAGCTTTCATGAATATTAAGAAACACATAGTAAGCAAAATCGACTCTTGATTATGAGATTGCATTATCGTTTGGTATATTTTTTCAGTTTCTTTCTTCATCCGTGGAACTGATCTCAAATCAACCTTCTCCATTTTCTAACTTGAAGAGTTTAAAGATTTATCCGGTTGATTTTTGGGAGGAGCCGGTTGATTTTTGGGAGGAGGATGAAACGGAACCAACTGTAACCATGTCTACTGAAGTAAAAACCTATTTTCTAGATGGTTCTCCAGGTGCCACCCTCGCAATGGTTTCACATGAGGTATATATGTAGTTATGTACACCTATTTTCCATACATTCTGCTTATTGATCTGATTACCCTAAGTTCTTATTCAAGTAGAGTCTATGCTATAGATTTGTAATAGGTTCTAAAGTGCACCATCAATTGGTAGTTGAAACTTGAAAGATCATTTAATATAGGAGGTTATGATGATAATGGAGAGTAACTATACATGTCATGCTTATTGTTTTATCTGTGGAAACCATGCAGGAGATTATAGCTGCGATGAATGTTGTATCAGCACAACAGCTTATGAGAAAATTGCAGGTTGTGTTAGATCAGTTGAGACAAAATAATGAAACAGAAACGGCTGATACGGAACAAAACAAGTCATCAGTGGAGGGAAACATGGCAACAGTGCCTGAGCAAGTGGAAGTTGAGAACCATAGGGCACACCCAGACACGAAAGTGAAATGGCGATTTGGGGTAAGAATGTCACATATCAACAGCTATTGGAAAGATCTGAATGAGCAGATGGAGAATGGGTATAAAAATACTGGCTTGTTATGTTCAATGTTGGATAGGATTGAAGGATTACTGCGAAAGCTGCCTGCATCAGATCGTGCTAAGCTGCAAACAAGGTTTACTGGTTTGTGTTCAGAGGCCGACACACTCATGGATAATATGATGGATTGTATGAAGATCCAATGTGATAAGAAACCAAAACGTTCAAATGTCTACTTTGATTAACTTGCTACAACATCACAATCGCCTTCTTGAAAAATTGTAAGTTCTTGATTTTCCATATACTCGCATCTGAATCTAATAATTCTCACAAAGCTTCAAGTATTTGATAAATAAAAAGATAAGTATAAATATTACAAAATGGCTTGGTTGGTTGGATTCTAAGTTTTTTTAGGTTCAAATCCCACCAGTTTTCCTATATTAAGTTGCAAGTTTACATAATGGACCTTTGAACTTTAAGCTTCTGATAATGGCCAAACACCTCTAAATTTATGTGAAACTTGTACAATAGATCCATCATTTCATAATTTTCAAGTTTTCAAATATCCATATCATTATTATTGTTATTATTTACCATAGATTGTTATTAATGTTCTATATACTAATTGGAATACTATAGGAGTTATCTTAGTTTTAATAAAGCGCCCCTGGGCGCTAGGTGCTCTACGCTTCTAATCGCATGAGGTGACATGCGTACATGAGGTGCACGACTCAGGAGTGCCTCTTGTACATGGGTAGAATGTGTGATCTTAGGTTGTACATATAGGCATATAGCCTTTTAGGTTGTACATAGTGGTTCTTTGTATATTAAATTAATATAGAGGTTTGGTGCAAACGAGTCGAGCCCGAGCTCGCTTGATAAGTGAAGCTCGGGCTCGTTTACCAAACAACTTTAAATGAGTGGTAAATATTATTAAATATTAATAAACTAATATTACACTAAGGGTTGATGAGCCTAGCGAGCTTCACATGCTAGGTTCGGGCTCGATAAGGCTCGGCTCGTTTCGAGCTTTTTACCGAGCCGAGCTCAAGTAGCTCGCGGGCGGCTCGGCTTGTTTGCACCCCTAGGTTTTAATATCTCAATTATAGGTACATGATGATAGAAACCTTTAAATAAAAAAAACTATAAAATATATTATACAAATATCTTGCACCTTGGTCCTTGCCTACTTGATCATGCATCTTTGACTCTGGGCATCTAATCTCCTGGAGTTACGGAAAATTAAATTATTACTATGTAGTTTTAGACTACACGGTGTGGTTACGGGGTGAAGGGGGGCATGGAGCGACATGTAGCGACATGTAGCAGCCATGTCACATCCCATTCCACGCCACCTACACTGTTTAACCTTAGTCCTTTCATGATGTTTTATTTTCAGGTTCCATCTCCTTTTGGAATGCTGAAGTTGATATTTCTTGTGCTTATTGACTTAACGACTCAACAGTATGTTTTATTGTACGTTGAATGGTCAGTCATTAGATATCCCTCGATTATGTTTCGTCAGTCACTACATTATCTCAGTTTTATCTTCGGATAGTTTGCTTTTTGGAGTGTTTGTAATCTTTACTTTTAATCTCCATTGGAACCGCTTTTTTTTTTTTTTTTTTTGGAGTGTTTGTAATCTTAGTTTTGGTGGGTTGTATCTCACTTGTTTTTCTTTTGTTTTATTATTTTTTTTTATTTTTAATCCAAATATTTTTACATCTTTTGCATTTTAACCGACATTCACTTTTAACTTTGGTGTCAATACTTTTCATCTTGACAATTTTTTTATCTAAATTTGTGAGTTAACACCCCGCAACGTACGTGTGTGGGTAAACACTTTTACGCCTATTTTCCCATATACTGGCCCTGTCGTAATGCGCGACTCCTAGATCGACTTAGTTATTGTTTTCTATGTTTTACATTTCACGTATCTGGTTAACGTTTTTACGTCTACTTTTCCTTTTGATAAGTTTTGTCTTTTACTTTTTGTTTATTCATTTTTATACGAGTTTTTTCGGTGTTTGTGATTGTTGACCATGGTGTGGCATTGGTGCTCTTAGTTATTGTTTTCTATTAAGCTCCCCGCATTACAATGGGGACGTAAAACGTGTCAAGTAATATCAATGTCACACACTGCTAGTGACCACCAACACTAAAAAAGCTCCTGCGTGTTACGACATGGTTGTTAAAAGAAAAAAAAATACATGTAAAAGCATCAAATCACAGACGCATGTTGTACCGTATTAACTCGCTAAATTTTGATTAAAACGTAATACATAAAAATTGTAACGGATGAAAACTATAGGACGAAAGCCGGAAGTAAAAAGGTTTTGGGATTTAATTGTAAAATCATTGGGGTTAAAAGAAAAAACTATAAGTACAACAAATAAAGTTAGATGTACAACAAGCTTGCACAACTAAGTTGTAAGTTAATATATATAAAACAAAAGAAAAAAAAATAAAACCAAACAAAAAGTCAACGTAAAAGCGTTGAACCATGCATACTCATCACGGTTACTTACGCACATTAGGAGTGCTAACTCGAAAAATTTAGATCGAAATATTAAATGTGAAATCTTTAAAAGTTGCAAGTAAAAAAAAGTGTTAAGGCTAAATATAAAGATGAAACTATTCAGGTAAAAAGTAAAAATGAAAAAAAAATATAAAGAAAATAAAAAGAAAAGTAAGTTATAGCCGTTTAGCATATAAAGCATGAGATAGAAACCACAATTACAACATTATATACAACACTAAAAAGCTATATAGAGCTAGCACAAAAAAATTACTAAACAGGATTTACATCACCACTGTACACAAATCACAAATAATTGGTAAATTAACATTAATATATTATAATAAAATATAAATTTTTAAAAATTAAAACTAGCCGAGTAGGTGATGAGTGCCTCGGGTTTTTAAGCGGCGATGGGAGTTGGTAATTGGGCCTTGACGTGACCCAAATTTAAGCCATCAAATGTAAAACAACAGTAAAATTATAGACCAAAATTATCTTGTAATCAGATGGTTACTTACTAAAAATCTTAGTTACAGTATTTTCTCAAAAAATATCTTAAAAGAGAAGTCACTGAATGTTTGTCAGTAATATAAATTCACAATTGCTTCAATGCTGTAGATACCAGATGCGTAGAGTACTGTTAACCGGAAGATGCTTGAGCTTCTAACAAGAAAAAAGAAACTTTTCGCATGTGCACTTTTCTTCCTTTCAGTTGTTGAACTGTCCATTTCTTGTTAATTTGACATATGTAGATTGTTGGAAGTTTTAACTGATTGTTTGTTTTCTGTTAATATATACTTGTTTCTCTGCACTTTGTTATTTAATCTGGTTTCTTTCAGTTAAATAATATGAATTTATGAAAAAGTTTATCCATGTTAAAGAGTATAAACTAAAGGAAAAAGTGGGATTGTTTATTATTTTTTTAGAGTTAATTGCCAATTTAGTCCCTGAGGTTTGTCAAAAATTGTCACTTTCATCCAAATCTTTTTTTTCGTCAATTTAGTCCCCGTGGTTTCATTTTTTTTGTCATTTTAGTCCCTGAGGTTTGTCAAAAATTGTCATTTTCATCCAAATATTATTAGTCCACAGGGACTAAAATGACAAAAAAATGAAACCACAAGGACTAAATTGACGAAAAAAAAAGATTTGGATGAAAGTGACGATTTTTGACAAACCTCAGGGACTAAATTTGCATTTAACTCTTTTTTTAATAAAATTTTAAGGCATAATTAGGTATAAACTAAAGGAAAAAGTGGGATTGTTTATTATTATTTTTTTATAAAAAAAAAAATTAAGGCATAATTAGTTGTTTTTTCTTAGATATATTAATCCCTTAAGCATTTGTTTCACCACTGTAAATTGCAGCTTTTGGAATGAAAACAATATAAGAGTGGGAAGAGATCAATGGGTGATAGAAAGAGGGTGAATGTAAAAGTAGATCGACTAAGTAGCTTGCCGGATGATCTTATTCATAAAATCCTGTCTTTTGTTAGCATCAAGCATGCTATTGAAACTAGTGTTTTGTCATCCAGATGGAGGTTTATCTGGTCTTCCATGCCTTACCTTAGTTTCTCTAGCAATGATTTTCGTACGTTGCCCATGTTCTCCGACTTTGTTAAACATGTTCTGTCTGGCCGAAATAATCAAATTGAAGTGTCTTCTGTCAAGCTCATGTTCCGTGGAAAGGTCACTCAAGCATTTGTCAAAAGAATTTTGTGCTATGCATTCTCACACAATGTCCAACAACTAAATTTTACTTGCTTGCATGAAAAGAATATTGAACTTCCACTTCCTCCCTTTAGTTCTCTCTCTCTTAAACATCTCACTTTGACCGGGTATAGTTACACATGCCCCATCATGACCCCACCTACTTGGGAGTTGCCAGCTTTAGCAACATTGGATCTCCATCGTGTTGAATTGCATGACAATGGTGCTTGTCTTTTGTCCCACTTTAAAAACTTGAAGAATCTCACCATAAAGAATTGTAGTATGACGGGCTTGGATACATCTAATTTCAATATATCTCATCCTGGACTATCTAGCCTAACACTTGAAAACGGTTATAAAGGTGTCAATGTGGTTACACCTCAACTCAAGAATCTCATTATAAAAGGTTGGCAAGGGATATATCTAATCTCCGCACCCAAACTTTCCTCCTTGCATTATAAAGATAATAAGTATACTCCTTTGGAGCTCTCTGCTGATCTTCTCTATTTGGAGAAGGTGGGATATATGTATTTCCCCTCTTTATGCTTATAAGGGAGATGCTAACAAAATTGTTTGTCTACTTCAACAACTCCATAGTGTCAAATTTCTTACCCTTAACTTGGAACTTATCAAGGTATACTCGTATTGGTCCTTATTCCTTAATCTTTATCATTCGTATATAACAAAGATTTATAATAGATAGATACTCTTGTAAAAAGAGGTATATTGAGATTGTTTATGGGGGTATCTATTACTTCTATTTGAGATTCCATTAATATATTCTCCTTTTGTTTACATATTTTTTTGGCATATTTTGCAGGTTCTTTCTTCATCATCATCATACTCAGTTAATCCCACCTATAGCAAAGCTAAGGTAGGGTATGAGGAGGGTAAGATGTAGACAGCCTTACCTCTACCCCTAAGAATAGAGAGGCCGCTTCCAGTGAGACCCCCAGCTCGATGTGGTTTGGTATCAAGCCTTGGACATAAGGCACAGAATACTTAGCAATCGGGACAAACCCGATCGGTGCATGTACCCCTTTGTCTTTTGGCTATCAACGCCACCACATTATGCATGATTAACCGTCCGTCGTTTTTAACGTTATTTTCACGAAATTAGTAAAATAACGTTAAAACTAGTGCAACTTTACTTTTGCCCCCCGAGGGCCACACATATATACATTATATGCGCACACCGTAAGCGGGGCGAAAGGTTCTTTCTTCATCTGTAGAGCTAATCTCACATCAACCTTCTCCATTTACTGACTTAAAGAGTTTAAAGATTTATCCAGCTTATGTTAACCTGGTGGAGCGAACACAACAAAAAGTTACTCTGTCTCCTGAAGTCAAAAAGTATTTGCTAGGTAGTTCTCCAAGTGCCACTTTCACAATGGTTTCACATGAGGTATTTACACCATGAAATATACTTTTATGAGTTTATCTTCCATACATTAACCTGCTTATATGATTTGATTACAAAAGTTCTTATTCAACTAGATCTTATGCACTAACTTTGTAAAGTGTCTTTGGTTTTCACAAGAAATGACATTGCATACAGGAACTTATTTTGAAAAATGGAGGGTATCTATATGTTTCTTGCTTATTATATGATTCATGTAAACCATGCAGAGGCCCGCTTACAGCTGTGCGCATATAATGTATATATGTGTGGCCCTCGGGGGCAAAAGTAAAGTTGCACTAATTTTAGCGTTATTTTACTAATTGCGTGAAAATAACGTTAAAAATGACGGACGGTTAATCATGCATCAGGTGGTGGCGTTGATAGCCAAAAGACAAGGGGGTACATGACCAGTCGGGTTTGTCCCGATTGCTAAGTGTTATGTGCCTTATGTCTAAGGCTTGATACAAAACCACCATTGAGCCGGGGGTCTCACTGGAAGCAGCCTCTCTATTCCCACGGGGTAGAGGTAAGGCTGTCTACATCTTACCCTCCTCAGACCCTATCTTAGCTTTTGCTATAGGTGGGATTAACTGAGTATGATGATGATGATGATGATGTAAACCATGCAGGAGGTTAGAGCTGTAAAGAATGTTACAGTAGCACGAAACCTTATGCTGGATTTGCATGTGCTACTAGAACAGTGGAAAGAAAACAATGAAATAGACAAGGCTCTTATGATACAAGACAAGGCAACAGTGCCAGAACAAGGGGAAGTTGAGAACCATAGGGGAAAACGAGACACGGAAATGAAATGCAATTTTGGGGAAAGAATGACATATATCAAGAGCTATTGGAAAGATCTGAATCTGCAGGTGGGGAAAGGGTATAACAATACTTGGCGAACGATTTCATTGCTGCGGGAAATTGAAGGAGCACTGAAGGAGGTGCCAAGATCCCATCGGACTAAGTTGCAAGCAAGGTATTCTAGTTTGCGTGCTGAGGCTGAGACTATCATGGATGATACGACGGATCAAATGAAGATGCAGGTTGATAAGAAGCCAAACTTGTTCCGTGAACTTGCTACATCATCGCACGGTTCTTCTTAACAAAATGTAAGCATGATATTCATATACTTGCACCTGAATTTGGTAATTGTTCATATATATATTAAATATGACATAAGGCTTGGATGCTTAGTTTAATTGCCTGATTTCTAGGGGTGGCAAGTTCATGTCTATACTTCATTTTTATCACATACTTATAATAAAAGATCTTTTAGGATATATAAACATTGTTAAAAGTAAAACTGACGAAAAATGGACATTAAAGCATGAACGAAAAGCGCCAACAGATTTTTTTTGTTTTGTTTTCAGGTTTTTAATTGGCGTGGAGCTAATACCCTTTTGCAGTAACTTAACTGGATGCTGAAGTAATATATTTCCTGTGCTTATGGGAAGTAGGATATGTTTTTTTGGTTTGTAAAATATTTCTTGTGCTTATGGGACGGATATGTTTTCTTGGTTTGTAAGATATCTGGTTATGTACTTGTCTATATATTATTAGACTATGAAGTGGTTTAATAGTTTTTATATAATTAGTGAAGTCTTACCTTTCCAACTTTAAGCATATGCTCTCATTTTTAACACCCTAGTTTATTAACTACATAAAATAAAGGAGTGATTTTTTTTAACGTCCAACAAATACTATACAAGTCCGGCCACCCGGGCAAATCCATTGGCAAAAGACTACCCACGCCTTGCGAACTCAAACAACGCTGATGACCCGGCTCGTTCACATTCTAGGGGAATCCACCACCCAAAGGCCCACTATGGTAAAACCCCTGACCCACCTTTGGCAAATTGCACAAAACGGGACTCGAATCCATAACCTCTACATTGGAAGGTCATAGGGACCCTCCTCCCAAACCTTTTCGACTAGTTTACCACCATCACCATCAAAGAATTTGTCGCTTCATCCATTCATCTTATTTCTAGTGATGGTTCTGGACAAGCGATGGTGGTCGCTCGATTTGTGTGGTGTGGGTTTTGCAACCACCTTTGTTGTTACTCCGTCGATCGCAACCATCGTCGTCGTTGCTAGCTCCTCGTTTCAGCAATTGTGGTTTAAAACCCATTAGTCTTTATATCTAATCCCCTTGTTGGTCTCCCGCTCCCTTTTGTTGTTCAACCGTTGTTGAAGTTGGATATATTTCATATAATAATCAATAAAAGCAAAACTTGATTAAAATCCATATTATATGTCAAAACCATAAATTGATTTTGGGAAGGATGGCAAGGGGTTAGGTTTTTGAGTCAATGGTATGTGAATGGTCCATTTTGCCTTTGCCTAGTTTGAAGATAATTGAGTAAATCAACTGGGTTCGGATTAAAGGACGCAAAATGTTAGAAAAACCATAAATATAGACATAATTTGTGATTAAATTGTACTAACGGACATGTTTCATAAATCAACCAATACATAAAAGACACAAAGTGATTTACTCTTAGACCAAATAATAAAAACGTTGGGAAAATCACTGTAATGACCATTGAGTTGCCCGATTTATCAAAATAAACACATGAACCATCTAAATTTAGAGAACTCACGTAAAACTGAAATAGAGGATGACACATGTACCAATCGTCTAAGTCTTAGATCTTAAAAAAACGTGAGGAACCAACGCTCTAAACCAATTACAATAGTACATATCCTGATCATGTGGCCTAGTGGTAAAAGGGCAGGTTCTCACTTTGGGGGAGCCGGGTTCGATTCCCACGGGAGGCATGTGATGGATACCCCCACCCTTGTGGTGGGGTAGGTGGTTGGGAAGTGATGGAGAGACCCTTGACCCTTGTGGTCATGGGTTCGACTACTGATCCCTCCAGGTTTTACCGGTTCACTACCGTCGTGCCTTCGGGCGGGTTTGTGGGTCGGGTTTTCCCTGGAACAGGAGACGGGTGGGCCGAAGGGCTCTATCCGTACGGACTAGAAGCCGTCTGGGACCCCTTTTGGCTATTGGAGACCGCGTACAAAATACCCGACAATACTTTAGTTGATCGTTCAAAAAAAATTACAATAGTACATAAGCTACTTATACATTTGGGAAAATATATATAAAAGAAATAGAAGATTATCATTATCAGATGTTTATATTGACCATAAAAACTAGAGACGAAAAGTGGCGCCATTCGCATTTTGACCTAAGCCTAAATCGCCTCTGCTGCCGCCGTCGTCGTATTGCCGCTAATATCCCCTTCCTTCTGACCACCGATCACTAAAATACGACGTCGTATGTACACTCAATCGCTCGTTTTCATCCTGCAACACTTACTACGGAGGAGGTGATTGAGTGAGTCAGTCAAAATCTAGTTTTTTTTTTCTTTAATAATAATCTTTTATTGATCTGTTTCATTGTTGTAAATGTTTTAATTAATAATCGTCTTACTTGGGCATAAAATATTATCACTTTACTTGGGCATTGAGTCTGTTTCATTGATGTTGGGTTATATGGGTGTAAATGACACGTAGCGGCTCGAGAGCTCGGTAAAAAGCCCGAACGAGCCAAGCCTTAACGAGCCCGAGCTCGAGCCTAAAATATGGCTCGTTTAGTTATCGTGCCCGAGCTCGAGCCCTAGATACAAAGCTCGATTGGGCTCACGAGACTAAACGAGCCCAAACATAATTATAAGTTATTTATATATCTTTTATAATTTATAGCCCACATCTCCAAAGCCCAAGTCCTTATTTCATAGGCCCATTTAATAACACTCGCGAGCCGAGCTTTTGCGATCTCGAGCCGAGCTTTGAGCTCGTTTGAGATTGTTCTCAAATCACCTCGAGCCGAGCCGAGCTCGAGCTTTTGATTTTGCTAGCAAGCCGAGCTCGAGCTCAAGATTGTAGGCTCGAACCGAGCCGAGCTTGAGCCCGAGCTTCATAAAACCATAACGAGCCGAGCTCGAGTCCACTCAGGCTCGGGCTCGGCTCGGCTCGTTTACACCAATAAATGGGTTGTTAATTTGATATTAAGATACTGAAACATGTATGAAAGCTGAGCTGGAATTGTTTCCATATGTTTATTAACATCGATTGATGATTTGTTATGTATGATGTAAACTTATTTGTTGTCACTACTAGAAATTCAATTTATACACTTAATCTGATGCTTGAATATGCACGAGAAAGATTTCTGTGTATACATCCAGGCCGGTTTTTAAAGAATTAACTACAGATTAGGCATAAATCGTTTAAAGAACAATAGATTTTTGTAGGGTAAACTATCGACCTTCATAGGCGTTTCTTTTGTAACCACTTGCATCAATGGTTTGTTTAACATGTCCTTATTGTTGCAGTTTATCGAATTGCAGCTTTTGGGGTCAAAGGAGAAGTCAAGATGATGATGATGATTGTGGTTTATAAAACGTGCCTGTAAATGTAACAGAACAACAAACAAACACAAAGATAAATGCTAAAAGTTTGGATGGGTCCATGGAAAAGGATCTTGCGTATATGAAAGATTGTTTGTATCAAGGTACAGTTGGGAGAGAATGGATTCTAGCCGTGGTAAAAAGATAGTGAATGTAGAAGACGATAGGCTAAGCGGTTTGCCAGATGAGCTTATTCATGAAATTCTTTCTTTTATTGACATCAAACATGCTATTCAAACCAGTGCTTTGTCATCTAGATGGAGGTTTATTTGGACTACAATGCCTTATCTCAATTTCTCAAGGGATGATTTTGATAGGTTGCCTAACTTATCCGAATTTGTTACACATGTTCTCTCTGGCCGCAATAATCAAGCTGAAGTGTCTTCTGTCAAGCTTAGTTTTCAGGGAGAGGATTCTTATGTTATTGCCAAACAAATCATGAAGTATGCATTCTCTCATAGTATCCAACAACTGAATGTTGCATGCTTGTTCGACAAAGACGATGTTGAATTCCCTTGTTTTCTCTCTAGCTCTCGGTCTCTTAGACATCTTAGTGTGACAAAGGAACGATTCACTTTCACACCATACCATCTTAGTCTGAAAATGAAACGTTTCCCTTTCGCATTACGTTGGAGACATACTTTTTCATATGTCTTTAAAGCAACATCTATTTGGGAGCTTCCTGCCTTAACAACATTGTATCTCCATGATGTTACTTTGTGTTTTGATGAAAATACTGATGGGTGGGTTGGTCCTTTCTCCAAGTGTGCTAATTTGAAGAGTCTCACCTTAAATGATTGCCATATAAAGGGATTCGTCGGCTTAAGTATTAGTCTTCCTCTACTTTCTAATCTTACACTTGAAAATGTTTATGGGGACGTGGAGCTTTTTTATATTGATGCACCTCAACTCAAGAATCTCACTATAAGAGGTTCCTATTTGCAAGACCCTCAGTATATTATATCTGCACCTGACCTTGGATTCTTGCTCTATAAAGGTGATGATTGTTTGCAACTACATATAGACGAACACCGTTTCCCTATTTTGGAGAAGGCAGATATTTGTGTATACCGTCCACAAAATGTTGATCAAGTTCTACGTCTGCTTTCAGAGCTTCGCAATGTCAAGTCTCTTACACTTAACTTGGAAATTGTTGAGGTAATTGGTAGTGTTTGTCTTGTGTGTCTTACAATGATCTTCAATCTTAAGAAATATTCTCATAATTCTGAAAAAGACAAATTAAAACAAAACAAAGTTTGTTTTTTTATATATTTATTTATTTATTGTTAATAGAGGAACATTCCATATTACTACTCTACACTATTTATATTACAGGTTTAGTTTAATTGCTCTTTAATTAAGTCGATTTGAAAATTATCTACAAGACAGTAAGACGCTGATGATACTGAAGTGTTTTAACAAATGTTGGGATCCCTATTTTCTGTATTCAGAAATGGATTTGCTTTCTTTAAGTTATAGCAAACATCAGAATATGTTTTTTATAACAATCTGGTGGGTGGTCAAACTAGATTAGATGCAAGCTTTTGATACTTACAAAAGCCGTTGGTCATTGGCTATATCTTCCTTTTAAGCATCACTTGCTGAACACGTGCTGATGATAAAGTAATTGTCTAGCAAAGTAATGATGCATGCGTTTATAAATATGTACTCATTGTTATGATGATTGCAATGGTTATTCCTATGATTTATACATGATGCTTTGAAATATAGTTTTGTGCAGCTTCTTTTTTCATAAATATATATGCTCATTGTTATGATGATTGTGTTGACTATTGCCTTTCTTATACATATTTTTTTTGAATATTTTTTTGGTGCAGCTTCTTTCTTCATTCGTGGAACTGGTGTCACTTCAACCTTCTCCATTTGCTAACTTAAAAAGTTTAAAGATTTATCCAGAAAGAGAGGAGGTGCCAGAACATGAGAGTGTTACGATGTCTGCAGAAGTCAAAAGCTATCTGCTAGATAGTTCTTTAGGTGCCACCTTCACACTGGTTACTCGTGAGGTATATTATTACATCATGAACTTTATTCTTATTTGCAATATGTCACACTTATTGCTCAATGTTAAATTAAATATAATGGCAAGCAATTGGTATAACGTTTAGATCCTTGTGTTCTGATTACGGAATAGTTCTATATGATATTAATTTAGCTATGCACCAAGTTGTATAAAATGTTGGTGCGTCTGCTATGTTTTAAACTGAAGTACCAGGGCTACATCCAGCTTATTGTTTTGGAGATCTGTGACATAAGTGGTCTTTTAATATCATGGAAACACCACAGGATGCTAGAGTTGCGCGAACCACCAAGTTGGCACAAAACCGCATTGCAGCGTTACGTGCACAGCTAGAGCAGGAGAAAGCTAGAACAGACACCAAAATGACAAAGATCCATGAACAAGGGAGGCTACAATTTAGTGAGCATAGCGATACGTATATCGATACGTGTTGGAAAGATTCAAGTGTGCAGATTGAGAAAGGGAAAGAAAAGGCTGCTGCCATTATTACAGAGTTGCAAGAGATTAAAGGACTGCTGACACAGCTGCCTGCATCAAACCTGACTACCATTCAATCATCATTTTCGACTTTGTGTGCAGAGGCCAACATTGTCACAAATAAAATAATAGAATGTATAAAGATGGATTTTGATGAGAATCAAAGGCGTTTAAGTGTGTGCTTTCATGAACTTGATACCACATTGCAGCCATCTTCTTAGCAGATTGCAAGTCCTTAATTTCCATGTACTCACAACTGATGACTTTAATCGAAAGGCCAGCTACTGTCCTTATGTTCGGACATGTTTGTTTCCTACCGAAAAGATCTCAACTTCCAACTCTTCGGATCATATTGTTCTTAATTTTGGTGCATGGCATTGCTACTATATAAGTTGTGTTGGTTTTTTCATTCAATCAATGAAGAGTTTGGTTATGTCTTTTAGTTCTTGTTTATATTGATCCTGTTTTCAAGTGAGCTTCTGTTCAACTAATTGAAAGTGTGTTCAAACTCTTTTTTTGTTTAAAACCAGTGTCAAATATTATTATTGATTTGGTTTACAATTTTGACCCATGATATAAAATTTGTATTACTTTTATTATCAACATAAAACAAATCAAGTCTTTCCGTCAAAATGAAGATGGGTCAACAATTATATACAAAAAGTTTAAATGAAAATATTCAAGGTGAGTGCAAAAAGTCTTGTACTATAAGCCATGTTTACCAGCTAACTTCATAAATAATTTCACCGGCTCACTACTAGTCATTACTCGCACACTATGAATTGACCATGGTCCATGGGGTAGACCATGTGTTGTGGTTCAAGTGATCATCCGGATTTATTCTCTCATATGGCACTACCTCATGTTAACTTGACGCTAAGTTGGCATTGGATAAAATACCTGCCAAATAAATGTATAGCACAAATCTTAAAGTCCTAAGCCCAAACACTAATAATTGTAACTCATAGAGTCCTAAGCCCAAACACTAACAAATTTTAACTCCTAAAGTCTTAAGCCCAAACAGTAACAAATTCTAACCCAAAACAAAAAGGTGAGGAGGTGAATCGGCTAATCGGGGATAACCCCTGACGAACAAAAAACTCAGAAAAGCAAGAAGAAAAGAAATAGGGGAATATCCGAAAGATTTTACAGAGTACGAGATGAATCATTTACGTTATCAATTAGACTTTTCAAGTGATGTATCCACTCTTGTTGATCTTTGCAAAACTCTTGTAGAAAGTGAGAAAAATAACATTTACGAATTTGTGGAACGAGTGTCTCGGCTAATCTTGAAACTTTCAGTTTTGACTGCAACACCAAAGAAAGGACTTTCGACAATGAAAATAATTGAGAATCGCCTTCGCAATAAGATGTCATATGAGTATCAAGCAAATAGTTTGGTGATTTACATAGAGAACTTTGATTCGAAGTCCATAATTAAAAAAATCAAAATCTTAAAGATGGACAGACTGAACTATAACTTTTCATCCATGTACCCACCTTTTTATCTCATTTTTAATGTTTTAGTGTCTTTGTTTAATTGTTTGTTAAATAATGTTTAGAACTTTGATATTAATTGTATTTAATGTTTTACTCAACCCGAAGTCCCGAATCAAATCACCGACCCAAACATATCATCCAAAATATAGTTGAAAAAAAAGTTCCAATTCTAAAGCTTTTTTACCTAGCCCAAACGTCTCCTCCTTCCCTTCCAGCTCTATAAAAACATTTTTTTATGAAAAAAAAAAAACGAAAAAGAAAAGTGGCGCCATACGCATTTTGACGGTTTGACCTAGCCCAAACGTCTCCTCCTCCTCCACTCCTGCCGCCGTCCAACCGTCGTATCGCCGCTAGTCTCCCTTACCTTCTGATCCATGTGACCGTCTACGACGTCGTACACCCAATCGTTCGTTTTCATCCTGGAATGCTTACTAGTTACTAACTTACTACGGAGGTGAGTGATTAACTTAAAATCTAGTGTTTTCCTTTTATTATAATAATATACAATAATTCTTTATTGATTTGTTTAGTGAAACATGTATGAAAGCTGGAACTTTTATAATATGATGAAAACTTATTTGTTGTCATCACAAACAAATGAACAATCAAGCTTATGTATCTAGTTTCCTGCGTTCCACCTCTTAAAAGTCAAGGGTATACATTAATAACAACAAACATTTCTGTATATACACCCATTTCGGTCAATAATGTATTGTCTTTGATATTTGACACAATATTTTAACGGTTTAGGATCACATACACAGTGAAAGAAAAATAGGAAGTCGTAGGAACTAGGAAGAGTATCAAACGGAGTCTGATTGACCTCATTCAAGCGGCATTGGAACCGTCTCATCAAACCCTGCGATCTTAGTTTTTAGGTTTTTGATTTTTTAAATTTTTAGCATGTAGTTTTTAGAATTGTGTTGTATCATTGTGTCTTTTATGTTTTATTGTATCTTCTTTTTATTTTCGTCATTGTGTCATTTCTGCGATTTATTGTGTCATTTTTCTTGAGCATTGTGTTATATTTATTGGCCTTGTGTTATATTTTGTGACTCATTGTGTTATATTTTATGATTCAATGTGTTTTTTGTATCCTTCTCACCCTTTCTCATTTTTGTTACACTGTGTAGAATAACTTGACGCATATTTTAACATCTTGTCGGCTTTTTTTAACATTCATGGCTTGGTTGTTGCATTTTGTCATATTGCAGCTTTTAAGTCAAAAGAGAATGGATTCTACCTCTAGTATAAAGAGAACGAATGTAGAAGATGATAGACTAAGCGCCTTGCAAGATGACCTTATCCATAAAATTCTTTCTTTTATTGACATCAAACATGCTATTCAAATCAGTGTTTTGTCATCTAGATGGAGGTTTATTTGGACTACAATGCCTTATCTCAATTTCTCAAATGACGACATTTATAGGTCGCCCAAGTTCTCTGAATTTGTTACACATGTGCTGTCTGGCCGTGATAATCAAACAGAAGTGTCTTCAATCAAGCTTAGTAATTTTCATAGAGAGGATAGCGATGGGATTGCTGAACAAATTATGAAGTATGCATTCTCTCACAATATCCAACAATTGAATGTTGCATGCTTGCTAAAAAATAAAGTTGAATTCCCTCCTTTTCTCTTTAGTTCTCGGTCTCTCAAACATCTTTGTTTGACAAAGGAAGGTTTCTCAGCGTACGATAGGAGGCGTTCTTTCTCATATGTCTTTAAAGCAACATCTACTTGGGGGTTCCCTGCCTTAACAACACTGTATCTCGATTGTGTCACTTTGTGTAGTGATGAAAATACTGATAAGTGCATTGGTTTTTTCTCCGAGTGTGCAAACTTGAAGAATCTTACCTTAAAAAGCTGCTATACGACGGGATTCAAAGGTTTAAGTATTTGCCTTCCTCTACTATCTAATCTTACCCTTGAAGATATTTTTGGTAGTGTGGAGGTTTTCAATGTTGTTGCACCTCAACTCAAGAACCTCAATATCAGAGTTTTCCCAATGCACGATCATCAGTGTTTGATTTCTGCACCCGACCTTGAACTTTTGATGTACAAAGATTTTAATGGTTTGCCACTTTCTACGGATGATTTCCTTTATTTGGAGAAGGCAGATATTTGTGTATCCTGTCCAAACGATGCTCATCAAGTTCTACGTCTGCTTCAACAACTTCACAATGTCAAGTTTCTTACACTTAACTTGGAAATTATTGAGGTAATTCGTAGTGTTTTTCTTATGCATCTTACAACGATTTTCAGGCTATGAAATATTATTATAATTCTGAAACCGACAACTTAAAACAAAACAAGGTTAGTTTTTTTGGTTAAAAAAGGAACATTCCATTGTAATACACTACACTAATATTATAGATTTAGAACTGCATTATTTTTACATGTTTGTTTTTTTGTGTGTCAAATGCTTGGATGGCTTTCTAATTAAGTCGGTTTGAAAATTGTTAAAAAAACACTGATGATGCTTAAGTGTATTAACAGGATTTGGGATCCCTATCTTCTGTATTCAGAAATGGATTTGCTTTTTTTTTTAAATTATAGCAAAAATAAGAATACTTAAGTGTTAAACAAGATTAGATGCAACGTTTGATACTTACAAAAGTTGCTGGTCATTGGCTATTTCTTTCTTTAAAGTACCACTTCTCGGACACGTACTGAAGATAAAATAATTCTCCAAAAAAGTTACGGTGCATACATTTATAAATTATGTACTCATAATTATGATGATGGCATTAGTTAATACTATTCTTTATACAGAACGTTTTGAAATATATTTTTGTGCATCTTCTATTTTTTATAAGTATGACATACTCATATCATTATGATGATTGTGTTAGCTATTGCTTTTCTTTTATACCTATTTTCTTTGAATTATTTTGTGCAGCTTCTTTCTTCATTAGCTATTTGTTCTTTTTAAGCAACAGTTAGCCAAACACTGTATTGAAGATAAAGTAATTCTCTAAAAAAAAGATAGGGTGCATTTGTTTATAAATATGTATTCATCGTTACGATGATTGCATTAACTACTCCTTTTCTTTTATGCGTAGTTCTCTTAAAATATTTTTTTTTGTGCAGTGTCTTTCTTCATCTGTGGAACTAATGACAAATCAACCTTCTCCATTTGCTAACTTAAAGAGTTTGAAGATTTATCCCGAAAGCGAACATGTGCCAGGACATGGAGTGAAGATGTCTGCAGAAGTCAAAGGCTATCTGCTAGATAGCTCTTCAGGTGCCACCTTCACAATGGTTACACGTGAGGTACTCTATTACATTATGAACCATATTCTGAATAGCCACACGCTCACACGTCATACCTCTGCTTGATAGTTCTTCAGGTGCCACCTTCACAATTGACATACTAAACACACTTTTATATTTTGGCTATAAAATGCTTCTATTTTTGATAAATTAATATTACTTACAAATCCATTTGGATGTTGTTTAAAACATCACAACCTTATATATTTGTTTTAACCTTTGGTCTTTAAGTTGGATTCTGTAGTAGAAACTTGTGACAGAATGTGAGTATTATAATGGTTTCTTTAAACCTTGTAATATCATGGACACACTGCAGGATCTCAAATACGCCTCACTTACGGTGTGCGCATATAATGTATATATGTGTGGCCTTTGGGGGGCAAAAGTAAAGTTGTACTAGTTTTAGCGTTATTTTACTAATTTCGTGAAAATAACGTTAAAAACGACGGACGGTTAATCATGCATCATGTGGTGGCGTGGATAGCCAAAAGACAAAGTGGTACATGCACCGATCGGGTTTGCCCCGATTGCTAAGTGTTCTGTGCCTTATGTCCAAGGCTTGATACCAAACCACATCGAGCCTGGGGTCTCACTGGAAGCAGCCTCTCTATTCTTAGGGGTAGAGGTAAGGTTGTCTACATCTTACCCTCCTCAGACCCTACCTTAGCTTTGCTATAGGTGGGATTAACTGAGTATGATGTTGATGATGATGATGACTGCAGGATCTCAAAGCTATGAAAGACACCAAGTTTGCACAAGACTTTATTACAGAGTTACGGGAGCTGTTAGAGCAGGAGAAGGCTAGAACAGAGACCAAAATGGCAAAGATGCATGAACAAGGGAGGCCACAAGTTAGCGGACATATCGGTATGTATATTGATATGTGTTCGAAATCTACGAGTGCACGGATTAAGAAAGGGAAAGAAAAGGTTTATCACATCTTTTCCAGGTTGCAAGATATTAAAGGATTGCTGACAGAGCTGCCTGCATCAAACCAGGCTACCATTCAACCATCTTTTTCTGCTTTGTGCGCCGAGATCGACATTGTCACGAATAAAATAACAGAATACATAAAGATGGACTGTGATGAGGAACAAAGGCGTTTAAGTGCGTGTCTTCACGAACTTGCTACCACGTTGCTGCCGTCTGCTTAGCAAAGTGCAAGTCCTTAATTTACCTTGTAGCCACAAGTAATGACTAATCAATTATCACAGGCCGACTCTTTTCGCCATTGTTCTTTTGTTTGGATATATTTGTTTCCTACCGAAAAGATCTTCGCTGCCAACTCTCGGTACCATATTGTTCTTAATTTTGATGGCATTGCACTGCCACTTCACAACTTGTGTTGATTTTTCATTCAATTTAATAGAATGTTGTGTCTAGCAACTCTCCTTGTGGGAGTAAAAAATGTTACAAGAGTTTTATGAATCATATGTTAGCTGTTACGGTATATTTTTGCTATGTTTATTGCTATAACGTTAATCAGAGTTTTTTAAAAAAAATTATTTCATATAACTCGTTAGAGCCTAAGAGCTTTTTTCTTGCTCGACTGAGACACTTGAATTCTCAAAACCAGCTCTGTTTCGTATATGAAATTAAATTTAAAAATTTATGACAAAAATTGTAAGGGGGTGTTTGGGATTGATTATTCAAAAAAGATTATGAGTTTTGGAAAAGCAGGGGTGGAGCTGCTTATAGATTATTGCGTTTTGGTAGCTAAAAAACTGATTATCTACATTTTTAAAACACAATAATCTAAAAATCAGATTTAAAACGCAATCCCAAACACCTTCTAAGTATGGTACTATTATGAGATCATGAAAACAATGCAGGACATTAGAGCTATGAAAACCACCAGGCTGCTACAAAACCTTAATACAAAGCTAACGGCACTGCTAGAGCGGGAGAGATCTTTTATAGAGACCATAATGTCAGAGATTTGTGAACAAAGGAAGGCGCGAGTTGAGAAATTTATCATTTCAGATTGGTATATTGATAGTCGTTGGAATTATTTGAGTGTGCAGATTGAGAAAAATGAAGAAACGCCTTCTGGCATCATTTCAAAGCTGACAGAGAATAAAGAATCACTCGAAATTCTGACTGCATCAAACAGGGCGCTACCATTCAGCCATCTTTTTCTACTTTGTGCGCAGAGGCTGACCTTGTCATGAATTAAATGACAGAACGTATGAAGATGCATTTTGACGAAAGCCAAAGACGTTTAAGTGTTGCTGCCATGAACTTGCTACAACATTGCAACCGCCAGCTTAGGATATCGTAAGTTCTTAATTAACCTTGTGAGTACACAAGTGATGACGATATTCTAAATAGTATTGTTCTTTTGTTCGGATATGTTTGTTTTCTTATTAAGATGATGAAGTGATTCTGGCTGTAAAGAATATAACAAATGAAGCTTTCTATGACTTGATTTAAAACATTTGGAAAGAGTTACAGAGGCGCAAAACAATACAACCCCAATAAATTAATTAGTTGGATCACATATGCTTAGTTTTGGGCCTCTAAAATATTGAAGACTAACCCGAAAGCAATTGGGGGGGGGGGGGGGGGGGGGGGGGGGGGGGGAATTTTCAACATGACACGAACCAAACACGAAATTCACTGGTTTGGATTTAGTCTAAACAGGTTCGGGTCAGTTTCAAGTTGAACCCGCCAACCCGTTTAGCTTAACGGTCCAGGTTTGGGTCAATCTGACGGGATGACCCGTTAACCTATTTGTATTATATTCTATCTTTTTGTTGGTATTTTATGCAGTAATTATAACTTTTAAAATAATATTATATGCAAAAATTACAAGAAATAAAAAAATCGGGTCAAACAGGTCTTGTACGGGTAAACAATCAAACTTTCGGATTGCATTGGGGTTTATATGTCTAACACAATTTTCGGGTTAGATTCGTGTTTGGGTTCGTGTAAAATTTTCAAGTTCGGGTCAGGTGGTTAGACCCGCAACCCATAAACACAACGCATTTAACACCCTAGTTAAGCAAAGAAGATTTATAGCAAGTTATATACATTAATTTACTAGTACTTTAGAGCCATTTACAAGTAATTTTCGTTTTTCATACAAGGACAACTTCCTTATCGTAGGTCGAGTTCAATCAAACTTTAATCATTTAAAATTCTAATTCTAACTTTTTTTGTATTGATTTGGTCTTTAACTTTTGTCCCGAGATTAACCTCCTATATTTTGTCATATCCAAATAAACGGAATTATAGATTTTAAGACAAGGCGGAGTGTGTGTGGTGGGGGGGGGGGGGGGGGGGGGGGGGGGGGGGAATGAAGGGGTAGGGTACCGCTTTCAGGCGCACCCTACCCGCCATACAAAAAAGCCTCCACTGGAAGTTCTAACACCCGCGGGAAGAATCACTTCCAGGAGCACCACAGCGCCAAAGGCGCAGGGTCACCAGTTGGCAACACCCAAAGACATTCCCCTTGGACACCAACTTGCTTCCTCCCGTCAGATGTCAGCTGACAAGTGGTCAGCCGTCTGACATCTGACGCCCCTGCACACCATCCACGGCACGCCACGTGTGTGGTGGACGAAGAACCTCCCAACCTGCCAACCACGAGGTGACACGTGGTCCAATCAGAAGAAGCCCTCCCCAACTTGGATCACTTTATCTAACCAAGGGTTAGGATCCAACTAAGGGGGCCTACCAACCAACCGGCCCGGTCCCCAGGCCCGGCCCATTAAAGGATGAATGGGCTCCAGAATCCTCGGCCCATGCATCTCCTATAAAAGGAGGACTCGACCTCCTTTCTCTCCACGTTGAATACTAGCCAATAAGAACGAACACACTTGTACTTCCACTTGTATCGTTATTCATATTATACATTAATAAAGATCGTCTTTCACAGTGGACGTAGATCTTACAAGATCGAACCACTTATATCTTTGTCTATTGTGTATGATTGCTTGTCATTCGTGTATACAACCATAGACCAACCATCGTTGTGAGCCAAGGATTATACCCTGCTGCGAACACGAGTCGTTACCTCAGATACTACCCTACACTTAACTCCTTATATACTCGTTGTTTCTTCAGGGAAGCCCTTGGGGGATTCTTCCACTGTCGTGGGGCGATGATTTTGGCCTAGGTGACATTTTCTGATTGGTGGGGCTTTTATGATTTTTTTTAAACTTGAACACAGTTAAAATAATATAATATTATTATCCCCCCCTCTTTTCCACTCCTCAAAATTTTCACCCTTCACACATGAGTCTCACAAGTGTCACATGACGCTTCATTCCTCTTCCCCCTCCACTCTAGATGGTCTAACATATAACTTGCATTCCTATTTAGGACAATAGTACAATGAATAAATAATTTAAGAATTAAGTCATCCTTAACCAATTTTAGTATCCTAAAAGTTTATGATAACTTTTTTCCTTCCATTTTGTGATTTTTTACTACTATTAGACTGAATGGTGTGGGTTGGGGGAATATAAACGGAAAGCTAATTTGGCAATTGCACCGATTGGGAACACCGCCTCCCTCCCCCCCCCCCCCCCCCGATGGGGGTTCGGTGCTTTGGGGGAAATATTACCGTTGTCACCGAGAGCTTCTATTGGTGGGTTTTTTTAACGTTGGGCCCATGCATTTAAAAAGTAACCGTTTGGTCAAATTAAAAAAAAAATTCTAAACCTTTATATAAATATCACCACACCCTCATTTTAAACCACACAACTTTTTAAAAATTTTTAATGAAGTTTATCTTTATTTTTATTTTTTACTATTTTTGTGTATTTTTTACGATTTTAATTTTTTAGATTTTTTTTTATTTTTTACGGTTTTTTATACATTTAAAAAAATAAAGTATGAAATATAAAATATATAATTAAATAAAAATGGAAAAGAATAAAAAAAAGAAGGGGGAATGGGGGAGTTGGGGGAAACCATTTCCAAACTTTGGGGTAGGAAATGGGGGAAATGAGATGACGCTTATGTGGCACTTGAGGGAGTTGGGGGAAGTTGTCTCCACACCAAATAGTCTTACAAGGATTTCTGGGGCAATTTCATATTTATGTTATTTTAACCATTTTGTTTCTCCTTTTTATTTATTTTTTGCTATTTAAACTAATGCTTACAAAAGGAAGGCTAAACACAAAGCAGAGGTTCGATTTCTTAATGGTTTGATATATACTATGATGTGGTCGTTGTGGAACGAAAGAAATGCTCGAATTTTTAATATCAAGACCAGGAGAGCGGTGGAGTTGGTAGAAAGTATAAAAGTTTTAACGTTTTTTTGGATTCAGAATCGATCTAGATTGAAACAGTTAGATTGGAACAAGTGGTGTAAATACCCTTTGGGTTTGATGTAATTTCGTTTGTGGCCCAGTGGTCCTTGCTTTGAGGACTGCTTGGTGCGTTTTGTTTGGTTGAATGAAATTTGCCTTTCTCAAAAAAAAAAAAAAAAAAAAAAAACTAATGCTTACGAAGGCAGCTCTGTTTTTATTTTGGTTATTTGATACGTTGGTTAAATGTGCATATTACTCTAGTGTGAAACTTTATGGTTTTAGTTGCTGTATGGGGTAACAAAACATTGTCAAACAAAATCCAGTAGCAAATCAACCCAACCATCCCCGTCTCATCAACCACCTTCTAGATATACCATGACTAAGTTTTATATTAGGGCTGTTTGGTTGATTAAGTGCTGAATTATTAAGAGATCTGAATGGTTAAGAGACTCTGAATGATTAAGTGTTGAATGATTCAGCTATGCATTAAGGGGCTGTTTGGTAGCCTCTTATTGAGGCTCTTAACCATTCAGGGTTGAATGATTCAACATTCAGCGCGTTTGTTTCAGCTTCTGAATGGAATGGTGAAGTCTGAATCATTAAGATTTGGGATGTTGCTGAACTATTAAGCACTGAACTATTAAGCACTGACCTAGGCTGAACCTTAATGAGGCTCCCCTACCAATGTGGGACAAGAAAACTAGCCATTAAGAGGTCCAACTTAATGATTCAGCACTTAACCATTCAGGCCTCTTAACCATTCAGACCTCTTAATGATTCAGCACTTAATCAACCAAACAGCCCCTAAGTCTGAATTGTTTAGCTCTTAACCATTTCATTCAGAATCATTTTTAGATTAAAATAAGCTGTCTGAATGCTAAATTATTCAGAGCTAAATTGTTCAAATGCTCATAGAAAGAGGCTACCTAAAAGGCCTAAGCACTCTCTTAGGCACGTAGATGCTAAAAGCCTTTTTATCCTTATTTGGCAGGATGACAACCAACCACATGTGTTGCGCCACATGCACGCAATTATGAAAATATACTTATTAATTGTTTCAAACTTCATTCACCCTCAAGTTTACACCATTTGACAATTACAACCCGCATGAATTACATTGTTCACATCAATAATACAACCCAATTTCAGGGGACCAACAATGTTACAATTTGGCGACTCTATTTCCATGGTAACTTTTTTTTTTTTTTGAAACTCAAAACTTCATTAAGCAGAGCGGAAAATCTCCAAGATGGAGATAACCGCACAAACCAAAATTACATCAAATCAATAGAAAAATTACACCATTTTTTCTAATTAACGTTACTTTCGCTAGTCCTGCTCCTATACCAAAGATAACCCAACGCTTTCACATCAGACACTATTTGAACGACATTATCTTCATGATTCCTAAATATCTTGTCGTTTCGAGCTTTCCAAATACACCAACACGAAGACGCCATACACAATCTCTTTCTTCTTGGCCGAAGCATCCATCTGTTTAAGGGTCGTAATTGTAAGACTATCAGGAGTGGGGGCGGGAGAGGGGCGGGAAGGGGGGGGGAACACCGCCGCCGGTAGGGCGGGAAGGGTGGCGTGGGGCTGGGGGCGGGGAGAGGTTCACCGGCGTGGGGGAGATGTGGGGGACTACGTGGCACGCGATGATTGGTCAGGTTTTTTTTTTTTATTTTTTTTTTAACTTTAACACAATATAATATTATTTCCTTCCCCCCCTCTTCCCCCCCTTCCACTCCCCACAATTATTTTCCCCCCCACAAGGGTCCCACAAGTGCCACATGGCGCTTCATCCCCCTCTTTCCCGCCCCACCACTCCTGATAGTCTAAAGGTTATAAAACTTGAAGGCATGTTTTCTCGATATCTCCGCCGAAACAAACAATCAAATAAATCAACATCCATCCCTTTGTGGCTATAAATATAGCAACAAGAACCCATCACTAGTCAGTCACGAATACATCGCCACCGTCACTACCCACACTATTGTTTCGTCACCAAATGGGTTTGAAGGTATTATTATTTTCTTCTTTAAATCTATCTGTTAAATCATTATACATGTATTGATCAATCATTAGATTTGCATCACAGATCCGATCTTACTCATCATAGAATTTAATCACTTTACATGAATTTCGGTATTTGTGAAACTATGTCGTTTTAGGGATTCCGTTGTCAAACTGCTACCTTGTGAATTATAATTATTATTATAATTTGGAGAAAGTGTTGGAAATGTATAGATCAATAAATCTAGTTGTTAAAGGGTCAGCATCACTTATCTGATCAATAAATCTACTTCTATATTATACTTACTGCACCCACTATGAGACAAATTAGAGATCATGTGAAGTACTTTTACAAATTTACCCCTCTCCTGCCAAATCGGTCACATCAACTATCTATTTTATCTTAGACCATAAGGAGTGGTGTGTGGGGGGAAGAGGGGTGAAGCGCCATGTGACACTTTTGGGTCCCACGTAGAGGGGGAGAAAATTGTGGGGAGTGGAAGGGGGAAGAAGGGGTGAAAGGAATAAATTATTATTATTATTATTTTGTGAGCCAGGTTAATAAAAAAATGGACCAATCAGATTTCAGGAAAAAATGCCCCACGCCGGTGAAGCTTTCCCCCCTTCCACGCCCACTCCTGATGGTCTTAGGGGGGATCACGGCAACTTTGTCGAGCCTCGTCCAATCCTCTTCTGCCTTGTCAAATCCACACCCAAAATCATCAATTTTGACTATTGCCGAGTGGTAACAATTTTGAGGCCGAGAGGTAACTCGTTCCCCTTATAGTGGTGCGGTTAGGGAGGACGAGGCACATGCTGCTTAAGGCCATCGACAACGAAACCGATTTAGCTACACCGCCCCTTGGTGGTCGGCTTTGGATCTTGGCTACCCCTCGCTGATTTTGATTCCCCATCTCGCCGAAGGTGAAGGTGGGTTTGTGGGTGGGTCCATCACATGGGATGTGTGTGATTGGTGAGTATAGTAAAGTGGTGGGGTCCTTGGTTCCAGGCCATTTTAGACTTGGCGAGTTGGCGTTTCCGGTGTTTAGGCTACTTTAGGCTAGTTTGGGGTTGAAATGACGTGGCGCGGTAAGATTGATGCACCTTAGGGGGTTCCATGGTTTACCTGCCATGAATAATTGCTATTAAATCATTCAATATTTTTTCTTTCCTAAATCTTATAACTTTAATTTACAGGAGGAATTTGAAGAGCATGCTGACAAAGTCAAGACTTTGACTAAAAAGCCATCCGATGCGGATTTGCTCATACTCTATGGCTTGTTCAAGCAAGCTACAGTTGGACCAGTGAACACTGGTATGTGTCTGTCTGGTTAAGTGTTTATTTGTGATTATGCAAAGTCTTATGTTTTTTTTTTCTTTTTTATTATTTTCTTCGATTTGCAGATCGTCCGGGCATATTCAGCATGAAAGAAAGGGCTAAATGGGATGCATGGAAGGCTGTTGAAGGTATTGTTTTACTAAGTTAAAAATTTTGAGCTAAAAACCGAACGTGTGGACATGTTTGAAGGTGTCAAGTGGTCATATTTGATGCATTGATGATTGATGTGGTTTTTCTTTACTCTTGGCAGCGAAAAGCAAGGAGGAAGCAATGAACGACTACATCACCAAGGCGAAACAATTGCTTGAAGCCGATGCTGCCGCTGCTTGAGTTGATCAAGACTAGATTTGAAACCTGATATGCATTATGAATGTTTTATGTTTAAGTTGGTGATTTTTATGTAATGTGACGCCTAAAGTGTACTAGGTCCAGTTATGGAAATGGTATATCAGATTGAAAATGAAACTGTTGGGATTTAACCATGCTTTGTTTTGTTTTGTGCCCTCATTGGCGGTTGAATTGACGAATCCAAAAACAACCCATGTATTTATTTGTGTCAAAGACATCAAGTCTATCCCCGAACACACTTAGAATTGTGTAATCTAGACACAACCTCATTGTTTAAACGACGCGAAACATGTTGGTGGGTCGAAAATGAATGAGTTGTAGTTATAGTTGTAAATGTGTTAAACGAGTTGACGGTTTAAGAAAATATCAAATAAAAATTCAGTTTGCATATCATGAACTTTTCTGTTTATACTTTATACTCAACCATCTCAAATTTTGCTACTGTTAAGCTAAAAAACACACCTATGTTTTGCATGTTTAGTTAGTTTGTTACAAATTCTTTCATTAACTCATTCTTTCACACCTATGTCTTACATGTTTTGCATTAGGGATGAGCTCTGAGCGGTATAGGTACCAACCGATACCGAAAACATACGGTACGGTATCGGTATGGTATCGGTATTTTACCTTAAAATACCGATACCATACCGATCCCGTACCGATACCGAAAATACCAAAACCGAAAGCCTGTAAATGTGAGTACCGATACCAATACCGAACACCCTCAATTCGGTACGGTATCGGTTCAGGATCGGTATCGGTTCGGTGGTGTATGCTCATCCCTATTTTGCATATCTTTAAGCTGTAAAACAAAATAAAACCAAAGAAACAAATCCATAATTCAGAGTATCTACAGTAAAACAAAATAACCCACTGCACACTTGCATGCAAAAGTTAGGTCTAACAATCTGTATTCCTAAACACATCACCGATTAGGCCAAAAGAGCATGTACATAATCAATCGGTTTAAATTAGCCAAAGTAAGAAAATTTTCATCTCAAAATCTGTCCTGTTGAACAAAAGGATATCGCGGAGATATATAATACTCGTTTACACGCGATGCACCGTCTCTGGCCAAAATCCCTTCAACATCTCCTATGATTCTTGCTAACCATATCTCCAGATTTCTCTGAATATCCCTGAAATTGTTTCTTATGGAATTCAACGAGAGTCTAGTAGTTAATCGTGCACGGCCTTCCACCAGATCATTCCCATAACTACATCCTGGCCCTGTTTCTGTTTGTAATGTCACCAATTTCTGCCCTGTTTCTGATGCTCGTTGCTGAAGCCGCAATGCTTCCAGCAAGAACTCTGTTTGTCTCTGTGTTCTGTACTCCAAACCAGCGTTTGGTTCACAAGGATCGTTCTCCTGCTAACATATTAAACCAATAACCGTCTCTCAGAAACACTATAAACTCTGTTCATCCAAATTTTCAGCTTTCTGTATGCATAATTAGTTTCTTCAAATATGGTTACAAAAGTTATATTATATTAATTATAATCTAATTTTTTTGATAAAAAAGAAATCAAGAGGCTGTACGCATTGAAAAGCACTTTGGGCGAACCTTCAACCCGTTAGCTTGTTTTCTTTTTAGCTATTTTTTTTATCTGTTTGACTTGTTAGAGATAAAATATAGCCTGATATAACCGATGCACTTGGTTTTAAAAAGCCGAAGCACACAAAAGCGACGAGGTCTAAAACCAAGGCGCAAATCGCAAAAGCGGTGGGCTTTTCGTATGCGAGGCGCAAGACGCATATATATTTTTTTATATATGTTAATAGGTTTTTAGCATCATTTACCCAAAATATAGATACAAATAAGGTTTATATATGATTTAACTTGAATGTACAACATTTTTAGCTACATGTATAACAACTTTAAGCAGAAAAACACCCTGTGTACGAAAGCGCGCTTTTATTGCACTTTTCTGGCCAAAAATTTGCACTTTTCATGCGCTTTTTGCGCTTTTCGTACGATGCTCGCCTAGTGTTACATAAGGCGCTCAGATTGGCGCCTAGATGCGCTTCGCGCTTAAGTGCGCCTCAAGCGCGCTTTTTAAAACCAAGCCGATGCATAAGCAAATGAGTCAAATTTACCATCTCTACCTTGTAGAATAAAGATATGAAAGAATCTGAATTCAGATTGGCAAGTCTTGTGTCAAATTTATATGAGAGTTATGATTATGTGATAGAATATCTGTTACCAATCCCAATATTACCGGTTTCTTGTTACTAACATTAATCATCACAATATATCAATAGCGTTGATCCTTGACCAAAAAAAAAACTATTTATTTGTCATCATCAAGGGGCATTTGACTAATAGTCAAACGCTTTTATAAAAATGTAATATGGGGCGGATGTGTGTGCGTGTGTGCATGTGGCATTTATCAAGAAAGTTAAGTCGGTACCATTCTTCTGCAAAGATCATCAATTTTTCCAGCAAGAGCTTGATATCTTTTTGCCTGCTTTTTCATTAATGATGGAACTTTCGACAAATCATTTGCACCAATATTTTCCAAATTCTGAAGCTCTTGTTCAAGGAGTTTCAGTTTTGCCGAAACTCCGGATGAATCACCATCCACCTTCCAAGGGGACTCTCTCCTAACAAAAAAAATGAATAAATATAATGTTTCGGTTTTCAAATTTTTGAAAGCCGCGTGCTTTCAGAAACACGTGTATCTAAAGAGGGTACCTCGTCACATAATGCTTTAAATCATGAACTGGTTCAACGGACTCATATTGTACACCCTGCATAAATTTAGAGTTCAGAAAGTCAACCCTCTTAGTCAAGGATAATTTATTTCACAAACACATCATCTAACTTTCTAAGTTGTATTAATTCATTCAAGATTATCTTAATAAGTTTATTGAGAACTAAAAGATTATATACTTAGAAACAATGCAGCCATAACAAAGCACAAAACATTTGGCTTTTAGTGTAATAAAAAATAATCTTGATTTTTTCAATATTTCTTCACAATTTGTCTTCACATTAGTTAACTACAAATTAAGATACCTTAAAACTAACACATTATTTTAACAATTTGAATGCTCAAACTGCCAAAAGGATGGCAAAAGAACTAAAGATTTTCAATACAACTGGCTCATGAATTAAGTTTGGACCATAAAAAGTCAACAACGGACGGTTTCATGGGCACTACTTGCCATTGATGAAGTGGTCCAACTTTCATCCATAGGACAAAAACTCCAATTGATTGAAACCAACCACCACCACTAAACTGAAAACAGGGTAGTTATTCATCATCTAAATGTTAGCGATTGTATTACATCGTATAATAGGAAACCGAAGTTTCTAAATATACACATAATACAATCGTCAATCGCTAACACTAAGCGCATAATTATCCTAAATGCGGAGTTCAATACTATATGTAGAGCCAAAATGCCACCCTATGCTTGATAAACCTGCTAAATCTCTGCCAATTAACACAAACTAGTATAACAATCTTGTGCAGGATACAAACATAATCAACAACAGAAACATAAACCTCAATAAAGATTAACAAACATATAAAACAAGATTCAACAAACCTGCCAAAGATTAGATCTTTCCGCCAAGAACTTCGAAACCCCGGAACCCGAAAACTCGGAAGGATCAAACTTATAATTCCCATCATAAACTGACCCAAAATCATCCACATTTTGAAAACCCCTCTCCATATAATAATCCCCCATACCACCATTACACTTAACCTTACAATTATTATTATTATTATTATTAATATTAATCCCATCATCTGAAACCCTTAATTTCCCAACACTAGACCCCAACATTTCACCATACAGCTCTCCATCATCATCATCATCTTCCCTATTAGTCATGAAATTCAACAACTCATCTCTCTCACTAACTTCCCTCTTCAGCTCATCAACCCTAATTTCAAGATCTTCAACTTTAGCTCTCAAATTAGCAATCTCCTCAACATTATCATCAATCTGCTGGAGCAGACGCTTCTCCTCCTGCTGCCATCCATGGCGGTGACTAGCAAATATCTCAACAACCCTTGCATTAGCCTTAGAGTCCTCTTTTCTTCTAGAGTAAAGCTGTTCCAGCTGTTCTTCTGCTTGTAGTAGCTTGTTGGTTAGTGATTTGTTGTGGGTTTGTAGAGATTGGATCAAAGAAAGTGTTTGGTTGGGTAGGGAGGTTAGAAAGATAGCAAAACTTATGCCAAGATAAGAGGAAAGATAGGAGATTGGGTCTTTGTGGGTATGTGTGGGTTGATGTGTAGCCATTGATTGATGATGGTTATATAGAAGGGTTTTGTGGTGAAGTTAAGTGGAATGATTGTGGGTTTTGATCATGGGTGAAGCAGAAGTAGAAGAATCCATGGAGTTTTGTTTTGTTTTTTTGTGTTGGGTTGTGTTGTGTTGGATGGTGTGAAGGCTTTTGCCTTTTGTATTATTGGCTTTATGGTTGAGATGTGTAGAAAGTAGGTGTACAAGTATAAAGTGATTTGTGTGTGTATAATGTCATAGTGATTTGAGTATTATTTGACAATGTAAAAAAGTTGCTGTTAAAAAGAAAGACATTGTAAAAAAGTTACATAATGAGAGGAGTTAAATAATTGTTTCATGTGTATTTTTTTAAAGGATGTTTATCTTCTATTTTGATTTTAAATTTCTTCACATTTTATTTTAAATTTGGGCGCTTGAACCAACGTGATCTTCATTGTGTTGATGATCATCCTGTCGCCATGCAAACCGCCCACCTACAAACCCTCCAACCACAAACCCACCGGCTTCAAACACACTAACATTTGAATTATATCACCTACAACATCCTGAATATTTGACTGTGGAATAGTTGAACTACGTTTATATTATACCATGGCTATACTACAATTACGTGAAATATGAATTGGAGACGTTGTTCACGCTTTACAAATTGATTCACTTTGCTTTACATACCTTATTGTTTGTAATTTGTAACAGCGATCCCGAGGGATGAATATTTAATGGATTTGGATGAAGAACCGATTTGTTTGTCATCCGAAAGCACTAGATATGGATACAAGAGGTTAGTCGGGCATGATAGTGATTGTGACTGCTCATCGACCAATTTAATATTTGGTTATTGATTTATGTAATTATGTGTTTAAATGTCTAACTAGTTATGTATTAATTTCAATTTTAAGTATTTGTTAACTTTAATATAGCTATGTATTAATGTTAATTATGTATTAATTTTAATTTTAGATATGTATTAACTTTCACTTTAGCTATGTATTAATGTTACTAATGTATTCATTTTATTTACATGTCTATTTTATTAAAGAAAAATAAAAGAAAAAAAACATTTTAGGGTAGTGGTTTATGGTTTTGCTCCTGTCCCAATTAGTCTATGGGGGAGTGGGGGGATTGGGTTGGGGGCATGAGTTGCCATGTGGCACAAGAGGGCTCCACAACTCAAGTCCCCCAAAAGGTGGGGAATGGAGGAGCTTGGGTTTGTCGTTCGCAAATTATATATTTTCTCCGTTTGGGTTTGAAATTCCCTTCATCTTCATCCTCAATAATAGCTTGTACCACGTTCTGAACACTTGATAATATAATTTCCGAGCCGTCCTCGGATGAGTACTCAAAACAAATAGGTCATACTAATCGGACGAACTTGAAGATTGCATTTTGTGAGATAGCACAAAATGGTTGAGTTTTTGTTGATTTATATATAAAATAATAATTATTTTTTTTTTAAAATAAACGTTGTACAACGGATAGTTTTTTTTTTTTTAAAAACCTTCCAAGCCCACCACCAATCACCACAGAAGCCCCCTCCCCCCCCCCCCCCCCCCACCCACACACACACACACACCGTGTCTAAATCCCACGCCATATAGGCCACGCTCAATCCCACGTCACCGGGGGTGGTGTTTCCGACGTGAAATGACAACCCACGCCCTTTTTACGCCACCACTCCCCTTACTCTTGCTAGGTTTATAAAACAAACCTTTTTAAAGGTTTTATTTACTCTTTAAAAGGTTTAAACTTCAAAGGGTCTTCTATGTAAATTCCAAACAATAGGGTTTAACCTTCACAAATTCCTTCACCACTCTAGTAGCCGGTTCACGTTTCTTCTGCAGCAACAGCCGTTGTTTATCGTACGATCCATCAATTGAATCCCGTCAAGGTTCGATTCCTTCATTGTTATTGATTTTATGACAACTTAGTCTCCAATTTATCATCTGTGTGTTAGTTCCGTACCCAATTAGGTTTCAATTTTTATGCTTAATTAGGGTTTTTATATGTTTAGTAAATTTATAACAAATTATTTGCTTTTGGTTTACACATTTTGTAGTGATGCTTAAAGCTGATATATAAACAGTTAGGGTTTTGTTTATATGTTTTTTTAGATGTAATTATCATAATTATATTTTATTAAAACATCATTGCGAAAAATTACATTAAGATAGCGGGCAGGCGGGCAACAAGCTGCGCCGCCACCCCTTTCTGGACGGCAAACCCTAGCCTACTAAAAACGAACCCCTGCCCCCCGGAGTCGAGACACTGCTATGAATAACCTGTTGGACTTTGGACAGGAAACGGATGGTTTCCGGTGCCAAGGAGCCGAAGGTATCAAAAGCCAGGGGTACGAAAACGTGTTGGTTCTCCTCACAAGCTTTAGCATGCTTCTCAACTTTCTTCGTCTCTGCTTTCCGCACCGCTTGCCCTCTGGGTTTTAAAAAGCGCGCCTGAGGCGCGCCTTGGCGCAAGGCGCATCAAGGCGCAGCCTAGGGCGCCTCAGGGCTTTGCGCCTATCCTTTTTCCCAAAGGCGCGCGCCTCAAGCGCTTTTTTGTCAAATTTCATGCGCTTTTCTGCCTGAGGCGCGCGCCTCACGTATTCTGGGTATTTTTTATGCATAAAAATGTTGTACCTTGGTGTTTTTGGGTTGTACATATAGGTAAAATCACATAAAAACCTTATTTATAGCTATATTTTGGGTAAATGAAGCTAAAAACTCATGGAATATATAAAAAAAATTATATAATTAGTGTGCGCTTCGGGTACGAAAATCCCACGCTTTTTGCGCTTTGCGCGATGCGCTTAGACCTCGTCGCTTTTGTGCGCCTAGCGCTTTTTAAAACCAAGCTTGCCCTACTACAAAACCATTATCCCTTATATGTTTTGTAATTTGTTAATCATTTAAGATTTGACAGAGGGCTGCCTACATTTGATTTATGTTATTACCGTGTTAATTCGCCGTGTCGATTCACGTTCGATCGGATTATGATGTTTATTCCTAATTCCTTGTTGCAGATTCATCAGGATGAGTCTGTTAAATAAAAGAAAAAAACCGGAAACTAAACTAGCCGGTGGTTTAAGTGAAATAGACCGCAGAGTACTTGAAGTCATCAAAAGCAAAAAAGAAATGGCGATATGGACGAGGGACTTGAAGATTGAAACAAATTTGACGGATCCGGTTATCAACAAGTGTATCAAGAACCTTGTGAGTTTGGCACTGATAAAGGAAGTTGTCCATGTGCAACTGAAGGGTAGAAAGCATTATATTGCAGCAGAGTTTGAGCCATCGAATGAAATCACGGGCGGTTCGTGGTATGTTAACGGCGATCTTGATACAAAGTTCATTGAAGAGTTCAAAAGGGTTTGTTTAAGGATTATTCAAATCTTAAAGGTTGCAACGGTTGAAGGAGTGTATGATTACTTGCATGCAAGACAGGTGGCACTCGTAGAGTGCACGAGCCAGCAAGTAAGTGAGATATTGCGGGCTATGGTTTTGGAAAATATTATTATAGATGTTAAAAGCACTGGGTTAGGGGAGTACCATTCGATTCCTATTGGTAAAGTTTGTTATAGATGTCCACCTGGAGATCCTAATAAGGGTCCGAAAGCAGGGGCTTTGGTCTCGATTCCTTGTGGGATTTGTCCAAGAATTAGAGAGTGCACGCCTGGTGGACTCATCTCTCCATCTACATGTGTTTACTACGCCAAATGGTTAGATTTTTAATGACGCCATGCTTTCAGTCGCTGAGGTTTGATTTTGGTTGTATATTTTGGTGCTTGATTTCTTGATCTTTGCTTTTCGTTTCTTATACTGTCTGATTTCATCCAATAAGACTGTGTTCATCTTTTTTGAGTTAAGATTGGATGAACTTAATGATGATTTG
Source organism: Ambrosia trifida (assembly GCA_028751855.1). NCBI lineage: Eukaryota > Viridiplantae > Streptophyta > Magnoliopsida > Asterales > Asteraceae > Ambrosia > Ambrosia trifida. The sequence continues at coordinate 4,401,833 of CM054128.1, forward strand.
TTATTATAGTTTTAGGATATGAACTTCTAAGTTATGGTTGACTATGAAACAAGTCAATGACATGTCCAGTTTGATCTATTGACCTTGAGCGAGTAGCAGCGAACCTTTAATGCGGTTTGTTTTATGAGCGATGGACAGAGATCTAAGTGTTAACTGTTTATGAATTTCGAAAAAATCAGATAGGAGTGTTAAGATTCAAGGACATATGATCCATCTAAATGACTAGTTTCTGACTGCTTAAAGTTTTACTATTTCTTCCTTTTGTTATAGATTATGTGATTGATTGCTGCTTTTGTCAATCATCTATCTTTGAACCAACTTACTGTGCCTTAGTAATCAATTGTTTCGGCGTAATGGTTATTAACTAGTTCATGAACATGGTATATGAGGTATGTTTTTTTTAAACGACTAATTTCTCCTTATTTTCACCGTGCCAAGGTATTGAACCTGAGTCTTTTTTCAAAGAGGCTTTGTCTCTTATCACTTAGCGGTTCACGTAAGATGCCACAAATACACTTTGCTTCTGGTCATATGAGGGCTTAACATAGATTTTTTGTAAATTTTAGAAATGGGGTATGGGGAAAGGGGTTGGGATGGAGTGAGTTTTTATGAGATTTTCTTAAATTTTAAGAATGGGGGAGGGAATGGGGGATGGATTGTGAATGCTCTTAGAGGGGAGATTGAAGGCTCATTCCTTGACGAGAGTGTTGTAATTTAGAATTATTAGTGTAATAGTATAGGAGATATAACATTTGCTGGTCAATTTTTTTTAACGCCACATTTAATACATTGGTCAATGTGACCTAATTCTAGATAGGATGTGATACCATTTGTTTACTTTTGATTTGGTCATATATTAATTTTTAGACAATAGTTTTTAATGTTTTAAAACATTAACAATTATTTAGCGTGTTAAGATGTATTAATGTACTAAGAGGGTGTTTGGGATTGAGTTTGAAAATGCAAAAGTGCTTTTGGTCAAAAGTGCTTATTGGCTTATGACTTTTTGAAAAGGAGTTTTAAAAAAAGTGTTTGGATTAGTTTTTGGGATGAGAAACGTCAAAAAGTCAATAAATTGTTGTTTTTACAAGTGTTTCGCTTAACTTATTGTGAATATTGGTTGTATGGGTGGTGATTTGTAATTTTTTTCCAAAAGTCAAAAGTCAGGATTTCTAACTTCTCAAAAACAGTTTTTCCACTCTTAAAAGCCAAAAGTCAAAACAGAGAGTGCTTTTGGGTTACACAAACAGTTTATTGACTTATTGGCTTTTTGGAAAAACCAATAAGTCAATACGTTGTTTTGAAACTCAATCCCAAACACCCTCTAAATTCTAATAATTTGATTAATGTATACAGATTAATAATATGATAAATGATTTTGAACATGTGTATTATGAATAATGTAATATAAAATATTTTTTAGGCAATAGTTTTTAATGTTTAAAAACACCAACAATTATTTAGCTTGTTTAGATAACATTCATGTACTAAATTCTATTAATAGTTACTTTTAAACATATATTGTTTATTGTTACAACTTATACAATGTTTTATAGATTTTCAACCATGTCTGTTACTTTTTTTTCTTGTTTCATATGTACTTGATTTTTTTTCTTTACCACGATAAACCAAATCAATACCTACTGGTGTCATGACGAACTGAACCGATTACGACTGAACAACATCGATACCGGTATTGGTATTATCCAAACCAATACCGATATTCATTTTTATGGTTTTTGGTTGATGCATCTCTTCCAATTGCTATACCGAGTCCCGATGCAATATTGTAATAAACTAAGCCGATACCGATTAGGTGTCCGCGTAAGCCACGGATAACCCCACTAGTTATTCATTATGCATTCAATGGATAATAATAGTATTAAATAATAATTAAAACAAAGAAAAAATGCAGCACCAAGTATTTTCATTCTATATAAGTATGCATGGACAGGTTCATCTTCTCCAACGTCTCCATGACTATGTCTAAAATAGCACAACCAATTGCCCCCTTTCTTCTTCTCTTCTTGTTCTCCATGGTGCTAGGCCAATCTAATAATATTTCAAGTTACCCAAACTGCCCTTCATACAACTGTAGTAACATAAATATTAGCTACCCCTTTTGGAAGTTGGACAGTAATCCCACCACCCAGTTTTGCGGTTACGAAGGCTTCGGAATCAACTGCTCCGTCATCAACGGGGCCGAGATTCCAAACATTAACCTCGGTGGTGCTCCTTACCATGTCCAGAACATAAACTACGACACTTCTATTGTTTCTCTAGTCGATTTCGACGTATCCAATATCATCCATGTCCCCAATGATTGCCCAAGGGTGCGTCACGCAATTGATTTGGGAACTTTACCTTTCAATTTTACGCAGTCGAATGTGAATATAAGTTTTCATTTCAACTGCACTGGATATGCTAATTTTTCAAATGCTATACCATGTTTGTACTACAATGAAAGGAGGGCGTCGGTTAATGTCATGAATTCGGAAACGGAAGGATTTGATTGGAGTGTGTACTCGTGCGAGGAGGAGGTGGTAACGGCTGTGTTGCGTGAGGCGATATATGTTTCGGATTCGCACCAGGGGATAGATTATGTAAAAGGGTTGAGGAGGGGATTTGAGCTGAACTGGCGGGTGGTTGAAGACTGCCGGAAGTGTGAAGAGTCGGAAGGGCGGTGTGGTCGGAATAACAGTACGACGGATTTGATGTGCTTTTGTTACGACGGGACAAACCAGTGTAACAAAGGTAAGGTCTTTTGTTGGGAAAATCACGAAAGTAGACATGTTGGCCCAACTTTGTATGATAAAATGGGTATTAACACTTTTGAAAATCGACATATAGATAACCAATCAATTAGGCAACGCCTAATAAGCTCGCCGGCACCTTAGGAGCCTAAAATTTAGACAGCGCAGAAAAACATTAAAAAGTACATCAGGTCCGTAAAAAAGAAGTTCATCAATACAAGTGTAGCCAATTTTAGCTGTTGGCTAAGATTTAGCCACCACCTTGTTGGTTTTCTTGGGTACCATTTAAATCATCAAAGTTTTTTGTGTTGGTTTAATTTAGCCTCATTATCCGGTGGAGCTTATTTGACATTGCGTGATTGGTTGGCTGATTTTAGATATGAAATGAATGTCTATTTTAGCAAAATAAAATAAAATAAATAAAAAACAAAATGTCTATTTTCATGATTATGGAATTGGCTTACGTAGTTACGTGTACATTATTATTCCGTAACTGAATTGATCATAGTCAAGTCTGTCATAAAGTTGCCACTGTTCTTGAGTGGAGAAATTTCACAGGCACCTCCCATGAGCTTGGTCAAGCTTTAATTTATATCCATACATACCTACTTTTATGCTACAGAAAAGTGGGGCCACTAAAACATATTATGAAAATGATTGGGATACTTTTTATCAATCATAGAGAAATAGTCAAGTATATGAATTCCTGAAATTTCCATTACAAGATTATGATTTTAAAAAGTGCTAAATTTTGTGCATTTATGCTAAACGCATCAAGAATTTGAGTTTGGATATTCAAGTTGAAATGAACCTTAAACCGAATTTGGTTTTCGGTTCAGTTTGTTTCAAAGTGCAATTGGTTTTGAATTCAGGCATGATTTTTAGGTTGTTTTTGGTAAAAAAAAAAAAAAAAAAATTACTAAACACAACAATATAATGTATTATAGGCATAAAATTTAAAACATAGCTAAAACATAACAATTTAAAACAAACTAGTGTTGGCTCGTTTAATTATTTGACCCGGACTAACCGGCGTATTGATGAATGAACCGGGTCACGACATAATGGATAGAGCTGGATATGTTAATTTAGTTTGTGGATTAAGTTGCAAACAGGAAGTCGGTTAGCAAATAAAGCCTTATCTAGAGTCAAACTTAATTTTTAAGCTTTATCTGTTTAAGTATTTTAGTAGAAGTAGGTTTACGTTTCCTTATCTTTCTAGTATTATGGCTATTATATAAAGCCATGAATGGGTCTTGTGTTTAGTGTCATAGACTTTGTTTTGGTTAAGAGTCTTTGGTTTTGAGTTTTGGATTAGTTTGTTTTTGCTTTGATAAATAATAAAAGAGTCGTGATATTGTTTATCACAAATCGTTGTGTTACAGTGTGTTTGTTATCTTTCTGTTGCATCCCAATTGAAACCTTCAATTGGTATCAGAGCTTCAAGGTTGAAGACGTGTAATCGGCTAACCCTCGATTGCACAAGTTCTCGCATCAGTCGATCAAGAAAAAGCCAAGGAGATGGCGGAAGGTGAAGGCGCGGGTCAGATCGTTAATGTTGTTAGGGAATCGGGCACTGTGTCGCTTAAATGCCCGATGTTAACGGCTACCAACTACACGGCTTGGTCTATCATGATGGAGACGGTATTGGCTGCACATGGATTGGAAGAAGTTATTGATCCCGTGACCGGGGGAGCAGTCGAAAAAAGAAAGAAAAACACAGCAAAGGCATTGATTTTTCAATCGATACCCGAAGACGTTTTGCTTCAGGTTGCAAAACACAAGGACCCAAAGGATGTATGGGAGGCTTTACGGGTTCGATATTTGGGTGCAGACCGGGTTCAAAAGGCTCGGTTGCAAACATTACGGACTGAGTTGGAAGGAATTCGGATGAAGGAAACCGAGACTGTTGAAGAATTTGCCGGTAAATTGTCGAGCATTCAAACCAAGTATAAAAGTCTTGGATCCGCCTTGGAGGATGAAGTTCTTGTTCGCAAGTTACTGAACTCGGTTCCTGACAAATATCTTCCCATAGCAGCAGTGATCGAACAGACCACTGATTTGGATAGTCTTTCGTTCGAAGAAGCCATCGGACGTTTGAAAGCGTTCGAAGAGAGAACGAAGATGAGAAAGGTCGTTGAGGAGAGCCAGGATAAGTTGTTGTTCTCTCGTGAAGGAGGTCGCGGTAGAGGACGAGGGCGCCGTGGAGGTTCTTCAGGTTCTCAAAGTCGTCACGAAGGTTCATCGAGTCGAGATAAGTCGAAGGTAACTTGCTATAAGTGTGAAAAGTTGGGTCATTACGCAAACGAATGCAAAGACAACTCGAATGTTACGTGCTACAATTGTGAAAAATTGGGTCATTACGCAAGCGAATGCCCTGACAACTCGGCGGAAAAGGAAGAGGCCAATATAGTTGAAACCGAAGAGGTGAACGAGCAACTTTTCATGACAGTTGCGATAGAGGAGGAAGATGATCGTGTGCTTCTTAACGAACAGGTCCATGAAGATATTGATTGTATGATTCATGGCGATTGCGATACGGGGACGGGTTTGTGGTGTTTGGATTACGATACTTCTAATTATGTGACTGAGGCTAGGAATGCCTTTATAAACTTCGATGATCAAATTGACAGAAGAATGGTTTTTGATGATAAGTATGGCGCAAAATCAAGGGAAATAGAAGGTGATGAGCCAATAGTTCATGATTTGTCAAAGTTTGTTGAAACAAATTGTAGCAGTGTGCATGCATGGGATGAGGTTAGAGTGGTAGGCCATGATGATTTTTATATTGATGTGGATATGCCCAATCAAAGTACTCCAACTCCATTGTTGACCAAGACCATAGTTGCAGAAGGAATAAATCTTGACCACTTGGATGCAACAAGCCATGTTGTGGAAGGTTTGGATAATACTTTTTGTGAAATTTTGGTGCCCATTCAAATCACTACAAGTCCACATGGAGCTGATGTCACAACAGAAGCAATATCATTAGAAAAGAAAAGTGAAACAGTGGATCCGCTTGAAGCCGAGGTTGAGGTTGAGTCCGAGACAATTGAGCAAGCTTTGAATGACCAACAAGTTGATAAAGAGTTGTTCTCTTCCGAATCATGTTATTTAGGCGAACATGAAGAAGGCAAGTTTGTTGACACGCCGGAGAGACGCGTTAAATCGCTTGATGATATTTATGAGAAAACGGGTCAAATCGATCAGCCGTTTTGCTCTTTACTTGTTGCTGAAGATAAGGACTTTGTTAATAAGCAGGTCAACAAGGCGAACTTTGTGGCTGGTACTACGACGACATGGCAAGACATTTGGTTGCAAAATTTGTTTTCGGATTTGATGGGTTATGGAAAAGATCATGAAAAGCTCAAGATCGACAACATGTCCGTTATCAAGTTGATGAAAAATCCCGTGTTTCACGGGCGAAGCAAACATATTGAGAACCGTTATCGTTTTGTTAGAGATTTTGTCGAGAAAGAGTTGATTGAAATTGAGCGTGAAAGCGAGGAAGAACGACAAGCTCACATAGTCGCTAAAGTATTGTCGAGGCTAAAGTTTGAAGAGTTGCGTGGTGTTCTTGGCGTGAAAGATTCGAATGATACGGGTCAAAAATTAGGGGGGTGATTGTTGGCTCGTTTAATTATTTGACCCGGACTAACCGGCGTATTGATGAATGAACCGGGTCACGACATAATGGATAGAGCTGGATATGTTAATTTAGTTTGTGGATTAAGTTGCAAACAGGAAGTCGGTTAGCAAATAAAGCCTTATCTAGAGTCAAACTTAATTTTTAAGCTTTATCTGTTTAAGTATTTTAGTAGAAGTAGGTTTACGTTTCCTTATCTTTCTAGTATTATGGCTATTATATAAAGCCATGAATGGGTCTTGTGTTTAGTGTCATAGACTTTGTTTTGGTTAAGAGTCTTTGGTTTTGAGTTTTGGATTAGTTTGTTTTTGCTTTGATAAATAATAAAAGAGTCGTGATATTGTTTATCACAAATCGTTGTGTTACAGTGTGTTTGTTATCTTTCTGTTGCATCCCAATTGAAACCTTCAACTAGTACATAGCCCGCGCGCGTTGCGGCGCGGAGACATCGCAAATATCAAATGAATAACATGACGTATTACGTGTTCGTGAATACGTTTTGGCTCAATTGTGGGAAACAGATATCAAGGCTATCAACAACAGCCGTACTTGCTGCCCTTGCGTATTTCACGCCAAAAGCCGATTTTTACTACAGTCATCATAACCGAAAAGGATGTTAAGGCTATCAACAACAGCTAATTCACATATACAAAGAAAGTAAAGACAATTTTTTTACTTGCAATCAATATTTGGCAAAAGTCAAATTTGCCACATAATCTATGGCTGCAAGTGAAGAAGACCTAACGACCCCCAAACGTGCCACGTCAATTTGCGATACTGAATATGATCTGAATCACACATATACAATCATAACATTGTATGTCTTACAGAATCATAAACAAACAACCAGCTTCAAGCTTTATAACATCATCCCAACCCAACAATAGTATATCTTACAAAAGGTGTGATCTTAGTGGTTGGGGCCATTGCTACTTCTTCTGTTGGTGACGCTCAAGGGTGTGAAAATGACAACTTACCATGGCTGCAATCAAACATGAATCGCCAAGGTGGCCTGGTAATTGCACAGTGACTGTATTAAACGCACCATAGGCAAAACACAATGTTACCTTGGTAAAATGATATGGTTAACACCGAAAATGAGCATATAAAATATGAGGATAAAATAAATTGAAGAGAGGGCCTAACCTTCAACAACCACAACACGAACAATGGAAATAAACAAACACATAGAAAATGAGCATATAAAATATGAGGGTAAAATATGAAGAATACCTCATTTTACCTGTTTCTATTATTTTTCCAATCTATGTATTGTACTATATGAAATTGTTCAAATTGAGTCACGTTGTCGTGTAACCGATCATTTTGATGATTTCGCATCTAAATTTGAAGACTATTAAAAAAAAAGTTATTTCGTATGTAAAGGAGACCGGTGTAAAAATAATTTAGTAACTGTCGAATGAGTTTTGAACGTTTAAGTATATGCGATGCATAAGATTGCGATTGTATCCGAACTTTGATCAAAATACTTGTCAAATTGTACGCCAATTTTAGCGTGTTGAAACTTATAATTGCAACAATGTTTTAGTGCCAAAACTTGATATACATGAACTTACAGCCTAAAAAGGAGTTTCTACTCAATCAAAGGCGCGGTACCATCTGGTGATTGAATAGAAGATTTAAAGCTGCTTTGCATACTCATCTCTACACCATGTTGCTTCCTTTTGTTGTGACTTACAAATTCTTCTATTTTCTGCTTCAGTTCTGTCTGGAATCAGCATATCTGGTGTAAGATGTGAACGATTGAATGGGTCCGTCTGCAATTTAATGAAACAGTTAAAAAATGTAATATTCAATGAGAAAATATTGTGTGTATAAAAGAGCGGGAAAGATTAAAGATTTACAGCGTCACTTAAAAGATGTCTCTGGATCATTGGTCGGTCGACTATGATTCTTGAGGATGGTAAGATAACTGGATCTTTCATTAGAGTGTACTGCAGTTTCAACATTCATATTGTCTGTTAAGATGTTCTTGCTTTTATAAAGCTACCATCAAACATCGTGCTTGTGTATATATAACAACAAAAGGCAAACAGATTTGAACAGTTTTGGTCACAAAATAGACTACAAAACATGTCTATGTCAAAACATGTTCTTTTAATATTGGTCCAAAGAGGTCGGGTCGGATCAGATACACGGTTTAGGAAGTTTTAAAATTTGAAAACACCTGGACAATTTTCAACCCATATGACCCGTTGGAGATAATATACAAACACAAATCAAGGTACATTTAGGCAAATGGATTGAACTCAGGTGTAATTTCAAGTTTTAGAAAAAAAGTTCGAATGCAATTCTAGATGGTTTGTGATGCAAAGCCAAGCTTGGATTTTTTTTCAAAATTTTAGCAAATTACCTGGATTGGATCAAGGAATTCATCTGGAATGTCACCAATAATTGATGTTGAAGCAACTGAGAAAATCGACAGTCTGATCACACATTATGCACTCATTATAAAACCAAGACAATCGAGATAAAATCTACTAAGTTGAGCTATTTGACTTCTATTATTTTTACTCTAGTCACACATATCAATCAGTATATCTACAAAACCTTCAACCTAAACCCACAGATTATACTCAAATTAGCAGGACTTACTGTGCAGTGGATGAATTTGAAGATGCAGATTCATCTTCTGCTTTCAAAGAGAGTGATTCAACTTCCTTTGCTGGAGGGTTCTCCATTGACAATTCTCTTTCCAGTTAATTAGAGGCTAAAGAACATAGTAAATAAGGGTTAAAGCGTTAAACACGTTTTTAATGAATGATTACTAAACTAAATTATACAATAATACGTATGAGTTGAGCTTTCATACCTGCTGTTGAGAGATGTGGAGATGGAGACGATGATGGATTAGTTTTAGGTGTCCACCAGCCCTAAAAACAGCTCCATGACCTGAACAACCACTAACACCGCCGCGATTGCCTCCAACAACTCCGACACCACCAACACCGGAAGTTTCCGTTTGCCGTTAGTACTTTTCCGACAGCTTTTCTTCTTCTTTATCACCTTGCTGACGTCAGCTAACACAACAAAAAATTCAAAACCAAATCATGTAAGAAACATATCAAAACTAAGAACTAAGAAAACCCCCAAATATTAACAACATGATTTCCCATCAATAGAATCAAATACCATGGTTAGCGGCGGCTGGCCGTGACCGTGTACCGGATGATATGCAGCAGTGTTAACATCGTTATGTATGGTTACAGCCAGAGAGATGACGACGGCGGTTGTTAGATCTGGATTAAAATGTGCACACACAGAGAGAGAGAGAAAGCTGAGAGGAAAAGAAAGAGATGGATATGCATAAAAGTTTAAAGGAGGAGGAGAGGATGCGTGTAATGGGTACACAGTTCACTCAGTCACTCACCGTCAGCAAATGAACACATGTAGCAAAGTAATGATGACTTTCATAGTACAACCATTCAAGCCCAAGCTACAACTAAGTAATGCAGAAAACATCCACAAAGCACCATGTACAACCCGCAAATGCACAAACCCTTTGGTAATTAGAATATTATAAATGTTCTTTCCATAATGTTTTAAGTTTTTAGCCTAAACTAAAGTAGTAAAGTGTTTTATGTTTTCAAGAGAGTTAACTTTTTTAAGAGTTAAGTGCCTCGTTGGTTTATATGGTTTGCAAAATTGCAAATATTGTATGTTTGGTCCTCCAAGTTTAAAAAGTACACATGTGGTCCCCATGATTGTAATTTTTAAGCTCGTGTGGTTTTTAGTAGCTAACGTCGTGAAATTCTGAGTTAAATAAATGTGAAATTACTTATTTACGTTAAATTCATGTGGGCCCCACCCCAACCCCCACTTTTTCTCCAACCATCAACCACCACCACAACCGCTACCTACAATCACCTCTGCCACCACCCTTCTTCTTTCGTAGCCCTAGATCGAAGCATATCTAGTTTTGATTTGTCACACATTATCATCTCAACGATGAAGAGTACCGTGAGGCACCACCATAGGATGCAAAATTCTCAACAGAGGAGATCAAGAGACAATTCCTTTCCCAATAAAATGTTTTTTTTTTTGAGCGGCCAACTAAATATCATCTTAACTGGGCAATCCAAGTCCACCAAGCCATCAATTCTGGGAAAAACCTGTCGTCTGAAGACTCACTGCGATAAAATTCCTCTGGATCGGATTCGAACTTGAGACCAAATGACCTCAAGTTCTTATCTTCATTTTCCCATACCACTTCACCAAATGGTAATCAGTGTTTTGTTCTTCATTGATTGGCCGAAATTATCATCTCAACTAACTGATGGATTCAAAATCCAAATACTAAGATGGAAGAAGAAAGGTGGAGTGGAGTGGGAGTAATTATAAATTAAAGGGGAAATAAAATTAAATAATCTCAACTTGAAACTTGTAAGATAACTGTCTCAACTTGTTAATGTTTTTATTCTAATGTGGTTAGTTTGGGACCATTAGAATAAAAACATTGACAAGTTAAGACTATTATCTTACAAGTTTCAAGTTGGGATTATTCCCTTCCAACCCCCCAAAGTTGGAATTATTCAATTCTATTTCCCCTAATTTAAATTTAAATAAAAGAAATGGAACCCACTATATCTTTTTATATTTTACTTAATACTAAGATGCATTTTAGTCATTTTATACCAGCATAACTAGAATTTTTAACATCTGGTAAGGATCAACATTGTTACAAATGGCAACCATTGAGACGACCTAATTTATAAGTTTACAACCCTTGGGATCAATTGTATACTTTTTAAATTGTGAGGACCAAACGTATAATATTTGCAAACTACATGGACCAACGAAACACTTTACAGTGTTTTTAGTTCTTATGTTGGCTTTTATTTTAGCCTACACGATAAAAAACACCAAGACTAGATTAAAAAATGATGTCTACATATCAATTCCAATGTTTTTAAACCCGGACCGAACTGGCCGGTCGGACCGGGAAACGGATCCCCAGCCGATCCGGATTGATATGTTCGATCGCTATAATGACCCAGTGATTGACCTGGCGACCTGGCGGTCGGACCGGGATTTTGGACGGTTGGACCGATTTTTTTTGGGTTTTGATGTGATTTTAGGGTTGGTTCATTGAGCTGGCCGGACCGGTGAACCGGTGGGGACTCTGGTTCGATGTTCAGTCCAGTTCTGAAAACATTGATCAATTCTTAATCTTTCTCACGAAATATTATACACTAACCTCACCCTCTATATATAAACCAATTTTTTTTCTTCTAAAGGCATTTTTTTAACTCTTAATTAATAACTCAGGTATTGCAGGCAACGGAAAGAACTTGATATTGAAAGTAGGTAAGAACTTTAACTTCAATAAACGGTTGGTTGATCAATTTTCTTTTAAATAATTACGAAGAATGTGTTTAGGTGTTCTAATACGAGCTTCAAATCTTTTATATATCTTAACAGCTACAGGAGTTGGAGCTCCTCTACTATCATTTCTATTGATAGGCATAATATGTTACATTATGAAGTTCTCATTGATCACTTATATAGCCACATTCAAATATAAAGGTGAAGATGATATAGGTGTTGAGGCCTTTATCAAGGAATATGGATCCTTAACTACCAAGAGATATAGTTATGCTGATGTCAAGAAATTGACCAACTCATTCCATGTCAAATTAGGGGATGGTGGGTTTGGAACCGTATATCAAGGGAAACTAACAGATGGTCGCCTTGTGGCGGTTAAAGTTTTGAACTCGTCTAAAGCAAGTGGAAAAGAATTCATTAACGAAGTTGCAAGCATTGGTAGGATTTCTCACGTTAACATTGTGTCTCTATTAGGGTTTTGTTCTGACAATCATAAAAGAGCTCTCATATATGAGTTCATGCCAAATGGATCATTAGACAAAGTTATACACGGCCATAATCCCCAATCAAGTACACGGTTAGAAGTGATGAAGTTGTATGAGATAGCACTTGGAATAGCACGCGGTCTTGACTACTTGCATCGCGGGTGCAACCCTCGTATCCTCCATCTTGACATAAAGCCTCCTAACATTCTCCTTGATGATGACTTTTGTCCCAAGATAGCAGATTTTGGACTTGCAAAGTTGTACTCTAGGGACAAGAGTATTGTTTCTATGTTGGAGGCTAGAGGCACCATAGGGTATATTGCCCCTGAAGTTTTCAACAGAAACATCGGAGGAGTGTCCCACAAATCTGATGTTTATAGTTATGGGATGTTGATTCTAGAAATGGTTGGGGGAAATAAACATGTGGATGTTAGGGTAGGTTCTAAGAGTACAAGTGATTCATATTTTCCTAATTGGATTTACAATCGTCTTGAAAAAGATGAGTATGTATTCGATGGTGCATCAAGCGCAGAAGAAAATGATTATGTTAAAAAGATGACGATAGTAGGGTTGTGGTGCATACAAACCGTTCCAACACAAAGACCGTCGATTGATGAAGTTGTCGACATGTTAGAAGGAAGTACCGGAGCGTTGGAAGTTCCACAAAAGCCATCATTTCCATCTTATCAAGCACCAGTTAACACATGTAACACTTCACTAAGTGAGCAAGAGAGCAGTTGTCAACAAAATTCAAATGAGCTATGATTTTGATCCCTTTGTTTACATGTGATAATCTTGAATTATTGATTTTGTGTAAACTTAGATTGCTAGATTATGTGGACCTGTGGTGTGACATGTATAGCGTGATCATGTAGTGCTTAGGAGGGTTTGTTTTTTTGTTTTTTTTTTTTTTTTTTTTTTTTTTTGACAAAATGTGGTAATTTGGATCATGAGGGAGGGATTTTTTTTTTTTTTTTTTTTGGGGATAAGTGGGTAATTCGCTTGTACAACCTGCTGATTCTAACATTTTGATGGACATTCCGTTGCTGAGGCCAGCGGAATAGTGTAAAACGACCGATGTTTAATCAGAACAAACAAGGGTCACCCGAAAATGGAACATTGCTACACAGGAGTAGCAGGCTGACCTGAGATGGTGAAGGAGACTTGAACGGTGATGCTGAACAAATGTTAATAACAGTGATAAGTTGGTCAGCGTTTGAACCTGCCACATTTGTATCTCCATGTGTTTGTAGCAGCTTATCTCTTTTCACAGCTTTTTCGTAAGAAAGTGTCTTGATGATCGCCTTTCATAGCTTTTGATTCATGTTCATTAAGGAGTTCATGTTCGGTGACCTAATCATTTAAATAAATAAAAATAAAAGTAAATGAATGGCCACGTGTTTTTTCAAAATTTTGAAATTGTCCTTGAATATGAGAAATTACGCAAATAGTCAAAACTTTTATAACTTGTAACCCTTTAGTCCTTGGTTTTTAACTTCATACAATTTCTCTATTAAATACCCGTAAAATACCCAAAATACCCTTTAGTAGATGAAGATAGTGATAGAGAAGGAAAAAAAAACAAATACTCTAAATTTTAAAGATAGAGAAGGTCAAACTTTGATTTGGGAGCTTTATCTTTCAATTTCATCCATGTCCCCAACAATTACCCTAGGGTACGTCAGTACATCATTCAGTTAAATTGGGAGCTTTATCTTCAATTTCACGCCATAGAACATTATTACATTAATATAAGTATTCATTTCAGCGGGATACACAAATTTTTCAAATGCAATAGCATGTTTATGTAAGTTTCTGAATTGATGATCTTCTCATTGATGTACAATCATATATGTAATTACAAGATTACAAAAGATAAGGAAATTATCTACCCTCTAAACTAAGGAGATATATAAAAAATATATTATATACTAACAAACCCCCAGTTTGAGCTATAGCCGGATGAAGGCACAAACTGGATCTTAATGTGTGAACAGTTGCTTTGAAAGGCCTTTGTTAAAGATGTCATACACTTGCTGCTGCTTTTTGATTAATAAAGTGTGGAAATTTCACATGCAGCTACCATCCATAAATCAGTCTTATGCATCGCCATCTCGATGACTATATCTATATCGTCGTCCAAACAATTCCAAGTTTCCAAATAGTACATTAGTCAACCCAATCACATAGATAGCCTTTACGATGGTAAATTTCTTATACGAAACAAAAATATTCAGTTCTGATCTCTTTAAGTGATCTAATCAATTTGAACTCAAATAAAATATAAACACAATCGTGTCCTTTGGATTTTCATTATTTCAAACCATCCTTCCTGCCATTAGTAGTAGTAGTTTTTGTCTAGTTGTTTTCTATTATTTAGGTGTATTAATCTTTAGTTTTTTTTTTTTCTTTTAGTGCCCAATAAAGCCTGGCGCCCTGAGTACACACAAAGGCAAAATGCCACCACGCCTACAATCGCAAACAAGGCATGTGACCCGCCCTTTATATATATTTATTAAAAGAAATAGATTCCAGTTTTTTATTTATTAAAAGACCGAAAATAAAAATTTTACGCTTGAGCTTGAAATAAGTTCAACCTCCCTTAAGTTAATGATCGGATTTGAGAGCTTGTTTTTTTTTGAACGACAACTTAAATCTACACTCTTTGCTCACTATGAGATTTAAGCCATCACCACTTGAAAAGAACACCATGGGTCGAAGACGAACTTTTGGAAAGACGCCTGGATCTCGGATCAAAGTTTTTTGATGGCTTTCCCAAACTTGTATAAAATAGCTGCTAACAAGGAGGCTAAAGTGAGTGATTGTTTTTGTTGGGCCGACCAGATTTAGAGCCCGATTTGGAAGTGGGTCCGTAACCCATCTTCTAGTATTGAAAAACAACAATTTGATGGGTTGTCCTTAGGGCTGCAAATGAACTGAACTTTCAGCAAACCGTTCGGCGAGAAGTTCGTTTAGTTAAACGAACAAACATGAACAGAGGCTGTGTTCGTTCGTTTATGTTCGTGAACGTTCGGTAACGTGTTCATTTATGTTCGTTTGTGTTGATAGTTTATTAGGGTTTTTAAGTTTTATAATATTTTATGTTCTTACATATTTTCATTTATTTTATCCAAATAATATATATATATATATATATATATATGTGAGGTAAATATATGACTATATGAGATTAATAAACCTACTTTTAGTATCTAAGTTCATTATATTTCCACGTTCCCTTCGATACCCTCTACCATCCACCTCCAACACTCTCCTCCATCCACCTTCAATGCGAACTTAGTTTTTTAGACACTACTTTATTATGTTTACCAATATTATGTTAAGTACTAAATATGTTTGGATAATTATATTTTGGGTGGATATAACTAATGTCTTAATGTGTGTGAATTCGGTTTTATTCTAAAGTTAATATATGTCCGTTTGTGTTTGTTTTTTGTTCGTGAACACTTGTTTGTGTTCATTTATGTTCGTTTATGTTCGTGCGCGTTCATGAACAAAATTAACAAACGAACACGAGTGTTTTCTTAACAAACGAACACAAATAGAAAATCTCGTTCGGTAAGTGTTCATGAACTGTTCGTGAACACTTAATTTTCTTAACAAACAAACATAAACAAGGCATTGTTCGTGTTCATTCGGTTCGCAGCTCTAGACTTGTCCTTGCTTTTGAGGGGAGTGATTTTGAAGAATGAAGTGGACGTCTGGTCATGGCATAATAGTGCCTCTCTTTTTGGTCAAAGATGTAAGGTGGGAATTAGTTTCAATGGGATCTTCACAGCAGCTTCTAAATCACTTCCTTTGGACCTTTGACAAATCATCCCTATTTCGCCTCTAGACCTTTGACCATCCAAACAAAATATCAATGTTGTTGGCATCTCAATCTCAACTGGGTACTTATATTTTAGGCTTTTACAATTTTGGTTTGTATATTCATAATGCTACCATGAGCTCTTTGGGGCGTCCTAAGACATATTTTTAGATACAGCTATTCAATTACAACCTGCCTTTGCTCGACGGATACAAAACGCCCACGCCAACCCTCAAAAAGACGGAACACTGCCTACCGAAAAATCAAGATATGAAACTCAACTTCTTGATCAATCCAACAAGTCCATATATAGTATGTATGCATAATATCCCCCTCAATATCTTGACATGGGTACTCCTTTTCCCTCTTATTCTTTCATTTCCGACCGTTAATTCTGATCCTCGTGCAACCTTCGCCGGTAACCTCATATGCGGCACCGGCCTTGAAACGACGGAAGGTTTCATCCCCACATTTGTACAAGCACTGGAATTTGTCTCTTATAATATCAACCGTTCTACTAGCAACTTCGCACTCGCAGACTTCAGCGTTTACTCTACTCCTTTTTACGCATTAGTTCAATGCCACCTTGATCTTTCCCGCACCGATTGTCTTGTTTGTTACGCGGTCGCCCGTACAACCGTTCCAGGATGCCTTCCCAGAACTGGCGGCCGAATTTTCCTGGACGGATGCTTTCTTCGTTATGATAATTATAGTTTTTCCCGAGAAGCTATTGACCCTGCAGCCGATGCTACAAACTGTAGATCCAGCTTATTGACAAGTAATAATTTTAGTGATTTTCAAGGTGGGGTTTTGGGATTTAACCGAAGTGTTGGGGAGTTGGTTAAAAACGTTACTCAGTTAGCAGTGAGTAATGGTACTGGATTTGGTGTTATGGAATTAAATGGCGTTTATGGATTAGCTCAGTGTTGGGAAAGTTTGACCAATAAAGAGTGTGGGCTTTGTTTGGATAAAGCAAGAACTGAAGCAATAGGTTGCTTGCCAAGTAGAGAAGGAAGGATTATGAATGCAGGCTGTTTCATGAGGTATTCTACACAGAATTTCATCAATAATTATTCGGGTACGTCACTTCACTTGATCCCCTTTTTTAATCTATATATTCCCGGCCTAGTAGTACCTTATAAATCCCTTTATCATGAATCCCTGATTTAAAAATTTTAATTACAAAGATATCCTTGTAGTAATAGATTGTATGAATGCCCCCTATCTAACACGGATGGTCATAGAGGTATATAATTTTGTTACTACCGTGGTCCTTACGATGGACGACGTCTGTTTTCTCTGTTAAATCCGGGTTAAATGACCAAAGTATCCTTAATATATATTACCCTCCATCTTTCGCATCCCCCATCTTCATAACAAAACCTCCACCGCCGGTCACCATCATCACTTCTAACCACCATTCCACCAACAGCCGATGATGGTCAAGGATGGCTCAACCTTTGTGGGGGCCTATAGCAAATACTAAAACGGGGCCTTTTGCGAAACTAGAGAAAGCAAAATAAAATGTGAAGATAAGACTACTCGGAGTGGTGTGTGTGTGTGTGGGGGGGGGGGGGGGGGGAATTGTGGGGAGTGGAAGGGGGGGGGAGTTGTGAATTACATGATGAATCGTCATCCGTTTCCTGACCAGAGTCCAACGGGTTATCCATAGCAGTGTCTCGACTCCAGGGCGGCATGGGTTCGTGTTTAGTAGGTTAGGGTTTGCCGTCTAGAAAGGGGTGGCGGCGCAGCTTGTTGTCCGCCTGCCCGCTATTTTGATGTAATTTTTTGCGGTTATGTGTTAATAAAAGACTAACTTTTATGTCAAAAAAAATAATAATTATAATGTTAAAAAAATATATTTTGTTTATTTTTATTTTAATATTAAAGGGTATTTTTTTTTATCATTTTACACTAACTTAACAGAGAAAATGAAGAGCCATTCGAGCTTCTATGTAATTTTAAGGTTTTGAAGACCAAAACTGCAATATATATACCACAAGGACCATCATGTAATTCACTTCTAAATTCTATAAGTAATAACTTTAATGTAAATATTTAAATGGTATCACAGGACGCGGAATGAGCTGGATAGTGAAAGTAGGTAAGTTTCACTTGAATTATTTGTTGATCAATTTTAATTTAAACATTTGAGAATGACTTTAGATGTTCTAATACTAACTTCATATCTTTTAATCATGACAGTTATTGGAATTGGAGCTTCTCTATTATCAGTAGTGTTGCTATGCACATTATGTTACATCAAGAAGTTCTCATTAACCACTTATATAGCCACATTCAAATATAGGAGTGAGGACGATAAAAGTGTTGAGGACTTTATCAAACAATATGGTTCCTTAACTACCAAGAGGTTCAAGTATTCTGATATCAAGAAGATAACCAATTCATTCCATGTCAAACTAGGCAGGGGTGGATTTGGAACTGTATATCAAGGGAAACTATCAGATGGTCGCCTTGTGGCGGTTAAAGTTTTGAACTCGTCTAAATCAAGTGGAAAAGAGTTCATTAACGAGGTCGCGAGCATTGGTAGAATTTCTCACATTAACATTGTTTCTCTATTAGGCTTTTGTTCAGACAATCATAAAAGAGCTCTCATATACGAGTTCATGCTAAATGGATCATTAGAAAAGTTTATACGTCATGATCTTGATTCTCATAAATCAAGCATTCAATTAGAAGTGATGAAGTTGTATGAGGTGGCACTTGGAATAGCACGAGGTCTCGACTACTTGCATCGTGGGTGCAACCCTCGTATCCTCCATTTGGACATAAAGCCGCATAACATTCTCCTTGATGACAAGTTTTGTCCCAAGATAGCAGATTTCGGGCTTGCAAAGTTGTACTCTAGGGACAAGAGTATTGTTTCTATGTTGGAGGCTAGAGGCACCATTGGGTATATAGCTCCTGAAGTTTTCAACAGAAACATTGGAGGAGTGTCCCATAAATCTGATGTATATAGTTATGGGATGTTGATTCTTGAAATGGTTGGAGGAAAGAAAAATGTGGATGTTGAGGTGGGTTCTAAGAGTACAAGTGATTCATATTTTCCCCACTGGATTTACTCTCGTCTTGAGAAGGACGAGTATGTATTCGATGGTGTATCAAGTGTAGAAGAAAACGAACATGCCAGAAAGATGACGATAGTCGGTTTGTGGTGCATACAAACTGTTCCAACACAAAGACCATCGATCGGTGAAGTTATCGACATGTTAGAGGGAAGCACGAGAGCATTGGAAATCCCACAAAAACCATCCTTTTCTCCTGGTTTTCAAGCATCGTTTAACATATGTAGCACTTCACAAAGTGAGCAAGAGATTAGTGGCCATCAAAACTCATATG
This sequence comes from Ambrosia trifida, assembly GCA_028751855.1. NCBI lineage: Eukaryota > Viridiplantae > Streptophyta > Magnoliopsida > Asterales > Asteraceae > Ambrosia > Ambrosia trifida. The sequence goes on from CM054128.1 coordinate 4,421,252, forward strand.
AACTATGATTTGGTCTTTTTTGTTTACATGTCATAATATTTAGTTAACGATTTTGTGTAAACTTGGATATATTGCTAGATCCGCTGTGTAAAATAAGTTAATATCATTGTTAAAAGATGTGGTATCATCTTGTACAATTTAAGTAACCAAAACTTAATTATTTTGTGTGTTACAAAAGTCTTTAATATGTTGCATAAGCTCTTTGTTCAGGTTAGTGTATATTGGATGATAAATGTACGAGGCAATCATGGTGAATGGTAGCAGTAGACATGTTGCTGAGTTCGTGATCATGTTGCTCAGTTCGTGATCCAGTTGATCTATTAAGGAGTCCAAGGGGCTATGTCCAAGTCCAAGTATGTTTTAGCCCATTAAGTAATTAAGCCCATTATTGGAGTCCAGCTGAACAAGTGGTCAGGAGTGGAACTAGGTTCGGATTGCTTTACACGTTGGCAATCCGGGTTATAAGTTAAACGGCTCAGATCTTGCTATTTTGTGTTTCTTCACATTCATCTAACGGTGCTGGTTGGTTCGTGTGTGTTTCTCTCCATACCTATGAGTCTGGCTATATAAAGACTCTTTGGCAGCTGTGCACGAGTTTAGCTCTTATTGTTTTTCATTTTTCTCTAAAGTACTCGTTGTCAGTCTCTCGTTGTATTCAGTCTAGGGTTTGTAATCCAGTAACATCTTGTTTCTGGTTAGTAGTTGTAATCCTGGTAGATTTGAATAGAGTTTTTAGGCTGAGAGTTTTATGTAGAGATTCAGTCTGTTAGTTTGTTCTTGTTTGTGATTTGTTTCCAGTAATCTTTGAGTTTTCAATGAAGAATATTTTTGTTGATATCATGTTTTTAACATGGTATCAGAGCGTCTAGGTTGAGTTGTTAGGATCTTGATTGTTTTTTCACAAATAGATCTGGTGTTCTTGATTATATTGAGAGATCATTGAAGAAGATCTGGGCAAATCAGGTCAGATCTGGGTGAAGCTGAGGATTCTTTTGGAGCTCTTGATATTCATCCTATAGGGTTTGATTGAAAACCCTAGGAAGGTTCTGGTGTTTCCGCTGCTGGCGTTTTGATATTCTTACTCAAGGATTTAATCACCTGAGCAAGAACAGGATAAAGAAACCCTAAGTTTCAAAAGGGTTAATACTAACAGGAGTTGAAGGTGATGTGCTAGGGGTCATAAAAACCCTAGCGAGGAGTTTTGATTACTGCTAAACCCCCAATCAAAGGGTAGCAGTGCTTGGAGAAAACCCTAACTTGGGTTTGCTTGGTGAGATTGTTCCTTTACCTTTTATTTTTTTGTTTATTGAAAGTGTCTAGGAGTCACCTGGCCGGGTTAGGGGGACCGGCATTGAGACTCAATAATTGGTTGTGTCAGTGTGTCTAGTGAGTTAGGAAAGGCTCCCAAGTTAAGGCTTGCGCAGGCACCCTTGAGTGATGAACCTGTGATCTGGTCCCTGGCTTGGCTTCGCCTGGTTTTTTGTCTTGTGTAGTTTGATATTGTCCTGCTTGGTATTGTGTGCTTTGGTTGTTTGGATTGATTAATTGCTAGGTGTTTACTTGATTTGTGATTACCTTGTATTGACTTACATATTATGGGTGATAACCAAGACCAAGGTCCAGTTGTTAATATTGGGCCTGAAGGTGGCCCAGTAGTTAATGAAACCTTGGTTAGCAAACTTGATGCATCAGATCCTTTATACTTACATGCTTCTGATTCAAGTAGTTTAACTATTGTATCAGTAAAGTTAAAAGGATCTGAGAATTATACTATATGGGCAAATGCCATGACACTTGCTTTGCAAGTGAAGAATAAGTGGGGATTTATAGACAAGACATGTATTAAATCTGAAACCGATCCTGTTCTTGCTAGGCAATGGGATAGGTGTAATTCTGTTGTGTTAACATGGTTATTGAATTCTGTAAGTGAAGAGCTTTATATGGGTCAAGTCTATTCTAAATTTGCTTGTGATGTGTGGTCTGAGTTAAAAGAAACATATGATAAGGTAGATGGGTCAATTGTGTTTGATTTATATCAAAGAATAAATTCATTTACTCAAAATGGTATGCCTGTTTCAGAGTATTATCATAAGCTGAATTTAATGTGGAAACAACTTGATCAAATTGTTCAATTACCTTCTTGCTCTTGTAATGCAGCCAAAGATTTCAATAACTTTAGTCACATGATAAAACTAATGCAATTTCTCATGGGTTTAGATAGTATATATCTAAATGTTAGGACTCAGTTGTTATTAAAAGATGTACTACCATCAGTCAAAGAAGCATTTGCTATAGTATCTAGAGAGGAATCTCATAGAAACTCTAGCAATGTTTCTAAAAAAGGTCAAACTATGGGGTTTTTTTCTAAAACTAGTCAATCTGTTGATTTAAGTAAAAAACCAAGTAAAAACCAGAATCTGAAATGTAGTCATTGTAACAAAAATGGTCATACCATGGATAAATGTTTTGAAATCATTGGCTATCCATCTTGGCTAAGGCCTAAGGGAAAGAAGGCTAATGTGAATAATAGTACTTGTGAAAAACCTGATACTTCTATTGCATCTTTGACCAGTGAACAAGTAGCAAAGTTATTATCATTATTGAATGAAAACTCTGCTGAAAAGGTTCAAAGTTGTAATGTAACAGGTAGTGTTTTTGGTCCTTTCTGTGCTAATGTGTTTGTAAAACCAGTATTTGTTTTTAACAAAGATGGAACTAAAATAACAGTTAGATGGATAATAGACTCAGGGGCAAACCAGCACATGGTTGGTGATGAAAAGGAATTGATGGGATTGGGTACTGAATATACCATTCCGCATACCCAAACCCGGAACAACACTGGCGCGCGGAAGAAAGCCATGCGCAGGATTTGGTCAAAGCTCATTAAATACACAGTCAACAGTCAAGGACCGGTCAAGGCGAATATCATGCATGGTCAATAGCCATGCATGAATCACGTAACTACACCAGTTAAGGCGGTATTCGATTCCACCGTTTCCTTTAATCTAGCTTTCCATATATCACCTTATTAACATAATTAAGGGTGATGGAGACAACCTAACCATGGTTAGGACTTGGGTAATGGTGGCATACGGACTCTCCTATAAAAGGGATCACATCCCCAATGGGAGAGGACACTTTCTACTGACCTGGAGAGCTATCGTACTTGATAGTATCCCCATTCACCCCGTTTTTGTTATAAACAACTACTTCGAGTAGTCGTCTCCACACCCGTACTTTCACTTTTATTTGCAGGTATCTCCAAGCCGTAGCTGTTAGTGAAGGATCAACCCTGTAGCAACTTATAATCTTATCATCTTTAACCGGTGGTGAGACTATTTGTTTCTTCATTGGCGCCATCCCATACGGTTAAACCAATCTTTCAAACTAGCACAATGGCTTTCTCAAAGGATGGAAACAACAACGTTGATGCCGAGGCCACAGTCAACGAAGAAATCCAAGACGTAACACCAAACACAATCACCAAGAATGTGGCCCAGAGGCAACAAGCCTCAACATTCCAATTCCACCCAACAAAAGGGGGAATAAATGGAGGAAAAAAGGCACAGGACAACCTTTCTTCGGTTGACCCGGACGAATGGTTGGCCCAACAAAACTCCAAGACGATTGCTGAATACCAGAAGATGGTAATGAAACAAGCAAAACTTAAGACTCAGAAGGCGTTAAGTTTTGACCTAAGTGAGGATGATTCAGAATCCCCACAGAAGAACAACAGTGGCCGTCACGCAAAGGGACACCGTCAGGCGGTACGTGGTGGAGGCCGTGGTAGAAATACTCACGGCCAGGACCCCGTCAACCTGAACGGTGAACCAGATGGCTACGAATCTGAGGACGAAGTATATCATGACACAAGTAAGAAGCAGCATTCCAAAACTGCTGCCAGCAGCTTGGCCCCTAAAGATGACGATCTGTACAAGCCATACAGACCAAAAACTTTCGCAGAACGTTCGAAGTTCTGCGCAAGAATTGCAGAGGCACCGATGCCGCAAGAATGTAAATTACCAAGTACCATTGGAAGATTTGATGGCCTGCGTGATCCTGATGATCACCTGCACGCATTCGATTGCGCTGGCAGCTCCAAATTGTGGCCAGTGCAAGCTTGGTGTCACTTATTCGTACAAACCCTAACGGGGGCGGCTAGAGTTTGGTACGAGAGTTTGCCGGTTGGAAGTCTCGTTGACTTCGATGACCTAATAAGAAAATTCAAAAACCATTTCTCTCATTTGCGCAAACATAAAAAGGACAAAGCCCATATCCTTTTGTGTTCACGCAACGATAATGAGTCTTTGGAAGACTACATGATCAGATACAACAAGGAAGCACTCCAACTGGGATGCGGAGAAGAACTTACCCGCGCAGCCTTTATACACGGGGTAAAAAATGATGATCTAATGAGATGCTTAACCGGCAAAGATGGCGTGTCGGAAGCTTGGGATGAAGTAATTGAAGCTGCCAAAGTTTACGCGTCTTCAGAACGCTCTTTCCAACGCAACAAAAACGCACAGCATGGTAACGGTCATCACGGACCATCAAATAACAGAGGAAAGGGCAAGCAGTTCGTTTGGTCAAGAATCTCAGGCGCGGCAGAGGAAGGAAAATATTCTTCCTCACAAGATGCAAGAAACATGCTGAGCTCCAGAGGATCCCGCGATAATAAGGGACATTCAAAGAAGAACTATGATTGGACACCACTGTCCAAAACACCATCTGAGGTGCTAAAAACAGAACAGATCCAATTTCCAAAGCCACAAGAACTTCGCAGTGACAGGAAAAACGTGGACAGGTCAAAGTACTGTGAATACCATGAAGATCACGGTCACATGACGGATAATTGTTATAGCTTAAAGATGGAAATTGAAAACGCAATCAAATCTGGTCAACTGACGCATCTTGTTAAAAACATGAGAAGAAAGCAGAGGGACAACACAGAAGCAGGAGAACCCTCCCAAAAGAAGATACGCAATCTCAACGCGCATCATGTCTACAACGCCTCCCGCAACACATGCAACATGATTCACAGGAGCGCAAGCCATAAGCGTACCTTCATCGAGGCGAAGAACGATTCCTGGAAAGAAGAACAGGTGATTATGCCAAGGGTAAAAGGCGGAGCATGCTCCACCGCTCCATTGATCATAACAGGGGTTGTCGGCCATTATCGAACACGATACATGTTCCTGGATAATGGCAGTAGCACCGATATCATGTACCAGCAGTGTTTTGACCAGCTGGATGATGAGGACAAAAAGAGGATAGTACCAACAACGGAGCCGATATCCGGTTTCATTCATGAATCCATTTACCCATTGGGCACGCTCACTTTCCCGGTAACACTTTCCGACGGGAAACACTCACGCACCGAAACGTGTGACTTTACCGTGCTCCCAGTCAATTCCTCGCATGACATCCTCCTAGGTCGAGAGGGATTGGCAAAATTCAATTGCAATGCTTCTACACCTCACCAGATGATGGGCTTTCCAACGCAAACAGGAGTCGCGTTCATCAGGGGAAATAAAACATGCCATGCAACAGAAACATCCAGGCCTTCAAAACAAGCAAAACCAACTGTTCGGACCGAACAGGAAAAATGGGTTATTAACCCTCTATTCCCGGAACAAACAGTTGTCATCGGCCATGCAATTTCTGACCCCATCCGCACTCACTTGAAACAGCTGCTGACAAAAAACATAGACATTTTCGCGTTCAAACCATCAGACATGGTCGGGGTTCCGCGACACGTTGCGGAGCACAGGCTCAATGTTTACAAGAATGCAGAGCCTATTGTCCAGAAGAAACGAAGCATGGGGCCAGAAAAAACAAAGGCGATGAACGAGCAAGTAGAGTAACTCTTGAAAGCCGGTATATTGCGCAAAAGCAAATACCAAACTTGGGTAGCAAATCCGGTTATGGTAGGGAAATCTAATGGCACATGGCGCATGTGCGTCGATTATAAAGATTTAAACAAGGCATGCCCAAAAGACTGCTACCCACTGCCTGAAATTGACCTAAAAGTCGATTCTTTGGCGCCATACAGATTCAAATGCTTCCTCGATGCTTACAAGGGCTACCATCAGATACAAATGGCCAAAGAAGACGAGGATAAAACTGCTTTCCGCACAGACATGGGCACCTTCTGCTACACCAAAATGCCGTTTGGGCTGAAAAATGCAGGGGCAACGTATCAAAGATTAATGGACACCGCTTTTGTCAAACAAATCGGTGTAAACCTAGAAGTATATGTTGACGACCTGGTGATCAAAAGCAGAGAGGAGGATCAAATGTTACTCGACATACAGAAAACATTTGATCAGTTACGAAGTGTGCGGATGAAGCTCAACCCGGGGAAATGTTCCTTCGGAATGGAGGAAGGAAAGTTTCTCGGCGTGTTGGTAACAAAAGATGGATTCCGTCCAAATCCAGAGAAGGTTCAAGCAATTGAACGGATGCCATCACCATCCTCAATCAAGGAGGTACAAACGTTAATGGGACGGCTAGTAGCTTTGAACAGGTTCCTGTCAAACTACGCGTCCAAATCTTTTCCTTTCGTGGACACGCTGAAAAATTGTTTAAAAAAGTCCAATTTCAACTGGACGAAAGAAGCAGAAAATGCATTCCAAGATATGAAGACGTGTTTGGGCAACCTGCCAACACTTACAGCTCCGCTACCAAAGGAACCACTCACCTTGTACCTGTCCGTAACAGACAAAGCTATCGGGGCAGTTCTCATGGTTGACCGGAAAGGGGTCCAAACCCCAATCTACTATGTCAGCCGCATGCTTCTAGATGCGGAAACACGTTATTCGACAATGGAAAAGCTGGTCCTGGCATTAGTCCATGCATCGAGAAGACTGCGGAGATATTTTCAAGGACATCCAATCAACGTCCTCACAGACTTCCGGATCAACGACATCTTGCGAAAACCAGAACTCTCCGGACGTTTGGCAAAGTGGGCAATAGAGTTGGGGGAGCACTCAATTTCGTACAAAACAAGACCCTCCTTCAAAGGACAAGTCCTCGCAGACTTCCTAACAGAGGTCCCCGCAGATAAAATTGAAGAATGCACCAAAGAGGCGTCATCCAATTCGATCACACCCGATGAAACCCAGGTATGGAAATTGTATACTGACGGAGCCTGTAATGATGAAGGCGCGGGCGCAGGCCTACGCCTAATGAAACCGGAGGGAAAAGAACATACGTACGCAATTCGGCTCGAGTTCCAAACAACAAACAATGAGGCAGAGTATGAAGCTCTGCTTGCGGGTTTGCGAATTGCGAAAAAGATGGGCGCACAGCACATTGAAGCACACGTGGATTCAATGCTAGTTGCCAACCACATTGATGGCACATATGAAGCAAGGGAACCAACCATGGTCCTGTACTTACAGCATACCAAAGAGTTAATGAAAGATTTCCATTACTGCAAAGTAATCCATGTTCGCAGAAGCCAAAACAAGCCAGCGGACGCATTGAGCAAAATGGCGTCAACCGCATTCGACCACATGGCAAAAGACATTCGAGTCGAGACACTAGCCAAACCATCCGTTCCGTCGAAACAGGTGAATGTAGTCCAAACAGGTAAAGAATCCTGGATCACTCCAATAATGGCTTTCATAACCAAGGGTGTTCTCCCAGAAGACAAAGCGGAAGCAAGGAAACTGCAACACAAGTCTTTGCATTATGAAGTAAATAATGGCATCCTGTATCGGCGGTCCTACCTTGGGCCATTACTCAGATGCGTCGATTCCGCAGAAGCAACATACCTGATTCGAGACATTCATGAGGGTACATGCGGACTGCATGCAGGACCTCGCATGGTCGTTGCGAAACTTATGAATGCTGGATACTTTTGGCCCGGAATGCACCTTGACGCGGTCAAAGAACTGCGGAAATGTGACGCATGTCAAAGACATGCGCCAGGAACACTTAGACCAAAGAATAACTTGGTACCGGTCACTGCAGCATGGCCATTTCAGAAATGGGCCATAGATTTAGTGGGACCTTTTCCCACCGCGCCAGGCAATGTCAAATACCTATTGGTCGCCATTGACTATTTCACCAAATGGGTAGAAGCAAAGACGTTAGTCACAATCGATGGGCGCAATATTAAGAAATTCATATGGGAGTTCATAATTTGCAGATTTGGACTGCCCATGGAGATTGTAAGTGACAACGGAACGCAATTTACGGACCAGCACTTACAAGAATGGCCTCATTCTATGAAAATCAAGCAAATCTTCACTTCTGTGGCACACCCCCAAGGCAACGGACAAGTTGAAAGGGCAAACAGAAGTATTGTAGAGGGAATCAAAACACGCTTGGGAACAAAGCGCAGCGGTTGGGTAGATGAATTACCACATGTTCTTTGGTCCCACCGCACACTTCCCAAGACAAGTAATGGGGAAACACCATTCAGCCTAACTTACGGAACTGAAGCGGTTATCCCAACAGAAGTTACAAATCCTTCCCCAAGAATCTTGCTTGCGGAATCAATCGACAATGACAAAGAGCTGCGTATGAATCTAGATTTCTTGGATGAACGGAGAGATTCAGCTCATGTACGGGAAGCCGCATACAAAAGACAGTTAGAGAAATATTATAATGCGCGGGTCAAAGAACAAACTTTCCGCGTGGGTGACTTTGTTTTCCGCAACAATGAAGCCTCAAATGCAGAAAAACCAGGAAAGCTGGCCCCAACTTGGGAAGGGCCTTACAAGGTTCAAGAAGTACTGGGAAAAGGGGCATATGCCCTAGAGCGATTAGACGGTTCACCAATTCCACGCACCTGGAATGCAGCTCAGTTACGTATATGTTACATGTAACATGCTACAATGATTCTGTAATAAGGAATTGATTTCCAAAGTTCATTAACATTACAAAAAATATTTTTATACAAACTGGTGGCCAGCTAATATAGATTACACACCAAAATCGTAGATATTTATCACCAAACAAGAGGGGACTAGAACTAAAACCCCATGACACAGTGATTAAACAATCACTCAAAAAAAAAAAACAGAGAGAAAAAGGAAAGACACAACTTCACACAAAGACTCCTACGTAGGATATACACATCCTAACCCGTAACCTTCTTAGAAGACTTCTTCTTCACATCTCCCAGTTCAGACAACTTCTTCATCTTCAAGGGTTTTCCATCAATGGTACCTTGATCATCTAGATAATCTGGACGCATGTCCTCCTGTGACAGCAGAAATGAACAATGTTCTGCCAAACGATCATGGGCTTCAGTGGAAGAACAATCATGATCAGGATAACAGGACAAGCGGATAATACCCTGCAATGCCAAAATCTCCTTGGCATTAAGAATATTGCTTGAAGTTTTGGACGCCATTTTTTCAGAGAAAGTGGTGATATTTTTTTTTTAAACGGTTCTGATGGTTGCACTTACTATATATAGAGGAGAGAGGTTACCATCATTAATTACCATTAATGGTAATCCACTCGATTGCCCCAGGGAAGACTGACAGCCACCCTGCCACCGCCGTCATAACAGTCATGTCAGGGGCAGACTGACAGTCACCTGCGTCAGATGCACATCAGATGACATCACCTAATGATCACCATGCACACGTGGAAAATAAAATCAAAGGGAGTGACACTGTTTAGCATACATGAAAATCAAAGTGTTCAACAAAACACATGCAACCATGATACATCAAATAGTGTTCATCATACATAACAAATAAACTAAAGGTTCAAATATTGGGAGATATCATCACTCCCAGTGCCCTCTGCGCGTTTCCCTTCAGCATTGGAGGATGTTCCGGCTTCTGCATCAGTGGCCACAGTTTTACCCTTCTCTTCCGTCTGCGCCCTCTCAGCAAGCTCCGCACCAAGGCGATCAGACTTGATAAAATAGTTGCGCAGCTCCCCAGCAGGATCATCAGTCTTCGCGCAGGCCTCCAACAAATCAAAGACTTCAAACTTCAGGTGTTCGTAGTCGTCATAGGCTTTGAGCAGTTCATCATCATATGCTTCACCCTCATAGGGACCAGATTCTTTTTCATTGCCCTCAGCACGGTGATTGAAGCCTTCGGAGAAACCAATCTTGATGCCCTGCTTCACGGATGAACTTGAGATGCGCGCAATCACTTCTGTCAGCGCAGGATCGTTCCAGACACGCTTGAATACCTGCGCAAAATAAAAATCAGCATATACAACGCAATTTAAAGCAAAAAAGATAGAAAGTTTTTCGACGTACCCCAGCAACTCCATCGCCCATCAACCAGGCAATCCTCTCGTTGGCAGCAACGGCTAGATCAGTGGCTTCATGGAACAAAGCCTGCACCTTGTCTAACTCCACTTTTGCCTGCGTACATGAGGATTCCGCCAAGGCTTTCTCTCCCTGGATCTGGGCGTTCTCCGAAGTCAATTTTTCCATTTTGGCTTCCACATCAGATAAAGAAGCAGTTGCGCGAATAAGCTCATCGTGTTGAGAGTTGTACTTCTGAATAACATCAGCAAGCTTAGTTTGCTTCCCTTCGAACGCTGCCTGAGTCTGCTCCATCTCTTTCTTCAAATCAGAATTCTCAAGTTTCAAGTCTTTAATGGAGGACCGCAGCTGTTCAGTCTCAATGTTCGTCCTCTTGCAAGCTACTGACCAAGCATGAGACGCATCAGCCTTCTCCTTCTTTACTCTCTCCAACTCTTCAATGGCATCACGAGCAACTTTCTGATGATGCTCAATCTCAGCACGTACGTCATGACGAGCACGCTGGAACTCCTCTTCCCGCCCCAAAAGCGCAGCTTCAGAATCCCTTAAATTCTGGTAATCCCTTTGGAACTCATTTTCACGCCTGATAAGGGATCCAAGACCGCTGACACCAAGAGAAAGATTCATGGCCATATCAATAAATAGGGAGCGACGGTCAACGCTATCCTGATAATCACGTTCCGCAGGAGGAACGGACATCATAACAAACTCTTGCGCATCAAGCGCATTTGTGAAGCGAGTAGTGTCCATGATATCCCAACGCGGCTGATATGGCCTAGACGAATCAGAGGGCCGAAAGGAAAACGTTCTCCGCCGATGACCAGAACTACCACCACCACTGGAGGGGATGTCAGTATAAACAATGGTAGAATCAACAACTGTGCGCTGGAAGTTGGATGGATTCTCAGTTACACGTTCATCGTTCTTCTGACTATCAAGCGCCACTTCAAATCCTTGAGACGGGCTCGGCTCATGTGCTTGCTCCGTCAAACCAAGATAACCGGTCTCCAAATTTGGTGTTACAGATTCATCCACCAGCTTACCAGCATCCTTCTGAACATCAGTCACTAACTCAGCTTGAACAGGTCCTTCCTGCTGCGTCACTTATTTCTCCATTTGAACATCCAGGTCCTCCGGGATAGGAGTAGTTTGAGAAAACAACTTTTCACCAACCGTTGTTTCAGCACCAACCGGCATCGCTTGCTCGGTCACGTCAGTTGGTTGGGCAGATGTAGATACTTCCTTCAATAGAGAGGAGTGCTTCTTCCGAGACTCTGCAAAAGGATGTTGCCCTACATAAAATGCTGCTCACAGTACTTCAACACATTTATCACAAGCGCGGTAAAGAGATAAGAAAGACATGTGTACCAGACAAATGCCTTAGAGTTTTCATGGGCAATTTCTCGCGCACAGGCGGAGGCTTTACGGGGATATCCAGCTTGTCCATAGACGGCCACGTCAATGGTTTGAATACATTCACAGAAACTGCGGAAATGGGTCCCGGTGAAGTAACATCCAGACTCGCAACTGAGGATTGCGGAATTTGCACTTGTTTCTGATCAAGCTCAGCAACCCTTTGCTGATATAGACCCTCAGCAACACCACCTGATTCTCGGATAGGAGAAGAACGCCTGGCGCGCTTGTGCTCCATTTCCGTATCAGACTCAGTCAAGTCTTCATCAACCTCTTCAACAATGATAGGCGCAGCGGATGGTTTGGTCCTCTTACTAGCCACAGCACGCTTCCTAGAAGTACTTGTGCCTGGCACGGTAACCACATCTGTATCAAGTTAACACATGCGTAAGAAATGAGTTACGAAATCATGAAGACTAACCAAAGGACTCCTTGCGCTCTGAAGTAACTTCCTCAACATCGTCCTGAACTTTCCTGCGGAGTTGTATACCCGCACCTAACACGAAGAACGCGCTGAATCAGTACGCAGAGCGCGTACCAAGTGCGCTTCCTTCGCATACATAAAACAAAAAATAAAAACACAAAAATGGATAAGAAACGACAAACCTGTTCGAACATACTGCTTTGGAGGATCTACAAAATTGGGATGCAAAAAATTCCCACTGGTCCTCTCAGACAAGCGCGGAACATCAGCAGCAACCGGAGCATACGGCGCGTTCGCTTCACCGCGCTTAGCAAACAATTGAAACAAGGAGACATCTGGATAAATAAAGAAACATGTGAGGAATACCACAAAGTATATTCATAAGACAAAATACAAATATAACCCATATACCTTTTGAAGGATTAGGGTCTTGACCCTCAGGGCAGATAAGACTAATCCCCAACAAGTTCAGAACACTCTCAGGACATTCATCCATCATCAGGGGAGTAGCATGATCACAGAGTGTTTTGTACCAATCCTGATCTTTATAACCCACCATAGGGGGGAATTCAGCAATCTTCTCTCTCAAACCAAGCACCATCCATTGAAAGGGTGCAGGAATAACACCATGTTTGATATAAAAGAACTTGTCTTTCCATTCATACATGGACTTCACTTTTTCCGAAACAAGCTGTTTCACTTTCCGGCGAATACCCAAGCTAAACCAGCCACTTCCACCACGGGCTGCTTCAAGGACATAAAAGACATTTAATCTTTCCCACGTGGGTTCAATCTCCAATGAACGACAAGTGGCTTCAAAATGTAGTATCCGGCACCAACCATAAAGAGTCAATTGTGTAGGATGCACTCCATATTTTAGTAACACATCCACCACAAATTTGGAGGCTGGCAACCGAAAACAACATTTAGTGAAAGCAGCAGCATACAAGGTAATTTTCCCAGGAGGAGCCTTTAAAGCAGTCTTTCCTTCACCAGGAAGTTCAGGCTCCCATTCCGGCAATATGCCGTACCGGTCAATAAAACCCAAATACGAGTCTTCATCCCACTTAATAGTGGTGGCTTCTATGCTCTTTGATGATTCCTTCCCCAGATCTTTCACAGTGTCAGAGGTTTTACTCGACTCTTGCACATCTTGGGAATCTTGCGACATAGTTGAAGGATAAGAAAATTTTGTGAAGAAAGAGACGTTGAAGAGAAAGAAATTCAAAAATCTTGAAACAGTTGAGATGGAAGAAGCCACATTCAAAATTTAATATATAGGCTTTGCAATTAATGTGCCTGACGTCATGGACAAGCTTTTCGGAGGTGAGTCCAATGAAAGGATGGCACGTGTGCAATGGAAAACAAACCGACGTCACACGCGCCTCACGCGCCCACTCGCCTGACAACCGCCGCTCACACGTCTCTGCACACGTCCCAATTGACAGAGGTCATGTCAATACCACTCGCCATATGGTCCACAAATTTTCAAACACAAGGGGGAAATGACATCTGTCCACACATGCAAACTGACGTGTCCCACCAATGCGGACAAACGACGTAAAATTCAAACCCGTTCTCCGCATAATGTTTGCATCAGCACGTAACGCAAAGTCGGTACGCAGAAGAAAGACCACAGGGAGTAACCCATTACAAATTAGTCCAGCATCCCTCACATCTAAGATGAGAGACACACTGGACTGGGGGGACTTGATGGGATTGGGTACTGAATATACCATTCCGCATACCCAAACCCGGAACAACACTGGCGCGCGGAAGAAAGCCATGCGCAGGATTTGGTCAAAGCTCATTAAATACACAGTCAACAGTCAAGGACCGGTCAAGGCGAATATCATGCATGGTCAATAGCCATGCATGAATCACGTAACTACACCAGTTAAGGCGGTATTCGATTCCACCGTTTCCTTTAATCTAGCTTTCCATATATCACCTTATTAACATAATTAAGGGTGATGGAGACAACCTAACCATGGTTAGGACTTGGGTAATGGTGGCATACGGACTCTCCTATAAAAGGGATCACATCCCCAATGGGAGAGGACACTTTCTACTGACCTGGAGAGCTATCGTACTTGATAGTATCCCCATTCACCCCGTTTTTGTTATAAACAACTACTTCGAGTAGTCGTCTCCACACCCGTACTTTCACTTTTATTTGCAGGTATCTCCAAGCCGTAGCTGTTAGTGAAGGATCAACCCTGTAGCAACTTATAATCTTATCATCTTTAACCGGTGGTGAGACTATTTGTTTCTTCAGGAATTAACTGACTATATAGATGTTTCAGACTTAAACATTAAAGTTAAACATCCAAATGGCACAGATGCCTTGGTAACTAAAATAGGGTCATTAAAATTGGCTAATGGGGTTGTGTTACATGATGTGCTGGTGGTACCTGAGTATAGTGTCAATCTAATTTCTGTACATAAATTAGCTAAGGACAATAAGCTTTTCATTGGATTTGATGAGCATAAGTGTTACATACAGGATTTGTTAACCAAGAAAATCCCGGTGACTGGTAACCAAGTAGAAGGATTGTACTTCTGTGGTGGGTCTTTTGTGAGTAATCAGGTAGGATGTTCTAGTGAAAAGGAGTCTAGTTTATGGCATGCTAGGTTGGGACATCCATCTGATATTGTTGGTAAAAAACTTGAGTCTATTTTGAAAATTAAGTACACCTCAAGTGAAAGTCCATGTGATGTGTGTCACAGGGCCAAACAACATCGTGAACCATTTCCTCTTAGTGAACACAAAAGTACTGAGTTGGGAGAGTTGGTTCACTTGGATGTATGGGGCCTATATAGGATGTCAAGTAGAGAAGGATATAAATACTTCTTTACTATTGTTGATGACTATACTCGTGCTGTGTGGGTGTGTTTGATGAAACAAAAGTCTGAAGTGTTTGAAAATTTTAAAGAATTTATAATTGTTTTACAAACTCAGTTTAAAAAACAAGTAAAATGTATTAGGAGTGACAATGGATTGGAATTTGTAAATCAACAAATGAACAGTTTTAACAAGTCACTTGGAATTGTTCATCAAACATCTTGTTCATACACACCTCAGCAAAACGGTATAGCTGAGAGGAAACATAGGCACTTGTTGAATGTTACACGTGCATTGTTGTTTCAAAGTAATCTTCCTGTTCGTTTTTGGTCTGATTGTGTCTTAACTGCTTGCTATTTGATTAATAGGACACCTTCTTCTGTGCTGAATGGTAGAACCCCTTATGAGCTGATTTATGGATTTGAACCCTTCCTAGGTCACTTAAAATTGTTTGGGTGTTTATGTTTTGCAACAGTCTTAAATGAGAGTGATAAATTGTCTAGTAGGGCTGTAAAATGTGTTTTTTTAGGATATTCAAATGAGAAAAAGGGATACAAAGTTTTTTGTCTAGATGATAAATCTACTTTCTTTTCAAGAGATGTAAAGTTTTACGAGTCAGTGTTTCCTTTTAAAGAAAACCTAATTTTTGAAAAATATAATGAAACAATTAACTCTGATTTAAATTCATTAAACTTTTTTGACTGTTATGAAACTGAAACACCTAATATTGATGAAGAGCCCGATGATGAAGGAAGGGTTGTAGGTAATATTGAGTCAGAAACACATGGGTTTCAGCAGCCATCTCCTGATCATACTGTTAGTAAGGGGTCTGTGGGGTCTCCTTTAGATAGTAATGATAGGAGTTTAGGTAGGGCTGAGGATGTGAGATATGACATTGATGATAATTCTATTTCTGAGGGCAATGACAATAATCATCAAAGTCAATCAGCTCTTAGGAGGTCTACTAGGAGTGGTACATTCCCTAGGAAGTTAGATGATTTTATAGTTGAAGGGAAAGTAAAGTATGGTCTAGAAAAGGTGGTTAACTATTCTAATTTGTCTTATGGGGATAAGGTCTATGCTTGTATGTTAAATAAAAGCATTGAACCTAGGTCCTATAAAGAAGCAGCTTTAGACCCTAATTGGGTGGCTGCTATGAATGCAGAAATAGAGGCTTTAAATAGGAACCATACTTGGGATCTTGTTGAACTTCCTCAGGGAAGAAGTGTAGTAGGGTGTAAGTGGATTTATAAAATCAAATATAAATCAAATGGTGAAATTGAGAGGTTTAAGGCAAGGCTTGTGGCTAAAGGTTTTAGTCAAAAAGAGGGGGTTGATTTTGATGAAACTTTCTCTCCTGTGGTAAAATTTGTTACTGTTAAATGTGTATTAGCTTTAGCTGTTAAATTTGGTTGGAAAATATTTCAATTAGATGTTAATAATGCATTTCTTTATGGTGATTTAAATGAAGATGTTTACATGACCCTACCTGATGGGTATTTTTCTGAAAATGAGAAAAAGGTATGTAAATTAAAAAAATCATTGTATGGTTTAAAGCAAGCTCCTAGGATGTGGAATGAAAAATTAGTAGGAGTGTTGTGCAAACTTGGCTTTAAACAAAGTAAGTGTGACTATTCATTGTTTATAAAAAACAATGAATCTGTAATTACACTTTTACTTGTGTATGTTGATGACATAGTTGTTACAAGTAGTTCTGTTGATGATGTAAATAGTGTTAAACAGAGTCTTAAGGATCAGTTTTTGATTAAAGACCTAGGTGTTCTAAAGTATTTCCTTGGTATTGAGGTTGTTCCTAGTGAACAAGGCTTGTGCCTGTCACAAAGGAAATATTGCCTTGATTTGTTAACTGAGTATGGCATGACAGCATGCAAACCAGTTAATACTCCCATAGAGCCTAATCATATGATAACTTCAATATGTAATAGTAAACCAAATGTGTTAGCCAATATTACAGGCTATCAGCAGTTGGTAGGTAAGCTGATATATCTGTCTCATACTAGACCAGATATATCATATGCTGTGCATTTTTTAAGTCAATATATGCACAGGCCTACTGATGGACATTTGGTTATTGCAATGAGGTTATTAAGGTATCTTAAAAAGGCTCCAGGAAAGGGAATACTATTAGAAAATGGGTCAAGTCAAAACTTAGTTGCATTCTTAGACTCTGACTGGGCAAAATGTACAGAAACCAGGAAATCAATTACTGGTTTTTGTATATTTCTTGGTAAAACACTAATATCTTGGAAGAGTAAGAAACATGCAACTGTTTCTAGGTCTTCAACTGAAGCAGAATATAGGTCAATGAGTTCTGCAGCTTGTGAAGTTCTATGGTTGATCAATGTCTTATCTGAAATGAATGTAACAGTAGATATTCCTGTTCCCTTGTTTTGTGACAATAGTTCAGCTCTATCTATTGCTGCAAATCCAGTGTTCTTTGATAGAACCAAACATTTTGAGTTGGATTTGTTTTTCCTTAGAGATTTGATTTCTAAAGGGTTGATTAAAACTTGTGATATTAAGTCAAGTGAACAAGTTGCTGATGTCTTAACTAAAGGATTAGGACCTGGACAACATGATGAGTTATGTAAGAAACTCAACATGTTTGACCCATTTGGTTATTAAATTGTGGGGGGGTATTAAAAGATGTGGTATCATCTTGTACAATTTAAGTAACCAAAACTTAATTATTTTGTGTGTTACAAAAGTCTTTAATATGTTGCATAAGCTCTTTGTGCAGGTTAGTGTATATTGGATGATAAATGTACAAGGCAATCATGGTGAATGGTAGCAGTAGACATGTTGCTGAGTTCGTGATCATGTTGCTCAGTTCGTGATCCAGTTGATCTATTAAGGAGTCCAAGGGGCTATGTCCAAGTCCAAGTATGTTTTAGCCCATTAAGTAATTAAGCCCATTATTGGAGTCCAGCTGAACAAGTGGTCAGGAGTGGAACTAGGTTCGGATTGCTTTACACGTTGGCAATCCGGGTTATAAGTTAAACGGCTCAGATCTTGCTATTTTGTGTTTCTTCACATTCATCTAACGGTGCTGGTTGGTTCGTGTGTGTTTCTCTCCATACCTATGAGTCTGGCTATATAAAGACTCTTTGGCAGCTGTGCACGAGTTTAGCTCTTATTATTTTTCATTTTTCTCTAAAGTACTCGTTGTCAGTCTCTCGTTGTATTCAGTCTAGGGTTTGTAATCCAGTAACATCTTGTTTCTGGTTAGTAGTTGTAATCCTGGTAGATTTGAATAGAGTTTTTAGGCTGAGAGTTTTATGTAGAGATTCAGTCTGTTAGTTTGTTCTTGTTTGTGATTTGTTTCCAGTAATCTTTGAGTTTTCAATAAAGAATATTTTTGTTGATATCATGTTTTTAACAATCATGTATAGCGTGATCGTGTTGTTTATGATCATGTCAATTTTTTAGTGTTTAAGAGGCCGTTGTTGGGGTAGCTGCATTAGTTGTCTGTAAATTTTTTCATCACCATTATAAATTACATGTGTACAATATGGCCATCACACTTGAGTACGACAAAACGCGTAAATACCCAAATATAATTAAAAGAAATTAATAGAGGAAAGTATTTCGAGTATCTAGTCGGGTAAATGGGTTATTGGGTAATCGGATCAGGTAAACGGGCTATCACTAAATCACATACCTGTGAAGAAAATAAGAATTAATTCCATTACCCAAATCCGTCCCAAATGCTATTGGGTTTACCCAAATAATTGGGCTTCTGTTAGTCGTTAAAAAAACAAATGTTTCCCCTTTTGTCCTTACATATCCATGTCCCACATCGCCCGCTTGAACAAATTTCATCTATGTGACTTGAGAGCATGAGTATCTCACTCAAGTACTACTTGATAGGGATGGCAATAGGTCGAGTTTGGGACGGGTTTAGGTAATCCCAACCCCATACCCGGTTAGGTATGCTTGTCCCAAACCCGGCCCAAAACCCGTCGGGTTTGTGTCGGGTAATTACCCATCGGGTATCGGGTATACACGTGGGTTTCGGGTAAACCCATTAATTTTTAAAACTTACCCATTGAGTATATCCGATCAAAAACCCAACGGATATCTATTAGGTAACTGTTAACCAATTACATTTAACATTATTAAATATATATGTAAATGATTACAATGTATAAATATAAAATAATTAAATCTTATAAAAACACTCAAAAACATAGATAACTAATAGTATACACTATTTTTTTTATAAGTTTTAGCACAGACAATCTAGATGGACAATTAGATATAATATTATGCATACATATTTAAAAAGATATATTATAAATTATATTGGGTATCTAATCGGGTAATGGGTTCGGGTAAACGGGTATATCATCAAATCCCAAACCCGTCCCAAACCCGCGAAAAAAATAAAAACTAATCCCATACCCCGACCCATACCCAATTACCCGACCCCAAACCCATACCCGATTACCCGACCCCAAACCCGTCCCAAATGTGTCGGGTTTCGGGTTTACCCATCGGATTCGGGTTTGATTGCCATCCCTACTACTTGAGACCGAATTTAGAAGGGTAAACAATTCTAGTTAGTACTTTAACATAAGACAAAGCAAGTCGAGCCGAGCCGGGTTGGTTCACTTTACAAATGAACAGATATCGAGTTTAAAATGTCAACTTGGTTTTAATTCCAAGCCTAGCTGAGCTAGCTCGGTTAGACTTTGAGATGAGCCCAAGCTAGTCTTGGCTTGGTTGTGAATAGCCCTATCGTAGTGATTATATATAAAGGTCGACACTCTTTTATACACTGATTATATATATTGCCTCAAGTGTGGTGTTTTTCTTTTATTATATACTAGTTTTTATCCCGGGAGCGTCCCGGGTTGAAATATCTAATATAAAATAATAAAATATATTACTATTATTATTATTATTATTATTATTATTATTATTATTATTATTATTATAAACAAATCTCTGCCATAAGTTATCATATTCAAATATAAAAAAAAAAGAATCTTTGCGTCGGGGTATAAATCTAGTGCCATTACAAATGAATTCGGAAGTTTGTAATCGATCATTCTAAAAAGAACTAACATGAAATAAGAAAAAAAAGTTAATTATTGAAATATCGAACGGATTAGTCTAAGGGTTATGTGATGCGTTAAAAAATTCATGGGTATATGATCGGGTATGTAGTTCGGGTATTTGGGTATGTTGTTTCGGGTAATCGGGTCGGGTATCACCTAATCCCAGACACGACCCAAACCCACAATTTTTTTTAAACTAATCCTAAACCCGACACAATACCTGTCGGGTTACAAAAAATAGTCATTTTTTTCTCCGATTTTTATATAGCACTATGGTACTCGTTGGAAAGATGATAAAACGTTTGTTAATTTGGTGTAATTTTTTTCTTTAAAAAGTCCCGTATATAAAAGATATTAACGTTTAAAAGTTATGGGAGGAAACACGAGAGATAAAATAATAAAGGTTTAATATTTATATTTAGTAGATTAGGTATTTAATAGATTAGGTTAAAGATTATAATAGATTAGGTTAAATCATATCTATTTCTTTTTTTTAATTGGTTTAGAGTTGCCACATCACATCCTATGTGGCATCTCTCAAAGAAGAGATTGCATAAGAGTATGACATGTAGGATTAATCCCTTTGCAATATATATATATATAGTAGCTGACTACCCGGGAGCGTCCCGGGGGTGAAATTTATAATATTGAAGTAATTTTTAAAAAATGAAATATAATTGCATTGAAATGCAATGTTGTGGTCAAATTGTGTTACGTATAAGATCTCGAGTAGTGTTCGGTGGTTTGAACATATGGTTTAGCTAGGAAGGGCTCTTGTACTCTCTTTCAGCACATGATAATTGTTGAATAAATATTTGGCATAGATTGATATCAATCTCCTTGCCTTATTCTAAATCTCTTCTTAAAGTTCACAACCTCTCTTGGGTATTGAGTTGAGAAATATACACGGTTAATTTGGTGATAGGTTTAAGATGTACGATAGTGCCTCCATTGACACAACTAAGTTTGCCATGGGTTTGGGGTTGAAAAATCTAAAACTTAATCGACTAAACAATCACTTAATTAAATAAGTTGCAACAGTTCAAACACTTATCACATCTCTCTAATCCCTCGCATTTAATCACTGCATGTTTATGGCATTCTAATCGCTCATATAACCTTAAACTTAACCTAATATAAAACTTAATGAACTAAACAATCACTTAAGTTGCAACAATAAAGAAACCTGTCACTTATTCTCTACCTGACCTAATATCTTTTCAAGTATAATCTAATGAGAATCTCTTACATATCCCCATTCTCCAAGTTTGTAATCAACGGAAATAATGCCTAGGAGACAATTAACTTAATAACATTTAACTCAAAGCACATAATTCCAGTGCTGAACCTAATAACAGTTGTCGGTATAACTAACGTCCTACCTCAATCAAATTCGAGTCCAATAGTAACTGAAACCAAACGAATAAGCCTTAAGTGGTGGAAACTATATGTTAATTTAAACCTTCTTGAATCATTGCAAAGTTCAATCACAAACAACATGAGCATGAAATCAGATGCTGATTGTTAATAATAATAATAATAATAATAATAATAATAATAATAATAATTAAATCAAAAGTGAGTGAAGAGTGTAAATTGACAGTTCATTGGCTTCGGTGATGAGCTTTTCGTGATCAGGAGCAGCCATGGGTGATCGATAAGTTCCTTCTTTACTGTGTTCTGCAGTTCAAGATCTTTGGAAATTGGTGACTTCCTTAACGCGGACTTAAAGATCTGATAACGTGACTCCTCATCAGGTAAAGGAATGTAGATCAGGTAAAGGAATGTAATCATCGACTTAAAACTCTAAAACCTAATCGACTAAAAAATCACTTAAAGATCCCTCGCATCTAATCCATATACGTGTCATCAATTTGAAAAGTTAGTAAATCGTATCAACGGAAAACAAAAGGAAACCGAGACGGTCTAATCGAATGAGATTGTGAACTTACTTTTGAAGATCTAGAGACCGTGATGTGACTAAACATGTCAAATGACAACTAACATTGCTAATGTTATAATCTTAGATAAATACACACGTTTAAATGTTATTCAAACAATAACAAATCATATTTTAATGGCAACACTTCATTTATTTATCACCCTAACATAAACCTCCATATAGCAAGACTTTATGGAGGCCAATGTTACAGCAACTTGCAGTAAACATATCACCCCAAATAACATTAAAATTGTAAAATGAAATTTCTCCATTAAGGCCTTGTAGCTTTTCATGATCTAAACCTTGAGGTTTGCATACGGATTTTGGCACTGTAACCAAGTGCCAAAGCCTTGTAGCTTTTATGATTTAAACCATAGTTATTAAAGGCGTGAGACGCACTTAAGAGGTTTAGGCTCCGCTTGTGGCCTAGGCAAGATGCGCAAAAAAAGGCGCAGGCCTAAGAAAAAAAAGCTCAAATAAAAAAAATTAAAAAATCACCAAATCATTAAAATTAACAATCAACTTATAAATCAAATAAACGTAAAATGATTGACTTAGCCGTACCTGCTAAAGGAATTAAGACGCATTTGATAACTATGTGGTAGACAAAATCAGTTGGTGGTAAATTAATGAGTCAGGGTGTATATATATCTCTATAACTGGTAAGTATTTGTCAGGGGATTAGGTTTTTAAAAATCAGATCGTGGCTTTTTTTATCTAGGAGGGAAAAGCGGGATCTTGTGGCTTCTAGGAAATTAATCGCCTAGGCGATCGCTTTTGATAACTATGATTTAAACCTTGAGGTCTGACTCTGATCCACGGCTTATGTGACTGTAACGGGGTGCCAAAGCCTTGTAGCCTTTTATGATCCGAACTTTGAGGTTTGATCCACGACCTAAGTTGTTGACTGGTTGTAAGTGGGTACAGAAACCTAGTGGTTTTTATGATCTAAATGTCAATCAATACCTTTAATACATATGAATACAACATGACTTGCACATAAAATTCATTGTTTTTACATGAGTACCAAAGCAATACCTTTAAGGGGCATGTTATGATTCCAGGCCAGCATGCTCAATAGGGTGCTGTTAAAACTAATATAATCCAAAAACATTATCTACATTAGTGTCATAGTGTAGCTAAGTTAAACCATTAAGTATGTTTTCATGATCCAGATTCGGTACAACAGTTGAAACTGGCTTTGATTTCCACTGGGAAACCCTTCATGAAATGTAAATATATCAGAGAGAAAAATATATAAAGCCTAGACATTAAATCGTTAAAGAAATTTAGAGAAAAGATTACACCTTGATCTGTAACCTACAGCCAGCTTGAAGGTTTGTAAAGTAGTCTTCGAGCTATGGGATGTGTAAGGAACATATATTTTTGTCTTCCTTATGTTGTTCCAGAGCTAAGCATTAATCAAAACTATATGTCAGCATTAGTTAATTTACAAATAAATTAGCAACCACATACATACAGATTGTAGATGTCCTAGGAGGTCTCCTCTAAGTAGACCAAACACCAATTGCGCATACAAACAACAACCATAAAACATACATACATACACGGATCTAGACAAAAATCATTAACCCTAAAAATATAAAACATGATTAAACCAACAAAATCGAAAAACAATAACAAAAAAATTACGAATCTTGAAAATCCGTTAAGCATACATACAAATCAGAAAAAAGAAGCCCTAAATTAAAAAAAATTCGGTACAAAAACAACCACAAATCATACATATAGACACAGATCTGCACAAAATCGTAAAAAAAAAAAGAAGCCCTAATTTTAATGGAACTTTCATGAAAATGTTTGAAAACTTCTAGAAATCGATAAATAATAGAAATTTGTGTTTTGTTGTTTACCCATGATATCGAATAATTAAAAGTACTATTACTCAATTCCTACATCCACAAAGCATGATGGTAAAGGAGGGTCAGAGAAAGTCAAACTACAGAAAATAGATGAAACATAAAAACAAAAGATCCCCCAAACTTTAGAATCTAAATATACTGATATACATCATGTAGAAAAATCAATAATTTTTTTAAAGAATAAAAGATATCAAAAAATAAGATGAATGCTAAGATGCTTAAAAAGATGAAGATGGAAGGACCAAAAGATGAAAAGATACAAGATACGTTTTGCACGTCAAACCAATGCATGTGAAAACTGAGCAGAGCAAGAAATATGGGTCAAGTTTGTCATAGAAGATAAGTAACAAAATGACACTTTTCACAAACATGTTAAGGACCAGTGGACCACATTAAGTTTTAAGAGGAAGCTGCATTGTTTGATAACTACTAAGCTCCCTAAAATTGATGCTTATGTCTTAGGATTGGATTTTATTCAAAATTATCATAGCAAGATCTTGTCTTCAGAAGTAAACACAAAATCAGCAGTTCACCTGCTTCCAAATTCAATATCTAGTTAATTGATAATTATATTTTAATACAATGATGTTATTAATAAAGCAGCCTTTATAATATCAATATGTTTATGAACTGATCTCTAATGGTTGATACCTATCAAGGCAACTGTATTGTGTAGACATTCAAAGTCGTATCAAGCTCCATTGTAATCCCTCTATGGCTCTATCATAATGCATTCTCATCTTACATATATATATATATATATACCTATACATAAACATAAATATGCATACTCTCATATAACTTGCTATGCCACATGACATGCTTGAAAAAAACTTGTATACCTGCTCCAGTAATGTCTTGAGGTCACCTCCAACACAGTGTTCTAAAATCAGCCACAAATGAGCAGAAGTTTCATACCTGGGTTTCATCGGGTGTGATCGAATTGGATGACGCCTCTTTGGTGCATTCTTCAATTTTATCTGCGGGGACCTCTGTTAGGAAGTCTGCGAGGACTTGTCCTTTGAAGGAGGGTCTTGTTTTGTACGAAATTGAGTGCTCCCCCAACTCTATTGCCCACTTTGCCAAACGTCCGGAGAGTTCTGGTTTTCGCAAGATGTCGTTGATCCGGAAGTCTGTGAGGACGTTGATTGGATGTCCTTGAAAATATCTCCGCAGTCTTCTCGATGCATGGACTAATGCCAGGACCAGCTTTTCCATTGTCGAATAACGTGTTTCCGCATCTAGAAGCATGCGGCTGACATAGTAGATTGGGGTTTGGACCCCTTTCCGGTCAACCATGAGAACTGCCCCGATAGCTTTGTCTGTTACGGACAGGTACAAGGTGAGTGGTTCCTTTGGTAGCGGAGCTGTAAGTGTTGGCAGGTTGCCCAAACACGTCTTCATATCTTGGAATGCATTTTCTGCTTCTTTCGTCCAGTTGAAATTGGACTTTTTTAAACAATTTTTCAGCGTGTCCACGAAAGGAAAAGATTTGGACGCGTAGTTTGACAGGAACCTGTTCAAAGCTACTAGCCGTCCCATTAACGTTTGTACCTCCTTGATTGAGGATGGTGATGGCATCCGTTCAATTGCTTGAACCTTCTCTGGATTTGGACGGAATCCATCTTTTGTTACCAACACGCCGAGAAACTTTCCTTCCTCCATTCCGAAGGAACATTTCCCCGGGTTGAGCTTCATCCGCACACTTCGTAACTGATCAAATGTTTTCTGTATGTCGAGTAACATTTGATCCTCCTCTCTGCTTTTGATCACCAGGTCGTCAACATATACTTCTAGGTTTACACCGATTTGTTTGACAAAAGCGGTGTCCATTAATCTTTGATACGTTGCCCCTGCATTTTTCAGCCCAAACGGCATTTTGGTGTAGCAGAAGGTGCCCATGTCTGTGCGGAAAGCAGTTTTATCCTCGTCTTCTTTGGCCATTTGTATCTGATGGTAGCCCTTGTAAGCATCGAGGAAGCATTTGAATCTGTATGGCGCCAAAGAATCGACTTTTAGGTCAATTTCAGGCAGTGGGTAGCAGTCTTTTGGGCATGCCTTGTTTAAATCTTTATAATCGACGCACATGCGCCATGTGCCATTAGATTTCCCTACCATAACCGGATTTGCTACCCAAGTTTGGTATTTGCTTTTGCGCAATATACCGGCTTTCAAGAGTTACTCTACTTGCTCGTTCATCGCCTTTGTTTTTTCTGGCCCCATGCTTCGTTTCTTCTGGACAATAGGCTCTGCATTCTTGTAAACATTGAGCCTGTGCTCCGCAACGTGTCGCGGAACCCCGACCATGTCTGATGGTTTGAACGCGAAAATGTCTATGTTTTTTGTCAGCAGCTGTTTCAAGTGAGTGCGGATGGGGTCAGAAATTGCATGGCCGATGACAACTGTTTGTTCCGGGAATAGAGGGTTAATAACCCATTTTTCCGGTTCGGTCCGAACAGTTGGTTTTGCTTGTTTTGAAGGCCTGGATGTTTCTGTTGCATGGCATGTTTTATTTCCCCTGATGAACGCGACTCCTGTTTGCGTTGGAAAGCCCATCATCTGGTGAGGTGTAGAAGCATTGCAATTGAATTTTGCCAATCCCTCTCGACCTAGGAGGATGTCATGCGAGGAATTGACTGGGAGCACGGTAAAGTCGCACGTTTCGGTGCGTGAGTGTTTCCCGTCGGAAAGTGTTACCGGGAAAGTGAGCGTGCCCAATGGGTAAATGGATTCATGAATGAAACCGGATATCGGCTCCGTTGTTGGTACTATCCTCTTTTTGTCCTCATCATCCAGCTGGTCAAAACACTGCTGGTACATGATATCGGTGCTACTGCCATTATCCAGGAACATGTATCGTGTTCGATAATGGCCGACAACCCCTGTTATGATCAATGGAGCGGTGGAGCATGCTCCGCCTTTTACCCTTGGCATAATCACCTGTTCTTCTTTCCAGGAATCGTTCTTCGCCTCGATGAAGGTACGCTTATGGCTTGCGCTCCTGTGAATCATGTTGCATGTGTTGCGGGAGGCGTTGTAGACATGATGCGCGTTGAGATTGCGTATCTTCTTTTGGGAGGGTTCTCCTGCTTCTGTGTTGTCCCTCTGCTTTCTTCTCATGTTTTTAACAAGATGCGTCAGTTGACCAGATTTGATTGCGTTTTCAATTTCCATCTTTAAGCTATAACAATTATCCGTCATGTGACCGTGATCTTCATGGTATTCACAGTACTTTGACCTGTCCACGTTTTTCCTGTCACTGCGAAGTTCTTGTGGCTTTGGAAATTGGATCTGTTCTGTTTTTAGCACCTCAGATGGTGTTTTGGACAGTGGTGTCCAATCATAGTTCTTCTTTGAATGTCCCTTATTATCGCGGGATCCTCTGGAGCTCAGCATGTTTCTTGCATCTTGTGAGGAAGAATATTTTCCTTCCTCTGCCGCGCCTGAGATTCTTGACCAAACGGACTGCTTGCCCTTTCCTCTGTTATTTGATGGTCCGTGATGACCGTTACCATGCTGTGCGTTTTTGTTGCGTTGGAAAGAGCGTTCTGAAGACGCGTAAACTTTGGCAGCTTCAATTACTTCATCCCAAGCTTCCGACACGCCATCTTTGCCGGTTAAGCATCTCATTAGATCATCATTTTTTACCCCGTGTATAAAGGCTGCGCGGGTAAGTTCTTCTCCGCATCCCAGTTGGAGTGCTTCCTTGTTGTATCTGATTATGTAGTCTTCCAAAGACTCATTATCGTTGCGTGAACACAAAAGGATATGGGCTTTGTCCTTTTTATGTTTGCGCAAATGAGAGAAATGGTTTTTGAATTTTCTTATTAGGTCATCGAAGTCAACGAGACTTCCAACCGGCAAACTCTCGTACCAAACTCTAGCCGCCCCCGTTAGGGTTTGTACGAATAAGTGACACCAAGCTTGCACTGGCCACAATTTGGAGCTGCCAGCGCAATCGAATGCGTGCAGGTGATCATCAGGATCACGCAGGCCATCAAATCTTCCAATGGTACTTGGTAATTTACATTCTTGCGGCATCGGTGCCTCTGCAATTCTTGCGCAGAACTTCGAACGTTCTGCGAAAGTTTTTGGTCTGTATGGCTTGTACAGATCGTCATCTTTAGGGGCCAAGCTGCTGGCAGCAGTTTTGGAATGCTGCTTCTTACTTGTGTCATGATATACTTCGTCCTCAGATTCGTAGCCATCTGGTTCACCGTTCAGGTTGACGGGGTCCTGGCCGTGAGTATTTCTACCACGGCCTCCACCACGTACCGCCTGACGGTGTCCCTTTGCGTGACGGCCACTGTTGTTCTTCTGTGGGGATTCTGAATCATCCTCACTTAGGTCAAAACTTAACGCCTTCTGAGTCTTAAGTTTTGCTTGTTTCATTACCATCTTCTGGTATTCAGCAATCGTCTTGGAGTTTTGTTGGGCCAACCATTCGTCCGGGTCAACCGAAGAAAGGTTGTCCTGTGCCTTTTTTCCTCCATTTATTCCCCCTTTTGTTGGGTGGAATTGGAATGTTGAGGCTTGTTGCCTCTGGGCCACATTCTTGGTGATTGTGTTTGGTGTTACGTCTTGGATTTCTTCGTTGACTGTGGCCTCGGCCTCAACGTTGTTGTTTCCATCCTTTGAGAAAGCCATTGTGCTAGTTTGAAAGATTGGTTTAACCGTATGGGATGGCGCCAATGAAGAAACAAATAGTCTCACCACCGGTTAAAGATGATAAGATTATAAGTTGCTACAGGGTTGATCCTTCACTAACAGCTACGGCTTGGAGATACCTGCAAATAAAAGTGAAAGTACGGGTGTGGAGACGACTACTCGAAGTAGTTGTTTATAACAAAAACGGGGTGAATGGGGATACTATCAAGTACGATAGCTCTCCAGGTCAGTAGAAAGTGTCCTCTCCCATTGGGGATGTGATCCCTTTTATAGGAGAGTCCGTATGCCACCATTACCCAAGTCCTAACCATGGTTAGGTTGTCTCCATCACCCTTAATTATGTTAATAAGGTGATATATGGAAAGCTAGATTAAAGGAAACGGTGGAATCGAATACCGCCTTAACTGGTGTAGTTACGTGATTCATGCATGGCTATTGACCATGCATGATATTCGCCTTGACCGGTCCTTGACTGTTGACTGTGTATTTAATGAGCTTTGACCAAATCCTGCGCATGGCTTTCTTCCGCGCGCCAGTGTTGTTCCGGGTTTGGGTATGCGGAATGGTATATTCAGTACCCAATCCCATCAAGTCCCCCCAGTCCAGTGTGTCTCTCATCTTAGATGTGAGGGATGCTGGACTAATTTGTAATGGGTTACTCCCTGTGGTCTTTCTTCTGCGTACCGACTTTGCGTTACGTGCTGATGCGAACATTATGCGGAGAACGGGTTTGAATTTTACGTCGTTTGTCCGCATTGGTGGGACACGTCAGTTTGCATGTGTGGACAGATGTCATTTCCCCCTTGTGTTTGAAAATTTGTGGACCATATGGCGAGTGGTATTGACATGAACCAATAGAAAAAAAAAACAAATTTAAACCAATAGAAATCTTTCATTTAATAGATAATATACACGTAACTAATAAGTATTTTTATGTAGCAATACTATCAATGGAAAGACGAGTGGAATTCCTTAATTTACTCTTGCTGGGAGAGGTGCATTAAGGGAAAATTTCCTGATTTGTTGAAGAGAGCTCGGGATAAAGCCAAGGCCCGTGTGTTCCAAGAGGATATAGATGTTGGAAATGATTTGTCTGGCATTCTTCCGTTTAAGCCACTCTGGATCAGTCAAGAATCTTGGGAGACACTAGTTGGGGTTTGGAATACAGATTCATGGAAAAACAAGTCATCTCAAAACAGTGAAAACAGGGGAAAAGCAGTCGGTGGTAGACATACACTTGGCTCGAAGAGCTTTGCTACGGTTAGAAAAAACATGGTAAGAAATGTTGATTTTCATCATTATCACACACACACACACACATATTTGTTTTCTTAAATATGACACTTATGGACCTTTTTAATTAAAAACTAGTGGTATTAAATCCGGCGTGTTGCGCCGGTAGATTACCTGAGTTGTGCGTAGCGGGAATTTAGTTGATATCAACAAATTTCATTGGTATTGGGAATTTAGTCGATGTCGGCCCATTTCATCGGTATCGAATCATTTCGCAGCGGGAAGTTGGTCGATGTCGGCTCATTTTGGTAACCCGCATGCAAGCGTTATTGATTTGTTTCGTTACGACGAAATGACAAACTAAATAGAGAAACCAAATTGATTGTTTCACGTTTTTTATAACATAATTTCCATATTTGTTTTTGAATTTTTCGATTTAAACATTCGAACACTACCGTTAACATGAAAATGACTCATGAACATTATTCAAACCATTTTCAGACTACACCAGTTAGAATAAACAGTCATTAAATTTGGTATGACCCATAATATTATCACCATTTTAGTCGGCGTATTTGGTTTTGGAAACCAAAAGATACAAGTCAAAGTTAAGCTTCAAACGGTGGTAATCGTATTCGATGGCCTTTCTTTCTTTATTTCTTTCTCATATTTTTCCTCAGTCACTACAATAGCCCCACCCCCACCCCCACCCCACCAGTCCCATTTTATAAAACAGAGTTTAGTATGATTTTTTTTTTAAACTCAATTTCATAATTCCCAAGACATGAAGACCTACTTCATTAGTCCCTTCTTTTTTTATACATACCATCACATACCTCATCATTTCTCTTTTATCCCATAAACCACAACCTTTTTTTTTTGTTTAAAATTCTGCAGCCTAATCTCTGTCTGTCTAACAGACACAACTATAGCATCCACCACACCATACACACAAAAACACTAATATTGTTTAGCATACAAACCTACATAATCAAATTATTTTATGACTTTTCAATTCCCACATCAAAACAACAAACCTCAAACTACAGTGGTTTGCTACTTCAATTCCCACATCATTTATTTTAGAGTCTTAACCAATGTACGAGTCAAAATGAGTGGTGGTCCATATACACTTTTACCGTATAGTGTGTGAAGTATAATTGCTGAAACAATATTATTTCAATAACGACAATCTTAAATCTTTAAATAAAATGATTATGTGCGACTTTCAACATTTTTCCCCACTTTTTTTATTTGACCCATTTGATGTATAGGAGAAGACACTAAAGCGGCGTGCAAATTTTGGTGAGTTTTGGTTACAAACACACGCAAAGAAAGGGTCAAGACCACTAGATAGGTTGTCTGGATGTAGTAGGTCAGTTGAAAATGGTTCGGGAGAAGGCGATGACGTGGAAGACACCATCCAACAACAAAATGTGACTTGGGTTGACACGAGGGCGAGTGAAGCTTATGTAAGTCTTTTAACTTTGTAAATGTATGTTTTACTACTTACTAATATGGTTATACAATTTTATAGTACTAATTTCTTTATGTTCTTATCGTAGAGCACATATAATAAATATGTTATTGAGAAATATGGAGAGGATACCCGCTTACACCCAGATATTGACATGGAATTGTTGTCACAAACTGTCGGTGGCAAGAAAAAAGGTAGATTGTATGGCATTGGCAACTTCGCTGACCCGCGTGACGTGATGCCTAGTGCACCGTCAATGCCGAGTACCCATAGTGACAGTGAAGAGGTTCGTATTCTCTCTAATAGTAAAAAAAAAATCTGCATTTTCATGTGATGAAAACTCTTAATGGGTTATTTATATGAATTTGCTTATATTGAATTCAACTGTTTGATTATATTCCAAATTCAAAATTGTAAGTAAAACATGTTTACTTCAATTTAAGGGATTGAATATATGTAGGATTGTGAAGGCTCGATAATGTATGTATATATGTGTTCTGATGCAAGTTATTTATATATGAAAACTGTTTGATAATGCAACTGATTGATATTTATATATGTGTTCTGATGTATGCAAGTTATTTATATATGTGTTCTGATGTATGTCTATATGTGTTCTGATGCAAGTTATTTATATATGAAAACTGTTTGATAATGCAAGTTATTTATATATGTATGATAAATTTATTTAATTATGCTAATTATGTATTTGAAGTACTGTAAGTTAGGGTAGTTATCATGAAAGTTCATGCATGTAGTGGTTTAGTATTACCTATGTTAATTAGATTGTAGTAGGACAAGTAAATGGTTGTTTTAAGTTTGGTCTAGAAAATGTCTCTCGGCTATAGTGTGGTCTTGGACCGGTACCGACCCGAACCCCGGATGATATATAAATCAGGACCGATTCCAGATTTCGGTCCGGGTCTCGGTTTTTTTGGTCCAACCGTATTTACGCTCACCCCTAGAATTAGGCTTGTTTGTAATGTGTTATAGTATCCCCCATTTGGAAGAATGACTAATTAAATTATATATATGGTTAGAACTATTATATTGAGTCATCTTATAAGGTGTGATAATGGATGTTAATTGGTACTTTTGCTTTCGATGTTATAGGTGCAACAATTGAAGGAAAAAATAGCGGAGTTAGAAAAAGATAAAGTAGAGAAACATGCTATGATGGAGAAAATCGAAGAAAGTGCAAGGTTATATGCCGAAATGAATGAGAGAATTCGATTGTTGTCACAAAATGCGCCACAAAACCCACCACCAAGTTGAGTTATGTTGAAGTTTTTCGTTTTGCTTTTAGATAATTTGGATCTTTATCTTATTAAAGTTTGGATCTTTATCGTGTTACATTTGGTTTTGTTGGAACTATGAATCAAGTTGGTTTTAATATTTATCTTTCATATGTGTTTTGTTTTTGTATTTTGCTGAGATCTAAATATATTTTTACAGAAAAAATTAATGTAAAAACGAAAATTTTTCTAAAATCCTAATAAAATTCATAGGTAAGTTTGTAGCAAAAACCTTGCTAGATTTGTAGCAAAATCTTTCAAAATCCATAGTTATACTCATAGCAATATTCAAGGTAATTTTCATAGTTAAATTCGTAGCAAATATTCAATCCGTAGCCAATTCGTTGCTATAATTCCACAACAAACTTGGTAGCAAAACCAAAGCGTAGCTAACATATTTGTAGCAAACCGTGTAGCAAAAATGTCGTAGCTACTAATTTGTAGCGAATTTCGAAGCTAAAATTCGAAGCAAAATTTCGTAGCTAAAAAACGGTAGCTAAAATTCGTAGCAAACATTTTGGTAGCAAATTCGTAGATAAAATAGCGACGTCCCATTTGATAGCTAAACTCGTTGCAAATATATATTCCGTAGCTAAAGTTTGTAGCAAATAAATTAGCGACGAGACTTGTAGCTACGGACCAAATCCATAGCAAATCGGTAGCAAATGGGTTTTTGCTATGGATTTGCTATGGATTTTGCCGTGGCAAATGCCTGTTTTTGTAGTAGTGTAACTGTAAATCAAAACAACCATAACATCTGTTAAGAGTATAATAGCATATATACCTCCTTGTTGGGTAAATCAAGAGTGAACACACTGTTGCTCAGTTGTTGGATTAGGCAAGTAACTGGTTTTGGTTGATCTGGGTGCACAAATTTGCAGGGGTTTCGGGTACATCTTCCTTAAAACCAGTACTTGCAGACCCCAGATTTCACTTGCTGATTTCTTGTAACACATTCTTGATTCTGACACCACCTGTATATAATAATGACCCTAAAATTGTTAAATTCATATAAGCCAGTCATGTCAAATTCTTAATGGGTCAAAAAAGAAGTAGGATTCTTGAAATTGTTGTGTAGGATCGTGCGAATGCGTAAACATGCAGGTCAACAGGAAATAGTCAACCAATGACTTTTAATAAAAAAATTGATCCAGATTTGTGTTTCTAAATTCATCAAAATACTGGCTTAAATCACAAAATGAGATAGCATGATTCGCTTCAAAAAGTAGTCAACTTTGACTATGCCCGTAAAAAGACCATACCCGAATTACAGCTCAATCAATCAGAAATTTAATCACCTGGCTTAAATCACAAAATTATAATCCCACAACGTCATACATCCAACCTAAAGTCTAATTAGATTAAAACAAAAGCCCCTTGACACATACACATTAATTGGATACTTAAAGAGGGGGGAAACCAAAACATAAAGATTATAAAATCCAATTCCTTAGAGGGATGAACAATAGTCACCTTGGAAACAGAATTAGACCACAAATTCCCCATTTATTAACAACAGATTTCACAACCTGAAAATAACCCAACAAAAAAAATAACAATTAATAATAATAATCACAATACCATACAAAACAAAAACACAGGAATAATAAAAAACAGGAAAAAGGCAAACCTGGACTTTGAGGTTGATGTCGGTAGCATCGTTGGTGCCGGGTTCTTGTCTTCATCGTTGTTCACTACTCACATAACGGTTACTATGCAGACTTTTTTGTAGTGGGGAATTGGAAGCCATGGATTTGTGTGTGTGAGAGAGAGGGGGGGATGTTGCTGGTGATGCACGGATATGAAAGAGTGGGACGATAATAAAGGAAGAAAAAGAAGGATGGAACAAACTATTGATCAACTTACAAAACAATAAAGAAGAAGATCGATGTTATTAGTCGGCGAAAGGTTGAAAGAAATATGACAGCGGCGTTAGGTTAGGTTGAAAGAAAGAGGAGAGCTTATGCTTAACGAAAAGGAGAAAATTAATTGAGAGAGAAAGAGGCGCTGATATGTGATTAGGGTTTTATGTTTTTTTAATTAAACACGGAAATACTCAAAAACATTAAAATCATTCAATTATTAAGCCACGTGGCATTTTCAAAGAGAGGTTGAGGCCTCCATTGCACGCCACGTCAGCATATGCATTTTCTTCTATATATATTAATAGAATAGATATAGATAGATATAGATATTGCCTCAAGTGTGGTGTTTTTCTTTTAAACATAGCCCGAATGTTCAATTTTGTACTAATCAGAAAAAAGTAATAAGAACAGAGAGGGTGGAAATATTTGTTTTTGTGTTGGAGACTTGTAGTTTAGAATAGATGGGCTCTAAAATCAGCCAACTGGCCCAATTATCCTTGCACTTGGGCTTAAAAACTATATGTTTTATAGAAGTCGGGCTTAAAATACGAGATGCCTATCCCTCTTTCCACAACTCCAATCAATGTCCATAACATAAACTACGGCATTACTATTGTTTCTCTCGTCGATTTCGACGTATCAATTGTCATCCATGTCCCCAACGCCAACGATTATCCTAGGATGTGTCATGCAATTGATTTGGGAGCTTTACCTTTCAATTTCACGCCGTATAACATTAATATAAGTTTTCATTTCAACTAGATACACTAATTTTTCAAATGCAATACCATGTTTCATGTTTGTATGACCGTGAAAGAAGGGTGCCGGTTAATGTCTTGATTTAGGAGACGAAGGATTTTGATTGGAGTGTCTACTCGTGTCATGAGTTGGTGAGTGGTGACAATGGTGTCGCGTCAATAGAGTGGCCATTGAGGAGGTCCTTAAATTTGGGGATTTATTTTCTGCAAATGCGATGTCAATTGTTGAAAGAAGTATTTATATTGAAAACTATACAATATGGGTAAGACGTAAAACATTTAAATATTTAATACGTCTGACCTGATATACATTATTGTAACGTGTTAAGTATTTTGACGTTGATCATTTTCATTAATCAATAACAAATTGTATATCGATTATTATGACCTAATTCTAGTTTAATAATAAATTAAAGTTCAAGAAATATATAACATTAATTCAGTCACATATTTAAATTGTTTGATGATAAACTCAAGTTTTATAATATTACTATAGAATAACAATAATGAAAACTTGTAAAGTCAATTTAATTAAGTCTACTTGTATATAAGTATGCATGAACTGGTTAATCTTCTCCAAAGTCTCCATAACTATGTCTAAGATTGTACATCTAATTTTCTCCTTCATCTACATGATCTTCTTCTCCATAGTGTTGTCCCAATCTACTGATTCAAGTTATCCTAACTGTCCTTCATACTACAGCTGTAATGGCATAGCAATTAGCTACCCTTTTTGGAGGTTAGGCAGTGAGTTACCCTTCTCACAGTTTTGCGGTTATGCAGGCTTTGGAATCAACTGCTCCGCCCTCAACGGGACAGAGATTCCAAACATTAACCTCGGCGGCGCTCTTTATCATGTCGAGAACATAAACTATAACACTTCTGTTGTTTCTCTAGACGTATCTAGTATCATACATGTCCCCAATGATTGCCCTAGAGTGCGTCATGCGATTGATTTTGGAACTTTACCTTTGAGTTTTACGTCGTCGAATGTTAATATAAGTTTTCATTTCAATTGCACTGGATACCCTAGTTTTGCATATGCAATACCGTGTTTGGATTCCAATACTAGAAGAAATTCTTCGGTTAATATCATGGATTTGGAAATGAAGGATTTCGATTGGAGTGTGTACTCGTGTGATGAGGAAATGGTGACGATTGTGTTGCGTGAGGCGATACATGTTTTGGATTCGCATAAGGGGATAGATTATGTAAACGGGTTGAGGAGGGGATTCGAGCTAAAATGGCGGGTTGCTGAAGACTGCCGGAAGTGTGAAGAGTTGAAAGGGCGGTGTGGTCGAATTTATAGTACGCCAGAGTTGATGTGTTTTTGTCCAGACGGGACAACCCAGTGTAACAAAGGTACGTTTATCATGACTAAGAGCATCCACAATGCTATAAAAACTCATAAACCGTCACGTCAGCAACCACGTCAGATTTTAAACATTCTTAAAAAACAACTATTTTTCTCGTAATGCTATAACCCTACAAACACCCATTAAAAGTTATATATGTGTGTGTGGGGCACCATCTCTTGTACAAATGAACTTAGGACTTTCAGACTTGATCACCACAAAATTTACCCACAACGCTAGAGGTTAGTCTTATTGTGTGACGTGTATATTATTTTCCACTTCTGTAATTGATAATTTCTTTTAAAAAAAATAACTTTTTATTAAAAACCATAACAAATTATAAGAGGATGACAGGTAAACAGGTAACAACCTACTATGAAACTTATTGTCTTAGAGGTGCATTAATACTGGTCTGACTGAATTTAAGAAATCAGATAACATCATAAATAATTTGAGAAATACTTATGATTTTTTAGTAGATTTACAATTTACTTACTTTTTTTTTTTTCAAGTTTGTAATTTTAATGAAGTACGAACTTAAATAAATAAACCAGATTTTAAGGACAACCTAGTTAAAAAAGTGGTTCAACCTTGACTGGACCGGTCCGTGCCTGGTTCTTGATATGACTAACCAGAGTGTTTACAGCATGATGCTCAGTAAAGCCATACATTTTAGTCAAGGTCTAAAAAATTTAATCTCACTTACTCCATCCATAATATCCATAACGTGGTCAAAACAACCAAAAGTTTTTATATTGTACAAGTAACCTTATCAGCCACTATAATTCAAGTACCCCTAGACAAGCTTCAATATTTATATCTACATATATTGATATAATACCTACTTTTGTTCTATCGCCACGAGGGACCACTTAAACAAATTATGTAAGGGTAGGGACTCATGGAAAACCCTCATAAACTGGAAAACTCTGGAAACTTTGACTTTCCAAGCTTTTTAGGGCCTGAAAATTTTAGGGCATTTAATATACATGATTTTAAGCATTTTGAGCCAAAAAAATCAAAAAAGCGCCGAACACTTTTTTTTAAAAAAATAATAATAAGTTTTCGGGTAACACATGTTAATCGAAATTAACATGTGTTAACAATGTGATACCCAAACATTTATTTATTTTTTTTTAAAAAAAAGTACTCGGCGCTTTGTTGATATTTTTTTTGGCTCAAAATGCTTAAAATCATGTATATTACATACCCTAAAATTTTCATATAAAAAAAAGCTCGGGAAGTTAGAGTTTCTAGAGTTTTCCAGTTTAGGAGGGTTTTCCATTTATCCTTATACAATTATGTAAATATTCATATCTATACATTATAATATTATATAAAATATCTTATACCAAAGAGCTTGTAGCCTAGTAGTATCAATGCATGTAGTAAGACATTCCTTATCAAGTAGTTGGGTGTTCTAGTCCATTGGTAGACATTGAATCATTAAGGAGTAAATTTTAAGGGTGCACGAGTTAGCTGTTAAAAAAACATATATAAATATGTATGGTTGTCATTAGTCATCACATATTTCAAGTATCTATTATGATTATTTCGTGAAAAATGTATTAAATCTACAAACCGAACTAACTTTTGTAAAGCCATTACAATTTGTTCAATTCTTGATCAATAATAAACCTTGCCTTGGAAACCTTTAATACAAATGTTTAAATGGTATTGCAGGCCGTAGAAATACTTGGATAGTTAAACTCGGTAAGTTTCTGTTCAATACTTATGCGAACCTTTGCAAAGAATGTTCTTAGGTGTTCTAATACGAGCTTCAAATCTTTTAATCATAGCAGTTATCGGAATTGGAGCACCTCTATTATCATTTCTATTGATATGCATAATATGTTACATCAAAAGGTTCTCACTTGTCACTTATATAACAACATTCAAATATAAAAATGAGAATGATATAAGTGTTGAGGCCTTTATCAAGCAATATGGATCCTTAACTACCAAGAGGTACAAGTATTCCGATGTCAAGAAAATGACCAACTCATTTCAAGTCAAACTAGGTGGCGGGGGGTTTGGAATTGTATATCGAGGGAAACTATCAGATGGTCGTCTTGTGGCAGTTAAAGTTTTGAACTCATCTAAAGCAAGCGGAAAAGAGTTCATTAACGAAGTTGCAAGCATTGGTAGGATTTCTCACATTAACATTGTTTCTTTATTAGGATTTTGTTCAGACAATCATAAGAGGGCTCTCATATTCGAGTTCATGCCAAATGGATCATTAGACAGATATATACACAGTAATAGTCCTCAAAAATCAAGCATAAGGTTGGAAGTGATGAAGTTGTATGAAGTGGCACTTGGAATAGCACGCGGTCTTGACTACTTGCATCGTGGGTGCAACCCTCGTATCCTCCATCTGGACATAAAGCCGGCTAATATTCTCTTGGATGACGACTTTTGTCCCAAGATAGCCGATTTTGGGCTTGCAAAGTTATACTCTAGGAACAAGAGCATTGTTTCTATGTTAGAGGCCAGAGGCACCATTGGGTATATTGCCCCTGAAGTTTTTAACAGAAACATTGGAGGAGTCTCCCATAAATCTGATGTTTATAGTTATGGGATGTTGATTCTAGAAATGGTTGGTGGAAATAAAAATGTAGATGTTGAGGTAGGTTCAAAGAGTACAAGTGATTCATATTTCCCTTACTGGATTTACAATCGTCTTGAGAAGGATGAGTATGTATTGGATGGTGTATTGAGTTTAGAAGGAAAGGAATATGCCAGAAAGATGACGATAGTCGGTTTGTGGTGCATACAAACTGTTCCAACACAAAGGCCATCAATTAGTGAAGTTATTGACATGTTAGAAGGAAGCATTGAAGCGTTGGAAATTCCAGAAAAACCATCCTATTCTTCTGCTTTTCAAGCATCGCTTAACATATGTAGCATTTCACAAAATGAGCAACAAAGTAGTGGCCATCAAAAATCATATGAACTATGATTTTGGTCTTTTAGTTTACATGTCATTATACTTAGTTATTGATTTTATGTAAACTTAGATTGCTAGATTCCTTGTGTAAGATAAGCTAATATGCAATGTGTAGCATGATCATGTTGTTTGTAATATAAATAATTATTTCACTTTTCATGTTAATTTACATGTCATCATGCTTAGTTATTGATTTAGTGTATATTTAGATTGCTAGGTCCGTAGTGTAAGTATTGCTGATAAGTTAATATGGCATGTAAATTGTGATCATGTTGTTTGTGATCTGTAACACTAAATAATTATCTCACCTTTCATGTCAAATTCGTAGTGTTTAAGAGGACGTTGTTTTGCATATGTAATTGGCCTGCAATTTTTGACATCACCTATTATAAATTACATAAATACGGTATGTTAATCACACTTAATTAAGTACAACAATATGCAATCTTAGACTATATGGTGTGCTCCCCTTTTCCCCCAACTCCCCCAAATGCCACGTAAGCGCCACATCATTTTCCCCCTTCTCTCCCCCAAACCAAGGAAATGGTTCCCCCTCCTTCCCCCTTCCCCCTTCCTTTACAAAAAATAATAATATAAAAACAATAACCAATCAAAACAAACGGTGTGATCGGTGATAATTCCCCGTTTTCCCCGAAATCAAATCAGGGGGCGGTGTTTCGTTCGGTCCCCGACGCCACATCACATCCCCGAGCTATCTCCCCGAAGGCACACCTCCCAGTCTTATGTTACATGTCAATTTGATGCATATCCAAGTGAATAACACATCAACGCAAACACTTACCATGTATTTAAACACAACTTTGAGGTGTATACAGAGCGTTGTTCCATATATAAAAAAAGATTTATAATATTATATCCAGGATTCAATCCAAGTAAGATTAGACCCAGTCATTCTCACCAGGATAAAAACAGAATAACTGAG
Source organism: Ambrosia trifida (assembly GCA_028751855.1). Classification (NCBI taxonomy): domain Eukaryota; kingdom Viridiplantae; phylum Streptophyta; class Magnoliopsida; order Asterales; family Asteraceae; genus Ambrosia; species Ambrosia trifida. Next base: position 4,461,636 of record CM054128.1, read on the forward strand.
GTAGTTTGTTATTTTGGCAGAAGATATCCGATTAGATCTGAGGGTAGGCGGACGAGTAAAGATTCATTAAAGCAGGAGAATTTTAATCCAGTTTGCCTAGCAAGTAAAGAAGAAAAAAAATAGAAGCAGTAGGGTAGTGGGCTTGTTATTTTTCTTTCATTGATGGTCAAGAACGGTGTAGTTCTGGGACTTGGGTTGAGGAATATTAAGCTTGTTTAAGGGACTAAAGTTGTCGATAATGGTGCTGATGTGAAGAAAGATATCCATTTCAAGATTAAGGGGAGAACAAAGACATTAATTTTGAATTAAGTAGATTAGATGTAAAGGCCAAATTGTTTTGAACGTTGCATCTAGCGGTATTGCTTCTTTGTTGTTATCTGGTGGAAGGACCGCTCATTCTAGGTTTCGTATACCTTTGAATGTTAATGAAGAATCCGTGTGTTCTATTAAGGCGAATAGCGATGAGGCAGATTTATTGAAGCAGACTAAGTTAATTATTTGGGATGAAGCTCCAATGATTCACAAACATGCTTTTGAAGCTCTTGATCGCACGATGAAAGACATCTTGAAATCAAAGGATTCGGTTAATTCGGAGCTGCCTTTCGGAGGTAAGGTTATGGTTTTGGGTGGTGATTTTAGACAGATCCTTCCTGTTGTTCCCAATGGTAGTAAAAGAGATATTATAAGTGCCTCAATAACCTCCTCTAAGATTTGGAATACTTGCAAAGTCCGTACGTTAACTAAAAAAATGAGGTTAACATTGGGTAACAAGACATCTGAATCAGAAGAAATAAAGGAATTTGCAAACTGGCTTCTACAGTTAGGTGAGGGTAAAGTTGGTGCTTCAGTTGATGAAAATGAGGCAGATGTCGACATTCCAGATGATCTTCTTATAAAGCATTCATCAGATCCTATTTGTAGCTTAATTGACTTCGTCTACCCTTCACTTCTTCAGCTTTACAAAGATAAAGATTACTTTTGTGACAACCGGCAAATTTCGTACAACGATTAACGTGATTCTAATCATGTTTTAGATATAATTAACATGGTTTAAGGTTAATTATGGTTAGTAGAGCTAATATGAGTCCTACGATGTCCTTTTGAAGGTTCGTTGAAGTCTTGATGCCTTTAAAGAAAGACTTCGCGTGTTTAACGTAACGAACTGACATCAGCAAAAATTTGTCAAACTGGAATAACATAAGCTTATTCTATGAAAATACGACACGTATTTACTATCGATGCGAACGGATGTGAAATCGGCGTAGTAAACGGCCAAAAACGCAGCGTTTTGGAGAACGCGGAGAGGAACTGACGCGGGATTCGAACGTCAAAACGTGTGGTTTTAACCGTTACCGAACTCCCGGAATAATTATTTATTATAAATAATGTTATCGGTTGAATTTCGAAAGTTATCGGATCATTTAAATGAAGGATAACACAACCGAACCGATTAACGCGATTTTAACGCGTGTGCCGTTTTCACGCGTCGGGTGACGAAAATAACATTTAAATTGCTCGGTTTAGTTATGTTTTTAATTTCGAACAAAACCGACTAGTTTTCGTGGTAAGTTATTAACCCTAAATACAAACCGAGCCTTAAGACGTTAAACGGGTTCGATACGCGGTACACACCCCACCTAACCCCAAACCCTAGCTATAAAAGGCATAAGTCTTCTTCTTCCCTTCATTTCCAGCAGCCGCATAGTCTCACTCTCTCTCTACTCTCTCTCTAAAACTCTCTCCCTCTCTCTCTCCTAAAAACAACCGGCCACCACCGTCCATGGTGGTGGCGGCGTCGTGTTCCAGGCCCAAGGTCAGGGGCAGATCGGGTGGGGATGGGGTTGACGAGGGTTGGGTCCGGTGAGGGTGGAGAGGGCACGGAGGTGATGGTGTTGGTTCGAAGGAAGCAGCAGAGGGTCGTTGTGGTGGTGGTTTCAGGCGATACGAGGGAGGCAGATGGCTGTTGTGGTGGTTTGAGGTGGTAGGCGGCCGGGGTTGTTCTGGGTGGTCGCGCGGGAGGTTGAAGGCGGGGGTTGTTGCAGGTTAATGGAGATCGTTGATGGTGGTTTTGAAGGGGAAGAGGGCCGGTGGTTGGTAGTGACCGGAGAGGCGGTTGTTCCGGCGGTTCAGGGCGGCGGCGGTTCCAGATCCGGCGAGATCGAGGGCCCGGATCACATATGGCTCGGGTGTGGAAGATTGTTTCAGCTCGGGTCAGGTTTGGTTCAGATCTGGTTTGGCTCGAGATCTGAGTTCGATTTGGGTTAGATCCGTGTGGTACGGGTCAGATCTGGCTGGTTCGTGGCCGGTCAACACGCGGTCAACTCTGGTCAGTTCGGTCAAAACCGATCAAACGTGGTCAACGATTCAGCACCGGTTAACGCGTAGATCAAGACGCGCGCATAATATCGGTATAAATTATGTCCGTATTATTTTGTTGATAGCTTAGAAATATATTTATAAATATATCAATACGAACAAAGTAGCTTTAACTCGCGAAACGAACCGATAAAAATATTAACGAAAAGTATTGTAAGATAATATGTGTATATTGGTCGTGGCTTGTGTTTTGTTGGACTAAGTAGTTATATAAATATAAGTGTAAATTATATAGTCGTCAAAACGCATAAACGTCTAGTTTGAAATCGGAAATTGTATTGACGGATTAATTGTCTTTTGTTTAGGTGTTGATTTTGGGAAATTGTAGACAACTTGTGTTGTCTGGTTCTTACAAAAACAGAGGAAACTCTGCCGAAATTTATAAAATCCGAAGCACAACGCGGTTAATATTGTTGTATATGTTTTCACAAATAAACTTTCCAAGTGTTTGACAAATGTAGTCTTATACAAAATCACGACGTTGTTTTGACAAAGATTATTTGTAACAATAATAGTCTATACCGGACAATATTTCAAAACAAGGATATGGTCTTTGTCGAGTGCCAAATATTAACAAGTTTTCGAAGGATTTCGGTAACTAAATAATGTTTATTGTTCGGACTCCAAAAGTATATAAATGTTCGACTTTACTTGGAAACCTTTATAAAAATTTAATGTTTTGAAATCTTTAAAGGCAAACGGGTTTGGGAAAAGAAGCAACAATTGATGTTAATTGATTTTAATAACTACATTTATGGCCTTCAAAGTATATTTTTCCCAAAAATATTATACAAGACAAATACAATTATCCGAGCTACGAGACGAGCTATGACTCGGGATGAGTATGCGTTTCGTAGTAGTAGTCCAACATGGTGTACACACGAATAGTAACAGGTGCGCGACTTGGGTACTATGTCGTATGTGAACACATGAATTATGGTAAGTCACGATCGGTTCGTCGAGTTAAAACACTTAAGGACTCGGGTTAGTACACACGAGTCTAGATAGTTGAATAAACTATCTTTTAACCGGGAAATAAGCTAGACTTATATATGATAGACTTTAAGGTGTCCTTTATTGGTAATTAGGGCACGAGGAAGTCGGTCAAAGCTTTGGGCTTTATTTGCTAGCTAAGCTTGGAAATTAAGGTGAGTTTCACGGCCCCATTTTACTGTTTTTAACTGGGGGAAAGATATGTTGTCAAAATTTATCACATATTGAAATGTTTTCAAAGGTTAAAATGTGGTAAGTGGCATGATGAGTACTTGAGTTTTTGGTCGCCACTCGGGGTTGGGTCCTCGCTACTGTAACCATTAATTCAGGTAAATGAAACCAAAGGAATATTTGGATAGTACTATTGGTGCCTGACGAGGCCCACCTCTGGTTGATAGCGTCAACCCGGTAAAGACAAGAGGTGCACGTATTCTGAACTTAAGTCGTTGGGTTCCGAGAAACGACTTGGAGCGGGGCAAATTTATTAGTCTTGGTTTGGTTATGGGACTCAGGGGATTGCTTATCATCATAGTTTGTAGGAGCTAGCTACTCCATACAAAGGCCACCAAATGTGCTGGATTTGCACAGGATGTAAAAATGTGCTGGATTTGCACAGGATGTAAAATGTGCTGGATTTGCACAGGGACTAAAAATGTCGTATTTACGAAACTAAAACCTGTGAACTCACCAATATTTTATATATTGACGTCTTTTTTTTTAAACATATCTTTCAGGTAACTAAGTGCTGAACAGGTATGCGGCTAGTACGGTGGAATTTGGGATGTCGGACACTGGTTGGGGGTTTCATCTATTGTTACCATCGGGTTGGGACATAAACGAAAACGCCCCACTTTAAACTTAATGTTTGTGATTTTAAGTAATGTTTGAAACCAGGTATCCCTTCTCGACATCTTAATATAATGATCTTTTCTAATTAAATATAGTTTGTGTTAATCTTGACTTTGATATGCTTTCGAGCGTCGCGCCACGTGTTTCCGCCATTGGCGTGGTGTGACAGAAGTGGTATCAGAGCCAAGGTTATAGCGAACTAGTATTTTTGAAAAATCTAGACTATAACCGGTTTTGGCTCGAAAACGGAGTTTTCAAAAATAAAACACAACGAAATATTTACAGAAAAGAAAGAAAATTGTACATGGATTGTACAAGGGGAAATTCCGACCGACTAGCCATGTGTGTCAATATATAAAATGTTAGAAAATAAGGATATGAATGTTTAAATTGTGTAGAGATCCGATTTTCTAACTAGTGCTAGTTAATGCATATAAGTAGTACAGATAGCTTGCCTGTAAGGATATCGTCTCACACTTCACTTTAGTCCGCACTTTTGCATCGATTACCGACATCGACAAGCGGGAAGGACAAGCGGTGGTCTACGACGAACTCACCCGCTTACCTGCGGACGGGATGATCGGAGGGGCTAACCTTTATCGTGCTAGTGGACGTTGTCGTGTTGCTGATGTCGTGAAGGCGAAGCTAGTCTAGGTCCTTTATTGTGTGAAATCTTTGTTTGGATCAGGAAGCTCGGAACTAGCGGGCACCAAAATTACCTGGCAACACCGATTATCATTGCGGGTGCACACGTAATAATAACTTGTGGTGCACGGTAACCTTGGTGGGCGCTAGGGCTGGGGTTGGTGATCACTTCTTGCCTTGTCTATTCTTGCACTGTAGGGTCAGTCTTAGAGTTTGATTGGCCAACGGGCTAGAAGGGAGGTCTTGTTGATATCCCTTGATTTCGATCCTCGCAAACTGAATGAGCTTTCTTCAGCATTACCTCTAAGGTACAAACACGGAAGAGCTCGGACGTCTACTTCATATGAGTAATCTGACGTAAACCCTCGCATCGGATAAGGACAGGAGACGAAAACTTCCTTGTATAGGAGTTTAATGCCTCCGCACGAAGTTCTTCGATGGAGCGGACATACGAGGATGCACTGCCTACCGAAGTGATGAATGCATGGTACGATGCGTGGAATGCTAAACCTGGAACCCAGTGAAGACTGAGGGTGCGTCCCTGCAAAACCAGTGCGTTTTGAGCACGGGACCCTGTGTGAATCAGTATTGAGACTAGTGGCCCGTGTGCTGCTGTAGTATTACTGTGAGTGAGTCATTCTTGATCTAACACATGCCCAAGTTGTCTTCAAGGGTCAGGCGTTCCTTCCCCTATCGGGGGGCAAGATCGTCCTTGCGGAGTTAATAGGCTTGATCATCTTTATCTAGAAGGCATGATAGCCCGCGTCTAAATCAACAATGTCGAATCGGCAAGATCATAGTATATTTATTTAAATGGGAAAATAAATATATGGTAAAGTGAGCCGAGTCGGGTGTTGAAGACGAAATATCGATCGGCAAGATCCTAGTATATTTATTTAAATGGGAAAATAAATATATGGTAAAGTGAGCCGAGTCGGGTGTTGAAAATGAATTATCGATCGGCAAGATCCTAGTATATTTATTTAATGGGAAAATAAATATATGGTAAAGTGAGCCGAGTCGGGTGTTGAAAATGAAATATCGATCGGCAAGATCCTAGTATATTTATTTAATGGGAAAATAAATATATGGTAAGGTGAGCCGGGTCGGGTGCCGAAAACGAAATATCGACCGACAAGACCCTAGTATAATTATTTAATGGGAAAATAATTATACGGTAAAGTGAGTCGAGTCGATGGTCGTAAAATACAATGTCGAATCGACAAGACCCTGGTATAATTATTTAATGGGAAAATAATTATACGGTAAAGTGAGTCGAGTCGATGGTCGTAAGATACAATGTCGAATCGACAAGACCCTAGTATAATTATTTAATGGGAAAATAATTATACGGTAAAGTGAGTCGAGTCGATGGTGGTAAAACGAAATGTCAAATCGACAAGATCCTAGTATAATTATTTAATGGGAAAATAATTATACGGTAAGGTGAGTCGAGTTGATGGTTGAGAAATGTAATATCGAATCGACAAGATCATAGTATATTTATTTAATGGGAAAATAAATATATGGAAAGGTGAGTCGAGTCGATTACGGGAAAAATGAAATCTCGACTGACAAGATCCTAGTATGACTACTTAATGGGAAAGTAGTTATATGGTAAAGTGAGTCGAGTCGGAGATAGTTTTATCCAAGTCAGTTAATATATATGGAGACATACATATATATTGAATATAGGATCACGACGTGCGTTTTGCGTCTGAATCCGTCATAATACTCGGGGAGTGAAACCACATTTCGGGAGCAGAAGTCGTAAAGCGTGTGACTCGTAATTGTCAAGTGTCACGGAACGCTCTGGCAGACATCGAAATTCCCCCTCGAAAATCAAATAACGGACTACTGGAAGTGGTCACGTTATTCTGTCAACTAAACTTACCCATGGGACGGCAATTCCATTGCTCATGTTGCAATGTTGAACGTCCGCTACCCTCGTCAGGACGACGAGACTGGTTGTTTATTTGGGGTGGCAATTGATGCGAAGTGTTTTCCATCAATCCCCATAGATATTGGGACGTTGCGTCCCTTTGTCACGGTGTTTTATAAACTAAGGTTGCGAGATCCATTCGTCATGGACAATGTGACTTGTCTGATCTCTTGTCATATTTCGAAACTCTCACTGCGTAGCCTATCAGGAAGAAAGTTCGCTGGCCCCGCATAGGTGTCGGAGAGGCATTTCAGTTGATGACTATCGGTGCTAGGACCAAAATAACATGCAAGAGGACCCTAATAAGAAGGATGACTCGGCTGAATTGCCAGAGTCTGTATCGTTTTATTTTATCGTGGTGTCTCGATAAATCATGATCCTTCTACCTCTACTATTCTCGTTGTGACCAATATGGTGATATTGGAAAAGGTATAGATTGGTTTCTAGGTCCTATGGATGCTAATTACCACAATCCTAATAACTACGGTGAGTCTAAGGCTCCCACCGAGCCTAATGTTGCTCCTGCTGTAATTGTTCTCTGGCCCAAGCGAATCATGTCATCGTTGCTGAGAGTGTAGCTCATACTGAGTGTGTTGAGGATGTTTCTATGGCTTTTGTCAAGTTTGATGTTGCTGTTGTTTCGAAGGCTCCTACTAAGATCACTGTCATTGACATGGACATCCATAAGACCCTTGCCAAGCCGCTATGATCATGTTTGTGTCACGATGGAGTTCGTTGCCATTAACTCCATTTTCTTTGAGGTTTTCGTTGAACCGCTCGTTATCATTCCCTGGCTCCTGCCAAGACTAATGTTGGCGATGGCTCTCAGGTATGGTTGAGCCTGTCAATGCTACAGTTGCTATTATTCGAGTGACTTATATCGAGTATACAGTCATTCTCCCTAGGAACGATATCGGCCTAATAAGTCTACTAAATTAGGTGGAACCCATTGTTCCCATTTCCGTTGTGGTGGCGGATGCCTTTGGTGATCCAATCGTTCCTACTAATGAGCCTATGGAGTATAGGTTTGTGGCTGAGGATACAAATAAGGATTCTGTCACCTTAAGTGAGCTGAAACGCACCGGGGTGCGTGCTCACCGTAATGGAGCTTCTTGTAGTTATGTATAGTGGACTCGCTAGGTTGCGTGTCGTCCTGCTGTCGTGAATTCATGTTGTGGTGTTACCCCTAACGATTGTGCATTCTTGTAGTTGCACAGTTTTGCCGACTGCATATCCATGCGGTTGCGTTTCGCTGTCGACGGTGCATTCCTGTTGTTGTGCTGCTCCTACAGTGGTGTAGCCTTGTTGTCGTATTTCTCTGTGTCATGCGGTCCATGTTGCGGTGTTGCCTTGTTGTCATGCTTCTTTGTCGTCGTGTTGTTCCCGTGCGGTGTTCCCTTGTTGATGTGTTCGTGGATGTGTTGTTGTCATGTCATGTTATTTCTACTGCCGTATCGCACCGTGAGCGTATTGCTACAATTGTTGGATTGACTTGATGATGTGATAACTTGTCGTTTGATTCACTCTTGGTTCCCTTGGAATAAAGACATTACCCCAAACCCACGTGACTGTAGTTATGTTGCTGAGTGATTGTGTAGTGTCGCCATCGATAATGTGGGAATTCGGGTGTCTAACGGACTTTCCAGTAGTCGTACTAAGACACTCTAGTCCTAGTGTTAGCACATGTATCCCTCTAAAGTTCGAACCTCGTAGTTTGAGTAATTGACCGAATCGGGTGTCGACCTCTCTATATGCTCGCGTGCCTCGTGAGCATTACCCCTTCAAGATCTAAGGCATCAGTGACGCCAGGTCCAGCCTTAACCTTTTACGTGCATATTGGTCGACTAACCACTCTTGAGTCATGTCGGGAGGAAATCCCATGATTCGTACATGACGAGGCGAGGTTCGTGATAAGGGATTTCAAATACATCTCGAACCTGAAGGGATCGAGTAAATGTGAGCGATATTATGACCCATACCTTTGGGCTAGTAGGAGTTGAAAGTCTCAATTTATTATTGCTCATCCCAGTGGATTGTTTAACATCATACCTGCCAACGTGTCATGCCGATGACTACAGGAATAACAGTGTGGACCCACCCACAGCGTGTGCATTGGTGGAGTCCCCGGTACATGATTCGGAGGTCTTATGAAACCCTTAATCTAGAAGGGCATGTAGCATTGTCTACTCTGTGAGGGTGCTACCCTACCGTGACGAAATCTTCGATCAACTCAGCCCTGCGAATGGTGTTATCCTGCTTAGGGTAGGTTTATCTTGTCTTGGTGTCGTTGCATAGATTCTTGGGATTGTGGAACCCTTTCGACCTTGGGTCAAAGCAGGTGTTCCCAGTTATTTTACAGTAGCATTGCTCGCACTAGAGCAAAATCCCCTGTCCTTGACAGACACTGTTAGAGACACCACAGTAATATATGAGCTGCCAGGTCAGTGCGTTAGTACCTGACTAATCAAGATGAGATCGAAAGCTTACACATTGCACCCATTTGTGTGACTACCTGCGTCGTTGAATGGGATGCCTTATGGGAAGGCTCAAGACTACTTCTTGTGGAGCGATCTCGGTCGTTTGTTTGTTTTAAGTGACGGCGTTGGCGTATGAAGCCGTCAAGCCCCAAATGGGAAATCTAAGCCAAATGCATTCATCTATGACTCAATTTCACCTCTTACCTCGAAAGATCCCGAAAGATGGAATATTTGGCGAGTGAGGATTCCGGGTCAGGACTCCATTCACTCAGATCTCTGCATAGGATCTGATAGTCATTTGAGGGCGAGTGTCCTGTATTATTTAGAATTGACTTACTAGGTTGCTAACAACGATAGGACACCAGTGCTCGTGAGGCACATATAGCAGGACAAGCGCTGGGTACCCTTGTTTCGGGTAGTTACCAATGCTCTGCTTACCGTCTCGAGGAAACCAACGTGTTGAAATGTTGTCGAGACCTTATCCTTTGTTTGTTGCTGCAACCATATCATGATGATTCATATACATCATTCCCGTGTTGACCAACGTGATGAGTTGATGTGAGCCTCTAGACATTTGTGTTTAAGTCGGCTTAAATTCTCGTGTATTGTGGAATTGTACGACCGTATGTTGAATATACACCGTCTACTGTCTGGGGAACTGAGGGGTGAAAGTGACGCAAAAACTTTCGACCACCATCAGTCCATATTAGGCGTCCTAGTACCACTAACCACAATCGCGCATGCGAAAAGGTTGTAAGTTGGTGCATAGTGGATTTCGGTCCATGTGAGGACGCAGGATTACCATCCGCTACTATAAACAACCTGGAGCGTCCTCGAGAATGTCGACTGCTTTGTGATCTGGTAAGATCACCCGATTAGTGAAATTCAACGAGCAAACCTAATGGTCCTGTCGCCTGAGATGTTCGGTGGTTGTGATGGGACACAGGTAATGATCGATTGCTGTTTGGAACCTTCTCATCCCCCTACTCGTTTGTAGTTATAATATGAGGCATACGGATAGCCACCTATACTCTTGGAGAGTCGTGGCTAGACACTAAATGCCAACGTTCATAACATTGGATTTTAGTAGTTATACTGCCCCAGGGTGTGCCAAACCTTGAACGCAAGTCTGGGATACTCAATTTGGGATGAGTATGGATTACCATTCTCGAACGAATGAATTATTGTCCTGGACGGAAATGTCCTGTGTGATACGATTAGTGTCGGGGACAAATCAAATTCGTGTACTTCATCGCCAGAACTTCCTATGTGATAGGAATCATCACCCTAGTGTTCGGGGTGTACTGCTCGAAGTCCTCTGGAGTGCATACGTGTACGTCTCTAGTACATTGAATGACAGATAGAGATATACACATGATCTGGCGTGAGTTCAAGAGGTGACCAACGAATCTGGTAGATTCAAATCTTCTTGAATAAGTGGCCAAACCGATCGGGAAGTTGTACTAACGAGGCGTTAGCCTTAGGAACTTTGAATCGGTATAGGACTTTGCTGAGTGTTATACTCTGAAAGGGTGTTGTTAAGCACGAAAACGGTAATGGAGTGACTTCGCTTAGTACTCCAGTGACTCGGATATGTCAGTTAAAATTGGCCTTGCAACGGACAAGCTCGAACTATCGCAAGAGCTTAGTGGGACTCTTGACGAATCCCGCAGGTCTGGCTTGAGGAAGCATTGTCAATTCCTCAACCGACAGGATTCAGGTTGACGCAAAGCTCTACTATTTCGGGAAAACCGATATTTGTGCCGGATTGCGATACCCAAGAGCTCGGCCGTAGCCGACTCATGACATTGTGTTCGTTAGGACGCTAAGCGTGAACTGGAGTTCACGAAGAAAAGGGGTAATCGTGTGAGTTGCAAACATCCCGCCCTGTTCAAGGATACTAATGTATCGGATGACTTGAACTGAATTCCGGGACGGAATTCTCTTAACGGGGGGAGAATGTGACAACCGGCAAATTTCGTACAACGATTAACGTGATTCTAATCATGTTTTAGATATAATTAACATGGTTTAAGGTTAATTATGGTTAGTAGAGCTAATATGAGTCCTACGATGTCCTTTTGAAGGTTCGTTGAAGTCTTGATGCCTTTAAAGAAAGACTTCGCGTGTTTAACGTAACGAACTGACATCAGCAAAAATTTGTCAAACTGGAATAACATAAGCTTATTCTATGAAAATACGACACGTATTTACTATCGATGCGAACGGATGTGAAATCGGCGTAGTAAACGGCCAAAAACGCAGCGTTTTGGAGAACGCGGAGAGGAACTGACGCGGGATTCGAACGTCAAAACGTGTGGTTTTAACCGTTACCGAACTCCCGGAATAATTATTTATTATAAATAATGTTATCGGTTGAATTTCGAAAGTTATCGGATCATTTAAATGAAGGATAACACAACCGAACCGATTAACGCGATTTTAACGCGTGTGCCGTTTTCACGCGTCGGGTGACGAAAATAACATTTAAATTGCTCGGTTTAGTTATGTTTTTAATTTCGAACAAAACCGACTAGTTTTCGTGGTAAGTTATTAACCCTAAATACAAACCGAGCCTTAAGACGTTAAACGGGTTCGATACGCGGTACACACCCCACCTAACCCCAAACCCTAGCTATAAAAGGCATAAGTCTTCTTCTTCTCTTCATTTCCAGCAGCCGCATAGTCTCACTCTCTCTCTACTCTCTCTCTAAAACTCTCTCCCTCTCTCTCTCCTAAAAACAACCGGCCACCACCGTCCATGGTGGTGGCGGCGTCGTGTTCCAGGCCCAAGGTCAGGGGCAGATCGGGTGGGGATGGGGTTGACGAGGGTTGGGTCCGGTGAGGGTGGAGAGGGCACGGAGGTGATGGTGTTGGTTCGAAGGAAGCAGCAGAGGGTCGTTGTGGTGGTGGTTTCAGGCGATACGAGGGAGGCAGATGGCTGTTGTGGTGGTTTGAGGTGGTAGGCGGCCGGGGTTGTTCTGGGTGGTCGCGCGGGAGGTTGAAGGCGGGGGTTGTTGCAGGTTAATGGAGATCGTTGATGGTGGTTTTGAAGGGGAAGAGGGCCGGTGGTTGGTAGTGACCGGAGAGGCGGTTGTTCCGGCGGTTCAGGGCGGCGGCGGTTCCAGATCCGGCGAGATCGAGGGCCCGGATCACATATGGCTCGGGTGTGGAAGATTGTTTCAGCTCGGGTCAGGTTTGGTTCAGATCTGGTTTGGCTCGAGATCTGAGTTCGATTTGGGTTAGATCCGTGTGGTACGGGTCAGATCTGGCTGGTTCGTGGCCGGTCAACACGCGGTCAACTCTGGTCAGTTCGGTCAAAACCGATCAAACGTGGTCAACGATTCAGCACCGGTTAACGCGTAGATCAAGACGCGCGCATAATATCGGTATAAATTATGTCCGTATTATTTTGTTGATAGCTTAGAAATATATTTATAAATATATCAATACGAACAAAGTAGCTTTAACTCGCGAAACGAACCGATAAAAATATTAACGAAAAGTATTGTAAGATAATATGTGTATATTGGTCGTGGCTTGTGTTTTGTTGGACTAAGTAGTTATATAAATATAAGTGTAAATTATATAGTCGTCAAAACGCATAAACGTCTAGTTTGAAATCGGAAATTGTATTGACGGATTAATTGTCTTTTGTTTAGGTGTTGATTTTGGGAAATTGTAGACAACTTGTGTTGTCTGGTTCTTACAAAAACAGAGGAAACTCTGCCGAAATTTATAAAATCCGAAGCACAACGCGGTTAATATTGTTGTATATGTTTTCACAAATAAACTTTCCAAGTGTTTGACAAATGTAGTCTTATACAAAATCACGACGTTGTTTTGACAAAGATTATTTGTAACAATAATAGTCTATACCGGACAATATTTCAAAACAAGGATATGGTCTTTGTCGAGTGCCAAATATTAACAAGTTTTCGAAGGATTTCGGTAACTAAATAATGTTTATTGTTCGGACTCCAAAAGTATATAAATGTTCGACTTTACTTGGAAACCTTTATAAAAATTTAATGTTTTGAAATCTTTAAAGGCAAACGGGTTTGGGAAAAGAAGCAACAATTGATGTTAATTGATTTTAATAACTACATTTATGGCCTTCAAAGTATATTTTTCCCAAAAATATTATACAAGACAAATACAATTATCCGAGCTACGAGACGAGCTATGACTCGGGATGAGTATGCGTTTCGTAGTAGTAGTCCAACATGGTGTACACACGAATAGTAACAGGTGCGCGACTTGGGTACTATGTCGTATGTGAACACATGAATTATGGTAAGTCACGATCGGTTCGTCGAGTTAAAACACTTAAGGACTCGGGTTAGTACACACGAGTCTAGATAGTTGAATAAACTATCTTTTAACCGGGAAATAAGCTAGACTTATATATGATAGACTTTAAGGTGTCCTTTATTGGTAATTAGGGCACGAGGAAGTCGGTCAAAGCTTTGGGCTTTATTTGCTAGCTAAGCTTGGAAATTAAGGTGAGTTTCACGGCCCCATTTTACTGTTTTTAACTGGGGGAAAGATATGTTGTCAAAATTTATCACATATTGAAATGTTTTCAAAGGTTAAAATGTGGTAAGTGGCATGATGAGTACTTGAGTTTTTGGTCGCCACTCGGGGTTGGGTCCTCGCTACTGTAACCATTAATTCAGGTAAATGAAACCAAAGGAATATTTGGATAGTACTATTGGTGCCTGACGAGGCCCACCTCTGGTTGATAGCGTCAACCCGGTAAAGACAAGAGGTGCACGTATTCTGAACTTAAGTCGTTGGGTTCCGAGAAACGACTTGGAGCGGGGCAAATTTATTAGTCTTGGTTTGGTTATGGGACTCAGTGGATTGCTTATCATCATAGTTTGTAGGAGCTAGCTACTCCATACAAAGGCCACCAAATGTGCTGGATTTGCACAGGATGTAAAAATGTGCTGGATTTGCACAGGATGTAAAATGTGCTGGATTTGCACAGGGACTAAAAATGTCGTATTTACGAAACTAAAACCTGTGAACTCACCAATATTTTATATATTGACGTCTTTTTTTTTAAACATATCTTTCAGGTAACTAAGTGCTGAACAGGTATGCGGCTAGTACGGTGGAATTTGGGATGTCGGACACTGGTTGGGGGTTTCATCTATTGTTACCATCGGGTTGGGACATAAACGGAAACGCCCCACTTTAAACTTAATGTTTGTGATTTTAAGTAATGTTTGAAACCAGGTATCCCTTCTCGACATCTTAATATAATGATCTTTTCTAATTAAATATAGTTTGTGTTAATCTTGACTTTGATATGCTTTCGAGCGTCGCGCCACGTGTTTCCGCCATTGGCGTGGTGTGACAACTTTGGTGAACGAGCAATACTTGCACCAACAAACGAAGTGGTACATGAAATTAATGACAGGTTGCTTGCATTGTTTCCTGGAGATGAAGTCGAGTATTTGAGCTCTGATAGTATATGCTAGATTGAGAATGGTAATAACCGTTCACAGGAAGATTTATATTCTCCTGATGTGCTTAATGGTTTGAAAATTTCTGGAATTCCTAATCATCGATTAGCACTAAAGATCGGTGTTCCCGTTATGTTGTTGAGAAACATTGATCAACAAAATGGCCTGTGCAACGGCACCAGATTACGTATCACCAGACTTGCGAAGCGTGTTATTGAAGCCGAAATCATATCAGGTGGTAACATTGGTACCAAAACTCTTATTCCTAGAATAAATATGATACCATCTGATAACAAGATTCCAGTCAAGTTCCAAAGGCGCCAATTCCCAATAAGTGTATGTTTCGCAATGACCATCAATAAAAGCCAATGACAGTCTCTATCCAAGGTTGGGTTGTATTTAAGAGACCCTGTATTCTCACATGGCCAGCTTTATGTCGCATTGTCAAGAGTTAAAAGCAGGGCAGGAGTGAAGTTACTTATACTTGATGCTGATGGCCAAGTGAAGACTAAAACAAAAAATGTGGTGTATAAAGAAATATTTAATGATATTTGAATAGAATGTGTATTGGTTTCTTTTAAATCTTAATAAAATATTTCTGCTACATTTTTTTATATGTTTTACCACTCAAAATAATTGTACGTTGGTGAACCGCGTGTAACGCGGGCAAAGATCTAGTATGTATATATATATTTCTTGTTGGTTACAATCGAAAGAATAAGTAAATTATATTATCTCACATTTGTGGGCAATCTATGGTGCATTCTTTTGAGGTGCTCAAAACACTAATAATATATACCAAACCGCACGTGCCACGTCTTTTCTTACCGAACCACGCGTGCCAAGTGCTTCATAGTGGAAGGTAATGGACTAATGTAATGTGGTATATGGATCTCTATTCTACTTAGATAATGCTGCTTTAAAAAAATATTGTTTAAAAAAGATAATGCTATGACATATTTTATATTTTCATCTACTTATTAAAATAAAAACTTTATCAGTTATGTGGTTATGATTTTAAGATATCATAACACATTTAGTGAGCTTGTCATGTCTCTTGTATATATAGTACACACATGCATCCAAGCTTGTTGAATTCATATGCAATTTTTGTGTTGTGTGTCCCATATATATGATGATGATGATACAATTAAGATCAAATCTATGGCTACCACACACACTAGTATGCCTATTGATCATATCTCTAAAAGTAGAAGGTACAAGTGAAGTGGCTATAACCATCATTGAAGGGGCTGTGGCCAAAGGAGCAGGTCGATATTCGTTCTTTTAACACTTCCATTTCTTATTTCTATTAATAGAAAGTTAAAATTTTTGTTCTTGATTGTTGTAAAAATGGTGCGGTGAAGTTTGTTTGGATGGAAGTCCACCTGCATACCAGTTTGATGCAGGTTTTGGAGATGGTGTTAACAATTGGTTGGTTCACATACAGGTTGGTAACTTGGTATACATATGTGTGTATGCATGTATGTGTACGCGAATTATATATGTACAAAAATTGTATGCATTTATGCATGTATGTAATTTATATGTATGTTTGGGTGACTTAATTACTAGGGTGGAGGATGGTGTAATTCAGTAAATGATTGTCGCATGCGTACATATAGTCAATATGGTTCGTCGAAGAAAATGAAGAGTTCTGACTATAACTTCACAGGAATTTTAAGCAATAAGGAAGAATTAAATCCAAGTATGAACTATGTTGATGATGATTTAACCTTTTTTTATGATCATGATAACAAAAGGTTATTGGTTGTTTTCTATAGGCTTTTATAACTGGAATAGGGTCGCTATGAGGTATTGTGATGGGTCATCTTTAACAGGAGATATTGAAGCAGTTGATCCTGTAAGTCATGTATAGATAGAGGGAGGTTATTTAGGGAACCACAAATAAGTAGAGAATAAAGGGAACCCGTTTCAATCATTTGATCACTTTTGATCATGGATTGGGTAAGAACGAGGAATGGTGATCAAAAAGTGGTTCCCCTTGTTATTTTATTATTTGTAGATATCTAAGAACCATGTTTCATAAATTTGCTGAATACATATACCACTACATACTTCAAGAGTAAAATAATTCAATCGTCACGTGGTATGCCAGAGCCTAGAAGTTGTTAACAAGACTAGGAAAGATTGGTCGTCTAAGAAAGATGACTTTCCCCTTTTACAAAAATAGACATCGGAGGTGTCTATGAAAGCGATGCAATGAAATGTCTAAATTTAGGGGCTCGAAGTCCAAACGGTCTCAAATTTAGAAGCTTCAAGTCCAGACGTCTAAAAGACTTTTCAACCCAACTTTTTCATACAATAATTTAATCTGGTGTATTTTCGTTGCATGAAGCCCCTAAATTTAGACGTTTCAGAGTATTCACATCTCATCCCTCATCCTCATCCACCAAATTACACTAAAAATCTCTATATTTCTTCTCTCATTTTCAATTAAATAATACTTTTTATACTTTTTATCATTACCTTTTCTCTCTCTAAATTTAGACAATTCACTGTATCCTTTTCAGTGAAGAAATTTAGACGTCTTAGATGTCTATTTTTGCAAAGGAGAAATTCAATGTCTATTTTCATGATTTTCCCTTAAAATTGTCAGTTACACTGGTGTAAATTTATCTTTCTGTCGTTGAAAATTTAAAAAAAAAAACCTATTAAAGACATAGAATAACACAATTAGAATAACAAAAGTATATAATAATTAAGTTAACGATTTTTGTCTTTGTATTGAAGGCTACAAATCTTCACTTCAGGGGTGCAAGGGTGTTCAACGTCATTATAGAAGAGTTACTTAACAAAGGAATGAAATCTGCATCAAATGTAACTAAAATTCCTAACCTCTCTGTATTTAGTGCATGTTTGTCTCTCTTTATAACTTATTGACTTAATCAAAAAGTTAATTAGGAGAAAATATTGTTTGGGTAATGGGTTGAAAAAGAGATAAGTTATAAGTTAGAATTTTTAACTTTTTGATTAAGTGGTTAAGAAGGTAAAAGAAGGAGATAAGGAGATAAGAAGAAGGAGAGCCAAACATGGCCTTACTTTGTAATGGAGTGACTGGACCAAAAATATTCAGTGGGTCGGAAATTTTTAAATGTCAGTTGTGTATTCGGTCCATGTAATAAAAGATAAACCAATTTTTCGGTCCAGCCGAAGTGACAAAGTTGGAAAAGTGAAGCCGAAAACCATAAACCATAAACCAAAAATCCGAAACCAAACATTTTTAAAAACCCAGAACCAAAACCCTACAACCGGCGGCTATACACGTCTTAGCAAAATCTTCGATTGAGTTTAGTTTGAAAAGTCAACTTTTGGGTGGGACAGTTATTAAAAAATGTTGCTCTCACATATTTTTGTTAGTTCAAGTTTTTCATTTAAAAAAATGATTGGGCTAAATGGTGTTTGGGCTTTATTTGTTTAAAACGGTTCTTGGGTATTCGGGTTTAATAGTTGGTTCGTTTAGTTTACAATGAGCTTATATGTTTTTTTGGTTTAGTTTGCAATGTGCTTATGTGTTTTTTGGTTTAGTTTGCAATGAACTTATATGTTTAATTGCATAAAATGGGGTAAGTTGCTTAATATTTGCTAATTATTTTACAATAGATTTAAACAATTACATTTGTATAATTTTAAAATATTTATAGAATTCTTTGAGAGTCGGCTTCAAAATTTGATGGCATCATTTCCAAAATTTCATGGGGTCAGCGTCAAATTTTCTTGTTATTTGTTAGGGATTAGCGATTATATTGCATATAGACTTTTTTTTTTTTTTTTTTTTTTTTTTTGAACGGCAAATTTCACTCCTTGTGGGACTTGAACCCATGACCTCCCCCTTAGGTGTTCCTAGAAGCTTTGCTTCTACCATTGGGCCACCACCCCAATGGCGATTATATTGCATATAGACTTAAAATTAATAAAGAAGAAATATGGGTGCGATTGCACCTCATCTTGCCAACCTAGGTACGCCACAATTTGTGTGTTCTTTGTTTCTAGTTTGCTATACTTAAAGGTCATTGTGGACAGGCTCTTTTATCGGGGTCTTCGGCTGGTGGATTGGCTTCCATACTTCATTGTGATAAGTTTAAAGCATTCTTTCCATCAAATACTCGAGTAAAATGTTTTTCTGATGCCGGTTATTTTGCTCATGTGTAAGTCAACCTATAAATCTACTGATCGATCAAGACGTATGTATATCTTGTATAAGACATATATTAATTGTTCTCTTGCTAACCCCTAATAGAAAAGACCTATCTGGAGAATTTAAGTTCGAGGGATACTATGACCAAGTGGTTACATTGCATGTACGCCCTTACTCTTTCCGGTGTTCTTACGATTTCCTAATTGTTCATAAATTAATGTGAAAAGACATGTTGGTTAAATAATACCAAAATAACCACCCGCGTATTTTTAAATTTATCACTTTAATTATTATAAAATCTTTTAATAAAATGAAACTCAATCAATGCTAGATATGTGGGCCATTATTGCGTAAAACCTAGTTATTTTTTAGTCGTTTGGAATAACATTAACACGTGTTATAACATATGTAAAACTTAGCTACTTTTGTGCCGATTAGATATTGGTCCAGAAGGCTACTACTTTTGCTCCAATGTCTAATCGATGCACAACTCCACTAATTTTTATTTTTATTTTTATTTATTTTTTGCGGCTTAGACATTGGGATAAAAATCCACTAATTTTGTGTCGGTTAGATTGACAACAAGTAACACATAGACACATACCATAATTGGCGCAAAATGGGCCAAGTTTTGCGTAAAATAGTCTAATTTGATTAGATGTAATTAATTTGTAATGATAAAATTGATTTAATTAATCTAGACAAAAAAAGTCGATGCTAACTTGGCAATTTACATGATTTCCCTAAATTGTTTGTTGAAATAATGTAATGTGGAAGCTGTATTTAATTATAGGGGTCAACGAAGAACTTGTATCCTGAATGTACTTCAAAAATGAAGCCTAGTTTGGTAAGGCATGGCATGGTAGCTCTATTGTCATATATAACAATAAGATGACTAACAAAACACAGTTTACCAATGAATATGCTGTAACCAAATGTTATTGTATGCATAGTGCTTCTACCCACAGTTTGCCATGCCATATGTCCGAACGCCTGTATTTATATTGCATTCAACATATGATACATTTCAGGTTAGTTTCAATGATATTAGTTTCAATAATATTACATGATCTTGAGTTCATTGGATTATATCTTATGCTTGTGATTCCTTTATTTTAAGGTACAAAACATCTTGGCCACACCACAAGCCGATCCCACCGGACAATTCACCAAATGCAAGCAAGATATAAACACATGTTCAACTAACCAAATTCAAAAGCTACAAGGTCAATATGATCATTATGTTTTGTTTCAGTTTCTTTTAGTTCATACCTTACACTTGTAACACTTGTTTGCGGTTTAGATTTTAGATCCGAGTTCTTAGAAGCATTTTCGGTTGCCCAAAATGGTTCATCAAGAAGAGGATGGTTTGTTAACAATTGTTTTACTCATGGTCAATGCGAATATCAAAGCAAATGGTTAGGAAATCTTTCTTCAAAACTAAACCACAAGGTAAACTAGACATATATCTTTGATGCATATGATTTTTCTAGTTAGTCTCCGTCTCGATCTACACATCATTTTGTAACGCGCGTTTTCACAGGCTATTGCAGAAGCAGTTGGTGATTGGTTTTACGACAGAAATCCGACTGTTCAGCTAATTGATAACCAAAATGTGTTACCACATTATTGCATCTAGTAGTCAATGGTTTATTATATATATGTACAATTTTCTTGGCATGGGCTAAGTTGAAAATCACAGATTTGCATACCTAGTATGCATCATGATTAATGTATATCTTTATGCATGTTTTATGTTAAAGTTATTAATTTCAGTATGAAATTATAATATTATAATATAACTAATATAAAAGAACAACTTGCAGCTACAAAGCTACAATTTTTCACTACAAAACTTTGTGATCTTTTTTTTTTTGACCATTGCGTTTCTAATACTTTGTTAGTTGACCACTACACCTGGTCAACGTGAGTGAGTTTATTTCAATTAGCCTCATGGTATCAAAATATCTATTCGTTTTTACGGTTTCGATCAATATAAACTACGTGTCGATATTCTTTTGTGCATATTACGACTTTATTTTTTTATTTTCTCTTCCGGTTCCTATAACAAGTACCGCTTTCATAATGAACAATACCGACCAAGTATCCACCGAGTAGCGCGAGGGAACCCATTAGTTATTATATTTATTATATTTGAATTTTGAGTGGCCAAAAGTTTTATAAACATGCCAAATTGTTGATTTGATTTTTTTCTCTAATAACTTGCATTTTATTAACATTTGTTTTTCTGAAAACATGTTGCGCAACTTTGTTTATTTTGTTTTCAACGTTCCGCTATAAATTTTATTGAAAATGAAGTTATATTCAAGGCAATGTATTTTTTGTGTCGTAATCTATACAAGTGTCGGTATGTACTAATACTATGACGAACCAAACCAATCTAGACTGAACATCGCTATCAGTATTGGTATTATCATAACCAATACTGATATTCGTTTTTATGCTTTTTAATCAATATTTACACATGTGATATCATTATTGGCATACAACCTTTAACATATGACGCTTTATAAAATTTCAAATTTGTCGTTTCTACGTACTTGTTTAATCAGCGTTTCCTATCCAAAATTTTCCGTGTAGCAAATACAAAGATACAAGTTGTCAAAACCAAGCCTCACAAATTCTAACACCCACCACTACATTTCACACTAGGGGTGTAAATGAGCCTGAGCTCGAGCTCGGCTCGGTTCGAGACTACTATTTTGAGCTCGAGCTCGGCTCGAGGTAATTTGAAAACAATTTTAAACAAGCTAAAAGCTTTGCCCGGGCTCCCTTCGATAGCTTATACGAGCAAAAGTTCGACTCGAGCTCAACTTACCAATGTTATTAGTTAAAATTTAACATGTTCAAATGGACAAAATTGCATACATAATAAAGTATACTATAACATTTGTTTGGGTTCGTCTAGACTCGCGAGCCTAACTAAACTTTGTATGTAGAACTTGAGCTCTATAACGAAATGAGTCATACTTCGGGCTCAAACTCAAGCTCGTCAAGGTTACACTAGAGGTGCACAAATCGGGTTTTTTTAATACCCGGTTCCGGGTACGGTCGGGTATTACTTCGACCGGGTATTGAAAGAACCGGTTCCAGTTCCGGTTCCTAGCATAAAAAACCATACCCGGTATACCGGTTCCGGTTTTTCAATACCCAGTTGCGGTTTTTTCAATACCCGGTTCCGGGTATGGAACCGGTTTCAGGTATATCGGGTATTGAAAAAAACCGGGTACACTGGGTATTTAAAAAAACCCGGGTATATCGGGTATTGAATTCTTTTTATACAATCACGTCGAAGGATAGTGCGATTTAGATAATTATAACGCGGTTATAGATTTCTTTGAGTATACTTTTTGAGTATTCGGAAAACCCGGTTCCGGTTTTTTAATACTCGGTTCCGCCTCAACATCAAAATGCCAAATAGTCCCGTCGCTTGACACATTATTTTTGAGTATTCAAAAAACTCGGTGCTGGGTATTCGAAAAACCCGGTTTCGGGTATTTAAAAAAACCGGGTACAACTGGGTATAAATCGGGTCCGGTTTTTTACATAGAAATGTATACCCTATGCGTACCTGGCGGGTAGGATCGGGTACGGTTCCAGATATACCCGGTTCTGATTTTTTATTCGGTTCCAATTCCGGTTCCGGTGTTTTTTGTGCACCTCTAGGTTACAGTTACACCCCCTAGTTTCACCGTTTCTCAATAAGCTAATTGTGTTAAAAAAAAAAAATGGTTATCCAGTGATGTTATAACCAAAATACCCAAAAAAGACCTGAAACCCAAGCACCCACAAACTGGAAAACACATATGTGAGTGAGATCAAGGAGGAACAACAGGAATGGTGTGTCTTACGTCGGCCACCTGTTCACCAACGTGTCACTCCTCCTTCTAACCGCCTCCCTCCCTCCTTCCTCTCTTCACTCTTTTTTATCCTACTTATTATTATTATTATTATTATTAATATTAATTCATCACCGATCCTTAGTTTCTTCCCAATCACTCATGTCAAATAATGCTGTTGCATGTTTTAACCGTCGAATCCTTACACATATTACCATTACCACACCAGGTATCTTTTCTGTATTCATTACATTTTTATTTTCAATCATTCATTCAATTCGCACTTTATGGATTTAATTTGTTAAATTATATTTGCTTCATGCTTCCCAATTTCAACTATTATTATTATTATTATTATTATTATTATTATTATTATTATTATTATTATTATTATTATTATTATTATTATTCTCACGATTAGATTCTCGTTTCTCTCTTTACAGCTTTTTATAATCCTCTTTCATTTAGGGCTGTTCCCTGCAGATGGTAAGCTGTCAGTCTCTTCATTGCTTTTGTTTCGTTCGGTTATTAGCATTAACCGAAACCGAAGTCATTGGTTAATCTATTTTATTAACCATACGGTTTTTGGTTAATTGATTCGGTTTATTCGGTTAGTTTGTCAGTTTCGGTTAACGGTTCGGTTATTGCTCACCCCTAGACTGTATGGACTGTGTTAGGTTATAACTTGGTTGGCATCTGTTTCAGTTTTTCGACGAAATTCTCGAGTGTACATGGGGATAAACCCTCAGCAGAGTATGCCAAATTAAGGAAGGAATCACTAGAAAGTGAGTTTGGAAATGCGCTTACTTCACGATCCAAACGTCTCTCTATGTACTACAGTTTTGGCCCATTCTTGGCATTGTATAGAGCTGCGTATATTTCGTACGAGGTTTTCAAGCTTAGTGTGGGCCATTTTTTTATTCATGACATTAAAAAACGTTCCGAAAAGGTAAATAATGCATTTAGCAGTTATGTAACTTTGTAAGTATGTAGCTGCCTACATTTTATTAGTTATTAAGTGGTAATAACTTTATTCTATTTGTTGTAGTTTTGCGATACCCTTATCCGGTTGGGTCCTTTTTATATCAAGGTAAGTCCTCTTTTATTCTGCAGATACATTCACTTAACTTAAACCGATTATTTACTTTCGTTTTTTGATTGTCACCAGCTTGGACAAGCTCTTAGCACAAGACCGGATATACTACCGTCTGTATACCGTAATGAACTTGCTAAACTGCAGGCACATATCTTAAACTATTAAAATTTTCAAGAATTTTGATTTTTATTGCTTTAAAATTTAGAATTCTTACAAGTTGTTAAACTGATGTCTGTCAGGATCAAATACCTCCATTTTCAACCAAGGTTGCCATCCGTTCTATTGAGTCTCAGTTAGGTGCTCCTATTTCAGAAATTTTTGCAGACATTAGCCCAGAGCCTGTTGCTGCAGCATCTTTAGGACAAGTATATAAAGGTTAGATAACTTGTGGTTATTGGAAACAAGAAGTTTTATAAAATTTGTGTGCATCTTTGTGATGCTAATCTAATAGGCTTTCATGGTTACTTCAAGTTTGCAGCTCATTTGCATACAGGGGAGCTAGTAGCTGTAAAGGTGCAAAGGCCTGGTATGTCACTTTATTTGACCCTTGATGCCTTGTTATTTAACATGATTGGGGGCCAACTAAAGCGATTTGCCAAAGCAAGGAAGGATATAATTGTAGCAGTTAATGAGACGGTGAGTCATCTGCCAATGCAACAATTTATTTCATGTGTAATCCAGAATTTATTTTTACGTCACTTCATTATATTATATGAACGCATACATCAACAGTATTCATTGGATACATGACATTTTTTTGATGATTACATCTTCAACATTTCACATTTAATATGGATGGAGTTTTATTATTAGTTGATGTCAAGAAAGGTTGTCATATGTAGTATCTAACCATAAATGTAGGGTAGGTACCAAATTATACTGTTTGTTTATAATAGATTAATAGGGATGGAGTTCTATTATTAGTTGATGTCGAGATTCAAGAAATGTTGTTATATTTAACCATAAGTGTAGGGTTGCTACCAAATTATACTGTTTGTCTGTAGAAAATCTGCTTTTCAGATTTGTAAAATAAGCCAAATATAAGGTTTTTAGTTTATCAGAGGTAAATTGTTAACAATGTTATCTTATTAGTTGGCTAATTCTCTAGAAAGCATACCCTTGAGAAAATATTGGAAATAAATGGAATTGTGATAGTTATGAAGTTTACTTTTCTATGTATGTTTCTTTTGACTTCAATGACTTCATGTAATTTTTCATGACCCAAGAGTCTGATTGAATAGGTCAGGCATATGTTTGAAGAAATTGATTACATCCTTGAGGGACAGAATGCTGAGCGGTTTGCTTCTCTCTATGGTTTCCGTGACTGTAAGTGATCTCTATGCGACATCTAATGTGTCATTGTTGACCCTAATACCTAGTTTTGTGAAGCGCTAGAGATTTTTTTTTCATTCATTATTCATGTTTTAATTGTCTAATGAACATTTACTAGCCTATTTGATAAATATACCTAAAGAACATCACAATTAAACATAACCGAAGAAATACTGAAACATGCATAATTAAACCCATCATAACTCCATACATAAATGGAGTGACTCACTTAGGCTAGGAAAAACATTGGAAATCGAAGGTGGAGACCATGAATCTCAAGTTTTTGCAAGAGCAAACATAGAGCAGAATTTGAAAAGAAACAGATTTGAATTAGATATTTAGGTTCAATGCGCTAAACGTAAATCTTAATTTGGCTTTTCCTTTGATATGCTCATATTTTCGGGAGATTTGAAAGAATATGCAAGGACAGAAATTGGGTGGTGGATGGCTATTCTTTGTGTTGTTCAAACAAAGAAGACCCGATAGTATAAGAATGTACCAAAACCTGCATATGCTTACTTTGTTCAGAATGTACCAAAACCTGCATATGCTTTACTTTGTTCCCTGCTACAATATATTTTTCAAGGCAGGAAAATGGGCGGGTCAGGTCAAAACAGGTTCAGGTCCAGATGGGCAGTTTTGAAAATGGGTCCCTAGTCAAATGGGTCAGGTTGATGTGTTAACCACCACCCTCACACACACCAAGTTTCATAAGCAATAAAATATTTACACAGTGGATTAGTTGACTTCCATTGTGTTGCTTGAATTGCCAGTCCTGAGTTTTCATTATGCTGTCTTGCGTAAAATTCTTAGATGCTTATAATTATTGCAGCTCAACAGGAAGATACATACCCCCAAGAAAAATGGGTTAAAGTTCCAAAGATATATTGGAACTACACTCGAAAAGCTGTGCTTACAATGGAATGGCTGGATGGTATTAAGCTTAATAATGATGCTGCATTGAAGGCAGCCTCTCTAAACCGGAAAGAACTAATAGATAAGGTGTCAGGGACAATTAAAGTTGTTTTTTTGTGCTTAACTTTTAAATAAGTTGTTCTTGTATGGTTTTTATGTTGCGCAAAGTGCACAAAATAAAAACGAACCTAGTACATTTTTCATATTTTAGCAACAAAGTGTAAATAAGGTATAGAATAGAAACCAACTTAATGGTATACTGAATTTAGCTACCAATTTTGAACTTATTACAACGGTAGCAACGGGTGACATCTTAATCGACATTTGTGTGTGTATATGTCACATGGCAACTGATTTGCCATCTAACCTTTATTTTAAATGTAAATTCAAAAAGATTACTCTTTCAAACCCGTAAATATTTATTTTTTTCACATATGCATTGTTGCAAATGTGGCATCTGCTCTGGCGGCTAGCATGGCTTCAACCTATGCCATATCAGCAATTTACAAACAATTGGTTAAAGCAATTTGTAATAACTTGTAGATCGATTTTTATGTTATTCTAATTCAAATTTTGTTGCTGACATATGGAAAAGGTATTAAATGGCACGTCTATGTTTGGTTAAGTACATTATTTCGTGAAGGTTCAGTTGGACCCGAATGTTTATTTTGTTCACTGAATTTAGCCTTTTAGGGTTTGTACTGCTCCCTGATGCAATTACTCGAGGTCGGTTTTTTTCATGCTGACCCCCATCCTGGAAACCTTGTTGCTACTAAGGAGGGGGCTCTTGCTTACTTTGACTTTGGGATGATGGGGGATATACCACGTCATTACCGTGTTGGACTTATCCAAGTGGTAATTATTATTATATTTGTATTCTTAAGCAAGTATTACTGGTTAACTTATAGTATAAAGCACCTTTTTTTTTCTTATGATGTTACGATGCAAATGTTCAATCAAAATACATCCTGATTAGTTTTGCCTTTTGTTTTCTCTTTTATCTAAATCGTTATTTTAATCAGCTTGTACACTTTGTGAATCGTGACTCTCTGGGATTGGCCAATGATTTTCTCTCTCTGGGATTTCTTCCGGAAGGGGTTGATATGCAGTTGGTTTCTGATGCACTTAAAGCATCCTTCGGTGATGGCACCAGACAGTCCCAAGATTTTCAGGTTCCTTTTATAAAATTGTATTATATTCTGATGGTATTTGTAACATTTTTGTCCAAAAGATTATTGTGTTTTGCGAAATTTGCCTCATAGTCAGTGGCGAAGCTTGAATTTTAAGATGGTGGGGGCCGAAGTCACGAGACCCAAATTCACGCAATATCAAATCAAATCGGTGGTGACCGGACTCAATATATACAAAATTTTCAAACAAAAACGGGGAAATTTACACTAATGAGCCAAAAAAACATTGGGGCCGGGCACCCCTGACCCTTCTTGAGCTTCCCCCCTGCTCATAGTGAAAAGGTTTTAACTTCTTTTTTTCTTATATATGAAATGGCAGGCAATAATGAACCAACTCTATGATGTTATGTACGACTTCAACTTCGCTCTTCCTCCTGATTACGCATTGGTAATTAGGGCACTAGGCTCTCTTGAAGGAACAGCAAAAACATTGGACCCTGATTTTAAGGTTGTTGAAAGTGCATACCCTTTTGTCATTGGACGGCTTTTGGCGGACCCGAGTCCCGACATGAGGAAGATATTAAGAGAACTCCTTATCCGTAATGATGGTTCCGTGAGATGGAATCGCCTAGAACGCCTGGTAACCCTTTTCAATTCTCAAATCACATATAATTTATATCGAAATGCGCCTAATGTTTTGATTTTGGTTGGCTCCAGGTAGCAGCAATATCCGAACAGTCATCTAATAAATCTAGGGAAGCTGGTAAAGATGGTAAGAAACCATCTACAAGTCCACTGGAGGGTAATTCATTCGATATGCATGCTGTTGTTGCTGCTACAGAAGATCTTGTAAAGTTTATCTTATCTGATAAGGCTTTCCGGGTGCGTCTTTTTATCATCCGTGATATAGTCCAAGTGGCAGATATATTTCTTCAAGATCAAGTTACTTCTTGCATGTTTGATGAGAATCTTGAGCCAAGATTTACAGTTGAATCTGAGGTTGGTTTGATCATATATATATATATATATATATATATATATATATATATATATTACTACTGTACAGTTCATATATATTTGCTGCACTCTTATTCTTACATATATGTTTACAGGGGCATGCCACTCTTAAAAGGGTGGTTAATGGATTGTTCTACTTTTGGCAAGCTGTGAAAATGGCACCGGAAGCATGGACGTCTATGATGATTCGCATGGCGTTGAACCCTGAGATTCACAGATTTTATTTTGATATTGCTTCAGCCTTGTTCTTGCATTCTAACCGTAGGATTCCGGACATAATGTGGATTTGTCTATCCAGATTTCTTCACAAATTGGTGAAATCTTAGCAGGTATTAAAGTGCATCCAGAGGCTGTACACATCTTGATGATTATGGTATATTTTTTATACGAATCAACTGACCGTTATGACCCTTGAAACGAGTTTTTTGAAGATTAGTGTTCTTATAGAGATTGATGGCAATTTAGTCATTTTGATATGTAAAAACAAGCTAGAAATAGTTTTGATGTTTGAAACACTGATAAAATAAGATAGTAAATTTTGTTGTGTAGGAATGTGTTGTTTAGAATTGCCTTGTTTGGTAAAGAACTAAAGATACATCATCATATTATCAGCTTTGTTTGTTTACTATACCTGATAAAACAAAACTGTGATCTGCAAACACCGATGAATCGACTGATTGTCTTAACTTATTGGGTTAGGTTGTATTAGTGGTTTGAATTAGTTATTTTAAGTTAGATTTAAACCAATTGGGTTAGTTAGGTAACGGTTGTAAAAGGATATATGTAATAACCTGTAGATCTTTGTTAACGTAATTTTTCTAGTCACAATCATCATCATACACAGTTAATCACACTGGGGTCTGGAGAGGGTAAAATGCAGACATCCTCAGTGGCGAAGCTTGACCCGCCCCTCCCTGCCCCTTAAAAGCTACGCCCATGGACATCCTTATCTCTACCCTAGGGAAATAGAGAGATTGCTTCAAGTGAGACCCCCTGGCTCGATAGTGGTTTTATAGCAAGTCTCGGACATAAGGCACGTAACACTTACCAGTAGGGACAAGCCCAATTGGTGCATGTACCCCCTTGTCTTTTGGCTATCAAAGCCACCACATGACGTATGATTAGCCGTCCGTCATTTTTAATGTTATTTTCATAAAATTAGTAAAATAACATCAAAATTAGTGTAACTTTATTTTTGCACCCCGGGGCCACATATATGTACACAACCGTAAGCAAAGCTAAATCGTATATATCTGACACCAGTTTTAAACATCTTATAAACTTCAACCTACGTTAAACACTTGAATGTAATTTTTACGGACCTTTACTTTAGTTTAAGTGGTTAGATCTGTATAACTATAAACTTTTTTTTTAACGGCCAACAAATCAAACTAGAGCACTCTTCGGCCACCCTTTTGACAAATTCAAGTACTTCGAGAGTACCCAAGTTGTCAAACACAAATTCCGGGAAAAACCCGACAACTCACCCTCCCGTAGGCACGACGATGAGATTACAGGTAAAACCTGTCTGGCTAAAAAATCAAACCCAGGATCCTCTGGGTCTCCTATCATTGTCCACCAATATCTATACCACTACACTACAATGGTATTAAATTTAACTATAAACTAAATCCTTTCAAGGGGATAAAGTTTTCTAGTTGTAAAAAAAAGTTCAAACCTAAAAAAAAAACTTTGTAAAAAGTAAAAAACCACTATTTTTCAACTTTGGTTTTATTTTAATTAAAATCCAGGTCATAATTATTATTAAACGTGTAGTGGATGACTTCCCTTTGTTCTTGTGATTGTGGCCCCATAGACTTTTTAACAACTTTTTGAGTAATTTCTCTTTATTTTCGTTTCCATCTCATTTTGTTTACCCCGTAAGCTATACGAAACTATTTTTTAGTTTTTTATTTTCTAAAATTTACAACGGAAAATATACTTTATTTTCTTGCTCACGACAATGCTTTTAGTGGCAATAAAGTAAAAATTTGTTGTGAATGTTTAGACATCAATCCCCGACATCAACAAATTTACTCTACGATACATGGTTTACCTCCTTTATTTTGAGAGCGGTTGGTGAAGACGCCCTATGGTAGCGTACACCACCTTTTTACTTTATAGATGTATAAAAACTTGTTACAAAATATGTTTGAAACACGTATAGATTTAATGTGTATGACGATGATCATTTCAAAATCAAGGGCGAAGTATACTTGGGGTCAGGGGTGGCCTTGCCCCCCCCCCCCCCCCCCCCCTGTTTTTTGGCGTAGTAGCGGAAATTTGCGATTTTCTTAGGTAAATTGAGTCTGGGTTGAGTCCGACCCCCGCCAATTTCCACTAACGACCGAAAAAAATTGAGTTCGGCCCCTGCCGATTCCGAAACCAAGCTTCGCACTGTTCAAAATAGAAAAAACCAATAATATTTTCCATCGATTTTAACAAAATATAAATTATTAAATTAAATAAATCATATATACTTGTCCAAAACACATTGTCATTTCACCTGTTTTTCATGTTCCTAGCACAAATTCATAATCATTACAAGAAATATTCCAAAAAAAAACCCATTAAATGTTCTATGCACAAAAAGGTTTTCCTTTGCTGCCGGTGAGTAATAAACTATAAACTAATAATAATATTAATAATAATAATAATAATAATAATAATAATAAAAGATTATTTCCAACACTCCATCACCGGACCTTCTTCTCTCATCAATGATGCAAACATCTAACGATACTATCAACGAAGTTGCTAATGATGCTGACCAGAATGTTTCAGAGGTTGTTCTTTGTTTGTTTTTATAATAAAGTTTTAATCTTTGCATGTGGGTTTTATGTTCTTGGTTAATTCTTGAAATATTATTGTTTACCCAGTTACAGATTTAGCTTTAATTTGTTGGGTTTGATTTTTCATTGACTTTATGTTCCTTTTTAATAGGGTAAAAATTACGCTACATCTTTTTAGGGTTTTGAGAAAAAATTATTAATTTTTGAGATCTTTGCATGATTTTATTTGAAGAAACCCTATTTTGATGATTTGTTTGAACTGTATAAAAATCTTGAATTAATACTTGCAAATACTAGGTTTCTACTCAATAGTCATTTTTTTTTAATGTTATTGTTGAATAGTCAAATTTTATGTTTTTATATTATCATTGTGAGTCTGTGTCCATTTCATAGTTTCAAATATAAAATCTTTGATATTAAATGCAAGCAGTGGCGAAGCTTGACCCGAAGGTTCGGGGGGTCGGAAGTCACTAGTTTCGGGGGTCGATATCCTATATTTTCAAAATTTTCTATACGAATACTATATAATCGGCACTTCTATGCGAAAATTCGGGGGGTCAGCCGCCCCCGCCGGCCCCAACTAAGCTTCGCCAGCGAATGCAAGAAACTTTGTTAAGAAAGTTGGTTCAAGCTCATATTATTCGAATCCGGTTAATCACTATCTGTTTTATAATATAATTAGTAATAGTAATATTTGGCATTTGCAGATTGATGCTAATGTCAAAGAGTCCAAAAATGAAGTAAAAGGTACTGAAAAAAGCATTCGTCGTTCGGATTTGTCCCTCAATATACCTCCGAGACATTCGCATTTTGGCAGTAGAAGTGGGAAGGCTTCGCTTCCGTCGCCTGGTATTTCGTCCAATGGTGCGACCTCATCTCGGGGCATTTTTAGAGGTTTAAGCTTTAAAAAGAAACATCCTGCAGATGGTGAAAGTAGTTCTCTTCTTCATCCTGACGCAAATGCACCGCCACCTGAAAGCCCTGTTGTGACCAACATCATGTCCACTTTATATGGGAAAAGGTGTGCGTCTCTTCCGGTCAAACATGGGACAAACCCCTCCCCTGCAGCCACTACACCTGTTTCAGCTAGGACATATAGTGAACAGCAAAAAACACAGGCAAGCTATTCCTGAGAATTGCATTACACCTGTTTTTTTTTTTTTTTTTTTTTTTTTTTTTTTTTTTTTTTTTTGTAATATAACATCTGTCTTATTTGTCTCTCTCGCAGACAAGGGCGGTTCAACCTACTGTTTCGAGGTCGCTTTCTGTGCCCGGAAGGAACATTGTTATTGTAAGATCGGTTTCATTTGCAGTCCGTAAAGATAATGATCAAATTGATAGTCATGATGGTATGTTCAGCTGTCATATTTGAATTGCAACTATGAATCTCAATTTACTTGTAGCTTATTGGAGATGATTTCATGTTAAAATGAAGATGAAATCAATCCTGTTCAAGTGGAAAATGACGAAGAGATTGACGAGGAAGAAGCTGTTTGCAGGATTTGTTTCGATACATGTGATGAAGGAAATCAACTTAAAATGGAATGCAGCTGCAAAGGTGCACTTAAACTTGTACACGAAGAATGCGCAGTTAAATGGTTTAGTGTCAAAGGGAACAAAAACTGCGATGTTTGTGGTCGAGAAGTCTCAAACTTGCCAGTGACTTTGCTTCGTATGCCTAGTTATGTTCAAAGACAAACCATAACCGCACAAAATCAACCGCGTTTGGATTCAGGGACCATTAGGTGCATAAAATTTTAATCTTTTATGTAAATTTTATAAAATCATTTTAAGTTACGCGATTATTAGTCTGATTTCTACTTAATTTACTTGTTTATGCAGTGCTTGGCAGGATTTTGTGGTGTTAGTTTTGATTAGTACGGTTTGTTACTTCTTTTTCCTTGAGCAGCTTCTGGTGAGTCGCGTTATGCGTATATATTCTGTTTTGAACATTCGACCGAAATGTTTTTTTCATTGCTTCTGGTAACAAGTCCTCATTTGCAGATTCATGACATGAAAACTCAAGCTGTCGTGATTGCTGCACCGTTCGCTTTTACATTTGGTCTTTTATCATCTACCTTTGCAGTTATTCTAGGTATCGCTTGTTTCAAATTTTCGTGTTATTAGATGTTTCAACATTAACTCATTATAATCTTGTTCGGTTACAGCAATCAAGGAGTATATTTGGACATATGCAGCTCTTGAGTTTGCGCTCGTGGCTATAATTCTGCACTTGTTCTATTCGTGGGTAAGTTGCGCTATATGAAGAAAAATACAGAACAAGTCGACAAGAAATCATTAACGCTTTCACTTTTTTTTTCGCAGCTTCAGTTGAAGGCAATATATGCGGTAATGCTGTCTTCGGTTTTAGGATTTGGATTAGCGATGTCTCTCAATACGTTGTATATGCGCTACTATCTTTGGCGAGTTCAAGTTCCTCGAGAACCTAACACGGTTTGATTCAGAGAAATTTATCTTAAGATTTTATATCGGTGTAAATATCAATCTCGTCAACACGGGATTATTGAGAGGTTATTGTGTTTGTATGCAGTGTTTCATGAAAATATTGCTGTTGTAAAAGGAATCCACTATGTATTATCTTTTAAAATGTTGCTACCAGTATAAACATTCGACGACAGCATATAAATGTGTGGCCATGTTCGGGTTACATGATTTTTAAGTCGAATATGGGTCTTGGATACCCGTTTCAACCCATCAACCAAACCGAAACCTGCTAAGTCGACACGATTTGTATAGAAAACCATGAAACAGGGCTCAATATCAGTTATTATTGAAATACAAGGAGATATAGAGCACTTATTTAAGAGGCAGTATATCCAGTGTCTAATAAAGTAAAACACCAGAAGCAGCGAAAAGCTACAGAATCTGCGTAACTTCGTAACTGTGAGAAATACGAAGAGGAGATTGCTTCGAAACGGGTCTGTCTTCTGACCAAAGCTCCAAATTTACAGTCCCACAATCCCAGTGTATAAAACACTTGTAAACCTGGTCAATGTTGAATTTGTTGACCAAACCCAACCCAAGGCATTTGTCAACAAGCATCCATTCACCTGAACAGAAAATAATATTAAGTATATTATTATACACAAGGTAATCAACTTTATATATAAAAAAAAAAAAAAAAAAAAAAAAATTATTAAATTTACCGTTGGGACGAAGATCTCCTTCATACAGCTGCTCACCAGATTCTGGCCATACATCATGTTTGGATCCGTTGATGGAGGTAAATGAGATGTATGATTCGGTTGGGTGCAATAGACTAAATGTTGGATGTATTCTTAAACAAACAAGCCTAGAAAATAATGATAATAATTATCAGAGATTAGCGCAAAATCGCAAATTACTTGTATAAATTAATTTAAAAAAAAATACAACATACTGTCAAAACAGACCTTGAAAACCCTCCGGAACCAGCACCAACATTGCGCGCTACAAGGCTCGAATCAATAGTAAAAACTTTTGGGTTGTCTTGTGAGATTGATATATTTCTTTCAATAGCTAACCCGCCTCCAACGTCACCTTCCATTTTCAGAGATTCAACCTCTCCTGCTTGCTCAAGATCTCGACTGTATAAAAATAGAAATGTTTTTTTGATTATTTGAGAAAAAAAAAAAAAAAAAAAAAAACCATCAACTTACTCAAGAACAGTATACTGTTCTGTACAGCCAGCGGAACGGTACTCAGTACCACTGTATTCTTCATACCCGTTCATTTCAACCCGACTATGAAGCCATTGAGTTCCTGTCACAACATCCAAAACATATGATTTAAAAAAAATAAATTATAAATTTTTATATTTAATAGTTTATTAAAGTGTTTGGACAATAATAAAATGTGATAATTTACTAGAAGGAAGGTGCTCCATAGATATAATTCGGCCTCCGATCCAAGGGACCACTTTGAGTGCCCATTCACCACTTTTAACTTCTACAGGAGCTCCTGAAAGCTCAACCCCTTTATGTCCAGACGCCTTCTCCACATCAGGAATAAGCTTTGCGGTTTCTGCAATTTAATTTGTATAATATAGAGTTAATTACGCCCCCCTTACGGTGTGCGCATATAATGTATATATGTGTGGCCCTCGGGGGGCAAAAGTAAAGTTGCACTAGTTTTAACGTTATTTTACTAATTTCGTGAAAATAACGTTAAAAACGACGGACGGTTAATCATGCATCATGTGGTGGCGTTGATAGCCAAAAGACAAAGGGGGTACATGCACCGATCGGGTTTGTCCCGATTGTTAAGTGTTTTGTGTCTTATGTCCAAGGCTTGATACCAAACCACATCGAGCCGGGGGTCTCACTGGAAGCAGCCTCTCTATTCTTAGGGGTAGAGGTAAGGCTGTCTACATCTTACCCTCCTCAGACCCTACCTTAGCTTTGCTATAGGTGGGATTAACTAAGTATGATGATGATGATAATATAGAGTTAAATACAAAAAAAAAAAAAAAAAAAAAAAAAAAAAAAAAACATACACAACGTATCGTAAAGAAAAAAGATGCATACTTACCCATCCGGGTCTTGTAGTTATTCTTGCTATCCGAAACTAGTTTCGATACTTCATTTTCTGATGGCATATCGATCTGCAGGTCTTCTCCGTCAGTACCCCATGCATCAACCTGAAAGCAGAAAGTAAAAGATGGAGAACAAAATAGAAAACTAAGAACTAGACAAAATAGATAAATATAAAGCACATACCATAGCTCCTTCACCTAGTAATAGGTGTACATGTAAGCGGCGTTTTGGCCTCGCCCACAATCCTTCAGCCTTGGAAACCCTAACTGTGACAACTGAAGATTTGAGCTCAGTTGTGTATGTTGTTAGGAGATAACCTCCATTAGTATATTCATAGCTGTCACCATCATCTTCAAACAGAACACCTTCAGCTTTTCCTGCAGTTACAAACTCGGTTACGTGATCTGTTTACAGGTGGTCATTTCGATCCTTAAGCTTATGAATGAGTTGATTCTCAAATGGGTCAAATTAAGAAAAAAATAGCCAAAGCAATTTTTACCGCATACGTCCTCCTAAATTGTTTTCATTAAAAAAAATATTATTATTGTAATAACTTAAAGGAGTAATGGATTTAAATAATCCCTACCATTGACTATTGGCTAATAACAGTCCCAACTACAAAAATAACCACTAGCGGTCCCAACTTTCAGACATTTTTGCTCTCAATGGACCCCCCGTTAACTCACACTAACGCCATTAGCTGAAACTCACAATTCTAGGCAATTATTCACGGGATTTGAAAGAGGGAATCGAGACGATGATATTGATATGTTCAATTGCAGAAATAAGCATGGTTAGTCAGTTGTAGGTTGATGTTCTCTTCAGAAGGGATGACCGGAACCGACGATTAAACCATCGAACCATGCTCATTTATGGAATTGAACATACCAATATCATCATCTTGATTCCCTCTTTCAAATCCGGTGAAAAATCGCCTACAATTGTGAGTTTCAACTAACGGCGTTAGTGTGAGTTAACGGGGGGTCCATTGAGAGAAAAATGCCTGAAAGTTGGGACCGTTATTGGTTATTTTCGTAGTTGGGACTGTTATTGGCCAATAGTCAATAGTTAGGATTATTTAAATCTATTACTCCTAACTTAAACATTGTTTTACTATTCATAATATATAATTTTATTATTCATTAAAAATGACGGACAGGAGAGAGTTTGTGGCCACATATTGTTACCATTTTCATCCAAAGCAACAAGCAACGAAAGATCATCATTTAGACTAGCTTCACCAACATGTTGATGAGGTGGACCGAATGGGATTATTGATCCACCTTGTAGATATAGTGCAGGTAAATCCTGAAAAACCAACGAATTATGAGACCATTTATCGACATAATGCCATTAAACTGATAAACAAGACATTCAAACAATTCTTTCATACCGGATGGGAATCTTCAAAATCGAAACTCATCCAAGTGCCATTAGGCAATGCATGCTTCAGTTGATGCACCCCAAGTTCACTCACGGTGCTGCCACGTTACAACTTATCTATGATTCAAATGCAGTACAATACTGTAATCCATACAAGAAAATAAACAAAAGATAGAACCTTGAATATACAAGAAGTGGCCCCAACAGGAAAGAATTCTCGATTGTTCTTAATTGGGAGTCCTTGGGATCTGCATAAGAATTATGAAATTTAAGCAACCCAAAATTAAACACTAATAAATGGAATTTACCGTTAAAGCATACCGGCAAAAAAGGTAGGAGTTGCCACAGGTAAACCTTTTGTATGTGCTAAGTAGAAAAGTGTATATATGTGTGGTATGAGACGGTATCGCCTCTTTAGTGCCAACCGACAAACTTCCTCACACTACGAAATGCACACAAGATTAAAGGATGAATATTTACTGCAATGAGATCTTTATGATATTTATAAATACTCGTGTCACTTCAACTGATTTATAATCTGACCAGGAAAGAAAATATGACAAACTGTCAGAAAATATGACAAACTGTCAAACATAACTATTTCTAATAATTCTATTTTACTTTTGAGAAAAATTTTAACAATAGTTATTTTTAACAGTTTGTCATATTTTTTTTATTTTTTATTTATTATTATTTTTTTTATGTTTATTTTACAATTTTTATGTCATATTTTAAAAATAATAATAATAATAATCTTTATATGGGACAATAAACACCTCCTCTCCAAAGGACCAAGGCTCATGATCAGTGGTTCCCTTTTCAGAATGCCCACGACAGAAAGGAAACATAGCTCCAACACCGAGCCATCTCCCAAATAACTTGGGTGTCGCATTGCCAGCAAAGCCACCAACGTCTGGCCCAGAAAGTGGTTGACCACTAAGCCCCTGAACAGCAACCGAGCAAAATGTGAATTTATATAATGTTAATTACTTTAAAATAAAATGGTAGTTAGAAACTTATAACATAACCTTACCAGTTGGAGTACCATGGAAATGCTCATATGTAGATGCTCCCAAGTAGAAAGATTATCCCCTGTCCACGTGGCAGCATACCTCTGACTACCTATAAACCCAGCGCGAGTAAGAACAAATGGCCGTTTATTTGGATTGGTTAATTTCATTCCTGTGTACGTAGACTTTGCCATCAGCATGCCATAAACCTAAATCAGAACTTATGTCAGTAAAACGTTCAGATATCCTTCAGCACTAATTATAGTAGAGGTGTGGCGAGATGGGCAGGCCGGCCGGGGGTTGGTATCGGGTCAGATGGGTTGGGATCGGGTTTAGTTTGGTCAAGCTGCAAGTCTGCAACCGCCTTTTGAACTGACCCGTAAACAGACATAAGAAGTAAGAACATATGAAGTAGTTTTACATTGTGATAGTGCAAGTGATTTTGATGACCACCAAGTTCAGCATCCCCCCTATGAATGTTACTCTCCGGCATTGTTTTTGTTATGGACTGACAAGGAAAACACGACCAGTGAGATAATAATCAGTAATAAAGAAAGAAAACTTTATAAACAAATGGCGTAAATATCACACCTTGAAAACAGCTGGTTCATTCATATCATTCCATATACCATCCACACCGTTAGATATAAAATCTTTGACTAAATTAGCCCACCATGAACGAGCTTTCTCTTGAGTAAAATCAGGGAAAACACAAGGTCCTGGCCATACCTCTCCTATAAAAAATGGAGAAAGAAACTTATGAGAATCAATATAAAACCATTGTAACAGTAAATTTACTAAACGTACCAACAAAAGGCTTTCCGTCTGCTGTCTGAACCCATATGTCTTTTTCTGATCCACTTTCATATACAAAGTAACCTTTTTCATGCTTGATCCCAGGGTCAAGCATCCAGATGGCTTTGAAACCAGCATCATGAAGATCATCCGCTAGAGATTTTGGATTAGGAAAAGTCTCCTAAAACAATAGTCAATAAATAATACACAGAAACTGATACATCATTTCTGAAAAATTTAGTTATGGTTGAATCACGAGTGGAACATAGTCGATAGTCAAGAATACATACCTTATCAAATGTGAAACATCGAAAGCCATCCATGTAGTCAATATCCATCCATATGACATCACAAGGTATACCTTTATCTCTAAATGTTTTGGCAATCTGCACAGTAAAAGCAAATCGTAGATATTCATATACTTAGAATCAGAAACGTTTAATGTGGCAACTAGAAATTCGTTTTATTTAAATAGCACAATTTAACATACCTCACGGACACGCGTATCAGAGTCATAGCTCCAACGACACTGTTGATATCCTAGTGACCACTTTGGTGGCATGAAAACAGTTCCTACCACAAAAATACCAAGGATGTCACCTCAAATATAAACATTAAAACTACAATCATGTTTCATTCATAGTTCAGATAATTACCAATTGCATGTGACAACGATGTCAAAACATTGGTTGCTGAAGCAAATGGACCAAATGTAATCACGGGATAAGGTGAGGGGGCAATTAGCTTTACTGTCGATTCTTTACGCAGATCAATCTGTCGAATATATTAAAAAAATACATTTACAACTATAATAGCATAGCATTCAGAAAATGAAACAGTGACATAAGTGAGAAAAGCACCCCGCAACGTTTTGTTGTATCAGCAAGAATCCCTAATGCATTTCCATTAGGAAGAATAGCTAGAACCCACGGATGTGACTGGTACAAAGATGTGGTTCCACTTCCATACCCCCATGCATCGGTGTTCCAAGTAAAAACCTGTGTTACTTGCATTAATCAGTAGTTCAATACCCGACCCGACCCGAACAAAACAGCTCCAGTTATTAATTTATAAAAAAAAAAATATGAAAAAAAAAAAGTAAAAACCAACCCTTTTTCCTGTTCTTTCAAGCTGTCCGCTAACTTCCCCTGTTCCATAAAATGAGGTTCCTGCTGGAAACTAATTACCATATTCACTATCATAAATAAGATGCATAAACACAAAAATCTAACAAAATAGAAGTTAACTTCCACAAGGTCTAGATAGCTAACCTCAAAACACACAATTTGTTGCTCGGCTACGAACTCGTAAGTCGGGATGTATGATGGAGTTTTGTGATCATTTACAAGGGGTGTGTCTCTTTCTTTAGGATTAACA
Organism: Ambrosia trifida; assembly: GCA_028751855.1. NCBI lineage: Eukaryota > Viridiplantae > Streptophyta > Magnoliopsida > Asterales > Asteraceae > Ambrosia > Ambrosia trifida. The sequence continues at coordinate 4,501,793 of CM054128.1, forward strand.
AAAGAAAGACTGGGAAACGATGAGTTTCTAGCATCAGCTGAAGAATCAAACCTGAAAACACCTTCTTCTAATATTGGTTCGAAAACCATTTGACCAGGTTTGACTTCCATAGATGTCCCTGCACTCTCTCCCATCTTACACCCTAATAATATCCTGTATCTTGTTTTCTTATAGTTGTTTCTATAAAACAGTTAACCTATTTCAGTCAACTCTTTATAGTCCACTAAACAGTATCAGATACAATAAAAAAACAATCTTTATAAAAGGGGTTGACCACAAATTCAAGATTACATAACTAGTAACTGATCACTGACCATATTAAGATCAAGATTTTCATATTCATAAAAATAAGCTAAATTCAAGATTTATGCAACAATCTATCCATACCCTGATAAGATTCTGAATCTTGTGTTATTATTGTTGTTTCTACAAAACAGTTAACATATTTCAGTTAATTCCATACCATAATCAACTCACACTTCTTTATAGTTCACTAAACAGTATCTGATACAATTAAAAAAAAACAATTTTCACAAAAGGGGTTGACCACAAATTCAACAACAACAAACAACAACCTTACCCAGTGAATCCCACAATTAGCAAAGCTAAGAGTAGGGTCTGGGGAGGGTGAGATGTAGACAAACCTTACTCCTATCCTTGCGGGGATAGAGAGGCTGCTTCCAGAGAGACCCCCGGCTCCACACAACACACAGTCGACAAGCAAACAACACTAAAAAGTAAAAGAGAGCTACTGGCATTTAGAGACACAGTGAAAACGTCACGTAGTAAAACACAGGTCTACATGCCATCAAAAACAACATAACCCAACCCATACATACCCAAAAACAAATCACCCTTACAGACCTCCTACCAGTGCAAGAAAAAGTCTAAGCTCCTAGAACCACTCTACGATAAAACCAAACCCTCCCCTAATAATCCTTAACCTTAATCTTATGCCTCCACGAACACCTATCCTCGACCATGTCCTTAGTCCTCATAGGTGCATCTCTACTAAATCCTGCCTAATCCGCTCATCCCAAGTCAATTTGGGTCTGCCTCTACACCTCTTTCCCTCTATAGTGAGGGTTGACCACAAATTCAAGATTACATAATTAGTAACCGATCGTTTTCCATATTAATATCAAGATTATCATATGCATAATAATAACCTAAATTCAAGATTTATGCAACAATCTATACACACCCTGATAAGATTCTATATCTTGTGTTCTTATTGTTGTTTCTATTAAACAGTTGAAAATAATGCAGTTAACTCCATACCACAATCAACACACACCTCTTTATAGTCATCTGATACAATAAAGAAACAATTTTTATAAAAGGGGTTGACCACAAATTCAAGATTACATAACTAGTAACTGATCATTGTCCATATAAATATCAAGATTTTCATACTCATAATAATAAAGCTAAATTCAAGATTCATGCAACAATCTATCCATACCCTTAATATGTTTGATGCAAAAATGGATTAAAGAAACCAAATGATGATATGAATGGATACCTGAGAATATTACTGAAATTGTGATAAAATGAATTGGATTTGTTGGCAAATTTTATAAAATTGTTGGAGAGGATACAAAAAGGAGTGGGAAAGGTGTGAATTGAGGGAGTGCTGGTTGTGGTTACTCTCATTTGTGCTACTGATTGAGTGTTATTATTTATAATCGGACCACGTTATACGACATTAACAAATGTATGATTTCTCGAAATTAAATCAGATTTTGTTCAAACACGTGTACTATGGAAAACTATAGCTATTATGTTAAAAATCTCATCTTTGTGGTTTACCTATAATAATTCTAAGTTTTTTTTTTTCTTTATCGGTCTTATGTTTTAAATATTTTGCTATCATTGATCGTCCGTTAACTAAACTCGTTTATTTTTTAATACGTGGCAGTTAGATTGAGCTGTTGACGTGGCATTTTTTAAAATCGTTTAATCTTTAAACACCATAATAAAATCAAATTCTCCCCCATATTCCCCCAGTATTGAAACCCTAGAGTTTATATATTCACCCAATCGAACCCCACAATTGGAAAAGGGAAATTTAGGAAAAATGATAAGTTCATCTTCATCCGTTCGAACACAAAAACCCAAAATCTTTACACTTGGCAATAATGGAAATGTTTATTGTTATCATGACATGATTGTGATCAAGGTGGCTGGAAATCGTAGTTCTTGATCATGGCAGGAGTTTTATGGTTGCTCTTTTTGGCCAGTAAGTCAGTTTTATTTGATGTTTGTCTCATGACTTTAAAAGCATTTTGATTTTTGTATGTCTTTTGTTAGAGGAGGACAGATTGCAAGATCATCATGTTGAAACAAAAAATTGATGATCTGGTCTCAGATAGAGGCAATTCCAATCTACTTGAAAAAAAAAAAAAAAAAAAAAAAACTAGACACTAAAGAAGAAGGTTGAAAATTCGAAGGTGGAGAAGATGATGTTACAACAAGAGAACAAAAGTTTAAAACCTAAGTCGGATTTATCCAATTCCAAATCAAAGAAAGTGTATGTTGCTGCAGTTGTATTAGGCTTGCTATAATGGTGTGGTTTTTTTTTTTTTTTTTTTTTTTTTTTTTTTTTTTTTTTTTTTTTTTTTTTTGTAAATAGAATGAATGAAATGTATTACTTAAAGAATCAATGCAATGTTGTAATGTAATGGTTTTTTAATGAGTGTAATGGTTTTAAAGTGAATGAAATGTAGTGGTTTTTTTTTTGGCATAATATGTATATAAGATAGTTGCATGCAAATGGGTCAGTATAATGCACAACTGCAATCGGTCAAATGACATCAAATTTACAAATGGGCCAATAGTTGTGCAATTATGCTAATGGTATCAGCAGGTGATAAATAATATAAAATGTGCAAATGGGCCAGCAACTATAATGGGTCAACATTACAATGCATACAAATACAAGATTCAAACGGGTCACAACTAACAATACCATCAAAGTCATAATATTCATAACCATAACAAGATTCAAAATGCAACATAAGCATAACCATAACCATCCATGAAAGTTCAACCAAAATACAAACCAAGTTCAAACCAAAATACAAACCAACGTTCAAGGTAGTGCAACTGATGCTTCACCGGATATGTGGGTGGTTTTGCTGGACTTTTTAGGTTTTCCCCTTGACTTCGTTGGTGCTTCTGACATTTCTACCCTTCCTTTTAACTTTTGCTGAGTGGATTAAGAAGGCTGAGTGACTTGTGAAGGTAGTGTAACTGTTGACTTCTTACTCCCCTCTTTCTTGGTTATTGACTTGTGCTAGCTGAGTTGACTGTTGTAGTGCGTGTTGCCTTATTATGTCCCTTTTCATGACACTTTCTACAAGTCATCAAAATCCCATGCTTAGTTGACCACTTTTTTTCTTAACTTCATGAGAATCATTCCTTTTGTTTTTCTTGGGTCTGTCAGGGCCAATTTTGATTGATGGAGGATCCAAAGGAAAGTCAACTGTTGCGTAATATTTTTCTAAAAACATTAGAAGAATTGTGAATTCATAGTACTTGAGATACATTTGCTTCGTGTAATAACTGTGAATAAAGTCCTCAACATTCCTATTCACAAAACCTGCTACTATACATACATGATAACATGGAATATCAGTTAAGTCCCACATTCTGTGAAGGTTATGTTCTTCATATCCACTGACACATCATCAAAATACTTGAAACAAAGTGTTGCTTGATGGATATACAGTACATTTATAAGCCTAGTCTTTCTCTTTATCTAGAATCAAACACTCTAAAAATTAGTTATGGGGAATAAATATAAAACTTAAAGTTTTCGGGTATGTGCTTTGGGTAAACGGATATATAGTTTTGGGTAATCGGTTTTGGTATCATCTAATCTCATACTCATCTCATACCTGCAAACTATTTTTTTCCTATCCCATACCCGATCCCCTAACCATCTGGTATCGAATATACCCATCCTAAATGCTTCGGGTTTTGAATATACCCATCAACCAACGAATTCAATTTTTTCTTGCCGTGGTATCGGTTATATATTTTTTTCCTTTTACATGATTAGCAATTAACAAGATTATTTTGATTAACACAAATTAGCAATTAACAATAACTTTTAAAAAAAATATATTAACAAAATAAAGATGTAAAAAAAAATTAACAGAGTGAAAATTAACCTTTCTATATGTACTTAGCAACTAACAAACTATTTAACATAGTAAAGATAGAACAATTAGGGCATAAAATATTACCTCTAACTCTCTAAGGCTTTGTATATGGTAGAAATAATTACCTTTACACTCTGTTCCAGAGTTTTTTGTAGGAGGGAAAGGGAGGGAATGGGAGGGATAATAAAGAGGTTTTTAGAGTGATTTTCAATCTTTCCAATTTGGAAGGAATTGGAGAGAATTAAAGAGGAGGGAGATCCTTTCTCTTTCATCCTTTAATGAAATTCTAGAACAGAGTGTTATGAATTTAATTAGGCAGGGTATAAACAAGATACTAAAATTTGTGAAAAAAAAAAAAAAAACCCTCTAGATACAACTAAAGAAGTTTCATGTACAAACAAGAGAAGACTACGGGGCTGTTTGCTAGCCTCTTAATGATCATTTAGATGCTAGCTCTTAATGGTTCGTAGCCTCTGAATGGTTAAGAGGTAACCTGAAGTCTGAATGGTTAAGAGGCAACCGTTAAGATGTTACCTCATAACTGTTCACAATTAAGATTACATCTTAACCATTAAGAGACTATGAATCATTCAGATGTAGCCTCTTAATAGCCATTCAGAGGCTACCAAACAACCCCTACATCTTAATTATTTATGTACAAGTAGCTTATGTATGAGTTACAAACAATCAAATAGCTTAATGTACAAGCCGAAGTAGCATCCCTCAACCGTCTACCTGCCTTCTCCAAGCCGAAGTAACAATATCCGCTCGTCATACGATAAGGTGCCTCACACGAAAATCACTGCCTCATGACAATAAGTATCACCTCCACTAATGTGGTTGCGACGGGTGGTGGTGACGGCGGTGGTGGGGTGGGTGGGTGGCGGCGACAAGTGATGGTGATGGTGATGGTGGTGGGTCATGGTGTTATTATTAGGGGTGTTCATGAGCCGAGCCGAGCCGAGCCAGGCCAAACTCGGGCTCGGATTTGACACCGAGCTGAAAATTTAAGCTCTTGCTCGACTTTGGTTTTTAACTGAGCCGGCTTGGCTCAGCTTGGTTTCACTAGAATTTGAAAAGAAAAATTAAAAATAGCTTTCATAATTCAATAGTTTAAAATATTATTCATTGGTTCAAAATAACCTATTCAAAATAAGTTCAACTTCGTACGTTACAAGCTTAAATCAAGTTCAAACAAATACAAAATTAATTCTAAATTTCAACGAAATATAGCATAAGTTCACCAGCATAAATATGCAATAAATGTTCATTGCACTCTCTCTTTGAAATCAAAAGTAGTATTAAGTTTGATAATTTGATTACTTGGACAATTATAATTATGCTACGGTTTTTATGAAATAACATATGATTAGCTTTAAATTCAATCCCAACACACAATTGCTATACTACCATTAACAAACATTAAATATGTAACATGTTCCCCCTCTTTTTAACATTTTATAGTATCTTATATGTATATAAAAATAATTTATATTAAAAATCAAAATTATCCGAGCCAAACCGAGCCAAGCTAGGCTCGCATTCTAACCAATCTGAGCTGCCTCGGCTTAGTTTCAAACCGAGCTATATCGAGCAAACTTTTTCCGAGCGAGCTTCGAGTGCGCTCTGAGCCACGAGCTTTTTGAACAGCCCGGCCTAGTTATTGAAGTATGAAAAATGAAATGGAAAATAACCAGGGGTGGATGAAATGATTTTGAGGGAACGGAATGCCATGTGTAATGTGCGATTCTATTCTAGTGACCAACCAAACACATTTTGTTTCATTCTATCATGATGATCTATTTCATTCCACCTCTTATTCCTCCATATAACCAACCCCACATCATGTCGCTGTGAATAAAGCAAACCACATACGTGTACGTTGTTACCACACCTCTGACACACATGATAAAACTTGTGTGGATGAGTATATATTCTTAGCCCAACATAAAAGATATTTTATATTCTTCTTTTCCCACTTCATACGAGCTAATGGAGGACAAAAGGTATGATTCATCTTCTTTCATTCACATGCAAATAGTTATGTTCAGAAAGTGAGACAAGTTATTCAATATTTTTTTGAAATTTCAGATGTGCAGTTGTTACAGGAGCAAATAAAGGCATTGGGTTTGAAATATGTAGGCAGCTAGCTTTAGAGGGGATCGAAGTTGTATTAACAGCTAGAAATGAGAGTCGTGGGGTTGAAGCTCTACAAAAACTCAATGCTTCTGGCATTTCGAATGTCGTTTTTCATCAACTCGACGTCAAAGATGAAACAAGCATAGCAAATTTGACCAAATTCATTGAAACACGCTTCAAAAAACTCGATATCTTGGTAAGTAAAGGATTCATCTAACTTATAAATCATCAGAAAGACAAACGACGTATCCTGTGAAAATTGTAGCAATATCAATTCAAAGGGCTAAAGTCGAAGGACTAATTAATTGAGTAAAATAATAATTAAGTTTGTTTAATTATTATTTAAATTATCAACTAGTATTCGTATTAGGTTTAAGTTATGTTTCCTATTGTTTTGATAAGAGTAAAGTCCTTTTTGAGTCCCTGTGGTTTGGTCATTTTAACTACTTGAGTCCAGAATTCAAACTTGTCTCAATCTGAGTCCTAATGGTTTTTAATCTTAACTTCTTGAGTCCAAAAAACAAACTCTGTTAGATTTTCTCAGTTAGATTGTTATGAAATTACCAAAACACCCTTACCATTAAAAATAATAACAAAATGTATACATACATATGCAGACTTACACACCTACTCAACCCATCTCCTCCTCTATGCTTATAAACTGGATCCTACCAACACCAACACCACCACCACCACCATAAACCACCTTCACCACAATACCCCACCACCATCACAATACACCGTCATCGTCACCACGATACACCATTCCCTTTGCCACAATACCATCTCTCTCTCTCTCTTCTCCTGAAACACCAACCCTACCACCGTCCCACTACTTCTGCATCGTCACCACGATACACCATTCCCTTTGCCACAATACCATCTCTCTCTCTCTCTTCTCCTGAAACACCAACCCTACCACCGTCCCACTACTTCTGCATAAACACACAATACAACACCACCACTAGACCAGATCTTCATAACTACCACCACCGCCGCCATACCAAAACACAACCACTGCATATCTAACAACCCAACTGTTGAACCATACCACAACCATCGCCAGATCAAACCACCAGCAACTACCAAACCAGACCACCGTCATTGTCGTTACTACTAGGGCTTCAAAAAGCTTAGACGATGATGGGGCCTAGGGTTCAGGTCAGATTTGAAATCAATTTAGGGGTTAGGGTTTAGATCGAGGTGGAGCAGTGTGGTGGGTGGCTGTCCCGGTGAAACGAGTGGTGGTGGTTTTATGGTGCAGTGCTTGTAGGGTGGGGGAGGGATTGTGTGTACAGGTGGCAGTGGTGTTGAGGTGAGGGTGGCTCGGAGGTGGAGGTGCAGTGGGGGTGGGTGGTGGCGGTGAGCGGTGGTGAGGCAGTGGTGGAGGTGCAGTGGGGTTGCCGGTTGGGGTAGGGTTAGGGAAGAGATCAGTGAGTGCAGGTTTGTGTGTGTGTGAGAGAGAGACAAAGTGAGCTTTGTCTGTATATATTTGTTTTTAATGGTGAGGGTATTTTGGTAATTTTATAAAATCTAACTGAGAAAATCTAACAGAGTTAGTATTTTGGACTCAGGTGGTTAAAATTAGAAACCAGTAGGACTCAGATTGAGACAAGTTTGAATTCTGGACTCAAGTAGTTAAAATGACCAAACCACAGGGACTCAAAAAGGACTTTACTCTTTTGATAATTATCGTTTAGTATTGAAGTTCTGGAGGAATAATAGGATTAGAAAAACTAGCCTATCTAAGCCTTTGTTTCTTATGTTTTTAAAAATCCAAAAATTAATAAAAAGTTTTAGTTTCCTTCAAAGTTTAACATCCAACCAGTAATATTCCACTTTGAAAGTGGGGTCGAGGAGGGTGAGATGAGGCAAAGCTTAGAGCATTCACAATAGCTCCCCCATTTTTATGTGAGAGTAGCCCCCAAATTATATGGGGTGGTTTTGAGAGTTTGTGAGTGAAGAAAAATGGGGAATCTACTGTTGATTGGTATATTTGGGATTATTTGGGAATCTTTTGGGGAAAACTGGAAACTATATTTATTTTTTAATATTTGTTGAAAGTGGTTGTGAGTGAAGGAGAGGGAAACTGTAATGATTTTTAATGTAATATGTGGTTGTGATTGGTTGTGAGTAAATGGGGGATGGGGAAGCTACCGTGAATGCTCTTAGCTCTGGCCAAGAAGATAGAGAAGCATATATAATTCATACAATGAAAGTTAATTATCGAATTCACATAAATATAAATCTTGTATATAGGTCAATAATGCAGCATGAGGTGGAGTTGTTTACCTTGATGATAAAAAATTTAAAGATGGAGGAGTCTTTGTATGTATTTCTCTATACAAATCTTTAAATAATATGTCCTTTTTCAATTTGTTTATTTTTAAATAAATATTAACTTGTTACAATGTTATACAATACTAATGTTTTAAAAACCGGTAAATACCAGCGGGTTATACCAGTATTATCGTTTTCGGATGGAAATCCGGTACGAAACACTCCAGTAAATACGGGAAATGATATCGATTTTATACCGCCGGTAAAATCCGCTATACCGGTGCTGGCATAGGTTAGTTTTTGGCTTATTTTTAGATTGTTTTGTTATTAAGGAATAACTTTTAAAAACTTAAAAACTTTAGATTATTTTTTAATTATTAATTAACTTTTTGATAGTATTTTAGTATTTAATTATGTATTTTTGGATTATTTTTTTGCGTTATGTTGTAATTTATGAAATTATATATATAACTAATCAACCCGGTTGAACCGCCCAGTACAACGCGGTTCAACCGGTTGAACCACTTTTTAGCCAAATCCGATATAATTAAAAAAAACCGGTTTTTAAAACATTGCCTAATACCTATGCAACACCTTTACAAACTTGATGTGGTGTTTGTTATATTTAGAAGCAAGTGACCGATGAGAATGTAGATCTTCTAACAGACGTTTTAGACGAACCTTATGATCTCGGAGAAGAATGTTTGAATATAAATTATTATGGAACCAAAAGAGTTACATATGCACTTGTTCCTCTTCTCCAACTCTCTAAATCTCCAAGAATTGTGAATATTAGCTCTGCTTATGGAGACTTGCACGTAAGTTAATTACTCATATTAATCACATAAAAATGTTAAAAAGTTTTACTTATACATAAAGAGTGACAAAGTCTTTCTTTTTGTTCTAGTGGTTTTACAATGAGGAGTTGAAACAAGAATTGCTTGATATCGAAAACTTAAGCGAGGAAAGGATAGACGAGATAATTCAATGGTTTTTGAGGGATTTTAAGGCGGCTAAGTTGGGGGAGAATGGATGGCCTTTGACTGTCTCTGCATATAAAGTTTCAAAAGCAGCTCTTAATGCTTACACAAGACTGATGGCAATAAAGTTTCAAAACATTCTTGTGAATGCCGTGCACCCCGGGTACGTCGTGACGGATATGACATCTAATACGGGAATCTATACTATAGAAGAAGGTGCTAAACCGGCGGTAATGGCTGCTTTGTTGCCGGATAATGGACCTTCTGGTGTCTACTTCAACAGACTGGAAATAGCTCCATTTACTTTAGCTAAAAGACCAATATAATAAGGACATTTTGTTATATTGTCTGTATGTAAGGTTTCCTTTTTTATTTGTTTGATCCTCTCTTGGCAGCTTCCACCAGTTTGAAATAGGGATGAGCATTCAAGCCCGAATACCGATCCCGTCCCGTCCCGATCCCGATACCGTACCGAACCGATACCGAACCGAGGGGTTTCGGGATCGGTATCGGTATCCATATTTATGGATTTTGGGTTTCGGTATTATCGGTATCGGTACGGGATCGGTACGGTATCGGTATTTTAAGGCAAAATACCGATACCATACCGGTACCGTACCGATACCGAACCGATACCGTACCGTACCGTATGTGTTCGGTATCGGGATCGGTATTGGGTTTTTGGATTTTTCGGTATCGGTATTGTCGGGATCGGTATCGGTTCGGTACCGATCCCGTCCCGAGCTCATCCCTAGTTTGAAATACTATCCACAGTTTAATAGAAACAAGAAATTTCCTTTAAAATATCTGATTATTTTTGGCAAAGAATGCGTCGATTCCACTTCGATATAAGTATACTAGTTTATCCCCGGAAGCTTCCCATAATAGACAAATCTAATATGAAATCACAAAATGTGTATACCATAAAAGGAATAAGCCGTTTTTTCCAGATTTTTTTTTGTTAAAGATCGGCACTCGATAACTCATTCTCTCACATATGCTCACTTTACACATCAGAATCGTCTATGATCATCATCATATCATTTGATACCAGTTAGGTGTTTTTTCCAAGATCACATCGCAGTTTTATAGTGTATTGAGGAAGTAACAAAGTCACACGTTGAATTAAAGTAGGGTTTACAAGTTATCGAGTGTTGATCATTTAAAAAAAAAACTGAAAATACGTTTTATTCCTTTTATGGTAGACATATCATTTTATCACTTCATATTAGATTTATTTTTCTCAGAAAGTTGAAAGATAAACTAGTCTACTATAAAAGCAAAGCTAGAGGCTTAGTTTTTAGACCCCAAAAAATGTTGGGCTTCAAAATTTTGACCCAACTGCTTTATTAGTATATGGCCCAAACCCAAAGTGAATTTGTTAGCAACCTATGACTTTAAAATCCACACTACAAGAAAACTGTTTTTTATTTATTTTTATTTTTTTGAAAATTGAACTTTATTCACACCAAACCAACTAACACACTCACTTTGTCTCGAGGAGAGACAAAGCGGTGAAAACACACAACCATATAAATGTGAAGGAGAAGTCTTGACTCAACTTTGGTTTCAAAACTGAACTAAATGAGAAGGGGAGGTCTTCAATAAACTTTAGGTAGCAATAAACTGAACTAAAGACTTGTATAGTGTTTTAGCAAACTCTAAAAAAGATTATGTATTTGGTACAACTTAATGTAAATGTTTTTACCTAACTAATTTCGACCGACAAGCTAGTACTTGCGTCTATTGTTTAACTCATGAGGGCACTATTTTACAATATCTAAACAAAAGGCCAATAATTTACTAGCCAATAGGCAATAGCCATGACCTTTTCCTACCATATCATCACACACATATATATAAACAAGCACTACTTGATAATTTATATAAAAAAAGATTCGAAGATATTGGTAGAATTTATGATTAAATAGGTTAAAACACATACTATTGTGGTTTTCGTAATTATCCTCAATTATAATAGACAAGTTTTATTGAAAAGTAAGATTTTTTTTTTTGTTTTTTTTTTTTTTTTTTTTTGTTTTCTTTCACAACAAAGTCTCCCACCAAAAATGTTGTAGAAAAGATATCATTACTTGATTGCAACATTAAAAGATTGATTTATATGGTAAATGTTAGTTGTGTCATGTGTGCTTAGGTAAATTTGGACATCATGTAGGAGGAATTTTGCATTGTGAAAGCATATGCAATTGTTGCAACATAATAAGATGTAACGATATGTTCAATCAATTCCTCTACCTAACCACATAATGGACATGACAAGGAGTTGTCTGAACGTTTCCTTGTTGAAGTGCATCTTTGGTAAGAATTTTGCCCACTTCAGCCCACCATCCGAACATTGACCTTAGGAAGCCATGTATTCAAATCAAAAGTAAAATCGTGGATCGAATCCCCAACCCATTCATATGGCTTGTTAGTATAGACCTAACCCAAAATGCCGACTTTAACATTGTTGAAGTTCTAGTAATTCATTCGGAAATAGTGGTTGTCACTTCTAGTTCCAAATCCATTTCAAGTTTCACCCGTTGTTGTGTATCTAGTTGCTACGGTAATGTTTTTGGAGGTTTCTAACCCGAAAAAGGACCATCTCCAGTCCAATTATCTATCCAAAAATGAATGGTATATATATATCCATCCTCAATAGCTCCTTTGACGAGGTTGTTAATGTGAATTAACTACTAGATCTTGATCCATTTTGCACATGTTCTTCCACACGAGTAACGTCCCAAATTGACCCTAATGCGAGCCCATATCCTCGGCCTGATGTTGAAGGCATCCACCAGTTTCCTCTACTATCTTTAGTCCTCCATGTTGTTATCACCACTTTGTTAATAGACTTGAGTTAATGTCATTTGTCAACTTGTAATTAGTTAAAAAAAAATATCAAGAAAAGGGTTTAAATGGTAAGTTTACGTAGAGGGGTCCTTATTGTAAGTTATAAAAGACTATAATGTAACATTCAAAATTATTGCATTAAGTCCTTCTATAATGAGCTCATGACTTGTAATAATGGAACAATAATTTAATCTCAAAGCTTGTCATTTATGGTTATATATATAATTGTTCCAAATATAGATAATTTTTAAGAAGTCATATGACACACTTTCTATTTATTAGAGGCTTGTGGTGTGGTGGTAAAAGTGTTGAGATTTTAAAGGAGGGGTTGGAAGTTCAAACCTCTTAAGAGGCAAAAAAATGTGGGAGGGGGTGTAGAAAATGCGGGAAAAAATAGCTGTTAAAAAAATCTATTTTTTTTTGGAAGGCAAATTTCATTAAAAACAAACAGGAACCGGGAATCTCCAAGGAGGAGACCCCGACGCCCCACCGTTACATTATGTTACATCAACATCAAAAGATTGTCAATCCTTCCAACCCATAACACCCTTTTTACTTCTACTAGTAAACCAAACATAACCTATAGCTTTAATATCGGCAACCAAATTCACCACCGATCGACTATTATCTTGGAAAATCTTTTCGTTTCTAGCCTTGCAAATCCTCCAGCACGTAATAATCAACATCCCGTATATCACCATCTTTCGCTTAAGCGGCCACGACGTATCCTGTAGAATATCCTGGCTCGAAAAGAAGAAGAAAGGCGGCAACTTCATCCATCTCGAGATAGCATACCAGACATTACTCGCCAATCCGCACCCAGTGAACACATGATCCACCGTCTCTTCCTGGTCCTCACAAAGACTACACAAAGTACTACCACAATCAATGTTTCGCCTTTGTAACGCCTTTTTTGTTGGAAGTCTATCACGTAACAAACGCCACATAAAGATGTTGCACTTAATCGGAATCCACCTACACCATTTGAAAGAAGCTTCCGTTTGAGCAAATCGATCACCATCTATCCACTTCTTTACCGCTTGAACCGTAAACTCGTTACTCGACCCATGATCCCAATACCAACAATCATTATTGGCTCCCAACCGTTGGCCGAACAAAGCCTCACAGCAAAGAAATAATTGTTGCACCTCGACGGAATCACACGGCAGCCTCTTCCATTGCCAGTTAAGATACGGACCGCTATCACCTTCCGCCACACGATCCCGAACTTTACAAAATTTATCCCCCTCCAACCGGAAAATATCTGGGAAGAGATTCTTTAACGGGGAGCTATCAATCCACGGGTCAATCCAGAATAGTATTTCAGCACCATTTCCAACCCGACCTCTGATGACTTCAGTACTGCTACGGTTCCCCACCTTAAGCCGAAGACCACTTTTAATAATATTAGACCACGTACCATTGAATCTAGCATTATGAGAATACGCATCCCATCTACTTTGTGAGCCGTGAATAGCATCCACCACACGTCTCCATAAGGCGTTACCTTCATATCTATACCTCCAAAGCCATTTAACCAAGAGTGCTTTGTTACATTCACCCAATTTTCGAATACCCAATCCACCATATTTTATCGGCTTCGAGACATCTTCCCAACCCACCCAATGTAGTTTTCTACCATCATTATTACCTCCCCAAAGGAACTTCTTAATTAACCCTTCCAATGTATTAACTACACCAACCGGAGCAACAAAAAGAGACAAATAATATGAAGGGAGACTGACCAGAACTGACTTTATCAAAGTCAATCTACCTCCAATTGATAAAGTCTTGGACTTCCACCGAGTTAGTCTACTTTTAACCACATTAATCACCGGCTCCCAGCTAAGAATTCTATTCATATTACAACCAACCTTTATTCCAAGGTAAGAAAACGGAGTCGTCCCCGTTTGACATCCCAACTCGGACGCCTTTAAACCCACCTCCTCAAGGCCTTTACCCACCCCATATAAAGTCGACTTCTGGATGTTAATCTTTAAGCCAGAACACATATGAAAGATCCGAAGAATACGTCTTAAACACACCAAATTACTATCAGACCACTCCCCCATAACCATAGCATCGTCAGCATATAATAAATGAGATACCACAAAGCTACCATTATCAAACCCAACCCCCCTGAAAGCACCCACATCGCATGCCTTCTTAATAAGACCCGAGAAAGCCTCCATAACCATAATAAATAAAAACGGCGATAATGGATCACCCTGACGAATGCCCTTCTCACAATTAAATTCAAACGTTGGCGCACCATTCACCAGGACAGATGAACGAACCGACCTGAGAATCCCTTCTATCCACATACACCACAGCTCCGGGAACCCCATTTGTCGCATAACCGATATAAGAAAAGCCCAATTCACGTTATCATAGGCTTTTGCAAAATCGATTTTAAATAAAAATAATTCTGCACCTGACTTTCTAGACCAAGAAAGAACTTCACTAATCAAAAAAGGGCTGTCCAGAATATACCTGCCTGCCACAAAAGCCGATTGTGTTTCGTTAATGATAGAATCCATGACCGGCTTCAACCTGTTCGCCAAGAGCTTCGATATGACTTTACTGATCACCCCAATCAAATTAATAGGACGATACTCCTCTAATCTCACCGGGTCTTTCACTTTAGGGACGAGGGTCATAAATGAAGACGAAACTCCACGGCTAAAGGTACCTGTAACCGCAAAATTCTGCACTATACCCATAAAATCCGAAGAAAACAAGTCCCAATACCTTTTAATAAACCGGAAATTGAAACCATCCGGGCCAGGAGCTTTATCACTACCACATTGAAACACTGCATCCTTAACCTCATTTTCTAAAAACGGCCGTGAGATATCCAAAACCTGCGCCGCATTTAGAGTCTTCAAGCCATAACAACATAGTCTCGGACGACGTGGACTATCTTCTATAAACTTTTCCTTGAAAAAACGCAGCACCCGTTTTTTTATTTCATTCGGTTCATGTATCCAAGCTCCATCACAAGACAAACCAACTATAGCATTAGAAACCCTCCTGTTGTTTATCGATCCGTGAAAAAATCTCGAGTTCTCATCCCCCTCCCGAGCCCACTTCACTCTAGACTTTTGTTTCAAGTCCTTACTTTTATAATACTCCACCTGTTTAATACGTTTTTTTGCTTCCTCCAAAACCTATATTTCTTCTTCCAAAAGATCTCTACCTTCCATGGCAATTTCCAATTCCTTGACCTCCTTATTGAGCATATCCATTTCCACCATCTCTTTAACGCAATTCTCTTTCTTCCACCACAAGATTTTAGCTCTCAAGATACGAAATTTTTGTAATAACACCACGTCCGGAGCCCCAGTACCATGAAAATTCTCTAACGCACCCTTCACCACCTCATCAAAACCTTCACGATCCATCCAAGAATTAAAGAATTTAAAAGGTTTCGCGCCAAAATTATTCGTACCTACCTTCAATATCAACGGAAAGTGGTCCGACCCATCACGATCTAGCACCCGGTAAGTCGCATTCGGCCATTTATTATAAAACTCCCAATCTACGAAAACTCTGTCAATTCTACTTAGCTTATTGTTAGCTAAATAGGTGAATTTCCGACCTTTTAAACCAAACTCATGTAACTCGGCTTCCTCCAAAAAATCATTAAAAGCCAAGGAATCTACCGAGTCGAAATTAGAATTACGACGCTCATCCCGCTGACGCACACTATTGAAGTCCCCAGCCACGATCCAGAACCCGTCCCCACTCGACTTCAAAGATTTCAGCAACTCCCACACCCTCCTTTTATCTACTAATTTTTGAGGGCAATAAACATTAACAATCGTCAACTTGGAGCCATCAGTTTTGACCTTCCCCGACACAAGAAGAACATTCCTATCTTTAACGACTCTCTCTTTACCGAATACTTTCGGGTTCCAAATGGTGAGCAAGCCCCCTGACCGACCCGTCGCATCCACGCATTCGAACTCAAAACTCCCCTGACCCCATAAGTTCCCAATATTAACCGAGTCCAACGACCCAAAATGCGTTTCTTGAATCAACATCGCACCCACTTCATTATCCTTTTTTAACTTCCTACACCACACCCATTTCCCTTCCTGCCCCAACCCTCTAATATTCCAAGACATAATATTCATGATTCCACCTGTTGAAAACCTTCTTCCAAGATCTCCTTATTCACAAACATTTCAAGATCCTCAGACTCCTCAACACCAAGCACGGTAGCCAATCTCACTGTTTCGTTGACTTCATTACTCGGTCCCCCATTTACCCCCATGATCTGATCGCTGGAGCTACCATCCACACATTGACCAACCATAGCAGATGGAGCAACTCCAGAATTGTCTTCCTCTCTGTCACTAATGGCGTATATAAATCTGTCAAGATCGAACAAATCCTCGCCTTCTCTCGCTCTTTTTTTTAGGCCTTTCCTGCCCGGTTGGAGACAGAGTTTTTTGCGCCCTCACCTTCTTACGAATACTTCTACACTTTTTACCCCTGTTAATCCCGGAGTCATTACCAATCCCTATCGAAATCTCGCCTTCCACCGGTAACACCGGTTCCTTTTGTATCACTTGAGTACCATGCAAAGGTTCTACATTCCCATCGTTTTCTACTGTGGTGAACTCAGTTTGTACCTGATCCATCACATCCCCTTCTTTCAACGGCTGCTCCACATTATCACTCGAATCCGCCATCACCTCCTCACGTGTGCTTTTCAAATCCGACTCGGCGTAACCCGAACAATCGTCAATACACTCCGGAATCCATTCACCCATCTCCTCTTCAACCAACACCGGATAAGTCTCATTATTCCATTTTACACTAACCATCTCATTAATTCTAGGTCCCGTCGATCGAATAACACCAACCAAGACACTAGATAAGTCCACTGTTGCTTCATCACACTCCGGTAATTGAATAACTTCACCATAGATACCCGCAATACTCCGGAACACACCTTCCTCATAAAGTTTTAGTGGAAGGCCAAAAAGTTTTAGCCATGCAATACATTCACTTCTTATGACTTGCCCCTCCCATCTTTCTAACGAATCAAAGCATACCCTCCAAATAGACACGGCCTCAACAAACGCTTCCATGCAGACAGACGAATCAAACAGTAAAATTACCCAAAGACCTCCCAAGTACCGTATACCAACTGTTTATCAGAAGAAAACGAAAACTGTTTTTTTTCTTTAGCTTTTTTTATCATTTCTATTTATAGGTAACATAGGTATACGATAACTAAAGGAGTATGAAAATGTTCATTATAAATCATTATATGAATTTTATATTAAAATAAACTAAAGTTAGTATAGAAAAAAAATTGATAGTAAAGAAGAAAGATGACATCAAGTCGTACATTATAGAACCATAAAACGTAGATGTTTCCAAATGACGTGTGACTAAAATTGTCAAGATGAGTTGAAATAATTGAGACTAAAAATGCAATCATTTTCGAACAAGCGAATATTTTAATTGATCTAGTCATCATCCAATCCCTATGGATATGGATACATCCTTCTAACAATAAACTAATATTACATCTTCTATAATGACATTAATATAATCTAAATGAATTCTTATACTTTATCAAACATTGTAGTGGTTGATTAAACCTTTTAAAGTTAACGTTTTGGTTTCTTAAAATTAAGGGTTTAAGCTTCGTTAAAAAAGATTTTGTATAATTTAAGCCGTTAAAAATTATAACTTAAAACAACAAAAAGACAAAAACACCAACTTAACTTTTAAAAATAACAACCCATGTATTTTCAAAATTAACATTTACATCCCCTATACTTTTTAAAAACTTTAAAAAATGTCATCTTCTTTCCATTGAATTCTCCCCCTATTTTCATTCTTTAACTTAAAAGAACAAAAACTATTTCTTATGTGATTATTTTATCTACGTGTAACGTGTTGGTATAAATTCACAATTTTCCGTAATTTTTTAAACAAGTGGAATAAAATATAATGTGTTTTCATGCTTATTTTTATGTTTTTTTTCTTCAGTTGGTCTATGTTTTGGTATCTTATTGTACGCGTCGGTATAAATTCACGTTTCCACATCAATTTTTTTTGGAAATGAGTCAAGTCAAATATAATACATATTTATGCTTATTTTTGCGTACGTTTTGGTTGATCTACGTTTTGACGTAAAGTTTGTTCATAAATGAGTTGGGTCATATATAATATGTTTTCATTCGACCGTATAAATTCGAGTTATTGATTCCGTTTCTTTTGTAACCTCAATGCTTTAGATCATATATGTTGAAACACGGGTGGTTAACGCATCACATAACGTGCCGTCGGCTATAAACAACTTAGGCGTTGCCGCCACACCGCACAACTTATGGCAATAATCTAGTTATCGTGTACTAAGAAATTGGTTTCATTTTATAAAAGATAACATTTCTGTGTATAATTTTCATCAATCAAGTATGATGGCATCCAGCTACATATGTATCATTTATTTCCAGAATTTCAGGCTAACAACCTTATCCATGTCCCTTTCTTTTCATCTGTTTATAATATATTCATAGGGGAATCTCATATTTTCTCATCAGATTTACAAAAATTCATATTTTTTTTAAAACAACATAAATTTCAATGCATATTATATAATGCCTTTCAAGCACGATTTAAAGAAAAAGAATATGTACTTTACAAGATCATGAGAAAATTCATTGTTCATTAAAAAAAAGTACATAACACATGTATATGAATTAGTTTTCTTAAGTATTCCTATCATTTTCTTCATCTCCATCCATCAAATTATATTAAAAATAACTATATTTTCTCTCCTCTTTTTGAATAAATAATATTTTTCTATACTTTTATCATTATTTATTTTATAAAACTAATGGTGTCGTTTGAAAATTTTCAATTACACGTGATATATGATATGCACGAGAGGAGTAAAATTGCACAATTTTGACGTTATTTAACTAGTTTTGTGAAAATAGCATTAAAATGGTGGACGGTTAATCATGCATCATGTGGCGGCGTTGATAGCTAAAAGACAAATGGGTACATGGACAAATCGGGCTTGACCCAATTGCTGAATATTACTGGAGGTCTTACTCGAAGCAGCCTATTTATTCCTATGATAAAGCTAAGGCATGGTCTGAAGAAGACAAGATGCAGACAGTCTTGATGCAGAACTACTATTGAGTCGGATGTCTCACTCGAAGCAGCATCTTTATTAATAGGATTAACTAAGTATGATAACAACAAAACTAGTTTTCTATTATCTTCCGTCGTTTTCAAACCTATGCGGACATTTTAAAATTTTAAATTTGGCATCATTCTAATTGCATGATGGAAACAAACAATTTAATTGTTCTTTGACTTCTATCAGTGATATAATTTATTGATTTTCATGTGCATGATTGATGATAAACGCGTATTAGAGCCAAACTAGTGAAATTCCTTCGCCAATTTGATTGATATCGAATTGGTTTGTCAAGGTATATGTACGGTATTGACACTCGATATAGCAACTGATAAAGAAAACTGAAAATAGAATCGAACACTAGCTCGATCTAGTTGGCCAAAAGGGTCGATTGGACTTGCACTTGGAAAAAGAAACTCTATTGAACTTTCAATAAGTAGTGTGACAAACACAATAAGTTTTTTTTTTTCCTTTCGCTTTAACACCTATGGTCTGTTTGGTATGCGGTAATGGAATAAACGAGGTAATGGAATGGATCATTACCATTTCATGTCTTGTTTGGTTTCCATGGGGAATGAAACAAAACATTACTTTGTGTTGTTCAATAGGTAGGAAAAAACGAAGGAATAAAATCAGTAGTTAGTGGCGGTGGTGGGTGGTGGTCAGTGGCGGTGATGGTGGGTGGCAGCGGCGGTGGTGGTGACGATGGAGGTGGATGGCCATGATGGTGGGTAGGCGACAACGGTGAGTAGTGGCGGCGGTGGTGGTGGTGGTGGTGATGGTAGGCGGTGGTGGGTAGTGACGGCGGTGGTGGGTGGTGACAACGATAGCGATGGATGGCGGTGATGGTAGGTGTGTGACGATGGTGAGTGGTGGCGATGGTGGGTGGAGGCGACGACGGTGGTGGGTGGCGGCGGTAGTGATGGGTAAAGGAAATTGTGGTGAGTGACGGTGGCAGGTGGTGGAGGCGGCGGTGGGTGGGTGACGGTAGTGGGCGGTGTTGGAGACGGCGGTGATGGGTGGGTGGCGATGGTGGTGGGTGGGTGAAGGTATTGGGTGGCGGTGGTGGGTGGTGGCGATGACGGTGGTGGGTGGTGACGGCGGTGGTGGGTGGTGGTGGCGGCAGTGGTGGGTGGTGGCGACGGTGGTGGGTGGTGACGGCGGTGGTGGGTGGTGGCGACAGCGATGGTGGGTGGTGAGGATGGTGGTGGTGGTGGGTGGTGACGGAGGTGGTGGGTGGTGGCGACAGCGATGGTGGGTTGTGAAGATGGTGGTGGGTGGTGGGTGGTGTTATTAGTAAAGAGTGAATGGAGGATGAAATGAAAAAATAACATGGGGGTGGATGGAATGGTTTTGAGGGAATGAAATGTCTTGTGAAATGAGTGATTACATTCCTTTAACTAATCAAACACACTATTTTTCATTACCTCGTAGTGATTCATTTCATTCTGTCTTTCATTTCATCATATCAAATGCTACCTAGTAAAACCTGTCAGGCTTATTCACATACAGTCACCTTTACATACTCAGAATTGACTATGTTTTTGCATTGACCAACAAATTGTCAAAATATAAAAATTGTTTTCCAGTTAAATCTTAACATATTTTATCTACATCCTAAACAACTATTAGACCAAACAGGTATGACACAAACACATATAAGTGAAAAGGGGTTCATCAAATTTAACCAGTCGGCCCAACAACACTATGTCACTAACATATATAGTTGCAAATAGTGACTTAAATTCTTAACGCCTGTATAAAATATAAACTTTACCTACATTGATATTGCTAGGTTAGAAACCATAAGTTTTATTTTTATTTTTATATGGTTTATTTTAATTCACTGCTATTACTCTGCTAGAAGCCAAGAAATGCTATTAACCAAGTTTAAATTTCATTATCAGTACACCGTACCAAATTAAGTTTTCAGTTTAACGCTAACGAGTACCGAATCACATCCCTTCCTCCCCAGCAAAACAACCACAATAGCGCCCCCATCCATTTCCTAAGCGTCACTAACGCTGTGTTCCAGAGTTTCATTTAAGGGGGGAAGAGAAAGTATTGGGAAGGAAGTGGGGAAAAAATGTGTTTCAGAGTTTTTTGTAGAATGGTAAGGGAGGAAATGAGAGGGATAATACATAGGTTTTTGAGGTGATTTTCAATCTTTCCAATTTGAAAGGAATGGAAGAGAAAGGAAGAGGAGGGAGATCCTTTCTCTTCCCCCCTTAAATCAATCTCTGGAACACAGCGTGGGGGGAGGGGGGGTACGTTGCTTCAATTTAGACACACACATGTTTAAATTTCTTTTATAATTAACATAAAAAATTAGATTAAACTTCATGATAATTATGATAATTTAGTCCAATTATTAAATCATTACAAAAGGAAAATATGATAAAAAAAAAATTTAACTTCATGATAAATCATTTGAATTTTGTCAAATTATTAAATAAATATCATTTAAAAATATCTTCAAGTTTTTTATTAATTAGTAGATCTAACTCCTGAGTAAAAAGTTAAATATATAGATCCAAACAAAAGCAGCATTTATTTGTGATTGGTGGAGTAAAAGTACATTTACCTACCTATGATATAATTTCAATAATATCCACTCCTTATCCATCAGCCATGTTTGGCATGGCATGGCCCTCCTTCCTTCTCTTTTCATCCTATAAATTCACAAATTTGTCTCACAATACAATACAATCCAATCCAATCCAAAGAAAGCCATAACTCTGTTCATCATTATCACTATAACTTCTCAATACAATACAATCCAATCCAATCCAAACCAAAGAAAAGCCTAGTAAACTAGTAAATGTACAATAAAAAACTATAAAGAAACACAATATGGATCTTGCCAATTCTTCCAATGTCATCTTCCACTATAAATTCTGTCATCATCAGCACCATTATTGTCTTCCTTGTCATTGGGAACTTTGTTTTGTAATCTGATGTCATCATCATCATCATCAACCATCCCTTTATTTTTTAACTCTATAAATGCCCATTTTTCTACTCAACATTCCAATTAAGTATACATATTCTTTAAAATCTTTTTCAACTGTTGTTGAAGAAAGAATATAATGTTGCTTGCATCACTGCCTGTGTTCTCTCATCAACATAAGATGACTAGTTCATCAATGTGTGTGCCTACCCTCAGGTACTTGTTATCATTATTATTTAAATAACAATTTCCAAAAAAAAAAAAAAAAAAAAAAAATCCAAATAAAGAAATGATCTAGCAAATGGGATTTTTTTTGTTTTGTGAACTTTCAATATTTTTGCAATTTGTGGTTGTTTGGATAATGGTTTTTGATACTAGTTAGTGCTTTTTGTTACTTGTATAGCATATATTAGTGAAATGAAGAAGAAATTGTGCATATGGCAATATGGGTTTATTATAAATTACCATATTCAGGTATGGTGATTACAAACACACTAAGATGACCAATTTTACTACTCCGGCCGCCTTACCGTTGCAAAACAAGAGGAAATCAAGCTTTTCACTAGTCACAACCGTTTCCAATGTGATTAGTCCTTCAAATTCCTACAATGAGGTCTGAATTCATGTTAAATTCTCATTTTCTGTCATGTGTTTAATACACTTATGATGCATTTATGTAATTTTATGCTTATTTAGCCTTATTCGTGCACGGGTCATCCTTATTGTTACTTCTGTTTTTAAGTGATTGAAATGGATGATTATGGACATGTTTATAATATATGATGATGGAATATTATCAGGTTCTTATTGCTGCAAGGGAAAAATTTACACAAGAAATATCTTTCCGGTCAAAGGACAGCGATATATCCCTCGCGAAGGTGTACTTTCTTTTCTTGTCCTGTTTTAGATCAATAATGCACTAAACTTTATTCTGAATTGTTCGGTTTAGTTAGTTATTCCGATATTCAGGATATACGCGTCAATACACTAATTTTTTTATTTTTTAAAAAAAAATCATGGATCTGACACTCCTTTAAAAAAAGAAGGCATATTTTGATGATTCTGTTTTTCTGTCAAAAAATTGCAGACTTTGCTATACATTGCAGCTGAAGATGAAGCATTTATGGCTCATAACCGCGAGATGGATGCACGTTCCTTTCAAAACGAAAGGAATGATACCAATGCGTTGTCTGATCATCAACATTGGGACTGCATTGAAGCTATGCCTATGGCAGGAAAGAAAATTAATGATTGGCTATTAGAATTAGACAACATAGCGAACCAAGTCAAAGTCGAATTGAGTTCAAGAGACATAGGGTGCCATTTGGTTGAAGTTTTGGATGCTGTAAACAAAGTTCTGTTTGAATCTATAGGCTTCAGAAGATCACCTGTTGTAGATTCACAATGTTCCTACTTGCATTCTGTTTTATGCTCTAAACACGGCAGCGGTATACCATATTACCATCACTTAATCTTTCTTTAGAAGTTTATAATATAAGTTGCTTTGATAATACTTTAAATTTGATATTATGACTACCTTTTTTGCAGCAATTTTGCTTAGCATAATATATATTGAGATTTGTCAAAGACTAAAGTTGACCATTGTGGGGTCTCGGGTCGGCGAAGACTTCTTGATTTGGCCCAAGACAGGGAACCTAGAGGTACATTTGACTTTAAAGCCGAAAACTATTGTAACATGACATGATAAAATAATTAGTTAATCGCGTATTGAAATATTGAAAATGAAAACTTTTTGTGTCCTAGGAGCTTTTTAAGATAAATTCGGGACATAGCTTATTTGGGATTGTTAATGGACGATGTGTTGAGGACCCGAAATCAATGGCATATGACTTAACCTGCACTTCACTTCCTGGTCTTGATATTGCCTCAAACCGCGACATAATAGGGATTTATCTTGCTAATTTGATTGTAAGTTACCTTATATCAACTATGAGCAAAACTTCATTTATTTATTTTTTTTATTTTTTTTATTTTTTATTATTATTTTTTTTAAATAAAATCTTAATTCTTCATTTATTGGTCCATTTTTTGATTTTTCAAAAAAAAAAAAAAAAAAAAAAATCTTGTAGAGGCTTCATTGGAAGCGTGCATCGAGAAAGAACCATGGATTGATGTTGACTTCTCCGCTGAGACCTGTCCATGATGATAACGAGAAATGCAGTAAGATGAATGGTTCTAGCATGGCGCTGTTGCGGCCTCAAGATCTTAGGTCTAAAGCCACCTATTCTGTTTTTAACCTGATAAGCCGATAACTTGAAACTTGTGGTCTAAATGAGTCTAGTTGTGTGTTTGGTCTTTGAACCGTAGGCTGGCTATCATGGCCTCGGAGAGACTGTTGATCCTGCAGCCGCATAACTGGGCATTGAGGAGGGATCATGGCATGATGTGGTACTATAGCAGGTATGGGTCAATAACATATGTCAAAATGAATTTAGGCCAAAATGAGTATTTTTTGTACATGCCCAAATGGGTCGGGTTGGGTTAACTTGAAAGACTTTGATGCGTTTCTAAAAGATTTTTCGTTGCAGGGATTATGGGAAGGCGGTTCAAGAACTAAGCATATGCATGGCATTTGCACCCGAAGAAGAGGCGGAAGTCTTGGAACCGTTTGTGGAGAAGTTGCACTTGTTGCAACTTGAGTCGTCGTGGAAATCTAGAGGGCGTAAAGGACGTTTAACAGTTCCATAGACGGTAGACCCGTGTTTGGTTTGTTTGTACAAAATGTGTCTCCTGATCTAACTTCATCAAGGGATTGAAAACTTTAAGGATGTGTAGTGTACTAATAGCTTCCACCTTGTTTCACTTAGTGATATATCATATGTACTTCAAGAAGATATTGGCACATTTGTCATTTAAGTTGAAGCATGTATAATATGTTATTTCCTAATATCATTTTGTAGGATAAGAGCCAACAATAACCTATTAGCTTTACCAATTTGGGTAATTAAATGTAATAAACTTTTTATTCAAGTAATCAGTAAACCCTGCTCCAACTCTGAACCACAATCTTTTTAAATGTCAATTAATAATCCTAAAATAAATTGCTAATTAGCCTTTAAAATTATTAAGAAAAAAAGAAGCAAAAGCCTTAAATGCACTACGACAAGGATAACTAGTATTCAAAGCCGATTTTGATGATTCAAATGCCTTGTATGTGCCAAAAAAGGGTCCTCCCTTAGGTCCTAACGAATTAAATAACTATTTTTTAATGATGGTTAACATTATAGCAATAAACATAGCAAAATCATAGTATGAATTAAACATTTATATATAAAGTATATATAAGATTTTAGTGCCCCGGGAAAAAATGGGCCTCAGTCGGGAGTGCGGCTCGCTCACCCTTGCAAGAACCGCATAAAACAATTGTACATAGTTCATTGATGATCTAATGAAAGATTAAAAGATTATATCCTATTTTGTGATTTTATTACTCAAAATGAAAAATTAGTTATGACTAATTTGGGTTGGATGATGTTTAAGAAATTTTATCTTTCTTTTTAATTTTTTTAAAAGCATAGTTCAATGGTGAAATCATAGTCCAAATAACCTTCAGGTCACAAGTTCGAGTCATCCCACACGTCGGGCTCTTTCAACCTTAATGGGTATGATTTTTCGATGGACGAGAATCGAACCTGTGACCAACTCCGGGCTGAAACCCTCTAAAAAGGTAAACCCTCTCAACTCAAACCAGCTAGGATGGATATCATTGGCATCTTTTGATTCATCTAAATGTTTGCCAACTCTTGGATGAACCGTGTGTATTTTTACATAAAAACCAACAAAGAATAAAAGATCACATTTTTGTTTTTTATTATGAAATGACAAAAAAAAACTGAAAATATCGTGATTAATATAGTAGAAAAGACAAAATATTTCAACCACTAGAAAACGATTCATTTAACTCTAAATTACTTAATAACTTTTAAAGACACACCAAATAGCATTAGAAAAGTTGATTTCAAGAAAACCTAGGTGGATATCCTTGCATATATTCCTTAAATGTCATCCACTTGCTTTTTTTTTTTTTTTTTTTCCTTTTCAATATTTGTCTCTCTCCATTTTGTAACATGGGATCATATTCACGATCACATTATCATGTTTTCTATGTCTAGTAATAAACGTGCAAAATCCCAAAAATAATGTTTTGAAGATCCACATTACATATTATTATACGTTTATAACCAAATAATTAGATCTAGATCATAATCTGCTTTCACTAACAACCCCAACACTTAGTACAAATGATTAAATTTTCAATACCTCGCCGGATTATATATATATATATATATATATATATATATATATATATATATATATATATATATATATATATATATATATATATATATATATATAAGCAATCATCTCTTAAAGTTTTCAAATTACTTTGTAATTTTTAAAAACTGTATAGCATTCTACATTCGATTATAAATTATGCTATACAATATATCAGATCAATAATACTACCTAAGACTTATTATAATTATCTATGATAATTCAGATTTATAACTTAATTATATCTTCTTTTACCTATAAATAGTGAGATCAATATTTTCATTTTTCTAATATAAATGGTCAAGTTATCCTACACAGTGTGATAAAAATGAGAAGGGTGAGAAGGATACAAAAAAAAAACACAATGGATCGCAAAATATAACACAATGAGTCACAAAATATAACACAATGCCAAGAAAAAAAACACAATGAACCACAGAAATGACACATGATGAAAATAAAGGAAAGACACAATACAACACAATGATATAACACAAATTCTAAAGCAACTTGATAAAAATCCAAAACCTAAAAATTAAGATCGTAGGGTTCGATTGGACAGTTCCAAAACCGCTTGAATGAGTACAATCAGACTTCGTTTGATACGCTTCCTAATACATCCTATTTTTATTTCATAAAATTTTATGCCATTTTACTACCCATATAAAAGTAAAGTACTTAAACAAGGATTCAAATAATTAAATATTGGTACGGATTAGCATGTTACATGTCATGTTATTATCATATTAGAGTGTGACCTCGATATAATTGATAGGCGACTAAACAAATCACTTTATGATATGTGGACAATTGGTACCAAAACATAGGTCGGGTGTTATTCCACGTATTTTCTCTAACTCAATCATAAGGTTTACAGAATTATATATTAATATGTATGTTCCATGTAATAAATTTAATAACTTTATGTTAATGTAATATTTTATTTTAACAATGAGAACATGTTATCAGTGATATCATTACACTCAATCAATACACTGTTAATCAACATAATTATGTAAATCACAAAATATGTTAAACGTGTCGGGTGGCCTTCAATAGATTATGACAGAAAACCACTAAAAGTTAGATCCAAACCTCAAACCTATTTACTATATGGGAATGTTGATGCAACATTTGTTAAAGTAGAAAATAAAAATTCTTATATTGACGATTTTTTAATTATACATGCATGAAGAGCTAAATATATATATAGACTAGTCGAATATCCATATAAAACACCCCTGATATTTAAAACTAACAGAAATCAGGTATATTCCTTTGTAAATAACTAAATATCAAATTAACTACTATTTTATGTGTAATTTACAAGTAATTACCGATTATATTATATAAAATAATAAAAAAATCCTGAGAATAAAACCATGTGTACCGTAACAAAAGGTCTGACACAAAGAGCATACATTTTAGGATAGTAGCACTTGCATATCACAAATTATCTACATAACTTTACATGAAATATGATCTGTACATAAAAGACTTCAGATCTACCGTACTGATAATAGATTTATCATTTATCATTTGTTTGTTTTGCAGAACTTTTTTAATTGGATAAATTGAATTTAAAGAAATGTTTAGCAGAATTTAAATACATAAGTTGAAGAAAGGGGGTGATGGCAACCATGAACCCCTGTAATTTAACTAAAAATCATACTTTTCAAATGTTATATCTCACTTTTAATACATCTCACATCTCATTCATCATATTTATCTATATCTTACTAACAAATATTTATCTTATTATATTTTTTGTTTTGAGTTAAATGTCAATTTCGTCCCTGAGGTTTGGTTCAGTTTGTCACTTCAGTACAAAAAAAGTATTTTTTGCAATTGAACCCGTGAGGTTTGGATTTTCTTGCTATTTTCGTCTTTTTCACTAACTCAGTTAAAAACTTTCGTTAAGGTCAGGGGTAGGGTTGTCATTTTGCCAATTAAATGAGGGACAATTTGGACATTTTATCCTATGATTATTTTAATAAAAAAAAACCCATCAGTCGTCTTCCCCCTTTAAGGGGTTTAAAACCCTAACAATGTCATCATCTCTACCACTTAATTAAACCCTCAATCGAACTTCCAATTCGTGCATTCATCATGGTGCTGTGCTCGTGTGGTTCATCAACCGTCATTCGTACCTCATGGACAGCTCTAAACCCAGGATGTCGGTTCTATTGTTGTTGTAATCCAATATAAGGGCATAGGCTCGTTTCCTGGGCTAAGCCCCCTATGTGTACAAGCCCTACTGTGTTGATCCCTGCTTTGTTAGACACGGTACGTCAGCATGAAGACAATGCAAGAAGGATGGCTGTGAGGAAAGCAGAAGCTGGCGAATTTGAGAAAAAAATGGTGAAACAAAACAAGATACTGAAACTAGTTCTAGGGTTTTCTTGGATGTTGTTTATGTTGTACTATGTTCTTAACTAATGTAGGTTTTGGATCTGTAATCCATGGGTTTTGATGTTGGTTGTTGATGTAGAATGGTTCTAGGTTAATGTATTAAGATGATGATGCACTAAGATGATGTTCATGCAATGAAGCCTACTAAGTATGGGCACTGTTTTGGTTTAGAATGGTTGTTTATGCCCTATGATTCTAACAAAGCTAACCAATATAATGCACAAACTATAAAATCTGACAAGAATGGTATGAGATCTAACAAGCTGATCCTACAAATACCATAATCCTACATAAACCTAATTGTAACAAACCTAAGCTTTTGTCTAACATACCACTGATCCTGCACAAACATAACTATAAAATCTGACATAACATGTAACCATAAAATCTGACAACATCTAACCAATGATCCTGCACAAACCATCACCATAAGTAGTATAACATAACATTAAACCACCATAACATTTAACCATCAACCCAAATCACATACCAAAGTTGGAACATGTATTAAACAACAAACAACAAACTACAAACTACAAACCAAAAGATCAAGTTTTCAGACATACCCAAAACATACCAAAGTTAGTAAACAGTTGGACACTAGTACATGCCAAGTGGCCCAAAACATAACAAAACCACCTAAAAAGTTGTCATCTTCATTCTTCAACCTGCATTTCTAGTCTCCCCTGAACCCTTCCACAGGTCCTCTTGTTGTGTCCCTTCTTCTTGCACTTGTTATAGGTTAAAGAATTTCTATTCCTTAGCATTTTTCCAGTGGCCGTGATTGATTGGCGCATCTTTTGAACATCCCCCTCAGATGGTCACTCCTTAGGCTTCATTGGCTTCTTCTGAGTGGTTGATTAACTCATCTCTAAAACCTCCTCTGCAGATTTCTTCCTCTTTTTCTTGGGTCTTACCAATCCGGATATGATATTTAGGAGGAAGTAAGGTAGTTAGACATCTTGAAGTTGGTCACATATCCATGCCATTGATAAGGTCTACTGTGTTTGCATACACCTTCTTCCATGTATCTACCCAGTAAGCTTTATCCACCCATATTTCAGGAATACCATCACCTTGACCATGCAGTGCCCTGTTCTAAATACATGCTACTGCATGCCTACAAGGCATGCCAGTAAGATCCCATTTATTGTAGGAACAAGTCCTCTCATTCAGATTAACAGTCCTTTGGTCATTATGGTCATTGTAATGTGTGCTCACTTGAAACTTTGTACCCCCATTCCAAATCACAGTATACTGTGACGCATCCTCCTTGATTTGTGCAAATGCATGTCACACCCTCAAAATCCACTTGCGGAGTTTTACCGCGAGGCGTATGACAAACCAGGATCCAAACCAACGATCACAATAAACAAGTCTAAATGAACATAATGCAATTTCAAAAACAATGTTTAAAATCCCCAATCACAGCGGAAGCTTATTCAAAACATAATCCAAAATAAACCAAGTGTTCAACGTTTGAAAACCATGCAATCCTAACTAGACGCCGTGCAGACGCGTGCGCCCTAGTTCCATTGTGCTACCTTAGCGACCTGAGAAAACATGTAAAAGTTTACGTCAGCACAAAAATGCTAGTGAGTTTACAGGTTTTGTAATCCAAGTACCAAGTTCAACCTGTCCATACTATAACAAATCGAAAACCAAGGTACGCTAGCTAGGCGTATGTTTTGTTACTATCACGATTGGAAAACCATTACTAACTCGCAAACCAAATGTCGTGCCCGATGTAGTAAACCTGTTGTTCCTGTTTGAGACAATATGCACTCGCCCGGCCCTCCAAGCCGACGAGTGGGGTTGGTCACTCCCAATAGCGCTATTCACATTTCCCCGTTGTGCTAACCCGCACATTCATGGTTCCCCCCGGGACTTCCAAAGATCGTATAGTAAACCATAGAAACCCATAGTATGACAGTAGTTACCAAACATAAGTTTTAACACATGTTTTCTCCCCCGAAAAGTGAAACCAGTTAAAAGAGGGGCCGTAAACTCACCTTAAGTTGCGTTACTCCGTAACACGAATAAACTCAGCAGCTATGCTAGTCCCGTAAAGCGGCGACCTAACATATGACAGTTACAAGTACTTAGACTAATAACCCGCAGGTTAGTTAGTCCCTAGATGTCCAGACCATAACCAAGTTCGTTTGAAAACACCGTGACTGTTTAACTGACCCAATGTACAAGACTCGACATCCCATTGGTGACCCGAGACTCCCTGTGTTATGTTTACGCTCCCAAACAAACAATCATGCAATCACACTTAACATACGTTAACGTCCAACAAGTTATAGCACGTAGTTCACGTATCACATAATTACATCCAAACATATGTTACCAAGTTATTAGATATGTTACGGGGTTCCTAGCATGTTCCTAGATGTCAAATCGGGTCTCGGAATGCTAATTTACACTTACAGCAGCAGTACACGCGATTAGGAAAAGTCAACTAGCATTTAGGTTGGTCAACAGGCATTTAGGAAGGCTAATCGCCTATAATATAGGCGATTAGGGTCATAAGACATGTAAATCTTGAGTTTATAGGCGATTAGGGCTATAAGACATGTATTTCCGGACTTAACTAGCATTTAGGATCACAATTGCATGTAATAGAGGCATTTAGCCCCCAATTGCATGGTATATAGGCGATTAGGGCATCTTTATAGGCGATTGGCCTCCTAATCGCCTATAACATAGGCGATTAGGGTTGCTAATCGCCAGTAACCCAGCTGTTCCGGTTTTTCGCGCGTTTAACACTCCAAATCAGATCCAGAACACGTGTAATCATCCAATATCAATCCAACAACTATACCAAACATGTTTAAACCAAAATCCTTCATTTAACCTCGTATTATCAGCCCTGCATGCAACCATGTACTCCAAACACAATACACATAGCCTGAAACATCACATTAACATGCATAACTATAACCCTAATGAACAATTACTCAGATTTCATTAGCATGATATCATTATTAATCTGAAACTAACCTAATAACATGTTAATCATCCATCTTGAATCATAAAAACCCTAGCTTTTAATCATAAACACACATAACACATGTATGATAGTTAGAATCCGATTAACAACACTTATTAACGATTTTCAGAAAGCTTATTCGTTTTAAAACAGGTCTGGACCGTTAGGGATTCAATGAAAATGTTAAATAAGGTTGCATGGATGAAAACCACACCTTAGATTTGTGATA
Source organism: Ambrosia trifida (assembly GCA_028751855.1). Classification (NCBI taxonomy): domain Eukaryota; kingdom Viridiplantae; phylum Streptophyta; class Magnoliopsida; order Asterales; family Asteraceae; genus Ambrosia; species Ambrosia trifida. Next base: position 4,534,273 of record CM054128.1, read on the forward strand.
GGATGATGAAATAGGCTTGAAACCTTGTGTTTTGATCCAAAATCGTGTTCCAGAGGTTGTGTGTGTGTTGGGGCGGGTTATGGGACGACTAGGGTTAATATTATGAAGTTTAGGAGGTCAAGTATTGTATTTATAGTCGTTTTTAGTCGTCCAGCACGTAACACGCGATTGTGCAGCAGCTATACGCGATTAGCATTGCTAATCGCATGACATTTCATGCATTTAGGGCTAATCGCCTATCATTTCATGCGAGTAGCCCCCTAATCGCATGAAATGATCCCCAAATGCATACCCTATAGGCGATTAGCCTCCCCTAATCGCCTATAGGGGCTGGTTCTGTGTATTTTGCGCGTTAAACCCCGTTTTAACATATGTTAACACATTTTCACATACCGACAAGTCACATAATGATTGTAAAAACATAATGTAACATCGCAAAATTTTCCCCGAATTTTAAATATAAAAACCCCTCATTTTTTTTTTTTACCTAAGTTTTTATTCTCCTAATTCACAACTTATATATATATATATATATATAGGTTTATAATAATAATAATAATAATAATATTAATAATAATAATTGATAAAAGTAATCTAGTTGAGGAATTCAATTGTTATTATTACCCAACTCCTTGTTTCATTTCATAGTCTGAAGCCCCTTTATGCCAGCCCAGATCCGCCCAGCCCAAGCAAATACCCGGCCCAAGCCCAACAGTCCCCCTCCCTATGATTCTGTTAAAAAAAAAGGTAAAACAAGGTTCCTGCCGGGTTTCGAACCGGGGACCTTTCAGACACGCACACACATACTTCACCACTGAGCCACGCTGATTGTTGTGTTGACATTTAGGGACCTTATTTATTTAACATCTTTCAGAAGGGGATCTGTTTCCCTTTTCCTTTCTCGCGAATCAGCAGCAGCAGCAGTTGGATTAAATTTTTTTACCAAACCTTTGATTCAGCAATCAATTATACAAACATGGATTGTTGCGTGATTATCGGCCCTATACGACTCGGATTCACGCGTATTAACAATCAATTGATACCAAAATTAACAAAGAACACGCGTGAACTTTAATCTTTGGTCAAACCTTCCAATTCGAATGTCCAGAGCTATACCCTATAAATTGAACGTGCTACCTCAGTCACAACTCGCTCACAACACTCTCTCAACCTCCAATTCTCTCTGAAACACTCTAATTTTTATAATCTTGTTCGTCGTTGACTTTTATCATTGACCGAACAATCTAACACGAATCAACACTGTAAGTATAATGTTTTATGTGGGTTTTGATCACCGGCGTTCACACATCAAAAACCCTAACATTAATCGGGTTAAAGATGTGTGAATTGCTTGATTGCTGAAACTAGGGCTCGTATATGATTTTTGGGGATAAACCTAATTCACGCGTATGTATTTATTTTAATCTGAACAAGATTCATCACAACCACAGGCCTAGGCCAAGTGGTTGTGACTGTGGCTTATAACCAATGACACCCGGGTTCGAGTCCCGCTGTGCCCTTCTTTCTTTTCTTTTTCATATTTTAAACAACAAATCAATTATATATATATATATTTCATTTAAACTTGTAAATTCATTTTTAATTATTAAAACCTTGTTATAAATTCTAAAAGAATTATTTTTAACAAATCTGATGTCAAAGCTTTATCTACAATTTTTATTTTTCTGAAATTTATTTATTTAATATTTATAATAATTAAATCAAGTTTATTCTATTTTATTTATAAAAATCTATAAAAATATCAAAACGATCTTATTAATTTCCACAAAAATTATTCTAAGTTTATATAACAATAAACTTTTCAGAAATGATTTTTATTTCAGAAAAATCATTTATTTAATATTTTTAATCAATTTTTGTTAGATTTAATCATAATTAAATCATAATAAATTCAATTTTCATCATTTTTGCACCAAAATTTTATACGAATTATTTTTAATCATTTAGAACAGAATTATGATTTTTAAAATAAGATTTCTTTAATTTTAGTATTTTTGAATATTAAAGTTAATAATTGGCTATTTATAAATAAATAGATTTAAAAATCTATTTTAAATGAAATAATTTTATAAAAATTATTTTATTGCTTCAAACACTTTAATGTGCACATTCAAAATTCAAGTTTTATAAAAAGACTATTTTTCATTAATTATCCAATTTTCTCTATTTAATTAACATTTTTAAATTAAATTTAACAATTGATTATCCCCAAATCGAAACCCTAGGATACACATATTAGTTATTAGACTTAGACTTATTATATATTACCTCATTATAGGGTAATATTTGGAATCACTTTGGGCAACATAATTATCATATCTTTTCAACAAGTTAACATTTGCTAAGGTGAGTTTACATAGCCCCTTTTATCACCACTTTTGGGGTGAAACATGTTATAACACTTTTCATTGCAATTCAATCATCAATGTGTTTATGTGTTTTCTATGTTGCATATTGTCTTGAGCATGATTAGAGTAAGCACCATTCTAGCATAATCATTAACATTGATCAGCCGACGGTATACATTGATAGATCTATTGGACTGACAATCCCACCCGGATACGTGCCTCCTACAAAGGTTACGTGGGTGTTTGTTATCGCATAACATATTCATTGGGACCATAAGTGTATGGTATGTATCATTTTATAACAGTCAGCAGGGTTGATTATGCACTCGATTTATTTCTAATATGTTCTCACATATGGGCTAGATTAACATGACACATGAATTGCATAACATTTTATTTATTTATCATCAAAAACCTATGTAATTCTCACCAACTTTTGTTGACCCAAAATATTTTCAACTTAACATGTTTCAGGTTCTATTTGCTTGAAGATTTGTATTGATGCTTGAAGATATGTGTATAGTTTCAATCAATTTGATGTACAAATTCTAGAACTATTGTATGTAATTCATTTAAATCATTTAATGGAATCTATTATTCACCATGGGCTACTGAGCAATCATTCAATACGTGGCACCCCGATGTTTCCGCCATCGGTTGGGGTGTTACAGATTGGTATCAGAGCCATGGTTATAGGGAATTAGGTTATTAGAAAAATAATCTAGTCTATAACCATAGGATTTAACAAGTACTTGCTTCCTTTACTTGCTATTCTCTATCTCCTACTTCTTATCCCTACTTTCATTCCTACAAGAAGGTTGCTCTCCATCACTGGATTCACTCTTAGACTAATAAGACAAAATCCTCAGGTTTAACCTGAACCACCTTGAGATCCCGTCGAAGTTCTAGATTTTAATAACGAACACGTGCAATCTGGAAGGGTGAACGCCTGTATTCTGAGTCTTCTGTCTAGGCTGGCATTGCGCATATATCCCAATCAGACGAGGGACCCGGATGCCTACCTGGGAATTCTCGGGATGAGTGTTCACTTATAGGCTAAAGCATGTCTTCATATGTTATTAAAATTTGGAATCTTTGATAAGTCAACGTTTTCGTTTATTCGTTTTAATTAATGAGTAAATGATTACATTCCTTGTATCACCTCATTCATTTCATGCCTTCATTGTGTCCCTTACGGATCATGTCCCCACGTCGTAGCACTCGCAATAACAGTGGTGAAAACCAAGAGGAAAGTAACAACAACTACAACACCAACCACAACAACAACAAAAACAACAAAGGTGTTGATGCCCAACTGACTGCAATTATTCACAACCCTGCTCAGGCTACTAACCCTAATCATCCTGGTAATTATGCTATAAATGTGGAAACCCAAATCACTTCCGTAACCGATGCCCTAAACTAAACAGAGATCAAGATCCTCCAGCTACCTAACCGCAAGTCTCACCATTTGACTATTGGTTACTTTTATTCTATGTATTCACACTTTTTGGATTCAAGTAATATCATAACATCTGTGTGCATGCTTGCTTTAATATGAATTGATTGCTATACATATAATCATACTTGCTTACTTGTACAACAATTAGTGGACTACCAAACAATCTACTCAACGATTGGTAGAGGTCATCATGTCTTTTCAACAGTCGGGAGAGGCCCTACCACCTGCTCAACGACTGGTGGAGACTATCAGACCTGCTCAACAATCGGAAGATTCATTGAAGGACGCAAAACCCTAATGTAAGGTAAATTGGTGATTACGGTCCGGAACGTAATCGTGAATTTACAGGTACGTTAAGGTGGTGTGGAATTCTATCAAGATTTCCGGTAGTTAACCAAATACCTAGTAGTTCATTTAGTAAATCAACTCACACGTAACACGCCTCCTATCCACGCTATTCGAGACAAGTCACTCTATTCATTGTCATGCCCTAACATAAAATTCTTCAAGTCACACTTGTCCTAATTTTCATCCAATCCCCTTCAACCCTGTGTTTTCAATAAACTTCGGGACGAAGTTTTCAAAAGTAGGGGAGACTGTAACATCGCAAAATTTTCCCCGAATTTTAAATATAAAAACCCCTCATTTTTTTTTTTACCTAAGTTTTTATTCTCCTAATTCACAACTTATATATATATATATATATATATATAGGTTTATAATAATAATAATAATAATAATATTAATAATAATAATTGATAAAAGTAATCTAGTTGAGGAATTCAATTGTTATTATTACCCAACTCCTTGTTTCATTTCATAGTCTGAAGCCCCTTTATGCCAGCCCAGATCCGCCCAGCCCAAGCAAATACCCGGCCCAAGCCCAACAGTCCCCCTCCCTATGATTCTGTTAAAAAAAAAGGTAAAACAAGGTTCCTGCCGGGTTTCGAACCGGGGACCTTTCAGACACGCACACACATACTTCACCACTGAGCCACGCTGATTGTTGTGTTGACATTTAGGGACCTTATTTATTTAACATCTTTCAGAAGGGGATCTGTTTCCCTTTTCCTTTCTCGCGAATCAGCAGCAGCAGTTGGATTAAATTTTTTTACCAAACCTTTGATTCAGCAATCAATTATACAAACATGGATTGTTGCGTGATTATCGGCCCTATACGACTCGGATTCACGCGTATTAACAATCAATTGATACCAAAATTAACAAAGAACACGCGTGAACTTTAATCTTTGGTCAAACCTTCCAATTCGAATGTCCAGAGCTATACCCTATAAATTGAACGTGCTACCTCAGTCACAACTCGCTCACAACACTCTCTCAACCTCCAATTCTCTCTGAAACACTCTAATTTTTATAATCTTGTTCGTCGTTGACTTTTATCATTGACCGAACAATCTAACACGAATCAACACTGTAAGTATAATGTTTTATGTGGGTTTTGATCACCGGCGTTCACACATCAAAAACCCTAACATTAATCGGGTTAAAGATGTGTGAATTGCTTGATTGCTGAAACTAGGGCTCGTATATGATTTTTGGGGATAAACCTAATTCACGCGTATGTATTTATTTTAATCTGAACAAGATTCATCACAACCACAGGCCTAGGCCAAGTGGTTGTGACTGTGGCTTATAACCAATGACACCCGGGTTCGAGTCCCGCTGTGCCCTTCTTTCTTTTCTTTTTCATATTTTAAACAACAAATCAATTATATATATATATATTTCATTTAAACTTGTAAATTCATTTTTAATTATTAAAACCTTGTTATAAATTCTAAAAGAATTATTTTTAACAAATCTGATGTCAAAGCTTTATCTACAATTTTTATTTTTCTGAAATTTATTTATTTAATATTTATAATAATTAAATCAAGTTTATTCTATTTTATTTATAAAAATCTATAAAAATATCAAAACGATCTTATTAATTTCCACAAAAATTATTCTAAGTTTATATAACAATAAACTTTTCAGAAATGATTTTTATTTCAGAAAAATCATTTATTTAATATTTTTAATCAATTTTTGTTAGATTTAATCATAATTAAATCATAATAAATTCAATTTTCATCATTTTTGCACCAAAATTTTATACGAATTATTTTTAATCATTTAGAACAGAATTATGATTTTTAAAATAAGATTTCTTTAATTTTAGTATTTTTGAATATTAAAGTTAATAATTGGCTATTTATAAATAAATAGATTTAAAAATCTATTTTAAATGAAATAATTTTATAAAAATTATTTTATTGCTTCAAACACTTTAATGTGCACATTCAAAATTCAAGTTTTATAAAAAGACTATTTTTCATTAATTATCCAATTTTCTCTATTTAATTAACATTTTTAAATTAAATTTAACAATTGATTATCCCCAAATCGAAACCCTAGGATACACATATTAGTTATTAGACTTAGACTTATTATATATTACCTCATTATAGGGTAATATTTGGAATCACTTTGGGCAACATAATTATCATATCTTTTCAACAAGTTAACATTTGCTAAGGTGAGTTTACATAGCCCCTTTTATCACCACTTTTGGGGTGAAACATGTTATAACACTTTTCATTGCAATTCAATCATCAATGTGTTTATGTGTTTTCTATGTTGCATATTGTCTTGAGCATGATTAGAGTAAGCACCATTCTAGCATAATCATTAACATTGATCAGCCGACGGTATACATTGATAGATCTATTGGACTGACAATCCCACCCGGATACGTGCCTCCTACAAAGGTTACGTGGGTGTTTGTTATCGCATAACATATTCATTGGGACCATAAGTGTATGGTATGTATCATTTTATAACAGTCAGCAGGGTTGATTATGCACTCGATTTATTTCTAATATGTTCTCACATATGGGCTAGATTAACATGACACATGAATTGCATAACATTTTATTTATTTATCATCAAAAACCTATGTAATTCTCACCAACTTTTGTTGACCCAAAATATTTTCAACTTAACATGTTTCAGGTTCTATTTGCTTGAAGATTTGTATTGATGCTTGAAGATATGTGTATAGTTTCAATCAATTTGATGTACAAATTCTAGAACTATTGTATGTAATTCATTTAAATCATTTAATGGAATCTATTATTCACCATGGGCTACTGAGCAATCATTCAATACGTGGCACCCCGATGTTTCCGCCATCGGTTGGGGTGTTACACATAACACTTGCAAACAAACATATTCACACTCGTTCACCAATTCCCGGGACTCGAGACTTGTATGTTCCCTATGCTCTGACGATTCTACGAATCGTCACCACTTGTACACTTGGTTAAGGACTGACATCTAATGAACCTCTAGACTCACATCCGATGATCCTCTATACTGAACTAACAGTTCCCGAACCATAACACGACTTAACTAACCCAGTTACGTACAATATACGCGTGACTCGCTAAGGTAGACTTTCATCTAGACAACGTTGTTAACCAGAAATTGCCGGGTGTCACAATGCAGTTGTAGCAGCCGGTGTTAATGGACCATTACGCCTAGAAATCAGCTTATGAACCATAACTATTCTTTTCATTAGGTATTCCCTAATGAATTCAAGGTAGGTTATCACAGGTTTGTCCCTCCCAAGAATTAACTGTCTGTTGAAAACCTCACACAGATTGTTCAATAACACATCACACTTAGCTCTTCCTGAAATTGATTAACATTTAACTATATTTAACACATTTAACCTAAATAGATATAAGTATGCAATAACATAAATACATCATACTTGAGAAGTAGGCCCTTGACCAATGTTTAGGTGGTATCTCCTTCAACCAATCATACAATGCTTGATTTTTCTCCTGAACTGCCTTCATTGCCATCTCAAAAGCTTGTGGTGTTGTTACAGCAGCACATCCCCGTAATAACTTTTTGTATAGATCACCTCTTCACCTTGGTTTCATGTTTTCATGTTTTCATGTATATGTCTTAAGTTTCATGTTTTCATGTATTTGCCGTTAAAAAAAAAGGATTCATTGCATAATTACATACGCATACATTATATGCACATATGTGATATGCATATTGACCGAAGAAGAGTTTAACAAAAAAAAAAACGTAACATAAAAATTTCAAAGAGAGTATCCTAAAAAGTGGAGAGAAAACAAGGAAAGAAAACAAAACAAGCTTGTATTTTTAAAACCACAACTGAAATATACATACAAGGTTTCATAAAGTTACCATGTTCATAGAAAATAAAAGCTCAAGTAGACTTTGATAATCATCATACCCACTTAATCTCACCAATAGTAAAAGCTAATGTAAGGTCGGGGAGGGGGGGGGGGGGGGTAAGATGTAGACAGTCTTACCTCTACCCCGTAGGGATAGAGAGATTACTTCCAATGAGACCCTCGGCCCGATAATGGTTTTGTATCAAGCATTTGACATAAGACACATAACACTTAGAAATCGGGACAAACCCGATTGGTGCATCTACCCCCTTATTTTTTGGTTATCAACGCTACCAGATGATTCATGATTAACCATCTGTCATTTTTAACTTTATTTTCACGAAATTAGTAAAATAACGTTAAAATTAATGCAACTTTACTTTTGCCCCCCGAGGGCCACACATACATACATTATATGCGTATAGCCGTAAGCGAGCCATCAAGTAGACTTTGATAAAACTTGATATATAACTAGAGAGAATATATGTAGCAAAAACATTCATTACTGAATGACCAGATTACTTTTCTGCAAATGTTCCAACCATCCTACCCGAATCTCGGGTTCAAGGAAATAATATTAGTATGGTCAAAGATATGTGACACATTTGTATAATCCTAAGATCAAAATCCCTACTCAAGTATGTCTTTTTTCCCTGCTAGTCAGAGAAAAATAATTTTATAAGATCATGATCCTGCGCCTGACAGGAATAATCAATCCACAATCTTTGGTAAGGAGGTGGGAATCCCTGAGAAAATGTGGCCTATCAATGGTGACTCGGATGCCCGAGATTGCCGACCGCCCAAAATCGCCTGTTGTTTTTCACGATGTGTTGCCCATGTGACCATATAAAGTCCTGTGATGATCATGAATCCTCCTACAATGCTGTTAACAGGACAAATAATCGACATAAGACTCAAAAAGGAAACAGTTTTGCGAAAATAAAACATATAACTCTACATGTAGTTTACTGAAAATGTTTATAAAAAGTTTAAACACTTTAGACCGGAAGTGTTTCAGGTCTACCCAACGTGTTGATACCCGTATAAGACTTAACAGACAAAAAGGACAAGATCACTACAAAATAAAAAATAGGCAAGTTAAATGAAGAGATGATGAACAAACCTCCCCATATATATTGGGCTTCCAAGGAATAGTCTTGACAAAAACGCAGCTGCAGCAGGTTGAAGCGGATTATAAAGGGCAACCAAAGCAGGTCCTAGGATCTTGTTTGACCATGTCAGCAGCCCATAATTTAACGCAGATGAAATGGTTCCCTGAAAATAGAATTGTCTAAATTCTGTAACTGATGCATACAAAATTCGGCAAACTGATATGGTTTCCTAAAAATGACGAAAGTATGTCGGTTCCAAGTCGGGTCGGTTCAAGGTTCACATAATTTGAAGTAAATATTTATGTATGTCGCTCTGATGTGTGTGTATTTATGATGTATACATAACAGATTCACATAATGTTTCGAGTAATGAGAATGACAAAATTGTTACGAAAACATAAGTCGAAAAACGAAAAGTGACTTAAAAAAGAAACTCATGGGCTATTGTCCTTGCATCCATCTACGGTAAAAAAAAAGGATTTTTTACATATTTCCCCTTGCTAAGCCTCTTAATTACATATTTACCCAACCCTAAAAATCAATTACATATTCCCCCCTGGGAGGGGGAAATATGTAATTGACTTGCTACTTGTGTATACCTTAGGAGGGGGAAATATGTAATTGACTTTTTAAGTTGGGTAAATATGTAATAAATGATCTTAGCAGGGGGAAATATGTAAATGACCCACAAAAAAAAAAAATTGAATGTTACCCCTAAGATTTCGATCTAGATCCGCCACTAGGGGAAAGGGTCTAAATTATTGTTGATGAGGAAAAAAAAGATTAATTATCATGAATCATTCCAAGGAAAGCTTGCAAGTGTCTAATTAATCTAAACAAATAATTTGCAAAATAAAATAAAACATTAAATTGCAACTTTAACAAAATAATTCTTACAGCATAAAGTACTGCCCAAAACTCAGATTTTGTCAAACTCCAGTCTGTTGACTCGTTGTTCATCACAAACGCAGTTGAGACCAGAAAAATAACACCGAAAAAGTAGGAATAAGCTGTAACGGATAGGCTTGCAGGATACCTGGCCAATACTGGAGCCTGAATTGATTTTAAAGCATAACTTTCAACGTCAAAAGCGTTTAAACATAAAATAAAAACGAAAAAGAGAATGAAATCATTACATGGGTAATTACAAAAATGCATGTAGTATGATTGAATACCTGAATAGCAAGAAAGGCTGCCATGCACATGCAGTTCCCTAATAAGCATAGGACACCAAGGTGCCAGGTGTCAAACCCGAGACTTATAAAAGTCGACAATAACCACCCAGCTGGCTCGGGTTGACCCCTTGCACTAATTTCATTATGTATAGAAAGGTCGTTTTGGGAATAGCCAAATACAATGGGTCCACGGAACATAACCATGAAGATGGCACCACATACACAAACAAAAGTACCTCCAACTTTCACCTGACCTTCAATTCTCAGCAAATTCACCGTTTCTGTACTGCATGTCAAACCACTTCATATGGACTCAAAGGAAAGATGTATATGTATATATTTACACATATACATATGCATACTAAGCCAGGCATAGAGCTAGCTGGCTTAGCATTACAAAGAAAACAAAGTGAAAACAAAGTTAGTTGAACTGACCCCATAATTGTAGCGAATATAAATGTAAATACAGGAATCGAAGGCTGTACGGCCGCGGCATATGTTGGAGTTGTGTAGCTTAGACCAAAAAGAAACAAAAGCTGGTTTCCGAATATCCTATTAAAGTTTAAACAGATTTAATAAACAGAAGTAATTAATAGAAAAAATACTGGGTAGATAAAGAGATCCAATATTTGCATGAGGCATGGTTTAAAAAACGGGTGAGGCGTACGCCTTGAGGTGGGCCTCGAGGCGAAACTCTAAGAAAACGAGTCTAAGGCGCGCCTCATGGGGTTCAGATTGTACATACGCCTCTAAGGGCCGAGGCACTAAGAAAATGTGCGCCTCAGGTGGTTTAGGGTGTGTTTTTTTTTTTTTTGTGTTTTAGGCTTTTTGGGTCAATTATTTTATTTTTGATGTGTGTTTTTTATGTTTTAGACTTTTCTAGGTCAAGTATTTTATTTTTCACAGACACATAATTTTTATATTTATTTTTTGACTGCGCCTCGAGCTTACGCCTCGGTTCGCCTCGAGGCTCGTTTCCGTTCTTTTAAACCTTGGCATGAGGAATATGATAATCAACAAAAATGAACTTTTGGATATGTAGACTTACCCGATTAACCCAAGAAAGAAGAATGACAAAAGCAAACGCCTAGTCATAGGTGGTCTTGTTCTCCTGCAAAATAACATATAAAACCCAGGCCAAAACTTTAGTTTTATCATTTTTTTGCAGTTGTATATCTGTTCTTTACAGACAGACGATAATTAGAAAGTAGTTTCAAGTCAAACCAATTAATATCTCCAACAATCTTTGAGCCAACCAAACAATGACACAAAAACAGAATAACTTGAGCACCAATTAATGAATCAAAGAATGGTACTCTTCTTACGCGCCAAGCAGACTACCTCACTTTTTTGCTAAATTTCATTTACAAGTCACCAATCTTATTTTAACTTTCCAACTATTAATTCATGAGAGAATACATTAACAAGTATTCATATCCTCAAATAACAGCCAAATTACTTATAGTTAGGTTCGACTAAAGCAATAACATATACCCTACTGGACCCCTAGTAATCCAAATAGAAGAAGTTAACGACGTGTGGGCTGGTGAACACTGAACAATTGGACATGGTCTCAAAAAGCCTAATTTCCCTTTAAGCTATACGTAAACTTTCATATCAAAAACAATTTGCAAGAATTGTTAGTAATCACAGTCTGCACATCTATGAGACATAGTTGTTGAAAGCCATCGCCTCTTGCGCCTAGGCCCATTTTTTAGGCGAGGCGATGCATTTGCGCTTTGAGTAGAGAAAATTGCGCTTTAATTTTCCTGGTGATGGTTTAGGCGCAGATTTAAGCTAGTTTCCCATATTCCAGGGAGTTTCCGGCCAAATTCGTTAAATTATGGCTAGATTCTAGCAAGATTTCTACTTTTATCTAAGGAAAACTACTTCTATACACTAATACATCAATATTTCAAAACTTTTGATACTAGCTAGATGAAAGATGGTATTATTTTAATATATTTTTTTTTATTTTCTTTGTTCGCTTTTTTTATCTCATGCCCTTGCTTTTTTGCGCCTCGCGCCTGGCCTATGCGGTATGCACCTTGAGTGCGCCGATCACCTTTGATAACTATGCTATGAGAACATCATAATATCATATGATCCCTAATTTAACATAGCACATTAACAAAAGAAATTTGATACTATCACATTCTCAAATAACAGATCAACTACACACGTAATCCATAAGCGTATAAAAAACTTCACATTCGCGTCAACAACCATAAGAATTCTTGCTTAAGTACTGAATCATTTATATAATTTTTTTTTTGTTTAAAAGGTGGTGATTTATTAACTAGTCGCGAAAAATTACATCAAGATAGCGGGCAGGCGGGTAACAAGCTGCGCCGCCACCCCTTTCTGGACGGCAAACCCTAGCCTACTAAAAACGACCCCCCCCCCCCCCCCCCCCCCCCCGACGGCAAACCCCTAGCCTATTATATATAATTAAAATAATATTTTTTTACCAATTCTCAACTTCTCTGTTGCAACAACAATTATCAATAACCACATTCCTAAACAACCATAAGATCCCTAATTTAACATAGCCCACATTAGCAAAACAACCATTGACTTAAAAAGGTCAAACATAAATCAAGATCTGAGAGGCGTTGACTAACTTTTCACGCAAATAAGCGATTGGGGCGAGGATCAAGAGACCTAATACATCACGATAAACACAGAAAACAAGCTGACTAACACCAAAATTAAGGGCTAATTTTGTAATAACATGAGACCCTCCAGCGAATAGCTGCACCATTGTCATCGCTGCGTGTGCCCTTCGTGTTTCTCCACTTATCGCCATCACCATTGTTACCGATCCCTCGAACAAATTACAAATTTCAAATCTTGTATAAATCTATGTATGTATTTATATCTATTTGGGTGTATATATTACTATATGCACAAACAAATCTTTATATGTGTATATTTGAATCAGATGAATCGAAATAGTTTTGAAGAAAAAAATCAAGGAAAGGAAAAGAATTTGGGGATCTTTTTTATAATTTAGGGTTATGGAGGTTAATGAGGGGGAAGTTGCTGCATTTTCAAGAAAAATCCAAAAAAAAAAAAAAAAATCAAACTTTTTTTTAAACGTCAACAAATCAAACCCGAGCACTATCGGGATACCATTTCGACAAATGCAATTACTTCAATTCCAGGGAAAACCCGGTAACCCACCCGCCCGTAGACACGACGATGAAATTAACGATAAAACTCGTCTAGCTCAAGAATCGAACCCAAGATCACCTGGGTCTTCAATCATCGCCCACCTGGTATTGATTGAAATTTCAGTCTTGATTTAGTTCGAGTCCATATCTGAACCGGACCTCAGATGTAAAGCCCATCAAGGCATCAATCTAACTATTATATTCACACCTATTAAACCTTGATCCACTTACCATACATGTACATACGGTCAAACAATCCACTTTGACCCGACCCGTGTATTCCGCCCCATAACCCGGAGGATCCACCTTGCACTAAGACCATGCGTAGTGGGGGGCTTTATATATAAAGCCCCCCTTTCTGATTGGTCCACGTGACAGCTGAGTCAGCATGGAGAGATAAAGTGAAAAAGGGGTGTAGTGGTGAGGCTTTATTTATAAAGCCCCTATTAATATTTTATTATATGTTTTAAATTTAAAAAATAATAAACTAATAATATATAGAGAGAGAGTATTATGTGGCAGCTGTTGATTGGTGGGGCTTTTAAACATCCGGCGTTATTTGGATAGCGCCAAAGTCACTTTTTGAAAAATGGAGCCCCCCGTAGCGGTGTTGGGGGGCGCTATTTTTTTTTCTCAATATAACGCCCTCCACTACGGAGGGTCTAACTGCCTACGTTTCCCATTTCTATTTCTATGCATTTAATATCTTTTACTTTATGCTATTTTCTTAAACTTTATGTTTAATTTATTTAATAGTGGTCTAGGTAGTTTTAATAGAAGTTACTTTTTGAATTCGTATATGTAGGGGTCAAATAGAATGAGAATGGCAGTGTGTGTTTTATGAATGAGAGTTTTCTCTTTTAGTTAATTTTTCTTAATGGATTTTGAGTTAAATCGATTGTGTCTATGCTAACTCAATTGTGACATATTGAGTGTGGTGATTTATATATCTTCGGGAGTGATTCGCAGCCCTACCGTTGGTTTTGGTGGTGAATCTGTGTCCAAAATGGACCGTAGATCTATCCTTTATTTTACCGTTTGATTTGAACCGGTGATTCAGGTCCTTACTCCTATCAATACACTCTTATGATTACTAGATTATTATAGGAAACATCGATGATGAGTAAGGGATTTTTTGGTAGTCTATTAATGAAATCATTAAAAGGTTATTTCTAACTAGTCTACAACAAGTGTATTTGTTCCAAAAAAAAAAAAAAAAAAAAAAAAAAAAACTTCTGAATGGTTCACCTTTGTACACATACTAAATTAAAAAAACACCACCTCTTCACCCTTCTTATCTATTCTCATCTTACACAACCCTTTGACCTGCCACCACCTCCATCCTCGCTCAACAATAACGTTGTGTTTCCGAGTTAACTTAACGAGAGAAAAGAAAGGAAATGAAAGGAAAGAAAAATTTGAATGTGTTCCCGAGTTTCATTTAAGGAAGGAAAAGAAAGGAAAACAAACATGTTGTGTTCCCGAGTTTCACTTAAGAAAGGAAATTGAAGGAAAACTAAACCAAATCCTTTAGTTTAGTTTTCCTTCCGATTTGGAAGGAAACAGAAGGAAATGATATGTATCTTTTATTTTCCTTTCCTTTGCTTATTTTCTTTTCTTTTCCCTCCTTAAGTAAACTCGGGAACGTAAGTGCATTTGTATCTCCACTCCTTTGGTGTTTAAATTATATGTTTCTTGTTTCTGGTATTTAGATTATATGGTTGTTTTTTGTTGTCCTATTTGGTGTTTAGATTAGGGTTTAAAAAATCATTTTGGACAGTAAGTCAAGTCAGTTAGAGATCCAATCAAATATCACTTATCAAGCAAAAGTGTAGTGGTTTTCTAGTTGTTTAATCTAGTGTAATTCTATCGAGCATAAAACAATGTTTAAAGGTGGGACCCATTTGTTTAATAATGTTTTTTTTTAACGGCCAACGAATTAATTCCGAGCACTCTCGGCCTCGGGCACCCTTTTGGCGAATCAGGTACTCGAGGGTTTAACATGAGACCCTCCAGCGAATAGCTGCACCATTGTCATCGCTGCGTGTGCCCTTCGTGTTTCTCCACTTATCGCCATCACCATTGTTACCGATCCCTCGAACAAATTTAAAATTTCAAATCTTGTGTAAATCTATGTATGTATTTATATCTATTTGGGTGTATATATTAATATATGCACAAACAAATCTTTATGTGTATATTTGAATCAGATGAATCGAAATAGTTTTGAAGAAAAAAATCAAGGAAAGGAAAAGAATTTGGGGATCTTTTTAATAATTTAGGGTTATGGAGGTTAATGAGGGGGAAGTTGCTGCATTTTCAAGAAAAATCCAAAAAAAAAAAAAATCAAAACTTTCTTTTAAACGTCAACAAATCAAACCCGAGCACTATCGGGATACCATTTCGACAAATGCAATTACTTCAATTCCGGGGAAAACCCGGTAACCCACCCGCCCGTAGACACGACGATGAAATTAGCGGTAAAACCGGTCTAGCTCAAGAATCGAACCCAGGATCACCTGGGTCTTCAATCATCGCCAACCTAGTATTGATTGAAATTTTAGTCTTGATTTAGTTTGAGCACATATCCGATCCGAACCGAACCTCAGATGTAAAGCCCATCAACCTAACTATTATATTCACACCTATTAAACCTTGATCCACCTACCATACATGTACATACAGTCAAACAATCCACTTTGACCCGACCCGTGTATTCCGCCCCATAACCCGGAAGATCCACCTTGCACTAACTGCCCACGTTTCCCATTTCTATTTCTATGCATTTAATATCTTTTACTTTATGCTATTTTCGTAAACTTTGTGTTTAATTTATTTAGTAGTGGTCTAGGTAGTTTTAGTAGAAGTTACTTTTTGAATTCGCATATTTATGGGTCAAATGGAATGAGAATGGCAGTGTGTGTTTTATGAATGAGAGTTTTCTCTTTTAGTTAATTTTTTTTAATGGATTTTGAGTTAAATCGATTGTGTCTATGCTAGCTCAAGTGTGGCATATTGAGTGGTGTTTTTAGACCCGAATTCATAACCGGAGTGGTGATTTATGTATCTTCGGGAGTGATTCGCAGCCCTACCTTTGGTTTTGGTGGTGAATCTGTATCCAAAATGGACCGTAGATCTATCCTTTATTTTACCGTTTGATTTGAACCGGTGATTCGGGTCCGTACTCCTATCAATACACTCTTATGATTACTAGATTATTAATATAGGAAACATCGATGATGAGTAAGGGATTGTTTGGTAGTCTATTAATGAAATCATTAAGAGGTTATCTCTGAACCAGTCGACAACAAGTGTGTTTGTTCCATAAAAAAAAAAAAAAAAAAAAAAAAAAAAAAACTTCTGAATGGTTCACCTTTGTACACATACTAAATTAAAAAAACACCACCTCTTCACCCTTCTCATCTAGGGATGAGATCGGTACCGTATCCGTACATATACCCGTACCCGTACCGAAAATACCCGTACCGAATCTGAACAAAAGTGGGTACCGACTACCGTACTGAATATATAGGTACGGTATGGGTACGAGTACGGGTATCGGTACCGGTATTTCGGTACGGTACCCGTTTGGTACCATTTTGTTATTTTTATCTTTTTTGAGCACTCGTACGGGTATCAAGTAGGTAAACAATTACGAGTATCAATACTATACGGGTACCAAATTGAAAATTTTGGTACGGGTACCAATATGGTACATGTACCAAATAGGTAAAATTGATACGAATACCATAAATACCATAATACGAAGTAAAACATATAATCAAATCAATAGTATATAGAATTCGGTACCCGTACCATTTTTACCCGTACCGATACCGAAAGTACCGAATACCGAAATCAATAAAAGTGGGTACCGATATCTATTCCGAGTACTCAAAAATCGGTATCGGTACGGGTACCGATACAGGTACGGTATGAGTACGGGTATAGGTACTCGGGAAAAAAATGCTCATCCCTATTCTCCTCTATTCTCATATTACACAACCCTTTGACCTGCCACCGCCTCCATCATCGCTCAACAATAAGTGTGTTTGTATCTATACTCCTTTGGTGTTTAGATTATATGTTTCTTGTTTTCTGGTGTTTAGATTGTAGGGTTGTTTTTTGTTGTCCTTATATGGTGTTTAGATTAGGGTTAAAAAAAATCATTTTGCAATATCACTTATCAAGCAAAGTGTAGTGGTTTTCTAGTTGTTTAATCTAGTGTAATTCTATCGAGCATAAAACAATGTTTAAAGGTGGGACCCATTTGTTAAATAATGTTTTATGGGTGTAATTTATAGATGATTCGTATAACCAACAATTTGTCTTACACAAAAACTCATGCATATATTTTAAATATTGAATTGATTCGGCATACCGTGTATTAACCAATTTAATTGTGCACAAAGCACACTCCTAAAGTATGTAGACTAGTATCTTTTCCAAGTAATTAATCCTCGAAGAGAAAAGGTAACAATTGATTAAATTTGATGAACAAGCATTCATTTTATTTGATGGAGCCCAATCTACGAATATAGAAAAGTGAAAACTTAAATCTATTTGATAGCCCAAAAACCAAAATGACTTGGCTAGTTTAAAATTTTGGGCCCAGCTAGCTTTTGTTAAATAGTTATGAATTAGAGCCCAATGCCATTTACAAACTAGAAACATGGTCCCATTATGACTTTTCATGTCTCTAACGTAAACCTTTAATTAAGACTTAAGTGATGGTACCTAAAACCGGGTGTAGTGATGCTAGTTTTGTTTTGGGCGTGGAATGAGCTGGGCTTAAGACTTAAGTGATGGTAAACTATGCTCATTTCACGCTCGTTGTCTAAATATCGAGTTGGGATTAATATTATTTTTCTACGTTTGAGTTCGGCCATTTATTATTTATTAAGTTGTTTTATTTATATACAAGCAATATAATTATTTTATACAAACTTTAATTACATATTTATTATGTATAATATTATTTACTATGTAATTATGTTTATGTGTATGTTATATTAATTAAATAGAATGTATTGTATATATATTGATGTTGTTTATGCACACAAACCTAATAAAGCTTTGTATATTTGTATGTGAACCCAAACTCAAGTTCATTTAAACTCTGCCTAATTGCTATATGAAACGCATTATGATTTCCATAATTTATTTCATAAGAACACAATCTAGTCTTTAAACATACTAAGAGCTATGTTGTATGTATTCATCCAAATACTTTTCGTTAATCATGTTTTTTTATTGTATTGTAATGTATGATTACACGCCTTATAATTTCAGATTTATTTATAAATAATAAGTGGACAGAATTAAATTTGCAATGACAAGTTAATAATTAATGGTGCGCGTGCTTTGGTAGCATATATGATAAAAATCGTGGATTTTCTGGTCACACAATAATTCTACTAATCATGTTTCCCCACTCATGTCCCTCCCCAATAACGACCCATTTGCTTGCCCTGCCAAATCTATTTCGGGAAATAAACAACACTTTAACTTCGGAACTTTTTTTTTTTTTTTTTTTTTTTTTTTTTGAGAATTGGAATTAAATAATTCTAATTTTGTTGGGTTGGAAGACAATAATCTTAATTTGAAAATTGAAATCTAACATGCTTAACTTGTCTTGGTTTTTATTTCATTTGACTAAAACTAACTAGGGTTAACCCAGTTAGTTTTCTAACTACGTGGCATGCCACGTTGGCAGATGACGTGTAAAAAATGTCCTGGTTGGCAAAAAAAAATCAGGCAGAAAACTAACTGGGTTGGTCCAGTGAAATAAACACCAAGACAAATTAGGCTAGGGCTGTTCAAATCACTTGGCGCTCGCGGCTCACTTGGAATTTGCTCGGAACATGCTCGCTCGATGTTCCGCTCGGTTGTAAACGAGTTGATCAGCACGGTTCGGTTTGTAAACGAGCCAGGCACGAGCATCGGTTCGCACGGCTCGGTTCAGCTTGATATAATTTTTATTAATTTATTATATATGTACACATTAATTACAATTATATATGCAGTTTTATACATACGACTCTATTGGATTTGGCTCAGTATATGCATATATACAATTACATTTATAGTTACTGGCTTAGTCAACTCAATGATAACTTAACACTAAATTTAATTGTAAAACCCAAAGTCGTGAAAAGACATGCTTGACTTCCTATTCCCAGTAGTTGTCCGTCATCAATCGTCTTCCGATATCAACCTACGCCACAATGCGACAATTGTTCTCTGTAGTATGCCACAATGCGACAATTATAAACATGCTATAGTTGTTACTGAAATTTGCTCTCTATAATAAACATTAGAAAACCAAGTCCTAAGGCTTGATCTTAACAAATCAAGTAGTTGACAATTATCTGCACTCCACTGGACCATGACATTTACAGGTAAAGACAAAAGTTAAAAATTATACCTCGCTTTAACATCAAACAAAATTACTTCTTCTAGACTAAAATGAAATTAGACGCAACTCTATTTTTTTTTTGCACATAGAAAACAATCGATGCTGTCGACGAGTCTTTGTGGTGGCACACAACGAGATTTGATGGTCTAAAAGTCTAGTACATCTGTTTTTCTGTAGGTAGCTACTAATTTACTTAGGATTTGATAATCCATGTAAGATGGTTGTGGAAATACCATGGAACAACAGATGATGAAACTGAGAGGGGATCAAACAACAATCTATAATTTGTTTTTCCTCCCCTTGTTTGACATCAAAATTTATAGGATTAAAAAAACTGACTATTTAAGGCTAATTATGTACCGGTATATGAAATGTTGTATTATTTATTTATTTGGGCTTTTGGTTTTATGAAGTCAAGAAGTTTTAACCACACAATTATTAAGTCTATAACTCGTATACATTTAATTTCATTTTGATATTTACTTCCTAGTCTTTTTAAAATCTTTAGGATTACATTTATAGATTTCAATGAAAATTATATATATAATTTCTTAACATAAAAGGGGAGGGTTATCTTGAGAACGCTAAATATTGTGAGAACCGTGAGAACAAGTAAAAAAATCAATCAAAATCAAATTTTTTTTTAATACAAACCCCATTATAATCAAAATACAACATTAATAAATGAATTTTCTTTCCAAATAATTCATCTTTTCTTGCAAAAACACTTTTAAATTAACTTTTTACACATGTGTAAATGAAACAGTTTACACATGTATAAACAGCAAATTTACACATGTATAAAAACAAATTATTTCCGTATACGTTTGAATTTTTACGCGTAAATTGTGTTTTTGAGATGATATTTTAGTAATAAAGACAAGTGTAAAAAGAAAATTTGAATTTGAATTGTTTTAGATGCCGTTCTCACGGTTCGCACGAAATATAGGTGTTCTCAAATTAACTTTTCCCTAACATAATATTACTCCAAGTATATAACTTGTATTTTATTTTAATTCATATTTTTTGTACACACAAATTTATGAGAAGAAGTTAAAGATTAATGTTATATCAGTTTAGAAACTGTTGAGTGTTTATCGTCATTACTATTGAGTGTTTATTATCATTATAAACCTCACTTAATCCTAACCGACTTTGTTGTTATGCAATGATTAGCTTAAATTATAGATCGTCTGGTTTTTTTGTTGTGGTTCACGTCATATTAAAGTAGCACAATCGGTAGGGATCAATAAATATATATATATATATATATTACAATTAAATTATTTGGTAAAAAACTTGTGGACTTCCTTTTAATTTAATACATGCATTATTTATTTACGTATATTTCATGAACAATTTAATATTCATATAAAAATACTATTTTGTTCTATTACTAACTTCGTTAGGGCATTGTATCATATGCATTATATGTTGTAATAATTGCTTAAATTTTGTTAGAATCATTCCCTCATGCTTTATAATATAGCATACAGAGGCGAAGGATGTTGAGGGCCAGGGGTGGCCCTGGCCCCCCTGATTTTTGGCGTAGTGGTATAAATTTGCGATTTTTGTAGGTAAATCGACTCCGGGTTGGGTCCGGCCCCCGCCGATTTGCCACTACCGACCTAAAAAAATTGAGTCCGGCCCCTCCCGATTCGAGAACCAAGCTTCGCCCCTGATAGCATAGATAGATATAGATTTTATATATCCTAAACTACATGTCAACAGTCAACATTTTTATAAATTGAAAAAAAAAAAATGCATTTCCAACTTACATTCTACTCATTACCTTTTTTTTTAATCGGCAAACGACAAAAATTTCATTGCACCCAATAATATATTCAAGGAAGTCCAGCAGGGAACTAGACCACAAATTATTACAAACCCCAAATACTCGCCATACTATGCACTAATACATTCCGCTTATGTTATGGGAACATTAAAAGCAACCTATACATATAATATATTGTATTTCCATGATATATTAAGGTTGATTATATGGATTTAATTTTAGTATTTACTATGTTCATATTTTCATATATAATGCACTCAACTATTCAGTAATCTCAGTCCTGAGTCAAGACCCCATGCCAGATGAAACTCATACCCCCAATTTCCACAGCAACCACAAACAACACCTTACAACTATCTACTGAAATCAATTAGTGAGATGAGGAATGGTGGACAACAAATATGTTTATATAATGTACAACATCAATAATGTGATTGACTAAACACAACCACCAAACACAGTGCAACCCCGTCGTAACGTGCGGGTTCCTACTAGTAACTTATAAGTGTACGTCATGCCAAATGTTGAACACACGTATATTAGTTAATTATAGATCTTAATGTAATAAATTTTTCAACAACAATAAGGGTTATTGATGTATTGTTGCTTAATAAGAAGAAAAATACTAAATTTGACTATTAATATTCTATAAATGGTTACTACACCAACATATATGTTGTCTTTGAGTTTAAGAACTGTTACATTTTAAGCAATCCATGTAAACCCTACTTGCACCAAGTAGATCATCTACCATTAGAGTGCGGGAATGGAGAGGGGAAAAGAGGGGCATGAAGCAGATCATTTACTATTAGAGTGCGGGAGTTGATGCTAATTGTCTAAAGCTAGGCACAATGTCTTGCATGATGGATGGCGTAAGGTAGTTCTAATGATATGTGATTGATGTCATTTGGTCAATAAAAAAATATGAGAAATAAGTAGTATGTGGAAGTTGAGTCGTCTCCATAGGGAATTAGTGGAAAGTCGTAGTCTCACTTAATTAAACTATTGAATTAACTAACTAATTGCTTGATTGATTGATTTAATGTTTAAAAGAACGAAATTGAGATTTGTAAACGATTATGTAAAAGGCGTACCCCCGGACTTCCGGTTCAATGATTCACCCAAACTTGATCAATTGTTAGGATACCACATAGACATGGTCTTGTTTATTGGTTTTAATTCAAGTGGCAATTAGACACAAGTTTTTAATAATAACCTGTATAATCTAATTACCAAACCATATGTGCCAGATACCCACCCAATAATCAAACTACTTACGATGCAAGAAAACCGAATTTGAATGATAAAGGACAAGCAATTGCAACACAAACAGTTTATTTAAATGATTCAAAACCCATGTATTCTTCAAAGTATGAAAAACAATCCCAAAATATCAAAAGAAACAAGTTATAAGTTCACACAAAAGAACCGTACGTCCAGATGAGATTACATAAAGAAACTAGCCGCTCATCATGATTCTATGATCTTCCATGGATGATTTGGATGATATATGCATCATTTTATGATTAAGATGATGATTAGGAATGATTAATTATGGGAAAAACAGCTTGGGAAGGACTAAAAACAACTAGGGTTGAAAAAAAACCGTTTAGAGGAATAATTATCTATTTATGGGGTTTAAACCATCAATTTCGTGACATAAGCTGACCAGGGCGCAAGTCAGATATGCACCAGTGCAAGGTGCCCTGGTACCCTCCCAGCATGCGCTGGTCTTCTGATGTGAGAATGGGGTGGCGCAAGTTCAGACATGCACCAGCGCAAGGTGCCATGGTACTATACCACCATGCGTTGGTCTTCTTGTTTTCTTCAATTCTTTCGGCCACGTCTTCGTATTTCAGAGCTCTATCACATCACCATCTAATATCTTCAATTCAAATGCATTTGGTTTCTCCAAAAATGCATCCAATTCATTCCAAATACCTGTAATTCAAATTAAACTCAACGTAACCATGTTTTGTGATATAAATCGCTTAAATACACATTATCGCACATACTAAAATATGGTTAAACATCCACCCATCAATATGGTACTTCTCCTGTGAACAAAACATAATGATTAAGTTTTCCCAAGAGGGGATATACCGGAAAAAGTAATCATCTGATTGGTAGACGCAATGACCTTAAAAATTAAAGCGTCCGAAGACTTTACACGTGTAATCATCTGATTGGTAGACGCAAAAGAGTGGTTGGTCCCTAATGTTTAGACACATCAAATATATATTTTGGTAAATTTAGTCGGTCAAGTGTCTATATCGATAATTATCCCTTTATTTATTTATATGGACTTCAAGTGGTAGTACACATAATGAAACCCCAACTTACCACGCGTGGTTTTGTGGGTTGTATTGTCCCCAAACAAGATCTTCATCCCTGGACCCTACCCACCCCCTTCCCACTTCTTATCTCATCTCTAAATATTTAAAGCTTCGTGACAATGACGTGAACATTTAGTTTGGTATAGAGTTCTAACCGATACAACGATGTTTCATTAATTAATTAAAAAAAAAGCCCAACTTATATGGGACCGTTTGAACCAGACAGGGCTAACTAAGAATGTTCATGTATCATATATGGAGAACCCGATGATTCATAACCCGTTTGGGTTCATGCCCGCCTCAGTTTATTAGTCTCAACAGTTTGGTTAGAGTTTGTTTTGCATACCCATATGTAAGCAAGTATTGTAGTTGACAACTAAAAATGAAAAATAGGTATAGTAACTATAGTAAGAATATATGTCGATGAGAAACAATTTGAATTATTATAAGTGTAATCGATTATTTAAATCTTTTTAAGCTTAAGAGTATGTAATTTATAGATGGAGGCTTAAAAAGATTTAAAAAGATTGCGCTAATTTTTGGAATAAATACAAGGTTGATGGGGGTGGGTTTCAATAAGATAATTCGCGGCAATGTTGGAAATGGTAGGCATATTCGGTTTTGGTTGGATTTGTGGTTGGGCGATGATCTTTTGAAGGATAAGTACCCGACCTTATATGCTTTAGAAAAATATAAAAGAGTCTTGCTTCATGATCGTTTGGAGGTCACAAGGCTCAATCGTCGATATGTGTGGGATTGGACGAGAGCGCCTTTCACGGATCAGGAGTTGATTGAGAAGGGAGAGTTAGAGGGGTCTCTCGACGTGGTTCAGTTCGTAGGTAGTGAAGACTCGTGGACATGGGAGGTTGGTACTTCTAAAGAGTTCGAGGTTTCGTCGATTAAAAGATGGATGTTAAGTGCAGAGATTGGCTCGGGTACTTTTGGTTTTCAATGGAGCGAATGGGTGCCAAATAAATGTAATATATTTATGTGGAGGGCGGTGTTGGATCGTCTTCCAACAAAGGAGGCTTTGGTTAGACGACATATTTTTATTGATGATCATATGTGCGCGCTTTATGTGAAAGTTATGTAGAATCCATTGAGCATCTTTTAACCGGGTGTGTAGTTTCTTTGGGCGTTTGGCTTGCGGTTGCTTCTTGGTGCAAGATCCCTCAGCCTTTCGTTTTCCATGTTAATGATTTGGTGGAGATGCATAAGGAGATCGGTGCGGCGGGGAACAAGAGATTGATTGTCCATGGGATTGTTATTATTACTTGTTGGAGGTTATGGAGAGCTAGGAATGAGAAGATTTTCTCAAGGGCTCTAACGTGGTGGATATGGTTGCGGACATTAAGGCGTTGGGGTTTCTTTGGTATAAATATAGGTTTAAAAAAGAGGGTAGTGGATTGGAATAGATGGTGCATTTTTGATGTAACGTAACTTTGTTTTGTTTTGGCTTTCGGCGTTTATCCCCTTCTTGGTGATAGGCGTTGGGCGTGTTGTTTGGTTTAATGAAAGTCAATTTAAAAAAAAAAAAAATAGCTAAAAAGATACAACAAATGAAAACAGTAGGAGGTGTGACTGCTGACTCTGTGAGATATATAAATGTAACGAATCGTATTCAAATTTAAAAGACTAATAATTGTTATACTTATTTAAACAAACTGAATGACCGGTAACTTATTTATCTATAGCAATTTTTTTTGTGTGTTTTTAAGTTATAATTTTACCCAATATACTCTGTAGAGTAAAGATCAAATACAAAGTGTTTTTCGGTAAGAACTGTGAGAATCAAAGGGGGTAAAAAAATTTTATTTTTTTTGTTAGAATTTTTTTTTCCATGTGCTTAAACATTCTTTCTAGATGAATAATACAAAAAAAAAAATTAAAATTTTTTTTAGTGTAATTACGTCATTAAAGTAAATACATTAGTTTACATTAGAGTAATTATGTAATTACCCTACACCAAATTTTTTTTTTTTTTTTTAGTTTTCAATACTATAATACATGTTTAACAATATGGGAAAAAAATTTGAAAAAAAAAATAAAAAAAAATACCCTCCTTTGATTCTCACAGTTCTTACCGAAAAAACACTTTGTACCAGATTTTTCCTCATACTCTATATTTAATTTAATATAGAATATAAAATGTTAGCCCGTGCAGTAGTAAGAAAAAAATGAGCATTCTAGGTGAGCTTTATCCCATGAATCCATGATAAGGTTCAGTAAAGATGTATAATATAAGTGCAAGAAGACATGGAACACCTACGCATATGTAAAAAAGTTTGATTAGTCCTTAAATTAACTTGTGTGTCATATGTTCTATATGTATAACTTGTTTAAAAGACTTAAATCTGAAAATAAATTTATACTATATATTAACATGTAGGAACACCGTTCACAAAAATAAAAGAAATACAGTTATTTATTAAATAAAATCGGATTACAATACAATAATAAAATTAAACAGAATACAAAGACAAATGAAAATTACAAACTGAAAAGAAAATACGAAAGAGGCAAAGGAAACTCGAAGTGACTGAGGCACGTGTAAAACACGCTTCCCTTAAAACAGATTTCGGGCCACACAGGTGAACCCGTCTGTCTCCCAGGGTACAACAGCCTAAGCAGATTGCACTGCCGAAGTTACCCAAGCACCTGAAACAGTACCTGAAACAAGAGCCTGCAAGTCTGAAAAGTTAGGGAAATTTTCTGAAAGAAGGTGGCGGTTCGAGAACATAAGTTGTAGAGAATTTTCCGTGTACTAAAACAGAGTACATAACTCTGTATTTATACACGAAATTAAAACATCTCATTGATTACGAATTCAATGATTAAAATTAATTTCGAAATGAATACTCATTATGAGGCCATAATTTCATTTGACTGTTTCAATTTGAAAAGTCAATGATTGAAATTAAGTTTGGAAACTCATTATTCAGTACTTAATTTCGTTTGACTGTTTTGAATTCGAAAGAACTTGACCACATCAATTAACCAGTCTTAGCCATAGGCTCGAGCCACACCAGTCCAAGCTCACTTAAAAATATAAAGGCGGCTCTCAAGCGGCTCGCAGCGATGCGAGCCATCAAAACGCCACATTACGCCCATCGCCCTCGTCTCGGTCCCGTGCCCAAGCGCGTCGGGTGCAAAGCACCCTCCTGGCTGCCACTGGGTGTGTCCTGTTGTATAGGAATACATTCCTTTATAGAATTATAGATATAAACCAACACATGATTTATATTTCCACCAATGTGGGACAAGCACAAATTCCTACAACTATAAAGTTCCACCACACACGAAAAGCTTAGATCTCTCATTCATCTAGCTTTATAACTAAATGTAATTATATTACATTTAATATAATATTTAATTATTAAAATTTCCAACATAACATACATCAAGAAAATATTTACGCGATATAAAAATTTTAACGTTAAAGAAACTATGTTAAGATTTTCAACTAGAAAGGACTATTCACAATGAAAAATCTGATGTAACTACTATTTTTTGAAACCGAATTATGAAGTAAACTAGAGACCATTTTGGTCATTTAGTGATCATTAAAGTTGAAAGACTTTTTGACAAAGATGTCCGACGGTTCTTTTGTGATCGGTGAATTTCCAATAGTTCGTTTGCCACATATTTTCAATAGATATGCGATATTTTCCACGTCATCATCACATCACTTCGCCCTCCATAACTACCCACTATTGTATGATCAACAACTCACCGTCCTCCACTACCTTCCATAACATTCCAATGTTTGAAAGCAATTGGCTGTGACAACCGTGAGCTCCCTCACGATCATCCCGCCGTGAGGAGGAGGTGGTGGTGTTGGCGTGAGGTCACCGGAGTCACATCCCTCTCATGACCCTCCCACGTTCCCAATAGGAATTAGTGCATGATCATGAGGCAACGAGACTATGAGAGTGACAAAAAAATGGGATCACACAATCATTAAGCAGATATCTATGTTTATGATCCATTCTTTATCAGATAAATAAATTAATGGTGTCCTCATCACATGATCATTGAGAAATGATATGACACCATTATGACATCTTTATATTTACTTTGAACACATTAATGGAGCATTCTAACATGGGTGTGTCAATTGTAACTTTACTTGAGAATCATTCGACCCATTAATTTGATTAATCCATTAATTTGATTAACCACTAACACTACCTTAATCATCATCTCTCCTTTATTGTACTTGATACCATTTTTTATAATTATTACTTATTTCATTTGATTTAACAATATCACTGGTATCGAATAGTGATTTATAATAGAAAATCATGAGATTTATTGTATTTAAAAGAAAAACTTTTAATAATTCTATTATGTTTGATTTTACTGTAAAGTTTTATGGTTTGAATACAATATTATCTACAGATCAAACCAAATACGACCACACAAACAATAATCATAGAGCAAAGAACATAGTGACGGAAAACATGTGTCAAAATTTTTATTTAACCCAAACCTGAAACACCCCCCCCCCCCCCCCCCCGAACCCTAGAACTCACATAATAGTGAGTTTGTTAATGATGAATATCTCTTATATCAACCGGTGGTTAATCAAAACCAATTGATATGATACAGAAAACAAATGAAAAACTTATAGAGATCAGAGAATACAAATCTGATGAAACAATAAGTAGAAATAAAACTGAAAATACACCATATTCTCTATTTGGAACAAGAACTAAGAGAGAACGAGAAGTCTCTAGAAAACAACTAGAGAGAGAACATACTAAATGAACAATAATAGTGAAACCCTAGAAAATATTTGTAACGAGCTTTAGCTCAGCTGAATAAGGCGGTGAATAGGGATGAGCTCGGGATGGTATCGGTACCAACCGATACCGATCCCGAAAACTCCTAAAGCCCAATACTGATACCGGTATGGTATCGGTATTTTACCTTAAAATACCGGTACCGTACCGATACCAAAAATACTGAAAACCTCTAAATGTGAGTACCGATACCGAGCACCCTCGATTCGGTATGGGATCGGTATCGATTTAGTATTCGGTGCAATATGCTCATCCTTAACGGTTAATTATATCAAGAGCCAAAAAACAACCGAGGCGATCTCCATACTAGTCCATGCAAAATTAGCCCAAAAATCTTTCAGTTGTGCCTATCACACACAACAAAGGTATTAGTCCAATAACAATTGGTAACATGTGATATTAGAACAACCTGTATTATAATGTTTGAATTATATAGTTTAACATTCACCCTTAATTAAAAATTTAAACATATCAACCATTTTCAAACTTTCACAAAAAACTTTGTGTTGATCAACACTAAGTCCCTTTGTAAGCCCATCTGCAATTTGGAATTATGATTCAACTTTTTCAGTCTGTATAACACCATTCATAGTTTTTCTCTCAAAAATGAAAATCTAACTCAAAATGTTTTGTTCTCTCATGAAATACTGGATTTACAGCTATTGAAATAGCTGCTTTACTATCATAGTATAATTTTAAAGGTAACTCAATTTTATTACCTAACTCAAACAAAACATTTTAAAGCCAAATCAACTCACATGTTGCTGAGCACATTGCTCGGTACTCAGCCTCAATTGATGATTAAGAAATGGTACTCTGCTTTTTTACTTTTCAAGAAAATCAACATAACCAAATAATTTAAATGACTCGCCTTTTATAAATAAAATATCCTTACCATGAGACTGTTTAAGGTACCTTAACAGTCTTAAAGCAATTTGAAGATGCCCATTGATGGGCTTGTGCATATATTGACTTAAGTACTACACTGCATAACTGATGTCTGGTCTTGTTAAAGACAAGTAAATAAGTTTCCCACTCAATTTTTGAATACCAGTAATGCTTTCAAGTAAAGCTTTATTGTTTATCATTTTAACCCATGCCATATAACTCTGTTATATTGGAGTATTAACTGACTTGCACGGTAGGTGTCATACTCCCGCAAGGTGGAACATAGGGATGGGATGATCGTATATCACCACACATGTCATTTTAAGAGAAAATACTAAATGAATCTCAAATAAGTGTCGCGATACACGCAAAAGATAAATGTCTAAAGTTTAAAATGCAATCTTGCTAAAAGTAGCAAGCTGCTAAAGATAACCCAGAGTTGCATTTCTCAAATCACATTTAAAAATACGGGTGGCAGTTCTCAATTTCCAGTCACACCAGAAGGACCTTCAAACCGTCGACGTTCTTTCCATTGACTCTCAAACCTTCCACATTCAAACCCACCTTTTAACCCATTTCCTCCAACAGTGTAGCATCCTTTAACTTCTTCTCCAATAGTTTACCGTCCTCCATCTTCTTCTCAATAGTATACCATCCTCCAGCTTCTCCTCCAACAGTTTACCATCCTCTGACTTCTCCCCCAATAGTTTACGGCTCAAACCCCTCCACCTTCAAACACTCTAGAGGATGATCCAAAACCTCTTATAGGCAAGGGGTTGAACTTAGCGTATGACTACACCACGGCTCAACAACAATTTGACCGACTACGACATGGGGAGACTCATATTAACTTCACCGCAAACCCTCATGTCACAATGGCTACGAAAGTGTCCAACACAAGTCATACACAGCTGGGTTGTAGGGTATGAAATCGACCTAGATGAGGAATATGTCCTTAGGTTGGACAAAAAAATAATTTATGCATCTTGCCCTAACTCCGGACGTCATCCTCAGAGACAATTTGAAGAAATTTATGACTATATGAGTATTATAGATGAGTCAAAGTTATTATTATTTGACTTCCTTTATATTAAAGCCCACGTTAACCGCTGTTAACCGAGACAATTTGAATATTTATATATATATATATATATATATATATATATATATATATAAAACTATGAGTACTATATGTGACAGTTTCCCTCGAAGCTTTCATTATAAGCTTCCTTTTATTTTTATATATTTTGTATTTAAATAATGTATGATATCAGTAGTAATTTTGAATTCAAACAATAGTCAAATGGATTTACATTTGTATACATAGAAGTATAAAGCTTTCAAGAACAATGAATTTCGTTATTCAGATGAAATCTTCTTAATGAAAATTTTGAGTCAAAATGCCGGTGATGAAATTTTTTTAAGTCACTTCATGTTGTAAGTTGGTTTTACTCTCATGAATTTAATATAGTTATAGTTAATTTTGAGCATGGTTTTGAAAAATTATTTATTCGAGGGAAGATAGAGTATTCCAATAATTTGCGTTTTCTTGAAGAACTTGACCAGAAAATAATGAGCAACATTAATCGGAATACATTTCATCTTAATCTGGAACAAATGATCAGAGCAAGGATATTGTATTTGAAGGAGAAGGTGGAACAAGTTATCGAAGAATCTATCTCTTATTGGAGTTCAACTATTGAAGATGATCAAGTTTAAATGTTTTTATATATTTGCAATTTCAAATTTGAATATTATTGTAATTTAGTTAGTTTGATTATTATATTTATGATTTCTCATAGTGAGGAGTATATTAATATTAAACTTGATATTTATTATCTATAAAACTTCTAAGGACTAATTACCAATGCATTTCCTGTTTTGCTTCATTATATATTATACATAATGAAGATTTAATTTATCGACTTGAAAAGATTTCTGAAATTTAACTTTATAGTGATACTTTAATAACAAGTTTAATTGTGTAATAATGATTACGCTGTTAAACACTGAAAGACTTTTTTTTCAACAACTGTTGTAAACTCAACAGATTTTATAAAAAGACCCAAAAATAATGATTACGCTTTTGAAGTTACTTTATTAATAATATTATTTTATTATTATTGTTTGTTGCAATTGTCTTTCATTCTATTAAAAATATATAAAAAGTACAGAAAGTAACTTGCAACTTTATATTTACTTTAAATCCAACTGATAAAGTTGAAAACCAACTTTAGGAATAGTTAGTATATTCATTCATCCTATAAAAGAGGAAAAGTTTTTAATCAAATTAAGATTAATATATTTTGTATTGACAGATGATATACTTATATTTATTATCTTTACTTACATAAATAAAAAATCAAACAACATTTTCATGTTCAATTTATATAAACCATAAATTTAACAATGATTTATAATATAAAAAACCTAAATATCTCATGTTCATATTTCTACAAATATTGTTAAATAGTATTTGTTTTTATCTTGAAATTTCTATTTAAAAAAAAGAATTTGAAAAGTTTTCTTAGTGGGAAAATAAACGAATTAATACCGTGTGTATCCAAGATTAATAAAAGTTCATTGTAATTAATAAATTCATTATAGTTAATTCATTGCAGTTAATAGATTCATTATAGTTAATGGATATTTTTTACTATAAAATTCGATTTTCATTTCTTTGTATAGCACACTATTCAAACATATTTTCTATATCTGTATAGGTTTATCAATCTTCTAAAAATATTAGCAACATGGATTCCAGCAGCAACCAGTGGTCTAAAATGTCAGATGTTCAAAAAATCGTTTTAGATTGTTTTAAAGAAGATGAAGAATTTGAGATTCTTCAAGTTATTGAAGGTGCTACACGCCTGTTGGAACATCACATATGGAAGACCAATCTCAAATTGAATCAAGTAATTGCTACCGATGTATCAAGGGAAAGATGGAATGCCTCTTCATTTCTACTGGAAAACATAAAGTCAAATGAAAAGTTCAGTGAGGACATACAAAAAATATGTGTGTCCTACAGAAACTTTGCTAAAGAGAAGAACAAGAGATTGAAGGAATTGTTGAGTACCACAGAATAGTTATCTAAATGTATTTTTTATTTTTATGGATATAATTATAATGAAACTTTTATTTTATATATTATGTCTTTTATGTTTAATTTTTTATACTTATATGATGAAAAATAGCGATTAGAATATATCAATAGTCTACTGTTAAAGTAGAATATCAATTAGAATATATCAATAGTCAATTGTTAAACTGAATAAATGATTGGTATTTAGCAAAAAAAAATCATTAAAAATATATGTGATGTCATTGTTAGTAAGATCTGTTTGATGCAACAACTGTTTTGAAAGAAACCGTTAAATTAACAACTGTTTGAATCAACAGTTTTTTTACAAACAGGTGTTTTAAAAAACCTACTTAATTTATGTAATGAATAGAGTTGCGAAACCAACAGACGTTGAATTACAAACCGTTGAATAACAAATGATCTATTGCCTCAGTGTATTATTAACTAATGTTGTGAAAAGAACAAACGTTACGAAATACAGTTTTTCTTTTAACGATAGATCGAGTGTTTTAGAGAGTTTGGTCTGTTGACGTGTCGGTGCCGACGAGACAACGGATAAGTGTTGGTTGAGTCGTCCCGTGTGTTTCCACACGGGATCTCGCCTAGTATATATAATAAAACAAAGCCATTTTAATGACGTGACACTTAAAGATACATTCTCCCACTTGAGTGTGCGATGTGTCATCCCATGTGACATTGAGATATTTTAGGAAAAAAAAGAATTTAAAAACAAAATTGGATTTTTCTCCATCATGTTTCCTCCCATAATTTTTAAACGTTAATATCTTTTATATACGAGATTTTTTAAAGAAAAAAAATTACACCAAATTAACGAGCGTTTTATTATTTTTCCAACGAGTACCATAGTGCTATATAAAAAACGGAGAAAAAAAACGACTATTTTTTGGGGCTTTTTTCATACAAGAAAAAAACACAAAATGTATAGGTAAATCATTAATCATGTATAGGCAAGTCACTAATTATATTCAAATCAGTAAATATGAATTCTATTTTCAACATGCGTTAGCATTGGAGTTACACATTGTTTTAGGTTAGATTTAATATTAGAGTTATACATTGTTTAAGGTTAGGCGTTAACATTGGAGATACATTTTTAATTGTTTTAGGTTAGGTGCTACCTGAAGCTTTCCTGCTTGTAACTGTAAAGCGCATCATTCGATTTCATATGTAAAATTAATATGTCATATTAGATTTCTCAACCCGGGACGTTCCCGGGGTATAATCTAGTAATAAATAACTAAAAAGTATTTTAGAGGATGTATGTGAAAGATTGGGATAGCATTCTTTATATAACCGAAATCGGCAAAATCCAATATAAAATATAACTTTACTTGCATGACGTATAAATCTTTATAACTTGAAAGTAAAGTTTACCTAAAACTAAAACTATATTTTAAAATCTAGTCACTTACGAAACCTGTACCTACGCTATGCATGCTTCAACTTCCACTATTAACATCTTAGATTAAAATCCACTAATTTTTTTTTCATTATATGAGACCTTAATTATCAACTTTCTGAGGATTTATAAAAAAAAATAATCAAAATAATCAGAAGTAATAAAAATACGAATGACTTGTTGAAAGCCGTAGTAAGATTACACCCTTTTAAGGACACATTTCATTTAACTATCATACATTACATTGTTAATCTTTTACAATTGTACAATTGTACAACGTAATCATCATCATTATCTTCCTATCTATGTATAAATTTTTTAAGCTTGAAGTTTGAAACAATATACAAAAAATCAATGATGATGGTAGATAAAAACATACATTTTATAAAAATGAAAGAACAAAAAAGATGAATAAATAACAATTTGACCACTTTCAATATGCAAGTTGGCATATTAGTGCTATAGAAAGAAGTGCAAAATCGAATTATATATTTCCAGGCTGTGTTTATGAGCTTTAGATGTAGTCGAGGGCCGTTTTTTACTCCCAATCATCACATGTACTTTTAAACATCAAGAAACATGAAGCATTTGTATTGAATGAAGAAGACAAAAGCCTAGAAAAAATATGCCAACTTTTGCCTTGTAATAAAAAAAAAAAAAAAAACAAGTGATATATGTGGTGGAGCTCAACTTGCAACCTCCTTTTGTGTTTTGCAACATAAAGTCATCAACACTCCCATGATCATCAAGGAAAAGGATAAGATAAATAAACATCAACTTCGATTCTTTAGTTTATATTTTAATTATGAGAGTTACTACATAAATGGTTCATGTTATTTGGTTTAGCAAAATTAACTGCTTTGGGTCTAACTTTGAAAAATAACAGGATTAGTATCTCAATTTCAATTTGTAATATGATTGAGATCTGACATTGAGATCTGACATTAACTTCTGATAGGCCTGTAAACGAACCGAACGAACACGAACACGGGCGTGCTCGTGTTTGTTCATTTAACTTTAACCGAACACGAACACAAACACATAATCGAACATATTTTTATGTTCGTGTTCGTTCATTAAGAAATTTGTCGTGTTCGTGTTCGTGTTCGTTTATGTTCATTCATTTAAAACTTAAACGAACTGTTCATGAACATAAATGAACACAGGTGATCAATATA
This sequence comes from Ambrosia trifida, assembly GCA_028751855.1. Lineage (NCBI taxonomy): Eukaryota > Viridiplantae > Streptophyta > Magnoliopsida > Asterales > Asteraceae > Ambrosia > Ambrosia trifida. The sequence goes on from CM054128.1 coordinate 4,569,712, forward strand.
AATGAACACAAATGAACATAAACGAACACAAACAAAAACAAGTTAATAATGATTCATCACAATGCAACCAAGACCAAATGGCGGGGATGAGAAATACGGCGGCGCTATGGTCTGTGGAGACGGGGATGAGGGAGACGGCGACGCTGTTGAGGCTGGAGGCTGGAGAGTGGAGGCGGGGCTGTGGAGGTGGTCGACCGGAAGTAGAAGAAGGTAGGGCTACGGAGTGTGGAGAAAAAAGGAGGTGTGGCTGTGAAGTATGGATAACGTCTGCTAAGTGATATGGTTAGAATATTAGGTTTAGGGTTAAATTTTTAGAACATATGAATTAAGATACTTACAAAAGGAAATAAATAATAAAAATAAAGTTAAGTTTAATTAAGCGAACATAAACGAACAAAAATAAACGAACGAACATAAATGAATGAACATAAACGAACATAAATGAACGAACAAAGCATGTGTTTATGTTCGTTCATTTATTTAAATAAACGAACACAAACGAACTTTCCGCCGAACAGTTCACGAACAGTTCATGAATGTTCGGTTCATTTACAGGCTTAACTTCTGGTAAGTGTTAAAAAATGACAGTTTTACCTTTTTAGTTACTTATATGTAAATCGGTTTTGATTTCAAGAGTACCCACTTTCTCTCTCTATTTCTCCGTGTAAATACGGATGAATGAATTGATCATGGTTGTTAATCCCTTTTATATATACTGGGGTGTTCAAAAAAATCCAAATCTGAATTCGAATCTGAAATATCTGAAACTCCATATCCGTATTATCCGAATTGTTGGATTCGGATAAGGATCTTATTTTTAAAAAAATTCGGATAATCGGATTATTCGAATCCGAAATATTAAAGAACATCTACGTTAGATATATAACATTTTATACATATACTACATGTTTAATTCATTCCAAGTTGATTATAACCCTAAACTAATATAATGCGCCGCCCTTAAATCCGAAATATTAAAAAATATATGTTGAATGTTTATTTTAAGCAAGTTTGGTTTTAGACTTTTAGTAAAAGATGATGGGATTTTTTTTAGTTTCGGATTATCCGTTGGATTATCCGAATCCGAAATTTCAAATATCCAAAATCTGAAAATCGGATATCCAAAATTTCAGACTCGGATCTCAATATTGACTATACGAAATTTCGGATTATCCGATTTTCCGATATCCAAAAATCGGATAATCTCACTTTGAACACCCTAATATACACCCATAAAATATGCTTAGTCATACCATTTATGCTCAACGCCCCACTTACGGTGTGCGCATATAACGTATATATGTGTGGCCCTTGGGGGGCAAAAGTAAAATTGCACTAGTTTTAACGTTATTTTACTAATTTCGTGAAAATAACGTTAAAAACGACAGACGGTTAATCATGCATCATGTGGTGGCGTGGATAGCCAAAAGACAAAGGGGTACATGCACCGATCAGGTTTGTCCCGATTGCTAAGTGTTTTGTGCCTTATGTCCAAGGCTTGATACCAAACCACATCGAGCCGAGGGTCTCACTGGAAGCAGTCTCTCTATTCTTAGGGGTAGAGGTAAGGCTGTCTACATCTTACCCTCTTCAGACCCTACCTTAGCTTTTCTATATGTGGGATTAACTGAGTATGATGATGATGATTTAATTAAGACATACATGTAAACTCAATTATTTTATTAACTAGCGTTTTTGGTTTTGGGGGCGTTACAAAAATTGAAATAAATTAAGTTAAAATTAACGGTTAACATTGATCAGTGTGAAAAGAGAAATTGAATGTTAACCTCAAAATGATCACAATTAAAAAAAAGATAATTAAAAAAAATAATCATAAAATAATCTCATAAAACAATTAAAATAAAAATGAACTACTGGTAAAAGTTATATTTTGGTTGAACACGGTTGAAAATATAATTATAATAAAAACAAAAATAAAACACATAAAAATATAAATAAAATTCCCATCACAAAACAATTGCGAAAAAATGATAAATTAAATGTTAAGATACCGTTGCAAAAATTGGGAAAATGCCGACCAGACCTTCGGTGATCAATTAATAAATACGTCAAATGTAAGTTTTCTAGCAGTGAACAGGGTTTACTCAACTTTTGTGTAGGCAAAAGCAAATACTAAAATGAGGTTTTTTTTTCAAAAATATAAAACATGAAGACCATGGTAATTGCATGATTAAAGCCATTTGCATGATAAATACAATAAAAAAGACTTGCAGACCGTTGATATATTAATCTAAAGGTTTGTCATCTTGATTACAATTAAATACCATATACATTAAAAAATAATCTTTCAAAGTTCAAAATACCTCCTTTGAGTCGACCCTCGCAGTTAATTGTCTAGGTCTAGTTTCTTTACACATCACTTTTTTTTTTCAAACACAAATAAACAGAAAGTATTGTTATGGTGATAGTAATATCAGTTGTCAACAAACTCCATGATGTTCATGAAGAGATAGTATAACAATGATGGTGTGTGTTGTTAGTAGCACGGTACGTACTACTCTCCAATGATGTGAAAATCAGGCAAAAAATGAGCTTTTTGTATAGATTTCATAGTGGTGATGGGCTAGAACAGTTTCCATCTTGGTTCAGCCATATATGGGGTGACAAAATAAGAAACCATGGCAATAAAGATAGATCATGTTTGAGCACATTAACGTTTATTAGGTCTTGATTGAAGTGTCTCAAACCACGTGGATTATGTTGGGTTTTTTTTTTTCTTTTTACAAAATAAACAAACCAATGATTATTTTAGTTGAAACTTAGGGAAAAGAAGAGATAAAAGTAAAAAAAATGGGTTTATAAATGTCTTGTTTTAATAGTTATGATTTACTTCCATATATATGTCACTTAAGTGGTGTTGGCAGTTTGATAGCACTTTGCACTTCAAAGTGACATAATAAAAGCAACAACTATGATTCATGTAGCTTTACTCACTTTAAAGTTTAAACCCATATTTTACACATCAACTAGATAACATGTACTACACTTTGAAAATTCATTTAATTAGCAAGTCAATGTGACACCAAGGGGTTCTTCTACTCGACTGCACCCCGTGTGGTCCTTAGGCCATGGGCACCATCACACCCTCGTGAGGTGTGCCCCTGGGTTCTTGGTTACTTGAGTCATTTGCACAATCTTCGTCTATTCTTCGCTCACCAATTTCCTAATCAGAAATGATTACCATGTGTCAAGAGATATTGTCTAGTCTTGCAAAATGTTGAACCTAACCTTGAACATTCATTCAATTGGGAATATGATCACACAAGGAATATAAATATTCTTCATTTTCAGGAGATACCAAGAATACACTAACCACCACCATCCAAAAGCCAGTACTCAAATAGGCTAAAAATGACACCATATTCTAAATTTAAAAAAAAAAAAAAAGATTAAAAGCAGTATAGAGCATTATTGCATGTAGCTCTTTTCATCACTAGCTCATTTATTTAGGTTAATCATAGATTACTTTATACAAGCACATGATTTTAAGGGGTTGTATTACATGCAAGAAGACATGCCTACTCTCAAACAAAGGTTAGGCTGGCTAAGGAATATAGATCCCTATATAATATCACACACACACACACACATATATATATACACACACCTATATATATATATATATATATATCTATTTGTGTGTATATGTCAGTATGTATGTATGTATGTATTATAGCTAGCATGTGGCATAGGGAACTTAAAAAAATCACTAACTCCCCTTGGACACTTTCATCATGTATGTCAAAGGTCTTCAACCATGTGATTAGCATAGCAAAAAGTGGATTCTATTTTATCACCATGTCACAAGAACAAACTTTGGCTTAGAATCTAATGCTATCCCAACCGCAAACTAAAACCGACCCATGGAAACGATATTGATAAGCAAATAATAACCCCAATAACTAAAGTAGCAATTATTCCTCTTCAACACATCATGTTCATCTTGAAATTTTTGTTGTACAGGATTAACTTCCTTTAATTGAAAAGCACTATCGCCGGTGGAGGTTATAAAGAGTAAATAAACACGCAAACAATATGAGATATGATCATAGCGAATACGAATATTAATGTAGACCATAAGAAAAACAAGAACATATGCATAGATCAGATCAGTTGGAATTTGTAAAAAGAAAAAAAAGTGTTACTATTCATTTTAAAGCTTCCCTCTACATCAACTTTAGATTAATAGACCCAACCTTGAATTTGGCTTTCTACTTTCCCTCTTTATTGTTCTTTGCTTACTTTAGCCATTGCAATTATTAGGACAACATCAATGCTCCTCTCCAGTGGATGGCCCTGAATACTCATTTGACTTGTTTATTTTAATCATGTGATTAATTTCTTTATCGTATCGATTATATATTAATCATAACAAAAATCTATCTAATTTGTTAATTTCAAAGGGGTGATTTTTCGCGACCTTCGTTGGTACTTTAACTTCTACTGATTCTTACTTAGCTACACAAATTTTCAATCATGTTAGTACTAGCTAAATGACATTTGAACCGAATTAAATTAAGTTGCTTGAGTCTCATTATAATTCCCCACTTGCTTCTGCTGGATATTAGTTGCATGATCATTCATGCAGCCTTGTTGGTCGCTATAAAGAAAAAGATCTAAAAGCTAGCAAGCATCAAATGATGACAAAGAGATTACAATAAATAATGGACCAAAAGAGAGTGTTGGAATACTTTGATGGGGGCCCACCATATAGTCTATAGCCCACACCAGATTCTTTTGATGATCCTCACCTTTTCTTGACTATATATTACTTGTATATATACTTGTGGTATGCACATACAAAAACTCAAACTAAAGCCAACCCAAAACTAAAACTACTTCTTTAACTTGTTCTACCTTAAAAAGGAGAAAAAAGCATTTAGACATCCATCCATCATAAACACTTGCCTAATGGCAACTATACCCCCCAATTCTGTAGTTCCAACATCTGAACACACTACTACTACTACTGCTTCAAAACCTATGGAATTGGAGAAACCATATCATGATCACTCTTCTTATATCGTGTATCCGGTTCCACCTCATGCTACGCGATCACCATCCTTTCCACACCTCGCGTTATACCCCATAACTCTAAAGGTTGCTCTCTCATACACGCACGCATATACATCATGATCATATCGTATGTGTTTTATGTTTTAATGATTTTTTTTCTCATTTGCTTTCAGTTTGAAGATGTTGTGTACAAAGTTAAAATTGAGAGTAAAGGTACATGTTGCGGTGGAGAAGTGAGCATGAAAGAGAAGACAATATTGAATGGTGTGACGGGTAAGGTTTGCCCTGGGGAATTACTTGCAATGTTAGGTCCGTCTGGAAGCGGTAAAACCACCCTCCTCACGGCTCTTGGTGGACGTCTCACAGGCAAACTGTCTGGAAAGATTACATACAATAGCCGCCCGTTTTCTGGTTCTTTAAAAAGGCGGACGGGGTTTGTGACCCAAGATGATGTGTTATATCCTCATCTTACAGTCACTGAAACCCTGTTATTCACTGCTATGTTAAGGCTACCTAATAGTTTGAGTCAAGAGGAGAAAGTTGAGCATGTTGAGCGAGTTATAACCGAGTTGGGGTTAACTCGGTGTAAGAATAGTATGATAGGTGGTCCACTGTTTAGGGGTATTTCAGGTGGAGAGAAGAAGAGGGTGAGCATTGGTCAAGAGATGCTTATAAACCCGAGTTTGTTATTACTGGATGAGCCCACCTCTGGTCTAGACTCGACCACAGCTCAGAGGATTCTAACCACTATCAAACGCCTTGCTAGTGGAGGCCGAACTGTGATCACAACGATTCATCAGCCGTCTAGCCGGCTCTACCACATGTTTGATAAACTAGTTTTGCTGTCTGAGGGCTCACCGATTTACTATGGTCCTGCATCCACTGCGATGGAGTATTTCTCATCCGTTGGATATGCAACATCCATTACAGTGAATCCAGCTGATCTTTTACTAGATCTTGCTAATGGTAAGTTACTAATTACCTTGTTAATTATTGTAGTTTTGAAAACTGGCATAATTCAATTCAATTCAATTTCTAACCATTTATGTAAGCTTAAATGACAGGAATTGCACCTGATACCGTGCAAGAACATGAGCAAGGTGAAAGCACAGAGCAGGACCAGAAGTCAGTAAGGCAAAACCTAATCACTGCATATGAAACAAACATTTCAACAAGACTGAAAGCCGATTTATGCGCTCCAGACATTAGCAATCACATAAAGAATGCAAAAGAAGCCACAACAAGTGAGTTGTGTACAACTAATATTAGTATGGGTAGTCAATGGCACAACTTGCATAAACCTGACTTGTTTAGGATATTTGTAATGGTGTAGGAAACCATGTGCAATCAGAACAATGGTGCACGAGCTGGTGGCATCAGTTTAAGGTTCTACTTCTCAGAGGAGTAAGAGAACGAAGATTCGAATCCTTCAATAGGCTTCGAATCTTCCAAGTGATAAGTGTTGCTATACTTGGAGGACTTTTATGGTGGCACACCCCAACATCTCATATTGAAGATAGGGTAAGAGTTGTATATAATCCTGCAAACCATAAATAGTTTAAGGAATTTGAAGAAAAACTAACTTTGATCCAAATTATACTTTGGGTACTCTCATTCTTTTTCTAATTTGATTAAAAAAATTGTTAAAACTTATAAAAATATTGATTTAAGGTAATTTGACCCGACGATAATTGGTCATGAATCATGATGACTTGATAACCGAAAAACTTTAATGAATTTTAACTTATGATGACTGGCCCGACATGCTAGTAACTTTTAACCATGTTGACCTGTTTCGTCTAGAAACAGTTATTTAAGGTATTACCTTAAATAAACTTTTCTTCTATTTTTATTAAAAAATGTTAGAATTAAAAAAAAAAAAAGATTGATTTAAGGTAATCTGATTGATAGTTGGTCATGATGATATGATAACTGAAAAACATTAAAGAGTTTCGACTTGAGGTGACCCAATAGTTATTATAAAAATGATGACATGGTAGCAACTTTTGACCATGTTCACTTGTTTCGTTTCGAAAAGGTTATCTAAGGTATTTACTTAAATCAACTTTTTCGAAACTCTGATAGATTGCACAATTTGCTTAAAATATAAAACATTTTGACTCATAGTGACTGTCATATATCTTTACTTGCAGATAGCAATGCTTTTCTTCTTCTCTGTTTTTTGGGGGTTTTATCCACTCTACAACGCGGTTTTTACCTTCCCTCAAGAAAGAAGAATGCTTATAAAAGAAAGATCATCTGGAATGTACCGTCTTTCATCGTACTTCCTTGCACGAACCATTGGAGACCTACCACTTGAGCTTGCCCTACCAACCGCCTTTACTTTCATACTTTACTGGATGGGCGGACTAAAGGCTGATCCGGCCACCTTTGTCCTATCCTTACTTGTGGTCCTATACAACGTCCTTGTAGCTCAAAGTCTCGGGTTAGCCATTGGCGCCATACTTATGGATGTCAAACAAGCCACCACTTTGGCTTCGGTTACAACCTTGGTTTTCCTTATTGCTGGAGGATATTACATACAACAAATCCCGCCTTTTATAGTGTGGTTAAAGTACTTGAGCTATAGCTACTACTGTTTCAAGCTTCTTCTAGGGGTTCAGTACAATGAGAACGATTTATACGAATGCTCACAAGGGGTCTACTGTCACGTTGCAGATTTTCCGCTTGTGAAATCAATGGGATTAACCAATTTAACGGTAGATTTGTTGATTATGGCGATGATGTTGATTGGGTATCGACTTGTTGCTTATCTTGCATTACAGAAGGTTCGGTGAGATAATCAGTTTACTTGAACATTTTTCGTGAAGAGCTTTGCCATTTTGTCGGAACAAAAATAATTATAAGAATAATAATAACAATATTAGATTTAGACACCGTGTTTGATCATTTTCTATACATGTAGATGTATCATCACCCTAATTGAACTCGAAAATATTTACTTTCGAAAACGAAGAGCTTTAGGAGGTTAAACGAGTTACCAATAGTTATCTGTAGAATAAAAAAAAAGTAATAATGGTAAATAAAAAAAAAGGATCCATTTTAATGAATATACTAGTTCTATATATTATGATTCTTTGCTTAAATAAACAGCAGTTACCATGTAACATTTTTTAATACTAACATGCCAAAATTTCCTTTTTCAAGTGTTTATAAGAATGTTTAAAGTTACTATGTGTGACTAACACTAAAATTATTAAAAGTACTAGTTCACAACTCAGTTTAATAATCCACCACTTTTCCCACTAAGCAACTTTTGGTGCTAAAGTTCACAATAATCATCCACCATCAACAAGTGTATGCTCAACTAACCTAAAGTCTTGTCACAACCTAGATGGGATGATCAAAACCAATAAACAACTAAAAGAAAACACATATAAAATCATTATCTATGTGATATGACCAAACAACCAAAACAATTATAAAATATAATATCTTGTAAGGTATGATGTATTACTAATCAGTAATCAACTATAACCGACCGAACTTATATCTATATTAAACCTAATCTATATACCGTTTTCCTAATACAAACAACCACTCAGTAGAGAATGATATTGTAAGAAGACCCGTCATGTGCTTTCTGTCTAAGGCTTGATGCAAAACTACCATCGAGTTTGAAGTCGCACTAGAACTAGAAGCAACCTCTCTATTCCTACCCTGGCTGTCTACATCTTACCCTCCTCATATCCCTACCTTAGCTTTGCTATTGGGGGGATTTATTGACTCAGTATGATGATGATGATGACCCGTCATATCAAAATCAGAAACGAATGGTCTTACAGAAACTTAAGTTGAAGTTCTCATACAGTTTGTGTAAACTGTTAATTGCGAACTTCGAGATCTCTAATGCGCAAAACATCAAACATTGATGTGAAATTTTGTTAACAGTAACATGGTAACACAAACGCAAAAGTCGTGTTCTACTGAGACATGATTTACTCACTGGGATTATAACTGGATGGCTTTTTGACATCTTGAAAGACTGGAATCTGCTTGCTGAGATCATAAGTGGGGTTTGATCAACGTCTGTTGACATCATGAATCAGCAAATTAGCACAAGAGAAAATGTTGGAATCTGTCATCATTTCCTCCAAATGTAATGTGACCACTTTCTAATCTAATCAACATAATTAACTAATTAATTATATTATCATTGAACATTAATCTAATGATGAGATTCAAGATTTTTAAGCTACTCAAAGCTATTTCCAAAGAACAAAGATTCAGCCTATATCAGAATGACCCACTCAGCAATCATATTGAATTCAGGTTTAACCTAACAATGTCAAATCAAGCACTTGCAGGCGCATGCGTGTAAATCAAATTCATTGTAACATTGCTGTTCAAATGTGCAATAAAAACCCTGCTGAATCAATGTTTTTGGATTTGACTAAAGTTGCATATTACAAAATCACAACCATTTGAACCAACTTTGATAAAAACTTGTTGACCCCTAACCAAAAGAAAGAAGCATTTTGCTAGATTTTTTTTTCATAAGAGCTTATCAGAATACTTGACAAATGAGCAAATCTTCTTTAAACATATTAAAATTTACTTCCTTTTGATCCAAGAACGATGCTTGCTAACTCCATAAGTCTGTTTTCATTCCTCCGGTAGTTGTAGCAACTCTCGTATCCCTTGTGAAACCTGTGAGACCAAAAATATTTTACTATACATAAAATTATATGGGTAATAATAAATCCTTCTCCATTTTTGGGACAAACTCATCCTCCTAACTAGGCGTCGGTTTTGGGCTCTGGGTTTTAAAAAGCGCGCCTAGGCGCAAGGCGCATCAAGGCGCAGCCTAGGGCGCCTCAGGGCTTTGCGCCTACCCAATTTCCCAAAGGCGCACGCCTCAGGCGTTTTTTTGGCAAAATTTCAGTCGCTTTTGACCCTGAGGCGTGCGCCTCATGTACACCATGTATTTTTATGCATAAAATGTTGTACCTTGGTGTTTTTGGCTTGTACATATAGGTAAAATCACATAAAAACCTTATTTATAGCTATATTTTGAGTAAATGAAGCTAAAAACTCATGGGATATATAAAAAATTATATACTTTGTGCGCTTCAGGTACGAAAATCCACGCTTTTTGCGCTTTGCGCGATGCGCTTAGACCTCGTCGCTTTTGTGCGAAGCGCGCTTTTTTAAACCAAGTTTGGGCTGAAGCCGAACGCCCAAACCAAAACCAAAATTTCGGCTTTTCAGTTTTGGGAAACCGACCAGTTTCAGTTTTTCAGTTTTTAGTTTACTTATGGTTTCAAATCGATTAGGAGTAGGTTTTTGGTTTTGCAAATGGACTTGAAACGTCTGGCTCAAGAATAAATTGACCCAAAATAAATTTTAAACCATTTAATAATGAATTTGAGCCTGAAACTTTTGGCCCAAAATAATGAATTTGGGTCATAAATCCAATAACGAACAATCAATCAAGTTCAGTTGCCAGGTTCAGTTCGGTTTTGGAACGAGGCATAACCGAAACTTAATTTTCAATTTCCAAAAAACAACCAAACTGTCTCTTATTAGTTTTATTCGGTTATTTCGGTGTGTAAAAATCGGTTAATCGTTTTTTCTCCCCCTGCTCCTAACAAGAAGATGATACATATGTGCCCACACCCTTTTAACTCTCATCTACACACTTCCTTTTCACTTGTATCATCATCATATTATTAGGAGGATAATTAGGCACAAAAGTTGGGAAGAAATAACATAACATTGGCGAAAACAAATCTAACAAAGTACTGAGTTAACGTTTTGAAAGTAAACTTACCATCTTGATTTGGGCTTTAATTTGGGCAATAAGACGCGTATACTCTTCAATTTGCCTATAAAACCACCGCAAATTATATACGCAAAATTATTGCAAAACCTCATAAAGATAATACACAACTGGGAAGCAGAGGACTTATAAATTACCTAGCCAACCTTTCTTCCCTAGCAGGGATAATTTTTAAAGCCTCGGGCCATGTGAGCTCTACATGAAATCCAAGGCCAACATCTACAAATATATGGCGTGTATCAGGCCTGCAGACAACAAGGGGTTTAGCATCAGATTGATTCTTTTACTTTAATAAATTATATCCACCAATAACAACATGTATATACGTACACATCAGCTTGTGCGTATACTTCGGAACCAAGATTGACCATTGACCTGAGACTTGTTATACTATTTTTCTCCAAATTCTCTAGATTTTTCCTCAAATCTGAGCTATAAGTAAACAGTGTCAAGTGAAACTTAGCACACAGAGTTTCGATTTCAAGGATCTGTACAAACTACTATAATCATGGGATATTGCAATGATTTACACAAACTGAGTTGCGTATATTTAGAACCAAAAAACGTGAATGGCATAAGCAAAGGATACAAGACTTTCTGTTGTTCAAAAACCTTGTCCCTGAAATGTGAATGGAAAATCAATTGGGTCTCAGAATACTACATACATAATTAGATATATTCATATACATAGGTATGTATTAATCAACTAGAAGGTAACGAAAAAAAATTGCACCTTTCAGCAATGGCACGAACAAGGTCCGGTTTTAAGCGGCGATCGACAAATTCCTCAAACTTTTGTATTTTTTCTTCCTTGAGCTTATCCATTTATGTCTTACAAACCAATTTAAATCATCTCAACCACATATCTATATAATGATGACAATCGCATACATACAGAGTAGACTACGGGAGTTACCCCAATTCAAAGAGTTAGGGGTTGTTTGGCAAGTGCTGAACCATTAAGAGGCCTGAATGGGTAAGAGAGTCTGAACTAGTAAGTGCTAAACTAGTAAACGTTGTTTGGTTATATCTCTGAGTGATTGTGCCGAATGACTATTTCACCCCTCCGAATGTATAAAACAACTAGGTATAACTATATAAGACATAACATACAAGCTCTGTTGTTAAAAGTGATGGCTTCGGTCGCCTAGGCGCCAAATTCAGGCACAGCCCCGGAATACCGCCTAGTAGGGCTGGCAATTTAGACACGAACACGATAACCTGATACGAACCTACACAATTTTAACAGATTTCGTGTCTATAACAGGTCGACACGTTAAGACCTGTTTATTTTCATGTCGTGTTCGTGTTTACCTGCTTCGTGTTCGTGTCTTATCGTGTACGTGTCTTAACAGGTCTTGTCGTGCCTTATCGTGTTTCTTATCATGTCTTGTCGTGTCTTATCGTGTGTTATCGTGTGTTATCGTGTCTTATCGTGTCTTGTCGTGTGTTAGTAGGTGTTCCTTATCGTGTCTAGTCGTGTCTTATCGTGTTAAGTTCGTGTTCGTGTTTGAAAAAAATGACACGATTAGATTTCGTGTCATGTTCGTGTTTACAAGTTTCGTGTTCGTGTCTTAACAGGTTCGTGTAACCTGTTATGCCAACCCTACCGCCTAGTAGTTTTCAAGGCGCTGCATATGGAGGAATTTGGAAAAGCCCTATCGGACGAGGGCTTAATTACGGGCGTAAATCAAGTAAAGGCGGTGGCTTTTTTTAGGTAAAAGATCTATTTAAGTTTGTAACTGATTCTATCTATTTTGTCTTTGATTTCTTTAATCTTATCACATAATAATTGAATCAAATTTCCGATTCTTAGCCTCAAATTAATTTCAATTTGCCGATTCTAAGCTTCAAATTAATTTTAAATTAAATTTGAATCGGCAAATTGAAATTAATTAGAATCGGCAAATTAATAATCTCTAAAAATATTGGCAATCACTAACTATATATCTTTTTCGTAACATATAACAATCAAAACTTACTGAACGCTTCCTTAACTGAACGCTTCAATTCAATTATCCTGTGCTGTGATGTGCAGGCGATAAACCCTAAAAGAAGAGGCTTTAATAAGAACACAAATATTCAAAATTATAATTTAAACCAAAATAACCCATCATCTTAAAATAAATGTACCAGATAAACCCACAAATTAGTCACTGGGTCAATCTTGCCCCCTCTAGTATTTACAATCGGTTGTAATCAAGGAGAGCCAAACGCGAAGTCGAGTCGAGCTTGAACTAAAACGAGCGAGCGAGTTCTCTGCTTGGATTGTTTGTGTTATCGAGCTGAAAAGTCAAGCTCGAGCCTAATTAAGTTGGCTTGTTAAATTTTAATTTTACATAAACGGGTTACATAAAAAACAAAATTTACACACATATACATACGTATGTATTATTTTATTTTCTAATGTTATAAAACCGAAAGTCATATTAAAAATATTATATGTATATTTTTTTGTATTTCTCCTAATATTCTTATATGTTATTGATTAATTTTTTTAATAAAAAATAATTATATTCAACTTGAAACATAATATTACAAGTGGACGGCTGGTAAGTGGGCAACAAGCTGCGCCGCCACCCCCTTTTAGATAGCAAAACCTACCGTATTAAAAATGAAACTTTTGTCCTTCGCTGGCGAGCAAATACTATGCATCACCTTTTTAAATTAATTAACTAATTTAAAAACTCGGTTACATTTGCCGTAAGGCATGCTTGGACAAATACGAGGAACACGCGGTTTATTGTAAGGAGTTGTCTGGTTTCAAATATAGGCATGACTGGGTCCGGGACGTTCTTTGGGACATTTTAAGAAGGGCTGGGATCTCAGCCAAGAAGGAGGCTCCTGTGAATTTCCTCTCAGACCCCGCAGACGGGAGATCCACCCTACGTCCAGCAGACCTGCTTGTCTTTGAGTGTGCCGGGGGAAACACACTTGCGTCGACCTAACAAGTGTATCTCCCCTGGTTGGTTTGAGGGATAGTTATTTTGTAGCAGGGCAAGCGGTGCGGAAAGCAGAGGCGAAGAAAGTTGAGAAGCATGCTAAAGCTTGTGAGGAGAACCAACACATTTTCGTTCCCCTGGAATTTGACACCTTTGGCTCATTGGCACCGAAAGTCATCCATTTCCTGACCAGAGTCCAACGGATTATTCATAGCAGTGTCTCGCCAGGGGGCATGGGTTTGTTTTTAGTAGGTTAGGGTTTGCCGTTCAGAAATGGATGGCGGCGCAGCTTGTTGCTCGCCTACCCGCTATCTTGATGTAATTCTCGTAATTATGTGTTAATAAAAAGTTAAATTAGCGTTAAAAAATTTTTTTGATAATTTTGAACACCCTAGTACAGTGTAGTGTAACTTTCATTAGTTTGTACTTTGTTCTATATCTACATTGTCACTTTAGAATTTTATTACATTTCCCCCTTATCTAAAATAATTATATTACCTTTTTTTAATAGGCAATTCCAAGATAATCATTTTAAAATATTTACTTCAGTTATAAATAATCCTTTATACACTCATAACTGCCCTTGGTTTGATTGTATAAGCAATCTCAAACACTCGTTCATTCGGAGGTGATTTAGCCGTTGCGCATCCATCGACACAACTTTAATAGCATCACCTCAAGTCATAGTTACTCGGGTCTGGATCCTATTCCGCCACGGCTCAGGTTCAAACCAGGTAGTTGTATCTTGCATTGTAAGAGCTAATCCAGAATAACAGACTATGACCATCCTTTGGTCCATACAGGAACCGAAAAAATGAGTGTGCCTAAGGCGAACGAGATGATCATAGTTATGAAGGCGTATGCATATGCTCGCCATGGGTGTGCGCTTGCTCTCATGGCTTCAAACTCCGCAATGAAAGTTGAAACAGTGCTCAAACAACCACAGAAACCGAACTGTATGCCTGTCGCCACAATATCAAAATGTCTGTCATTCACCTGCATCATTACAAACAAGAAAGCGCGCAGCGCATTAACCATGAGACAAATAATAACATGTTATAGATGCAACAAGCGTAAGTGCAGAACAGAAACGTACAGATTTCTTCATTGTTGCAAAGGCTGCCATGATACAGGCGGCAGCAACATTAGCCATTAGTGTCCCGAAAGGCATCCATTTCAGCATGTGTGTTCTTCCTAAGCCTTGACCGTTGAATCGTGCTAAATAGAACCTGATCCATACACCCACTGGTCCAACGATACAACCGAACCACAAGTGACTTGTACTGCTATCACCATCAAAATCTTTCCTCAACATTGTCACACTCACACCCCATAACACCCCAAGCATGGTCACCATCACCATTATCGATATAACTTGACTCTTAACGCCATTTACTTGAGACAACCCGCACTTCGAACTTAGGTTTGTTCTGTTAAAAGTCCATTTTAAACCCTTAGCGGTCTCCACCCCGAATATGAACGAATAAGCAACAAGAAACAAACCTTCAAAAGCAAACCGTGAACAAAAAAAATATATAAAAATATATAAAAATAAATAAAAAAAAGGCAAAGACGAGCATGAAATTGTGTTGAAACGAATTACCTAATAAAAACCCAAGAACAGCGAAAACCCAGTGACCATCAACACCAAGCTCAAGCATTTTCTGATTCCAACCACTAAATGTGGTAAGACTCCCTAAGTAACCCGTTGTCAACCCGACAGCTAACTCAGGGGAGAAGTTGGATATATCTCCTTTGAAAACCGAACCAAACCAACCCATAAAGAATGAACCAACCTTGAGCATGAGATGAGAGAAAAAAAATTTATAAGGTTCTCAAAAAAATTATGACTTTGTTAAGTAATAAACACAAATAAACGAGTTAATGTTGGTTTTGTTAAAGTCGATACAGTAATATTTAGACAAGTTCTTCAACAAATTATCAAGAATTCTTTCCAAATGATATATGCACAAAATTTAGCTGCAAGTCACTATTTTTCACAGGGGCAGACCTAGTGTATAACTAGGTGTTGCGTCCGTTGCTGCTCAGCTTCGCGCGCGTAGTGGAAAATTTGGTTTTTTTTACGAAATTTGGAAAACGTTGCTACTAAAATGAAAAAAATGAAAAACGTTACTACTGAAATTCATTTCTAGATCCGCCACTGATTTTTCACTTAAAATTTGTGCATGAACAATAATAAGTTTCATGAATAAAAGACCATGACAGAGGTGGCCGGGCAAACCGCCAAGTAAAGAATCTTCGTGAAAGGTAAGTAAAGATGTCATGAGAAAGAATGATAGCATTATTCGAATGAAGGTAAGTAACTCTATATACATATAATGATACAGAAATAATGATACCATATTGGGAGGAAGATCAATATACATATAGCTATGATCACCTGTGGCACCAACCACCTGAGGACCAAATAACTTTTCTAGTAGGTACCGTGTCAATACCTGCATAATCGGCAAATGTCAGTAATTTGAGTATGTACAGGTATCTATGTGAACTCAATAAACGATTAACTCTTGGTTTTAAAAAGCGCTACAAAAGCGAAGAGGTCTAAAACCGAGGCGCAAAACGCAAAAGCGGTGGGCTTTTCGTACGCGAGGCGCAAGACGATTATATAATTTTTTTATATATGCTATAGGTTTTTAGCATTGTTTACTCAAAATATAGATACAAATAAGGTACATATATGATTTAACTTAAATGTACAACCTTTTCGTGCACTTTTTGCGCTTTTCTTGTGCTTTTCGTACACTGCTCGCCTAGGGTTACATAAGGCGCATGGATTTGCGCCTAGGTGTGCTTTGTGCTTAAGCGCGCCTCGAGCGCGCTTTTTAAAACCAATGATTAACTTTCATAAAAAGAATGTGGGTTACTGAACAGAGTCATGTTAATAATAGATAAACACAAGGGAGAGCACAATCTGTTACGCCTACGGTCTTAAAAAATTAGGTGACATTTGGTTGGCAGGAAAGAACTGCCACGAATATGGAATGCACTTCACGACATATCCCCTCTGCAAAAATGCTCTCTATAATATTGAAAGAAAGACGGCTAATATGACAATTTACAGCACATTGTTCTACAACTGAACTTATACAAGCCTACATTAACAAGAGAACAGTCGGCACAAAGTTATTAAGGGCCGCCGCAATCCTAAAACAGTTTATTTTTAGATCAAATTGGACATTACCCCAAGAATGCCAAGTACAGCAAGATGAACACGAGATGATATGTATGTCAAGTACCATGGCAACTCCTTCTTGCATTCCTGCACATAGTGACACACATATTACCAGCTTGACCTCAAATTAAGGGTTGGTTATATGCAACAATTTGAGAAGCATAACATGCCAAGAAAACGCACTTCATTTTGGTCTTTACCAAGTAATATTGCATCCGGTGAAGCAGGAGATGCAGTCGGAATCTGCGAATCTTTAAAAGGATGTTCTTGAATAGGCAAACCCACATTTTCTGCAGTATTATCAAACGAAAACCTTGACCGACCACTTTCACTATACCTTCGACTACTTAGTGCCCTATCTCCAATATCTCCCGCCTCTGACGCACTGTCATCGTCAATTTCTTCATGGTGACTAGATCCAAACCGATTGAATGATCGCCTTCTGAAGGACGAATTTGTACTGCTGATATGACTAAAAGATCCACTTTTTCTTGGTTCTGATTCATTCAGTCCATGATCCATTTTTGCTTTGACAACCTTTTTCAAACTGCAATACATACAAATTTATGATGCAAAATTCAAGACTAGTAACTAGAGCTTCAAACGAACCGAACTAACACGACCAAAGCATTGTTCGTGTACGTTTGTTAAGGAAATAATGCGTTCATGAACGGTTCGCGAACACTTATCGAACGAGATTTTATGTTCGTGTTTGTTAAGGAAATGATCGTGTTCGTGTTCGTTTGTGTTTGTTAATTTCTGTATCGGACAAAAGCAAACACAAACAAACATAAAACAACATTTATGAACACATATCAACACAAAAGAACGCTCATGAACGCAAACGAACACAAACTAGCGCTCGTGAACAGAAACAAACATATTAAATCCTGAATAAAAATGACATCTTTCGTCACAAACATAGTTCCTCATTATCAAACAAAAACGAACACGTTACCAAACGTTCACGAACATAAATGAACAAAGGTGACCTCTGTTCGTGTTTGTTTGTTTAACTAAACGAACATAAACAAACTTCCCGCCGAATAGTTCACAAACTGTTCGCTGAACGTTTGGTTCGCTACTAGTAACCATGTGTATACAGTTTATACATATATTGTAAACATACCATAACAACTCCACTTATGTCACCTGCTCCATTGAATAGAAAAAAAAATCCAAATATTCAATTACTGTCACAAATACAAAAAACTTAATTACATAACAAGTGATCTCACCTGCATGAAGTGCCTTTTTACAGACAAATAAAATAGTGTTGCATGCAACACAACACAACACAACACAACACAACACAACACAACAAATAAGTATTTTAAATTCAATAGTAAAAAGGTTATGTTAAGTTAGTGGTTAAAGATCATTAATAAAGTTCCCTCAGACATGAACCAAATCAAAGACAAAAAAAGGTCAAATCAAGAAACCAAATCAGTTCAACAAAATAACAAACACAAAAGTTCCCACCAAGAAACGGGTCTGGGTCGGGTCTTGAATTATTAAAAGAAATAAAAATCTAAACTTTATGGAATAAAGATCCGAGATTAACTTTTAAGCTACCTTTTAAAGATTAATTAATTAATAGAGTGGATCCATCAGTGCGTTATACATACAAAATACAAATAAATTAATAAACTTTACCTTAAAAGATAAGATATAGAAAAAATCCGATGGTGTTGAACGACGGCAAAGACAGGATAGTGATTGGTGGTGGTGTTTGTGTTTGGCCTGTCTTGAACCGTTGTCTGTCTTTCTGTCTCTGTTGTAGTATTATTATTCTGATAATTTCAGGACCCACATGATTAGTATTGCGGCTCTCATTGGCTTTACACCAGAAAAAAGTTAATTGGAAAGCACCCTGGTCAGTGGTCGTTGACTTTCTCCTATTTTTTTTAATTTTTAGTGAAGCTTGATGACTCGGGTACACTCGTAGACAAAATTCACGATCACAAATAGTGTTGGTGACCTGGCTTGTTACTTAGGTAATTTGGTATGAGTTTAATTTGGTTGAATGAATCTATATATGAAAGGCTAAAATGTAAACATGTCAACAAAGGCTTGTTGAGGGAGCCATACCACCCCTTTCACCCAACAAAGGGCGGTGATCACGTTGTGATTACCGAGTCATATTGACCTGCAGCTAATATTGACATCCACGCCTCATGGTCTTATGAACCTTACGATCAGCTAAACAAAATTGTATGGGTGTGTTATCTTTAAATGATTATTTGCTTGGTTGTCACTAATCGTGTTCCATGACGTGGTTGGTTTTTGGTTAATCAGACATTAAATAATTTGTTAAAATCAAATGACTAAAACACCCTTCTTAATAAAAACATAATAATAAAAAGAATTAAAAAAAAAAACCATAACCTCTTGATTTAGTGGTATGCTCTATTGTGTGAAAATGATTAATAACATGAATTGGCATAATGGGCTAATAAAATCATAATCAGCAATATTTGGGTCCACAACATTTCTCTTTAATATTACAATTCATGGGATCAATGAAGTAAATGGTAAGCCAATTACAAGAACATGGATCAATCTAAGATGATTTTTTGTCTATAAAGGGTCCCTTTTTAGCCCACATCAAAATACAATTTTCAATATACAAGTCATTATAACAATGGTTTTTAAATCCCCAGCCCAAGATCAAGATCAAGATCACCATTCCAGCTGAATATACATAAAACTCAACATGAATCACAATGCCTGTTGATTTGACCCCGAGTTAGGACTCGATTAGGGTCAGATATTTCCATAAAATCAAATCCTAGCCGTTGATGCAGCATCGTCCCACTCAAATAAATCACCAAGGGGGTTGATCATCTGCTGGGGTTTGGGGAGGGAGAGGCTTCCAATCAGGTTTTTCATCCCAATACATGTCATAATATATGTGACCTGGATCGTGGCCGTCGACACAACACCATATTCCAACATATCGCTTCACTCGCTCCCTGAATTTTTCTTCCCTTGTCTGTCATAAATTTTTTTTATGAATTTCAGTGCTATGATCAATTGTTTCATTACAAAACATGCATATGATCTAAAATAATTGCTCCTTAAAAAGAAACAAGCTTTAAGATTGTACAATTTATGCAGAATTTAATTAACACAATGCCAACTTTACCCTTGATCATTTAAGACAACAATTGAGTTAAAAAATTCGCAAGATTTAAGAATGAGATGGGAAAATTAGTCATCCATTTTGTAAGTCGAGAGTTATTCCGAGACAAATTTAATACATTTTGACCCGTTAGCCAACAAGTCTACCCCCGATTCCACACGCACATAAAAAAAAGATAATTCTCTTCTAAACGATGATAATGATTAATGACTTTTTTTTTTCAATCGGTATGAGATATCTAGAATAAAAAAGAGAAAAGATTGCTTGCCTTGTCAGTGAATCCTAGGAAGGCATCTTGCATTGATGAAAATTGGATGACTTTGACATCCTTCAATGAGGAGAAGACCTTTTTCAGCTGTTCAAATATTAACAAAAGTGGTCACAATGAGGCTAAGATTTAAAGCAGGTAAATAACCGCGATCAGAAAATTATTACTTGTATATTTTAGAAAACAATCCATCAACATAGAATAATTTCGGTTAAAAATCACCAATCTTTGTTATCTTGCATACCGTTTCTTCATTGCTGTTCTTTGGAAATCTGAGTACTCCAGTTGTGTTTGTAATGTTTGATTCGCAATTTTCTGACCCTCCTTGACATAATTGCACATCAAGCCATGAATCCTTAACCTAAAAACAGAAAATTTAAGATATTGTCAGGTGAAATTTAACTATAAAAGTACCATAATGACCCCAAATTAAGACAACGATTATTAAACCTGTGCAGGCATCAACAGATTGTCGAAGAAGGAATACTCTCTTATATTGATTCCTGGCCCAAATTCCTCAATGGGCAATGCCTTTAACATTGTATGCACCTACAGAGCAGCATCGGTTTCTATTAACTAAACTCATCATATATTAAATTCGTATAACTTCAACAAAAATGCTGTGAACACCAAAAACTAATACAAACCTATGTTGTCAAAAACTTAAGGCGCAAAGGCCGTGCCCGGAGCCTAGGCGCAAACGCCGTGCCCAGAGCGTAGGCGCAAAAAAAGCTAGGGTTTTTTTAAATTAGGCGCAATAACAAAAAATAAAATATCCAAACTATGGTACCTCAAATACATGATCCAGAGGACAAATGAACGGTTGTCTTGTCATTGAGCCTGTGATAACTCCAGGATGTGGAAACCATAATCTATCCAACCTACACCAAACTGGAGGCATAACCTATAAAAATGAAAATTAGTAGGGGACATAAAATTCAGCATTTGAAGTTAAAAAAAAAAAAGATATAAAAAACAACAAAAATGAATCCATGTGAAAAAAATGTATGTGATTCAAAGTACCAATGTACGGTCTAAAATTGATGCTATGGCAAGAGCGGTCCTTATTTGCTTTATCTGTAATACAGTCATAAAATCAATTATCAATCTATTAAAAAGTAAAACCGTGAGAATAGAAGTAAATTGATTTTTGTATAAGCTTACTTGATAATTAACAAGAGTGAAATGTGTTTGCAGATTATGTTCTCCATCAAGTAATAAGCTTTTTGGAATAGATGGCTTGAATGTCAAGAAACCTCCTGTATGACACACAACAAATGCAGACATCTTAGAATTGCAACGAGAATCTAATCGCTGAAACATGAGTACTTGAAAACTTTAATTCATTGAGCAAACATAAAGCATAAGAACATATAAAGGAAAAATAAAATAAAAACCTGGTGAATCATAATATTCTGGTGGATCATAGAAAACCATTGCTTCACGTAAACGGTGACGTTTTCCTTCAGTTCCTGCATATTGAAATGTGGTATGTACAGCATATGGCTCCAATCTTAGTTGTTGATACATGGCCTGAAAATGCAGCAAGATTAACTTAAAACCAAATAATAATAATAGAATAATAACTATTATCAAATAAAATGCTGATATTAGTTATAGTTCATACCTGAACAAAATAAGTATGGCCACTACAAAATATACTAGCAGGCAGAAGTCCAAGCTTTAGGGTTCCATCATAAGCATAAACAAGTCCACTTTCATCATCAACAGGTGGGCCCAGTTGCTTATGCACAAGCTCGTTGAAACCGTTTTGATCCCATATTTTGTCATCCGCTAGAAGCATTTCTTTCCATTCTTTCGCCAATTTTTTAGCAGAATCGGTGGGTCGCCAATGAAAAATACCTATATTGTAAGCACCTCCAGCTGTCCACTCAAAAAAAAAAAAAAATCATTGATGGTTTAAATACATTGTTTTATATTATTATTATTGTTAACATAGCTTTAACTGCAAGTTTCACCTTCTTTCCAGTTGTCTAACCGGTCATCAGTTACTGTTGGTGTAACTTGATCAGTTGATGTTAATACATCTGCTTCAGGATAACGTGCAAGATATGGGAGTGGGTTCTGTTCAAGTAACATAATAGATTTAAGAAAACATTTCTAAAAACAAAAACCAAATAATGTAATGATAATGAAAGGGAAAATCACATGAAAATTTGACTTTAAGTTAATTTCTGTTTTAGGCAACATACGCTAAAAGTAGCATTTAAGGGCCCATGTTACACGTTAATAAATCAAATAAGCGACGATGATTTTGAAAATAATCTTCTAAAAATGGTGAATGTAGTTTGTACTATTGAAAAGGGCAAATTGAAATGAACAACAAGGGCGTAGCTTTATAGGGGAGGGGAGGGGCGCCCGACCCCCGAAATTTTTGCTCAGAAGTTTCGATTATATGGTATCCATATAGAATTTTTTTGATATATACGGTTTCGACCCCCGTAACCGGTGACTTCCGCCCCTGCCGCTCAAGCTTCGCCACTGATGAACAACATATGCTCGTCTCATATCTAAGTTGGTCACTAAACTAAAAAAATACAGTAGTTACTAAACCACTGTCCTTTTCAAAACTATTTTTATTTTTTGGTAATGGTTTTTATAGATTTAACAGTTTCCGAGAGTTGGATCGTCACAACAACAGTTTATAAAATAAGGGTGGCTAAATTACAAATAAAGTGAAAGCATGTTGTTAATTAAGAAAAACATGTGCAAGGAAGTTACCTTTAACCAAACCATATCAGTGTCACACATGAGTAATTCAAAACCATACGGTAGCATTGAATCGATGAGAATGACTTTTTCCCTTCCCATTTTATGAAAAGTCGGTGACCCCCATCCAACATCTATTGTACTCATATGACTCCCCATGTCAAAAACCGGTACACCCTTCCAATACAAAGCCTCCAGTAGCTTTGTGTCCATTGCACCTAAAAAACAGATTTCGGTTTCTTAAAATCCTAAAAGACCGAATTTAAAAAAAACATTAACTAACTCACCAACAAGAAGATTCTCAACGCCCAAATCTGTCAAGTGTTTCACCCATGTGAGGATAAAATCCATGAAAGCATAGTTACCAAACGTTGCCACTATAACATTATCTTTCACCCGTTCTTGAACCATTTCTTTCGTTAACCGAAATGTCTCCAATGGAGGCATCTTTGAACCCGGTGGGGGCGCCTCCCATATACGTTTTAATTTCCCTATTTGGGGTCGAGGCATTGGTGACATTACACCACCACCTACTCTTAGTGAAGGTGACTCAACCGTTTGATTTGGCAAAGACGGCGTCACATCTACCATCATACATACAAAAAAAAACATGTTACAAATTTAAACCAACAACAATAACCAAAGCTTTGGTCCACTAAAATAATTCCTATTTGATCTATGAATGTAGTTTTTAACATACTTAAGCTTTACTATGGAAAAAGGGCTAGCGGCGCAGCTTGTTGCCCATTTTTTTAATAAATAAATCTCCGTTTATTATTAAGTTAAAAAAATAAATCTCCGTTTCATGACTGTCAAATTACATTAAAACATGCAGACGGGCAACAAGCTGTGCCGCCACACCTTTCTGAATCGCAAGCCCCAATCTACTAATTGATAAGATTTTGATCACACTTTGTAAATTCTCTTCTAATTGAACACAAAATATTAATCCCAATTTGCAAACTCTCTTCTAAATGAGCAAGATTTATACAGTTGACTTTATATCACAATTCACATGACAACCAAACTACAACAACAAAACATAATTAACAAAAAATGCATAGTAATCAAACAACAAAAGAAAGAAAAATACTTTGAGACAGCTTCCAAGACAAAGCAGAATCAGGAGAGTAGACAGCAGAGAAGACATAAACAGCAGAAAACACAATCCCAATCAACACAGTGCCATACATAGTCAAGAACAATGGCTTAGAGTTCATCACTTCTTTAAATGGGTTATTCCAACCCATTTCTTGATTACTGATGAATAAGCTAAACCCCTAAATCTTGAATAATAAAGCAAGGATCTTGATGTAAGAATAAGGGTTTTGTGAATGGTTGGTTTGGAATAAAGAGAGAGCAGTTGAAGGGACACAAAAGTCAAAGGTATGGATTGAATCTGAATCTGGTGTCTGATTGACATTTGGGTTTTGCGTTTGGTGCATGATAATGTGCAGAGAAGAATAAGAAATCATTTTTTAAGAGACGACCAAAAGGAATGGATTATTATTATCACACGTTTCTATGGAAATGTTTGTACATTTGTGGATGTTTTTGCTTTTACTACACAAAGAAATAACTTCATGTTTAAGCAAAACATTTTACTAGTTTTGCTTCTTGTACACCCCAATCTTATACTGAGAGCCTGTTTGGTTGATTAAGGGGTTGTTTGGTTGATTAAGTGCTGAATCATTAAGAGATCTGAATGGTTAAGAAGTCTGTATGGTTAAGTGCTGAATCATTAAGTTGGACCTCTTAATGATTAGTTTTCTTGTCCCACATTGGTATGAGAGTTTCATTAAGGTTCAGCCTAGTCCAGTGCTTAATGATTCAATGCTTAATGGTCCAACAACATCCCAAGTCTTAATGATTCAGCCTTAACCATTCCATTCAGAGGCTGAAACAAACGCGCTGAATGCTGAATCATTCAGCACTGAATGGTTAAGAGCCTCATTAAGAGGCTACCAAACAGCCCCTAAGTGTTGAATCATTAAGATGGTCTGAATGGTTAAAAGGCTCTGAATGGTTAAGAACTGAATCATTCAGCATCCCTTATTAGCTTAATGGTTCAGCACTTAATCATTCCATTCAGATGCTGAAACAAACAGTCTGAATGATTTAGACCTGAATGGTTAAGAGGCTAATTAAGAGGCTACCAAACAGCCCCTGACACTATTTATACGGGTTGTATATTATCACATAACAAGATAAAAACTACTCATGCGATTCTATAGATTCATACGGGCTGTATGTAGCAAAAAAAAAAAGTCTACACGACCCGTGTGAACCTGTACGTAACCGTATAGGCTTAAGGTCAAAATAAGATTAGGAGTTTGTGAATAATGGGAGTTAAGTAATGCTAATGTTTGTTTTAAAATATTAAGATTATAAATTTAAAGAATATACTTGCCAATAATATAAGCTAACTATAGAGGATGAGGGTGCATACCGTTTTTGGGAAATGTTCTTTGATTGGGAACGTTATTGACGTGACTAGATTGTGCAGGATGGAGGATTTTATGGTACCGGCTGAACTTAAGGATGTTACCATCAAATATGTGTCGGGGATGCCAGTGCTTCTTACGTTCATGACTTCTTCTGAAGCTGAAGATTTTCTTGCTAAGAAGGAAGATTTGTGGAAGACATGGTTCAAGGATATGAGTCGGTGGGAAGGGCAGATTTTACCGATGGAGCGGGTTGCTTGGGTAAAAGTTATGGGTGTTCCGGTTCATCTTTGGGATAGTGAAGTTTTTATCGGATTGTTGGTTCCTTCGGGTCGGTGGTTCAAGGTTCAAGTGCAATTGCTAGAGGCGGGAACTTTTCCTTCGAGTCGGTTGATATTTTAGTTAAAGACGGTAAATGTATCTCGGATGTTGTGGAAGTGTGTCGGAAGAACGAACGGTTCAATGTGTGGGTGGAGGAAATGGACGATAAGTGGTGCCCCGACTTGTTGTTTCTCACGATAATTGCATCAAGGGGTTTGCTATCAATACGGATAACGGTAACATTAATGTTGAATATGTGACGCATGAGGGGGCTGCCCAACTCGGGAATGATAATCTGGTGGACGGTGATCGGGATGAGGGTGAAATTATTGTCGATAATGCAGACGGGGATACTATTGTTGATAATGTAGGTGATTCAGCTCAAGTTTCGGTGTCAAGTCCAGTACCGGTGCTTGGGAAGTCGGCGGGTCACAGGGGAGATGAATCGATTTTGCATGGGGACATGCATGTAGAATTTAATACGGGTGATGGTCTCGAGGGGGATTTTTCCAACGTGGAGAATGTTCAAAATTATACAAACGGTTATGATAATGCTGGTGGGCCAGATCAAATTAATTCCTCAAATGTCTTGGGTGGGCCACAGTTGGATTGTTTACATATTGGGTCTGTCCAGATTGTTTCTAGAAAAAGGCCTAGGAGGGATTGTGGGTCCAATGAAGATTTAGACCTTAATTCTCCTCCTGTCAGGAATCCTTCGGTAGTCAGAAACAGGGGTTGCAGGTTTGGGAGATATTACGATGGTAGATCAAGACATGTTTGCAGGCCGAGATGTACAATTAATCCGATGCCGGTCAACTTGGCCGAGGTTCCTGTTCCGACATCCTTCGTGGCTTCCGGCCAACAGAATGCTTCCATTCCTTCTAAGTCAATTGAAGGGGAGTCGGGGAGTATGGGTGACCAGTTTGAGGGTGGGTTTGAAAACACTGAAACTACGTGGCTAGGTCTTGCATTGGGTATCAATCTGGAGGGTTTTGAGGCTGATGTGGAAAAAGCGATCCATGACAAGGGTGAGGTTAGTCATCTACAATGAAGATGCTAACCTTTAACATTAGGGGGATTGGAGAGGAGCAGAAGATACTCTCGGTGGGTGAAGTTATTAAAGAACAAAAACCAAACTTCGTGGCTATTCAAGAGACTATATTGCAAGACGGCTCGAGAATTCAAGTGCAGAGAATTTGGGGTAAAAGGAAGGTGGAACGGGATTGGGTCAACGCGGAAGGTAGATCGGGTGGGTTATTGTGTTGTTGGGATCCGGCGTTTTTTTTTTTTTTTTCAAAACGGGGGTTGTCAGGCACCGTAATTTGTTGGTTATTTCTGGTACCATGGTTCAGTCGGGAGTTCATGTCAATATAGGGAACGTGTATGTGCCGCAAAATTTAACAAAGAATAAAGAATTATGGGCGACTATTACCAATTGTATTATTTCGTCACCGGGGGTGTGGGTATTATTGGGCGACTTTAATGCGGTTAGGTACCCGGAAGAGATGATGAACACCGAATTCAACCCAAGTTGTGCTCATGAATTTAACGCCTTCATTGAAGATAATGATTTGTACGAATACCCGATGGGTGGTCGTGAGTTCACTCGTGTTGCGGGGTCCGGTAACAAGATGAGCAAAATCGATAGATTCTTAGTTTCATACGAATTCTGGAACAGGTGGCCAGACGCGTCAGTGACTGCCTTTCCTAGGGTGATCTCTGATCATAGCCCAGTGGTGTTATCCACTTCTGCTGTGAATTTCAGGTCCATTCCGTTTCATTTTTATAACTCTTGCCTCTCGAAACCGGTTTTGGAGCCGGTTGTTGGTTCGGCGGTTCAGGGTGTATCCTTTGTCAGGCCTCCTGATTTGGTTTTGGCAAATAAATTGAAAAAAATAAAGGTGACTGTGAAGTTGTGGATGCACCAACATAGAGAGGCGCGGGCCTCAGCTCAGTCGGATATTGAAAAAAATATTATGGAATGGGATGGGGTGATGGAGAAGGGCCTATTATCTGATTTGGAGATTAATGATTGGGCTGAGAATAAACTAAAATTGGATGAAATAAACTTAGACATTGTTCAAGATTTGAAGTAGAGAGCTCGGGTAAAATGGACGCTTGAAGGAGATAAGAACACGTCTTTCTTTCATGGCATGATTAATAGCAATGTGGGCTCTAATCGGCTGAACGAAATCCAGATCGACGATGATTGTGCGGTGGATCCAACTAGGTTGAAAATGGAGGCGAGGAGGTTTTTTTCAAACAAGTTCCGGGAGCCAATGCTTACGCGACCATCTTTCTCCTGTCCAAATCTTAAGCGTCTCTCACAGGTTGAATTGAACTTTTTAGTCACTCCTTTTTCCGAACAAGAGGTAAAAACCGTAAAATCAACAATTTGGGATTGTGGTGGTGATAAGGCCCCTAGGCCGGACGGGTTTACATTCGGTTTTTTAAAACACTATTGGGATTTGTTAAAAGTTGATATTATGGTTATTATGGTAGCGTTTTATGAGTATGGCACGATAAGTAGGGATGTGGTTCCTCGTTTATTGCTCTGATCGTTAAAGGGGTGGATCCGGTTTCCTTTAACGACTTCCACCCCATTAGCTTGCTTGGTTGTATATCTAAGATCATTTCGAAGGTCTTGGCTAATCGCCTTAAGGGTGTTATCGCTCCGTTATCTCTGAACATCAATCTGGATTTTTGTCGTCTCGTAACATTTTGGATGGTCCTCTTGTCGTGAACGAGGTAATTTCTTGGGCTAAGAAGATGCATCATAATGCTTTTATCTTGAAGGTGGACATAGAGAAAGTGTATGATTCCATCAGTTGGGGTTTTATTTTGGAGATGCTTCAACAAATGGGCTTCCTTGAAAGATGGGTTATGTGGATTAAAGGGATTCTTGAGTCGGCTCGAGCTTCGGTCTTGATTAACGGCTCCCCGACTTGGGAATTTCAATGCTTCAGGGGTGTCCAGCAAGGCAACCCCATCTCACCTTTTATTTTCATTATGGCTATGGAGGCGCTTACATGTTTCATTCTTACAGCGAAAGATTTGGGTATGATTAGAGGAGTCCGATTACCGAATGATGGACGAATCTTAACTCATCTCATGTATGCGAATGATATCGTTTACATGGGTGATTGGGATGTGGCCTATATACGAAATGTCATAAGATTAATGAGGTGTTTTTACTTAATCCATGGGTTGAAAATGAATCATCACAAGACTCACATTTATGGCGTTGGGGTGAATAGGTCCAAAGTGGAACAAATGGCGAACATCATAAATTGCAAGTCCGGAGCCTTTCCGTGCTAGTACTTGGGTTTACCGGTGGGGTGAGTATGAATCAGGTTAGTTTTTGGAATCTAGTGATTGATTGTTTTAAAAATAGGCTTTCCAAATGGAAAGCAAAAAAATTGTCGTTCAGTGGTCGCCTTGTCTTGCTAAAGTCCGTGTTGGATAGCCTACCATCATACTTTTTTTCATTATTCAAAGCTCCCAAGACTGTGTGTTAGGACAAAGAGGATTGGTGAAACCACTTTTGGAAACCTTAGTCTAATTCACTTCTGCAAATTTTGGCTAAGTATAGAAGTACTGAAGAGAAGACAAGAAACGGCTGAAGAGAAGATATGACAAGTGCTGAAGAAGAAACTTCATCAGAAGTTCTGAAGTCCAAACCAGACAAGTTCACTTCAGAAGTACTGAAGACAAACTACTCATCAGTAGTTTGTCATTCATCAGCACTTAGCAACAGATATTTTCCACCGCCTTTTGTATCAGTAGTTTATTGTTTATTATTACTTTTAGCTGTAATTGTTTGTTTCAATGTTGCAACTTGTGCAACTTGTTTCTGATGTCTCTGTACTTGCTTTATTGGCAAGATACATGCATGTAAACGTCTATAAATAGGAGGCTTCAACCTTCTATTTTAGATATTGATTTTCAGAGAAAAATCCTTCAAACACTTTCACTGTTCTTTTCCATTTCTGTATTTATTGTGAATCTGCCTAAGTATCTAATTCTCATTTACGGCTTAGATTCATAATAAATACTTGTCATTATTAGTTTCAATCATCAAGAGGGAGTAATAACTCCTCTTAAGTATAAAAAGTGTTGCTTTAACTTATACATTCCGCTGTGCTTACAATCTGATATACAAGAGCTTGCTAAACACTTAAGTGTCAAAGATAGCAAGTTCTTACTTAAGAAAAGAGCATATTGATCCAACAATTGGTATCAGAGCATTGGTTTATCTGATCACATATCAATCTAACAAATTGAGAATCAGACACAAAGCTCTTATTGATACTCAATAAAAGATCAAAAGTTCACTTTTTATCAACATCCATCACTTAAAAGAGTCATCTGACAAATCAATACTCTTTAAAATGGATCCACATAATACTGGTTCTGCGACAAAACCTGTTATGCTAGTAAGAAATGAATATAACATCTGGCAAAGAAGGATGACGCATACATTATCACAGACCAACACAGGTTGCTGGAAATCTGTGATATATGGACCACATAAACCAATAAATATCAATCTTGAAACTAAAGTTGAGGTCCCTAAAGACCCAAAAGAATATACAGATGATGATTTCCTAAAACTTGAGCTAGATGCAAAAGCATTCTCTATGTTGGCAATGGCTCTCCCAAATGAGATATACTCTGGCCTTTTACATTGTGAAAGTGCCAAAGAACTCTGGGATTGTCTTAAAGAATAGTTTGGAGGAACTGAAGAGGTGATTGCCAACACCAGAGAGATTTTAGCTCAACAATATGAGACATTTGCTCACATTAATGGGGAAACTTTAACTCAACAATTTGAAAGATTCTCCTCATTAATATCTGAGCTAAAGTTAAATGGTCAGACCTATACAACAATATCTATGCTACATAGATTTTTAAGGTCTTTACCAGACAAATGGGAAACATACTCCATTGTTTTAAGATCCTCACCAGATTTTGGCTCCCTCACTCTTACAAAACTCCATGGGAGATTACTTACTTTTGAGAGAGAAATTGATCAAAAGAAGAAATTACAATCATCTGGTAAAACTGCTGATGACTACCTACCAGGTAGTACAACACTTTTGGGACAAGACTCACCAACTTGTTCCTATGGATCTTATGACAACACTGACATAACAACTGGGATCTCATCAGAAAGATCTTTCCCAGGTTATGACAATGATGACCAAAGTCAAACTGCTGATAATCTATGTTTTATCATGGATGATTTGAAAAACTTTAGCAGTGATGACTTAGAAGAAATGGACATTTTACACCAACTGGCCATGCTAAGCATTAAAACTAACAAGTTTTATAAAAGGTCAGGAAGGAAATTTCCAGGATTGACCAGTAATACAAAAATTGGTTTTGACAAATCTAAACTGAGATGTCACAAGTGTCAGAAGTTGGGACACTTTGCTAGAGAGTGTAGAAACTCTAGCTTTAACCAATCACAATCTGGAAATAACTTTAACCCCAATTATAATAGGAATAATGGAACTCAAGGGAGTGCTCATTTTGTACAGGCACAATCTCCTCAACAGCAATACATGCCACAAGTACAATATGTTCAAATGCCTGCTCAACAGATGCAGAGCCAACAATCAATCCCTCCCTTTCCAGCTGCTCAACAACCTCCACAGCCTCAACAACCCTCTCAACAAAGTCTTTTCACCTCAGGGTATGTTGACTGGAGCAGTCTTCCTTTTGACACCACAGAGTGCAATCCTGATGCAAACAACAAGTTGTTTGACATCAACTGGGGAGAACCAGACAATGGCAGAAAGAACTTTGCCTTAATGGCATTTGAAGGCTGTACTTCAAAATCTGCATTGTCACAGGTATCAAAAGAGTCTTTGACAAAACTTTGCTCAAATTCTTGCAAATAATCTTTTGCTCTCATAAGAGAGACAAATGTGCACTTACAAGGAAAAGCCAATGATTTAGAAAGAAAATACACTCAGATGAAATGTGATTTAGAGAGAAAACTTACTACTAAAACAAAAGAAGTCTCTAAATTAACTAACTCAGCTATTGAAACCCAAGCACAAATTAAAATGATGATAGAAGATCTTGGGAATGTTAGAAAAGAGCTTGCTGACACCAAGATCAGTTGTGAAAAATGGGTGGATTCTTGTAAGGGGTACCAGCTATTGCTAAACAAACAGAGTGCTTCAAATGTTAAGTTTGGCATAGGGTACAATCATGTTGAAACACCAACAGATTTCTCTCCCAAAACTACTGAAGATGGGAGAAAAATTGTTTCAAATGAAACTTCTGAAGGGAAAGACTGCACATCTTTCCATGAAAACTTTCTAAACAGAAATCCTAGTATTTTCAAAGAAAGTACTTCAGAAGTATTAACAAAATCTGACAACAAGCCATCAGTAGTTTCATCTACATCAGGAGTTGAGACCCTGAAAACTACTGATGAGCAAAATCTTTACACTAATGTCAGAAATTTGTCTTTAGATCAAAAACAAAAGGCAAAAGAGTGTGAAATTTGTGGTCTGTTCAACCACAAAACAGAGTTTTGTAGATACAGAAAAGGAATTCAGTTCAATCAAAAAATTAAACAACAGGTTGTGGGAAATCAAATCAGAAATGATTATGAAAGAATCTTTAATCCCAAGAAACAACAACCTGAAAACACCTTTTCTCAGAAAAAGATAAAATCTCAACTAAAATCTTTTTCTCAAAATTCTTTGTCAGTAGTTAGACCTGAATCATCAGCAGTTTCACAAACTGCTGAGATTCAAAATCTAATGAACTTGGTACAACTACTGATGACCAAGGTTGATGGTGGTCCTGAAAAGGATACCACCGTGGCTCTTAATGAAAAATCCATTGCCAAAAAGACATGGATTTCTCAACCTGGTCAAAAACAAACTGTAACTGTTCTCAAGAGCAAACCCAAAGCTAAACAGGCTTGGGTTCCTAAATCTAACTAATTTGCTATTGTGTGCAGAGAGTTTCCAGGGGCTTAAACAGCATATGGTACGTTGATAGTGGAGGCTCTATGCACATGACTGGATGCAGATACCTGATAAAAAATTTTATCAGCCAAAGAGAAGGATCTGTATCCTTTGGGAACAATGCTAAGGGATATGTGCTAGGACATGGCAATGTCTCCTCTGGCAAAATACAGATTGACAAGGTCAATCTGGTTGAAAACCTTGAATACAACTTGCTAAGTGTGTCACAAATGTGTGATAAAGGATATTCTTCCTTTTTCACAAAGACAGCATGCAAGATCATCTCACCAGAAGGCCAGAAGTTGATAGAGAAGATCATTGAAGATCATACTTTGCTGATTGCCAAAAGATGTGGCAATGTCTATGCAGTGGACATTGAGAAAGACAAGGTATTGAACAACACTGCCTGTTTCTTCTCAAGGGCATCAACTTCAGAAACTGATCTCTGGCACAGGAGACTTGGCCATGTGAACTTTAAAACCGTAAATAAAGTCACAAAAATGGGCTTGGTCAGAGGTCTACCTTTGAAAGTATACCAGTGTCAAGAACACTGTGTATCCTGTTTAAAGGGAAAACAGCATAAGTCCTCCTATAAGCCTATTGAAGAATCAAAAACAATTGCGTGTCTTCAACTACTCCATATGGACTTATTTGGACCTGTCAAGATTATGAGCCTTGGTAAGAAGAAGTACTGCTTAGTCATCATTGATGACTACTCAAGATTCACATGGGTATTCTTCTTATTCTCCAAGGATGAGGCTGCTGAAATCATCAAGTTCTTCATTCTACAAGTGGAGAAACAATATTCTCTACCTGTCAAAACCATTAGAAGTGATAATGGGACAAAGTTCAGGAACAAAACTCTGGATGAATTCTGTTTGTCTAAAGGGATTATTAGACAATACAGTGTTCCCAGAACTCCTGAACAAAATGGTGTAGTAGAAAGGAAGAACAGAACCTTAATATAGGGAGCAAGAACAATGTTAGCTGATTCTGGGCTACCCTTGTACTTTTGGGCAGAAGCAGTTAACACATCATGTTATGTTCAGAATAGAGTTCTTGTGGTCAAGAGACATTCCAAGACTGCCTATGAAGTTCTTCATGGCATGAAGCCCCTTATCTCCTTTTTCAGAGCTTTTAGGTGTCAATGTTTCATCTTGAACATCAAGGAATCTATTTCAAAGTTTGCTGCCAAAGTTGACTCAGGTTACTTTCTTGGTTACTCTTCAACTAGAAAAGCCTACAAGGTTTTTAATTCTCACACCAGGATAGTAGAAGAAACATTGAATGTCAAGTTCAATGAGTCAAAACACACTCTTATTCCAGCACATCCTGCTGAACTTTTGACCTTGACAACTTCCATTTTGGACCTGAGAAGGCTGTTACTTCATCAAAACCTACTTATTATGGTGACAAAAGGTTTGATGATGAGGATCCCACACCATGGACTCCTCAAACAGTTATCAAGTCAACTTCAAAATCATCAGAAGTTCCACAAACTTCTGATCAAACAAGTACTGAGGAACAAACTCAAACTTCTGGTTCAGTAGATCCAACTACTGAAGATCAAGGAACATCTGAACCAGATATTATAGACCTCAGTAGTTTGTTTGAAGAACATGAGCCACCTACACCTGTCAGTGGTTTACAACAACTGATTGAACACAGAGATCATCCACTTGATCAAATCATGGGTGATATAGCTTCAGGTGTTCTTACTAGAAACCAACTCTCCAACTTTTGCCTATTTTCAGCCTTTATCTCACAGTTGGAACCAAAGAAGTACCAGGAAGCCCTCAAAGACAATAATTGGGTGCAAGCTATGCAAGATGAACTGCTTCAGTTCAACAAGCAACAGGTCTGGGAAATCTGTCCCTTACCTCCAAACAAGCAACCAATTGGCACAAGATGGGTTTTCAGGAACAAACAAGATGAAGCTGGTATGATAATCAAGAACAAGGCACGACTGGTAGTTCAAGGGTACTCTCAAGAAGAGGGAATTGACTATGATGAAACCTTTGCTCCAGTTGCAAGGCTTGAGGCCATCAGGTTATTTCTGGCCTATGCCATTTCCAACAAAATTAAAGTTTATCAAATGGATGTAAAGAGTGCATTTTTGTATGGAAAGATAAAAGAGGAGGTGTATGTCTGTCAGCCACCTGGGTTTGAGGATCCTTCTCATCCTGAGTGGGTGTACAGACCGAACAAAGCTCTTTATGGGCTCAAACATGCTCCAAGAGCCTGGTATGATACACTCTCTACCTTTTTACTCAAAAATAACTTTACAAGAGGTGCCATTGATAAAACTCTTTTCATTAAACATGTTGGAAATCATGTCCTACTTGTTCAAATTTATGTTGATGATATCATTTTTGGTTCAACAAACACAAAACTGTGTGATGATTTTAAGAAACTCATGCAATCAAAATTTGAGATGAGTACCATGGGAGAACTGCAGTACTTTCTGGGACTGCAGATCAAGCAACAAACAAATGGAACTTTTATACATCAATCAAAATATGTTAAAGAATTATTACACAAATTTTCTTTACAAAACTGTAAATCATGTTCCACTCCCATGACACCAATCACACAAGTTGAACCTGATGATCAAGGAAAACAGGTTGATCAAACCATGTACAGATGCATGATAGGTTCCCTTTTATATCTAACTGCTTCTAGACCAGATATTATGTTTTCAACATGTGTCTGTGCTAGATATCAATCAGCACCAAGGGAATCACACCTTATAGCAGTCAAAAGAATTTTCAGATATCTGAAAGGAACTCCAACACTTGGAATTTGGTATCCTGCTTCAAGCAATACCAAGTTATCAGCTTTTTCAGATAGTGACTATGCATGGTGTAAGATGACAAGAAAGTCAACATCTGGTGGTTGTCAATTCTTGGGTAACTGTCTAGTGTCATGGCAATCAAAGAAGCAAACATCTGTTGCAACTTGAACTGCTGAAGCTGAATACATTGCAGCTGCAAGTTGTACATCACAGATACAATGGCTCCAATATCAACTTCTTGATTATGGAATCAAAGAGACCAAGACACCATTGCTTGTAGACAGCAAATCTGCCATTAGCATCATTCAAAATCCGGTACAGTTCTCAAAAACTAAACATATTGAGATCAGGTACCATTTCATAAGAGATTGCTATGAAAAAGGCAAGATTGAGGTGAAGCATGTAGCAACAGCTAATCAAATAGCTGACATCTTCACAAAACCCCTTGACACATCAACATTTCAAAAGTTAGTATCCATGCATGGGATGCTAAATTTGTAAGTGTTTATTTTATTGTTCTGCACATATTTTTCATTTTCCACTTACAAAAAGACAAAAAGTCTGAAACAAAACTTCTGAAAAGAGAGAAACTGCTGATGAACAAAACATCAGTATGGGGATAATTTCTGAAAAGTGAATAACTTCTAATAAAATAACCTTCAGAAGTTATAAATAAAAGTATTTATAAAACATTTCTCATCAGCTGTTAAAACTACTGAAGAGGAAATGGGAACTACTGATGAAGATAATCCTTCATCAGCAGTTTAGTCAAAAAGGGCAAATCTGACTTTTCCCATCATCAGAAGTTTGACCTAGTCGGTTTAAAACTTCTGATAAAGAGATTTTTAACCTAGGCGGTTTAAAAAACTTCTAATAAAGAAGATCCAAGCGGTTAAAAACTTCTGATAAATACCTTTTTTCAACACTTATCCTTTCAAACTCAAAAATTCCCTCCTTCTCTCTCAAAAACTCTCTTAAAAACCTAAACCTGCAAATCAACTGTTCGATCAACAAAAACCAAAACCACATGGCTCTCGTTCTAAAACAGGGTCACAATCAAAGGGCCTTTCTTGAAAAACAAGAAGGCTGGTCCCAATACGATGAGATCATTGATCTTGTCGTAAAATCCTAATATTTTACTGCTCTCACAATCGACCCACCGATTCATACTGAAACTCTAAATGAGTTCTGGGCTAATGCTGAGACGGTGACGGCTGATGGTGAAATGATCTCCCTCAACTCAAGAATAAAAGGGAAACCCTGACCATCACACCGGCCACACTGGCAACAAGACTGGGCCTGAATGATGTAGATGCCCCTGATCATGTTGCTAACTCTGACATTCACTTAACCATGACAGAGTGTGGTTATCAAGGTACTCTCTCCCATGCTACTATCTTCAAAAAAATATTTTGAACCAAAATACAAGCTTTTGTTTCATTATATTATTATGTGTTTGAGTCCAAAGACAGGGTCTTATGACCAGATGCCCTCTACTTTTCAACCAATATTTCATTCCATAGTGAATGAAACCAAATTCAGGGCATCAAAATTATTTTTCAATGAGTTGGTGTTACATCATAATAATACCAAGAAAAAGTTTTTGTTATACCCAAGGTTCATTATGCAATGCATAATAGGGGAACTGGGTAATGAGGTGCTTGTGGGAAAAGTTTCAACTTTAAATCCATTAACCTCACAAGCATACTCTAGGCATAACAAACCGGCTACCTGGCCAGAAGATGATCAGGGAGAACAACAAAAAGTCCCCCTGAAACCCACATCTTCCAAACTCACACCATCAAAAGCCAAAAAGCCCAAGCCAACAAAGACAGAAACCCACCAACCCAAAAGAAAAGCTGTTCAGGAGGTTGAGATGCCTGAACATGCTCATGAGCAATCTGCTCTTCAAATAGGTGAGACTGAAACACCCTCTCAGTCTCATCCATCTCAAACCCCACCAAGAGCACCCATAACACTCTTATTCAAAAGAAAAAGACTTAGAAAAACTGTTGTAACTGACACTTCTTTTGAAACTGCTGACCAACCTATTCAACCTATTGCCCAAACTTCTGAACCAACCCCTCAAATTTCTGAACCAAAGGCAATAGAGATTGCCAAACTTCTCTCTGGGCTAAAAGAGATAGTCCCATCTGATAATGTCAGTCCCCTACAACCACAACAAACAGGGGACATAACCACAGAATCAGACATGGATGTGGACATCACTAGCCCTAACCCAAGAGATGAGGGTGGACCAGGGTCTTTAAGCTCAATCTTAGAGACTCTTGGGGCATCTGAGGCTGCTACTACTCAGTTACCACCCAGTGGTGGATCTGAGGATAGAAGTAAAACAGCTAAGACCTCAGATGTGGCAACTACTGATGAAGGCTTAATGCCTGAGGTAGGAAATCCTCAGAACCAAGAACAAGAGGTTCATGAGAGAACTGAGTTGGGCTCAGCTCATGATTTAACTGAGATAGTCCTCATTGAGGACAACATCAGGGATTCAGATGATTCCATTAATTTGGATGATAATTCAACAACCAAAACTACTGAATTGACGGCACTTTATGAAGGTCCTGCTTCATGGGCATCCAAGCTCAAGAAGCTAGTCACCCCTGAACAGGTTAAAGTCCACTCAATCCCTAAAACCCCTAGAGTGGCATCCTCTGTACAACATGAGGATCTCCCAAAAACACACCCTTCACATCAAATGCCTACCCAATTCCCTGGGCCTTCAAGCATAGACATGAACCAACTATGCAGCCCAGGTGGTGACCTTTATCTTATGATGAATGCCCTCATTAAGAATCACCTCCAAACCTATACAGCTAACTTGGAGCTGTCCATCAAGAACCAATTTGGGGTGATTCAGACGAAGATGAATGATCTGCAGACCAAGATTGACTTCAACAGCAAACAAATTGCCAATCTGACAGATCAGATCAAACCTCTGAAGCCTATTGATGAATCCAAAAAGAGGGAGAAGATGAAGGAACCAATGGATACAGTTGAAGCCAGAAGAAAGGCAAGACTTGCTATCCTAGAGAGAGATCAGAAAAACCAGGCCAGAAAAGAAGCATTGGCCAAACAGTTTGGTGTCTCAGTGGAAGATATTGAAGCCACAGAAAAGGAAGATGAGACCCAAACTTCTGAAAAATCCCTAAGGCATAATAAAGAAACCTCTGATGGTCAAAGTCCTGATGACTCAGAAGATACTGAAGACAATCCTTCAGTAGTTGACAAACCATCAGCAGTTGTCAACCTATCAGAGGTTAACACTTCCAAATCTCAACAAACTAAACCTTCCAGATCCACTGAACAAATCAAACCAACTTCTGCTCCTCCAAGGCCTACAACAACCACTACTATGACTGTCCTAACCCCTGCTCCAATCTCTCAATCTACTGAACTTCTTGAGCAGAGGTTAAAGGCAGTTCAACAAAAAGCCAAGGAAGACCAGATTTGGAAAAATCTGGAACAAAGGGATGACTTAGAGTATGAAGAGAAGCTCCAGGCTTATCAAGCTGAACTGGAAAGATAGGCTGAAATTGATCATATTGCTGAAGAAGACAAAAGACAACAACTGGTGTCTTACATCACAAAGAACAGCAAGACTAAAGCCTACACACTCAAGGGACTCTCTATGCAAGAGCTGACAAGAAGGGCACAACTAATTGCAGACAAACTGGCCACAAGTAAAGAAGGAAAGGCCAAGAGAGCCCAGATGATAGATGAATTAGTAGCAGATGGCTATGGTTCAAAAGCCTCAGTATCCGGATGGAAAGAAGAAAGACTGGTGGATACTTATCGAAAATATAAGGCTGCCAAAGCTGCAAATCCAGAGAAGTTTCAAACTGCTGAACCTTCAAGATCAGTAGTTAGAACTTCTGGTGTTTTAACAAGAAGGCCTGCTACTCAAAGGAAGAAATCAGAGGACAATGTCAAAACTGATTTCAAAATGGTACTACTTGAAGGAAGTTCAGTAGTTCACTCAGATTTTGACATTGAGGAGAAACCTCTGATAACACAATTCAGGGATCCTTCCACCTTTGCCTACCAAATTCAAAAGACTATCAAAGAAAAGATGCATACCAAGGTAGTGACTGAACACCATCTCCCAACTATTCAGATGCCTGATATGCAACAACAACAACAACAACAAGGAAGAGACTCCCACCTGAGGCTTACTGAAATAGAAAGCATCCAACACTCAGGATCATCAACCCAAGGGACAAGTCTGGTTCCCTATACCTCTGACTTTAACAAGTCAAAGGTACCTATCATCAGATGGTCACTTACTGCTAACAACTCAGTATTATTGACAAGAAGAGACCTTTCAAGCAGGGCTTACAAGAAGATCAGTGATCTAAAGAAACTATCAACACAAGACCTGCTCACAATTCAACATCTGGAACCACAGAAAGGTTCTCTATCTGATGGACAGTTAAACCAGCTAAAGAACACCATGTATAAAGAAATATGGAAGGTTGTTCAAGACAGAAGAAGATCATAAGGAATTAGTAAGGTTTTGGGTTCATCAATCCAGGGGGAGATTGTTAGGACAAAGAGGATTAGTGAAACCACTTTTGGAAACCTTAGTCTAATTCACTTCTGCAAATTTTGGCTAAGTATAAAAGTACTGAAGAGAAGACAAGAAACTGCTGAAGAGAAGATATGACAAGTGCTGAAGAAGAAACTTCATCAGAAGTTCTGAAGTCCAAACCAGACAAGTTCACTTCAGAAGTACTGAAGACAAACTACTCATCAGTAGTTTGTCATTCATCAGCACTTAGCAACAGATATTTTCCACCGCCTTTTGTATCAGTAGTTTATTGTTTATTATTACTTTTAGCTGTAATTGTTTGTTTCAATGTTGCAACTTGTGCAACTTGTTTCTGATGTCTCTGTACTTGCTTTATTGGCAAGATACATGCATGTAAACGTCTATAAATAGGAGGCTTCAACCTTCTATTTTAGATATTGATTTTCAGAGAAAAATCCTTCAAACACTTTCACTGTTCTATTCCATTTCTGTATTTATTGTGAATCTGCCTAAGTATCTAATTCTCATTTACTGCTTAGATTCATAATAAATACTTGTCATTATTAGTTTCAATCATCAAGAGGGAGTAATAACTCCTCTTAAGTATAAAAAGTGTTGCTTTAACTTATACATTCCGCTGTGCTTACAATCTGATATACAAGAGCTTGCTAAACACTTAAGTGTCAAAGATAGCAAGTTCTTACTTAAGAAAAGAGCATACTGATCCAACACTGTGTTTGACAAATTAGAGGGTTTAAAAAGACGGTTTTTTTGGGTGGTGACGAAGACAAGTCGAAGACTAATTGGATTTCCTGGGATAGGGTCATCGGATCGGTGGAAAACGGGGGGTTGGGTCTCTGTTCTCTGAAGGTGATGAATGAAAGTTCCCGGGGAGGGGCCGCTTATGTACAAGTTCCTTGCTCTGTTTGCCATCGAGAGCACCAAGACTGTATCTCTTTCTAGCAGGCTGATTGGCTGGGATTAGAGGCGTCAACCGGTCTCGGCTACTGGGTCAATATTCCGCCTATCTATGCGTTCTCTGTCAAAGACCTACTGGAAATTCACAGTCTCATTAATGCGAGCAAACCGAAAAGGAATTTGGTGCGAATTGTGATTTTGACAGCATGTTGGATTATTTGGAAAGCACGGAATGAGGCTATTTTCAATGGTAAAAGACAGAATCCAGTTGGGTTGTTTGGCGAAATTCAGGCTACGACGTTTATGTGGGTGAAACACAAAGATAAGCAATCTAGGTGGACGTGGGAGAATTGGGTAGCGTTTAACACTTCGGCGTCTTGAGTAGTTGTTTTTTATGTTATACATATACTTTTGGCTACGACTGGGTTGTTTGGCGAAATTCATGGCATTTATTGGTGATTGATTCTGGTGTTGTTTGGTGGTTGTTGCTAGCACCTTGCTAGGATCAGTCTTATACATATACTTTTGGGTGATGAATGAAATCAATGTTTGCCGATAAAAAAAAAAAAAAAAAAAAACTGGAAGTTACAAAACATTGCTTTATACAATTGTACATTATTGTTCTTTTCAAAAATTAAGAAAAGTAAAATGGAGGGTGTAAAAAAACCGATATAAACAGGTAGCAAAACAAGTTTCGGTGAAACCGATCCATTTCAAACATCTTAAAAACGCAATCTGATAATGGCATTCCATGATGGAACACAACACACTTCACCCCTTGAAGGCGAACTTATGTAGCGCGAACAAGAAATGCACGAGTAAGTAAACCCAACCCGATTGTCGGGTTGTTTGTCCAACTTGTTGAGTAAGAACACGCTTCCACGCAACAACATTTGTGATGAATAAACTCCTAATAAGACTATGGGGTGTGGAACCCTTCCACACTCCACCCCCTTGTCCACATCAGCGTCACATCATCTTCCCTCTCCCCCTTCTAGAGGAAATGGTTCCCCCTTCCCCCTTCCATTTTTATTAGGGAAAATGGCCAAAATAGCCCGTTGACCGGGCGTTTTGCACAAATAGCCCTCTCCACCCTCTTTGGAGAGAGGGGTCACGGTTCTCAAAGAGCCTGAACCGTCTCCCGAGAGGCTTCCCATTTCAGCCAACAGAGGACCGCCACGTGTCGTTGTTGATCCCGAGACAGACTGAGACGTCTCTGGTGACGTCAGAGACGCCTCCGGTGACGTCTTAG
Source organism: Ambrosia trifida (assembly GCA_028751855.1). Taxonomy (NCBI): domain Eukaryota; kingdom Viridiplantae; phylum Streptophyta; class Magnoliopsida; order Asterales; family Asteraceae; genus Ambrosia; species Ambrosia trifida. The sequence goes on from CM054128.1 coordinate 4,612,103, forward strand.
AGACGCCTCCGGTGACGTCTCCGAAGACGTCTCCGGTGAAGACAAAGAACAAGAACTCACCGGAGAAGACGACCGGAGAAGACGAAGAACTCACCGGTGCTTTCCATCATCCATTCAAAACGTAAAACGAACGAGACTGTTGCAGCACGACAACGACGAGAAAAAAACACAGAGGATAATGGAGAAGACAAAGAACTCACCGGAGAAGACGACCGGAGAAGACGACCGGAGAAGACGAAGAACTCACCGGTGCTTTCCAGAGGTCATGTGAGTCAGCACCTTGTGGGTGGCAGTGACGATGTCCATATGTATTAATTAATTGTTATTTATTCGTGTAATATTCGTGTAATAAAATCTAGAATCTAGATAGTGATGGTGTGGCAGTAGAATAAGGAGGCTATGGCTGTTGCCCATACGAATATTAAGTTGGTTATCTCTCCCTCCATTGTTGTTGTAGATCTGTAGACTGTGTGTGTGAACTGAATGAACAAAACGGTTTTTCTTTAAATTTATTAGAAAGGAAAGAGAGAGACGGTTGGAATGGAGAGAGAGAGAGTGAGGAGACGGTTCAAAGAGAGAGAGGAAAGAGAAATGGAGAGAGAGAGTGAGGAGAGAGGAAAGAGAAAGAGAGTGATGAGGTGTTGGTTTTTTATTGGTCCATACGGGAGACCTCTCGAGAGACGGTTCAGGCTCTTTGGGAACCGTGACCCCTCTCTCCAAAGAGGGTGGAGAGGGCTATTTGTGCAAAACGCCCGGTCAACGGGCCATTTTGGTCATTTTCCCTTTTTATTATTCTTCTTTTTTATTTATTAATAGATTTTATATTTCATTAATATTTTTTTTCATTAAAATTAAAAAACAAATTACATAGAGATTAAAAAATACCCGAATAATACATAAAAAACGATTTTAAATAAAAAAAATACAAACCTAAAGCAACATCATTGACATGGAAATTGTTCCAAATATGGTCGATTAAATCCGAGCAAAGGTTGGCGTGCAAAGTACTATCCTCTAATGCATACGTGTTCTATATCTCAAGCTTTGTGGATGCCATGCACGTGCGGGTCGCCCAATTACATGCCATTTCGACTTTAAATTGTAGCGTTTTCACAAGAGATATATAACTTGGGTATATACCGTCCGCTAGATAATACCCGTGCTTATATTGTATCCAGTTGAGCACAAAGACAATTAATAAACAACCGAAACGACAACGATGATGCTATTTTCGGGAAAGAAATACTTTGTTTTTGTAAAGCGAACGTAAGAAATTTCTTCCATTTTGTAATTTTCGAAATAAAGAATAAAATGTGTTTCTTTTTCTCAAACACTTTAATATTCTAATTAGATTCCAACTAAGGCTGGCATAACAGGTTACACGAACCTGTTAAGACACGAACATGAAACTAGTAAGCACGAACACGACATGAAATCTAATCGTGTCATTTTTTTAAACACGAACACGAACCTGTGTATAACAGGTTAACACGATAAGACATGATAAGGAACATCTAGTAAAATAAGTTAACACGACAAGACACGATAAGACACGACAAGACATGATAAGAAACACGATAAGACACGATTAGACCTGTTAAGACACGTACACGATAAGACACGAACACGAAACAGGTAGACACGAACACGACACGAAAATAAACAGGTCTTAACGTGTCGACCTGTTATAGACACGAAACCTGTTAAGGACAAACACGAAACCTGTTAAAATCGTGTATGTTCGTGTCAGGTTATCGTGTTCGTGTCTGAATTGCCAGCCCTAATTCCAACCGGTTCCTATCAGTTCGGAATATTACTGTTTTAAAGTGTTTTGGATTTAAAAAAACGGTCTGTTTCTTTTTTAGATGTAAATGCCTAGTTATGGTTTTTCTGATTCGATTAACACTCAATTTCTTTCATTAAAACAAAATACGAAAGTTACATCACAATAAAAAGTAGACGGGCAACAAGCTGCACCCCCACCTCTTTCTGAATTGCGAACCCTAGTCTACCAAAGACAAATCCTTGCCTCCTGGAGATGAACTATTACTGTGAACGACCCGTTGGACCCTGATTAAGAAACGAATAGCTTTTGACGCTAGAGAACCAAAGGGATAAAGACTTGTTGGTTCTCTGCAAAAAAAAAATTGGAATTATAAATCTCTACTTCTAGCGTAAAATAGAGAATGTAGTTGGGCCAGAAGAAAGAAAGTCTCAGTAAGAAGACTAGAAAGCCCACAAATATTCTGAAACAAAATACAAACTACACTTCAAAATGCTTTTTTAAGTAATTGTTTTGTACTGATCAGCTTACTTCAAAATAAATTTATAATAATTCAACTAATTCGTAATTACTATATTTGCTTCAAAACTAGCAGTGCTAAACGAATACAGAAGCATGAAAAGTATATTACATGTTTTGTATATATAGGTAACATAATAGTGTATTAAAAAAAATCACTTTAATAAAATCATTTATGGATAAATTTCACGGACTTCCTATGAAGTGATCACTAAGTGCAAAATGCAAATGCATACTATGATAAATGTTTACATGTTATATTTTCTATGATTATGGTGAGTGATGATCTCTGTCCAACACTTAATTTCAAAGTAAAAAAATAGCTACAATCATTAGTATAATAATTTGAAGGAAAAGGGAAAAAAATGATAATATAACAATAAAATATAAGCTTATTAAAAGAATATTTTAATAAAAATTTGATTTTTTTAAACACCATATTTGATTAACTTTTTTGCCTCGCACCGGATATAAGTTCTATCCCGCCTAAGATATACCAATGCCATGGTTTTGGAAAAGGGTAACAAAAATAAAACATTTTGTCAAGACCTATGCCGGCGACGTGCCGCCGCTAATGCCGACCTATGCCGAAGACATCTTGTCGTCGGAAAAGCCTATAAACAATAATTCGTGTTGCGTGACACGTAGAGAATGGTACTTCATCTTTTAATAGACAATGATAAGAAATTTAATCATCTACGCAAATGTTTATACATTTGTGGATCTTTTACTAGAATTTCGATATGATAATTAATTAACTCTATAGTTAAGTGAAGCTAATAACTATTCTTAACTAGTGGGAAACCTGCGCGTTGCTGCGTGACGGGTAAGATAAATATATTTTTTGAACAATGGACAAGCGTAGCCGTGCTAGCCCACCAAGTTGTAGGAAAAGTGGTAAAACATATTGTCTTCCTTCCATTATCTTTGAATGCAAAACGATGTATATGAAATTGTCTTTGAATGCAAAACGATGTAAATGAAATTAATCCATTTCTTTTCATTGTTTAAACTTTGAAAAGAAACTATATTTTTTTTTAGATCCAACATATAAGTTCTTATAACTTTTCATGCCACACTATCTAAATTGTCTAACCATATGTTCTTAACTTCCAACATCTAAGGGATGATGTGTACACAGGACACCCAAGTATAAAAAAAAGATTTCACTATATATGAAAATGAACTTCTTTGACCATCAAAATTCAGTCATCAGCACTGTTCTCAAAACCAGATATGAGCATAGATAATTTTTATTTCCAAATCTTTCTGTATAATTTTCCGCAAATTTAGACCAAACCACCATATGCATACGTATTGTCAAGCATGAACTCAAAACCAAATATGAGCATAGAAACAAAAACAGAGCAGATCAACCAAAACACAATCATTCGATATCAGTATAAACAAGTAAACAGAGAATTAAGAAGTATCAACAAGACATTTATTTTAGTAAACAAATCAAGTTTAACATGGAAGATGAACTTGCACATATAGTCCACTTTCGGATTGTTTCGACGTTTGCCAGATTCGTTACAACATGATTACTCTTTTCAGCGTCTTCGATCGCACCTTGTCGTTCTTATTAAATAATTAAAATAAAAAAAACCCTTATCAATAGAAAATCAAAACGTACCGTACTACTTGGCGTTGTGCCTACGTCACTTTGTACCACCATTAACGCTCTGCAAAGTTGCTTCGTTTATCTTTCTGCGTGTTCTTCTGACCATCACAAGAAAAAAAAAAGTAGCCATATATATCAATGGTTGGAACAAAAACCTTGTAAAGATAAGGAGTTAATGTTTAATATAAGTGATTATCTTCTACGGGCATTTAGGGAAGAAAAGTGGTCAAATTTAGAAAATTGTAAAGAAACCCTTGGTATACCATCTTAACTTTAGGTGCTGTTTATTTTTTCTGCAGTAAAAAGGTCTGCAGTCTGCAGGCCACATCTGCAGGAGAATAGGTGGACCAAATGTCTGCAGTCTGCAAGAAGATGAATGTTTATTTGTTAACGTCTGCAAGCTGTTAAAATAAACTGAAATTTAAATAAACTGATTTTTTACAGCAGTCTGGTGGTGGACTGTGGTGGTGGTGGTGGACCGTGGTGGTGATGGTCGTGGGTGATTGTGGTGGACGGTGCTGGACCGTGATGGTAGTGGTGGACGGTGGTGATGGACGCATCGGAGAGGAGAGGAGCCCTAGTCCTCCCAAACGCATCGGCAAAGACGTCATCCGCCACTGTAGGTCACCAAAGAATGCCCCCCATACCACTATGTCTTCAATGGCTTCCCTTAGGCCCTTATCGAAACATGACACAGCTTCATCCATCATAGAGGGTTGACAAGTCCGCAACCCAAAAAGCAACTTAGCAACTCCCATACAAGACCTGAGCAAGAGGAGTTCACTATGGATATCCCTAAGGCAGGGCAAGAGTTTCATAAGGTCAACTGCGCACGATGCTCTCCACGTTGCCAATTCGTGGATAAAGTAAGAGTCACGGCTAACGGACCCTCCGAGGAGCTTCACCCATTTTTCTGGCCTACCAATCCCACTGGGAAAAAGCCCGTTCTTAAGTTTCACCCCATTACAAGATGGCCAAAAAACCTCAGTTTTCTTAATATTAAGCTGAAGCCCCAAGGATGGCCCCCCCAGGCGGATAATGTCTAAGACTTTAGCAACTTCGGTGGCATCACCAATAATTGTCCCATCGTCCAAGTACCACGCATGAAATGGGAGTTTACACTTTTCTTGTACCCGGAGAACCATAGGGTGTAAACAAGAGCGAAAAGGAGGGGACCTAAAGGGTCCCCTTGTTAAACCCCCGTAGTAGCCCCTATACAATCATTACCAACATACAACCTAGTTGGTTGGGCATATAAGAACTGGACCCATAAATAGATAGACGGGCAATGTTGATGAACCTCTCGAGAAGGGCAGTGCGGTCGATCATATTAAACGCGTTCAAAAAAATCCACAGTAAGCATAGCTAAAGACCCATCCGCATAGAAGGAGCTTAAGAACCTATTCGCGCTGTGAAGCACCGCTTCTGCCTCATTGGGAGTCCCCACCCCAAATTGAAAGTCTCCCAGGTACTTAGTCATTTCCTTCCCAATCTTACTCATGGCCACTTTAGAAACTAATCTACGCCAAATGGCCCCTACTGCAATAGACATAATCCCGTTATCAGGTTTCAATAAAGGGGTAAGGGGGCCGAGGAAATAAATTCAGCTAGAACCCCGGGACACAAACCCCCTAGCCATAGGTTGCCGACTTCAGTAATAACTGAGAGTAACCCCGTGGATGTCACCGACCCTTCTCCACTAAGAGCGTCTAGCAAATGTTGGGCCCTTAGACCGTCTCTCCCACATGAAGTCCCTTTAGGGAAAGATCGGAGGCATCCGAGTACACAATCCCGATCCACAACAAGGGCAGGCATGACGTCACAGTTGGCGGGCAAGGACGGAGGGAGCATCACCGGATGTTTGTCAATAAGGGCTTTCATGGTAGATTCCACGAAAGGAGCAACCCCACTAGAACACCACACTTTGACAGCAGCTGTGAAATGACCGTCCATAACTTTTCTTAGGCATTGCTTGACATTGGGGCTCTGTTCAGAAGGCTCAACCCCCTTTATTAAAAAAAATAAAGAAGTTTTAGGCTACTTTAGGCTAGACCATTTTGAATGTTTTGATTATTTAAGCAGATAATTTGTTTATTTTTTTTAGACTGGATTACAAGTTTTGTCCTTTAAGTTTGTACCAGATTGCAAGGCATGTCCTTTAACTTTAAAATTGATTGGTTTTGTCCTTTATCTTTTAAAATCTTGCACGTTATGTCCTTTCAACCTAACTCTGTTAATTTTCTTCGTTAAGTTGGGTCATGTGCAAGGCACATGAGGGCATTTTAGTCCTTTCATGCCTTTAATTAAAAACCCTCTCAGCCATACTCATCGTCTTCTCTTTGAATCCTTGTATCTCATTGTTCAAGAAACCACCAACACCAACCCAACCTCCATTCTTCTTGCCATCATTCAACACATGTGGTCCAATTAAAAATCCCCTCTCAGCCACACTTCCCTTTGATCCAAACTGACATATTCATACCTATACTGCATGTATTTGAAGGTATCACCAGTTCACCACTCCTTCCTTGACTTTTATTATAAACCATCACAGAAAACACAATTAGGCTACAAATCTTCACATAAACCATATTGCTTCTCTCTCAACTAACAACCACCACTTACAATCGGAACCCTAGATATCTACCGGTCGTCATCGTTCACAACCACCCGTCAACTAACCCGTCGCCCATGTAAACCACATACCGTCTTCAGTATCGTATCCGAAGGACACCTCATTCTAGATCTGTTGAAATGAGTCCGCCGTTGATGGTGGTCTGGAGTGGTAGTGGTTGTTTGCAACAGGAGGATAGTTGATGTTGATGGGAAAGAAACCGGATCTTGCTGTCTGATCTAATGTTTTCTGTTTTGGTCAGAAGCTTTGGGGATTCTTTAAGAGTGGGGTGGCAGGTGGTGGAGGGTGGGGTGGAGGGGGTGGTGGTGGTGATGGTGGTGACTGGATTACAAATTTTGTCATTTAGGTTCATATAGTGTTATGGAATGTGGTGGTGTAGGTGGTGGTGGAGTGTGGTTCTGGAATGTGATGGTGTAGGAGGAAGTGGAAGGTGGTTGTCGGCGGCGAGTATTTAGCAGGGTTTTGGGGGTAGAGTGGTTCTGGAATGTGGTGGTGTAGGCGGTGGTGGAGGGTGGTTCTGTAATGTGATGGTGTAGGAGGTGGAAGGAGGTGGTGGAAGGAGGACCTGCAATGAATGTGGGTCAATTTACTGATATACCCTCGTGTGCAAGTTATGTGACCAAACTTAACGAAGAAAATTAACGGAGTTAGGTCGAAAGGACATAACGTGCAAGATTTTAAAAGATAAAAGACAAAACCAATCAATTTTAAAGTTAAAGGATATGCCTTACAATCTGATACAAACTTAAAGGACAAAACTTGTAATTCAGTCTTTTTTTTACTAGTATTCTACATAATGAACAATTAATTAGCTGTTCTTATGGAAGCTTTAAAACTAGGGGCATGGAAAAGTAACCGGAGCATTAATTTGCTTTAAAGATAATATTTTTAATAGTCATATTTCTTTGAATAATTTGAATATTGTTTTGACATTAGAAAAATATTGTTATACGATGGGCCACTTTAAATTATAAATCCGTCAGCATTTGTCGATGACTTTAGAAGATACTAACAAACGAAACTCTTATTTAATATGGGTTAGTAGAATACTAGAATAGTACGTACAATTGAATCCATCCCATACCCCAACTATAGATCATTTCTATGGGTAATTAATTAATATTTAATTGAGCATGTGTAGATTAATTAGTCAAATCACGTCTTAATTTGCCAGACCATGTAGTGCTGGAATTCTTTAAAAAATAAAAATGTCTACGATCAATTCAATTTAAAATCCATACACCTATGACCTATTTCATATATTTTTTACTCGTTTGACTTTCCGTATTTGTCATGTACTTCAAGTTTTAAGGCTAGACGGAGTGGAGGGCGGGAACATCTGGCGTGGGGCTTTCAAGGGCGGGAACACCGCCGTCAAGGGTGGCGTTGCCTCTTTGGCGTGGGAGATCTCACCGGCGTGGGGCACTTGGTGGGGACACGTGGCATCTTCTGATTGGTCAGTTTTTTTTTTTTTTTTTAACTTTAACACAATATAATATTACTAGCTTTTATCCCGGGAGTGTCCCGGGGTTAAAAAATATAACAATTCTAATAATACTAATACTAATAGTAATAATTATTACTTTTGTAATTAAATAAATAAATAAATAACTTTGCTATAAGGTGACACCATGTGTTGCAGTGTTGCGCGATTCTTTCTCCTAGCTTCTCTTGATGAAGTATACCTATGCATCTTTAGAAGAGTAAAATTCCAATGAAAGCATGGCGATTGGGCCGAGTTTCAACATAGATAAGAACTTGGTTTAAAAGAAAAAACATGATTAATGAATAACCTGAACACTTTGTGTTTTTTTTCCTGTATGAACAAAGCCCCACAAAAAATAGTCGTTTTTTTTTCTTCGTTTTTTATATAGCAATATGGTATTCGTTAGAAAGATAATAAAATGCTCGTTAATTTGGTGTAATTTTTTTATTTAAAAAATCTCGAATATAAAAAATATTAACGTTTAAAAATTATGGGAGGAAACATAAGAGAAAAATTTAAATTTGTTTTAAAATTCTTTTTTCCTAAAATAATTCAATTTAATTTTAGTAATTGAGAATTGAGAGATAGAGAGATAAATTTAGGGTTTTATGTTTATCTTTTTTTAATTAAAAAAAGAAATAATTCAAAAACATTAAAATCTTTCAATTATGATGCCACGTGGCAGTTTCATGGAGAGGTTGAAGGCACCATTGCACGCCACGTCAGCAATGTTCAATTCTTTTATATATATAGATAGATTTCCTTCCCCCCCTCTTCCCCCCTTCCACTCCCCACAATTCCCCCCCCCCCCCCCCACACAAGGGTCCCACAAGTGCCACATGGCGCTTCATCCTCCTCTCCTCCCTCCGAATAGTCTAAATTTTAATAAAAACATCTTAGGTTAAAATCTTATACCCAATATCCACATTATTAAGAATTAGTTTGTTTAAGATCAAATTTATAAAGTTTAGGGTCGTATTATATGGGTCATGTTAATTAGTTAAATCATATATATATATAGAATTTGGTTCAAATGAGAACTTTTGGTCAAACTAAGAACGACCACACATTTCTATAAGGCAAATTTTTTTTAATCGCTGCTTTTTATGCAGGATTTTTTTTTCCAATCTATACATCTAATAAAACAAACTCTATGAGTACACTTGCCACTCCCATATTGCACCTCAATTCCTCTCTCTTCCCATATTGTGCCATGTGTCCTCTTCTCATAATTTATAAAATTGTTCTTTTTAAAAAAATAAAAATCTATACATCTAATAAAACAAACTCTATGAGTACACTTGGCACTCCCATATTGCACCTCAATTCCCCTCTCTTCCCATATTGTGCCATGTGTCCTCTTCTCATAATTTATAAAATTGTTCTTTTTAAAAAAATAAAAAATAGAGTAATAATCTATACATATGGTAACAATTATCACTTAATAGTTTCCTAATCTAATTAACCTACTCAATCAATTACCCTCATTCTCTTTCATCATTCTCTCTCATTCTCTCTCACACGAGAATAACTCCCTCTTCTCTACGATCGTGTATCTCCATCCGATCAAAACCTTCCATCACCATCGTTCATCTTCTTCGTCTCTATCATTCAAGGTAACGATTTCTTCTTTGTTTTTCATACGATTTCTGTTACATATTGTTGTTTCTTATAATTATTTTCAGATTTAATCGATTTTTATGTTTCTCTGTTTCTTTCTATGTTTCCATCGCCGATCATTCATCTTCTTCTATCTCTCATTCAAGGTAATCATTGTTTCTATTTTGTTCATACGATTCCTCTTATATATTGTTGTTTTTTGTAATTATTTTCAGATTTAAGCGATGAATGATCGGCGGTCTTTCTTTTTTCTCTGATCGTCGCCTATTTAGATTCTAATATTTCATTCAGATTCTAATATTAAACTTTTTTTTGTATTGTTGATGGTTTTTAATAATTTTTCAGATTTGGGGCTTTAGGTTTCATCTTTCTTATTTTCTACTATGAGATTATATTGTGACTTTTAAGTTTCAGTGTTTAGGTATTGTTATTTGTTTTCAATGATTAGGTATTATGTTTGTTGTTTTCAAAAATTATGAGATTTTAATAATTTTCAGATTTGTGATATGATCAGTTTCAGTGTTTAGGTATTGTTATTTGTTTTCAATGATTAGGTATTATGTTTGTTGTTTTCAAAAATTATGAGATTTTAATAATTTTCAGATTTGTGATATGATCCTTCATGTTTTCTCAATAGCAAAAACACGAAAATTTCCCGTGTATTATATATTTCTTCATGATATTATGTTGGCTCGATGATGTTTGTCTTCGGGTGAGGTTGAATGTTCATATGTTCTTCAAGGTGTTCTTGAGGATCATAATATTAGATGAAAGGTAAAAGAATGTTGGATATTTTTTAGTGATTAATCCGCTTAGGAAAGCTATTCGGGTCCGGGTCCTGTTTGTTGATTCGGGTCTCATTTATTAGCATTTTATTTGTTTCCTAAGTTGATGGCTTAAAGTTTGGAAGGATAATTATAAGAATTAATTGTTATAAATGGTGGTTTGAAAAGTCTTGGATGTTAAAAGGAAGGGTCGAGTTTTTTGGTAAGAGATTGATTGATTGTATTATAGGAAAGTTAATAGCACAATTAGTTGTACACTTTCCATATAGTCATAGTCAAATGTATTAACTATAATTGCTATAATTATGAATCTTGGTTTGGAAAGTTGTTGAATGGAATTGATGGTGGAATTGGTTTGTAAAGTTATTGCACTAATTTTAATACATTTTTAAAATTCTGATTTGTTTTTATAATACTTTTTTATGGCGGTTGTAGGTGTATAACGATTGTGTTGCACCAGTGAGCAACGGTGGAGGCAGTTTGCTCAGGGTAATAGTACTCTGGCAGATTCTTGCATAGACCAATTGGAGTTTATTGTTGCACGGGCACAAAGGATTGGAGATCCAAAATATCAACAGAAGGTACATGATTTTGCTCTTTAGTGTTAACAATTCTTGCATTTTGATATTTATCATGATTTATACAATATTGGAAACATCTAATGTTAATAATTATAATTACCATATCATTAATAACCTTTAAACACAAAATTATTAATCAAATATAAATACATTTATAAATTTACTTTTAAACATTCAAAATCAAAATTTTTTTAAAAAAATTGATTTTTAAAATTAAAGACATTTAAACACAAAATAAATGCTTAATTCTTTGATTTGTCACATTACTATTTTTAGCGTATAATTAGCATTTATCATGATTTACACAATATTGGAAACATCTAATGTTAATAATTATGATTACCATTTCATTAATAACATTTAAACACAAAATTATTAATCATATATAAATATAAATACATTTATAAACAAAGTTAAACTTGAATTTTTTTCATCACACTTAATACGTCTATTTTCAATTGAATTACTTTATTTTCAAACATTCAAAATCAAAATTTTAAAAAAATTACGGTTTTTAAAATTAAAGTCATTTAAACACAAAATAAATGCTTAATTCTTTGATTTGTCACGTTACTATTTTTAGCGTATAATTGACATTTATCATGAGTTACACAATATTGGAAACATCTAATGTTAATAATTATGATTACCATTTCATTAATAACCTTTAAACATAAAATTATTAATCATATATAAATACATTTATAAATTTATTTTTAAACATTCAAAATCAAAATTTAAAAAAAAAATCCAGTTTTTAAAATTAAAGACATTTAAACACAAAATAAATGCTGAATTATTTGATTTGTCACATTACTATTTTTAGCGTATAAATAGCATCTATAAGGTAATAGTCGGTTAAAATTATTGAGTAATGCTCCTTTTACTTATACATGGGTCACTTTAGATAATGTTCCTTCCTATAAACGGGTCAAATAAGGTAATAGTCGGTTAAAATGTTGTTTTAGTGGTGTAGGTTCATGTTTGTTTACTTATAAATTGGTCGATTTGGGTAATGTTCAACTTTCCCAATGGGTCAAATAGGGTAAAAGTCACCAACAGTGTGTTTTATGGTGTTTTGATTAGATTGATGTTCCTTTTACTTATACATAGGCCATAGGTGAATTGGGGCAATCTTCCCTTTTCTTAACGGGTCGATTTGGGTAATGTTTACCTTTTCAAATGTGTCAAATAGAATAAAATGTGCTTGAAGCTTTTTTTAGCGGGTCGATATGGGTAATGCTCATCTTCTCAGACGTGTCAAATTAAATTGTGAAATTTAGGTGGTAGTTAGTTTCTTATTTTTATTTTTATTACTTTCTTATTGTTGAATATGCCATAAGTCTATTTTTAACACATACCATTTAAGTCGCCTTATTCAGGTTGGATTGTATTTAAGAAACCCTGTATTCTCACATGGCCAGCTTTATGTCGCATTGTCAAGAGTTAAAAGCAGGGCAGGCGTGAAGTTACTTATACTTGATGCTGGTGGGAAAGTGATGACTAAAACAAAAAATGTGGTTTATAAGGAAATTTTCAGCGATATTTGAATAAATGTGTATTCGTTGCTTTTAAATTTTAATAAAATTTTTCTACTTTATTTTTCTTAAACGTTATACTACTCCAAATAATCGTACGTTGTTGAACTGCGTGTCAACGCGGGCAAATATCTAGTATACAAATGTATATAATTGCATTATACACATATGTATAATTGCTATATACACATATGTATATATGAAAAAAAAAATTCCTTGCATAAAAATGTGCAAATTAAAGCATTTTTTTTTTTTTTGCTTTTATAACTTATAAGAAATGTGTGGTCTATAATAGTTCTCTCAGTTATCAAATAGGGGTTGGTTCTCTTATGATCCATACCCTACATATATATATATATATATATATATATATATATATATATATATATATATATATATATATATATATATATATATATATGGGAAGGTTCAAATACAAAGTAAGACCATGTGTAATGCCTAAATAGGATAAAAAATATGGAAAGTAATAACTAAAAATGGCATTACATGGCTTTAACCATTACACATTTTTGAGGGGCTTTATGATAATGATGTGGAGGAAAATGCCCCCTAAGTGGCATCAACCATTACTTGTGGTCTAATGAAAACGTGCGAAATGTGCGAAGGAATCTCCACATTCTATTTTGACATAGTTAATTTTCACATGGGAGGACATTTTTGTCTTTTTTAATTCTTGACTCATAAACCCACTTCCTCCATGATTTTTAAATAGCTATAACTTTTTCATACGATAATATTTTTTTTTAATTACACCGTATTAACGAGCGTTTCGTTCTCTTTAATTCGAGTAGCCTAGTACTATACTTTTCTTAATTTTCAAAAACAGGTACGTAATTTCACATTCAAGTATCTGCTACGTGATTTTAGGTGTTGGCCCAACTATGTGAATCTGGTACGTGATTTTAGATATAGGGTATCTGATACATGATTTTAAGTGTATGGTCAAATGTGGGCATCTAATACGTGATTATGGGTATAGTACGTAATTTTAGTTATAGGACTAATCTTGGCATATGGTACGTGATTCTAGTTGTATAACCAATTGTGTACCATATGCCAATATTATTCGTACCAAGTGGGCCTTCTAAGATAACGGGCTCCGTACAACTTTATTATTCCTAAAACAAATAAATACAAACATATATAAAACATAAATACAAACATATATAAAAAATAAATACAAACATATATAAAAAATAAATACAAAAATATATAAAAAAATTGATCTACCTTGGCAAAATACTCCAAAGAATCGCGTGTTGTTTTCTCGGCCATTTTTAAATACTCGTCGTTGATATCCGTCGTGTTGCCGTATGCGAGTATACGCAGTGCCGAGGTACACTTTTGAATAGACGCGAATCCCATCATCCCCCTAGCATCCGCTTTTTGTTTAAAGTACGGAAACGCGTTTTCAAGATCTCCGGATATACGTAGAAATAAACGTTTGCTCATCCGGAAACGACGCCTAAAGATCTTTGGGTCGGGGTAAGTCGGGTTTTCATCAAAGTAATCCTTCATCAATCGAGCATTTGCCGATACACGATCTCGTTCGTAGTACTGCCTAGTTTGTTTTGGAGGTGTAGGCGTACTAGTTTCTTCAAGATACCGCGCCGAAAGCGCTAGCGCACTCGTAATGGCATCTTGCTCCAACTCTTCGTCTGTGGAATAACCCTCGTCGCCTAGAAACTCTCTATAATATTCTCTCGCAATAGATGATGACGCGGGGGAACCCATTCTTTTATAATTTTTGTGGAAAGTGATTTTTAAGATTGAAAAATATGTGTTTTTGTGTGTTTTATGTTATATATATATGTGTGTTGTGGGTGTATATATTTAAAAAAAAATAGCCGTTCAAAAATTAACGGTAATATTACCGTTCACCACTACCACGTGGCTTTTCCTGATTGGACCATCAATTAAGAAGCAACGTTGTTTTTATCGCGCCATAGCAAGACACAGTCGGCCCGAGTGGGGCTTGCCAGGCCCAATAAATCTATTCACACTTTCCCCGCTATGTATCCACATATTAATGGTTCACTAAGTTTGAGAGGTCTTTACCGATGAATAAAAGTCACTAAGCATCCATGTGATATAATGTAATATGTTGGTCTAAAAGTTTGTAAGTTCGTACCGCATGTTTCTCCCCCAAAAGTATGAAAACGGTAAAGAGTGGAGTTGTGACACTCACATTAGTTTGCTTCCTTAAATAAAGACACAGTCATGATAGTCCCAAATACCGGCGATATATCATAAAAGTTCGCATAAGTGTTTTGACTAATAACCCGTAAGTTAACTAGTCCCCGATTGTCCAGATTGTGACTAAGTATGTTTGAACACGTGTTTCACTCTTAAACCGACACACCAGACCGACCCGGCATCCCGTATGTGACCCATTACATAGCTAGCATCAAGTATAGATGTAAGGATTGCTGGGTATGGATTACAACTGTTACAAACTTTATCTCTGTGACTCACCGGCACTGTATGTGTTGACTAACTTTGCATGTTTTCTCAGGTCGCTAAGTAGCAGGGAGTCTTAGGCGCACTGGAGTCGCACTGCGTCTAGTTTTGCATTCATAAGTAAACCATTTTTTGTTTAACTACATACATTTGAAACTATGGTTTTGTAAACTCTAAGCTTCCCCTGTCATTGTCTGTTTTACTTCGAAACTTTTAACTGCGTGGTTAGTTATTTCTACGTTATTTTCATATCATATAGTTGTCGTTTATTGTGACCGTTGACTTGAATCCTGATATGTCACGCGCCTCGCAGTAAAACCCCACAAATAAAATTTGAGGGTGTCACGTATTAACACTTGTAAACTAATATAAATATTAGACGTGGAGTCAAAGTTGGTATATTCTCATATGCGAATTCTTGATAATCAGTTGGCTATAAATTACTTCGTGAGGCATGTAATTTAATATAAAAAGGGTTAAAGTGTGATCTTAATTGACATCATTATAAAAACGCATTATTATATTAAAGAAAGTATAAACAAAAAATATAATAAAACTGAAGAAAAGTTAATTTTGTAGTGGCTTCCAGCCCGCAAAAAAAAAATATCATTTGCCTGAATTGTGGGGTATACGAAATATTGTCAAATCTCTTTTTATCACTTCACTTCGATCCCTTATCCCATCACTTCACTTCACTCTTGTCACTCATTTGTGTTGTTAACAATCCACTAGATGAACATTCAACAAATTCTTGATATTTATAAACAAGATAACAAGACAAACATTCCATCCTGTTATAAATGTGTGCGTGATAATGATAGAATCAAATACAAATATGTTTTAGCCATGCGAACGAAGAAAACACGAGATGGCAATTTGGTAAATATTGTAATTGCGCTACAAGTCTACAACAAAGTTGAACTAGTGTAATAATAGTTACACTACTTGTAAACTGTAGCGTAATTACTATTAGATTGGTTCAATATTGTGTGGAGTTATTATAAAGCCTCTCATAGGAAACTTTTGGCCCTCAATCAACTAGGCTATAAGTGTTGGACTGTGTGTGAGTTAGTTGGTTCTAATTTCACCATCGTTGACTTTTTTTTTTTTTTTTTTTTTTTTTTTTTCAAATTTCACCACTTCTTTTACACGTAAGTAGAATAATGTTGTTTTATCATATAACTACGGTGTTTTGTTTTCCTTTACGAGTATCTCAGTTAGTGAATGGACCGGAGATTCCTCTTGGTGTCCCGAGTTTGATTCCTACAAGGAACATAACGAGAAATGATGGATGACTCCTGGCATATGGTCACGAGTTCGAGTCATGTTCTCACCCGGGTTTTACCAATCCTTCACCTTTGTGCCTATGGACGGGTGACGGGTTGGGTTTTCCCCGGTTTTGGGAATTGCATGGGCGGGCTTGACTACGCCAACCGCCCGAGGTACGTATGGCCCCTCCGTTGGGTTGGTCGTGGGGGTCTGTCCATAATGTGGGGACTCCCCTGAATAGTCGAACAGAAATGTTTGTTGGCCATTTCAAAAAAATAAAAAGAAAAAACTACGTTGCTTTGTCATTAAAGTGAGAAATGGTGGTTTTTTCCAATATTGAAAAACAACGTAGTTTGATTTGAACTATATATGCGTAAATTATTATATATTAGAACATGTTTAAACAACATATTCCGAACAATTAAACATATATAACACCTTATACTAATCATCACCAAAGGCCAGAACTTCACACTCATTTGACGGGACCTACGGAAGTAGGGCTATAAATAAATTGAAGGTATATAACTTTTCATACAATGAAACATAGATAAAAAAATTACGTCATGACTTAGATAAAATCTTATAGACTATATATCTTATAATCACATAACGAAACGTAGATAAAAAGTATGTTGTGTTGTAGATCAATTCTTTTAGAATATACTTTCTTTTATTTTTGTTTTGTAGAGCTTTTCCGGACGTATGTAGCTTAATATTAGTAATATAGCTAATTTTAACAATATAATATAACTAATTTAACTGGAGAATATGCTTAAAAACCCATAAAAGCAACTTCGTAAAATACCTAAAAATTGTACATAATTAAGATGCTTACGTACGTAAATGCCATGTTCATTGTAACCACCCAAACATCAAACAATTAACTCAATTTTTATTATTAGCATGACTATCTATAGTGCATACATCCATGTTATATACGATCGTCTGGGAACAACCTGTGTAATTGAGAATCAATGCGAATTACTTATTTGTTCTAAACAATTTTCTTTTTGAATTATACACACACATATATATATATATATATATATAGAGAGAGAGAGAAAGAAAGAGAGGGAGGGAGAGAGAGAGAGAGAGAGAATATAGAGTAAATTGTCAATTTAGTCTATGATATTTGACCAAAAATGATTCTTTAGTCTAAATAGTTTTCTTTTCTCATCTGTGTCCCCAAAGTTTGTTATTTTTTGTCATTTTCATTCAACCCCTAACTCCATCAAGAAAACTCAGTTAAGTCGGAGGTATTTTAGTCAATTAGCATTTATCTTTTGTTTTTGCCATTTTCATCCAAAAATATTTAATTATTAAAAAACATAAACAAAAAATTATATAGTATTCCATCACCATCACCACTTATTGCCACCGCCACTACCAACCCAGAATCATCACTACCTGTTGCCACCACCACCACCAACCGTCACCATCACCACCTAAACCTAACACCAACCTGCTACACCGACCACCATTCCTCACCCACTACCAACACTGCCCCCACCATCCACCGTCTGCCACCACCATGTCAATACCTACCCACACCCAAAGTCAAAAACCATACCACTCCTCACCATCACCAATCTTTGAAACCCCACCATCCACGACAACCACCGCCGTTCACCACCACCATCTCCACAGCTCACCAACATTATCCCCACTGTTCACCACAACCTAATCAACGCCCACCATCACGACACCACCGTTAAACAGGAACCGGGTTATATTTCATCACCCCTAAATCTGGATCATATCTAGGGTTTAAACCTCAAACCTGGGACAAAAACAGGAGTTTGGTCCTATTTCATCACCAAATCGATTTCCCCATTTTTGTTTCATCACCAGTTTTACAGGAAAAACTATTGACCATAAGCAACCAACGGATCTAGCCTAGAGAGAGATAGAGGGAGAGAGAGAGGGGGGAAGGAGAGAGAGAGAAAAAGTGGTTTCTAGATGTGGTTAGGGCTTCGATGATGTGGTTTGTTTCAAGAAGATGAAGGTTTTGGATGAAAATGGAAAAAAACAAAAGATAAATGCTTATTGACTAAATTGCCCTGACTTAACTGGCTTTTCTTGACAGAGTTAGAGGGTGGATGAAAGTGACAAAAAAATGAGAAACTTTGAAGACACAGATGAGAAAAAAACTATTTAAATTAAAGATACATTTTTGGTCTAAATACTAAATTCGCAATTAACTTGAGAATATATATTATATATGTTAGTTAAATAAGGATAGGATATATATTCATAGGCTGAATATAGTAGGGTCCCAAAAGTGGGGTACTAGTTGATGGCCTATATATTCATTATATTATATTGTGTTTAAAAATAACTCGGTTGACAATCTCTAGTCAATAATCATTTTTATTTTTACTATAGTACATAAATTTCAAACGCAAAACTGATATAACTTTTAAAATTGTATTTCTCATAGAAAAAGAAATATCTGTCATTTGAAATTATTGAGATGATAATATTAATTAGGAGACATTTATAAAACTATGTTATTAGTATATTGGATGGTTTTCCCAAAATGCAACAAGACCATGGTTTTGCATTCCTGCCCACAGATTCTATTTGAATAATTATAGTAATTATATAAAATTTAATAGCCATTATTTAATAGCAAGTCGCCAAGTTGACGAAAAATATAAAATGGTATTTAATATAAAAAGGGAGTTTCTTGATACTTGAAGTGGGATGCGTATAGCCATGCACATCGAGTGGAATTTGTTGGTGTGGGGACGTATACACGCATATGCATATTTCGTAAGCAAAATTAGGAAGTCTTATCCAAGAATCTTACACCAAATATTGCTAAAAAGTTATGGTTTATTTATTTATTTATTTATTTTTTGTTGTTGTTGTCAGGTATAGATTAGTGGAAACCCTTTAACTTGAAACCCCTTTCTTCTTAAGTTCGAATCCCTTCCCCGAAGCCGGTCCCTTTCAAACTTATTGGGTATATTTTTTTTGATGGACGATGGGACTCAAACCGGGTACCTTTCGGGCAGCAACCCCAAAGAGGAAAACCTTCACACCTCAGCTGTAACCACTAGGCTACAACATCATTGGCTGCTAAAAAGTTATGTGATTTGAGGTTATGGCTATTTGATATAAAATTCAAATATTGCTCGCCAAAGAGAGGTTTAGATCATCTACAATGGTTAAACAAACTGCATCTACAATGGTTAAACAAACCAATCCAAACCGCAATGTGACCATGCGACATCATTTCAACCCATTCCAAACCAAACCTCATTTTTTCCTTTAACCCCAAATCATTTCAAACATTCACCTCATCACCTACTTTTCCTTTTTATTTAAGAGTGCTAATATTTAGACACCCCAAAAAAATTATTTTGACACCCTAGGTATTCCTCATATTGCTCTATACGATGGAGTATCAACTTTATTGTTTTTTGTGTTGGTCAACATCAGATAGCTAAAAGACAAAAATTCTACTTCAATATGCCTAATATTAGCAAATACGTGGCATATCAAGCCTAGTATTGATATCAATACTAGGCTAAAAAGTGATATGGGGGAATCTTTTCCCTTAATAAGCCTCATATAGATCAATATGAAGCATATTAGGGTCTTTTTTGTTTTATGTTTTTTTTTTGTATTTTCATTTTTATTGTTTTTAAATAACTAAAAATATTAAATTAACTAACTCTGATTATTGTTCTGGTTTGTATTTTCTTCAACCGAATGATTCGGATATGTGAAAGCCTCCCAACATTGCCCCAAAGCTGCTATCTAGGTCGAAGAATGTGAAAAACCATGGTCGTGTTAGCTTTTAACATGAAAGATGGGCTTTTTTAGGTGTTTGACGTACGCGAACTACTATCCTAGAGCTCTTCACACAGGTCACTACCAACAAAATAGCCGGGTGGCACAATTCATAAATTCTCGGATTCGTTAAAGGCAAAATCGACATTCCAGGCTTTCGCGTATTGTGAAGCCTGTCTCTCTAATCTCCACGTACCACTAACAGACTCCAAATTCAGGTTTCTTCTTTTGTTCTTCTCATTTCACCAGTGTGCTCGTTTCTCCCTCATTGAAGCTCATTTTTCACTTATTTAGCACACAAATACCTACCAAACACACATACACCAATCATTAGCTAATACTGACTAAAGACAAAATAAATTAGAATCAAAAGTATACAAAACTATCAATTAAATGTGATGCATTTACCAACACATCAGTTACAAAACACAAAACTAGTGTTTGATGTTTATATCCTTAGACTAATGGGTATGGGGGGCGGCATAGGGGTGGCATCCACTTGCCGGGCCTCCCTACACCACCCCCCAGGGGCGGCAAGGGTGGTGGGGCGGCATCACCGGCATTATTTTGCCGTTTAAGCCGGGCCAAACATGGTGGTGGGGCCAAAATGCCCAGGTGGTGGGGCGGCATAGGGGTGGGGGGCGGCAACCACACCTTGTGGTCTTATGATATTTACATTTCTAAAGATTTATTGCTGAGGAGGATATGTATGTAATTTGTCATATATTTTAAAAACTTAAAGCTATATAGAATTGTAAAGAAAAGAAAAGAAAAAAAGATATACATGAGAATCACAATGGTAATCTTTTAAGACACTAATGAGTATACCGAATACATGCATGTATGCTAGATATCCAATGAATAATTACTCGACGGGGTATTAGGCTATGTATGAGATATGATTTTACAATAAGGTATGAGACTGTGATTGTTACATCCAACTCGTTGTCATTGGTAACAACTCCAGACACATTCCATTATTTTATTGTTACGAGTGTTATTTTAAAAAAAAAAAAAAAAAAAAACCTTGGTTCTCACTTGAGTTTCAGTTTCAAATATTATAAATAAATAAATAAGGGATTTTATGGGTATCTGATGACACCATTAGGATCACCTTGGTCGGCCCTAAAGCATTACATAGAACTTCGATGCATAACCCTTCAAGACGACTCTATGGCACTACATGGTGCTTCGAGAAGGACGTCTAATGATGTTTGACATGGTGATTAAGACGACTCTGTGGCGCTACATGAATGATATTACTTTCTCTCCAAAAGGGGGACACTTTATGATTGTAATGGGAAACAACACGTAAAAACAATTTGATTGTGTTATAAACATAGTTGTTAAAACCCATCGCCTTTTGCGTCTAGGCCCAATTTTTAGGCGAGGCGATGTATTTGTGCTTTGAGTCAAGAAAATTGCGCTATAATTCTCCAGGTGATGGCTTAGGCGCATATTTTAGCCAGATTCCCAAATTCTAGAGAGTATCCAGCTAAATTCGTTAAATTATGGTTAGATTTCAGTCAGATTTCTAGTTTTATCTAAGGAACATTACTTCTATACACTAATAGATCAATATTTCAAAACTTTTGATACTAACTAGATGAAAAATAATATTATTTTAATATATTTTTACTTTATTTTATTGTTCGCTTTTTTTTAATCTCAGGCCCTCGTTTTTTTACGCCTCGCGTCTAGGCCCCAGACGAGGCCTATGTGTCATGAGTACAGGGTCGGCCCTGAAAATTTAAGTGCTCGGGCCGAGCTGTAAAAATTGTGTCTCTTAGCCTTAGCTTTAGGTCTTTAACGAAATAAATAATGAAATTTATTTTTTAAACTACGATTAAAGTAATATCAAATTAATGGATCAAATTTTATTTCCCACTTAGGTTGTAGTATAACAGTAGAGGAAACAAATCCTCTTGGGAGAGGTTGGGAGTTCGAATCCCACAAAGGGTGAAAATACAAATGGGAGAAAGTTTGGCAATTAAACAAATTTTTGTTTCATAACAAAAATAAAAGTTAAAAAGGAAATCAAAACCAACCAGTAAAAAGCAAAAACAACGAAGTGTGAATCTTCTTCATTTAATCTTTTTCATTATCTCTAGTCTTACACTAATTAATAAACCTGCAATTTTTTTTTTCAAATCATTTTATTTTCTTCTTTAATACTTAACATCTCTTAACATTTATTTACTTTTTGTTTTATAGAAACTACCATTCACTTTGATTAATATTTTTATACTTGCTTAACAATTTTGGGGCTCAAACATATAAAAATCCATCGAATTAAGGACATCACTGTTAAGAAAACTTGGATTGCCGAAGGATCAATGTGCCCCCGAAAAATTAGGCCCGACCCGAAAGTCCTATTGCACCTCTTAAGCGCCGGCCCTGCATGAATACACTTAGCGCCTTTGATAACTATGGTTACAAATAATCACATCCCACGCAAAAAAGCTGGCAATGATGTGCACCTTGACTAGTGCTAGTGGTGGTTGATCTTAAACTCTTTTATAAAAAGAACTAAAATAAAGGAGAATCTTTCAATTCATAGGTGGCCACAAATCGGCTTCCGCTGGATTTGAACTAGACAAAAAGATGAATATGATATTCTTTATAATATAACAATAATGTTCCTTAAAAAAACAAAATATCACCAATTCTGTTATATAATAACTATTATAAAGTAAAGAATAGATAATATAATATTGTGTAATTTGATATTAGGATCGGTTGCTATTCAAAAGAAGATCACAACGCAGCTTGTTATTGGCTTACCTGTATCTTTATTGTAATTGGCTTCTTTAGACGATTAATGAAAAATTATTTATCCTCCAACAAAAAATTGATTGTTGGTCGAGTACACTAATTAACTATAAACAATAATAAATTAGAATAGGAGAGAAAGAATTTGGAATTTCTATACTTCAACAATTATCTAAATAAATACTATTGACAATAGTACAATTAATCGATTTCTAAGGTTGAGAGGTGTGAGGGACGGGGAGGTGATAGGGGAGCCTAGGTGGCACCTCTCCAGTCGGGACCCCCCCTCCCCGCCAATTTTCGGTGAAACCGGGTAATCCTCCCCGTCTTCTTCGACCTCCTCTCTCTCTCTCTCTCTCTCTCTCTCTCTCTCTCTCTCTCTCACATGGTGGTGACGACGTGGCGGGCAGTACCACAACCCTCAGCCTAACGGGGCTGAAGTGGTATAATCTTTACAGGCATTGGCGTAATTTGTTTATCAAAGAGTTCACATTCTTTTTAAAAACGGGTTTGGCTTATCAAAAGGCTTATTATTTCTTTTTTTAGAAAACTTAAGCTTTCATATCCCAAATACGTTTTGTTAAATATGTTCGTAGCATAACTTAAAGAATGTCTTAGTTATGCTTAAGTTAAATAAATGTTTCTATAATGATCTATTGTAATAAACTATGACGCGGAAACAATTACATAAATTAAAATGACAATTTATGTTTGTGACGTCTCCGGTGCATTTTATATCTTTACGTTGTTAGCGGTGGTTAGACAAACCTTATCCATAATGATGACTCCATAAGGGGTGTTTCATGTTTGTGCCATATTAGTCATACACAAAAAGATGTTGCGTTAGTAAAACATGTTTGATCTCTAATACTATTAACTTGCTTTGAGTGTTTTGTCTGTAGATGAGGGGACGTCCCTACCCTAGGTTAAGAGTAGCATCATGAAAGGTGACTTAATAGAACGTCTCCATCCGAGTAACCAAAACGAATCCACAGATTCCTGTTAACTAAATTAGACAATCCTGGTAGGTATGACTTATGAGTGGCTATGGCCTTAAGTGTTACAAAAAGGTATTGAGTCACTCTTGTTTCGTTCGGGGCAGTGAGGTAAACTTGTCAATGATAATGAGCCCTTTAGAAGGCGTGGTTTTTTTAGGGAATATTTCATAGAATAGTAACCAAGTTTCAAAAGTGTTTCAATTAGGTCACTCGTCATTTTTTGGCCCAATTAAATGACTAAACATTCAAATCAAGTCTTGTAAAATTTTGTATGTGTCAAGAATGACATGCAGGAGAAGATGTTGGGGTCAGGATTTTAAATATATGTAAATGTATTAAAAAAAGAAAATAACATGTTAATGATATTAAAAAATTAAAAAAATATGTTAAAATCCTCATCATCACTTAACGTCGGCATTAATAAATAGGAAAAAAATAAATAAAAAGCCACATTACCATAGTTACCAACAAAATAGATGAGAAAACCTCTAGTTTACATACTAAGTGAATGTTGAGTTACCTAATTAAGACAAAAAAAATATTGAGTGACCTAATTGCAACACTTTTGAAAGTTGGTTACTATTTTACAAAGTTACCTTTTTTTTACCACCATAGCTGCCCACCTCCCATTGTCAGTCTGGATGGTAGGGCGAACCTCTTTAAGAATGAGGAATCCTTAGGACTTAGGTGAGTGTTTATAATAAGTTAGGCAAATGAGTGCACAGACAGGGCAACCCCCCGTCCCATCCTTCTCCCCCGTCTCCATCGTCCCAACACCGCCCCCCACCCCCGTCCCCTTCTCCCTCATCTCTCCCGGAACGCGAGGGACGCACCAATCAGCGTGAACCACCAATCACCTTCACCCGTCTCCCCCATCTCAACACCGCCCCCACCCCCCGTCTCCCTCTACCCCGTCTCCATACCCAATAGTCTTAGGTGATATTGGTCATAGACAAAATAGAATATTGAGCCTATAATAACTTTTTAGCCTCTAATAGTATTACCGTGTTGGACGCTTTGTTTTTATTCGGGATGAGAAGGCTTGGTAGCTTAAACTTTGATCAAATAACATTTTAGTTCATTTAATTTTCAAAGTTTATATTTTTTGAAGCGCTAAATGTTACTCTTCCAATATTTACAAATAATATGATTGGGAATGTCCTATAACAAATACGACATATATGGAGTGTTTTATGCGCGTAATTAAAGTATTAAATTCTGATAGTACGTATAACTTCAAACACAACATATTCATGACAAAATCTTTCAATTTTATCTACTAGATAAGGGCTGAATATGGCCATATGGGCCATATATATAAGTCATTTCTCAATCATTGAATTAAATGAGAATTGAATCATGCACATACGCGTATCAAACAAGTAGATAGTGGTAAGGCAAAGCCTTTTAATACACTAAAAGTGTGAGGTCTTGAGTTCAAGTCTCACAAGGAGCAAGAAATTCGCCTTTCAAAAAAAAAAAAAAAAAAAAAAAAAAAAAAAAAAAAAACAAGTAGATAGTGTTGGAGTTTATCCATGAATGAGAGTTTTTCTTGTCTCGCATTGGTAGGGGAAGGAAAGTTAGATGCGTTTATAAGTGGAAAACAATTGGAAGTAATTAAAATCTTAAATTACATTATACTTAGGAATCTACCCGTGCGCGTAGGAGGTGGGGTTGCAAAAATAGTGGTATGTGCTGAAAACACACACATATATGCAGAAAACAAACACAAAAGCAAATCAAGTCCTGCTAATGAACGTGAATTTCATTTTTTTTTAATCGTTTCAACCCTACCAAATTGGTTTTTTTCTTTTACCGCATAATCCAACACTTGCAAATAACTATTATAGTACAACAAAATGAAATATCGTAATAATTATTGTTCTACTTCAAAACTATAACGTAGTAGTAATAATAATAATAATAATAATTATTATTATTATTATTATTTTAGTTCAAATTTGTTAAAATATCAAGGTATGATATTGTCCAATTTGATCCTTTTATATGATTATGTTTCTAATGTTTGTTTTGTTTTATTTGTTTTGCATATGTGAGTTGCTGATCATGTAATGAGGCTGAGTTGAGTTGCTGAGTTGAGTTGAGTTGCTGAGTTGCTGATGCTGAGTTGCTGAGTTGAGCTATGGACATGATTGATAAATTGCTGGTGATATTCAGCCCACGATGATAGCCCAAGACATTCAGCTTTATGGAAGTCCAAGATATTCAAGGCCCAAGATATTCAGTTGGCCCAGTCTCAGAGATGATTGCCACGTTGGCAATCCGTGTCAACTAACACAAAAAGATCTCAGGCGTTGATTATCTTCACTTATGGCCGTTGGATTATTATTGTGTTTCTTTGACTCAATATTCTAGAGCTCTATAAATAGGCTCTCTCTCTCTCTCAGAAATACTTTCGATCACTTTTACTTTTGTACAACTCAGTCTCTCTCAAACTTATCTGATAGTTTTCTCTCAACCATTAGGGTTCTTGTTATCTGATTCATCTTGAATCTTGGGTAGAGAGTTAGGTCATAGATAGTTATAGAGATTATTGTGTTAATAATCTCTATGTAGGAGTTGTTGTTCTTCTGATTGTTTGTAATCAGTTTAGAGTTGTTATTTTGTGATTGTATTTGGGAATAAACTCTTGGGTTGGGATTAATAATAAAAGTCTTTTGTTCTTGATTCCATGTTTTGTAACATGGTATCAGAGCCATAGCTTGCTCTATTAGTCTGTCTAGAGTGTTCTTGGGAGATTTCCGCTGTGATTCCGTCTTCTTGAAGTCAGATCTGATCGGATCTGTTGAAGATTGTTATTGACATCGTCGACTCTTGTGATCTTGGTTAAAAACCCTAAGGTGTGAGGGTTTGGAGCTGATTGCTGGAAGGAGTCTTGAAGGCGATGTGCTAGGGGTCGTAAAAACCCTAGCCTGCTGTCTGTTGTTCCCAATCAAAGAACACAGACTTGGAGAAACCCTAACTTGGGTTTAGATTGGTTTGATCCTTCCTCTCTCATAGTTTTTTTGTTGTTACTGTGTCTAGTTGCCACTGACCGGGTTAGGTGGACCGGTATTGGGCATTGTGTCTTTGTTGAGGTCTTCTGTGACTTTTTTGTGTGGTTCTTGGTGCTTAAGTTTTTTGTTTTTGTGTGTGTTAGATATAGGATTAAAAGCTCCTGTGTAAAGACTTGTCCTGGCACCCTTTGAGTGACGAACCAGGAATCTGGACACCTACACAGCTTCGCTTTTTTGTGATTTGTTTTTTGTGTGTTGATTGGATTTTCTGATTTGTTTACTGTTTGTTAAACATGACTGATGATCAAGGTCCTGTTGTTAACTCTGATCAAGAAAATATTGGTCAGGGTCCTAACGATGGAACTTTGGTCCCTAATGTAACACTCATTAGCAAACTCGATGCTAGTGATCCGTTATATCTACATCCTAGTGACTCAGCTAATCTGAGTATCATTACTGTTAAACTTAGGGGTACTGAAAACTATAATGTATGGGCCAACTCTCTTCAACTTGCCTTGCAAGTTAAAAATAAGTGGGGGTTCATAGATAAGTCTTGTGTTAGATCTGTAGAAGATAATGTTTTGGCTAGACAATGGGACAGATGTAATTCTATAGTCCTAACTTGGATTTTAAATTCAATAAGTGAGGAGTTATACATGGGTCATGTTTTTTCAAAACTTGCCAGTGATGTCTGGTCTGAGTTAAAAGAAACTTATGATAAAATTGATGGGTCTGTAGTGTTTGATTTGTATCAAAGAATTAACTCTTTTAATCAAAATGGAGTAAGTGTGTCAGAATATTATCACAAACTAAACATAATGTGGAGACAACTTGATCAAATTCTGCAACTGCCTTCCTGTTCTTGCAATGCTGCAAAGGACTTTAATGATTTTAACAGTATGATAAAGTTAATGCAATTCCTAATGGGTTTAGATAGTGTATATCAAAGTGTTAGAACAAATCTGTTAATTAGGGATGTATTGCCTTCTGTCAAGGAAGCATTCTCTATTGTTTCTAGAGAGGAATCTCATAGAAACTCTAGTAATGTTTCTAAGAAAGGGCAATCATTAGCTCTTTTTGCTAAAACAAATCAACAACCTGATTTCAAAATCAATAATAAGGTTTCAAAACAAAACCTAAAGTGTACACAGTGCAATAAAATAGGGCATACTGTAGACAAATGTTTTGAAATCATAGGGTATCCTTCCTGGATGAAACAAAAGGGAGGACAAAACAAGAAGGCAGTTGTAAATCAAAGCTCCACTGATAATACTGATGTATCTCTTAATTCTTTAACTAGTGATCAAATAAGCAGGCTTATGAACTTACTAAGTGACAAGCCTCCTGACAATGTGCAAAGCTGTAATGTGTCAGGTAGTAACTTGTTGTCCTTTTGTGCTAATTCTTTTTACAAACCAGTATTTTGTTTTTTTGGGAAAAGATTTATGGGATGGATAACTGACTCAGGGGCTAGTCAACACATGGTTAATAGTGACAAAGATTTAACTGATTGTATTGATGTTTCTAGTCTAAATATCAGAGTTAAACATCCAAATGGGACTGATGCTTTGGTCACTAAGATAGGAAATATGAAACTTGTTGAAAATGTCATTCTTAAAGATGTGTTTGTCATCCCTGACTACTGTGTCAGTTTAATTTCAGTACATAAATTAGCCAAAGATAATAAACTTTTTATTGGTTTTGATGAACACAAATGTTATATCCAGGACTTAATTACAAGGAAAGTCCTGGTGACTGGTAATCAAGTAGATGGGTTGTACTATTGTGGAAACTCATTTGTGGTAAATCAGGTGTGTTTTAATAGTACTGTTCAAACCAATCTTTGGCATGCTAGATTAGGACATCCATCTAATCAAGCTATTAAATGTTTAAAGAATAAACTTAGCTTAGGTGATGTAGATGAGGATGTTCCATGTGATGTCTGCCATAAGGCAAAACAACATAGGGAACCTTTTCCCTTGAGTGAACACAAGTCCAAAGACTTAGGAGATCTTGTACATCTTGATGTATGGGGTCCTTATAAAGTAAGCAGTAGGGAAGGATATAGATATTTCTTAACAATTGTCGATGACTATTCTAGGGCTGTTTGGATTTGTTTAATGAAAACCAAAACTGAAGTGTTTGAAAATATTCAAGATTTTTTAAATATTGTTGAAACTCAGTTTGAAAAAAGGGTTAAAATTTTAAGAAGTGATAATGGAACTGAATTCATTAACAGTCAAATGAATAATTTGTGTAGACAAAGGGGAATTGTTCATCAAACTACATGTACCTACACTCCACAACAAAATGGTGTTGTGGAGAGGAAACATAGGCATCTACTCAATGTTGCTAGGGCCTTAATGTTTCAAAGTAGTGTCCCTGTTAAGTTCTGGTCTGATTGTGTCCTAACTGCATCTTATTTGATTAATAGGACTCCTACATCTGTGCTAAAAGGGAAAACTCCATATGAGGTAGTACATAAGTTTGAACCTGTTCTTGACCACTTAAGGCTGTTTGGATGTCTTTGTTTTTGCACCATTCTTAATGAACATGATAAACTAAACAGTAGATCTGAGAAGTGTGTGTTTCTAGGATACTCTACAGAAAAGAAGGGTTACAAAGTGTTTAGTTTAGATAGTAAAGATGTTTTCTTTTCTAGAGATGTGAAGTTCTATGAGCACATCTTTCCATTTAAAGAAAACAATATTTTTGAAATGTTCAATGAAAATCAGTTTTCAGAAATAAATAACCTTAATTTTTTTGAGTGGTATGAAAACAATTCTGAAGGACAGCCTCAAGGTCCCAATGATGAGACACAAAGTCAAGAACAACATGATCCAGCGACACATGGGTCTCAGCAATCAGAGACTTGTCCTAAAGGATCTGATGGCTTGGCTGTGTCTCAGCAGCCCAATCCTTCTAGTGACAACTTTGATAGGGCTGAGGGTGTGATACCTGGACTTGAAGAAACTTTAAGATCTGAGGGATCAACTAGTGATCAATTACATGGTCAGGCTAGTACTAGAAAGTCATCTAGGAGTTCTTACCTTCCTAGCAATTTGAAGGATTATGTGTTAGATACTAAGGTTAAATATGGAATGGATAAGGTTGTAAGCTACTCTAATCTTAGTTTAGAGTATAAATGTTTTGCTACTAGTTTAAATAAAGTACAAGAACCTAAGACATTCTATGAGGCTGCTTCAGACCCTAATTGGGTAGCTGCAATGAATGCAGAAATTGAAGCATTACATAGAAATGACACTTGGGAACTTGTAGATTTACCTAGTGGTAGAAGTCTTGTTGGGTGTAAATGGATTTTTAAAATCAAATACAAGTCCAATGGGGAGATAGAGAGGTTTAAAGCTAGGTTAGTTGCAAAGGGTTACAGTCAAAAACAAGGTGTTGACTTTGAGGAGACCTTTTCTCCTGTGGTAAAACTTGTGACTGTTAGATGCATTATAACATTGGCTGTTCAAAATAATTGGAAGCTTTATCAATTAGACATTAATAATGCCTTTTTGTATGGAGATTTAAATGAGGAAGTTTATATGAGTCTTCCTGATGGATACTATTCTAAGAATGAAACTAAAGTGTGTAGGTTAAAGAAGTCATTGTATGGTTTAAAACAGGCTCCCAGAATGTGGAATGCCAAATTAGTACAAGTTCTGGTTGAGCTAGGTTTTAACCAAAGCAAGTGTGACTATTCTTTATTTTTTAAAGTTTCTGATTCTGTGATAGTATATTTATTGGTCTATGTAGATGACATAGTTATTACTGGTAATAACAGTCAAGAAATAGATAATGTTAAAGAAAAGTTAAAGTCCAAATTCATGATTAAAGATTTGGGAGATTTGAAGTATTTTCTGGGAATAGAAGTTCTTAGAACAGAAACTGGTGTGTGTCTTTCCCAAAGAAAGTATTGTATTGAGCTGTTATCTGAGTATGGTCTAACTGGTAGTAAACCGGTTAATGTTCCTATAGAACAAAATCATGTATTATCTAACTTGTGTAAAGATAAAAATGAAATGTTAAAGGACATTACTGGGTATCAAAAACTTGTTGGTAAATTGATATATTTAGCCCATACAAGGCCAGATATATCTTATGCCGTGCATTTTTTGAGTCAATACATGCATAAACCAACTAGTGCACATATGAGAATTGCTTTAAGACTTCTAAGATACTTGAAAAAGTCTCCTGGAAAAGGAGTCTTAATCAGTAGAGCATCTAGTTTAAGTCTAAAAGCTTATTCTGACTCCGACTGGGCAAAATGCCTTGAGACCAGAAAGTCAATTACCGGATATAGTGTGTTTCTTGGAAATACATTGATATCCTGGAAAAGTAAAAAACAATTGACTGTGTCTAGGTCTTCGGCTGAAGCCGAGTTTAGAGCTTTATGTGCTACTACTTGTGAACTTATGTGGCTCATAAATTTGTTGACTGAGTTGGGAGTCAAAGTTGATGTTCCTGTTGATCTATACTGTGATAATAATGCTGCAATATCAATTGCTGCAAATCCTGTTTTCCACGAAAGAACCAAGCATTTTGAGTTGGATTTGTTTTTTCTTCGTGAACAAATCTCAAAAGGAGTGGTTAAAATTGTTAAAGTTGAATCAAGTAAACAGGTTGCAGACGTGTTTACAAAAGGATTGCATCCTAATGTTCATGATGAGCTGTGCAGATCTCTTGGCTTATTTGACCCATTCGCTGTATCAAATTGAGTGGGGGTGTTAAAATATCAAGGTATGATATTGTCCAATTTGATCCTTTTATATGATTATGTTTCTAATGTTTGTTTTGTTTTATTTGTTTTGCATATGTGAGTTGCTGATCATGTAATGAGGCTGAGTTGAGTTGCTGAGTTGAGTTGAGTTGCTGAGTTGCTGATGCTGAGTTGCTGAGTTGAGCTATGGACATGATTGATAAATTGCTGGTGATATTCAGCCCACGATGATAGCC
Source organism: Ambrosia trifida (assembly GCA_028751855.1). Classification (NCBI taxonomy): domain Eukaryota; kingdom Viridiplantae; phylum Streptophyta; class Magnoliopsida; order Asterales; family Asteraceae; genus Ambrosia; species Ambrosia trifida. The sequence goes on from CM054128.1 coordinate 4,643,977, forward strand.
CAAGACATTCAGCTTTATGGAAGTCCAAGATATTCAAGGCCCAAGATATTCAGTTGGCCCAGTCTCAGAAGCCCAGTCTCAGAGATGATTGCCACGTTGGCAATCCGTGTCAACTAACACAAAAAGATCTCAGGCGTTGATTATCTTCACTTATGGCCGTTGGATTATTATTGTGTTTCTTTGACTCAATATTCTAGAGCTCTATAAATAGGCTCTCTCTCTCTCTTAGAAATACTTTCGATCACTTTTACTTTTGTACAACTCAGTCTCTCTCAAACTTATCTGATAGTTTTCTCTCAACCATTAGGGTTCTTGTTATCTGATTCATCTTGAATCTTGGGTAGAGAGTTAGGTCATAGATAGTTATAGAGATTATTGTGTTAATAATCTCTGTGTAGGAGTTGTTGTTCTTCTGATTGTTTGTAATCAGTTTAGAGTTGTTATTTTGTGATTGTATTTGGGAATAAACTCTTGGGTTGGGATTAATAATAAAAGTCTTTTGTTCTTGATTCCATGTTTTGTAACAAAATTTTAGCAACTGATATGGTGAAATGGTGAAGATGAACATGGGGAAGCATGAAGCGACACTAAGGGCATGGAACCACAACAAGAGGCGCTATTCGAAGAAGATGAACGATAATGGCATACGTGACGTCTACATGACTCCACTTTTCCCCTTGGGGCCAAAATAAAGCCCCCCCCCCCCCCCCCCCTTTAGTTTGCCGGGCTTTGCCCTTTACCCAAAAAAAAAATAAAGCCCCCACAACACAGTCTAATTACTATACTTTTTCTCACACTTTGCATCTTAAAATCTACTTGTACCAAATCTCACTTCATACATACATACATACATATTTCGAAAAACCACTCCAGATGTGAAAACATGTCTCTTTTTTTTTTTTTTTTTTTTAATTTAGGGTATGTAGTATACCATTGGTAAGCGTTTCTAGCAAAAAAAAAAATATATGAAAAAACGTCGAAGAAATTTAAATAAAATAAAATAAAACATAACAAAAAACCTACGTAACAAATGTGTAACACTAGACATCATAAAATGTTACATATTGAAGCGTGCAATTTGTGGGTGTTTAGTTTTCAAACCGGCCTAAAAAAAATAAAAGTCAAGTAGATCTGGATACATGTTATGGATTTAAATTCAGTTTTTGAATTCTCGAATCAAGTTAGAAGCCAATTGAGGATTAAGTTTCAGTTTTTGAATCAAATCAAGATCTATGATTTTCATATCAAACCAACCAGAATATTCACATTCGGATTATGCAAATATGTGTGTATGTATATATGCATATATTTTATTTTAATAGTTCTCTCTTTTACAGCTTAGTGTAATTAACATGGGTTTGAATTCTAGAATTTGAATTGGTTTTCAAGTCCACTTTAAATTGATCTAAAATCAAATAACCCAAAAATTGATTCAATTACACTTTATAGACTTGTATATAGTGTGCATGATGGAGATGAAACAGGTCATTATAAACCTTTGGAACGCCATCTTTTAGATCGCATTCGAAATTTGTTAGAGAATGTGAAGATAATCACATGAACTAATTAAGAGTGTAGGGGCGCCGCACGGTCAGGGGTTTGCGGGTTGCAACCTGTTGCAGCTTCATTGTCGCCACCCTCTCAGGTAGCAATTGCGGGTAAGGATTATCGGTTTAGCTACCCGTTTGAGAGAATATGAGATAGAAAGAGAGCTGCATATGTACAGAAGGGGCAGAGAGTGCGTTGTGGATGTGCGGGAAGACCATTGCTAGGAGGATGCGGTTTTCGGGTGTTGTGTATAGGTAGTCGAAGTGGCAGGTTTTGATTTGTAGGTTGGAGGGTAACGAAAGATTTCGCTCCCTAAGCAGAGCATGAACTTTTAGATGGTGGGAGCAGAAGATAACAAGAGTACAAGACCCCAAAAAAAAATTTGATCGGTGGGCCCTGACTCAATTTATACAAAACTTTTGAAAAATACGAAAAAATTTACACTACTGAGTAAAAATCAATGAAAGCGGAAACTCCCCTGGCCTCCTTTGGCTCCGTCCACCCAAATAGTAGTTCAAAAGGTGTTGTGATTTAGGGATGGCAAAAAAACCCGAGCCCAACGGATATACCCGAAACCCGAAGCATTTGGGACGGGTATACCCGATACCCGACGGGTATGGGACGGGTTTGGTATTGGAAAAAAAATATTTCGCGGGTATGGGACGGGTATGTTATTAGGTGATACCCGACCCGATTACCCGAAACTAAATACCCGTTTACCCAAAATATATACCCGAATACTTTTACGTTTTATACATATCTTTTCTTAACTATTTTTTAATAATGTTTCATTCTAATAGATTCATTATTTGAGGAATAAACTTTTTGTCTAAAATATATATTCTAATAACATTATTATTTATATTTATATGCTATGAAATATATAAATAGTTTTCAAAATTCATACTATAATATATATTTACATATTAAATGTTTCAAAGATTATTACGGTGATAATAATATATATGTTACTTATTACAATTTCATATACTCTAGATTTCTTAAAACATAAGACTATAAAAGAAAATAAAAATATATATACATGCAAATACCAACGGGTATACCTGATACCCGCGGGTATGCTCCATACCCGACGGGTAATGGGACGGGTATGGTATGAGATTTTATAACCGGGTATGGGTATGGTATTAGTCAAACCCGACCCATACCCAACCCGTTGTCATCCCTATTGTGATTGAATGCATGATGACAAGAGTAACTTTACAATAATAGGATGTGCATTTATGAGAAAACAGGAAATAGGAATGACAACGTTTGCTATTAATAGCAATGATGCATGAGACTCTTTTTACAAATCATTCAAACGACAGCCTGTCTGTACCCTGTACCTTTTAACTTTACTTCCACTTCCCACTTGGGAATGTACTTAGTCGGTACGGGTCATTTCTGTATTTTAATTTATTTTTTGTTCCTGTTTAAATTTATATTTTCTAAATAATTAACCATCCTCAATTTCGTGTAACAAATATTGAAAATCAACAAAATAGTAAATCTCAGGAGAAAGTGAATATTGTTACATATTAAAAAGGATCTAAAAACCTTTAAAAAGAATGCTAATGCTCAAAATCAATCTAAAGACGCATATTATATGTGGCTTCATCTTGTAACATATTGGGAATCATCACTAATTGTTGTAAAAAAAAAACATCCGTAATTATTTACAATGAATTTTACCTTTTTAATTAAAAATAAAATATAAATTACATAAGGGAGTAAAGATCTTGTACAAAGTGTTTTTTTGGTAAGAACTGTGAGAATCAAATGAGGGTATTTTTTTTATTTTTTTTTCGATTTTTTCCCATATTGTTAAACATATATTATAGTATTGAAAACTAAAAAAAAAAAAAAAATATTGGTGTAGAGTAATTACATAATTACTCTAGTGTAAACTAATGTATTTACTTTAATGACGTAATTACACTAAAAACAATTTTTTTTTAATTTTTTTTGTATTATTCATTTAGAAAGTATGTTTAAGCACATGGGAAAAAAATTCAAAAAAAAATAATTTTTTTTACCCCCTTTGATTCTCACAGTTCTTACTAAAAAAACACTTTGTATTTGATCTTTACTCTTACATAAGGATAGTAGGTAAGCAGGCAACAAACTACACCATTTTTAATTAAATGGTTTTATTTTTAGAAATATATGTTTCTTTTTATTTTTAACTCAAAGGATAAAATAGTTATTTTAAAAATATATGCTTCATATATATATATATATATATATATATATAGGGTTCCTGTAGGAATATTGGTATGTGTGAGAAGTGTAGGAAGGATTAAAAATTGATATATATGTATATTTCTTTTGACGTATTCATGATGTTTTGGATTGTTTTGCTTAGAAAAACACCAAACATAACAAATTAATAACGGAAAACAATGTATTTTAAGCAGAGTGTTTTAAGTAATTACTAGGGTGTTTTAAGCAGAGTGTTTTAAGTAATTACTAAGGTGTTTTATCTGTAATTTAAATTTAATGACTATAATACATTGGATTGTGTTTTAAATTTTTGTATATTGTTGTGTTAAGTGTTTTTCAAGCCAAAACAACCCAATACATCATTCCAAAATAAAAAACATGATGCCTACATGTCAATTCTTAATCCTTCTTACACTTTTCACACAAAACAATATTCATACAGGATCCTCTACCTATATATATATATATGGGAGGGTTATCTTGAGAACGCTAAATATTGTAAGAAGCGTGATAACAAGTAAAAAAAATCAATCAAATCAATTTTTTTAATACAAACCTCCTTATAATCAAAATGCAACATTAATAAATGGATTTTCTTTCCAAATAATACATCTTTTCTTGCAAAAACACTTTCAAGTTAACTTTTTACACATCTGTAAATCAAACAGTTTACACATGTATAAACAGTAAATTTACACATGTGTAAAAACAATTTATTTTCGTATACGTTTGAATTTTTACACATAAATTGTGTTTTTTGGGATTGTCTTTTAGTAATAAAGATAAGTGTGGAAAGAAATTTTGAATTTGAATGGTTTTAGATGTCGTTCTCACGGTTTGCACAAAATATAGGTGTTCTCAAATTAACTTATATATATATAGTTGAGAGTTCAAATGAGAAGAAGTTTTCTTGTAAGAAGAAAAAGAAGAAATTTAGACCAATAGAAATTTTCCAGTTTAATAGTTGTATTTAATATTAAATAAATTATTAAGTTTTTGTAACTTCCATAAACTAGTTAAATAAATGAAATCATAATTCATTTTTAAATGGAAAAATTACAGAATTCGTCCTTTAGGTTTGACCCATTTTTCAGTGGTTATCCTTTCGCGTTTCAGTTGATAAGATTCGTCTTTAATGATTTAAAATCTTACACCCACTGTCCTAAGGGCCTAACCCAGTTAAAAATTTCAGTTAACTTTGGTCATGTGCCTTGCACATGAGGGTATTTCAGTAAAATCCTCTTATCTTCTTCCCCAATTTATAGATCATAAACCCTAACCCTAACACTTGATGGCAAGTGGTCCCGTTTTTCAGTGGCAAGGGTGAAAGACATAGGAGGAGAAGGATGATGGTTGTCGTCATCTTCAACCTTCCACGTTTCGCCATCGCCGTTGACTCGATCAAGTCAACCTCCACTTGTCTCTTTAATTTTCCTACTTCCGACCATCTGATTATCGAAGGTTTTCTTTCAGCAGTATCTCTGCTTCCGATCTAGATTGCTTCAAACAGAACTCCGATGGTGATGTTGGGTGCATTGGCTAATGGCAGTTCAGATATGTCAAAGCTCTCTATTATTGATTGCTTTACTGGGAATGAGGTAATTCTGTTTCTTTAATGTTCAAGTTCATATTTTGATAATTGTTTCTTGTCATTTGCATAATAATTGACCATATTATGCAGGTTAAGATTGATATTGAAGAGTTTATCAATTGTTACACTGTAGGAAAAAAATCTCCTTCACTGACCCAAAAATCTCCACAGATGCTTAAATTAAAGGACTTTGTATCTATAACCATTAAACGTAAAAAATAAATAAGTTTTAAAAAACGATACTTTATCGATAACATTATATTCAGATTAAGAACAGATTCTGTAATACCTTTGGTTCCAAGAAGTCTAACACACTCGCTCTTGCACCAGTCTCTGAAATCCATAGCTCTGCACAATCACAATACACGATCATATTTAAAAGGTTATTAATCAGCGTTATCTAATATGAATGGAAGGAAAGTTTTCAGGATTAATGGCGGCACCTGTGAGTAAGTCAATCAGATGTTGGGTGGTGGTGGTGGTGGAAGTTAGATATAGGGATAGAGAAAAGTAAAATTACCAATTTACCCTCATGTGCAAGGCACATGACCAAAGTTAACTGAAATTTTTAACTGGGTTAGGCCCTTAGGACAGTGGGTGTAAGATTTTAAATCGTTAAGGACGAATCTCATCAACTGAAACGCGAAAGGACATCCACTGAAAAATGGGTCAAACCTAAAGGACGAATTGTGTAATTTTTCCTTTTTAAATATATATCTTTAAAGAAAAGATAATTTATAGTGAAGGATAAATTTCGGTATGTATAGGATGAATTTCTACATGTGTAGGATAAACCTAATAGTTGTGTATATATATATATATATATAGTGGAGAGTTCAAATGAGAAGAACTTTCTTGTAAGAAGAAAAAAGAAGAATTTTAAACCAATAAGAATCCTTCATTTCAATACATGTATTGAATGTTAAATAAATGATTAATTTAGTGTAACCCCCATAAACTAGTTAAATAAATGAAACTAATAATTGCTGTTCAAAATATATTTTTTCAAACCTAGCCTAATTTGAAGTGAAGGATAAATTCGATATATGTAGGATAAACGTATGATAGTTTCGACATATGTAGGATGAATTTTTGATATGTGTAGGATAAACATATGATAATTTCGACATGTGTAGGATGAATTTTGATATGTGTAGGACAAATTGTGATATGTGTAGTCTAAAGTATTAATGACAAATTAATGTGAGAAGAATTAATGTATTTAATGTTTATAGTTATGTCATTTCTTCTTTTCTTCTCACATGAAAATTGTTCTCAAATGATCCTCCCCTATATATATATATATATATATATATATATATGTAGGGTGGGGTTCATGTAGAAAGTGGTGTTTTTCTAAGAAGTGTAGGAAGTGTTTTAGGCCCTTGGATTAGATTATTGATGGCCTAGATTAAATGAGTGGCATGATTGTAATTAGTGTTTTATAATTATTGTGATATTAATAATTACAGGGGTATAATAGTAATCTACTCGTGTTTTAAAAGAAAAAAAAAAAGAAAATTGTTTCTAAATTCCTTCATTCACGCAACCTTCCTCATTTACAAACACCTTCTCTCCAATTTATTAAAGGAAACTAACTAAAACACCGATAATAATGATTTACTACTATTTTTTGTGTAAGGTTTACATACTAGTGTTTATTTATTCGCATGGTGTTTTATCAAATGTTTATTTCTTCGTATAGTGTTTTACTGGTGCTTATTTCTTCGCATAGTGTTTTATCACAACTAACAATGTCTTATCATTTTTAATGGTTGTTAGTTGATTTATTTCTTCGCATCGTGTTTTGTCAGTGATTATTTCTTTGCAAGGTGTTTTATAGGTGTTTATTTCTTCGCATCGTGTTTTATCAAATGCTCATTTCTTCGTATAGTGTTTTACCAGTTTTTGTTTCTTCGCATAGTGTTTTACCGGTTTTTATTTCTTCGTATAGTGATTTATCACAACTAACCCACTATAACAAACATAATCATGAAATAAGGACGAGAAACTTACCATTTACACAATCAATAATAGAATTCGACATCATGTGCTATTTAGATAAAACACTGCGAGTATTAAAATCGCGATCTGGACGTGATTATATTTAGAGATATATGATAAAGGAATGAAAAATATTTGAAGATAGCAGGCAATATGAACATATACGTAACTTATTTGAAATCCCATAATCTTAGGAGAAAATATTAACTAACCATTAATATCTAATTAATATTATAATAATTGTTTGTTATTTAAGAATATAACACAATTTGTTAATTACCAATATAACCTTTTCTATTAATCTTATTTATGCCACTTGTCATTATTCTATGGCTTCTTACACTTCTTAGACTAATCACACTTTCTACACAAGTCTTAACCTATATATGTATATATATAGTGGAAAGTTCAAATGATAAGAAGTTTTCTTGTAAGAAGAAAAAGAATAAATTTAGACTAATAGAAATCTTCCATTTTAATAGTTGTATTTAATGTTAAATAAATTTTTAAGTTTTTGTAACTCCGATAAACTAGTTAAATAAATGAAATCATAATTCATTTTTAAATATATATCTTTAAAGCAGATATAATTTATACTGAAGGAAAAATTTTGGTATGTGTAGGATAAACCTAATGGTAATTTCGATATGTGTAGGATAAAAGTATGACAATTTCGACGTGTGTATGATGAATTTTGATATGTGTAGGACAAGTTTTGATGTGTGTAAAATAAAATATTTAAAAGTAATTAAAATTCTTCTCAAATGATCATTCCCCTATATATATATATATATATATATATATATATATAATGGCTAAATCCTACATAGCACTCATATAGCCATTCTCCTTCTTAAGAGTGCCATGTGGCATCCATGTGTCATTATTTTTTTTAATAATTTAAAACCCACATTATTAAAGCATACCCTAAACCAAACCAAACCAAACCCTACCCTTCTCTTCTCTCCTTTAACCTATCTCTTGGTCGCCGCCTCCTTCTTTCCTCTTCTTCATTTCTTTCGACCACCACCTCTCCCTCCCTACCCGCTTACTGTTTTCGATCCCTCTCCCCTCCCTCATAGTCGCTTCACCATATCTTACCCTAAGCTACACCCTGCCAGAACATTGTCCAATATTAAAAGCTTCATACCATCACACTCGAAATCGAGAGTAGTCAATACTCTTCTTGGAGTGAGCTTTTCAAAATACACTTGAGTCCTCTATGAAGAAGACGAAGGTGGAAGGCAAGGGTCACATAATATTATTTTATATAATTGTGGGCTGTGAAGGTATAATAATATTTATAGGGGTTTATGATATACGAAGGAGAAGATGTCAATCGATGATCGCTATGTTGTTATTAAAGAGGATAAGGAAAACGTTATGGAAGAGTGTCGAGGTGTCTGGTGCTGTCACGTTGGTGTTAGGGTATTATTTTTATTATTATTATGATGATGATGATGAGCATTCCCCTTGATCCTACTCAGTTGATGCTTAGAGATTCAAAGCTTAGAAACACAACGCCTTTGAAGAGAGGCAAGATCGACCTCCAGATGGATAAGAAGGTGATTTTAGGAATAATTAGTTTTAAAACCAAAACCCTTTTTTCTTCCTTCATGGCTTTCACAATGGCCCTTAGGTATTAACTTTTCTTATTATTATAATTATTATGATTAGTCGTGTTCTTGGTTGATATTGAGTGAAATTGTTTATGGGTTTTGGTTATTGATTGAATCTATTTCTTTCTCTGTGACACCCGGCAAATTCTGGTTAACAACGTTGTCTAGATGAAAGTCTACTTTAGCGAGTCACGCGTATATTGTACTTAACTGGGTTAGTTAAGTCGGGTTATGGTTCGGGAACTATCGGTTTAGTCTAGAAGATCATTGGATGTTGGTCTAGGGGTTCATTAGATGTCGGTCCTTAACCAAGTGTACAAACGGTGACGATTTGTAGGATCGTCAGGGCATACGGAACATACAAGTCTCGAGTCCCGGGAATTGTTGAACGAGTGTGAATATGTGTATTTACATGTGTTATGTGTTTACAATCATTATGTGACTTGTCGGTATGTGAATATGTGTTAACATATGTTAAAACGGGGTTTAACGCGCAAAACACTAGGAACCAGCTCCTATAGGCGATTAGGCAAGCCCAATCGCCTATAGGAGGGGCGAGTGGGCAGTATTAGGGGCGAGTAGGGGCCAAATGCATGACTGTTCATGCGATTAGGCCCCAGTTGCATGAACTTACATGCGATTAGGCTTCCTAATCGCGTGTAAAGGCTGCATAATCGCTAGTTACGGGCTGGACGACTAAAAACGACTATAAATACCATACTTGACCTCATAAACTTCATAATACAAACCCTAGTCGTCCCATAACCCGCCCCAACACACACACAACCTCTGGAACGCGATTTTTGATCCAAACACAAGGTTTCAAGCTTAATCCATCATTCTTTCACAAATCTAAGGTTTGGTTTCCATCCATGAACCTTTATAAACGTTTTCATTCAATCCCTAATGGTCCAGACCTGTTCTAAAACGAAAAAGCTTTCTGAAAATCGTTAATAAGTGTTGATAACCGGATTTTAACTAGTATACATGCGTTAGGTGTGTTTATGATTAGAAAGCTAGGGTTTTTATGATTCTAGATGAATGAATGACATGTTATTATGTTAGATCAGAATAATAATGATATTATGATGATAAAATCTGAGTAACTGATTATTAGGGTGATAGTTACGCATGTTAGTGTGATGTTGCATGCTATGTGAATGGTGTTTGGAATACGTGATTGCATGCAGGACTGATAATACGAGGCAAAACGAAGGATTTTAGTTTAAACATGTTTAGAATAGTTGTTGGGATGATATTGGGTGGTTACACACGTTCTAGATCTGATTTGGGGCGTTAAACGCTCGAAAAACCGGAACAGCAAGGTTACAGGCGATTAGCAACCCTAATCGCCTATGTTAGAGGCGATTAGGAGTCCAATCGCCCATGATTCATGCGATTGGGGGCTAAATGCTAGTACTTACATGCGATTAGCCCTAATTGCTAGTAGATACATGTGGTATAGCCCTAATTGCTAGTAGATACATGTGGTATAGCCCTAAATGCTAGTAGTTACATGCGATTAGCCCTAAATGCTAGTAGTTACATGCGATTAGCCCTAAATGCTAGTAGTTACATGCGATTAGCCTTCCTAAATGCCAGTTGACCAACCTAAATGCTAGTTGACTTTTCCTAATCGCGTGTACTGCTGCTGTAAGTATAAATTAGCATTCCGAGACCCGATTTGACATGTAGGAACATGCTAGGAATCCCGTAACATATCTAATAACTTGGTAACATATGTTTGAATGTAATTCGGTGATACGTGAACTATGTGCTATAACTTGTTGTGCGTTAACGTATGTTAAGTGTGATTGCATGATTGCATGTTTGAGAGCGTAAACATAACACGGGAAGTCTCGGGTCACCAATGGGATGTCGAGTCTTGTACTTTGGGTCAGTTAAACAGTCACGGTGTTTTCAAACGAACTTGGTTATGGTCTGGACATCTAGGGACTAATTAACATGCGGGTTATTAGTCTAAGTGCTTGTAACTGTCATATGTTAGGTCGCCGCTTTACGGGACTAGCATAGCTGCTGAGTTATTCGTATTACGAAGTAACGCAACTTAAGGTGAGTTTACGGCCCCTCTTTTAAACTGGTTTCATATTCTCGGGGGAGAAAACATGTGTTAAAACGATTATTTGGTAACTACTGTCATACTATGGGTTTCTATTGTGTACTACACGATCTTTGGAAGTCCCGGGGGAACCATCAATGTGCGGGTTTGCACAACGGGGAAATGTGAATAGCGCTATTGGGAGTGACCAACCCCGCTCGTCGGCTTGGAGGGCCGGGCGAGTGCATATTGTCTCAAACAGGAACAACAGGAACAACAGGGTTACTACATCGGGCATACATTTGGTTTACGAGTTAGTAATGGTTTTCCAATCGTGGTAGTAACAAAACATACGCCTAGCTAGCGTACACTGGTTTTCGATTTGTTATAGTATGGACAGGTTGACTTGGTACTTGGATTACAAAACCTGTAAACTCACCAGCATTTTTGTGCTGACGTAAACTTTTACATGTTTTCTCAGGTCGCTAAGGTAGCACGACTGGACTAGGGCGCACGCGTCTGCACGGCGTCTAGTTAGGGTTGCATGGTCTTACAAACGTTGAACAATTGGTTTACTATTGAATATTGTTTTGAATAAGCTTCCGCTGTAAACGGAGATTTTAAACATTGTTTTGAAATTGCATTATGTTCATTTTAGACTTGTTTATTGTGATCGTTGGTTTGGATCCTGGTTTGTCATGCGCCTCGCGGTAAAACTCCGCAAGTGGATTTTGAGGGTGTGACATTCTCTGTGACCAATTTTGTTAGATTGACTTTCTTTCTATGTCGCTTGATATTTTTTGGATTTGTGTTGACTTTTATCTGTTACCATAATTCAAGTATTCGTGGTTGATTTTAAGTGAAGTTGTTCATGGGTTTTGGTTATTGATCTAATATGGTTGTGTTTTGTGGCCAATTTTGATGATTTGACTCTGTTTCTATATGCTTTGACTTCTTTGGCTGCATAAATTTGTGTTGACTTTTATCATATATTTCTTTTTGTAACTTTGTATTAGATTTTCCAGCCTTGGGACGTTCCCGGTGTATAATCTAGTATCTAGTATCTAGTATATATAATAAACGAAAAGAGTTGTGACACGTGGCACATTGTGAGGCCTTCACAACCTTTAATTTCCCTCCAAAATGATTTTTTAATTATATTTTAAATAAAGATAACTATTAAATATTATTTTATAATTTCAAATATGTTAATTAATATTTTTATCTTCTCTCCCCCCCCCCCCAATTTTTAAACGTTAGTAACTTTTATGTACGACATTTAAAAAAATTACCAAATTAACAAGCGTTTTATTATCTTTCCAATATTCACATATGTAGTCAGTTTGGTAAAAATCTATTTTTTTGTATTTTGATTAGTGTTGCTAGGAACATTGATTACAAAGAGAATTCTAATCGAACTTGCTTTGATACCACTGTTGGATTAGAAATAAAATCAATAGAATCGTAATTGCCAAATAGTTCTCTCAATACTATTGAATGTGAAACTGAAAGTGATGATCATAATGCATCATAGATTACATGCTTAAATAGGAAAATGCAAAACGACTTTAAGCTAAGAAAATACAACAAACCACTAACAACTTATTCAAAAACTCTAAACGGTTTCATGCTGAAAAAGTGGAGAGAACCAACGATTGGCATACTACATCAAACTCGACATCATGTATTCATGCACGCGTGTATTGAATCATTTCCAATACCCCTGATTTAAACTCCTGGACTCCAATCTTATGCCTGAAGAATACAAACTTTTCTCTACAGAGAGCCTTAGTTAGAATGTCAGCAAACTGATCATTAGTTTTGCAATAATTCAAACTAACTTGATCCTGAGCAACCATATCTCGAATGGAGTGATGGTTCAGATCTATGTGTTTAGTTTTGTTATTAAGGATTGGATTCTTTGATAAGTCAATTGCATACTTATTATCACAATAGATCCGTGTAGCATCCACTTGTATCACATTCAAATCTGACGACAACATTTTAAGCCAAATGGATTGACATATTGCACCAGTTGCTTAAATATATTATGCTTCAGTACTTGAGAGTGCAACTATGGTTTGTTTCTTGGAAGACCATGTGATTGCACAATTTGCCAACAAAAACACATTAGCTGAAACACTTTTTCGATTATCTGTACTTCCTGCCCAATCACTATTAGTGTATCCAATTAACTTTACTTGACTTTCCTTTTGTATCACAAACCAAACTGACTTGTTCTAACTATGTATCTTAAAACCTTCTTAGCTGCACCTGAATGTATCTTGGAGGGACTTTGCATAAATCTTAACAACACACCTACAACATATGACAAATCTAGTCTTGTGTGTGTCAAATAGATTAGATCACCAATCAAACTTCTATATTCAAATTCATTTTTTGCTCACCATCATGAAGCACAAACTTCTCAAGTGGACACATAGGTATACTCTCTGATCTGCATTTCTTCATTCCAAACTTAGATAACAAGTAGAGAGCATATCTTTCTTGATTAACAAAGATACCCTCAGTTGACTATTTTACTTCTAGCCCCAAGAAGTACTGAAGTAGGCCCATGTCAGTTATTTCAAACACATTCTTATTCATTATTTAAATTCTTTAATGAGCTAATCGCGTAAGCTGGTACAAATAATATAATTTACACATAAACACACATAGATAATATTACCCTCTCCAGCTTGTTAAACATGTAATGTAGGCTCAATAAAGACTCCTTTTAAATCCATTATTAAGAAAATAACCATCTATTTTGGAATACCAGGCCCTGGGTGCCTGCTTCCACCCATATAGAGCCTTCATTAGTTTGTACACCTTTTCTTCAACTCCATTGACTTCATACCCCTCAGGTTGTTCAACATAAATATCTTCCAATAAGTCAACATTCAGGTAGGCTGACTTGACATCAAGTTGATGCACAAGCCAACCATAATGTGCAGCAATAGCAAGAACAATCCTTATTGTCTCAACCCTTGCAATTGGTGCAAAGGTTTCTTCAACATCAGTACCCTTCTTCTGAGAGTATCCCTTTGCAACCAACCGATCTTTATGCTTCAAGAACTTCCCATATGGTCCTACTTTTGTTTTGATCAACCATTTGAGGTCAACAACATTCTTTCCCTATGGAAGTGTTACCCACTCCCATGTGTTGTTCTTTTAAATAGAGCTTAGCTCTTCATTCATAGCTTTCAACCATTCTTCTTTCTTTGTAGCCTCATAATAGACTGTTGGATCTTCAATACTTAGAGCAAATTGAAGATTCGTAAAGTCACAATGAGGTACGTTGATTAGCTGAGTATTAGCATAGAGGTCCTCCACAGTTATGTCCCTGCCAAGACTAGAGAAATCTGATCGAACTTGCTCTGATACCACTGTTGGATCAAAACTAAGATCAATAGAATAGTAACTGCCAAATAGTTCTCTCAATATTATTGAATGTGAAACTGAAAGTGATGATCATAATGCATCACATATTACATTCTTAAATAGAAAAAAAATGCAAAACGGCTATAAGCATAAAAAAATAGAATAAACTACTAACAACTTATTCAAAAACTCTAAACGGCTTCATGCTGAAAAGGTAGAGGGAACCAACGACTGACAGACTACTTCAAACTTGAGATCATGCATTCATGCACGTGTGTTTTGAATGACTTCCAATAGTATATACACGTATAACATCTTCATGTCTTCCTATGCTTTTTACAATAATCAAACATATATACATAAATCTGGTGAGCTTGGATGCAATACTATTTTTACTAAGATTTGCATTGAATGATTTTATTTTCTTATGCTTAGCATTTGAAAACTTTTATGTTGGTCTTGTATGTGAAACTATTGATATTTTTATCCTGTAGTTCCCAAAACTGAGTTTATTCTTTGGTTATCGAAAGGCATGACTCTAGTTTATCTTTGGTCATCGAAAGGCATGATTATATGCCGAAGAGTTTGGTTTGCTAGAAATGCATGCTTTTGATATGAAATTCTTGTTTGTTGGTTTATATTGCATGATCGTTGTATAAAAAGAATCATGATGATTTCTTCTTCTAGGAAAGTATGATTTTATAACATATAGTTTACATGATGATATCATTGATATGGAAAGTTAGACACTGTAAGGTATCGGAACGTTGAAGGAACTTAAAAGTGTGTCATATACATTGATAGAAAAAATTTGTTTGAATCCTTAAAAAGAGTGAAGTTTGCTTATGACATGTGTCCAATTTGGTTTACTTTTATTATTGTATGCCGTCGTTTTCGTGGAATCGATGGTTTATAACGATGTTGTTGGTGATTCAAAAGCTTTGGAAAGACATTAAGATTTTCCCAATAGCATAAAAATAAAAGGGAATTGGATTTTAAGAATTCAAACTTTGCTTCGTTGGATGCTGACATGGATGTTGACGTGGACGCTGATAGGAGTCAAGAATATTGTTGTGCATGCAGTGGATATTAATTTTTGGTGATATATCATGTCATCTTTACCTTTTCTAAACTAAACAATGTATGGTAACCTTTGATACGGAGTTGATATGCTAGATGGAAGATTTATATACTTTTTTTTTTTACTAAACAAAGACAAGGGCACTAAAAACAACACTAAATTTAAAGGGGACGTAACTTTTGATCCCTATGGAGTTACCATAAGATATGAACGTCAATGTTTCAATGGGCAGGATGTTATGACAAACGTCATAAACGGTTTGCTCCAACCCTTAGACCCAAATTCCTTTGTCTGGAGCCCCAGTTTCGTCTTTGATCACCCCCACTTTTAGCATTTTTTGTTTATTTCATTTAATTGTAGAAGCACTCATTTTTGCATTTAATTTCAATCATGGACCGTAACACTTGAATTTTTAAATTAGATTTTCTCTAAAAAAAAAAAAAAGAAAATTGCATTTGACTTGTTTGATTTTGAACCAAATTTTATTGAAACATAGATAAAAATAAGGATGTCATAAAGGTATATTCGGAATCAGAATAACAAAAAAGGCAAACAACATCAAACTAGAAATTATTAACAAAAACTAAATGTGAGGTATCTTTCATAACACATACGTTCGTGTTTGATTACTTATACATTATCGCTTACAATTGTTTTTCGGAAAAAGTTATACGAAGAGTGGATAAAAATAGACACATTACAATGACATAACTAACATTTTATAAAACATCATATTTTTGTAGTTACAAAAAAATAAAATATGATATATATATATATATATATATATATATATATATATATATTAAACGAAAAAGGGTGTGACACATGACACTAGGTGAGGCCTTCACACCGTTTGATTTCCCTCCAAAATATCTTTTTAATTATATTTTATATACGACATTTAAAAGAATTACATCAAATTAACGAGTGTTTTATTATCTTTTCAACGAGCACCATATTGATATAAAAAAGAAAAAAACTACTTCTTTTAATGGGTTTTTATTCATGTAGAAAAAAAAAACACAATGTGTTTATAGGTAATTTATTAATCATGTCTAGGCAAGTCACTAATCATGTTAAGATAGTATATATGCTTTTGAACTTACTATTACATATAAGAACACGCTAGCTACATATATATTCATAGATGTAGTCAGTTTGGTAAAATCTTTTCTTTTTTTTGTATTTTGATTAGTGTTGCTAGGAACATTAATTACAAAGGTTGCTAAGCCGATAGATGTAGCCTATGATTCTTATACACCATGTAAATCTCTAGCTGATTTGTGATAACTAATCACCTCACTAGGGATGAGCATGTTCCACCGAATACTGATCCGATACCAATCTCGTACTAAACCGAGGGTGTTCGGTATTGGTACTCATATTTAGAGGTTTTTGCTTTCGGTATTTTCGGTATCGGTACGTGATCGGTATGTGTTGGGTCAAAGAGGATTGACAAGCCAGTATAAACCTTAGTCTTATATCCTCTGCATATTTTGTTTAAGTATAGAAACTGCTGAAGTAAAAGATTGAAGAAGTTGATAACAAGTCCTGAAGAGTAAAGATCAGAAGTTCTGAAGATGAACCAAACAAACATCTGAAGAACAACTACTGAAGACAAACTCCTGAAGATTACTCATCAGAAGTTTGTCACTCATCAGCACTTCTTCAGAAGCTTCCCACCGCCTTGATCAACAGTAGTTTAGTATTATAATAGTTTTGTTAAAGCCTTTGTACATGTTCCAATACTACAGCTTGTTGTAGTATTATTGTATTGTTTTGAATACTTCACATGTACGTATCATCCAGTCTATAAATAGATGGGTTTATCCCACCATTTTAGACAAACTTTTGTAGTTAACATTTTCTAATATATTTTGAGAATCATTCAAAGCATTTACTGTTATATTCATTCATTACTTTGATTCTCATTTACTGCTTTAGTTCATTAACTGAATAGGAGTAATAACTCCTATTAAAAGTGAAGTCTTAACTTGAAACACTTATACTTATTCCGCCGTGCTAAAAACTTTGATAAATCCAAGCAAGTGTTCTAGAATAAGAATTTGTCAAAGCAAATACTGATCCAATAATAGGATCTCACCCAAAAACACACCCTTCACAACAAAAACAGCCTAACCAACCATCTTCGTCTGGAGCCACAGGCATAGACATAAACCATCTAAGCATCCCAGTGGGACCTTTATACCAAATGGTTCATCAACTCTTTTATGCTCATCTCCAAACATTCTTGACAGCCATGGAACTTAAAAACAAAACCCATTTGGAGATGATAAACAATGCCATTAACCATAAACTGGGAGAGGTGTCTAGAAAAGTTGAAGACAATAGAAGACAACTCGAACATCTATCTGGTGTTGCCCCTCCTGCACCCTGGTTTCCTGAGGTTGATAAAGCAAAAGGGGGGGGGGGGGGGGAGAAAGAGAAGGTACTTGAGAAGATTTGATCTAAAGCCTACATAATAGTGACGAGTCAAACTAAATATACGTGTCACTCAATAACCCTAAACAAATGTTAAACCCATTTTAAAAAGATGTACAAAAAATAACCCAACAACGCCACTAAGAATCCTATAAAAGGAAAAGGATTTTAAAATTAAAATTCAGTGATTAAGAAAATGAGTTTACACCAAGACTCAAACCCGAGTAGTGCGGAAACAATAAATGAAACAAACCAGTAATGTTTATACAATAGGAAAACGTAGATAAATACATTAGACAACAACGGGAAGAGAGGAAAAAACAAAGCACTATTCATGACATTTTAAAATAAATAATACAATAGGAAAACATAGATAAATACATTAGACAACAACGAAAAGAGAGAAAAAAAACAAAGCACGATTCATAGCTGTTTAAAAATAAATAAAAGGATAATGTAGTTTATAAACTGGTGGCTAAGGTCTATTTGTAAGAAGATTTGAGAGAGAAAAGTAAAAGGGGGGTGGATCGCAATTGTAATAAACAAGTATAGGTCAAAAAGGTAAATAACCCGATATAGTAATGGAGGTCGCCAAAACCAAAGAGAGGAACTTAATATAAAAAAACTATTCTCTCCGCAAAAATAGGGGCGAATAGAGGCGATTAGGGTTTGCATGGCGGCAAAGGAAAAGTATCATCTCAACACATGGTACGATGCACCAAGTAAGAAGGGTAAAGGTAACAGAAACAATTTTCAGTCCAAGATCAACAACAGATCGGATGGGGGTATCAAGTTTTTCGTCTCAAATCTGCCGGAACGTTGTTCTTCAGCAGATCTGGTCGGGGTTATGAATGGGTATGCAGAGGTCTTAGGATCTTATATTGCTAGGAAATATGATAGGCTTGGCAAGAGGTTTGGGTTTGTTACTCTTAAGGTTGACAGGAATCGTGCCGATCTGGAGGAAAAGTTGAAGGATGTGTGGATTGGAACCTACAAACTCTTCATCTCTCAAGCGAAGTTTGTCGATAGTGAGTTCGGTAGGAGGAAAGAACCGAAAGCATGGCAGCCGGTGACGCAGGAGCCACATGATTCGGACGTTCAACAGCATTCGAGTGGCGACAAAGGTAAAACTGTGGAGGAACCGGTTAACGTGGTTAGTGGCTCTCGATCTTTTAAAGATACATTGATTGATAAGGAGATAGGAGATGGAAGTCCAGAGATCAAGATTGCTGGTAATATGGGAGCTTTTAGAGAATTATATGATAAAGGGGTTATGGCAAGAGTGAAAGGTTATTCAGAGCTGATGGGTTTGAGGAAGTCTTTAAAAGAGGCGTATGATGGTGATGTGGTGATTAGGTATCTTGGTGGTTTCAATGTGTTACTAGAGTTTAGTAGTTATGATGAGAGGGAGGTTTTTATTGATAGTTCTTCAACGTGGGAAGGTTTTCTGGAGGTATGTGATAGATGGAATGGTCAGGTTTTAAATTATGAAAGAATTGCATGGGTTAGGTTGCATGGGGTCCCTCTCACGTTATCATGCCCGCAAGTGTTTGACGTTGTAGCATCAAACTTAGGAAAGGTTGTTATGTCGGCTCAATTTGACGAGAACGGGTATGATCTATCTTCGGCGGTGGTCGGCATCTTGGTGGATAAGGTGGATAGGGTGAAACAAAAGTGTGTTTTGAACTGGAATACTCTTAGAGTTGAGGTGCGGGTAGAGGAGGAGGAAGACGGGTGGATTCCGGAATGTATAGTAGATTTGGATGAGGTTGGAGATTACGAGCAGGGGACGGATGAGTGTGTTATGGAGGTGGAGGAGACGAAAGGAATGGAGGAAGGTGAGATTGGGTTGGATGAGCTGAACGTTCAGGAAGGTTCTAAGGAGCAAGATTTGGTAGATTCTACGGCTCAACAACAGAAAGTTCAAGAGGAGATTCTGACTCAATTTTATGAAGGTAGTAGTTCGTTGCATACAAAAAAGAAACGAAGGAAGGGTTTACGTAAGAAGTCGCCGGGTAAATCTCCTTCGAATTCAGATCCTGGAAGGCCAAAGAAGCGTCATAGAGAAGGTTGTGACCCGTTTGACATCGATAGATTTATTTTTCCGGAGCCGACTCATCTTGTTGGTGTGAATCATGCGGAGGCTCAGGGTGGAGTTTTTATGACTCCGGATCTTAACGATCAAGTGGAGAATAGTTTGGTGGGAGATGTTACAGTTGGTGTGGGTGCGGAGGAGGAATCGGTGGCGGAACAGGTTACAGTTAATAATTCTGTTCTTTTGCAGGAAGTGCAGGCGACTATTGCTTTGGCTTCGATTCTTGGAGCGGAGAATATGAAGCATTTTGAGGAATCCGTAGCTGCCGTGATACAACAGGAAGGTGTTCAACAGGTTGTTCAATGAATACGGTTTCCATTAATGTTAGAGGTCTGGGGAATTTTGATAAAGGGGAGTGGATTCGTAATATCCGCATTAGAAATGATGCGGCATTTATGTTGATTCAGGAAACTCAGTTAGTTAGTATGGATGGGGTGAATTTTAGTAGGTTTTGGGGAAATGATAATCATGGGAAGGATTGGGTGGATGCTTCTGGTAGATCTGGTGGCTTGTTAACATTATGGGATTCCAAGAAATTTACTTTGGTTTCGGTATCCAAAAATAGATATTTTCTTGCTGTACATGGTAGAGTGAAAGATACGGGTAATGTACTTTGTGTTATAAATGTTTATGCGCCCCAAAAATTGGCGGATAAGAAAGTGTTATGGGATGATTTAGCGGCTTTTTTGGTTAATTATGGAGGTATGGTGATTATTGGAGGAGACTTTAATTGTGTTCGCAATAGAGATGAGAGAAAGAACTCGAAATTTAATGCTAGTGCGACTGATGACTTCAATAATTTTTTGGAAGACGCGGGCCTTCATGAATACGGGCTTAAGGGGAGGAAATTTACGTATGTCTCGGGTAATAAATGTAGTCGCATAGATCGCATTTTTGTTTCGTGGGATATTTTGTTAGAATGGCCTAATGCGGAGTACCGAGCTTTGGTTAGGGAGAAATCGGATCATAGCCCGCTTATTTTGAAATTGGAAGATAGGAACTTTGGTCCGAAACCATTCAAGTTTTTTAATTCTTGGATGGATAGGAAGGGTTTCGATGATGTTATTTCTAAGGCGTGCTCTTCGTTTAGTGGTGGAGGTGAACCCGACGTGGTTTTTTTGCGTAAGTTGAAGTATTTGAGACATGTTATATTGCGATGGAAAGAGGAGGTTTTAAAACAGGAGGAAGGTGAAATTGGATCTCTAACTAAAGACTTAGCAGATTTGGATGCGATTGTAGAGGCGCGGGATTTGGAAGAACATGAACAATGGATATTGTCGGAAGCCAAATTGAGGTTAAAAGAGTTGGAAGAATTCAAGAGTAAAGATCTTCGCCAAAAGTCTAGGGTTAAATGGGCGAAGGAAGGAGATGAGAATACGAGTTATTTTCATGGGGTTATTAATAAACGGAGAGTTTCTAATGCGATCCCGGGGTTGGATATTAAGGGCGTTTGGATTACTAAACCATCTCTAGTTAAAAAGGAGGTGTTTAGTTTTTTCAAGAAGAAATTTCATGAAGATATGCCGGTTCGACCTTCCTTGGAATGTTACGGGCTTCGTGTTTTAACAGATGAGATGGCTAGTAGGTTGACCGCTCCGTTTCTTGAGACTGAGATCAAGGAGGCTGTTTTCAATTGTGGTAGTGACAAGGCGCCCGGCCCTGATGGGTTTAATTTTAGGTTTATTAAAAAATATTGGAATCTTTTGTCCGCTGATTTTTTGCAGATTTTTAATGCTTTTGCGGTCTCGGGGACTATTAACAGAGGTGTAGGTTCATCATTTATCACGCTTATTCCTAAGGTGGCGGACCCGGTCTCTCTGGCAGAGTATCGACCTATTACTTTAATAGGGGTGGTGAGCAAGGTTATTTCGAAGGTGCTCGCTAATAGATTGAGGTTGGTCATGGGTGATATTACCCATGATACTCAATCCGCATTTCTGACTGGTAGATATATTCTGGATGGCCCGTTGATGATTAGTGAAATTATGTCTTGGGCGAAGAAGAAAAGAAAAAATCTTTTTATGTTCAAGATTGATTTCGAGAAGGCATACGATAACGTTAATTGGGGTTTTCTTATTTCAGTTATGCGCCAGATGGGTTTTCCGGATTTATGGTGTAGGTGGATTTTGGGGATTCTATCTTCGGCTAGGTCTTCTGTCTTAGTCAACGGTTCTCCTACTTTTGAATTCGGTTGTGGTAAAGGTTTGCGCCAGGGCGATCCTATTTCCCCGTTTTTGTTCATTATTGTTATGGAGGCTTTTTCAGGTATGCTAAGGAAAGCTTGTGATCTTGGAGCTTTTAATGGCGTTACGGTGTCGCAAAGTGGGCTTATTGTTTCTCACTTTCTCTACGCGGATGATGCAATGGTTATGGGAGAGTGGTCTAATTTCAATTTTTCGAGTTTGAAGAGAATGCTGCGCATATTTCACATGTGTTCTGGCCTTCGAATTAACATCGATAAATCCACGCTTTTCGGGGTGGGTATGGGTGATGACGAAGTTAAGCGGGAAGCGTTGGTCTTAG
Organism: Ambrosia trifida; assembly: GCA_028751855.1. Lineage (NCBI taxonomy): Eukaryota > Viridiplantae > Streptophyta > Magnoliopsida > Asterales > Asteraceae > Ambrosia > Ambrosia trifida. The sequence continues at coordinate 4,666,549 of CM054128.1, forward strand.
GCTGTAAACCGGGTAACACTCCTTTTAAATATTTGGGTATTATGGTGGGGGTGAATATGGGCCGCGTCAGTAATTGGGATTCTGTCTTAAAGGTTTTTAATAACCGGCTATCTAAGTGGAAAGCGAAAACTTTGTCGATGGGTGGTAGACTCACTTTGATTAAATCGGTTCTTGAGAGTCTTCCTACATATTATTTTTCTTTATACAAAGCGCCTTTGGCAGTGGTTAATAAACTTGAAGGCGTTATGAAAAGGTTTTTATGGGGTGGAAGTGATGAGGTGAGGAAGACTCATTGGGTGGCGTGGGATGTCGTTACTCGTGATATAGAGGATGGTGGTCTTGGTATTAGCCGTCTTGAGGTGGTGAATAATGCATTATTATTAAAATGGTTGTGGAGGTATAAAGTAGAAAAGAACGCTTTATGGCGGAAGGTTATTGATGCTATTCATATCACAAGGCGAAAGTGGGACGCTTATCCAGTGAACGCGTCTATTAACGGTACATGGGCCAAAGTGGTTAAGCTTGGTTTCAAACTTAAAGTGAATGGTCAGAAATTCGTTGGTATGATTCGAGGGGTGCTTGGTAAAGGTTCGGATATAAAATTCTGGATCGATCCATGGATTAAAGAAACTCCGTTGCGGGAGATGTTTCCGAATTTATTCCGGTTGGAGACCGATAAATGGTGCACGGTTCAAGATCGGATTCAAGGGGATCCGGGGTCAGTTGTAGCGATGTGGAACTGGGCGACGTATCCTGCCAGCTTCATTGAAATTCAGGAATTGGTTGAATGTCATCGACTCATTGTGACAGCGAGCAAGTTGGACAAGAAGGATGGTTGGACTTGGAACAAAGAAGGTATAGTAGAGTTCTCAGTTAAGGAAGCAAAGAGGTGGATCTTATCGGCAATTCCAAGGGACAGAGTCAATGTTTTCAAATGGAGTACATGGTTACCGTATAAGTGTAATCTATTTATGTGGAGGGCGAATATGGACAGAATTCCGATGAAGGTTGCTCTCGCGAAGAGGAACATATTTGTAGGGGATAATGCTTGTGTCTTTTGTAGCGATTTCGATGAGACCACGGAACATGTTTTTACGGCTTGTGCTATTGCCAATGGTGTGTGGGACGCTTTTTGCAATTGGTGTAACATTCCGAAGAGTTTTCTATTTTCAGTTGGCGATATCCTAGACTTGGCGAAACAGGTTAGCGGGTCGGCGAACAGGAAGCAAATTGTCTACGGTTTGGCTATCTTGACGTGTTGGTGTCTTTGGAGATCAAGGAATGCGAAGCAATTCAATAGTACGGAGGTCAAGGTTACGCAAATTGTTTTAGATGTTAAGTCGTTGGGTTTTCTTTGGTATAGGAGTCGATTTAAAGGTGATAAGGTAGATTGGAAACGTTGGAATTCATTTTCTATTGATGTAATGTAAGCCGTGTGGGTTCCTCCGCCTTGGAGTAGCCTCGCGGTTTTGGTTTTTAATGAAGTTTAACTTTCAAAAAAAAAAAAGTAATGGAGGTCGCCACTTGGATGAAGTCAACCAAATTCTCCTTTCCTCGCATCCAACACGCCCTTTCTGCATTCTAACTGTCACGCCCCCACCCTCTCAAGTCTCACCCTCACCCCACTCTACTCTACTCTTAATTTATGTGGCGTCTCATATCAAATTTAAATAATATATAGTATTGTATTAGAGTATTTTATTCCGAGATACTCTGCAACTGTTCTTTACCATCCTTGATCATAAGAAATGAAATATGGTATAAATAAACATAATAAAATATAATTAGAAACGTACAACAAAAGGCCTACACACTCGTCTGTCTCCATGGTACACAGTCATAGATAGGGGTGTTCAAATCGCTCGTCGCTCGTGTATTGTTCGTCGCTCGTTCGGAAAATGCTCGAAAAATGTTCGATCGATCTTTCGCTCGGTTGTATATGAGCCGATCGGCTCGGTTTGGTTTGTAAATGAGCCAAGAACAAGCAAAGGTACGCTCGGCTCGGTTCGGCTCGAATAAATTTTTATTTATTTAATAATAAATATACACACAATTTACAGATAAATTTATGCATTATATATAAGATTCTATTAGACTTGACTCAATATATGCAAACAAAATATAACCAGCCCACTTAACTCAATAAAAAAATTAACACTAGATTTAATAGTAAAACAATAAGTCATGATGTGACAGTCTTGACTTCTTTATTTTATTAGTCGTCCATCGCTAATTGTCGCTTGATATCACACCTACGTCACAATGCAACAACTGTTCTCTGACGTATGCTCATCACCTCACCAGCCTCAATTTAAGCCTCATCCTTGGACACTGGGATCTCAATATCAGTGTTATCATCGGACATTTCGACCTTAGTTATCACCCGACAATGAAAACATCGAAGGAAACATCCCAATTTTATGATCGTCCATATTATTCTCCGCTCGATTCTCGCTCGGCGCTCGCTCAGAAAATTTGCGCTCGAAAAATGCTCGTTCGGTTTTCGGCTCGATTGTAAACGAGCCGCTCCGCTCGGTTCGATTTGTAAACGACCCAAGCACGAGCAACGCTCCGCTCGGATCGGCTCGGCTCGTGAACAGCCCTAGCCATAGATGAACCCTACATAAATATGATGTTCGTGAGTACCTTGTTTGTGCCCAACCAGCCTAATGTTCAGTGACGGATTCATAGGGGATTTTCAGGAACCCCTCGATTTGGAAAAAAACTAAAAGTTTTAGTAGAAAACGTTAAAAAATAGTGAAAATCAGTGAAAATCTATAAAATGAACCCCTGAAAATCATTCATGGATTCGCTACTACTAATGTTAGTGGGCGTTCTTGGAACTCCATTGTGATTTATGTTATATACACGTTTATGATAACACTTTTAGTATAACTTAAAGCATTATTAAATGTTTAACACAAAATATATGTATATTAAAAAGGGAATATTTTATAGAATAGTAATCAAGTTTTACAAGTGTTCTAATTAGATCACCCATAAAAATATTTGTGCTAATTAAGTCATTAAAGTTTATTTTATGTTCTAATCCTATATAGTTTACCTGAATAGCAGGTACAATATCTATAATTAGAACATTAAAGTAAACTTTAGTGACCTGATTAGAACATCAAAGTAAAGTTGACTTATCTAATTGGAAAAAAAATGTTTTGTAAAAATTGTGAATATTTAAAAAAATGCAAAATTTTTAAAGGTGTTTATATTTTTAATATTTTTTTATTTTTAAGATTTTCTTAATTATAGAAATTGTGAAAAAAATGCTAAATAAAAATTGATGACCTTCTAAATGGTAAAATATCTATGATTAGAACATTAAAATAACTTTAGTTACCTAATTGGAACAATTTTTTTATGAGTGACTTGATTGGAACACTCCTAAAACTAGGTTACTATTTAGCAAAGTTACCCCTATTAAAAAACAATAATTTTTATTGATACACGAATATTAAAATTCAACACAAACTTACATAACATAAAAAAGTAATTTTAATAAAATAGTTTTTGTGTTTTAGGACACACTATGGTCTATGGATCCTTAATATTACCACTTGCAAGTGAATTCCATTTCATCACTTTTAATTGGACACATATATAAGTAGAAAGTCTACACTCTACACAACCTAATATATTATTAAAACATTATTTTACAAAATATCAAAACTTTATTATTATACTAATGATTATGGAGAAAACAAAAACAATAATAATAATAATAATAATAATAATAATAATAATAATAATAATAATAATAATAATAAAAAAATAAAATAAAATAGAAAAATACACACATAAACACATTGGCAACACTTGCCTACCTCCTTCTTCCTCCCCCTATCCCCATCCCCATCCTTCTTCCCTTGAGCTGGAGGCCAGGATTCCGTGTGTGTGTGTCTAGCTGTAAATGGTACACCCTCCCCTGCCCCCTTAATTACTTATATATACCCTCACTCCCTCCCTCCAAACTTCTATCCAAATACCAAACACCTAATTAACAACCAAACATACAAACATGGATTTCTTTACCATCTGTTTTTCCTCTATTATTATTATTCTTCTTCTCTTCATCATCTTTCTCTTCACCTCCTCCCTACATGGTGGCAGGAAAAACCTTCCCCTGCCTCCTGGCACACTTGGTTGGCCATATATTGGTGAAACCTTTCAACTCTACTCACAAAATCCCAATGTTTTCTTTGCTTCCAAAGTCAAAAAGTTTGTATTTTTCTTATACCCTTTACTTTCTTATACAATCTTGTAAACAATTTGTTAACCAATTTGGAAATTTTTGTGTAGGTATGGTTCCATCTTTAAAACTCATGTATTGGGGTGTCGGTGTGTCATGATTGCAAGCCCTGCAGCTGCTAAACTTGTGCTTGTCACAAAATCTGAGCTCTTTAAGCCCACATTTCCTGCTAGTAAAGAAAGAATGTTGGGAAAACAAGCAATTTTCTTTCACCAAGGTGATTATCATTCCAAATTACGCCGCCTTGTTCTTCGGGCTTTTACTCCTGAATCCATCAAGAATATTATCCCTGATATCGAATCCATCGCTGTCGACTCGCTAAAGTCGTTGGATAACAGACTTGTCAACACTTTTCAAGAAATGAAAACAGTAAGTCATACAGAAATTGACATCAATAGTTTCCTCTGTTTTTGCTCTGTTTTTTACCTCTGTTTTCCTCTGTTTTTGCTCTGTTTTGCTCTGTTTTTACTCTGTTTTTTAACTGAACTAATTATTGTGTTATGCAGTTCACATTCAATGTAGCATTGCTTTCCATATTTGGAAAGGATGAGGTGCTCTATAGAGAGGATCTAAAGAGATGTTATTACATTCTAGAAAAAGGGTACAATTCGATGCCGATTAATCTCCCCGGGACGCTCTTTAACAAATCGATGAAGGCGAGGAAGGAGCTAGCACAGATCTTGGCCAAAATCCTCTCCTTAAGAAGAGAATCCAACACAGAAGACCATAAAGATCTGTTGGGTTCATTCATGGAAGAGAAAGAAGGACTTTCAGATGAACAAATAGCTGATAACATCATTGGAGTCATCTTTGCAGCCAGAGACACCACAGCTAGTGTCATCACATGGATCATTAAATACCTTGCTGAAAATCCCAGTGTGTTACAAGCTGTCACTGTAAGTGATCAATCAATCACCCAATTCATAAATCAATCTAAAGTTTTAAACTTTAGCTAGTTGTAATAATAAATATCTAATTAAGATGAGATTGTTTGACTTTTTAGGAGGAACAAGAAGGGATAATGAAGGTGAAAGATGACAAAGGTTTGACTTGGGCAGATACCAAGAAGATGCCAATGACTTCAAGAGTTATTCAAGAAACATTAAGAGTTGCTTCTATCTTATCTTTTACATTTAGAGAAGCTGTTGAAGATGTTGAATTTGAAGGTTTGTATACTTGTTTACTTGTTTAATATTATTTTCTTTAAAAGTATATATATATATGTTTAAAGATTCAATTTTTTTAAAAGTTTTTTGAAAATGATATTGCAGGGTACCTAATTCCAAAAGGATGGAAGGTTTTACCACTCTTTAGAAACATTCACCATAGTCCGGAAAATTTTACTAACCCGGAGAAGTTCGACCCGTCGAGATTCGAGACGGCGCCAAAGCCCAATACATTTATGCCATTTGGCAATGGGGTCCACTCATGTCCAGGGAATGAGCTAGCTAAGCTTGAGATATTAGTGCTCATACATCATTTGACTACAAAGTACAGGTTGGTGAAAAATACTTTAGTTAACATGATTGAAGTATTCAAGTACATGTATGTATGTATGTATACTAATAGAGATTTTTGTTGTTATTATGTGCAGGTGGTCAATGGTAGGACCTCAAAATGAAATTCATTATGCCCCATTTGCCCTTCCTCAAAATGGCTTGCCAATAAGACTTTTTGCAAGATAAACAATAAACAAAACATTGATTGTTTTAAAAAAAAATTATATTTAATCATGTTTGACAAAAATAGTCAAACAAGAGGGTGAAAGAATGATCATGAACATGAGGTTATGGACAAGTAAGACTCAAAAGGAAGCCAAATTGTACATAAAGAGATTCTTTAACCGAAGACGAATATAGAGATAAAGATTTGTGATCGATTGTAGCATATTCATGTCATAGCTTGTTAACGGGTTTAGGAAAAGAACTAGTAAGTTAGGAGGAGTTTTTGACCTTTCTTTTCACATTTGTATCAAGTCCGCAAGGCAAAAATAATATAATTTTGTTGTTCGGTTTTAAAGTTTTTCTCAACTATGCATGTTGAAATAATCATGATAACCTCTCCGTTCGCCTTCCTCATCGCAGTCCTGCATTGCATCTCCACCACCAACCAACGATCACCATGAAATAAAAATAGCAGATTGTACTTTCATTCCCGGACAAATAAAATTACATCAAGATAACGGGCAGGCGGGCAACAAGCTGCGCCGCCACCCCCTTCTGAATAGCAAATCCTAATCTACTAAAAACGTAACCCTGCCTACCCGAAGCTAAGACACTACTATAAATAAAGTGTCCTGATTTGAAAGAAATGCATACACCTCTAGGGAGCAATTTGTAATACATAAACTATAGTGGAACAAAAAATGCAACTTTCACATCCTACATAGTTGGATAACCGGTTCCAAGTTTTTTTATTCATATAGTGGAAGATTAAAAAACAAAATTTTCATCAGTCACATGATATAAAATAACTGAAGTTGGGAAAAGTAATAAAATAACTAGTCATGAGCATGCTAAAGATTGATCATTGGTTGGTAAACTTAGTGTGAGATGTTCAACTTGGTGCAGCCAATAAACGTTGACCCAAAGTTGGTCAATGTTGGAAATTCACACTTGGTCAGTTTTTTTGATGGCATCTCGCTTAGGGCTATACATGAGCATAGTCCGACCGACGTGAGATTCGAACCGGACACTCCAGGGTAGGAAACAGGCAAAGCCTGAAAACCTCCCACCTCACCTGCAGCAAGTGGGAATTGAACCTGGCTCTCCAAGGAGAAACCAAGTCCTTTCCACCACTAGACCACACTTGGTCAGTTTACAAGTTGTAAATTTAAATATTTGGTTCTTCAATACTATTTGTGAAATGTCCAGGGCTTGATTGTTGTTCTTAGCATATTAGATATTAGAAGATGGTCTTTCAAGTTGGCCCTCCAAAGCTTCTTTTGGAGCCAACAATAAAAAAATACAAGATCTAAAAACATACATTGATTCAGGGCCGGCTCAAAATTTTTGAGAGTTAAAGCGGATAATAAAATTGAAGCCTTTATCGTAAAAAACGGAAAAAGAATTTGCTTAAATCCTATGATTCATGTATCATTTATGTGTATGCGTAATTATAGATCATAAACGTTAATGTCAATAATCTTAAAGTCAAAATCATATACATATAATTTCTTCTTCTTAGAATTCGGGTCCGTGCATTTTTTTTTTATGAAATTGAATTTATCTTGAAGAACAAGCTTCAAATATAAAATGAATAAATGTAGAGTAATTTGTGAATTTCATTTTTACTTTGAACAACAAACTTTAAGATCCTTAATACGAATCTTAAATGTTTGAATACTTCAAATCACAAAGGCATTTGTCAATTTCATAAACCCTAATTATTTCAAGTTGCCTTGGTTGAAGTACTAGATATGAGTTGTCAACTTAGAGGACAGACTTGAAAACCCACATTCTGGTTTGTCTATAGCGAATGACATACTAACTAATGCATTTACAAATTTGTGACCAAGTGTGAATTACTCATATTACTAACTAATGAGTAATTCACATTTGGTCACTTTGACTGGGGACTAAACTACATCGACTAAATGATGCTAAAGAAATATGAACACCAATCATAGTTTAGTCGATGTTGTTTTAGAATGTTAGTGAACAATCCCTGGTCGAGACAATATCGACTAAACTGATTAAACGTTGGTGAACAATCCACGATCGAACTAGTTTCTTCGATGTTTTTTAGCACGAGTTCGATCGGGGATTTTTCACCAACATTTTAAACAACATCGACTAAACAATGCTAAAAAAATATGATCACCAATCATGATTTGATTTTTTTTCTGAGTTTAAAATCATAGAAAAATACGACCAAACTTCGTTATTTATAAAACTTACATATGTGTATTACCTACACAAAACCTGTGTGTAGGTAAATTTGGTATGTATATAACATACATATTAGTAGTTAAGAAGTATAAAATAAAAAAAATAAAAATATAAGCCATTAATTAAAAAAATAATAAAAATTGATTTTTCTTATATGTTCTAGCAATAACTAAACGTCTCTGCGATTTCCAGCGAAAGTTCGGCAAGATGAAACCTACCATAAAAACCTCCGACCATACTTCAACTCACCACGGTCCTCAGAAAATACGGTCTGTGGTGGCAGTCGAAGGTGTGGCAGCGCCCGGTTTAGATCGTGGACCATGGCTCATACCGATCTGATCGAGTGGACAGGATTGCTTTGGCAGGGAATCGACTGACAACGTCCGGTTTACAATTCGATAAGAAGACGGTTGCTAGAAACCTAACTTGGTTCTTGTGCTTATTAATAATAACCCGCATAGATGAATGTTTAATAGTATAATTAACACAACATTATGAGTAAAAAAATTAATCTGACATATAGGTTTCTGGCGATTTGGGCTATATGATGCTAATTAATTTTGTTTATGTCGTGTTTTCCTGTTGCAACTTTTAAAAACTCGATGCTCTATAAATTCCAAGCATACTGTTTCGATGTGCTTATTTTTATCTACATCTAAATTTAAATTTTACTCAAAACCGAGTTATGATTAGTATTGGAATGCTACAAAATATTTTCAATCCCGCCACGTAGCGCAGGTTTCCCACTAGTAACTTAATAAGATACAGACATAATAAGACCACGTCATAACAAACCACTCTTCCCATATTTTACCAAATTGCAAGAAAATGACAACAATGAGATATATTTTTAATGAATTAAGAGTTGGGCAAATGTCATATAGTATTAATGATTTGTTAAAGTCCGTCTATATATCTTACAAACTTCTCTCCCTTCGTATCTCGTTCCTTGACTCCTTCTCTCATTTCATGAAATTAATATTTGAATTACTCATTGTCAATGTATACCCTTTTCATTGTCAATGTATACATTGTCAATGTATACCCTTTGTCATGAAAGGAAACCCTTTTTCATTCATTTCTATTTGAAAATCCAAACACACCATAAATGTATGTCAACTACTACAATAATACATATGTATATGTATGCCCCTTTAGTCACATCACCATCTGGTCAACTCGCTCTCCTTTGACTTTGTAATAAACTTGATAAACAAATATGGTTGACATTTAATTAAAAACCTTTTATAATACAAATCATGAACATATAGAACTAACAATGTTAGAACACTTGTCATGCAATAAATAATGTGCATGGTTGTTCGATTCATCGAGTGGTCCTCCAAAATCAGAACTACTCTATATATTTTAATCAGTTGGAAGTTGAAACATTTATTAAAAACAAAATACAACTTTTAAGGCTTTGTGTATATCAGTATGTTTCATTGGTAATCCGTCTTTAAAGTCATTATAACCTAGCGGCATATTGGTAGTGAGATAAGACTTAGGGACTATAGGGTCCTGGGTTCGAATCTCACAAGGGGGTTTTCTCATAATTATGAGTTTCCTCCTGAATTGGTGGCTTGGTGGTGGAATATGATCGCGTGGTAACACTGGTGACACGATGATACTCCAGTGGTCCGTGAGTGATTCCAATTGGCCGTTAAAAAAAATCCGTCTTTAAAGTCTTTACTCCCAAATCTGTTCTTCCATGGCACTTGCACTAACGAGTTATCGATGAAAGTCATGGGAATACGTATAATGAAACTTAGATTGTTTAATGAAACTATTGCATGTTATTTTATCACATTGTCATTATGGTCAACTTACATTTGGGTTACTTACTCCCTCAGCTTGGCTTTAAGAATGAGTATAAAAGTAATGGTTGACAATGTATAAAATATTAAAATTTAATCTCTTTGACTTTAGGATTCATTAATAGGATTACACTTGTCACGCCATGATGCAAGCTTTTATGCTTAACCAAATATTGTGCATTCGTGATTGATTCATTTATTTGTTCACAAGATATGAAATAGTATATTATTTAGATCTAAAGTCTGAAAAATATGATAAAACTTAATATTAACTTGGTGTTTGATGCAAAATAGTTGGTTTGTCATAACCCAACGGCTACTTGAAACATAACGAGTAGTTTTTTCGATTAAAAAATGTTAACAAAGGTTCAATCCATATGGTGGTGGACAGGTGGAGTGACTTTTGTTTCACCTATGTGATCAAATGTTCAAATAAAATGGGATAGTTTGGGTTATGTTGTTTGTTTTGTGATGTTTCTTTTGTTTCGGACTGTTGGTTTTGCTAGCGTCTTGTTAGCTTTTTGAAATAAAGTTTTGTTGGCCGTTAAAAAAAAAGGTTCAATCCCCATTTCTATCATTTATGGTTTGGTATCCAGGTGAAGATCGAATACGGGTGGCGCCGGTTCGAATCTGACGGGCGGCGATGTTTTACCGAGTTCTATAACACTGTCGTGCCTTCGGGCGGGTGGGGCTCGGGTTTCCACACACCGGGAGAAGGCGGGGGCTGCTGGAGGTCGAGTAGTCGATTCTTGGGCACGGCGCCCCGTAAGGGTGGTTGCCACACAATTGTTCGCCGATAAAAAAAAAAAACGTTAACAAAGGAACCTGATTTAGGGTTACGTGGAAGTATAAAGGATAAAAAGATTACTGTTGGAAAGAAAATTAGAATATTATTGAATATCTTGAACTATCATAGCATGTCCTTTCTGTAGAGAAAGTCTAATTTAAAAATTCAAGTGTTACGGTCCATGATTGAAATTAAATGCAAAAATGAGTGCTTCTACAATTAAATGAAATAAACAAAAAAATGCTGAAATTGGGGTGATCAAAGACGAAACTGGGGCTCCAGACAAAGGAATTTGGGTCTAAGGGTTGGAGCAAACCGTCTATGGCGTTTGTCATAACATCCGTCCCATTGAAACATTGACCTTCGTATCGTATGGTAACTCCAGAGGGATCAAATAAAGTTACGTCTCTTTTAAGTTTAGTGTTGTTTTTATGCACTTGTCTTTGTTTAGTTGCTTCGTATATGAATCTTCCATCTATCATATTAACTTCGTATCAAAGGTTACCATACATTGTTTAGTTTAGAAAAGGTAAAGATGACACGATATATAACCAAAAATGAATATCCACTGTGCACAACAATATTCTTAACTCCTATCAAAGAAATATTTGAAGAAAAGGATAGCTGCAAATTGTGTCCATGTACGTCCAATGCATTCAAATACCACCTTCAATAATCTAATTAATAAAGTCACTTTCCATATAATCAAATTGAAAATCTACAAAAAGCTTACCAAAGTTCAAATTGATGTAATTGTTTTCATTAATCATAGATTATTGATGCATGTGTTGTGAATTGATTTGATTGTTTACAATATATGTCGAGAAGGTGTTTAAAACTTGGAGGAAAAAAATCAAAGTCAAACCAACTATAAATGCACCCAACTTTCAAATTCGTACCACTTATACCAAATTTGACAGATGAAAAAAAATGCCAATAATTCATATAGTAAATAAATAATACTGTTTGCATTTGAAAAATTGTAATCCATCCGTTGTAATTTTGCCATGTGTTTCTTTACAATTCAAAATGATATATAAGATAAAGGTTCGGGTACAAATGCTATATTTTGTAAGAAGTGTGAGAAAAATTAAGATTTAATATATCATGTTTTGGATTTAGGTATCATGTTTGGGTTGTTTTTGCTAGAAAAAACATCAAACACAACAATTTAAAATACAATTTAATGTATTATAGCCATGTAATTTAAACACAGTTAATAGACCCACCAATTACAATAGAAAGAATCCTTAAATAATAAGGATGCAAGTTTATAGTTTATACTATACTAGACTATATCCCGGGAACGTCCCGGGGTTGAGAAATCTAATATGACATATCAATTTACTAGATTGTATTGCATTAGTTTTTTTTTATAATTAAATTAATAACATTTTACGCGATTATAATTATTTCTATGTTCTTCGTTATTGTTATTTCACACGGGTACTCCTCTATGATCTTTTCAATGTATATATTCATTCAGTTGGAATGGTTTTTCCGATTTGTCTAGAAGTAATGTAGCATTTTCAAATGCTTGACAATATGTTTTGACCTTTTATATCTTCATATGTTTTTTTAACAGATTTCTCATTTATATATTAGATATGTTATTCAACTGGTTTGTTTAAATAAATAAATCTCTTTATTTTGTTTAAACATTTTTCACAATGATAACCTTTATCTTTTGTTAATATATAACCATTTATAAGTTTCTTTTTCGTTATATAGCGAAAATTAAATTTTTACAAGTTCTTTTTTTTTTTTTTAACATAGCTTGCTTGTTTGTTTTTCTTTGAAATTGCAAACTATATGAAACATTAACAATATTCTAAAAAGAGAATAAACTTTTAGTTAAATCATTATCTTTTGAACGTATATATTACGACGTGTCATGTTTTCACTGTCGGAATTTAATATATCATGTATTTTGAATATAATGATGAATGCATTTGTAGGTCTTCAGAAAGATGGCATAGTAAGATAATACATCTAAGTAATAAAATTTTGACACCTAAAGAGGTTAAGTTCTACGTTTGGGGTACGTGTTTATTTAGTATGTCAAGCGAAAGGTTAAAATTTGAGAGTAGTTTATGTCCATACACTTGTGTTATCTCAATTTCATTGTGCCCACCTAAGATATTATTAAATTTGGAGGGTTTTTTTTTTGGTACAAACACAAATGTCAAAAGTCTAGATTTTCATCTCACATTAAAGAAGGAAATGATCAGAAGTCTAGTATGACTTTATCTTTTGTCTAATATGACCATATAATGCAATGGTCAAGAATGTTGTCTAAGAATTTTCACGGTCATACGATGGAAAGTCAAGTCCATTTTTAAAGATATCGGTTTTAGAAAGGTGTTACACTGATTAAATACATGAAATCGAGATCAAAATGGTCTATTAATTCTTGTCATATATTTAGTGGAATGGTTCAAACTGGTACTAAAAGGATCACTGTTGGGGTTGGCAATCCAAGTCCCACATGGAAGAAATAAGAAAGGGATGACTTCCTTATAAGTGAGTGCACACTCCAATTAGTATGAGGCCTTTTGGGAAAGAGTCCAAAAACAAATCCGTGAGGGCTAGGCCCAAAGCGGACAATATCATACTAATGTGGTGTGGAGTGTGCATGCGGTCCGATCCGGTCTCCGGTCGGTGACTCAAGTTATAACAAGTGGTATCAGAGCCTGGTTCGGCTGGAATACGACCCCTTGCGATGGTTGCTACAGTGATTGTAGCCTTGTGTCGAAAGTCCTCCTGATAGTATGGTTCAGGCGGCGTGTCCCGTGGTGGTAGCGGCGGTACAAGATGGTGTTTCGCTGAAGGGGAGGCCATGAGTTATGTGGTCCTTGGCTTGAGGGGAGGATTGTTGGGGTTGGCAATCCAAGTCCCACATGGAAGAAATAAGGAAGGGATGACTTCCTTATAAGTGATCCGGTCTCCGGTTGGTGACTCAAGTTATAACAAGTGGTATCAGAGCCTGGTTCGGCTGGAATACGACCCCTTGCGATGGTTGCTACAGTGATTGTAGCCTTGTGTCGAAAGTCCTCCTGATAGTATGGTTCAGGCGGTGTGTCCCGTGGTGGTAGCGGCGGTACAAGATGGTGTTTCGCTGAAGGGGAGGCCATGAGTTATGTGGTCCTTGGCTTGAGGGGAGGATTGTTGGGGTTGGCAATCCAAGTCCCACATGGAAGAAATAAGGAAGGGATGACTTCCTTATAAGTGAGTGCACACTCCAATTAGTATGAGGCCTTTTGGGAAAGAGCCCAAAAACAAATCCGTGAGGGCTAGGCCCAAAGCGGACAATATCATACTAATGTGGTGTAGAGTGTGCATGCGGTCCGATCCGGTGGGTGACTCAAGTTATAACAATCACAAAATAAATTCCTAGTGTTGGTGACCCGTACCTAGTAGACCTTGATCTTACCAGAATATACCAGTAGGTTTTATAGGGTAAAAACTAAAAATGACCGTAAATCGAAATCGTTAAATCACGATCGGCCCATGAGAGGCAATGTGCCCACTCTTCCATGGGCACAAAAGCTTTTCATTTATTTTCAAAAAGAAGTTGCGGCGCAGCTTGTTGCCCGTCTACCCGCGCCTCACTTGTAATTCTTGTTGCTTTTAGTATGAAATGAAATTTATAAAAAAAAAGAAAAAAAGAAAAAGAATAAGTATATAATTAAATTTAAAAAATCAACACCAATATATTTGAAAACCCATTAACCTACTAGTGGGGAGCCTGCGCAATGCGGCGGGTGGAAAATTTACAAGTATAAGTATAATTGTGTAGTTGATAATTCGACGGGATGCACGAAGATATAATTAATCTAAATCAAATATTTTGAAAATATTTATAAAAAAAAACATTTTGAAACATCAACAAAAAATTAGATTCAAAATGCATAAACTATGACAAAAATAAATATAACAATATTACACTATAAATAGATAACTCTATAATTCATACATTAATGACGAGTCATATATTTAACGATAAGTTGTCCCCGCTTAAACGTCACAAAAAAACTACAGTTTATCGTATTTTTAAGTATGTTAATCTAGATATTTTGCGTTTAGTTGATTTATATTGTTGTACTAATTTGTAGAAACTATAGGTCATTTAATTTATTTAATAAAAATCATGTGTGTAATGTATTGTGTGTTGTGTGTGTCTATAAGATGTGTGTGAGTATATGGATGTGTATGTAAGAAGATTTGATTTTGAGTTTACTTAAAAATAACTACAGGTATAATTAAAATATCTCTGAAAATCGTCATGAACCGAAAGATAAAACAACGTAAAGGACAAAAATGTATACATTACGAGAACAATAAATTCTAAATGATGAAATACCACTTTGTAAAAATCAAACTAATAATTAGGTTTTTATTCATTATATATAATTATTATTATTATTTCTTGTTGACTCAACGAATCCCTTAAAAGCTTTCGAATTTTAGATTGTATTAAATTTCAACTCAATAGTGTTAAAACTTTAATTTTGATCAATATTTTATTTTATACAATAAGTGGTGAATAAACAACAACAAGATGACAATTATTAAAAATCATTACAAAAATATAGTAAACATATAGATCAAAAAAAAAAAAAAAATTGACACAAAATTTAAATAGAAAACAACCTTAATATGCAATAGATCTAATTAAGGGGATACATAATTTTGATTAAGAGTTACCTAAGGCGAGGTTATCTTCTGAAATCCTATGAACAATTAACGATTAGCCTACAACACCATTTTTAGCATATCATGGTTATGAAAATATTGAAAGACTAAAATAAAACCAAAACATGTAACATATGCAAGCACATACACAATCATATGTATTTGAATAAATTACCAAAACCATCCCTGAGGTTTAGGCCAATATGCATGTCCAATCAAATCTTTTAAAAATTGCATGAACACTCATTGATCTTTCAAAAAATAAGCCTAAACAGTCCCTGAGGTTTGGGCCAATATGTCTGTCCAGTCCAATCGTTGGACTGTTTAGGCCTATTTTCTAAAAGATCAAGGAGTGTTCATGCAATTTTTAAAAGATTGGACTGGACAGACATATTGGTCCAAACCTCAGGGACGGTTTTGGTAATTTACTCTATGTATTTTAGTATGTATATATTACGGTAACGTACGAAACTTATCACCTGATGCTTCGATTTGATAAGAGATTTGAGATATGGGTCGTCGAGCAGGAATCAGTGGGCGACTATTTATAAGTTATTGTCACAACCAGTCAACTTGTTTTCTTTATCTATTTCATTTTTTTAATTAAAAGGGGTGAAAAGGAAGTGGATGAAAATGAAAAAAAAAAGGTTTGTGGTATATGGACAAAAATGCCCCTAACTTAACTGGGTTTTGTAAACGGAGTTAGGGCAATTAATGAAAATGACAAAAAATGGGAAACCTCAGGGACACAAATGAGAAAAAAAATATTTGGACTAAAGTGACATTTTTTTTGTCAAACATCAGGGACTAAATTGGCAATTAACTCAAATTTAAAAGGAAAACATTAAAAATAGTTCTATTCAGTATTGACAATGGAATTAACAAGGTAATGAAAGGAAACAGATAGTTATAACTTATCATTTCATGATCTTGTTTGTTAACCAAGTGAAAATGGAATTAATCATTACTTTGTGTTGTTTGGTAGGCAGAAAAAATACGATATACTAAAATATGCTGTTGGTGGCGGAAGTGGGTGGTGGTGGTGATCGGTGGTTGCTGTCGGTGTTGGCAATGGTGGGGTGTCGGTGGTGCGTTGTGGCGATGGTGGTGGGTGGGTGTGGGTGGCGTTAGCTGGAAGTGATAGCGATGGTTGGCGCTAGGCTAGCGGGTGGTGGTGGTGGTCAGAGGTGGCGACGGTGCTTGACGGTGGTGATGGTCAGTGGCGGTAGCGATGGGTTGTGATGAAACGTGACAGAGGGAATGGAAAAAAACATGGGTGATGAATAGAATGAATTTGAGGTTTTTAGAGGGGATTGAATGACTTATGTAATCGGTGATTCCATTACATTGAACAACCAAACAACTTTTTTTTCATTTTCTCACAATGGTTCATTCTATTTCATCTCTCATTCCCACATACCAAACATAAATGATATATGATAACTTAATGAAAGAAAATCGTTAAATAAACTATCTATATTCAAACACAACCTTTAAATTTGCAGGTTAGTGATACGTGTAGTTGTGTTTATTTTTTTTTTCGAAGTTCCGGTATAATTTTTGTTGATATAAGGTTGCATTCAAAATATAATTTTTTTTAATCATAGGCTACATGGAGGCCAATACCATGAGATACGTTGACAAACCGAAGTGACTACGACCGAATGATATTGGTACCTATATTGGTATTATCGGAACGTGTACCCGTGATTTGGTTTTATGGTTTTCGGTTGAAGTAAAACACGTGTTGATATCATTTTAGACACATCATGATTTTCTTGTTTTCTCTTACAGTTGCTATAGTAAATGTCGGTATCGTAATAAATCAAACCGATACCTACCAAATTCTAGCCGTGTAGTACGAGAGAATTCCACTAGTAATATATAGATTCTCATACTCTTAGAATTAGTGTTCATTTCGGCTTTTCTTTTACAACTCTACTTCTTGATTAGTAGCGGAGTCCGGACAGTTGGAGAGTTGGACACAACAAGCTTGTAGGCCCAAATAGTTTCAACTTTATAGTAAAAGCCCAACCTTTCAACTTTTTAGTATAAGCCCAACTTAACATTTAGGCTTATTGGGCTATCTACATTCTACAACAGCAAAATTGTTGAAATTCGTTTGATATTTCACACCTTGTTATAATCCTTCCTAATATGTTTATGCATTGGATCAACTAAAAATATTCAAAAGTTGTGTTTCATTTGAATTTTGAACAGTCTCCTTTTATAGTAATCTTAGTTGAGGGGGTTTGCTTGAATAAAAAATAAAATAAAATAAGTGTAGGGTGTTTGATATCGTCTTATATATATAAAGTGACATCTGAGTACATCTCCATGTTTTAGCACATTTTATAGCAAATATACTCATATAGTCATATTGGTACTTAACTGGTTAATATCTCCATTTCAGACTCAGAAGCAAGATTGTAGAATGAATCATGAATGTTCTTATTGTTTAACTTCAGAATAGTTAGAAGGTTTAGAAGACTTTAACAAAAAGCTTATTCGAAATCAACATATAACGTAATCAGTTGTGTGTTTATGAGTGATGCAGGTTTTTATTTTATTTTTATTTTTAGTTTTATTTATTTATTTATTTGTTTACTCATAAATAGCGCTTTTATCATATCAACCTTTATTTGCATAAATTTGAACCAGTGGCGGATCTAGAAGAAATGTTAAGGGGTAGCATGGGCTAAAAGATTTTGGTATTGGGGTAGCCGATGTATAAAACAAAAACATAAAAAAATAATTTGCACTAATATTGTACTTTGCCAAGAAAGTTGAGGGGTAGCACGGGCTAACCCTCAACCCCTCTAGGTCCGCCCCTGATTTGAACCCGACCCACTGACTACCCACACTTAGGGGAGCAATCACAACACTAGACCACAAGAGGGTGAGATATAGTTATTTATGGTCACTTTCATACAATATGTGTTTTTTGAATTATTTGAACCTCTTTCCACTAAAGATACTTTCTAGATTCCCTTGTGGAAGTGAAAGACATCCCATCCAACAAAGAATAAAAACACAAAGAAATCTTCAAGTTGAATATAAAGGGTGCTTTAGAAAGTATTATGATATGCAACTGGGTTTATAAAATTGATGGTATTGTAAGACTGAAAGAGTTAGTAAAGTCATTCCGTACAAATAAACGAAGTAAACAACAGTCTAGTTGATCTTATATTTGTTAAGTATTTTGTTTAAGGACATAATTAATGAAAACATCACTTTTTCTTTTAATCTTATCATATTTATTAACCCATAATATAATTTCTTGACTGTACTTATTTATTTATATTAACACATCTCCTTGATGATGAAAAAATAGTATACAAGAATAACAAAGTATAAAAAAAGTTCAAATGATATGTTCTAAGTTGTTGGAGCAATAGCACAAAACACAAAGACTTTATGCAACTAATCCACTAGTTATTAACCTGTATTATTATGAACAAATACCATATATTACATTGTAACATTGACCATAAATCATCTATTTATACTAAACAATATTTGATCACTAAGTTATCAAAATCTATCCCATCCATACCATGACATCTAATTCAAAAAAAAAAAAAAAAAAAAAAAAAAAAAAAAAATCTCTAAAGTTATGCAGCTAGATAAAAGTTAATTTAAAAACTCAAACTAATCAAGATTAATTCCAACATAAGTAACATGCATTAATATATTCAGTATTATATTATTTTTCTTGGTTATTGCTTTTGGAGAAAGAAGTATATAAATTATACATGTTGATTGTTGGTGGGCTAGCGCCTAGCTGCTTGGGGTTTGTATAATGTATAATCGTTTATGGTATCTAATGGTTTCTATTTTTGGAAAACATATGTTTCTTGACTCGTTCCAAATAAGGATGGCCAATGGTATTATTCCTAGTCAAATGAAACCATTTGCTTTGCATTATAGCTTTAATCTTTGTTTATTTGTTTCAAGATTTTGATGTCTAGAATGAGATCTATTTATTATTAATTACAACTATTCAAATTGTATATATACACACAACTATTGAATATAGAGTTTTATACTTTTATAGCGCATGCACACATGATACAAACGTGTATGCACATTAGTGGTGGATCTAGACCAAAATTTTAGGAAAACCGAAACCGTAATCGAATGGTTCGGTTTTGGCCATATGTTAACCGTAACCGATCGGTTAATTCGGTTTTGGTTATTTTCGGTTCGGTTTCGGTTTTTTCGGTTATCGATTTTCGTATGCTCACCCCTAACTAAGATGGTTTTGCTCAGCTTAGATTTAAAAAGAAAACATTCAATATAAGTTCAACTTAATACCTTAGAGGCCAAAATCAACTTCAACCACGCAAAAGTTAAGTTTCAAATTTCAACGAGATAGAATATATGTTCGTTAGTGTCTTAAGCAATACACAAATATTCCATAGATATCCATATGTACTCTTAAATACTTGCAACTAATAAAAAAGTTATAATATCTTATATTTATATAAAATAAAATATATTATAAGTAAAATATTCCTAGCTAACGAGGGAGCCAAACCGAGCAATTCTTGCTCGTTACGAGCCAAGCTAGGCCCACTTTCTAATTGAGCCGACCACGCCCGACTCAGTTTCAAACCAAGCCATATTAAGCAAGATTTTACGGAACTAAATCCGAGCAAGCTCCGAGTGCCACAAGCATTTTAGACAACCATAGAAGGAAGGATGTAGGAGGGCGGCTAGCTCGCGGATGTGTGGTTCGAGTTGGGAGTGGGAGTGTGGGTTTTTAAGTTTTAACTTTTGAGGCATAAGATAATTTGAGCACTAAAATATTTTGAGGGGTAACAAAAGTAAAAGTTCAGGAGTAATGTAATATGAAAAACGTTAAAAAAAAAAAAATTTCCACTACGTCGGAGAAGTTGAGGGGTAGCAGGCAATACCCCTCACAATATGCTATGTCCGCCATTGATGCACACACACACAACGTATAAACCCATCCTTTATACATGAGCATGATTCACATTTAAGTTCGCAAGTTTTAAATACATACCCAATTACTTATTGAAGGGATAGGGTCCCAAATTCTAGCGCGGATAAGGACCCTACCTCACAAAATAGCTCAAAGTTATAAGACGTCTGCGGAGTAACCCATGAGCACTAATCATAAAGGCAGGAAGATGGGGATAACATAGCTGCGCGGATAGGCGGAGGGTCTCCTGCGCAGGCACAATCATCTACGTAGGTAGCTTTGCGTGTCACTGCGGAAGTTCGCCGAAGACCAATCACAAAATGACGTGTGGCAGGGTTGGCCCAATAACTCTGACCACCAGCAGTGACGATGCAGCCCCCTTCTCCCACCATGTTGTGCATTTCACTGTGTAGCTTTACTTCAGACATCACATTAGACCTCTTCTATAAGATCAGGCTGGCGCTGTCAGAAAAACGTCCGCCTGCAGCCACTAATACGTCACATTAGATGCCTTCTAGAATATCAGACTAGCGCTTTTAGTATAGCTTGTTGTTTCTTCACCTATCACTGTGACTTGACTCTTAACATACACATAAACACTATATATATTTATATATATAGGGTAGAGTTCCTGTAGGAAAATGGTTTTGTGTAGGAAATGTAAGAAGTGTTTTCAACCATTAGATTTAAAGACGGATAATAGAGATTAAAAGATGAGATGTGTTTGAAATCTAATTAATATATTATAGGAATTAAGGGTAAGATCGTTAATACGTGTTTTAATTGAGGGTATCAAAGTCATTTTGTATTAAAGTGTTTTAGAAACAGTTTTAATGCTTCTATATTCATGGCTCTCTGTCTCTCTCATCTAATCTAAATATTATTATAGATAATAATACTCACGTATCTATCTCTCCTACATTTAAAATCAATTCATCTTCCAAAAAGAAAAAGCAACTGCACCCACAATATCTTCTGCGCCGGTTTGTATTCATGTTCTATAGTCATCTTCATCCAACTTCTGTGCGTTTTAAACCTCCTACTATTAGTGTTTTAAAACACTACTGATTCGCATCTGTTTAAAACACTACTGATTCACATCGGTTTAAAAACACTACTGCTTTGCATCTGTTTAAAAACATAACTGATTCGCATATGTTAAAAAACACTCATGTTGTTATCCTTGTTGTGAAAATGTTTGTTATTTTATATAAAACACTACTTATTCGTATATTTTAAAAACACCACTGTTTTGCATCTGTTTAAAAACACTACTGATTTGTGGATTTCAATAATTTGTTGATGATTGTATAGACTGGAAATAGAAGAAAAGGTGTGAATTTACAGAAAACAATGAATATTGAGTTATTTGAGGTTTGAATATCTTCATAATTATTCAATGATTTTGCTAAAAAAAAAAGTAGGATTAAGATATTTCAAAAAAGTACATAAACTCAATAATTCCCCTAATCTAAAATTTTGATCCAAGGGCTATAACTCTTTTCTACACTTCCTCGGTCAAGTATAAAATGAAAACTCCTTGAGTTGAGAAAAACTCGAAAGCCTATTTAAAATCCATCATTTTTTTTTTTTTGAAAAAAAATACAGGATGTAGCATACACGTTTTTAAGCGTTTTGGGAAAAAAATAAAAATAAAGAGCCGATGGGATATTTTTTTAAAAAAGAAACAAAGTTGTGTTGTTACATATGTAACAGCTTAATAGCTGAAAACATAGGACCTTGATATTTAAACCCCCCAAAGCACCGCGCTATGGCCATAGCGTGGTGCTTTGGTCACATCAATCAACTATAAATCTGTCAGCTTACTAGGTTGTTTGATAAAGTGAAACATTTGAACCCAAAGCACCGCGTTATGACCATAGCTTGGTGCTTGGTATTTTTTAGCGCCAAACTATGGTCATGGCTCGGTGCTTTGGGTTATTTTTAAATAGCTTGTTTTAATTTATTTTTAATTGTTTTAAGAGTAAACTTCACGGATGGTCCCTGTGGTTTGCATGACTTGCACCGATGCCCCATATATTTTTAATGGTCCCCAACGTTGACATTTTATAACATTTTGGTCCTTACCAGCTAACTTCGTTAAAATTTACAGTTAAATCATGTAAAATGACCAAACTATCCATAGGACCATCTGTGCAATTTATTCTAAATCAAAACACTTTTCTCCTTCTTTTCAAACTTCCTCTCATGATGAACATCAAAAGCAACAAACATCTCCTTCTTCTAATTTTTTTTTTTTAAATTCTTAACCATCCATGGATTTGTTTTTAAATTCTTTAACCACTGTCTATGCCGGGTGGGAGATGGTTAAAGGTGGTCGTTTTAGGTGGTTGTAGATGGAAACAGAGGTGGTGGGTGTTCGGTCATGTGGTGGTAGGTAATGGTTGTTGGTTGTTATGGGCGATGAAGGTGGTGTTTTGTGGTGGCTGAAGTAGACATTGGGGTTGGTGGTGGTCTAGCCTGGTGTCATGTCAAGAAGATGGTGTTAGATCAGAGGTGGTTTGTGGTGGTGGGTGTGGGGATACGGTGGTAAAAACAATGGGCAACGATGGTAAAAGGATAGATTCAACAGATCTGGTGAGGGGAATTGATGGATTGGTTAAAAGATGTACATTAACATGTCTTAAAGTGAATTTTAAGGAATGAAAAGTTGTTGAATGGTAGTGCTTTGACATTATTTTGTTATTTCAGGTTTTGACAACTTAAGAGTGCAAATATGGAGTTTTGGAGATGCTCGGGGTGAGATATGGGAGCCAAAACAAGTTGGGAAATCCAAATTCAAGAAAAATGGTGGTTTTGGCGTATTCTACGCCATTGGCGTAGGTGGAGAGCAACCGGTCACGTAGGGCAGTAAAAATATGATGAGGAAGTCTGGGATTGGCGTAGGCTACGCCACTTGCTGTCAAGACTCAGTCATTTCCTTAAATCGCTCAATTATGACAGGGGTTACGAGATCAATCAATAAAAATGACTTGCCTTGACCATGAAAAGCATCTTTCATCATTGCTAATCATTCCCATTTATTCCAATCCATCCTATATTCATCCTTTCATCACCATCTCGAAGATCCAAGATTGAAGATTGAAGAACACAAGATTTTGAAGAACTTTATGGCCATGCTTGGCTAAATCTCTTTGTATCACACTTGGGAAGTAGACAATTGAAGATCTAGGGTTTAACATTAGGGTATTTCTTTAAACTATTGATTGTGTGTTTGAACTACTGTGCTAGATTGTGATTAATCTTATGTTGAAGCCATTTTAGTTAATTGATCTTGTGCCAATTTCTAATGTCATGAACTTGGTTTTTTGCTCTAACACAAACATAGGGTTGTATGTTCTAGTGTAATGAAGTATATTATTGTCCATCTTTGAATGTTGATGATTCTTGATACCTAAGCCTATTGAACAATCAATCTGTTAATACCAATTGCATCATAATTGTTTGACCCATTTGTGAAAACCTTAGACTTCATTTGTTGAAACCCGGGTGTGGTCTTTTTAATCAATTGTTTACAATCCAAATTTCTTTCTACTCTTACAATCTAAATTTAATTTTTATTCAAATAAACAAAATCCTTTCAAACCAAAATTCTTAAATGACAAATTGCAATCTTCATAACTAACTAGCACCTTCATAAACAATATTTTCTAATCAACTAAGCAACATTTCCTAACCACACGCTCCTTGGATTGATACCCTATTTACCCTAACTACCTAGGTTATTTAGGTTTTGTATGACCCGTGACGACCGGTTCATCAGGAATGGATGAGGGTGATGGTGGCTCACAGGTATTGTAGCTGGTTGACGTGTGTGTAATGGTGTCGAAGTTTGCTGATTGAATGGTGGTGGAGAGTAAGGTGGAGGATTGGTTGTGGGCATGTGGTTAAGGTGACAGGGTTACAGTTAGATGATGGTGGCTAAAGGGTGTTACATGGTGGGTGGTTGCAGCGATGTAATCTTTTAATTGTTTCAAGGTCAGGCTTGAAGTAACTATGTTAATGATTCACCTTCTCAGACTGTATTCTTGATTTGGTTTAGTGAAGTGGTTGTTTGAAGTTGCAGATTTTTAAGAAAGATAAAATGTTGGTGGGTGGGGAAGATGATGAAAGGGGTAAGTCCCACTAAAATTCTATAATAAATTAAATATAAGAGTTATTAATTGTACATTTTTAATTTAAAGAGAGGTAATTTAGTAATTTCACATTGACTTAACAAAAACTTAACAGCATCCATCCAAGTCAGAGACCATCGATGCAATAAAACCCAAACCACAGATCCCATACGTGTAATTTCGAAAGGCTGAGGAGCAGAGTTTAAATTTGGGCAAACCACAGGGACCATCCGTACGGTTTACTCTTGTTTTAATTCATTTTGAAGTGTTTTAACTAATTTTCAATAAAAAAAATTTGTTTGACGTAGGGGTGTTCAGAATTCGATTCGAATTCGAAAAATTCGAAATTCGATTTAGTTCGATTCGATTACCAAGAATTCGATTCGATTATTAAGAATTCGAATTCGATTCGATTCGAATTCGAGTCCAGTAAATCGAATACGAATCGAATACGAATTTATGATTTTAAATTCGATTCGATTCGAAATTCGAATAAAAAATTGTACATGTATATTTTTTTAAATATATATACACATATACACATTATTATATACACAAGTATACACATTGGAAAAAAAAAACTTCTAAATTTTGGTCAAACTCTAAGAACCCATAGTGTATAACTTTTAGCATAACCATATTTTATATATTTACCTTATATATCAGAAAACTCTATAAAACTATACTCTCTACTATTTTTACTATTCTCATATTTGACATATTGTTGTTTATCAATTTTGTAGATTTGTATTTTATATGTTAAAAATAATGAGTTTGTATTAGTTTTAAAACTAAAAGTAAAACAATTTGTTATTTAAGGTGAATTTGAACTAAATCGAATTTATTCGAATTCGATTCGAATTCGAGTTTCTTATTCGAATCGAATACGAATCGAATAAATTGAATTTTAAACGAATACGAATCGAATACGAATTCAGGTAAAAATATTAAAAATTCGAATAATTCGATTCGAATAATTCGAAAATTCGTTATTCGATTCGTTGAACACCCCTAGTTTGACGCGCTTGGGTTGGTTTAATTGCTCGGTGGTAATTTTCAGAATACAACATACTAGTTTGTCTGATAAAGTGTTTTGTACTTCAAAGCACCGCACTTTAACCATAGCACGATGCTTTGAAGACCGCTGGTGTGAATCTAGACATGTGTAAACAACGCAACTTTCTTTACTTTTTTTTAAAATCTCATTGGAATACTTGATGCTCGTTAGCTTAATATAAATAAAATCAAAGATGATATGTTATTATAATGTAAATTCTTTCACTTCTTTTACTTGTCTATTTTAGTGACAAGAGGGGTTACCTTACAGAATAAAGTGCAATTGTTCCTTAATTAAACACATAAAAGAGTAACGTTAGTGAACGAGATGAGCTACGACGTACAAATCCTATGCTTGCAAAAGTTTGCTTGTAAATAAGGGATTTTATAACGAAAAAAAAAAAAAAGAAGAAATGATATCCTCGTATTATTTTTTTTTTTAATTTAATTATTAAAATTCAAATGTAAATTCTAACTTGTAACTGAAAAGGTATTTGAATTCAATAAAAAAAAAACCCACAATATTAAGACTGCACCAACGGGTTTAGGTTAGGGGTGTTCAAAACCGGATATCCAAAAATTTGGATATTCGAATTTCGGATATTTTCAGATATTTCAGATATTTTCGGATATTTTTCGGATATCTTCGGATATTTTTGGATATTCGGATATTTTGGATATCCGATAAAAAAACTTTTATAAATTTTTGGATATTTTCGGATATCCGAAATATCCGAAATATCCGAAAATTTTTAAAATCACTATCCGAATCCGAAATTTTGGATATCCGGTTTTTCGGATAGTTTCGGATTTGGATATCGGATATTTCGGATCGAATTTTCGGATTCAGATATTTTTGAATACCCCTAGTTTAGGTCAAGTGGGATCAAATTACGGTTATGCCAACATGAGATAAGTTCTAACTACGCATTTGGTTTTCCCTTAGGGGTTCCCATCCTTGGGGGAGGTCACAAGTTCAATCCATGCACACCACAAAAAAATTCCCCGTGACGGTTTGAGCTTAGGCAAGGAGGACACCGGTGCGTGGGTAGGGATTCGAACTTGGGACCAATAGGTTAGGGTTGTATAAGGATTTCCATTGATCTAAACCTTTCAAAAAAAATAAAAAAAATCTAAAGCTAAATATCTAAAACTAAACTTTTTCAAATAAAAACCAGATATAAGCAAACAAAAACAACTAAAAGAATATCAATTAGAAAAAAAACGGTTTATTTGAGAGGGGGTAATTATTGTATAAATTGTTACTAAGCTAATATGTATACTTATATTCACAAATTAACATTAAATGGGTCACCCGGAAAACGATGTTCAATGTGTCTGAAATGACATAACACCATACAAACACAAATATATAGGTCGTGTTCAGATTGAACAAATCAATACGCCAACCCAAAACCATTTAGCCTGACTCATGCTTGACACCCATGTATTATTCTTTTTTATGTATTATTCTTTTTTGGCTTTGTTATCTTTTTTATTTTCGAATTTAGTTTATTCGCATTTTACTTAACAAACTAATACTTTACTTATATGCAATTATGTAGAAAAAATATTACTTTATATGGGTTGGCACGCTAATACATATCATGTAGTAATTTTTATTTACCTACTTTACATGTATGTACCTGCTATGCCATCACGTTCACAAGTTTTCATCAATATGTTACCCGTCAAATCATTAATTAATAATCATCAAACAGTTAACATATTTTTAAACCCTAAATATACATCAAGTAAGTATGAACTTAATTACTATCAAACAAGTATCATTAATCAACATTGATCACGAATTGTCAAACAATCAATATAATTATACACGTAGCATCACTCAAACAATAATATCAAACCAGTGCCAGGCTGCCACTCAAGTACTTTGTATAAAGTAATGAACAATGTTGTGTGTTTTTGTATTATGAAAGTTGTGCTTTATCAACAATACATCAAGACCTTTATATAGGCTAACATATGACTAACTCTAGCTAAGATTATGGAGTCAATGTTTGACTAAGTATAATGTACAATATAAATACAATGGCTAAAATCATGGAGTCAATGGTTGACTAAGAGACTTGACTTGACTTGACTTGATTTATGTTAGGGAGTCAATGGTTGACTAAGAGATTTGACTTGACTTGACTTGACTTGATTAATGTTGTTAATACGCCCCCGCAAGATGGAGGATCCGTTGGAGACTCCAATCTTGGACCGAAAATATAGGAAGGGTGAACGTGCAAGCGGTTTGGTGAGCACATCCGCGAGTTGATCCTTAGAGCTGACATGAAGAACTTTGAGTTGCCCGGAATTGACTTGTTCCCGCACAAAGTGATAGTCCAGAGCGATGTGTTTCATGCGGGAATGGTAAACAGGATTTGCACATACATAAGTAGCTCCGGTGTTGTCACAGTAAAGCGATGGGGTGCTCTTAATTGGGAGCCCGAGTTCACCAAGTAAATTTTTAACCCATGAGAGTTCAGCCGCAGCATTAGCGAGTGCTTTGTACTCAGCTTCGGTGGATGATCTAGAGACGGTTTTTTGTCTAGCAGATTTCCAAGAGATGATATTGGACCCAAGATATATGAGATATGCTGTAGTGGACCGTCCCCCATCATTAATACCGCCCCAGTCCGAGTCTGAAAAAGCCTGCAAGTTTAGGTTAGTATTGCGTTTCAAGAACAACCCATGATGGACCGTTCCTTTCAAATAGCGGAGTACCCGTTTAAGAGCTTGCCAGTGTGATTGTTTAGGTGAGTGCATGAATTGAGATAATTTATTGACGGCAAAGGAGATATCGGGACGTGTGAAGGCAAGATACTGTAAAGTGCCTACAAGTTGGCGGTAGGGAGTGGGATCGACTGGGGGAGTGGAGTCAAAGGAAGAAAGAGAGTCGGAAGTGCTTAAAGGAGTGAGAACCTCTTTTGCACCATCCATTTTAAAGGTGGTAAGAATATCTTGAATGTGGCGATGTTGGGAAAGAAATAGACCATCAGGCGTAGGAATGACTTCGATTCCTAGAAAATGATGGAGAGGGCCTAAGTCTTTGATAGAGAATTGGTTGCTTAGGGCTTGAACAAAGGAATCCATAAATGGATTATGATTGCCGGTGAGGACAATGTCGTCAACGTACACAAGGAGGTAGCAAGTGATGTTGTTGAGGTTGTACACAAAGAGAGAGGGGTCAGAAATGCATTTTTTAAAGCCAAAACGAGTGAGAAAGTTGGTTAGTTCGATATACCAAGCACGCGGTGCTTGCTTAAGCCCATAGAGGGATTTTTTGAGTTTGCAAATGTGACGTGGGAATTCCGTATTGGTGAACCCGGGAGGTTGCACCATAAAGACATCTTCGTGAAGAGCCCCATGAAGAAACACATTATTAACGTCTAGTTGACGTAAAGACCATCCTTTTGAAAGAGCAATCGAGAGAACTGTGCGAATGGTAACGGGTTTAGCAACGGGACTAAATGTTTCATGATAGTCTTTTCCATATTGTTGGTGAAACCCTTTGGCAACTAGACGGGCTTTGTACTTATCAATCGTGCCATCGGGTTTACGTTTGATTCGGAATACCCATTTGCAACCAATGGGAGTTTGGGTTGTGTGAGGGACAAGTTCCCAAGTGTTGTTATGAAGGAGAGCATTATACTCAAGATCCATGGCATGGCGCCAATCCGGATCTTTCAAGGCTTGAGTATAAGTGGATGGTTCAAGAGAAACGGGTAAAGGGTGAATGGTGGTAGAGTTGACAAAGTTGGGGTTATAATACTTTGAGTTGGGTTTTGGTTGTCGACGAGGTGGTTGAGGGTTATGTGGAGGTGAGTTCGTGGGATCATCGGATGTGTTGGATGAAGACATTGGTGAACTGGGGTCGGTGGGGTGGGAAGTGGTTGGGGTAGGGGTAGGGGTGGTGCTAGTGGGTGGAGTCGGTGGGCCGGTTGGTAAGGGTGTCTCGGTGGGCTGGGGTGTAGGGCTTGTTGTGTTGGAGGGTGGGTTGTGTGTAGGAGGTAGAGGAGGTGAGCCGTGGGTTTGTGGAGTAGGGGTTTGGGCTTCGGGTGATGTGGGCTTTGGAGTAGAGGTTGGATGATGCAAGATGTTTGGGTCTGGAGTGGGTTGGTTAGAACAGGAGGTTGATTGGGTCGATTGGTATGTGGGTAGGAAGGAGTCAAATGACATGTTTTTGGGTTGGGGGTTGGTGGTTTGAGATGGAAAAATATGTGGGATAAATTCAACGTGGCGAGAGTGGTATAGTTTGTGACTAGTAGGGTCATAGCATTTGAATGCCGATTTCGAGGATGAGTACCCAAGAAATATGCACGCCGTTGAACGGGAGTGGAGTTTGGATGTAGCATAGGTTCGTAACCATGGGTAGCAAAGACAACCAAACGGTTTGAGTTTGGAATAAGTAGGAGCGGTTTTGAACAACATATCGTAGGGAGATTTGTTGTTAAGGATCGGTGTAGGCAGACGATTGATTAAGTGGGTTGCGGTTTGAAAGGCATGGGACCAAAAATGTTGTGGTAAGTGGGAGTAGTGGAGTAATGCGAGGCCGGTTTCCACAACGTGTCGGTGACGTCGTTCGGCAATACCGTTTTGTTCCGGTGTGTGAGGTGGTGTCGTGTAATGGGAGATACCTTGAGAGGCAAGATAAGGTGAAAGACCCACATATTCACCCCCATTATCAGTGAACAACGCAACAATGTTGGTTTTGAAAAAGTTTTCAACAAGAGATTTAAATTGTGGAAAAAGAATTTTGACATCAGATTTTTGTTTGATTGGGTATAACCAAATGTATTTGGAGAAATAGTCAACAAAAATGACATAGTATTTAAAGCCATCGATTGACGTTTTTACGGAACCCCATACGTCGGAGTAGAGAAGTTGTAGAGGTTGATTGGCAACAAAAGAGTTTTTGCCAAAAGGTAGTTTGTGGCTTTTATTTAGGGAACATGAAGTACAATGAAAAGACTCATGGGTCACCTTATTAAAACGAAGTCCCAATTTAGAAATTAAAGACTTGAACACTTGAAGCGATGGATGTCCAAGTATGTGGTGCCATATGAGAAGAGAGTTTGTTTGGGTGTTGTTGACTTGAGGAGACAATGAGATTGGTCCATAGTAGACATCATTGATGTTCACTCCCCGCATGAGGCGCGCCCCCGTGCGTAGATCCTTGACAAAAAAATGATAGGGAAAAAAATTCAACGGAAACACGATTAGCACGACAAACTTTGGCAACGGAAATAAGATTATTTCGAAGATTAGGAGCAATTAAAATGTTATTTAAAAGAAGTGGACGAGATTTTGTTGGAATAGTTGTTTGAGCAATATGAGTTATAGGGAGAGTTTTACCATCACCTATTCGGAAAGAACGGGAAATTGTTGGTTGTTGTTCGCGGTGTTGTTGGACGCACCGGTGTCCCACATCCAAGATGGAGTTGTAGCCGTTGGGTGAGGGGTGGTGTAGTTAACCACCGGGGTGTTGGTATTTTGAGATGAGACATTATGTTCTCGTAGGAAGCGACTAAGTTTGCGACAATCTTTAGTGTCATGTCCGGGAATGTTACAATAGTAGCAATAGGTGTTATTGTTGCGAGTCGGGTGAGTGTTGGTATTAGTGATTTGTTTGGCCATGGTGAATCGAAAGAAGAAAAAAAAAAGAAGCAGAATGCGGACAGAATATGTCTGTCGAGTAGGTTAGGATCGAAGATGGCTCAAGGGAGCTTTTAGGCTCTTGATACCATATAAAGTAATGAACAATGTTGTGTGTTTTTGTATTATGAAAGTTGTGCTTTATCAACAATACATCAAGGCCTTTATATAGGCTAACATATGACTAACTCTAGCTAAGATTATGGAGTCAATGTTTGACTAAGTATAATGTACAATATAAATACAATGACTAAAATCATGGAGTCAATGGTTGACTAAGAGACTTGACTTGACTTGACTTGATTTATGTTAGGGAGTCAATGGTTGACTAAGAGATTTGACTTGACTTGACTTGACTTGATTAATGTTGTTAATACTTTGGTTCTTAAATCTTCGTATTCGTGAAACTATTTATTCCTTTGAGATCATTATCCAACAGGACCTGATAATCATAAAGAAAAACTCTGCAAAATCGTTTAAACTTTAAATGGTAGACATAAACATGTAGTAGGCACTACTTGATCAAAACAAATATAAAAGCATTGACTGGTTACTATAATTCAAACATTTTTTCATAAATTTATGTAAGCATGTATATTAGTCCAAAACGGTAAAAACTGTAGAAGGTGGGCATCTAGAACACACCTGATCGTAGTCGGTAACCCTGTGTTATCGTGCTTACGATCAATTAGTGTGACACCCATTCTACCAAGAGTGTCAACATTTGTGTCACCACGAGTGTGACCAAGAATGTCACCTAGAAATGTTGCTAGTCACAAGGTCATGGCCTCATAGTCTATTTGTCCATTAAAGGTGGCTATTGGCAATGTAGCCAATCGAGTGTCGCTAACGAGCGTTGCTTGTTACAAGGCTGATCAGTACACTGTTGCCTAACTTACATTAGGGCTTGCCCTGGACTACCTTCCACACGATACTAAGTGTGTGAAAAACTGGTGACACAACAATTAAAACATAATGCAATGTATTATAGCCATAGAATTTAAAACACTCAGCTAAAACACAACAATTAATAACACATGTTCTTGGCATGGTGTTTTAACTTTTTAAGCTTGAAATAAATTGTTTTGTGTTTTTAATTGTTGTGTTTGGTCTTATTTTAGGCTAAACAATCCAAAACATCATGAATAAGTCCAAAAAATGATGTTTATTTATCAATTTTTAATCATTCTCATACTTTTCACAAAATATGGCCTTTTTACCCTAACCCCACCTTGTACAAGTAATCTGGTCTCTTTCTGTTGGGTTTTGTGGATACTTGATTTAGGCTCGGATTAGAAGACAATTAAGTGACAGATTAATTAAATTGAAGACTTGACCCGTTTTATTTTAATTTGCCAATTATTAGTTTTCTTGAGGGTTAGGTACTAAACCCTAATATTGTATTATAAATATAATGTCTTGTACTTGTAATTCCTCATCACGAGTGAGGCAAAAAGCAATAATAAAAGTATCCTGGTTGTAGCCCATGGATGTAGGTCAACCGACTGAGTCACGTAAATCCTTATGTTCTCGTGTTCGTTTATTTTCTACAGATTAATCGTTTGCACTACTAGAAAAATACCCCTATCTTGACACACATTTTATGACACGCGCTTAATAATGACACTCAAAAGGTGTGTCATAAAAAAATTGTCATGTTTTAAAAAAATTGGTTAATTAATGACATGCTTTTTTGTGTGTCAAGAATGCAGCGCCAAGAAATAGAAAACATGACGGTGTATAATTGTGAGTGTCATCTCTAGTGTCATGTTAATTTCACAAAAGTTAAATTTTCCTCCCATAAAAACCCTAAGTATAAAAACTAAAATTCCCTTCTTTCATCATTTATGCAGCCAAAATCCCTCATTCCCCTCTCTCACATCTTGATCTCTCTCTGCCCAGTATAAAGACTCTAGTGCTTTGCCTCTTCTTTCCCTGTTCTTGCTATCTGTAGGTGAAATTCATGGAGAAGCTCATTGTCGGACTTACGCCAGCGTCGGAGCTCACCGCCGAGGTAGGGTATTTATTTCTTGTTCACGTTATTCTAGGGTATGTGTGTTTTTCGCCTTGGAAAGTGGCTAGCATAAGGATCTAACTCAGATTATAAATTAATGACTTAATCATGCATCAGTGGAATGATATCGTAATAACCTTTTCTCTTTTCCCATGGTATCCCAAAGTTACAGCTTCTGCTGTGGATCACAATGAATAGATGTGGGTTGAATCAAGGTCATGCTTGGTACTGTCTGAAATGGGTTGGGTCGGATTTACCCACAAATATTTTTGTGTCTACTATTTTAAATACTTTATGGATTAATTAATTGATTTTGGACTAATCAGATGTTGTGATTATAAACATTTAAAGTTGAAGCATCAATTTATTTTCTTTTAATGACTGGTTACTTGCTAAGTAACAGTATTAAATGAAGCTATGTTGGTATGTGCAGTATGATTTAGTGCATATTGCAGCTGGTGATTTACTGAGAGCAGAAATTGCAGCAGGATCTGAAAATGGGAAGCAAGCAAAGGAATACATGGAGAAAGGGCAGCTGGTTCCAGATGAGATAGTTGTCATGGTAGGGCTCTTTGACTTTTTTGTTGACTTTTTAGAGCTTCTTAAATTGCTGACTTTTTTTCCTGGGTATAGATGGTTAAGGATCGTTTATCACAACCAGATTCTGCTGAAAAGGGTTGGCTTTTGGATGGATACCCAAGAAGCTCATCACAAGCTACTGCCCTTCAAGCCTATGGTTTTAAGCCCGACCTATCTATTCTTCTTGAAATGAGATGAGTTTTGTTATTTCCACTATTTGGATGGTTATTTGTAAATTTTTAGAGGTGGCAAAATAGGTGGATCATACAATCTTTGGTTTGAGTCGACAGTGTATTTAAAATACACGTATTTGTGACATCTTTAAAGAAATAACCTTTTACCATTTAGACGGGTCAAGTTTTTATGAAGTGTAGCAGTCCAGAATTTAAATTTGAATGGTGCAAATGGTTACCGTCGAAGTGCAATATTTTCTTTTGGAGGGCTATATCGGAGAGACTACTAACGAAGGTGGCTTTGGCTCATAGAAACATTCAAGTGACTGATTTAATCTGTCCTTTATGTGGTGAAAGAGAGGAAACAGCAGGTCATTTATTTACCGGTTGCGGAATAACGTGCAGTGTTTGGCAAGCTATAACGCAGTGGTGTCGCCTTCCAAATTTTTATGCTTTCGACACCAAAGATCTGTTGGATATTGACAACAACTCTGGGCGGGCTGCTGTCTATCGAGAAGTTGTTCAAGGTATAATTATTATCACTTGTTGGCGTATTTGGAAGGCTCGCAATGATTTTATTTTCAAAGCTAAGGAGCTGAATAGGGTGGAAATCTTTTCAGATGTAAAATCGTATGGCTTTTTGTGGTACAAACATAGGCGTAGGAATAGTGAATGTGATTGGGACTCTTGGTATAGATTTGCGTTGAAGTCAACCTAACTAAAGGAAGCAAATTGGTTAATAAAATATGGGTTACCTAATGTGAATGCTCTATGTTCATATTACTACATTATAATAACATGCCCCATTTATGTAGTTTACCCTTTGTTACCCTTCTTTTGAATGCAATGCAGGTATTATGTGATCAGAAAGCAAACTTTTCCATGTTGATGTCATTGTTATGGATGAGGTACGCTATCTAAATGATATGTCTTGGAGTACGGTTTGAGAAGGAGTGCGTTTTAATGCCTTAAATTTATTTTAGCATAACAAGTCGGTTGAGTGTAAATGTGTAATCTATACATGTGTTCACATGGTTGTAGGTAATTTATTAACAAGAGAAGTTCAACTTATATGCATAATGCATATTAGCAACAGTAGCATATCCATATGAATTCTGGTTGGATTAATTAGGTATGTTGCAGACCGGATCAATTCTTAATGTTTATGTTTTAAGCCTCAAATACCCATTAGAACGATGTAACAACGCTATGTTATCTGAAAATTGAGACGTAAATATATATACACATTATTTATACACAAATCCGAGTTCCTATGGTTTAGATTTTGATTTGTTTGTTTTCGGCTACCAACTGTTATGTACCAACTGTTTTCATCTTATTAATTTAATTGTGTCTCAGGTTGGGGGAGGAGTGGAGGCTTACTCGGATGCGGATATTGATTATGTTCGTGAAGAATGGTCGGGTTATGCCTCGATCTTCATTTTCAAGTTATGATCCGTATGTTTAGGCTTACTCATCGACTAATGTAATGTATTGATACAATGTTTTTGTAACCCTTTGTGGTAGGATTCGACATGATTGTAATGGGGTTTTTGGTAAATTTATTGTTTTTGTAATTATAAATATAAATTATATCCAGGGATATTATTCATTTTACAGAAAAAAAAAAATTTTAGGTAAAAAAACATGACACACAAAGTGAGTGTCATAAATTCATGTGTGTCATAAATGCATGTAAAAAAATGTCGTAAATGAGTGTCAAGAATGTATGTCATTAAAGAGTGTGTCATAAATGCGTGTCAAAAAAAGGTGTCATAAATGAGTGTCATGAACGCGTGTCATTAAAAGATGACACGCGCTTGCATGTCATACAAATTTAATGACATGTTCTTCCTTGACACTTTCCTGTGTGTCATAAACACCCTTTTATGACGCGCAATGCGCGTCAAGATAGGGGTATTTTTCTAGTAGTGTTGTGTGTGTTGCTTCCGCGTGGGTATACCTAACACTTTCTTTCTTTAAAATGTTGTACACTCAAACTACATATATATGTTAGTTTCTTTTCATATAATGTTTTACTATCAAAATCATATTTTAATTTTTGTTTTTATTTTGTAATACATATATATGTATCCCGATGTAATCCGGTCTCTTTATTTCATAAAATGCTGCACATTCAAACTACATATATGTTATAGGGATAGGCCGGTGTCCTTTCATGCATATACTATCAAGATAATGCAACTGTGGTGCTAAAAAAGTTCGTACACAATCATATTTATTTTTGAGGTAAATAACAACATGATGCATTACATGATTTAAACCCATACATTCATTTCAACCAAAACTACAGATGAAAGAATCTTGCAAAATGTGTTCTTGACTCTTCTTGATCACAAGCAACCCCTCAAACATAATGAACACTGAACAGTGAGATAAGGAAAACACATCACATCGGAATTAAAAACTTCATCAATATATAAATATTACCCACGACACATTGGCTTGCTAGCTAGCATGATCCCGGAGGGTTTTGGTGGCCTGCACCAGGGCTTGGTCCAGGACATGTTGGCCTGAAAGCTCGTGTCTCGTACTTTTTGTATCGATTGACCGTAAGCTGGGACACAGCTGGAGTCATAGGGGCAGGTGGCGACTCGATTGGCATTGGCGGAGGAAGGATTTTTCGCGCTTTTGATGCTTCTATTGAGTGTATATTGTATGGTATAAGTAACATAAGCACACAAAGACTTAACATGCCCATGATATGATAATGAGGGTATAACACTTCAAAGTTGAGTGCAAGGGATTATATATGCCAAAGCTCTTAAAACAAAGTATACAACATGAAGTTTGATTTGAAAAAAGAGTAATGCTATCAGTCACATTGGGTGTAATTTATATGCAATGTAAAGTGTTACACAACATGGTGTTATTTATTCAAAATTCATTGCCATTTGTTTTATTTTATTGATTTTTCCTAATCATGATTTTGAAGTATTTATTCTTTTCTAATTCAAATAAAGATTAGAAAACCCTTTGACGGTCTAAGTTTAGTACTATAAGTTGGTCTGATTGGGTTGCAAACCCTTTATATACGTTGTAAGTTGCTTTGACGATCCTCACTTTGAGGACGTATCCATTTTTTTTTAATGAAGTTCACAGTCAAAAAATAAAAATAAAGATTAGTTTCATAAATTTTAAAATTAATCTCATGGGCTGTTATTAATTAATATGCATAATAAATCTCGTCAAATAGTGTTTTTTCTTAGGGTGGATGGCGTGGTTCTAATTCCATCACATCCATCATGCTATCACATCCAATTTTCATGTGTCACCTCATTCCATCACATTTCATCACTAAATACATGGGGTGGTCATCACACCAATCACTAAACTTTTTTTTTTTTAAATAAACTATAAATTTTAATAAACTTGAAAGGGCGGGTGGGCTATGTTGGGTTTGAGATGCCTGGTGTGTAGGTTGTGGGGTTTGTGGTTCATCTTGACGAAACCTAGTCGGTTCACCTAAATTAGGCGAAACCTTTGGTCTAAACTTTCGCTTCATAGCCACAAATTTCTTGCTCGATCATTCCATTTTTTTGAAGCTTGAATATATTTTGATTGAGGTTTAGGTTATTTGATTGTTGGAGGTATTGATTTTGGTTGAAAATGAATAATATATATAGTATTTTGATTTTATTTTTTACCCCAAACCGTTGGCAACGTTCATTTTACCTCATCGATGGCTGTCACGGGAATTAATGGTTGCGCCCGTGATTAAATTGGGGGGGGGGGGGGTCGTGATGGTCACGGCCATCATGGAGTACCCCGCACACCCTTATATAAAAGTTTGTTAATGTATTTATTTATGTTATATGTTCCAACTTCCAATCATTGATTCTGAAGTACTTATTCTTTCCCTTATTCAGTGTTAAGTTGAAGTCTTTATTCATTCATAGGCTCATTAAGGAATACTTGTGTTAAAAATCGTAAAACATTGACACAAACATAAAATAACAGTAGTGTCATGTCGATTCCTCATGAATCTAATTCATAGTACCATCCATTGCCCACACTATTACAAAACTAGTAGAAGTGCTGTTTTTGCAACGGCAAAAAACTATTGGCGGAGTGTAACACCCCAAAGATATTCTTCGTCATAATACTTGGTTAGTCGAATTTAAAATATGTGTTTTATTCGGGTTAAATCCTGATGGACTAAATGCCTTGCTAAATTGCCTAGTGTAGACATTTATAGCTTATTATATTAACAAATCAAATTTGAGGGGCCAAACCTGGCCTAAGGCCAAACTAATAACCTTATTATTGGCAAAATGAAGAAAAGAGGAAAATCCTCTTCCTCTCTTCTCTGCATATCGACACACACAAACACACTAGACCTCAAGTTTCACACACAAGATGA
Organism: Ambrosia trifida; assembly: GCA_028751855.1. Lineage (NCBI taxonomy): Eukaryota > Viridiplantae > Streptophyta > Magnoliopsida > Asterales > Asteraceae > Ambrosia > Ambrosia trifida. The sequence continues at coordinate 4,704,953 of CM054128.1, forward strand.
ATCTTGCTAAAATCTGAAGAATTATTACATGCAATAGAGGAAATCCATCATCCAGAATCTTACAAGCTCTAAGGTAACCTTTGATTTCACTTATAAAATGATTTAGAGGTTTACGGAAAAGATGAACTTGGTGGGTTTTTGTTAATGGTCAAGAATTTGCAAGTCTAGTGGGTTATCTTTGTTATAGAGGATAACTTAATCATGTGTAATTAAGCATAATCTGAATTGAATCATAAAAATGAAATGTCAATGATGAGAGGTAGTGGGTTCATAGGAAATTGATGAAACTCATTATCTCAATCAATTGGAAAATATTGTGTGTGCAATTCTTGAAAGAAACCTGCTATGTGATAGATATCATAGATGGATAATGTGACACCCCAGGAAAATCCCACATCGGCCGTGGCCAGGAGAGATCCTTGGTTTATAAGTAATGTCTTGCCTCTTAAATCACCAACGCGTTTTGGGGCTTAATTTTAGTGGATGAGAGGAGAACTCCACAGTTAAGTGTGCTCAGGTGGGAGAAATTTCAGGATGGGTGACCTCCTGGGAAGTCTCCACTTGGGCAACCAAAAACAAATCCGTGAGCTCTAGATGGGCAAATCGGACAATATTGGTGATGAGAGAGGCGGGGTGTTACAGATGGTATCAGAGCCACTCCTGTGCCGTTCGGGATGGTGGGTGCACACCTCATCAGGGACGATGAGATTCTAACAGGGGGTGAATGTGACACCCCAGGAACACACCTCATCAGGGACGATTAGGGGTGCAAACGAGCCGAGCCGCTCGCGAGCTACTTGAACTCGGCTCGGTAAAAAGCTCGAAACGAGCCGAGCCTTATCGAGCTCGAGCCAAGCTTGAGCCTAAAACAAAGCTCGTTTATTTATCGAGCTCGAGCCTGGCGTATGAAACTCGTTAGGCTCGTCGAGCCTTATCGAGCCTATGTATAATATTAATTTTTTTTAATATTTAATCATATTTACCCCTCGTTTAAAGTTGTTAAGTTAACGAGCTCAAGCTCGAGCTTCACTTATCGAGCTCACGAGCCTAAACGAATTATTATTTATATTATTTTTATTTAATAAATTAACTAATAGATAACAAACGAGCCGAGCCCGAGCTCTTATAAGTTAATCGAGCTCGAGCTTGAGCCTGGTCGAGCTCGGGCTCGGCTCGGCTCGTTTGCACCCCTAGGGACGATGAGACTCTAACAGGGGGTGAATGTGACACCCCAGGAAAATCCCACATCGGCCGTGGCCAGGAGAGATCCTTGGTTCATAAGTAATGTCTTGCCTTTTAAATCACCAACGCGCTTTGGGGCTTAATTTTAATGGATGAGAGGAGAACTCCACAGTTAAGCGTGCTCAGGTGGGAGAAATTTCAGGATGGGTGACCTCTTGGGAAGTCTCCACTTGGGCAACCAAAAACAAATCCGTGAGCTCTAGATGGGCAAAGCGGACAATATTGGTGATGAGAGGGGGCGGGGTGTTACAAATAAGTTGATGATTTTGATCATAGATGGGGTTTATGATGCTTAGGATTGGGTTTGGTCTTATTGTTGAAGATAACGCCTATAAGGTGTTTAATGAAATGCCAAAATAAACTTGATCAAATATTGATATTGATACGTTCGGTGAAACAATTGTGTGGCTATGTAAATCATACCTAAGAACAAGTTTTGATCACCTAAGTGGATTACACGTATTAGGTGCGAATAAGGGTGGCTTTGGATAGGCATGGAGCCACGGATGCGAGACTAAGGAAGCTTGCTCGAGGTAAGTCACTCGATGACTCTAATCTCCTTTATATATTCAGGATATATATATCGTTAGTATGTTTATGGTTGTAGTCACTTGTTATACAAAAATTTGTGTTGAATACTTGCAATGTACTTGTGAAGAAATGAGTTGAGAGATTTTGATATGATAACAAGTTAGACAAATATGGATTTACCAAGAACTAGGTAGTCCAAAAGAACTCCTAGGATAACGTTTGCTTAGGAAATGAAGCCATGTTCGCGACTTGTACGAATGTGAATGAGTCTAAGCGACTGTAATGATATGCTAACCTTTAGAGACTCAAGTGGGTCAATTAGGTAAGAAAAGAGTCTAGAAAAGTGAACCAGAGAATAGGACCGAGGCACAAGAGATCCCGTGCGAATTTGTAGAGCCCAAGGCATCCTTATACATTCATAAATCAAGGTAAAAGAAATCCGAAGGGATGTAGAGGTCGAGGTAGTGAATTCGCAGCCTTAACCAAGCGTTAGGCTAGGAAAAAGCAGGAAATCAGCACCAGGAAGCAGTGAGCGGCCGCTCACTCCCATCACGCGACTGCTTGAAGCTTCTGATGACAAAGTGAGCAGCCCGCTTACTAGTGAGCGGCCGCTCACAGCCCCCAGTTTGGGGTTTTCAAGTGTTTTTCCGAGTTTAATGTTTATCTAGTACTAACTAACCTTATATGATGCTTGTGTGTCAGGTTGAAGGTATGATGAATGTCCAGATGGAAGATCAAGCTACCGAAACAAACCGAACGCGCTCTTTTGAACAACTTTTGTAGGAACTAAGTCGTATTGTAGTTTAGTTGAAACTAAATAACGTCGTTTCCGTTGTGTTTAATTCACTGTTAGTGACCTTGGTTGTTTTGGGAAACTAAACCTCATCCGTTTTGATTTGGGGATAAACATGTTTTGTATTAACTTGGTAGTTAATGACTAGTATTTAAATCATGTTTACACCCTCTTAGATTCGCTAATTGTAACAATTTAGGGATAGGGTCTTACACGGAGCAACACTATAAGTGTCCATGTCAACCGATACCCAGTGACAAACCCAAAAATCTTTTTCATGGGGAGCGAAAATTTTTTTAAGATTCATTTGTCTGTTGCTATATATATATATATATATATATATATAGGGGAAAGTTAATTTGAGAACACCTATATTTCGTGCGAACCGTGAGAACGGCATCTAAAACCATTCAAATTCAAAATTTCTTTTTACACTTGTCTTTATTACTAAAATACAATCCCAAAAACACAATTTACGCGTAAAAATTCAAACGTATACGGAAATAAATTGTTTTTACACATGTGTAAATTTACTGTTTGTACATGTGTAAACTGTTTCATTTACACATGTGTAAAAAGTTAATTTGAAAGTGTTTTTGCAAGAAAAGATGAATTATTTGAAAAGAAAATTCGTTTTTTAATGTTGTATTTTGATTATAATTAGTTTTGTATTGAAAAAAAATGATTTTGATTGGTTTTCTCACTTGTTCTCACGGTTCTCGCGATATATATATATATATATAGGGGAGGGTTATCTTGAGAACGCTAAATATCGCGAGAACCGTGAGAACAAGTGAGAAAACTAATCAAAATCATTTTTTTTTCAATACAAATCTAATTATAATTAAAATATAACATTAATAAATGAATTTTCTTTCCAAATAATTCATCTTTTCTTGCAAAAACACTTTCAAATTAACTTTTTACCCATGTGTAAATGAAACAGTTTACACATGTATAAACAGTAAATTTACACATGTGTAAAAACAAATTATTTTCGTATACGTTTGAATTTTTACGCGTAAATTGTGTTTTTGAGATTGTATTTTAGTAATAAAAACAAGTGTAAAAAGAAATTTTGAATTTGAATGGTTTTAGATGTCGTTCTCACGGTTCGCACGAAATATAGGTGTTCTCAAATTAACTTTCCCCTATATATATATATATATATATATAGGTAGAGGATCCGGTAGGAAAATTGTTTTGTATAGGAAGTGTAGGAAGTGTTTTCAACCGTTGGATTAAATCTGATTAAAACTTGAGATGATGGGTATTTTAGACTTTTTAACCATTTTATTAATTATATCAATCCCACATTTTTAGCAACTTCCTTTAGTGATTATGGAGATTTATTATCCTTAAATAACTAATTATTCTTCCTTTTCAACTTGATTCATAACATCTTCTTAATAAGTAGTGTTTTAACATGTTATGTAGTAATAAGTAATGTTTTAACATGTTATGTAGAACAAATATAAGAAAAAGTACCAACATAATAGTGACATATCAAATATCCAAAAAACACAATGTACCATCATCCATAACATATCCTAGATACAATCCAAAACATAAAGAAACAAATATTTATCCAAATCACAAAAGTAAAGTCACTTTTTTGCCATTGACGGCCCCAATCTTTTCACCAATTCGAACAAACGCGGTCTTTTCCATTTCTCTCCTTGTATCATCCGGTAACTGGTAATATTGAAACTATCCATTAGGCTCATGTTATCAATCACAAGTGTGTCATGCGTCATGAGGTTAAAACACATTAGGTAGAAATGGTTCGATTGTAGAATGGGCATGAAAATTAGATCGAACCCAATGATCGTATTATTCTCCGTCCCTTTCAAACATGATACCATATTTTCCTCAAAGTGTTTTATCCTCACCCTGACCGGCCCATCAAAATCCGCGTGTTCCTGTACACACATAAAAATAATAATCATTCCACATCAGCAATCTGTTTAACAGTTAATAATAACTAGTTTTTTACATAATTTTATCAACGAACGAAAACAGTAGTGTTTTACAGCAGACTAGAACAAGTAAGATGCAACAACATGATTCAAACAGCTATAATCCATCTATAGTTTTTTAAAACAAAATAGAACAAGTAGTGTTTATAAAATCATACCAACAACAAGATGTAACAGTACCACGCAAACAACATAACCCATTTATAGTGTTTTAAAACAGAATAGTGTTTTACAATAGAATAGTGTTTTACAACAGAATAGAACAAACAATATGCAGCATATAAACTCTCAACAAAATCCAAGAAACACTATTATCCCACCCAAATTGGATTTTAAATCACAATTAAAATCAGCATATAAACACTTTCAACATTATAAACAAAACACAAACATATGAACACTTTTCAAACAATATATAACACTTTCAACAAAATCCAAGAAACACTATCAAAACTAAAAACTGTAAATACCGTTTATTATAATTAAAACCCTATATACTGAATTCTAACTCAAAGCATATTCAAACTTACAGTGCAATAAACACTATTATTCCAACTTTCAGTAATATAAACACTATTAATCCAACTTTCAGTACTATAAACACTATTAAAACTAAAATAAAATAAAAAAACATATTATCCCACCAAATTGGATTTTGTAAACACTGGTAGGCCATAGATGAATTCGAGCGATGACATTGAAAAACCATAGCTGGATTTTTAAAACCGTGTATGGATTTTTAAAACACTGGTAGGCCCAGATCAGAAAAAAAAAAACCCAAACGCAAGCTATGGTTTTCCAAAAAAACCGAACAAAAACCATATTTATTCGTAGTGTATGGCAGTTTGCCACACTAAAATCTGATTTTAAAACTCAAACCTAAACTAAAATTGGATTTTAAAAACTCAAAACCTAAGCAAAATCTGTACCTGTCGGTGTAGCTGTAGGGTGTGGCGGTGTTTTATCTCCCTGCACGGTAGTCGGAGGTGGTTGCTGGCGTCGAAATAAAACACTGATTGGGTATTCTTGAGGTATCGGCGATTCTTGAGTTTTGTTGAGGGTTGATAGGTGTTGAAATAAAACACGAAATAAAACACTGATGAGAGACGATTTTGAATTGAGGATGATCGATTGGGTTTGAGTTTTAAAATAAAACATTGATGGTGGTGTACAATGAAGAAGAAGTAGCAGAGATTATGAAGATTTTGATGAGAGAAACATTATAAAGATTCTCAGGAGAGAGAATACGCGTGAATTAAGGAAGAAAATAAACTGTTTCTATATAAAACATAATAAAATGACATTTTTGCCCTCTTTTAAAACACTTATTAGACCATTATACCCTTTATTTTAAAGCACTTACTAAATTATATAGTGTTTATTTTAAGAATTATAAACTTTTGATCTAAGCCATCCATTTGTAGATCAAACGGTTGAAAACATTTCCTACACTTCCTACACAAAACTATTTTCTTACCGGAACCCTACCCTATATATATATATATATATATATATATATATATATATATATATATATATATATATATATATATTTCAGTCCATTCGGGTTGGGTCATATTGGGTGAAGAAATTCTTTCCATCATTGTATTTAACATGAATTTCACAATCATATTGGTGATTAGATTCGATCACAACTTATAACTTATAATTCCTAAGTATTAAAATAGTCAATGCTCTAAACTTCTAATATTAAAATAGTCAATGTTCTAAACTTCTAATACATATTAACTACTCGATAATAAAATACAATACGACACAATAACAAAGAAACCTTGTCATATGTTACATAACATATATAATAATAATAATAATAATAATAATAATAATAATAATAATAATAATAATAATAATAATAAAACATTGCCACTAGAATTTAAAAAAACACTTAATATAAATACCGTAGTTTACAAATAAAAAAATACCAATAATTGTTACTTATGAGTTTTCTTCTTTTGAAAACGTTGTTAGACTAATAATCTATAAACAAAACACAAACAAGTAATCAACAAGTTTTCATCTTTCAAAAACGTTTATTGACTAATAATCCATATTCAAATCACAAACAGGTAATCAACAATTAAACAATACCTAGAATTCAAATTTCACCAAAAACCTTAAACCTTAATGTAGCTATTTATTTTTTAACCTCTACTTTTTATAAATGTAAGCTGAATAAAACTACAAATTATATATATCTGTAAAACAAAAAAACCTCCAAATTAAAATACCAGATTAATTTTACAAGGTTTTTATTTTTCATGCATTTAAAACTAATACACAAGACTATTTATATTAGGAGTTAATAGCCAAAACAGTTCATGTGGTTTGGTGGTTTTTGCCAGTCCAGCCCAAAATCAAAATAATTACTTGAACAGTCCCTTTAGTTTCATGAAATGCGCCAAAACAGTCTAGTTACTTAACGGAGTTAACTCAACCTCGTTAAGTCAGGGGCAAAATTGCCCATTAACCTGTTTATCTTACAACCCTTCTTATTCCTACATAATATCCCCTAACCTAACCCCATCAACACAAACCGCCGTCACTTGCCTATACAAAACCACCCTCTCCATAACCACTAACCACCACATCACCGTCACATGACACCGTAACCCCACCACCCAATCCCTCATCATCACCTCCAGCAACAACCCATCCCCTAACCTAACCCCATCAAAACATTGTGGGTGTCAGTTACCATTAAAAAAATAAAACAAATAACTCGTTGATTAACTCTCTGATTACCATGAAGGTAACCAGATCGTTGAGCTTCAAAGAACTAAATGCTCTTGGAGAGTGCTTGACCATAGTCACGTCCACCTGCTAAAGCCAAAGGTACAATCACTATAAACAGAAACAGAGAGCAACTTCTACGATTCGGATAAATTTCGCCATTGTAGTTGAATATTAAGGAAAATCCCAAATGGGATATGTTAAATTGTCAATGTTGGTTTGGTTTATCAGTTTAATTGTATGATAAATCACTAATAATAGTGATGGAGAAAGTGATTCAGAACCATTTACTACCACTTATCAAAAAATTAAAGAGGGTGAATAGTGTCATATCAAATATAGAGATGAACAGTAACTTTTCTCTCTTCTCTACTCACAACCATTTACCATCACTTATCAAAAGATACAGATTTCACTCACATGAATACGTACCGATTGGCATGAACTTTTCATTACCCAATATGTACCCACATACCCCTTTAATAAAATATAGAGTTCATTAAAATTCATCATCTTCTCCGATCTCCATTACATCATCTGTACTAGGGGGTGAAAGATCATGAAGGAAGGAAAAGGGGCGAGACCCCCACCAATGGTGAACAAGAAGAAATTGGTTGGCGATTTTTCTTGCGACAAAGGTTTGTGGGGAGGAAAACTTCAGTGCATGTTGTATTGGGGTCTTGGAGAAGAAGAGGTCATATTTCCAAAACAAACCCTGTTGTATTTGATAATTTATATACTTAACTTTGTGGTACTTTGAATTGAATATATTTTGATAAGCCCTAAAAATAAACTAATTTAACTCGTTCTTATTATTATTACCGACTTAGGGGTTGTTTGGTTGATTAAGTGCTGAATTATTAAGATGGTCTGAATGATTAAGAGGTTCTGAATGGTTAAGAGCTGAATCATTCAGCGTCCCTTATTAGCTTAATGGTTCAGCAATTAATCATTCCATTCAGATGCTGAAACAAACAGTCTGAATGCTGAATGATTCAGACCTTAATGGTTAAGAGGCTGGTTAAGAGGCTACCAAACAACCCCTTACTGTTATTAACTTTTCTAATTAATAATAATATTATTAGTAATTATTATAAAAAATAATATCTAAATAAGTAATGTTTAAAAAATTAAATGAAGTAGTAAATAAATGTACTTGTAGTTTTTTTTCTTATTTTAATTGCACTTTGTTAAGTTTTATTGTTAATTTTATTTAATTACTTCTCCAACTTACTTTATATTAAGAATAAGATTTAAATATATAGGTAATGATTAAAACCTGATTGAGGTGTAATGAAAACTTGTGAAATCAAATCATGGGATAATGAAAAAAAAGTGGGTGAGAGTGGTCTAGTGACGTAACAGTAAAAAATATTAAAGTATAACACTTAGCCTACTTAGCCTACCCAGAAGGTTATAATGTTATTAATTTTAACATTCAACAAAGCCCGGTTACTCAGGTACACACTTATAGGAAAAGACTACCCACACCTCTGATCATAGCCAACGCTGGTGACTGGCCCGTCACTATTTATAGGGTAACCCACCGACCAAGGCCAATTTTGATAAAAACCTTTAGCTTACGCATAATATTTTGTTACGAACAAGACTTCAACTGACAACCTCCTTAAAGAAAGATTCCTAGAGACTTAGAACACAGTAAACACAAATAAGCATGTATTCTGTTGTCTACTAACTTGTTTGATATATAATATAATACATTTTGATCAACAAGTCAATCAAGCTACAGCAGTGAAGTGAACACATTGTGAGCTTCCATTAAAACCTAGTTTTTTTTTATTATATTTTATTATTCCTTACCTAAAAATAAGATTCTCTCTTGGTATATTCCCTCTTTGTTTGATGTTCAATTTGTTTGGCATTAAAACCCGTTTGATTCTCTAATTTTCTAATAGTGACAATAGTGCGTTTCAACTTTACTAGCCCACCTTCTATCATTGGTTCGTTGATGATGTCAAACTAAAACCACTTCATACTTTTACTTTCGAATTATATCATGCAACTAGATAATTTTAATAAAAGATGCACCAATTATTTATCATGCGACATGTCGAAGATCGTGAACCATCTTTAACTAATAACAATATAACATTATAACAACAATCTATACTACCATATAATGGGTTATGTGGATGGGTAAAATAGTCATTTGACATTTATTTACAAGGACAAAATTATAATCTTATTAAGTTGTAAAGACACATTTAATAAAACAATTAAATATCTATCGATTAATAATAGTAGATTAATAATATGACTACTTGACCAAGTTGATATTAATTGAAACACCAATTCACTCATTTCTATAACATTATATTTTTTGTTTGAATTCAAAGAGCAACCGAAGCTTTAAGATAATTCATTGAATTTAAAAAAAAAAAAAAAAAAACTATATGTGGCCAATTCGCATATCGACAAGAAAAAGAAATGGATGAAATGACCGCCATCGTAACCAACCACTCAGATTTGACACAATTATTACAATTGAATCATCGTTAAACCCATTTGATTAGCAATTCGTAACCGATCGGCGACAACTAAGTTTGAAACCCAAAACCCACACCACTAAACAACCTTCGTACCTCTCAGCTCTCACTATCTTTCTCTACAATTTACGACGGACATTCGGCAAGACGAAACCTACCATAAAAACCTCCGACCATACTTCAAGTCACCACGGTCCTTGAAACATACGGTCTGTGGTGGCAGACGAAGGTATGGCAGCGCCCGGTTTAGATCGTGGACCATGGTTCATACTGATCCGATCCAATGGACAAGATCGCCTTTGCAAGGGATCGGCTGTTAGCGTCCGGTTTACAATTCGACAAGAAGACGGTAGCTAGAAACCTAACTTGGCTTTTGTGCTTATTAATAATAAACCCATAGAGATGAATGTTTAATAGTATAATTAACACTACATTAATCGGAGTAAAAAAAATTAATCTGACATATTGGTTTATGGCGAATTGGGCTAGAAGATGCTAATTAATTTTGGGATGTCGTGTTTTCCTGTTACAACTTTTAGAAACACGATGTTCTTTAAATTCCAAGCATAATGCTTCGATGTTCTTATTTTTATCTATGTCGCGATTTAAATTTTACTCAAAACCGAGTTATAAGTAGTATTAAAATGCTACAGATATTTACAGTCCCGCTACATAGTGCGGGTTTCCCACTAGTATTTTATGATACAACACTCATCAACAATCAAAAATATATATTTTCTAAATCCCTAATAATCATGTTCTAATTATGTAAACACTAAGGGTCTGTTTGGTATGAGGTAATGGAATGAAAGAGGGAATGGAATGGAAGAGGTAATGGAATGGGAGAGGTAATGGAATAGATCATTACCATTACATGTCTTGTTTGGTTATCATGTAGGAATGGAATGAATTCTTACTTTGTGTTATTTGGTATGTAAGAAAAAACGAAAATATAAAATCGATGGTGAGTGGTGGGTGGCGGCAGTGACGGTGGTGGTGGGTGGCGGCAACGGTGGTGGTGGCAGTGGGCGATGGCGGTGACGATTTGTGGGTGGGCGACGACGGCAGTGGTGGGTTGCAGCGGTGACGGTGGGTGGTGGTGGCGATGATAGTGGTGGAGGCAGTGGGTGGCAGTGACGCAGGTGATGGTGGTGGTTGGACGGTGGTGACAATGGTTGGTTACGTCGATGGTAGCAATGGTTGTGGGTGGCGGCAATAGGCGGTGGTGGTTGGATGATGACAATGATGGTGGGTTGTAATAATAATAATAATAATAATAATAATAATAATATATTTGTTTCCATTCCTTGAAGGAATGAAAAAAAAACACCACCTTACCAAGGAATGGAAATCCTTAAAATGGAAGGAATCTCATTCCTTATGGAATGATCCATTCCATTACTACATGGTAACCAAACATGTTTAATTTCATTCTATGGGAATGATCTATTTCATTCCACCTTTGATTCATTCATACCAAACGCTACCTAATTTTATGATCTGTCGGTAAATTTTGTTAACCAGTGATTTACGCGTTTTATCCAAAAGAAAGAAAATCCAAGTCCATAACAGCCCAAGTGTGAAGAAATTGGGCTTGGATTATGACCAAGCCCATGGCATAGAAAAACTGAAAACAAGGTGCCAAGTGCCAGCCAGAGGTGCACAAATCAGGTTATAGGCCCAAACCAGTTCATATTCGGTCAAACACGGTCAACACATGTTTTTGGCTCAAACTAGTTTGGGTTGAAAGTTGAAACCACTTCATAGTGGGAAAAGGATCGTTTCGATTCCAAATTGATTTCGGTTTGACCCTAGAGTTCGGGTCGTGTTCTCTCAATCCGGTTTCCAAAACACTGGTTTAAAACCACAAGTGTTGGATCTGTATATGGTCGAATGCGGCCAAAATGTAAAATTCACATACATTCGTGTAAATAGTATGTTTCATAACACATTGCGACACGTGTTACTAGTGATTGACTTATTTAACTAGGTGATAACTATTTGTAATCGCGCTATTAAACAATCACAAATTCACAACATTATGCTCTATAGGAAGTATATACTCTGAAGATTACTGAACATCATTTTTACATGTAACCAGTTATTTTACGACCCATGAGACCGGTCTGTATCTAGTGAAGCTTTGATAGCAGATACAAGCAACATGAAGATAGTAACACAGAGCCTGAGAAACATAGTAAATCTGTAGTGGTTAGAATGGCTGCCTTGTTACTCTTTTCAAATAACCCGATTAGCAGAAGCATCACTATGACATGCCCAAGCTTTGTTTTCAGCTCGTTAATCGATTTTATTTCCAGCCATTTTGGTCTTTCCTGAAACATTGTCAACGAGTACAAAACATAAGCCATACAGAAAGATCTTAACAAATTCTGATTATCTAATTATTACAACTTCAAACACGTATTAATACCTTTAGAACGAATAGGCCAAAGAGATTAGATCTGCGAGTAGTTGATCCCTCCGAGCTTGTATCAAGATTGCTAATGAAAAGCTCATATAGACCCATGCCAAAAACCAACATGACAGTGCCCAATAGATACACATCTGGTTAACATATATATATATATGTATTACATCAAAGGCTCAAAAGATTAATTAGATGTTTATGTTTGGTTGTTGAAAACTTTACCAATGGCCTCCACTAGCTGGAAGATCCCTCTCCCTTGGTGCACAAAGTATTCTTGGAATGATGCCACAACATATGCACAACCCTGGGTACCATATAACACACAATCATAAATATTAACACCACAACAAATGATCCAATCACATATATGGTTATCACAAAAGGGTAAACCCAGTGCACGAGGCTTTGCATGTGTCCGGACAACTTGGCCCTCTTGTACATGCATCCTTACTAGGGGTGTCAGTCGTGTCGAGTTGATGGGTTAGCGGGTTTATAGATTGCAGGTTGGTTGGATGAAAGGTGCAACCTGAACCCGACCCATATTATTATTCGTGTCAACGATTTCAACCCTAACTCGCATGCACAATAATTCGGGTCAACCAGAGCATGACCCGTTTAACCCATATTTTTAAATGAGTCATACATGTTGATGAGTTATAAGCGGGTTGTTGGGTTGTAAGCGGTTTATCGATAAAGTGTTTAACGGTGAGTATGAATGTTACAAGTAAATAATATGGTGTGCTGAAATTAACCACGTAAATGGAAATCGAAAAAAATATAAAAGATTTTATTTTCTGAATACTCAAACGGGTTAATGGGACAATCCGTTTTGTATACGTGTCAACCCAAACCAGACCTATTTTTAATACAGGGTGACCTGAACCCGACCCGTTTTCTTAAACAGGCTGTGTTAGCCAACCCAAACCTGTTTTTTTTATGTCGGTTCTGCTTGAGTTTCGAATCGTGTCAAGAATTGGCACCCCTAATCCTTACCCAAACCCAGTGGCGGATATAGAAATGTTTTTCAGTAGTAACGTTTTTCATTTTTTTCATTTTAGTAGCAACGTTTTCCAAATTTCGTAAAAAAAACAAACAATTTTTTCACTAATTTTCCACTATGCGCGCGAAGTTGAGCCACAACGGACGCGACACCTGCTTCTTCATTAGGTTCGCCCCTGCCCAACCCGTGACCACCTGTTCAAATGGTAGCAACCTTACCCATGGGCGGTTCTTCACTAGGGCCAGACCGGCCTCAGCCCACCTAGTTTTCCGTTTCGTAGTGTAAATTTTACCAAAAATTTTCAAAAACTTTTATATGTATTAAGTTCGACCCTACCAGATTGAGCCCGGCCATACCAGGTTTTTCGTTCAAGATCCGCCACCCACTTCCCCCCCTAAAGATATGATGATCAATTAATCATGCTAGTACAAAAACTTTTAATACCTTAATGAAACAGAGAATTGATCCAATCAAAGATCCCATAACCGCCAAAAGAGCCAAGAATCGGCAGTTATAAATAACCTACACCAACAAATATATAATCTTCAACACAATCTATAATCCAATCCAATCAAACCATAAACAAATAAATAGAATATGAAAATATGACCTTTTCAATTGTTTCCTCCCAACCATGTGACTTCCCTGGAGAGGGTGATTTAAGAAACTTGCTAGAAGAAGCAACGTCGGCTGGTGTAGCGGCTAAATGGGTGTCATGTGTAGAGCTGGTGGCCATACATGTAGTAACCGCTAATCTAACACCAGGTGGCCGGTAACGGCCATAGACCCAAGTAAGGCTAGAAGTGGACTTGGGTGGGGTGAAAAGGATTGGTGTTGAGGTCAGTAATCTTAGAGGTTTCATGGCTGAATTGGGTTGAATTTGTGATCGGAGGATTGAAGAGAAAAGCAAGTTGAAAGTAATCAAGTGAACAGTTGAAGAGAAATACGTAAGTGTCAGTTTAGGTGTGGTTGTGTTGTGTCATGTTGGTGATGATTGAGAGAGAGTATGGAAAATGGGTACACGACTAGCCACCACATTGAGATTCTCTCTCTATCTTTGTTTAAAAATATCTTCTACAACCATTGTTTTTTTAACGGCCAATAAATCAATTTTGATTTTTCACGAAGTGCCCACCGAATAAAGGAGTATTCTGAGAGTAACTCAGATCCATCAATAATTTTACATCAGTTATCAGGGAAAACTCGTCACCCGAAGGCCCACTGTCATAAAACCTAGCCCACCTGCAGCATTTTAGTGCCGGCAGGACTCGAACTTCCCACCTCCCATAAGGAAAGCAAGAAAGGTGCCACTCCATCATAAAGGGAATTAGCTACAACCACTGTTTTTAGTTTGAATAATAATAACGGTTTATTTAACGTACAAAGAACCTAGTCCAAATATGTGACAATATATCAAAAATCAATTAATCATGTCTACTTGTCTAGATATTTGTAATATTCTCTCTTTTTTTTTTAACGGCTTCAGGGATTTTCATTAAAAAAAAAAGGACATAGCTTGCAAGTTGCAAGCAGATAAAAAAAATGGCTTCGTTCTTGGCCCATCAAGTAAGTAATCTCACTTCTCGTCCATATGTTTGACATTTATGATTTATCAATTAACATTTGTCATCTAGTTACTATGTAGGATATGGGTCACGATTTTATTAAAATAATATTAATAAAATAATAAAGATACTCTCTTTATACAATTTGGAAAATGGTAGTACACACTGTATACAAATCCAAACAAAAATAAAATGAAATACAACAAATGTAAAGTATCCGATTCATACAAAGTCTTCAATAATGTCTTTGAGCCTGTCTAAAATGATTTAACCAAGATCTTCAAAAATCAAGTCTTCAACAAGGTCTTCTTATAGTTCTCCATGGCTGCAAGAATGAACAAACTAATGTTGACGGTTGTGGCTGAGGCACGTGTTCAACACGCTTCCCTTAAAACAGATTTTGCGCCTCTACTAAAGACAACGCGTCTGTCTCCCAGGGTACAACAACCGAAGCAGTCTGTACTGCCGGAGAAGGCTACGCGCCCGAGGTTACACCAGGTAAATTGTAGTGTTAGAACTTATGGAATTTGGTAGAAAGTATTCATCTCTATGTACTCAACATATCAAGAACCCTTCATGTATTCAAGTATGTTATTTTCTCTAGTATCAAATAAGGCATATAGCCTACTATTTATACAAGAGTTGAGGATGAGTGAAGAGTCTTTCTCTTTAATTAGAGACTTAATTACTCTAATAAAAGTTAATCAAGTGAAATCAAAAACTCTACTAAGAGTTTTCCTTCAATTCACATTATGAATACATTAATTAATAAATTTTGTTAATTAAATATCCATTCAAAATATTAAAAATTCCAACAGTAAATTTAGGGCGAGGTGGTAGACTCAAGCATCTTGTATCGGTATTGGGGTCTGGTATTTGGTATTTGAGTCAAGTGGCGAAGCTTGACCCGAAACTTCGGGGGGTCGGAAATCACTAGTTTTGGGGGGTCGAAACCGTATATACCAAAAAATTTCTATGCGAATACTATATAATCGGAACTTCTGAGCGAAAATTCGGAGGGAGAGGGGAGGGGTCGGTCGCCCTCCCCGCCCCTTAAGAGTTGCGTCACTGTTTGAGTCTAGTATTTGATACTCATTTTTTAATATATAAAAAGTGGCCCTGAAAAAGAAAAAGAAAACTTTAACATAAAACAAAATATATAGCTCACTTGTATAAAAAAAACAAAAATTGTTAGAGAGAATATTAATTTTTCATTTCTTATGTCATTTATTTTCTAAATTTGTTACACCCTCTGCCTTTTAGCCTAACTCCGTTAAAAAACTTGGTTAACTTATTTACACTTTTAGCCCTCATAGTTTCAACATCACAATTCAAGCCTTTCGAACCCTAACCATTGAACCCACTTCAATTCATCTCGAATTCGACCACGGCAATTAACTAAATCATAGGGCTATTATAGAACATCAAATTCCGATCAAAACCATGTATAATAATCGTACTGACCTGATCGTTTCTAAATTTGCTACACCCTCTACCTTTTAGCCTAACTCCGTTAAAAAACTTGGTTAACTTATTTACATTTTTAGCCCTCATAGTTTCAACATCCCAATTCAAGCCTTTCGAACCCTAACCATTGAACCCACTTCAATTCATCTCGAATTCGACTGCGGCATTTAACTAAATCATAGGACTATTATAGAACATCAAATTCCGATCAAAACCATGTATAATAATCGTACTGACCTGATCGTTTTTTAGGCAAAATCGAACGATTAAAATTGTGACAGGTTCATCTTGTTCTTCGAATTTCGAACGATTTGGTGGATATTTATGGTATACTTTTGCATAGAAAATGGTCGACTAAGGCATAAGATGTTATAATAGGTTTCAAGTTATGGTATAGAGGCTCGATTTGCAAGTAGGGTTTTATACGTTTAAAGAATTGGTCATTTGGATGACGACCTGGAACCTCTAACATTTAATATTGGAATGTATGGTGTGATTTAGAGTTGCAAACACGTGGGTTGGTCCAGATTCAAGTTTGGGTGCGGTTTGGAGGTGTAAGATCCGTTTTTGTCAACGCGGGTCAAGTTCAGTTCGGGTTTTTGACCCGTTTTGCGATCCGGTTTGAATCGGTTAGATTTGATATAAGTTTTTAACAAGTTTCAGTCAGGTTTCGTGTTTGCCGGGTTATGTTTGACGTGAATTCGCTTAACTTCGGTTATATATATGTGTATGTTTATATATAAATAAGTTTTTATAAAAACAAAATATGTTTTTAACTTCGGTTATATATGTGTGTGTGTTTATATATAAAATAAGTTTTTATAAAAACAAAATATGTTTTTCATCAATCATTTTACTTCCAAATTATGGTTTTGATCGGAATTTAATGTAGTTTAAAAGCCCTATGATTTTGTTTCATGTCGTGCTTAGTTTCGTCGATTGATTTGGGGTTAAGGCTTAGGGAAACTATAAATGCTAAAAGTGTAAATTTAGAAAATAAAGTTAACCAAGTATTTAACAAAGTTAGGCTAAAGGACAGATGATGTAGCAAATTGAGAAAATAAATGATAGAATGAATGAAAAAAATGCAATTTTTCTAATAACTAAAAGACAATCCGTGTAATTATTTCAAATTGTTATGACATGACTGTAGTTAATACAACTCTAGGGAGTTTTTTTTAGTGGCTTGTTGCATTAGCATCTATGTTCTCTACAACTTTATTTAAAAGCTTAAAAATAAAAAGAAACAATTAAAAAGGTTATAAGTTATAAAACTAAAATGTTATTAATTTTTAATAAACTAAATTCATAAAGATAAAGAAAGCTTTCTAGCTTGTAGTTCTGTTTCTTACTATAGAAATGAAGAAAGACTTCTAGGAGATATGGTTGATTTTGTCTGACCAAGAAGGTATGGGTTCTATTACGATAAAACTAGTTGGATAAAAGGAAACCATGTTTTTTTTTGAACGATTAACTCAAGTATTGCCGGGTACTTTGTACGCGGCCCCCAATGGCCGAAAGGGGCCCCAGACGACCTCTAGTCCGTACGGACAGAGCCCTTCGGCCCACCCGTCTCCTGTTCCAAGGAAAACCCGGCCCACAAACCCGCCCGAAGGCACGACGGTAGTGAACCGGTAAAACCTGGAGGGATCAGGAGTCGAACCCATGACCACAAGGGTCAAGGGTCTCTCCATCACTTCCCAACCACCTACCCCACCACAAGGGTGGGGGTATCCATCACATGCCTCCCGTGGGAATTGAACCCGACTCCCCCAAAGAGAGAACCGGTCCTTTTACCACTAGGCCACATGATCAGGATAGGAAACCATGTTTTTAAACGTAGAATAAAAAATTTATAAGTTAAAACCTCACGAAAAATAAATGAAATCGGTTTCATTTTTAAATTGTAAAATTACACTACTGATGAACAGTGATTTCATTTTAGAAGGCTAATGAACAGTGATTTCATTTTATGCCTTTTTTTTTGTTTTTTTTTTTTTGAACTTTGTATTTGAATAAGTGCTATTAAGCGGGATGGATTAACATCTTATGTCAGTGGTGGAGTGGCTGTAGACAACGTTTGTGAAGCAAGTGATTGGGGTTTGAAACCTGTTGTCCCCGTGTTTAACTCTATTATTACATATAATTTACAGGTTTTCATCCAAATCATTTTACTTTAACTCGCAGCTCTTCATAGCGATTGTACACGTTCTTAAACACTGGTCAGCACTCAACTACATGATATGCTTTGTTATTTTGATTCTATGCATGTGTTGTTTTACATACCATTATTGGTCTCCTTAAGATGAAAATGTGTTTTGTTTATCTGTTTTTTTACTTTTTTTTTCGTTATTTTAAGTCTAAATTTACAGATTTTTTTTTATATATGTGTTTTACATGTTTTTGTTGGTCTAGCTTTTTTTTTTTTTTTTTTTTTTGGGTTGTCATTTTATCAAGTAAAAATTTAAAGGATTTATGGTTTTATATGTTGTTGTGCTTTATTTGTTTCTTTAAACATCTGATTTGTGGATTTTGTTGTGACTATTTCTTATATCATGCATGGCTTGCATGTTGTTGATAGTTTTAGGCTTCGTTTTGTTTATGTTCTTTGTTTCTAATGTTGATGTGTGTTTTGTTGTGATATCGCCTTGCTTATGCAGGTACGCCTGTGTTTGGTTATTAGGGTTGTTGATAATGTTAATTTTTCTGAAGTCTTCATAAAGTTGTAAATGTGTTCTTTAGTTGGTCGTTTGTCTGAAAAAGAAGGCGTTCATGCAAATATAACACGCAGGCACATATGTGGAAATGCTGTTTGTCGTTTGTGTAGCTGACTGATGATTTATAATGATTTCCAGTTTATATTTATCTATACTTCTATACTACATTATAAAGGAGGAGAGATGGTTAAAATAGTCACTTCATGTCAATTTTAAGATGACATACAAAAGGTCACAAGGTAAACAACTATCCTTTTGTCAAATCCTTCCCTTTATGCCCCTATGTGCAACATTTGATTACAATTGTACAAATGACTAATGCAAGTCATTAACTTTGCTTAATGAACCAAATATATAAAGGAGGAGAGATGGTTAAAATAGTCACTTCATGTCAATTTTAAGATGACATACAAAAGGTCACAAGGTAAACAACTATCTTTTTGTCAAATCCTTCCCTTTATGCCCCTATGTGCAACATTTGATTACAATTGTACAAATGACTAATGCAAGTCATTAACTTTGCTTAATGAACCAAATAAGAAATTGATGGTTATGTCTAACATATTAATGGCCAATAAACCATTAAAGGTATATTCATAACCTTACCACTTTATCAAAATGTGTATATACAATACATCTTGATGATTATTTTGTGTGGCATGTATAACTATGTGGAAGTTTCATCATGGCATTAATTTTTTTTGTGTGCTATATTTGGAGCACTCACCTCCACTTTATCATGCTTATTTTGCAATGACGGTATCACACCACGGGTAATCTCTTCCGTGATGCTCGCTCGTTTGACGTTTCAGCCTATTTTTAACTAGCAAGTTTTATATTTTATTAAACACTCTTCTAGACTGGTGTGGGGATGTTTAAATGCTCGTGTATTGCAAGGGCTGGGCCCAATAAGGATTCTAAACATAAATCAAGATTTCAATAGGCGTTCCTAAAATATTAAAATGTCCAATACCTAGTCCCAGGCCCAACTTTATCATGCTTTCTTAAATTAAGTGTTACATGAAAACCCTAATAGGTGAAGAAAAAAACAATTACAAAATAACATAAACTAGTTGAATTAAGGATGAAACATAGTCATCAATTAAAGAATACGATACTTTTCCCAAAACACATGTTTAAACTCAACTAGTTAACCAAGATGTTTGTAAGTCGCACACCATCTTTTTCTTTCTCAACACGTGACATGATTGTATACCTTTTAACATGAATTAAGGAGACAACATATTCCAAACTTGTTCAAAAGTACATACATATATATACTCATCTATCACGACAATATTTTACATAACATAGAACGTAAGTTACGCCACCTCATCATGCCATCCGACCATCCTTCGGCCTCCGATGAGCGATCCATCGACATCGGTGGCCGAACCTACCAGCTTTACTGGTGTTACCAATGCCATCAAACCGTAAGAATCGCATCCGATAACCAACCAATCATGTGTCCTAGGTGTTTAGGCCAGTTTGTCTACGAAATCGATGTTACTAGGCCAAGGCTTGTGGTCGAATTCACTGAATTCGACCCCTCGCCCGAAGCCCGTTTATTTGAAGCACTCTCGCTTATGCTCGATTCTAATGTTCCACAAACTAACCGGCGCCGAGAAAGGTTTACCGACATCGGAATCCAACCACCCTGGAGGCGTAGGATTGGTTCAAACACGCGGTTTGATGACATGGACGGGTGGGGTCCGGGTTCCGGAATTTTAGCCCGTCCAAGGTCACGTTCTTGGGTTATTCTTACCCCAAATAACCTCCCTAGAGTTGGAAGCAATAATAATGATAATGATAGTGATAACGATAACGAAGGTAGGGTACCAAGAGGGGTTGATCCGCGAAACTATTACGCGGGAGCGGGATTACACGAACTGATCGAAGAATTAACGCAAAACGACCGACCCGGTCCCCTACCGGCCCCCGATTCGGCTATCAACGCATTACCAAACGTTAAAATCACGCAAGCACATCTTCTAAACGACTCACAATCATGTGCTGTTTGCATGGAGGAGTTTAGAGTTGGTGGAGAAGCAAAGGAGTTACCATGCAACCATATTTTTCACTCAAATTGTATCGTCCCATGGTTAAGGCTCCATAACTCTTGTCCCATTTGCCGGACCGAGATTCCGGTGCCTACGGTTAGCACCGACGGCTCTGATGATTCTTCTGATGGTTGGATTGATTCATCGGTTGATAGTAGGGGTAGGCGACGACGAAGGCGGTGTTTGAGGTGGAGACAGTTAGCATCCATATGGCCGTTTCGGCCTAGGTATCGACCTCTTCGTTCGGATGGTGTTGTTAACATTACGAGTCATGAAGAAGAGTCGAGGGTTAACTCGTGCAGCATTCTTTAGGTAGTAATGATCGATAATATAATGTTGTGGATTGCCAAAATCAGTCATTGTTATTTATTTAATGGTAATGATATATTGATTAAAGTTGAGTGTGTTGCAATATGCCAATATGTTAACGTGACAATAGTATGGATTACCAACTTAATTTCTATGGATTTTCGTCCTTCAAAATAATATGTTGTATAGAATGTATGTATAATACTAGTTTAAAAACAGCATCGAGCATGTATTCTTCTAAAATTGTAAATGTCTCTTTCTTAGAGGATGAAAATCTTCATCACACCTAGTGTGGTTAAGGTTTTTTTTTTTTTTTTTTTTTTTTTTTTTTTTTTTTGCATCTTTATCGGTTGATTGATTTTTTATGGGTGAGTAACTCAACAATAAGAACATCTCCAACTCAGTTATGCCCTTCCTTGCCCTTCCACCGCTGCTCGCTGCCACGTCCCCTTGCCAATCCTCCCTCTCTTTTCTCTTCCACGGGCACCCTCCACTTCTCTCTTTTCTCTTCCACGGGCACCCTCCACTTCTCTCTTCTCTCCCTCTCACAACAACCCCACGGTCCATCCGCAGACGCGCCCTTCTGCATGAGCTGCACCTACAACCTCTCTCATCCACGTCCTTTAGTTGTTGTTTCTCTCCTCCAGTTATGTTGCCACGTCTGAACAGGCAGCAGTTCAAAAATAGCGTTGTAGATGGTCTAACATTAATTTATTGTTTTGTTTTAAGCTCCATAAATTATAAAGGGGTTGTTTAAGCAACCTTTAGGCCAGTAAATTCGAGTCATTAAGATGTTTGATTGTTTAAAAGATTCTTGAATATTAAATGGTTGACTTAGCTCAGCCTTACTACTTAATAGATTAGGTGGTTGAGAGTTATAAGCACAAGTGAATGAATAGAGGAACAAAAATTTTATTCAACGTCATTTTGAAATTTATTTTAATAATTTTAATATTATTTTAATAATTTTGTGAAAATAACTTTAAAAATGACGAAATGTTAATCATGCGTGGTCACGTTGACATAGCCAAAAGACACATGATGTGGGTTATTTTCAAAATTTGGCTAAAAAACCTTTCAATGTGTCATAAAACCTTAGTAAATGTATGACGCGTTACAAATACCTTGCGGGATTAAACCGTTTACCTGCTACAAATACCTTATGATTCCATTTGCTAATTCTTGGCAATGCATACCCTTACCATTATACTTACCTGTTGGTATAGAAGTCAACAAACTACCGAGTTCAAATTGTGATAACATCAATATTTGACCCGAATGACCCATTGGTCATAATAACGCCCTTTTTTTTCCAATTGTTGGTCGAACTTATCCATGCCATTTCTAAGATAACCCGTATACTATTTCTATTTGAAGTAATCTGGTTATTTATTTAACTATGATAGGGTTACTCGCCCGGTTTCCCACAATGACCCATATGGTACCCTTGACCATTTTCCTTTTTTTCTTGTTATAATCAAGAGTCCAACTTTCGCTTGTCATTTAAAAATTGCCGCTTAATCTTAATGAAATCTCTAGGTTACTTATCTATCCAAAAACCAGATTTTTCACCTAATTACTCATTTGACATGTTTGGTCCATTTTGTCCTTAATTTCATAAAAGAAACGAGTTTTATAGAGTTAGTATTCTAATAGTTTTATGTATTTATTTATTTACTAGCTGATTACCCGGGAGGGTCTCGGGGTTGAAAAATCTAATTTTACGTGATAACCTATTGCAAATGGCTCAAGTTAACTAACCACAAAATCTCTTAATCATTGCATGTTCATAGTATTATAATCAGTAATAACTCATATTCCTAAATCTAAAACTTAATCAGTAATCATCTAAAGAATCACTTATGTAAGCTGCAACTATTTAAAAACTCATCACATCTCTCTAATTTCTCACATTCTAATGGCTCTTATAATTCCTAACCTAATCAACTAAACAAACACTTAAGTTGGAAGTTGTAACCATTGCATCTCATTATGCCACGTGGCTTAATCAAGAGATGGTTGAGGCCACAATTGAACGCCACATCAGCAACTATCAATTATTCCTGGGAGCGTCCCGGGGTTGAAAAATATAACCATTCTAATAATACTAATACTAATAGTAATAATTATTACTCTTGTAATTAAATAAATAAAAAAATTACCTTGCTATAAGCTGACACCATGTGTTGCAGTGTTGCGCGATTCTTTCTCCTAGCTTCTCTTGATGAAATATACCTAGTAAATTCCAATGATAACATGGCGATTGGGCTGATTTTCAACATCGTAGATAAGAACCTGATTTAAAAGAAAAAACATGATTAATGAATAACATGAACACTTTGTGTGTTTTTTTCTGTATGAACGAAACCCCACAAAAAATAGTCGATTTTTTCTCCGTTTTTTATATAGCACTATGGTACTCGTTGGAAAGATAATAAAACGCTCGTTAATTTGGTGTAATTTTTTTCTTTAAAAAATCCCGTATATAAAAGATATAAACGTTTAAAAATTATGGGAGGAAATATGAGAGATAAAATTTTAAATTTATTTTTAAATTATTTTTTCCTAAAATAACTCAATTTAATTAAAAAAGGAAATAATTCAAAAACACCAAAAACACTCAATTATTAAGCCACGTGGCACTCTCAAAGGAAGGTTGAGGCTTCCATTGCACGTCACGTCAGCATATACGTTTTCTTTTATATATATTATTAATAGATTTTTGTAGGGAAATCTAATCATTTTACACAAACTTACTGAGAAACTTAACCCTCATCCAAATAAGAGACCATCTACGCTATAAAAACCAAACACTATGTATCATATTGTAGTTTAGAAAGTTGAGGACCAAACATGCAATTTTTGCAAAGCATAACTTAGTTTTACAACCAAAAACCCTATTTTTATACCATGTATGTGGCTCGTATATGTGTATACAACTTGTATACATATATTCTAGTCGTATACCAATATGGAACATCATAGTGCATTTGGTTTTCCGTACCGCATACAAGACGGTGGTATACAAAATAGAATAGGTTAGGAAGATATTATGAGCATGTTTGGCTCTCCAATTTTGCTTTTATAACTTCTTCAAGAAGTCAAAAGTAAAAAAAAAGTGTTTGGGTAATGGTTTGAAAAGAAAGTATAAGATAGAAGGTATTCTTAACGTGAGAAGTGTAGGAAGCCACCACAGATTGACACGTGTAAACCATGGTTAACTCTAACTAACTCATATCATCTGGTTCACAATTCATGAAAGCTCGAAAGAAAAACTCCTCCAATCAACTACTGTATCATATACCACAAATCCAAATCACAATTAAAACCTCAGTGAAACCCTAGATCTGATCGAGAAAGCAGAAACAAGAGCACAATTGAATAAACAAGGCGATTCAAGGACCCGACTCGATTACAAATCGGTTTGGCATATGCAACCCATAAACATTAACGCTTAAATCAGGTTCTTGTTTTGTTTCTGAAACAATGATGTTGAAAGTAGTAGGCCTTGCTCCGGCGATCGAATTAAACATAAAAATTAGGTTAAAAGAAGTTGCAGAAGAAAAAGAAGAAGTTGGTGATAACAGAGTGTTTTGGACGCACCTTGTAAATGTTTAGACGCACTTGATGTAAAATTTAAACGCACGTTGTAAAATGTTTAGACGCGCGTTGTAAATACCCATGTATATAAACGCACTCAATTCTTCATAACATGCGTCTGAATTCTTCATAACGTGCGTCCAAAACCTTAATACGTGCGTTTGAAACAATAAACGTGTGTTTGTTTTATTCAACCAAACAATTTTAAACGCATAACATGCGTATGAAAGTATGTATGTGTGCGTCTAAGACACTCTGTTATCCCAACTTCCTCTTTTTCTTCTGCAACTTACGTTTAACCTAATTTTTTTATGTTTAACCTTTCTTCTAGAAATACAATCGAAAGTATTTCACAAATATAACGAGCGTTTATTCATTATCATACGTTTATCGTGTCATTTAATCGTCTACGTATACAATCCTCTGTTTTTTTATTCAAACTCTGTTATAACGTTTAATTGATTTTTTATTTGTTTCTTCGATTGTGTAATATCTCAAAATGTTTAATCGATTTGAAATCCTGTAAATTAATCTTCGGTTAACTCTATGTTGAAATAAAAAAAAATTGTAAACGTTTTTTTTCTAATATACCCCTGATTAGATACTGCTGACCATGATTAGGGTTGTTAATTACCATCATGCCACCACCTATAATCTAAGGGCTGGGAATGCTTCTTACGCTTCTCACATTAAGGTTAATATGTACGTTATCTCTTTCCATGGTTTGGAAAGGAGCTTTTAGAAGTTTTTGTGCTTTGAAAAAAAAGAAAAGTCATAAGTTAAAAATTATAACTTTTGGAAAGGAGAAATGTGGTAGAAGAAGGAGAAAGGAGATAAGAAGATGGACGCCCAAACCAGGGCCGGCCCAAGCCCAATTATTTTGAGGCTAGGGCTTTGGGCCCCCAAATTATTAGGGCCCCATTAACTTGAAAAACAAACAAATATTTTTAATATTAGATATATATTCTGTTAACTATATGAAAGTGTTGGTTTAGTCCAGTGGTAATAATCCACTTTTTGTTCAGCGTAGATCTGGGTTCGAATCCCATGATCTACAAATTGTTAATAATCCATTTTCTTAATTATCTGCAAGAATTCAAAGCTTCATGTTCATTAAACTTTCTTTTCCTATTTATTTATTTTTTCTAACTTTTAGGTTTAAACTTGACAAGCATAGACTAGACTATACAATAAAACCAAAGCATTGTTTTTTTTTTTTTTTTTCAATTTATTCAGCTTTCAATAAATAAATCATCAATATTTTACTTAAACATTGTTTTTTTTTTTCATCTACTCATGCTTGAATAACAAATTCACTAATATTTTAGCTACACATTGGTTGGTATACTAGAGCATTATTTTTACAAATATTAATATAATTTGTGTTGTGTTTTGTCTAATTTGACGTGAGGTTGCTATTTATTTAGATTATTTTAAAGAAGAAGAATAAACCAAAGGCAATTAGATGTATGTAATACGAGAGTATAGTTATTTGTGGCCCTCATGTTTTTCATTTGATACAAATCCGATGCTATCATATTTTGACAATTTTATTTGATAGAAACGCCACTTAGTTTATAAATTTACTAAGTGCTTTTTATTAATTTATTCTTATTAATTTTCATCCTAACTAAAAACTGAAAATATGTATAAAATAAATTGGAGGGCCCAAAATTTTATTTCGCTTTAGGCCCCTAAAGCGGTTGAGCCGGCCCTGGCCCAAACATACCCAGTGTAGGTGTAGACACATCTGATGATATATAGAACATACAACAAGCACTCAAGCAGCAGTTACAAACCCAAGTTTGACTGTTTGTATCAGGGACAATCCCGTCAATTCACTCAAACGGAATCCCGTTCTCCCAACAATCAACCACCTGTTGCTGCGTCATAAATTCTCCACGAGGGACGTTCTATGCCTCCTCCACGTGTCCCCTTCTCATTGGTTTGTTTACCCTCTAAATAACCTTACTGAAAGATAGGGTTTTCTCCATCTGGAAAATCAAATTGTTTACCAGATCTGTTAATTCTATATCTATATCTATCTATATATATACACACATACCAGATTTTGTGTCAGTTTCGTTGTTACGGCTGTTTCTGATTCGCTTGGTGCAGGTCGGGACTCGCGTTTTTGCGATCCGGATTCATTCTGTGTCCCGCCGTGCATCAAGTGAATCCGAAACCGCTGTAAATGTTTGTTACCAAATACATAGGTGGGTGGATGGTTCAGATCTTTCATTTGGATTCCACTAAGGTTGATTTTATTATTAATTTTTATTATGCTATATTGAATTTGTTTAGTGTTATAGACACACACATATTGATTTTTTAATATCATTAGTAATAGTAATACAATCTTTTTTTTTAAATGGCTAGATCAAGTGACAACGCACATTGAGAACCCACAAGATCCGAGTTCAATACGGGTCGATCTCCTATGATTCCAGAGAATCTTAGCCTCCTCTCGGCGTAGGAGCATGGATCGAACCCTGCCGTCTTTCGTTATTCTTGCCACAAGCGTGGTTTGAACTTAGTACCTCTCACTGGCCTCACAATTATGTTATATGGTTAAAAGATATTGTCTATTTGACAGTCATTTAAATCTCTATAACATTGGTATGTTAATTGTTAAATGCATTTTTTTTTGTTTATTTTTTTGCATTGTAATTATATTAAACCAAAGACAGCCAATTACAAGTGATACGTAGGTAAACGGGCCACAAGTTGCGCCGCTACCCCTTTTTGTATTGCAAAACCTACTCTATTGAAAATAAAACATTGGCCCTTAGCAGCTGGGGAATTACTTTGCACAACTTTCTTCACGCGATCGAGGAGCTTGATTGCTTGCGGGGCCAGCGCTCCAAAAGTATCAAAAGCGAAGGGCACAAACACATGCTGGTTCTCTAGATAAGCCACTTCATGTTTATCCACTTTTTTGCTCTCGGCTTTCAAAACTGCCTGCCCAGCCACAAAACCCGAATCCCGGAGTCCCACCAATAGGGATACCCCAGTAATTGTTTGAAACTATAATGTGCTTGTGTATGCATCCTTAAATTGATGGGAGAAGGATTCATAATCATATGGTAGTCAGTCATGATTATTTGTTCATTCATGTTGTTATTAATTTTTTTAACAACAAGGGTCCGGACACCGAGGATCACCCTTCCGCCTTGAAAAGTTATGGGGCTGTCACTCAACCAGAAGGCGCGGTGGTATTCATGTTCTTATGATACATAGTTATTGCTGTTGCATGTGCATTTAATAGAATAAGTCTACTTTTAATCTATCTGTTGATGGTTTGCTGGCTCATCCTTGATTTTGCAGAGCTGTATGCTGCCCATGTTATGCATTTAGAAACAGAGCCATGGTTAAGCATATTCGCGTTGAAGTTGAATACAGGTTATGGTTGCGTCGCGTAAGTTTTCTGATTCTCTCAAGTGTAACCCATTAGTCTATGTATACTTTATAAAGAATGTTAACACGAGCTCAACGTGTTTACAATCTAGCCCGTTTAGACTCAACTCAAAACTCGACCATGTATCTAGCTATCATACTTCCTTTTTCGTGTTGGTAATTGTGTCGGCAGGTAAAGCTAGCAGGCGACAAGCAAAGGGTTTAGACCCGAAACTAATAGAAGTTGGTTTTGAATATGTTGTGATACATTTGCTAGGAACATAACATTTACCAGCGCACGAACCTTACCTTGCTACGCTCGGCCTGTTGCTTTTGTAAAACAACCCGTGTACGTTATTGAACTATACAGCAAAACTGCAGCCTACAAGATCAATGGAAATTGAAACCTTATGAAAAAACAACACTAATGTCCCTTGTGATCTTCCCACAATTTGATTTGATTTGATGATTTAAGCGGTCAGTTGTTCGTATAGACTACTTGTCACCAACAACAGAAACCAAACCTCCATCAACGACGTCTTGTTCCTCCAGAAACAAGTCATCCGTGCTCCTGATTCCTGCGTGTACCACCACAATACCCGTCCCAATGCCAATAGCCGCCAAAAGAATCACTCCCACATCAGTGCATGCCAATGCAAAGATGGTTAACAAACTCAAACCCATTAGCACAACGCGGTCATCAAACACATGTCCGAAAAACACAACCGGACTGTGTGGATCACGGAAGAAGTAAAGGAAAAACCAACCAACGAATACGATCAAAAACGTTATCATTGAAATTGGTTGATAAATGAGACTCAGAAAGAGTATGAGAAGCGTCACCATCGCATAATTCACCCGAAAGTAGTTAAGATTCTGTTTGATTCGACACGTAACATCGTTGTAGCTTTGCGGCCGAGTAATCGCCTTGTAATCAAAAAGCTCCCGCCATGGTCGACGCCTGGAGATAAAGTCCTCCGTTTGGTACCTGGCGCGCGCAATTAACGAATTCGGCGATGATGGTGGCAGCATATCACCGGTGACGGTGCTGGTGGGGAGCGTGCCATAACCGGAGCCGGTTGAATTCTTGGACATGGTAAGATTTGTAACAAAGAAGTGACTTCAAACCTACTTTGGATTATTATGAAAAATTATCAAGGAATCATTGCAAAAGGATCAATTTTCAGCATTAAAACACAACCTAAACTCAGTTCACCAAATTTAGTAAATTCTTACATTTGATGAAGTAAATTTGGTAATGACAGTTGGATCAGTCAATTTTCCCTACAGGAAAGTAGGTGTTATCATTCAGCAACAAACAAATGTCAGGTTGCATTTAACCCAACTCATATATAACAAAATATAATTATGTAATTGTTGCATAACCACTGAATTAATGGAAGCTTGCATGAAGTTAATATATGAACTATTGTATACAATTAAACCGCTACAAGTTCGGTATCGTCTCCATGGCATCACGTTTCCGTCCCTGAATTTTCTCCTGCAAACATAAGTAATTGCATAACGATCGACTACACATGGAAAAAACGAATTTAAACATGGGTTTGAGAATACGATACCATGCATGCATCCAATGAAGCGCTCGAGTTCTGAGAAACATGATGTATTTTCGACCAAGGGCAAAGGCGGTTGAAAAGTAAAAAATTCAAAGTGATGATGATCTGGATCATTGATTGGCTTTGCAGTCTCAACTAACCTCATGAATACTTCTTTATCACAGTATATTAATGCATTTTGACCAGATAAAGTCAAACCTTGATCCCAAGCTGAATTTAATAACTGTAACATGCAAGAAGTGAAAAGATCTAACTATGAATCCATTGTTTTCCTTTTAAATAATATTGAAAAGGAAATCAACTGAGTTATGATAAAAGATCATGCAACATTGTAACCTGCCAAGTCAATCCTTTCTGGTCAGCAAGTGCGTTCTGGTTTCCGTCACTAGAAAGATGCAGCCCCGAGCAGACAAATTTAACAGTCACCGAGTGTTTTTTCAAAACCTCAAATAGTGCAGAGTACCCATCTTGGTTAGCCGAGTTATAATATCCAGCTGTCAGCTCGGCTGCATGGCTTGTAGATTTATACCACCAATAAACAGATGGAATCTGCCTAGAGAAAATTTCAAATTGTTCAACATATTAGGTCAGAAATATATAATCATAAACAAGCTTTTTATGTACAGAAAATTTAACGAAAAATAGTACCTTAACAACTATCTGTATTTCTTCAAATGCTAGGGTTGCAAGAGAGAGGATAACATCGGCATGATTTATTAAATACTGAGCATACCAATGAAGGAAAAAACGGCCATAATAGCTGTCATAATCACCTTGTTCACAAAAGAAACCGGTTTCTTGTGGTATGGAATTATAATTACCAGCATTTTCAGGTCCTTGTGCCCAAAAACTGTACCCGCGCAGATTTGAAGTTTTATGAAGATTCTGTTGCATATATTTATCATAACACTGCAAAAAAGTTGCACCTTTTTAGATTATTATTAAGTTGAGATTGAAGAAATTAAGATGGATGGATGATAATTAAAAATTTTAATACCTGGAACTCACCAATACCAGGATAGTTCCATCCCATTTTTTCCGAAAAAGACGGATACTTTAGCTCCCCGGAGGGTCCTAATCCTACTTCAACACCCGTAATGAGACCTTCGATAAACATATCATCAAATTCTGTTCTAAAGCTTCTCATAACATCATAATATACCTGCCAAATAAATATATTAAGATAATAAACAT
Organism: Ambrosia trifida; assembly: GCA_028751855.1. NCBI lineage: Eukaryota > Viridiplantae > Streptophyta > Magnoliopsida > Asterales > Asteraceae > Ambrosia > Ambrosia trifida. The sequence goes on from CM054128.1 coordinate 4,736,069, forward strand.
AAATATTTTTTAACAAGCAAAAGCAAAATAATAATACCTCAGCACCCGTTCTTCCTTTAAGTACTCGTTCTTTATCAATACCCCACGATAAGCATTCAGTGTTGCTCCTTCCTTCACGGTCTGTAAAGAAAATATCCTTATTTTCTTTACCGATATCAAGAACCCATTGGGGCAGGGGAATGGATATCCCCCCGGAATCATTCCCTCCATACTCGTGAAATGCCAAGCCAACCTTAATAATCAAGGAAATAAAAATGATGTTACAAATGTTTAAACCGTATTTGAGTGATTAAAACCTTGATACCTGTAATTTCAGCTCAAATTCATTAACGATGTTGAATAATTCCCGGTATCCGGACCAACAATATTGGTGTGGACCTTGGGATTCAACAATACCCCACCAACAGTCTACAAACACACCATCTACATGTAATGATTTCAGAAGCCTTAGCTCTTTTCTAACAGCATCCCGATCAATTAACTGGCAGAAGTTGTTTATTAACCCAGTCTGCATCGTTAAATGCAGCATACATTACAAATTATGAGACATATTGAAAAACAATGAATTGAAGTAGAGAGAACGAATCACTTACTCCAAGCATCACATAAACAGGTACATACGCAGTCCCAGTAAAGCTAAACTCATGATTAATACCCTGCCCTTCTTGCATAAGCTGCAATGATCGGTTATCAACTTATCATGAACCCGAATGTTTCATTAGCTGTTGTTTATATAATCAAATGCTCAACAAAATGAACAACACAAACCTGATCAGTCTCCAGGCAACCGTATGAATCAATAGGACTGACACTATATTTCTCTAGGACTACAACAGAATCAAGGGAAGCAGGTGATGAAATGTCATCAATTCTGAGAACCGATGATGGAAAATCAAGCGATGGTTTCATAGAATAACTTTTCATTGAATTACTAGACAGTGGACTTTCTACTGATCTTCCAGGATAGACACCCTGTTGATAGAAAATCAAATATGATATAGAACTATAGAAGTCTGTGGCATAAATGTAATAATGCTTAATTTTAAACAATTAAGTTTTGGAACATATATATCATATTGGGGTCTCTAGTATTGAGCCTACGTGTGCGGTGTGCCCAACTGCCCATTAGGTTTACCAAGGTTTCCTTGTGAAGTTTATCGATTGTAAGGCAACCTATTCAATAATGCGACTCAGTCTTTTATAATCTTACACTATGCAGCGGTCCAAAATCAAATATTGGTAAAGTGTTGATATTTGAGATATAGGTTATTGTGGTATGATATCTGTAATTTTAATATCATGCAGAATTCAAATTATAAAACGTAAAACATATATAATATTAATAGTAATATCAAAAGTCAAAATTCAAAAAGTGCCAATATTTATAACATGATCTAGTCACAAGCCATGAAATCTTCCTCCGAGTCCACATCAACAAAGGCATCCAAAATAACGGTCAATAGCTGATAATAGCGGTTCCGCTATTCTAGACTGCTATTTGCACCACTATTTTGGAAGAGCCCGACAATTGTTATCCCACCCCCCTTTTTTTGAACGGCTAACTTCTCCTCCTTTACACACCATTTTTTGCTTCTTATGAAGCTTGAACTCCCAACTTCCCCTTTGAAACCCCAACACCTTTACTCCTTTACCACCACACCACAAGGGGTTGGGCGGAGCGGCATGCCAGTCCTAGTCTTGTTTCGTTATAGTTTAGTTTCTTCTTCTGTTTTCATGTTTACCATTCAAATAAATCTTCGTTTTTATTAAAGATTCCGACATAGACAAGGCCGCGTGTCAATCCCAGTCTTGTTCTATTTTTCTATTTCCCTTTCAAAAAAAGCTTTAATTTTTATTAAAGATTTCTGCAGCTACTCTAAACCAAATCCTTAAAGGGCCCATAGACTCAATCATAGTTGCTAAAAGCCATCGCCTTCGTCGCCCAGGCCCATTTTTTAGACGAGGCGATGCATTTGCGCTTTGAGTCGAGAAAATTGCGCTTTAATTCTCTAGGTAATGGTTTAGGCGCAGATTTCAGCTAGATTCCCAAATTCCAGAGAGTTTCCAGCCAAATTCATTAAATTATGGCTAGATTCTAGCCAAATTTCTACCTTTATACTACTTCTATACATTATTACATCAATATTTTAAAACTTTTGATACTAAATAAATGAAAAATAGTATTATTATATACTATTTTTTTAACTATAAAATAAACGTCATAGACTTCTATTAGCACGTAATCGCGAAAAATTACATCAAGATAGCGGGCAACAAGCTGCACCGCCACCCCTTTCTGGACGGCAAACCCTAACCTACTAAAAACGAACCCATGCCCCACCGGAGTCGAGACATTGGTTCGTTTTTTTTTTCCTTTATTTTTTTTGTTAGCATTTTTTTTAACTCAGGCCCTCCTCGCTTTTTGTGCGCGTGGCGCCTAGGCCCCAGGCGAGGCCTGTGTGCCTTAGGTGCGCCTAGCGCCTTAATAACTATGGAGTCAATACTACAAACCTTATTAATATGATATATATTCATTCCAATATAAAGAACCCAAATTAATAAAAATGAATTTTTTTTTAATATAAAATGAATTGAAAGAGGGAAAACGATCTGACCAATTTAAAAGATGAATGGGAATGACGGAAAGTGGTGCCATCAGGTTGAACGGTCCAGCCAGCGTCACGAGCAAGGGCAGCGAGTACGTCATTCATGTCGGCGCGTGCAGGTAAAGGGAAGTTGCCGTGCTGGCGGAGGCCGGCGAGCATACGGCTGGTGATGGCGCGACGGTGGCGTTCACGGAGTTTGGTTCGTTCTTTTTCCTTTTCTCTCTCCTTTCTACTGGCTCTTGGATTGGTGATGGTCGGTGTGGTGACCGTAATCGCTGCCGCAGCGAAGCCACGTGGGCGGCGTTGATTATGTGGTTGTGAGTTAGGGCTGCTGCCGTCGTCATTGTTATTGTTCATTTCTACTGCTACTACCGCTTCATTTTCTACCCGCCATCAGTGTGGATGCACAGGGAGTTGCCCAAGCATGGTCAACATTTAAGAGGGTGTTTGGCTAAACTTTTTAACCTCCTTATTCACTTTTTTTGTTAGATCAGGAAAGGAAAGAGGGGCATGAAGCGTCGTGTGGTATTTGTTGGGCCGTGTTTGACAGGTGAAAATTGTGAGGAGTGGAAGAGGGAAAGGGGGTGAAGGAAATAATATTATATTGATTTGTTTGCGTGTTAAAGTTAAACAAAAAAAAAACAAAGGCCAATCAGTTTGTTCCACATCGATCCAACCCCTTGCCCCACGCCCACTAGAGATGGTGTTTTGAGCTTGAATGAGTTCCCTTTCCCCCCCACTCCGAACCGTCTTATAAGTAGTTTTGAAAAGTAGTCTACCCTTACTTTTCAAAAACTCTTTTTTGATGTTATAAATACTCATAAGTGGGTGTGCAAACGAGCCAAGCTACTCGAACTCGGCTCAGCAAAAAACTTGAAACGAGCCTAGCTTTATCGAGCTCGAGCCTAGTGTTATGTTATGTTTTTTTTTAATATTTAATAATATTTACCACTCATTTAAAATTGTTTAGTAAACGAGCCCGAGCTTGAGCTTCACTTATCGAGCTCACGAGCCTAAATGAATTATTATTTATACTATTTTTATTTAACATATTAACTAATAAATACTAAACGAGCCGAGCCCGAGCTCGAGAAATTACAAACGAGCCGATCTCGAGCTTTGAAAACAAAGCTCGAATCGAGCCAAGCTCGAGCTCGAGTTCGAGCCTGATCGAGCTCGAGCTCGGCTTGGCTCGTTTGCACCCCTACTAGTCATACGTAGAAGTTAAAAGTCACCTTCGTCAAACATTTTTTTAACTTATCAACTTTTTGAAAAAAATAATAAGTTATAAGCAGGTCTCAAAAAGTTTACCCAAACATGCCCTAAAAGAGTAAAAGGGTGTTTGGGATTGAGTTTCAAAACAACTTATTTTGACTTTTGGTCTTTGGCTTTTAAAGGTGAAAAAACTGTTTTTGAGAAGTTAATAATCCTGACTTTTGGCTTTTAACTTTTCGTTTTTGAAAAAAAATTACAAATCTACCAACCAAACACAAAATTATCTCTCCTTTTCCACAATCACCATTCACCACCGTCTAGGCTCGAGGCTCACCCGGAGACTGCCGCCGTCTAGCGTTTGCTATCAACGGAGAACCAACCTTAAAGCACAGACACCCTCTATTTCACAAAACTTTTATTAATCTGTGAGCAAAGTATCACTGCATCAAAACACTTAAACTCTGTCCAAATCAGGTACATAAATCCCCTGTTTTCTTTATGGGTGTTGCTAAATATTAATAATAATAATATCATCATCATCAACCCCTACTCAAACATGAACCGAATACCCTTAACCAAAACCCTTCTCAAATCAATTCCAAACAATCCTTCATCCCTACAGCCTTCACCCAATTCACTCACAAACCCTCTTTACAATCTTCTCCCACACACTCATAACCCCAACAACATTGTACACATCATCTGCACTAACCTTAAACATAATACAACCACCCTTCTTCCCCAACACATGATCCCTCATCTGGGTACCCAACATATCACAAGGGTTCTTCTTAGATCCCAATCTAATTCACTTGCAGCCCTTTCTTTCTTCAATTGGGTTCAAAAAGATTTAAACTTGGCCCCATCTGTTCAAGATTATTGTATTATGTTGCATATATTAGCTTGGTCTCGTAATTTTTCACACACAATGAGTCTTTTGTCTGAGTTGATTGAGGTTAATAGGAAAAAAGATAGGAAAGTTAGTATTTTTGAGAATTTGGTAATGTGTTGTAAAGATTGTAGTTGGGATCCGGTTGTGTTTGATTTGCTTCTCAAGGCGTATTTGAAAGCGGGTTTGGTTCGTGACGGGTTTGTTACGTTTAGGAAGATGGTTAAGCTTGGTTTTGCTCCGAAAGTTGTTTCGGTTAACTTTCTTTTAGATGGGCTTTTGAAGTTGAATCGGGTTGACGAGTGTTGGGGAGTTTACGAAGAGATGGGAAAGATCGGTGTGCGTGGGAATGCGTTTACTTTTAATATATTGACTCATGTTGTGTGCAAGAGTGAGGATGTTGATAAGGCGAATACGTTTTTAGAGAAAATGGAAGAAGAAGGATTTGATCCTGATATCGTCACGTATAACACGCTTATAGATTGTTATGTGAGGAAAGGCCGGTTGAAAGATGCGCATTATCTTTATAATATTATGTATATACGACGTGTGACGCCTGATTTAATCACTCATACGTCTTTGATTAACGGGCTTTGTAAAGAAGGTAATGTAAGGGAAGCCCATAAGTTATTTCATCGTATGGTTCAGATCGGTCTGAACCCGGACGTGTTTTCCTACAATACTTTAATATGTGGTTATGTTAACAAAGGAATGATGCAAGAAGCACGCGCTTTGCTTCATGAAATGATCAAGGAAAAAGTCGCCCCTAATAGTTTCACTTGTTTACTACTTATAGAAGGATATAGAAAGGAAAACAAGTTAATTTCAGCTGTGAATCTTATTGTAGAGCTTCAAAAATTTGGAATTTCGGTTTCAAAAGATCTCCAGCTTGATCTTGTTGTTGCTTTGTGTCAAGTAGATAAACCGTTTGCAGCCAAGAGTCTATGGGAACGTATAGTGCACGATGGGGAAGAAACAAATTTACAAATATACGATGAAATGATTGTTTCGTTTTGTAGATTAGATTATGTAAACGAGGCTATACAGCTAAAAGATGAGATGTTTTTCAAGAATATTAAGCCGAGTCTGACGACTTATAGAGCAATCATTGAGAGTTTGTGTAGACAAAATAGAACACCGGAGGCTGAAATTTTCATGAGGGACATGGCTGAATTTGGCATTCACCCTGACGCAACAATTTGCAGATCGTTGGTATCGGGCCATTGTAAAGAGAAGAATGTTAATCAAGCTGAATTATTATTGAACCTATTTGCTGAGGAGTTTCAGTTATTGTACAATGAATGCTACAATGAGGTTTTCAAAATAGTTTGCGAGGAAGGTGATATTAATAAGTCACTGAAATTCCAGAACAGAATGCGAAGAATTGGATACACTCCGAACGGTTTGAGTTTTAAGTACGCAATTGATGGATTGTCAAGAACAGCAGCCTGAATTAAGTTTTGGTTGTTTATGTTCTTTTATAGAGTTGCAGGTCATATTCTTTTATCAATTTTACTTATGGTTTATAGTGAGCTTTCATTGTCATTATGGTTGTTTATAATAACCTTCTGAGCCAATTTTTCAATGAGTCTGTACCATAGTTGTTAAAAGCCATCCCCTCTTGCGCCTAGGCCCATTTTTAAGGCGAGGCGGGGCAATTGCGCTTTAAGTCGAGGAAATTGCGCTTTAATTCTCTAGGTGATGGTTTAGGACTTTAGGCGCAGATTCCGGCGAGTTTCCCAAACACTTATGGCTAGATTCCGGCCAGATATCTGAAAACTACTTTTATACACTAATATTTTATAACTTTTGATACTAATTAGATGATATTAAATGTTACACGGTAGCTTTTGTTATTTTATTTGAAAAAAAATAATACTATTTTACTAATACATAATATATTTTTACTTTTTTTCTTTGTTCGCTTTTTTTGTCTCAGGCCCTCGCCTTTTTTGTGCCAAGCGCCTAGGTCTCAGGCGAGGCCTACCCGCCTTGAGTGCGCCTAACGCATTTGATAACTATGGTCTGTACGGGCTGGACTCGGAAGTAGGAGCATGAGAAACAGATAGAATGGGTGTGATAATATAACTGGCCAGACTACTTCCTTTTCTTGATTGCTGCTTTTTCATCAAACGCATTCTGCTCTTCTTCGTCCGCAGAACACTATCGCAGCTTGCAGATTTCTTCAGTAGATAATCATCGGTTGTCAATCGCTGAAAACTGCTGTGTTGGTCAACTCTGCACCAACTGTATGGTAGTTGAGATTATGTTTCATTCAAATGGCTACTCTTTAGGCAAAAAGAATTGCTGATTGCCACAGTTGCAGACCACAATCATCAGTGAAAAAGAATCGATACCTGTATGTTTTCTTTGTCCTTTAAACTTATAGCTTTAAAATTCATCAATGAGAGTATAGTAGATATAGTTTCCATAATTATTAAACCAAAATTTATAGTTTTATATCCACCATGTCACACATTTTTACATTCAAACGGAATCAAATTAAATAAAACTGGAGGGATAATCTTGAACTTTAAAATTGGAGATCCAAATGAAGGAATTTGTACCTCAACAATCCAAACGGAACGAAATTTATGCTCCTTTTTAAGTTGAGCTGTTTTATATACGAATATATATCGATTCTTGGATGAGCTCTGTGTAACCTAGTTTGTCATCATGTAGTTCTCCAAGACTTGAAGCAAGAGAGGTGTGCCAAATCAATCAACATCAATGCATGTGTAAAAGATTCTTCGGCCCATAAGAGTTCAACAAATTGAAGGAACTGAAACCTACGTTGTCTACTTAAGTTTACCTGAAGGCCAAGATTTGTCTTAATCCACTTCAGATTGAAGAATGGCACCGCGAGAGGGTTGGCACCCCTTGCACACTTGGCCATGTATAAAGTATGCAACGCCGATGGTGATTGTTGGCCAAGCGATATCTTAGCTGCCATGGATGCAGCTATTGGAGAAGGTGTGAATGTGGTTTCAGTTTCGTTTGGTTATATAGCTGGAGTTCCCCGGCCTTTCATGAAGATGCTTTCGCGATAGGTGCTTTCAGAGCCGTACAGAAAGGGATCTTTGTAAGGTGTCCAGCGGGTAATTCTGGAAACATGAATAGATCTTTATCAAATGAGGCCTCATGGATTGGGTGCAAATGAGCCAAGCAGCTCGCGAGCTACTCGAGATCGGCTCGATAAAAAGCTCGAAAGAGCCGAGCCTTATCGAGCTTGAGCCTAAAATAAAGCTCGTTTACTTATCGAGCCTGAGCTCGAGCCTGACATATGAAGCTCGCCAGGCTCGACGAGTCTCATCAAGCCTTAGTATAGTATTAAGTTTATTAATATTTTATACTATTCACCCTGCATATAAAGTTGTTTAATAAACGAGCCGAGCTGAGCTTTTGACTTATTGAGCTATCGAGCCTATTATTTAATTTAACATATTAACTAATAAACACTAAACGAGTCGAGTTCGAGCTTGAGAAACAACCAACGAGCCGAGCTCGAGCTTTAAAAACAAAGCTCAAGCTCGAGCTTTAAAAACAAAGCTCAAGCTCTTATAAGTTAATCGAGCATGAGCTTGGTCAGGCTCGTGCTCAGGTCGTTTGCACCCCTGATTTTGACAGTTGAAGCTAGTACCATTGACAGAAGAATAAGGACAACGGTTTCTCTTGGAAACAAGAAGTTACTTGATGGTGAATCCTTATATCAACCGAACGATTTTGATCATAAGTTTCGGCCACTTGTTTACCCTGGTAAAGAAGACGCAGCATGGTGCAAGAACAGGTCACTGGACCACATTGACGTCAAGGGGAAGGTAGTGTTGTGTGATATTGATGCGATTGGGGATATTGAAAAGGGTCAGGTGGTGAAGGATGCTGGAGGAGCTGCCATGATTGTTGCTAATAATTTTCACTCCGGTGAGACTATAGAAGTTGATGCTCACGTTGTTCTTGCATCGACGGTTGGTTACAAGAAAGGGGTAGAGATTAAAAAGTATCTGAATTCAACCTACACCATTAGAGATATTGCTGTACCGCAGGGTGTAAGTATTGTGGTTAGCGGTCAAGAGCTCAGGTTCACAACATTACACAAAAAGTTGACATACGAAATAACGTTCACTCGAGACATCAATGATAAGGTGAAAGATCCATATGGCCAAGGACATATGACTTGGTTATCCGGTAAATATACTGTTAGAACACCATTTTCATTCAAGTTCGAATAAAGTTGTATACATAACTTATATGCTATTATATATAAGTAATATGATGGGATACTATAATGATATAAATTTTATACATTTATGTGTGTTTTTCACATATATCCACGGAAGTAGGAGCATGTTTTTCTTCTCGTAAACTTTATCTCTGTTAATTACCCTTTTGACGGTACGGTCTTTACAGTAACCTGTTTCCAGCAAATCCGATCTCTATTGATCTTTTTTATATCTTTTGATGAACGAACCGCATTGCGCAAGGTCTATAGTGAAGCAGGGGGCTATTGTGCACAACAGCACAAGTGATTGCCATGTCTTTGAAATGCTAAGGGCTTTGTAGGACTTCAATTATTTAAGGTATCTTATTCTTTGGCCTGTCTTTAGGATTTGGACTCTTAACACAATACAATGCTAAAAGGGCCATCTCCCTGGCCCCTCTAAACGAATATTGACCTGCCAACCTAGGGTCAATTACCGTGTGAATTACTCTGTTGCTAGTCAGGTGTGGTTTGGCCCAGTCCACAAGATTTTGCTAACTTTTTGGCCTGTTTTTATCTATTGCTCTTCGCCTTTTCTTTTTGTTAACAGTTCTAGCAACATGACTCCAAAGCTATATATTGCACTCTTCGTGGTTAAGTAACCAGCAATTAACATATTAAAATAAATTATGAGTTTTAGTTATATATTTATGAACCATATGTTAGTGGCAGGTTGCAAGATTACCAACATTGACATATTCAGGGGTACCATGACTCTAGTTGTGACACGAGTGTTTGACCCTTCTGGACCGATTGTTGCCGGCCCATATTTAAGATGAACAAGCTTAAAGGCCAGTGGCAGATCTATAAATTAATTTCAGTAGTAACGTTTTTTATTTTTTTCATTTTAGTAGTAACATTTTCCAAATATCGTAAAAAAACAAATTTTCCACTACGCGCGCGAAGTTGAGTAGCAACGGACGCGGCACCTAGCTTCAAGCTAGGTCCGCCCCTGTTACAAGCCACTCGCAATGACCTTGCAGTCCTTCAATATCAAGAAACTTAACAACATGTTGAACCGTCAAACCAGTTCTCGTGCGAGAACTCATCCACATAATCGTTATGCACCCTTACAACCACTCTACTAAAATCGGATGCTTTGTTTCCTTCTTCTTTCAAGGGTGTGAAGTATATGATGCTAGATTTGTCATTAAGGTGTTGTCTTTACGCTATAGTGGTTCCGTTTCTTTATGTGTGGACAACTTACGGACAAAACCCAAATGAGTCGAGCCGAGCCGAGCCGAGCCCGAGCTTGACCAGGCTCAAGCTCGAGCTCGATTAACTTATAAGAGCTCGGCTCGGTTCGAGTTTTGTTTTTAAAGCTCGAGCTCGGCTCGCTGGGAGTTTCTCAAGCTCGAGCTCGGCTCGTTTAGTGTTTATTAGTTAATATATTAAATTAAATAATATAAATAATAGGCTTGATAGTTTGATAAGTCAAAAGCCCGGCTCGGCTCATTTATTAATAAAATTAATATTATACTAAGGCTCGATAAGGCTCGTCGAGCCTGGCGAGCTTAAAGGCTCGATAAGTAAACGAGCTTTGTTTTAGGTTCAAGCTCGGCTCGGGCTCAATAAGGCTCAACTCGTTTTGAGCATTTTATCGAGCCGATCTCAAGTAGCTCGCAAGCTGCTCGGCTCATTTGCACCCCTAGAGAAAACTCTCTTTGCTAGCCAATGTATACTATACACACGCATTAACACATACATACGTCTTAAACGCTAGAGTGGATGTGTTATACTTGGAAGATGAAGATAATATAAATATGACCTCACTAGTCACTACCACACATTATTTGTTATAATGCTTCCTTAGTTATAACTTATATCTCACATGAAATATAGGAAGGACAAAAAAAGTACGTTGTATGATGACAGTGAATTTTATTGTACAATGCAATAAAGTATTTTCATCAAATAACCTCACAAAAATATCACAAATCATCATATCATGTCTATGTAGAACTAAACTCTATAAAAAGTTGTCAATAAAAATAAATTTAATAATTTGGGCAAGTTGATGTGTTTTTTATTTTCACTCTCGCTAGATACCTAACTGTGATGTTGAAATCCTCATCATCACCGGTGATTCCATAAATGGCAAAGCTAAAATAGGGTCTAAGGAGTGTAATATGTAGACGATCTATCATCTACCCTGTGGGACTAGGAAGACTGCTTCCAGTGAGACCGTCAGCTCGATAGTGGTTTTGCGTCAAGCCTTGGACATATCACTTATCAACCAGGACAAACCCAATTGATGGATGTATCCCCTTGTCTTCTGGCTATCACCACCACCACATAATGCATGATTAACCGTTCGCCGTTTTTAAAGTTATTTTCACATAATTAGTAAAATAACATTAAAATTAGTGCAATTTTACTTTTGCTCCCCCCCCCCCCCCCCCCCCAAGGCCCAACACATATATTGATTACATGCACACACCGCAAATATGACTATTGAAAGAAACTATTTAATAGTTTAGAGTTAATGGCCAAAATTGTCCTTGAGGTTTGGCCAGTTTTGCTACATCAGTTCAAAATCGAAACTTTTTACATCTGGGTTCTTATGTTTTACATTTTATTGCCAAATTCGTCCCTAACACTAAACCCAGTTAACTATTGTCGTTAACTATGGGGGTATTTTTGTCTTTTTGTCTGTCCCCTTTTTAAAAATCCAATTTAAACAGAGTTATTCATACCCCTAGAAGACAAAAATACCCAGATGTAAAAACGGGACAGCCAAAAAGACAAAAATACCCCCAAAGTTAATGACAATAGTTAACTGGGTTTAGCGTCAGGGACGAATTTGACAACAAAATGTAAAATAGAAGGACCCAGATATAAAAAGTTTCGATTTTAAATTGATATAACAAAACTGGCCAAACCTCAGAGACAATTTTGACCATTAAGTCAATAGTTTATTTAAGTATTGTTGTGAACTAAATATTAGTGGAAGAAAGTCAGATACTAATTGCTACTTGTTAAATGTCTAACCTTTTTGTTTTTGTAATGTATATTTTCAGAAGTGTAGGAGATACTTTAGGTAATTAATTATGTGGTGAATTAAAAAAAGTAAATCATTTCAGGAACCACGTACTTGCAATATAGGTGGTGATTAATTATTTAATCCATTTCAACCATTTGCGATTTATTAAAATCATATATTGTAATAGTTTATACAAAATGCATGTGTCTTTGGACTTTGGATACCAAATACATTTCGATCGGTGGTGGCAAATCGGCAGGACTAAATTTACCTACGAAAATCGTAAATTTCCACTACTGTGCCATAAAACCGGGGGGGGGGGGGGGGGATGGCCACCCCTGGCCCTCACAATGCTTCGTCCCTGACGACGGTATACCTAACAACATCAGATTCGGTCTTCTCATATATGAATAGATGGTTCATGAGTAGTAAAACATTTAATTTATTGTTATAACATATGGAACATGACCGCTAATACTATTTATCAGACGCTATTTATTCAAAAAATTTCATGATGATCTCTATTCTGCTTATTCTAGATAAAGAATACAAATATGATTCAAGCGACTACATTGACTTCGAGAAAAACAAAGAATAAAGTTTATGTATGTAAGCTGTAAGTAGATTTCTTTGATCTAACATGATATATAGCATAACGGTAATGTAGGATTGTCACAATTCTTAACGAGCCATCTTAAACCCTATCCATCGGTGTTAATACCTTACTAAGGTCATGTTTGTACTTCATAAATATTTCAAAATTGCAAGATTGTCTTTTAGGAAAAATGATAAAAATTTATAAAAAATAATAAATAAAATAAAAGTAGCTCATTCTCATTAACAACGCTTGAAAGTGGGACCACACACCATTGAAAACTGGGACGGGGCAGACGGGAGAATCCTGCCGTTGGTGCCGAAGCTTCATTGGGAAGAGGGGGGGGGGTTTATACCGACAGTGAAGCCATCCACCTCAGCCCACCGAATGTTGTCACTGTTCCATACCCGATCGTCTAATAACCCATTTAGTAAAACAACTTAACACTTATAACCTCTATCATGAATCATCATGATACCTTAAAAAACTATCATCAATCATTATGGTATGTATATAAATATTTAAACTTTATTGTATTGTAACCCATCATATTAGATCTTGAACACGTGAAGACAACGTCATGAACCATTTGTGATTAATAATATCAATAGTACTAATAATAATAACAACAATAATAATGGTGTTTAATAAAATATTATCATTAAAATCAAGATTAGATCTAAAAAAATATGATTAAACACACTTGTCAATTCACGAAGCTGGCATAGGGTATTGGATGCGATCACAGTGCGTGACAACCCTTTTCAACGTTTCCACTTAACTCTCCATTTTCTCCCTCTAAATATCAAAAACCATCAAACATTATTATTTTTGTATTTTCTGCATAATTATGAGTCTCTTCGGTCTAGGCAGGCAAGACACATCTTTTAATTCTGTATCTTTATTTCTTTCAGGGTTTTATTTAATTTTTATTAAAAATTAATCTTTATTCAAGTTCTTGGATGCATCGCCTTTACTTTCTTGATCTTGGTGCCCTTATGTTTAATTTTTAATTTTTTGATTGAATTGATGAATATTGAAACTGGGTAATCATGGGTTTGATCTTAGATGTTGAAAGTTAATACCTTTTTTTGATATTGAGGGCGTTTGTGTTGAATCTTGATGATGTTATTATTGAGATGATTGGTTGTAGATATAAATTAATTGATTTGGGTGTTTTGTGAAATTATTATGAGCAATGATTTAGATTGATCAAATTTGGAAGAAACTTTATTGTAAGATTGCTAAAAAAGATTATTATTATTATTATTGTGGGAATTTTGTAGGAATCAGAGGACTTTTCGTCCGAAAAAGAGCGCGCCTTCAGGGAGTAAGGTTAGGTTAAGTTAAACTCTTGAATTCTTGATGGCTGCAGATTTTATAAATCTTGAAATATTAAGTTCTGTTCTGAAAATTATTTTAAAAAAATGTTTTTTTTTTTTTTTTTTTTTTTTTTTTTTTTTTTGTATAGGGGGCACAACTAAGGCAGCACATTGATGCTACTTTGGGTAGTGGAAACTTGAGAGAAGCTGTGAGGCTACCTCCTGGAGAGGATATAAATGAATGGCTTGCTGTCAACAGTAAAGATCTCTTTTTGCTTATTGTTTGAAAGATAAATTGAGGTGTTTGACTTTTGAAATTTGACTTTTGACTTTTGGTTTTCAGCTGTGGATTTTTTCAACCAGGTGAATCTTCTTTATGGAACCTTAACTGAGTTCTGTACACCAGAGATATGCCCAACTATGACTGCAGGTCCAAAGTATGTCTTGGCAACATATTGCTACTAATTACCGTATAGCGTATTTGCGCAACCAACTGTTTTGTTATATATGTAGATATATGATTATTGAATTTATGTAAATAAAACTTGTAGATATGAATATCGATGGGCTGATGGTGTGCAAATCAAGAAGCCGATTGAAGTTTCGGCTCCAAAATATGTAGAGTTCTTGATGGATTGGATTGAATCACAGTTGGATGACGAATCCATATTTCCTCAAAGACTTGGTAATTACTATGTTTGTAATGCGTCATTTAATAAACAGTTTTCGGTGTGTTTTGGGAAATTGAAACGCTAAATTTGGATAACTTTGCAGGAGCGCCGTTCCCAGCCAATTTCAGGGACGTTGTGAAAACAATATTTAAACGCTTGTTTCGTGTATATGCTCATATCTACCACACACACTTTCAGAAGATTGTGAGTCTTAAAGAAGAAGCGCATCTAAACACTTGTTTCAAGCATTTCATATTATTTACATGTGTAAGTTTCTTCCACCATCACCGCCAAGAACCTATTTCTTGTTTATTCCAACCGTTGAAGGTCACTGAAACGAAAATCTTTTGACATGCAGGAATTTTCTTTGATTGACAAGAAGGAACTAGCGCCGCTTCATGAGCTTATAGAATCCATTGTCACCTATTGAAATACCTTCGCATTTTCCATATCCTTAAGTTTGATTATATTCGGGCTCTGAATAACGTGTTTTGTTGTTATAATCTGTGCTAGACGTTATTGAATGTGTTATTTATCGCGTGTTTGGTTTCATTTTTGGTTGCCTGTGCATATGTAACAAAATTATAACCATGCCTGCTTGCCTACTTTTATGTTTTTAAATATGCCAAACCAAATCATTCATGTACCAAATAATCAACAACATGGTCCAGATAATATATGTGATATAATTATCATTTCATAAGTCAATTTCTATCTCCAGCAACCAAACAAAATACCAATTCAATGATTTTTTAGAGTATTTCATTTATTAATATAATGATAAATTCTTCTCAATTTAGTTATTGAGAAAATTAGGCTAAGATGTAGATAAATGTTGAAATCATTGTTAAGGTTAAAAGTGTGCATTTCCTCTCAACTTGGGGCACCTAAGTTACCAAGTAAGCATATTTAAATATCTCTAGATATTTATTCCAAAAGGGTAAAGTTGACTTTTTTTTTTTTCATAAAAGAAGGGACAGAGTAAAGTTGTATGTGTGTTTCTGGAATGTGTTATTGGTGTCTTCAAGAAAGAGAGTTGATTTTAGGAGATTGAAGGCTGAATCCAGTGTTGAAGTTTGCTGTTATCATTTGTAGCTAAATGGAAGTGAAGAACAATCAAATTTGGTGTATATCTCTTATTTACAATTTCAGAAAAGCTGTCTTTGAGGGTGGGCATTTGAAACCAAGTGTAAAAGTTTCAAGAGTTAAGATTATATTTATATCCACTAGGTTTGAAACTATATATGAGAATGAGATGGTTAAAATTTTGGTTAACTAACGAAGTGACAGGGTACCCAATTCTGGCGCGGATAGATAGCAACCCTATCTCATAAAATACACCCCATGGAGCTCCAATCCGCGGGAAAGAACTTCATGTCAGCAGGGATATCAACTCCCTGACGTCCGCGGAAAAGAGCTTGCGCGGGACAATAAGATCATGCGCAAGATCACATCATCTAAGTGACGTCATCAGCTCAAAGGAATCTTCGTGCGTAAGCCTACGCGCCAAATATGCTGATAACATCAACCTTTAGTACGAGGTTGTACGGAAAATCAAGAATGAAGGAGATCTGGCCAGGCGCTGAACATTCTCTGCGCCAACTAGAGGACAACACGTGTCAAGGGTGATCCAATAACCCCTGCCATGCTTCCACTATTCTGCCATGAATAGTACACGTCAGAGGTACTGTGCAAGCATGTCCACCTGCTGCCAGACGTCACATCAGACACCTTCAGATGGTCAACCATGCTGTGTCAGAGGGAAGCGCCGTCAGCGCCCAATCACGTTGCGCCACGTGTACCGCTAGCAAGGCAGAATGTGCTTTCGCTCACATCAGCATTAATTACCACAAGCTACCCACCAGCTCATGGGCCGAAAATATCTTGGGCCTAGGACTTAAGCCCAAGATCATCACCTCCACCATGGGCCGCCTCAGTCGGCCCATGCCTTCCTTATAAATAGGAGATCACTTCTCCATTGTTGGGATCGATCATTACATGCAAAAAATAGCATAAAGCCAGAGAGAGTCTTTACATGTAATCATCTTGTAATCTCCGAGTAATAAAAGATATCTCTTTTACAGTGGACGTAGGTCGATCTAAACCGAACCACTTACATCTTTGTGTTCTTTTACTTTCATCACACACACACACACAACACTTTCTTTTCACATCTCCCATGGTTCGGACTAAGTCACTGGTGTGAGCAAAGGATTATAACATGAGCAAACACGTGTATTAAACCCAACTTACCCACCTTCTCAGGTAAGTTATACTTGTTTCTTCAACTAATATAAACATAAAACTTTATCAAAAGTTTGGAGTTCTTGGGGACAATAACCAACTTTTATAATTATATATTGTATGGTAACATACAATGTTTTTTTTTTTTTTAATAATAATAATTGTAAATTGAGAATAGAATTTTACATAATGACTGGTAGACGGGCAACAAGTTGCGCCGCCACCCCTTTTTGAATAGCAAAACTAAACCTACTAAAGACAAATCCTTGCCTCTGGGGGGTCGAACAATTGCTATGAACGACCCGTTGAACTCTGGCAAGGAACCGGACGGCTTCCGGTGCCAACGCCCCAAAAGTATCAAAGGCTAATGGGACAAAAACATGTTGATTATCCTCACAAGCTTTGGCATGCTTCTCAATCTTCTTGGACTCGGCTTTCCGCATCGCCTGCCCGGTCACAAACCCAGTATCTCGAAAACCGACTAGCGGGGATACCCCTGTAAGGTCCACACAAGCGTGTTTCCCGCCCACCCATCCAAACACAAGCACATCTGCTGGGCGGAGAGTAGATCTCCCCTCTGTCGGGTCCGTTAGGAAATTAACTGGTGCCTCCTTTTTCGCTGATATCCCTGCCCGCCTAAGTATATCCCACAAGGCATCCCGAACAAAGTCATGGCGATACTTAAAACCTGGCAAGTCTTTGCAATGGACCGCGTGTTCCCCATATTGGTCCAAACAAGCCTTCCGACAAACTGGGCAAGTTTCATCGTCTGGGAACATAGGAATCATTAGGCGGTATTTAAGAATCGCCCTATATTCAACTGCTGACATCCGTTGCCCCAACCCTTCAATAGGAATGACAGTCAGGAAGTCCTGGGCATGGGGTCCTTGCAAGCATTCCACCACTGCTTTCTGTCGAGGAGACAAACCAAAATCATTCCCCATGTTCTGTGCAATTTTACTAAAAAGGGCATTCGCCAAAGTTTTCTGGGTCTTTGGTGGGGCGGTGTCCTTATTAGTGAAACCGCCAAGATCAAAATCTGGGAGCGACTCGCGCAGATATTCCAAAGCTTGTACGTAATCTGGGTCAAGATCCATGACCCCACTGTCCCGCAGGATGTGGTCCTGCAACTTCCAAGATTGGGCTCTAGAAGCCACAAAAGCATATACGGCAACATCTCGAGCTGAAAGAAGCCCTAGGCCTCCTAGGCGCATCGGCAGTGACGCCATCCGCCATTGCAAGTCGCCAAAAAAAGGCCCCCACACACAACAATATCTTCAATAGCTTCCCGTAGCCCATTATCAAACC
This sequence comes from Ambrosia trifida, assembly GCA_028751855.1. Classification (NCBI taxonomy): domain Eukaryota; kingdom Viridiplantae; phylum Streptophyta; class Magnoliopsida; order Asterales; family Asteraceae; genus Ambrosia; species Ambrosia trifida. The sequence continues at coordinate 4,754,160 of CM054128.1, forward strand.
GAGATATCGCTTCCTCCATCATGGAAGGTTGGCACGTCCGCAGACCAAACAACAACTTAGCCACCCCCATGCAAGACCGAAGCAAGAGGAGCTCGCTTTGGGGATCCCTTAGGCAAGGAAGGCGTCCCATAAGGTCAACGGCACCCAAAGCTCTCCTCACGGCCAACTCACTAATAAACCCCACATCTCGACTGACGGCTCCCCCAAGGAGTTTCACCCCTTTCTCCGGCCTCCCAATCTCACATGGGAAAAGCCCCTCTTTAATCTTCGCCCCGTTGCATGACGGCCAAAAAACCTCAGTTTTCTTAATATTAAGTTTAAGACCCAGTGATGGACCCTCTGACCTGATTATGTCAAGTGCTTTAGCGACCTCTGTTGTATCCCCCATAATTGTCCCGTCATCCAGGTACCAAGCGTGAAAGGGAAGTTTGCAGTTTTCTTGCACTTTGAGAACTAAGGGGTGCAAGACTAGGGCAAAGAGGAGTGGTCCCAAAGGATCACCCTGCTGAACTCCAGTGGTAGCCCCAATGCAGTCATTACCAACATATAGCCTAGCTGGTTGTGCGTAAAGGAACTTCACCCACGGATAAATGCCCGGGCACCGGCAGTTGACCTCACGCAGGAGTGCCGTGCGGTCAACAAGATTGAAAGCATTAGAGAAGTCCACTGTGAGCATGGCTAAGGATCCGTCAGAGTGGAAACAATTAAGAAACCTATTTGCACTATGAAGCACTGCCTCTGCCCCATTAGGTGTCCCAACTCCAAATTGGTGATCCCCCAAATACTTGACCATTTCCTTCCCAACCTTCTTCATAGCCACTTTGGAAACCAATCTTCTCCAAATAGCCCCCACAGCAATGGGTCGAATTCCATTGTCCGGCTTCAACAAAGGTGTAAGAGGGGCTGACGCAATGAACTCAGCTAAAGCCTTAGGGCAGAACCCCCCCAACCATAGATTAACCACCTCGGTAATAGCTCCAAGGAGACCTGATGAAGTCGCAGTCCCCTCCCCACTAAGAGCGTCTAAAAGGTGTTGAGCTCGTAAGCCATCTCTCCCACAAGAAGTCCCCTTCGGGAAAGATTTAACGCACCCAAACACACACTCCGCATCCACCGTTAAGGCGGGCTGGGTAAATGTTCCAGAAGGCAGGCTTGGGGGCGGTACAACCGGGTGTTTATCAATAAGAGCCTTCATAGTAGAGTCCTCGAGGGGTGCTACCCCAGATGAGCACAACACCTTAATTGCAGCCGTGAAATGACCATCACCAACCTTTCGGAGGCATTGCTTAATGTTGGAGTTCCCTTCGGAAGATCTTTTTCCCCCATCACCCCCTCCCAAGCCTTGAAAAAGGGAGGGGACTAAATCAGCGAACCCAGACCCATCCTTCCATGTCGCAAGAGCTTGCTGAATGCTACTACACTGCAAAGACTTTCTATTCCCTGACCTGCGTTCCTGCCTGGTAACCGGCCTGACTAGCCGAAGGGTACAACGTGGCAGCAACAAAAGCTTGACCCAATTTTCAATGGACCTTGGACAATTTGATGAGTTGATTGACCAAATTGATTTCATAACATTTCAAAAGATTAACTATACACACTAAATTGTCCACTTAAAAGATAAATATGATTGAGATTGCTCAAGTCATTGACTATGTGCAACAAACTATTTTATTTGTTCATCTTTCAGTTTTAACTGTCATATAAAGGCTCAATGTAGTGTCTATAGATAAGGCACACATTTCAGTTTTAGATCCGCTAAGTGACGGTGGAAGACTATATTTGACCTAATTGACCCTTCAGTGACTGTGGAAACACACCATAGGAAAAAGTTTACAAAATATATGAGCTGCAAAAATTAAGTAACATTATGATTCTATTAGAAAGTACAAATTGAGAAAAACAAAGCTATACCTGATGTTTTGCAAGTTCTAAACTACCCAAAAAGTCAACACCTTTGATACAATACAAAACCCTTTATAACTGCTCATGAAATCCATCAAGAGGTTTCATATGAACCACTCGAAACTCAGCCTTCTGAGATCTTTTATCTGCAAAAATGTACGACCCGACAACACCAAGAAGAACCAAGAAAACAAGACCAAACATCTGCACATTTGCTAGCAACTGCCCATGAACCTCATGGTCATGTGAGGAGCAAGAGACTTCATTGTCTGCGAGCTTACAGCCAGCTGGCATTGAAGGCCCGTAGAGGGTGAAGGCGGTTTGATAGAACCATAGGCCTTGAAGGGTTATTGCAATGCCACTGCACAGGTCAGCAGGGAAGCTTGTGGGCATGAGGGCCCCAACAACAATTGATATAATGCAAAGCGCCACAAGTAGAACAAGAAGCAGATGGTAATGACCCTCTAGACCTTGGTGTGTTGTTGAATGAAAAAAGAATAAAAGATACTCTGCACAGAATGCTGCAGCTGATATTAAGCATAGCGCGCCTTCGGGTAACGGAAGAAAGCTGAAGTTTGACCAAAAGTCAAAGTCAAGATTTTATTAAAACATAATTAGATTGAAATTTACATTGATTTTTATAAACCTATATGCAAAAAAGATGCAATATTTGATAACTTGTATCGAAAATCAAGGGTGTGCTGTGCGCATCAGACTTTCATTTTTGAGCATTTCATGTACGATAACTCTTTTTTTCTTTTTTTTTTTTTTTTTTGATTTAAAGTAAGATTCTTGAAATCAATGAATAAACATAATATAAAAAATTAATGGAAAATTAATAACAAAATTAGAGAGAAAAAGTATAAGCAAGGTATGAATGAAGAAGACTGACCTTGTCTTTTCAGAGAGCAAAGCAACAATACTGAAAACAAAGAACATCAGTAGCATCCCACCATGCTCAAAATCATTCATATGATGCGGGTTCAAGACGCCATTAACAAAGAACTTAAGATGGGTCGAATACAAAAGCTCTATACACATATCAATAAAAGCTCCAACCGATATAACATAAAGTTCCAAATACTTCAACTTCCCATTAAAACCTGGCACAGGGTTCCAAACTCTCACACGAAACGAGTTTGGATCCGATGCATAACGGACCACGCTGCACCATATATGCCAGACCCCAACTACCAAAAACAGCGTCCCTGGAACCACATGTCCAGCAAAAGATCCCATTTTTTTTCTGTACCCAAAATTTCACAAACGCGTGATCCTCGAAAATTCTTCAAAAACCAAACAAAAGACTGCGAATCTGAGACGGGTTTATTTAATAATCCAAGAAAAAGATTTCAATTAGGAAAAATCTTGAATCTTGAAACCTCTAGTTACTACCTTTGTTTGTTTCAAGTTCTTCAAACTAATAAATTAAATCCCTGTATTCAAAAAAATGCAAACTTTAGTCAAAAAGTAAATCCCCAAATGTTATTTCTACAAAATTTAATAGCAGCTTCTAGTATATCACCTAACATTGAATTAATAATAAAGTCAAACCAATACTAAAGTAAAAAATGGAAGCTTTAAGGGGGTGTTTGGGATTGATTATTCAAAACAGATTATGCGTTTTGGAAAAGCAGGGGTAGAGCTGCTTATAGATTATTGCGTTTTGGTAGCCTAAAAAACTGATTATCTGCGTTCAAAACGCAATCCAAACACTAAAAACTGATTATCTGTGTTTTCAAAACGCAATAATCTAAAAATCAGATTCAAAACGCAATCCCAAACACCCTCTAAATCAAGAAACATACATCATATATGATACATATCACATAAAATAAATAAATAAATAAATAAAACCATTCTTTTTTTTTTTTTTTTTTTGAACTTTAACTTTCATTAACAAAACAAGCAAGTCCTCAAAAGTCAAAACGAGGACCGCCATATCACCGATTACAACATATACAAAGGATTGTTTACCCGTTCTTTCCATTCAATGCTTTTGAAAGTACTCCTATTCTTAATCCATTCATCTATGAATCAGTACTACCAGTGTAAGTATTAAGTAATTAACTGTCATCATGCTTATAGTCAGTCAACTGTGAAAAGTCAACCCATAACCAATATCAAGAAACAAACAGATCATATAAACAAATGGTTATACAAACAACAAAATCATTAAAAAATGAATGGAAAATTGTAACTTACACACGAGTGATATCGACAGGCTGATTGACAGTTATTTAATGATGATTACAATATGATTCGAAAAGCTTTACAGGAATGGAGATTGGAGAGATGGGTATGAAAAAAAGAATGATTGACTGATTATTATTATTATTATTAAAGAAGAAGGTGGGAACGGGTATAGATGCCGTCTGTGAAAAATGAAAAAACAGAAGATTTGTAACGGCAAGAAAACTTTAAAAGTTTTAATTAGAGTTAATTGCCAATTTAGTCCTTGAGGTTTGTCAAAAATTGCTACTTTTATCCAAATTTTTTTATTTGATCAATTTAGTCCCTGTGGTTTTATTTTTTTGTCATTTTAGTCCCTGTGGACTAACAAGATTTGGATGAAAGTGACAATTTTTGACAAACCTCATGGACTAAAATGACAAAAAAATGAAACCACAGGGACTAAATTGACCAAAAAAAAAGATTTGGATGAAAGTCGCAATTTTTGACAAACCTCAGGGACTAAATTGGCAATTAACTCTTTTAATTATTATGGGTTTTATTGTTACATCGATTATTATTATTTTCGAACATGAGGTGGTTTTGGGTCCCACGATTCATTGTTATGCCGGAAAACACGTGCCCCTCGTTTTATCTTTTACTTGTTTTAACTATGTGGTTAGATTCTTGGACTAGATTGCCTTTCGAAATTTACTTGTTTAGTATGGGAGGGTAAAACTGTGTAAAGTAACATTAATGTCATACCATTGCTAGCGATTATCAACACCAGAAAAGGTTGTAAAACAGTAAAAGCAAAATAAAAATTGAAAAAAATACCTTTGATCGAAATGCTAAAGTAAAGTCGTTGAACCAGCACGTCTCTTGTGGCGTGTTAATGCGAAGAAATTAGACTGATATGTAAAACACATGAAAGAATAACCAAGTTGAACTGCAAAGAACGACGTGCAGACCACCGTGACACCGGGCGATATGGCCGAGGTCGACTACTCACCGTCGCCAGCCCCTTGGCTCTCCTAGATGTGCGGAAACCCGACCCTCCACCTGCCCGAAGGCACGGTAGTGGAATAATTGGTAAAATCTCGCCTCCCATCAGAGTTGAACCGGCGCCACCCGTATTCGCTCTTCACCTGGATGCCGCAGAAAAATAATGAAGGAGAGTGGGAATCGAACCTGGGTCACAATGAACACCAAGTCTTTCTCCAACCAATACACCACTACCTCACTAGCAATAACTAAGTTGATATAAGACCTGCGTGATGCAACGAACCTGTCAAATGGGCAAAAATATACGCGGTGCCATGGGACTGTCAAACGAGAAAAATAGACGAAAAAACTTGAATCCCACACGCAAATTGTTGCGCGTTAACTCACAAAATTTAGAAAGATGCATAAATCGAAAAACTTGCAAAGGATGAAAAGTATAGGAACCAAAGTTGAAAGTAAAGAAATGTTAGGATTAAATTGAAAAGGATGATAAGATTTGTGTTCAAAGTAAATATTTATTATTCAAAACAAACCTAGCAATAATTATGTTGGACTCCAAACAACTAAAACATGTGGGATATAACAAAAATAAAATAGAAGTTGCTTTCTATCATGGTAAACAAAAATAAAATAGAAGTTTCTTTCTTTATCTTACACCATGCGTAGTGGAGGGCTTTATATATAAAGCCCCCCTTCCTGATTAGTCCATGTGGCTGCTGAGTCAGCGTGGAGAGAGAAACTGAAAAAGGGGTGTAGTGGTAGGGGCTTTATAAATAAAGCTGTTGATTTTTTTATTATTTTTTTTAATCTTTTAACTCAAAATAATTAAAATAAAAGACAAATAAATATAGAAAAATTACAAATAATATTAAAAACACACAACTAATATTAATTAAATTAAAAAAAACAAACAACTTAAAAAAATTACAATACCAAATTAAAAAAACGACTTAAATAAATTACAATAAGTTATATTTGGCAAGAATTTCCTGCCTATGATGTAGTGCGAGGCGTAGGGCTTCTCCCTCGAGGTGGTCGATCGATTTGGACAAAAACTCAATGTCCTTTTCCCTTTGCCTCGCCTCTTGAATGTCGACGAACCTTTTATTCTCAGCCACTCTCTGGTGCATAGTTTCCAAACGTCTTTGGCCGAGGTCGCGAAGATCCTGTAGTCGTCGATTCATTTCATCAAACTCCTCCCTCGATGCACCACCTCCTGTCGAAGACGACTCCGCCTTGCCACCCTTTTTTGATCTTCTACCGGGTGGTCTTGGAATATCCTCCTCCTCCTCCTCCTCATCCTCCAAATCAACAGGATCATCTAAACTCACAAAGCGAGCATCGGATGTCGGTGTATCCGGATGTAACACCCCAACCGATGGCGGAATCATCGAGGTGTCACGTAGTGACGATTGTTCAAAAGCACATGGTACTAAAATGTAAATATATTATTGAATACTCCCTCCGTCCCATTTTAAATGTCCTCCTTTCCTTTTTTGTTTGTCCCAAATTAAATGTCCCTTTCCAAAAATGGAAATGTAATTTCCAGTTTTGCCCATAAAAGACAAAACACAATCACCACTTTTGAGGATATTATTGTCATTTTATCACATACAAACAAAAAATTTCTTAAAATGTGTGTTTTTGGAAGTGGGACATTTAAAATGGGACGGAGGGAGTAATTTAAATTGTCTTACATGGATGAAATGAAAAAAAAATACAAAGATCTGAACAAAACATGACATTTGAAATAAATTATTAAAAGCAAGCACTAAAATCCAATGCTATGGAACTAAGATCAAACTGCACCTGAAACATGTACAAAATAAGTTCAACATATGGAATGTTGGTGAGCATTCCTAGTATCTATCTATCTATACATATAATAAACCAAAACCATTTTAATGACATGACACTCAAAGAGACATTCTCTTCTTAGAGTGTGCCATGTGTCATCCCATGTGGCATTGAGATATTTTAGGAAAAAAATAATTTAAAAACAAAATTAGATTTTTCACCCTCATGTTTCCTCCCATAATTTTTAAACGTTAATATCTTTTATATACGAGATTTTTTAACGAAAAAATTACACCAAATTAACAAGCGTTTTATTATCTTTCCAACAAGTACCATAGTGCTATATAAAAAACGAAGAAATTTTTTTGTGGGGTTTTGTTCATACGAGAAAAAAAACACAAAGTGTTCAGGTAAATCATTAATCATGTATAGGCAAGTCACTAATTATATTCAAATCAGTAAATATGAATTTTTTTTTCAACCAGAGCCGAATAGGTTAATAGAGTTATACGTTGTTTTAAGTTAAGTATCAATATAAGTATGTTAGAGTTGTACATTTGTTTAGTCTTTATGATAGGTGTTAATATTAGAGTTACATTAAAGTTCTACATTCTTTTAGGTTAGGTGTTAGCATTGGAGTTGTACATTGTTAATTTGTTTTAGGTTAGATATTAACATTAAAGTTATACATCAGTCTATTTCATATGTAAAATTGATGTATCATATTAAATTTCTCAACCCGGAACGCTCCCGGGGTATAATCTAGTTAATACATATAGTAAGTTGAAAAAGGTATACAATTCAAATGCAAAGCTACAGTGCAAATATGTAAACTATGTATCATACAAATGAGCGAAATCAATCGTGTGACTGTATAATGTACTAAATGAACGGCGGTGTACTTATCCAATAAATGGATAATAACTTAACAATGACCATGGATTCTCCGATGAAAAAAAGGGAGAATCAACCTAGGCGGGTTGTCAATCCAATAGCACTATCCAATGTTAAGGTCGGCTTGTACAATGTTAATGATTTCACTAAGTACAAATGTATTCTACATGTAATGTCTAAGCATAAAGCACGTTTGTAAGCAAATGCACATAGTACTAGAATTGTATTGTAAAAATGTGAACTTGTATTTGTAATTTGTATAAGTGTACATGTAACACCCCAAAAGTGAATAAAAGCAAAAGGGGATAGGAAATACTCACCTTAACAATAGTATTGAATCCTTTGAAATAGTCTAGATGTGACCCAAATGTTTCCAAGTACCACCCTATGTTCATGGCAATAAAATAAATGTTGGGGAAAACTTAAAAGTCTAACTTTTCTAGTCTAAAGGTATTCTAGGGTTTCTAATTTGGGGATTGACTTGATCGTTTATTAATTAATTGAAATAGTTGTTAATTAATGTTGTACTAAAATCGTATAGTGCAAAAGATTATTTTTTTATAAGAGTTCTAATATTTTATGTTGTATTTATTTTAAACCATTTTTTTAGATTCAAAATTTGATAAGCTAAACAATAATGATTTGAGATCTTAAGAAAATATGACTTAATAGCATTATAAATTAGCTCCAAGTTTGTGTCGTAAAGCATTTAGCTATGGATATATTTCTACGATTCTTTTTTTATTTTTTTCATAAATGACCAAACGTAATATTAATACATTACGAATTTAAAAGAGATACACGAAATATAAAAATTTAATACATCGCAATGATTTAAGGAAAAGAACTATGTTGGGCATAAAAAGGAAAGTCTGTGTATGTGTAATAAGTTTTGGAAAATTATAGAGTTCAAAGATGTAAAAAAATAAAATAAAATAAATACAAGTTCCAAGGACTCAACCCGGGTTTAAGCCGGTTCAGGTCCTTTACTCGCACACAAATCACCAACTGGCTTATTATATGGTTTTGTTTTAAAACTGAAAGAAAACAATCAACGGTTTTGTTCACAGTTATCCCCAAATTCTTAACATAAACCCTAACACCTCATCCCAACCAATTGATCAACAAATGATTGGTAACCCCCAAAAGAAATAGAGGGCTTTTGTTCTACTATTAAATTCGACTATGTATCATCTAAATTAGGACTTACATGTTAGGATGAATCCTCTAATCTCGAGCAGCAAACCGAAGGACAAATATGGTGCAACCCAGCGATAAAACACAATATAGTTTATAACTAGAAGAAGGATTTAGAAGGCGATGGGGTTCTGAGTCTATGAATGGGTTTGACGTATATATATCGGAACCGATCGGATGAAATTTGGAAATGATTGGAGTGGGTTTTAAGAAGAATTATACTAAATTTATTAATTAGCGGTCTAAACGGTAATTAAAACGCGTAATACAAATATGGAATGAATGAATACTATTTATGTAACAACCGGCAAAAATAAGGTAATTCCGTACAAATTAATTAATATATGATTAACGTAATTAAATGCAATTATGTGTGATTTAATTATCAAGGCCTTAGAAGATAGCAATTTCCAAATAATGCATAGGAATGCATACGTTTAATGGTAAAACATGATTGGATCATGTGCGAATGAACTATCCGGTATGGACGTTGGCAATTACCCGGTAATAATTAAATAAACGAAAAGGATCCCGGACACCCAGGATATAAAATAAAGGGTAGTTTCATAAAATATAATGAGTTTTGGAACTCCAAAACCATAAGTGGAAACGTCTTGTACAAATCTCCCGGTAACGAATAAAATGCGCGTACCGCACCCGATACGCGTATAACTCATAATTTCACCCGGCAAAAGCCTAAATAACCAATCAACGCTTAAATTAGACTATATTTAAGGGTTATTAAAGGTATTTTTAATGTCCGAATAACGCGTGATTAAATCCCGAAAAATACCCGAACGACACCCGAACGACGAGGAATTAAACATAACAAGTATTGGGTAAATATTTGAAGTTGTGGACCCCACCCAAGCCACAAAGGTGGCCGGCCTAATGGCCTTGTTATGTCCATGCAAGTTGTTTTAATAATACCCTAGTAATCTAGTATAAAGCATGCATGGAACAAAAGACAAAGTGTAAGATTATGCAAGTACAAGCATGCTACAACCTCACCTTTTTGTGTAAGATTATTTTCGGCCCATGGCCTTAATAATCCAAGACACAAAGCTAGCAATCATAACCTAAGTACATACCCATGTGTGACAACCGGCAAATTTCGTACAACGATTAACGTGATTCTAGTCATGTTTTAGAAATAATTAACATGGTTTAAGGTTAATTATGGTTAGTTGAGCTAATATGAGTCCTACGATGTCCTTTTGAAAGTTCGTTGAAGTCTTGATGCCTTTAAAGAAAGACTTCGCGTGTTTAACGTAACGAACTGACATCAGCAAAAATTTGTCAAACTGGAATAACATAAGTTTATTCAATGAAAATACGACACGTATTTACTATCGATGCGAACGGATGTGAAATCGGCGTGGTAAACGGCCAAAAACGCAGCGTTTTGGAGAACGCGGAGAGGAACTGACGTGGGATTCGAACGTCGAAACGCGTGGCTTTAACCGTTACCGAACTTCCGGAATAATTATTTATTATAAATAATGTTATCGGTTGAATTTCGAAAGTTATCGGATCATTTAAATGAAGGATAACACAACCGAACCGATTAACGCGATTTTAACGCGTGTGCCGTCTTCACGCGTCGGGTGACGAAAATAATTATGGAATTGCTCGGTCTGGTGTTATTTATGACTACGAACAAAAACCGAGTCCAGAAGCGATAACGGGCTAAAACGGAGCAGTTGGTACGCGACGTTGGGCTTGAAGCCCAATCCAAAAGCCCACCTATATAAGCCCATAACCTCCCAAAATACCCTCATTTCTCACATTCCTTTCTCTCTCTAACACCAAACACTCTCTCCACTCTCTCACTCTAGAAGTTTTCCGGTGACCGGAGGCCGGCCGGCGGCGGCGGTCCGGCGGCGGTCCGGCGGCCGTCCGGCGGCTTCCGGCGGCCGTCCGGCGAGTTTTTCCGGCAAGTTTTTCCGGCGACCTTCCGGCGGTTCCGGCGAGTTTCCGGCGACTTTCCGGCGACCCTCCGGCGGCTTTTTCCGGCGCGTGATACCCCCACCCCCACTAATTTCGACGCCCCAAACGCGATGGTGAAGGCCGTTTTCCCTAAAACGAAGCGGTTTGAACGTTGGTACCATTCCGGCGACTTTTCCGGTAAGCTCGTTTTTGAGTTTTCTTTGTACAAACGTTTAGATCGGGTCTTTGGGAGACTCCTCACAAGTTTTCACGGAATTTCGTTCTCCGGCCATATTCCGGCGAGCTATTTCCGGTTAGTTGCGAGTTCGGGAGGGGCCGGAGTGAGTTTTGGTTGGGTTCCGGTGGCGCGCGGGTGGTCAGAACGAGGTTTTCTTTTGGTGGCGTGGGATGGCGGTGGTGGTCCGGCCACGGTGGTGGTGGTCCGGCCACGGCAGTGGCGGTCCGGCCACGGCACCGGTGGTCCGGCCACGGTGGTGGCGTCCGGCGGTTCGGGTCCGGTCAGTTTTGGGTTCGGGACTCGGGGCTCGGTTTGCATGCCGTCTTCAAGTTCTAGTCGTGGGTCAAGTATGGTGCTCTTGGGTAGATCCGGTCAGATTCGGGTTGGTCAACCCGGTCAACTCAGTAAACTTTGGTCAAGCGTTACGGTATAATTAACTAGCAATTATTTCGTTATATTATTATTTACACATATATTTCTAAAATATATAAATATGAACGACTAACTCGCTAACGAACCGATAAAAATATTAACGAAAAGCATTATGAGCTAATATTTGTGTATTAGCTGTGACTTGCGTTGTTGTTGGACTAAATTGATGGACTATACGTATATATATAATTATATAAACAGGATGATTTATATAAATAGTCACAACGTATAAAGTCTCGCGGATTAGAATGCGGATAAATATAATGTCGTCTTTGTTAGGAGTTGATTTTGGGAATTTGTAGACAACTTGTGTTGTCTGGTTTATACCAAAAACAGAGGAAACTCTGCCGAAATTTTTATAAATCCGAAGCGCGACAAGTATGACTTTATTGTTCGTTCTTATAAATAACTTTCCAAGCGCTTGACAAATGTAGTCATGTACAATCACGACGTTTTGACAAATATTATTTGTAACAATAATAGTCCATTCCGAGAAATATTTCAAACAAATATATAGTCTTTTGCTACCAAGCGTCAAGGATTGACGAGTTTTTAAAGGTTACTTGGTAACTAAAATATGTTTGTTGTTCGGATTAAAAGATGTATAAACGTTCGGATTTATTTGGAAAACCTTTTTATAAAAAGCAAAGTCTTGAGATTTGTAAGATACTCGGATTCGGGAAAAGAAATAACGAATGTTATTAAAAAGGATTTTTAATAACTATATTATATTTCAGCAAGGTATATTTTCCGAAAATAACTATACAAGACGATTACATTTATCCGATTTACGAGACAAGCTATGGCTCGGGATGAGTTATACGATTCGTGATATTAGTCCGACATAGTTTGCACACGAATAGTAACAAGTGCGCGACTTGGGTACTATTTCGTATGTGAACACAGGAGCTATGATAAGTCACGATCGGTTCGTCGAGTTAAAACACTTAAAGACTCGGGTTACTACACACGAGTCAGGATAGTTGAATAAACTATCTTTTAACCGGAAATTAAGCTAGGTTTATATATGATAGACTTTAAGGTGTCCTTTATTGGTAATTAGGGCACGAGGAAGTCGGTCAAAGCTTTGGGCTTTATTTGCTAGCTAAGCATGGAAATTAAGGTGAGTTTCACGGCCCCATTTTACTGTTTTAACTGGGGGAAAGATATGTTTGTCAAAAGTTATCACATATTGAAATGCTTTCAAAGGTTAAAATGTGGTAAGTGGCATGATGAGTACTTGAGTTTTTGGTCGCCACTCGGGGTTGGGTCCTCGCTACTGTAACCATTAATTCAGGTAAATGAAACTGAAGGAATATTTGGATAGTACTATTGGTGCCTGACAAGGCCCACCCCTAATCGATAGCGTCGATTATGCATCGGCGTATGCCTGGGGTGCACGTATTCTGAACTTAAGTCGTTGGGTTCCGAGAAACGACTTGGAGCGGGGCATATTTATTAGTCTTGGTTTGGTTATGGGACTCAGGGGATTGCTCATCATCATAATTTGTAGGAGCTAGCTACTCCATACAAAGGCCATAAAATGTGTTGGATTTGCAAAGGCCATAAAATGTGCTGGATTTGCACAGGATATAAAAATGTGCTGGATTTGCACAGGATATAAAAATGTGCTGGATTTGCACAGGATATAAAAATGTGCTGGATTTGCACAGGATATAAAAATGTGCTGGATTTGCACAGGATGTAAAAATGTGCTGGATTTGCACAGGATGTAAAAATGTCGTATTTACAAAACTAAAACCTGTGAACTCACCAATATTTTATATATTGACGTCTTTTTAAACATATCTTTCAGGTAACTAAGTGCTGAACAGGTATGCGGCTAGTACGGTGGAATTTGGGATGTCGGACAATGGTTGGGGGTTTCATCTATTGTTACCTTCGGGTTGGGACATAAACGGAAACACCCCACTTTAAAACTTAATGTTTGTGGTTTTAAGTAATGTTTGAAACCAGGTACTCCTTCCCGACATCTTAATATAATGATCTTTTCTAATTAAATATAGTTTGTGTTAATCTTGACTTTGATATGCTTTCGAGCGTCGCGCCACGTGTTTCCGCCATTGGCGTGGTGTGACAGAAGTGGTATCAGAGCCAAGGTTATAGCGAACTAGTATTTTTGAAAAAATCTAGACTATAACCAGTTTTGGCTCGAAAACGGAGTTTTCAAAAATAAAACACAACGAAATATTTTTAGAAACGAAAGAAAATTGTACATGGATTGTACAAGGGGAAATTCCGACCGACTAGCCATGTGTGTCAATATATAAAATGTTAGAAAATAAGGATATGAATGTTTAAATCGTGTAGAGATCCGATTTTCTAACTAGTGCTAGTTAATGCATATAAGTAGTACAGATAGCTTGCCTATAAGGATATCGTCTCACACTTCACTTTAGTCCACACTTTTGCATCGATTACCGATATCGACAAGCGGGAAGGACAAGCGGTGGTCTACGACGAACTCACCCGCTTACCTGCGGACGGGATGATCGGAAGGGCTAACCTTTATCGTGCTAGTGGACGTTGTCGTGTTGCTAATGTTGTGAAGGCGAAGCTAGTCTAGGTCCTTTATTGTGTGAAATCTTTGTTTTGGATCAGGAAGCTCGGAACTAGCGGGCACCAAAATTACCTGGCAACACCGATTATCATTGCGGGTGCACACGTAATAATAACTTGTGGTGCACGGTAACCTAGGTGGGCGCTAGGGCTGGGGTTGGTGATCACTTCTTGCCTTGTCTATTCTTGTACTGTAGGGTCAGTCTTAGAGTTTGATTGGCCAACGGGCTAGAAGGGAGGTCTTGTCGATATCCCTTGATTTCGATCCTCGCAAACTGAATGAGCTTTCGTCAGCATTACCTCTAAGGTACGAACACGGAAGAGCTCGAACGTCTACTTCATATGAGTAATCTGACGTAAACCCTCGCATCGGATAGGGACAGGAGATGAAAGCTTCCTTGTATAGGAGTTGAATGCCTCCACTCAAAGTTCCTCAAAGGAGCGGACATACGAGGATGCACTGCCTACCGAAGAGATGAATGCTTGGTACGATGCGTGGAATGCTAAACCTGGAACCCAGTGAAGACTGAGGGTGCGTCCCTGCAAAACCAGTGCGTTTTGAGCACGGGACCCTATGTGGATCAGTATTGAGATTAGTTGCCCGTGTGCTGCTATGTTATTACTGTGAGTAAGTCATTCTTGATCTAACACATGCCCAAGTTGTCTTCGAGGGTCAGGCGTTCCTTCCCCTATTGGAGGGCAGAATCGTCCTTGCTGAGTTAATAGGCTTGATCATCTTTATCTAGAAGGCATGATAGCTCTCGTCTAAATCAACAATGTCGAATCGGCAAGATCCTAATATATTTATTTAATGGGAAAATAAATATATGGTAAAGTGAGCCGAGTCGGGTGTTGAAAACGAAATGTCGAATCGGCAAGATCCTAATATATTTATTTAATGGGAAAATAAATATATGGTAAAGTGAGCCGAGTCGGGTGTTGAAAACGAAATATCGATCGGCAAGATCCTAGTATATTTATTTAATGGGAAAATAAATATATGGTAAAGTGAGCCGAGTCGGGTGTTGAAAACGAAATGTCGAATCGACAAGACCCTAGTATAATTATTTAATGGGAAAATAATTATACGGTAAAGTGAGTCGAGTCGATGGTCGTAAAATACAATGTCGAATCGACAAGACCCTAGTATGATTATTTAATGGGAAAATAATTATACGGTAAAGTGAGTCGAGTCGATGGTTGTAAAATGTGGTGTCGAATCGACAAGATCCTAGTATAATTATTTAATGGGAAAATAATTATACGGTAAAGTGAGTCGAGTCGATGGTTGTAAAATGTAGTGTCGAGTCGACAAGATCCTAGTATAATTATTTAATGGGAAAATAATTATACGGTAAAGTGAGTCGAGTCGATGGTGGTAAAACGAAATGTCAAATCGACAAGACCCTAGTATAATTATTTAATGGGAAAATAATTATACGGTAAGGTGAGTCGAGTTGATGGTTGAGAAATGTAATATCGAATCGACAAGGTCATAGTATATTTATTTAATGGGAAAATAAATATATGGAAAGGTGAGTCGAGTCGATTACGGGAAAAATGAAATCTCGACTGACAAGATCCTAGTATGACTACTTAATGGGAAAGTAGTTATATGGTAAAGTGAGTCGAGTCGGAGATAATTTTATCCAAGTCAGTTAATATATATGGAGACATACATATATATATTGAATATAGGATCACGACGTGCGTTTTGCGTCTAAATCCGTCATAATACTCGGGGAGTGAAACCACATTTCGGGAGCCGAAATCGTAAAGCGTGTGACTCGTAATTGTCAAGTGTCACAGAACGCTTTGGCTGACATCGAAATCCCCCTCGAAAATCAAATAACGGACTACTGGAAGTGGTCATGTTATTCTGTCAACTAAACTTACCCATGGGACGGCAATTCCATTGCTCATGTTGCAATGTTGAACGTCTACTACCCTCGTCAGGACGACGAGACTGGTTGTCTATTTGGGGTGGCAAATGATGCGAAGTGTTTTCCATCAATCCCCATAGGTATTAAGACGTTGCGTCCTTTGTCACGGTGTTTTATAAACTAAGGTTGCGAGATCCATTCGTCATGGACAATGTGACTTGTCCAATCTCTTGTCATATATCGATACTCTCACTGCGTGGCCTATCAGGAAGAAAGTTCGCTGGCCTCGCATAGGTGTCGGAGAGGCATTTCAGTTGATGACTATCGGTACTAGGGCCAAATAACATGCAAGAGGACCCTAATGAGAAGGATGACTCGGTTGAATTGCCAGAGTCTGGATCGTCTTATTTTATCGTGGTGTCTCGATAAATCATGATCCTTCTACCTCTACTATCCTTGTTGTGACCAATGTTTTGATACTGGAAAAGATGTTGGTTGGTTTCTAGGTCCTATGGATACTACTTACCACACATCCAATAGCTACGACGGGTCTAAGGTTTCTACTGAGCCTGCTGTTGTTGCTGCCATCGTTGTTCTATGGCCCAAGCGAATCATGTCATCGTTGCTGAGAGTGTAGCTCATACTGAGCGTGTTAAGGATGTTTCTATGGCTTTTATCAAGTTTGATGTTGTTGTTGTTTCGAAGGCTCCTGCCAAGATCATTGCCATTGACATAGATATCTCTAAGACCCTTGCCAAGCCGCTATGACCATGTTTGTGTCACGATGGAGTTCGTTGCCGTTCACTCCATTTTCTTGAGGTTTTCGTTGAACCGCTCGTTATCATTCCCTGGCTCCTGCCAAGACTAATGTCGGCGATGGTTCTCAGGCATGGTTGAGCCTGTCAAGGCTGCAGTCGCCATTATTCGAGTGACTTATATCGAACATACAGTCATTCTCCCTAAGAACGATATCGGCTTGATAAGTCTGCTAAATTATGTGGAACCCATCGTTCCCATTTCTTTTATGATGACGAATGCCCTTAATAACCCAATTGTTCCCACCGATGAGCCTATAGAGTATAGGTTGTGGCTGAGGATATGAATAAGGATTCTATCACCATAAGTGAGCTGAAACGCACCGGGGTGCGTGCTCACCGTAATGGATCTTCTTGTAGTTATGTATAGTGGACTCGCTAGGTTGCGTGTCGTCCTGCTGTCGTGAATTCATGTTGTGGTGTTACCCCTAACGATAGTGCATTCTTGTAGTTGCACAGTTTTGCCGACTGCATATCCATGCGGTTGCGTTTCGCTGTCGACGGTGCATTCCTATTTTTGTGCTGCTCCTGCAGTGGTGTAGCCTTGTTGTCGTATTTCTCTGTGTCATGCGGTCCATGTTGCGGTGTTGCCTTGTTGTCATGCTTCTTTGTCGTCGTGTTGGTCCTGTGCGGTGCTCCCTTGTTGATGTGTTCGTGGATGTGTTGTTGTCATATCATGTTATTTCTACTATCGTATTGCACCGTGAACGTATTGCTGCAATTGTTGGATTGACTTGATGATGTGATAACTTGTCGTTTGTTTCACTCTTGGTTCCCTTGGAATAAAGACATTACCCCAAACCCACGTAACCGTTGTTATATTGCTGAATGGTTGTGTAGTGTCGCCGTTGATTATGTAGGATTTCGGGTGTCCGACGGACTTTCGGGAAGTCATAATAAGACACTCTAATCCTAGTATTAGCACATGTATCTCTCCAAAGTTCGAATCTCGTGGTAGTTTCAGTAATTGACCGAATCATGTGTCGACCTCTTTATATGCCCGCGAGTTTCGTGAGCATTACCTCTTCAAAATCTAAGGCATCAGTGGCGCCATGTCCAGCCTTAACCTTTTACGTGCATTTTGGTCGACTAACCACTCTCGAATCATGTCGAAAGGAAATCCCATGATCCACACATGACGGGGTGAGCCTCGTCTTTGCGATGAAGGGATTTCGAATACATCTCGAACTTGAAGGTATCGAGTAATTGTGAGCGATATTATGACCCATACCTTTGGGCTAGTAGGAGTTGAAAGACTCAATTTATTATTACTCATCCCAGTGGATTGTTTAACATCATACCTGCCAACGTGTCATGCCGATGACTACAGGAATAACAGTGTGGACCCACCCACGGCGAGTGCATTGGTGGAGTCCCCGGTACATGATTCGGAGGTCTTATGAAACCCTGAATCTAGAAGGGCATGTAGCATTGTCTACTCTGTGAGGGTGCTACCCTACCGTGATGAAATCTTCGATCAACTCAGCCCTGCGAATGGTGTTATCCTGCTAAGGGTAGGTTTATCTTGTCTTGGTGTCGTTGCATAGATTCTTGGGATTGTGGAACCCTTTCGACCTTGGGTCGACATGGGTGTTCCCAGGTAATTTTCAGTAGCATTGCTCGCGCTAGAGCAAAATCCCCTGTCATTGACAGGCACTGTTGGAGACACCAAAGTAATATGAGCTGCCAGGTCAGTGCGTTTAGTACCTGACTAACCAAGATGAGCTCGAAAGCTTACATGTTGCACCCATGCGTGTGACTACCTGAGTCGTTGAATGGGATGCCTTATTGGAAGGCTCAAGACTACTTCTTGTAGGGCGAATCTCGGTCGTTTGTTGTTTTAAGTAACGATGTTGGCGCATGAAGCCGTCAAGCCCAAACGTGAGATCTATGCCAGATGCATTCATCTATGACTCGATTTCACCTCTTACCTCGAAAGACTCCGAAAGATGGAATATTCGACGAGTGAGGATTCCGGGCCAGGACTCCTTTCACTCAGACCTCTGCATAGGATCTGAAAGTCAATTTAAGGGCGTGTGTCCTGTATTGTTCAGAATTGACTTACTAGGTTGCTAATAACGATAGGACACCAGTGCTCGTGAGGCACATATAGCAGGACAGGCACTGGGTACCCTTGTTTCGGGTAGTTACCAATGCTCTGCTTACCGTCTCGAGGAAACCAACGTGTTGAAATGTTGTCGAGACCTTATCCTTGTTTGTTGCTGCAACCATAGCATGATGATTCATATACATTATTCCCGTGTTGACCAACGTAATGAGTTGATGTGAGCCTCTAGACATTGTGTTTAAGTCGGCTTAAGTCCTCGCGTATTGTGGAATTGTACGGTTGTGTGTTGAATATACACTGTCTACTGCCTAGGGAACTGAGGGGTGGAAGTGACGCAAAAGCTTTCGACCTCCATCAGTCCATACTAGGCGTCCTAGTACCACTAACCACAATCGCGCATACGAAAAGGTTGTAAGTTGGTGCATAGTGGATTTCGGTCCATGTGAGGACACAGGATTACCATCCGCTACTGTAAACAACCTTAAGCGTCCTCGAGAATGTCGACTGCTTTGCAACCGAGAATGATCGATCGCTGTTTGGAACCTTTTCATCCCCTGCTCGTTTGCAGTTATAATATGAGGCATACAGATAGCCACCTATACTCTTGGAGAGTCGTGGCTAGACACTAGGTGTCAACCTTCACGATATCGGATTTTAGTAGTTATCCTGCCCCAGGGTGTGCCAAACCTTGAACGCAAGTCTGGGATACTCAATTTGAGATGAGTATGGATTACCATTCTCGAACGAGTGAATTATTGTCCTAGACGGAAGTGTCCTGTGTGATACGATTAGTGTCGGTGGCAAATCAAATTCGTATACTTCATCGCCAGAATTTCCTATGTGATAGGAATCATCACCCTAGTGTTCGGGGTGTACTGCTCGAAGTCCTCTGGAGTGCATACGTGTACGTCTCTAGTACATTGAATGACAGATAGAGATATACACATGATCTGGCGTGAGGTCAAGAGATGACCACCGAATCTGGTAGATTCAAATCTGCTTGAATAAGTGGCCAAACCAATCGAGAAGTTGTACTAACAAGGCGTTGTTAGCCTTAGGAACTTCGAATTGGTATGGGACTTTGCTGAGTGTTATACTCTGAAAGGGTGTTGTTAAGCACGAAAACGGTAATGGAGTGACTTCGCTTAGTACTCCAGTGACTCGGATATGTCAGTTAAAATTGGCCTTGCAACGAACAAGCTCGAACTATCGCAAGAGCTTAGTGAGACTCTGGACGAATCCCGCAGGTCTGGCTTGAGGAAGCATTGTCAATTCCTCAACCGACAGGATTCAGGTTGATGCAAAGCTCTACTATTTCGGGAAAACCGATATTTGTGCCGGATTGCGATACCCAAGAGCTCGGCCGTAGCCGACTCATGACATTGTGTTCGTTAGGACGCTAAGCGTGAACTGGAGTTCACGAAGAAAAGGGGTAATCGTGTGAGTTGCAAACATCCCGCCCTGTTCAAGGATACTAATGTATCGGATGACTTGAACTGAATTCCGGGACGGAATTCTCTTAACGGGGGGAGAATGTGACAACCGGCAAATTTCGTACAACGATTAACGTGATTCTAGTCATGTTTTAGAAATAATTAACATGGTTTAAGGTTAATTATGGTTAGTTGAGCTAATATGAGTCCTACGATGTCCTTTTGAAAGTTCGTTGAAGTCTTGATGCCTTTAAAGAAAGACTTCGCGTGTTTAACGTAACGAACTGACATCAGCAAAAATTTGTCAAACTGGAATAACATAAGTTTATTCTATGAAAATACGACACGTATTTACTATCGATGCGAACGGATGTGAAATCGGCGTGGTAAACGGCCAAAAACGCAGCGTTTTGGAGAACGCGGAGAGGAACTGACGTGGGATTCGAACGTCGAAACGCGTGGCTTTAACCGTTACCGAACTTCTGGAATAATTATTTATTATAAATAATGTTATCGGTTGAATTTCGAAAGTTATCAGATCATTTAAATGAAGGATAACACAACCGAACCGATTAACGCGATTTTAACGCGTGTGCCGTCTTCACGCGTCGGGTGACGAAAATAATTATGGAATTGCTCGGTCTGGTGTTATTTATGACTACGAACAAAAACCGAGTCCAGAAGCGATAACGGGCTAAAACGGAGCAGTTGGTACGCGACGTTGGGCTTGAAGCCCAATCCAAAAGCCCACCTATATAAGCCCATAACCTCCCAAAATACCCTCATTTCTCACATTCCTTTCTCTCTCTAACACCAAACACTCTCTCCACTCTCTCACTCTAGAAGTTTTCCGGTGACCGGAGGCCGGCCGGCGGCGGCGGTCCGGCGGCCGTCCGGCGGCTTCCGGCGGCCGTCCGGCGACTTTTTCCGGCGACCTTCCGGCAAGTTTTTCCGGCGACCTTCCGGCGGTTCCGGCAACTTTCCGGCGACCCTCCGGCGGCTTTTTCCGGCGCGTGATACCCCCACCCCCACTAATTTCGACGCCCCAAACGCGATGGTGAAGGCCGTTTTCCCTAAAACGAAGCGGTTTGAACGTTGGTACCATTCCGGCGACTTTTCCGGTAAGCTCGTTTTCGAGTTTTCTTTGTACAAACGTTTAGATCGGGTCTTTGGGAGACTCCTCACAAGTTTTCATGGAATTTCGTTCTCCGGCCATATTCCGGCGAGCTATTTCCGGTTAGTTGCGAGTTCGGGAGGGGCCGGAGTGAGTTTTGGTTGGGTTCCGGTGGCGCGCGGGTGGTCAGAACGAGGTTTTCTTTTGGTGGCGTGGGATGGCGGTGGTGGTCCGGCCACGGTGGTGGTGGTCCGGCCACGGCAGTGGCGGTCCGGCCACGGCACGGTGGTCCGGCCACGGTGGTGGCGTCCGGCGGTTCGGGTCCGGTCAGTTTTGGGTTCGGGACTCGGGGCTCGGTTTGCGTGCCGTCTTCAAGTTCTAGTCGTGGGTCAAGTATGGTGCTCTTGGGTAGATCCGGTCAGATTCGGGTTGGTCAACCCGGTCAACTCAGTAAACTTTGGTCAAGCGTTACGGTATAATTAACTAGCAATTATTTCGTTATATTATTATTTACACATATATTTCTAAAATATATAAATATGAACGACTAACTCGCTAACGAACCGATAAAAATATTAACGAAAAGCATTATGAGCTAATATTTGTGTATTAGCTGTGACTTGCGTTGTTGTTGGACTAAATTGATGGACTATACGTATATATATAATTATATAAACAGGATGATTTATATAAATAGTCACAACGTATAAAGTCTCGCGGATTAGAATGCGGATAAATATAATGTCGTCTTTGTTAGGAGTTGATTTTGGGAATTTGTAGACAACTTGTGTTGTCTGGTTTATACCAAAAACAGAGGAAACTCTGCCGAAATTTTTATAAATCCGAAGCGCGACAAGTATGACTTTATTGTTCGTTCTTATAAATAACTTTCCAAGCGCTTGACAAATGTAGTCATGTACAATCACGACGTTTTGACAAATATTATTTGTAACAATAATAGTCCATTCCGAGAAATATTTCAAACAAATATATAGTCTTTTGCTACCAAGCGTCAAGGATTGACGAGTTTTTAAAGGTTACTTGGTAACTAAAATATGTTTGTTGTTCGGATTAAAAGATGTATAAACGTTCGGATTTATTTGGAAAACCTTTTTATAAAAAGCAAAGTCTTGAGATTTGTAAGATACTCGGATTCGGGAAAAGAAATAACGAATGTTATTAAAAAGGATTTTTAATAACTATATTATATTTCAGCAAGGTATATTTTCCGAAAATAACTATACAAGACGATTACATTTATCCGATTTACGAGACAAGCTATGGCTCGGGATGAGTTATACGATTCGTGATATTAGTCCGACATAGTTTGCACACGAATAGTAACAAGTGCGCGACTTGGGTACTATTTCGTATGTGAACACAGGAGCTATGATAAGTCACGATCGGTTCGTCGAGTTAAAACACTTAAAGACTCGGGTTACTACACACGAGTCAGGATAGTTGAATAAACTATCTTTTAACCGGAAATTAAGCTAGGTTTATATATGATAGACTTTAAGGTGTCCTTTATTGGTAATTAGGGCACGAGGAAGTCGGTCAAAGCTTTGGGCTTTATTTGCTAGCTAAGCATGGAAATTAAGGTGAGTTTCACGGCCCCATTTTACTGTTTTAACTGGGGGAAAGATATGTTTGTCAAAAGTTATCACATATTGAAATGCTTTCAAAGGTTAAAATGTGGTAAGTGGCATGATGAGTACTTGAGTTTTTGGTCGCCACTCGGGGTTGGGTCCTCGCTACTGTAACCATTAATTCAGGTAAATGAAACTGAAGGAATATTTGGATAGTACTATTGGTGCCTGACAAGGCCCACCCCTAATCGATAGCGTCGATTATGCATCGGCGTATGCCTGGGGTGCACGTATTCTGAACTTAAGTCGTTGGGTTCCGAGAAACGACTTGGAGCGGGGCATATTTATTAGTCTTGGTTTGGTTATGGGACTCAGGGGATTGCTCATCATCATAATTTGTAGGAGCTAGCTACTCCATACAAAGGCCATAAAATGTGTTGGATTTGCAAAGGCCATAAAATGTGCTGGATTTGCACAGGATATAAAAATGTGCTGGATTTGCACAGGATATAAAAATGTGCTGGATTTGCACAGGATATAAAAATGTGCTGGATTTGCACAGGATATAAAAATGTGCTGGATTTGCACAGGATGTAAAAATGTGCTGGATTTGCACAGGATGTAAAAATGTCGTATTTACAAAACTAAAACCTGTGAACTCACCAATATTTTATATATTGACGTCTTTTTAAACATATCTTTCAGGTAACTAAGTGCTGAACAGGTATGCGGCTAGTACGGTGGAATTTGGGATGTCGGACAATGGTTGGGGGTTTCATCTATTGTTACCTTCGGGTTGGGACATAAACGGAAACACCCCACTTTAAAACTTAATGTTTGTGGTTTTAAGTAATGTTTGAAACCAGGTACTCCTTCCCGACATCTTAATATAATGATCTTTTCTAATTAAATATAGTTTGTGTTAATCTTGACTTTGATATGCTTTCGAGCGTCGCGCCACGTGTTTCCGCCATTGGCGTGGTGTGACACCATGCTTGTATAAGATCAAGTATAAGATCAATCAAATATTAGACTAAGATTTACACACAAAATCCACTCCATTTCCTCTCTATCTCACGGCACACATACACCCTCACACATCCATTCAAGATCATTTTAGTACTTCTTAAATCTCTTGAATCATTAGCAAGATCATATGCAATCCATGGAAGATTTGATGGTAGTATATAAACATGTGTTAGTCCTTTGAAGATAACAAAGCAAAAACAACTCTTCTTCTTTCCCCATTGTGGCCGTAGGTTTCACCCCTTCCCCATACACATTTCTTTCAAGTTTTTACATCTCCAAATCACTCAAAACAATCCATCATCCAAACCCCTATTGTGTGTTTCAAGCTTGGAGCTTAACCATTAAGGAAGAACACACTAAACCCCTCTCAAAATCCAAGGTTTTGTCTTCCCTAGCCTTGTGCTAGTAGTAAGCTTCTTAACCTTGTTTTTGATTATTATTATTCATGTATGTGTTCTTAGAAGCAAGTTGTACATGAAGGGTTTAAAATGTGGTTTGAAACATAATCTTTAATAGGTTTTACATGAGTAAAATAAATGATTAAAAATATGTAAATGGATCATGGATTTGATGATGATAAAGTAGTGATCTTGAAAATGTATAAAATCTACACATACACTAAGTAGATGATGATTTGATTAAGATTTATAGAATAAACTTGAATGTGTTAAAAAGTAACTTTAATCATCTTTATATGATCATCTAAGACATAATAAATGATGGAACATGTTAGAAGTTCATGAATAAAGAAGTTGAAAAATTAAAGTTTACTTACTTAGAAGAATGATATTTTGATATAATGGACAAATACATAAAACACACATACAAGTAGCCTTATATATGAAATATAAGACTAATAAAAGTGTTTTGATACAAAAATAACTTACCAATAAAAAGATGAATCTTCAAAGTCCACTATTTTGAGTGAAAAATGCTAACTTTGGAAGTTAGAGTGGAAAAATGCAACATTTGAAAGTTAAAGGACTAATATTGTAACTTTGAAAGTTAGAGGACTAAAATGGATATTTTAGAAACTATTAGTCCAAAAATGCAAGGATGGAAAGTTTGGTGTCAAAAGTATAAGTAATAAGTTTCTAAGGATGATTTGGGTAAATACTAGTAGGTACACTTGGGTATTTTTGCATAAAAAGTATATTTTTGAAAGTTATAAAAATATGGATTGTATTAACATAAGGATTTTATAAAATAAAGATTTTATAAAAATATTAAACAAACTTGAGAAACTTATACAAAAATGAATACTTTTATATAAATGGAAATATAAAAGTATTGGAAACATTTTTGTAGTTAAGTTAACAAGTTGGGTTAAAAATTACATAAGTATTTTAAACCTTCCAAGTAACATGTGTTAGGAGGAAGAAATATGAATAATATTCTATAAAACACATGTTGGGAAAAACTTGGAAAAATTAACTATTCGAGCTAAGATATCGAACTAAGACGCGTTAACGAACCGTACACGGACAAAACATGAGAAAAATGCCATTGCGGCAAGATAAGAAAATATATATTTTTAGGAAGTAAAATATATATACATCATGGGTGAAAACTAATAAACACTTTCCTAAGTGTTGAAGGAATTATTCGTGGGAGAAAAACATAACGTAAGACGTTAAACAAACGTATATACTTAACAAGAAAAATTACGCATTTATATATATGTACGCTCGTCTCGGCAAAATTCTAGTATATCTACTTAATGGGAAAGTAGATATGTGGGAAGGAAAACGAGACGAGTAGACAAAGATATATATATGCGTATGACGTGCCGACAAGATCCTAGTATATTTATTTGAATGGGAAAAATAAATATACGGTATGGTGAGTTGAATCGGGTGTTAAGAATATACAATCGAACGACAAGATCTTAGCATATTTGTTTAAATGGGAAAACAAATGTGCGGCAAAGTGAGTCGGGTCGAGTGTTGAAATATATATTATATCGAGCGATGCGATCCTAAGTATAATTATTTAAATGGGAAAATAATTATACGTTAAGTGAAGTCGAGTCGATGATAATAAGGTACAAGTTAAGGAAATATTCACAAGAGTAATATATAACTTGTAACACAAAGGGTAATCTAACGCCAACGAAACCTAGGATATGCGCTTAATTAAACGGGATTTGGAATAACTTGTGGTCGGGAGTTGGGTGTACAACTTGCCAAGGCACATGCACTATAGGGATAGTGACTTATACGTCTAGGACGTTTGTAGGTGCGAGACCCTTTTTGCTATCTGCTTAGTGAGCCGGACAGTGATTCAGGTGAGTTTCACGGCCCCATTTTAAACTATTTTTACGTTTTTCGGGGGAAAGATATGTCAGGGAAAATGTTTGACGGATTTATTACTTGAGGTGCGACCGCCACTCGGGGTTGAGTCCTCGCCTCTATAATCATTTGTTCAGGGAAATGAAACCGGTGGAATATTTGAATAGTACTATTGGTGCCTGACAAGGCCCACCCCTAATCGATAGCGTCGATTACGCATTAGTGTATGCCTGGGGTGCATATATTCTGAACTTAAGTCGTAGGATACCGAGTAACGACTTGGAGTGGGGCATAATTATTATACGTCTTGGGTTGATTATAGTCTCAAGTAGAATTATAGGAATTTGCAACTCCTATATATTGTCATAACATGGTATTTCCCAAAGATTCAAGTTTTGGAAACAAAAAAAAAACCTGTGAACTCACCAATATATTTATATTGACGAAATTTTAAACATATCTTTCAGGTAATTAGATGAAGGCAAACCGGGGCAAGCTGGGTCATGGAATCCTCCGATGCGGCGTTAAATATTTTGCGGGGTTTCACCTTTATTTCCCAAGACTATGGGATATATTTGAGAAACCTCTCCATTGTGTTATAAAACAATTTACTTTTATGTAATATTTTGAACAAGATTTGACGCCTTAATAAATGACCCATTTTCTTAAAATTACTTGTGATTTGCGTTAGCCTTGACTTTATGCTCTTGAACCGTCGCGCCACGTGTTTCCGCCATTTTCGTGGTGTGACAATTTATGATCCTCTCTACATCAAAAATCATTGCCAAATACTTCTCCAATCAAGGTGTCGGTAATGAGGGTGCTAGTTGTTAAAGCCCACATCAAGAAGAAAGAAAAAGAAAAAAAAAGAAAAATATATATGTTGCTGTGTGTCGATGTCCACCAAAAAGGAAAGAAAGAAATTTATTGTTGACTATGACAATGAACAAAACACAATCAAGTTTTGTTCTTTATATAGACATAAACGAAAATACCATTATTAAATACCATTATTATTATTATTATTACATAAAAAAACATAGAGACGAAAACGGAAAATTTATTAATTATGCGAAAATCAATACAAGTTAAAGTGAAATCCCGTGATGTTACAGTCTCCCCTACTTTTAGGAACTTCGTCCCGAAGTTATTAAAAACACGGGGTTGAGGGTGATTGGGTAAAACTTAGAGCAACTGTGGTTTGGAAAAATTTGGGTTAAGGCTCGAATTGAATTTATAGGTAATAGAATAATTTGTTTCGAATAATTTGGATAAGAGGTTTGATATGTTTGAGTTTTAAGGATTGGATTAGGTTTGTCTGAAATAGCAAGGAGAATAAATATATATCAAAACACTAAACTTTAAGTTTTAGGAATCCTAAAGGAAATGCATGAGTTGATTTGACAAATTTTGAAGTAGGTGTTTAAAGCGAATATCTTTGACGTTTGACCCGAGGTTAGGAACTTGGGAGTGTAAATGAGAAGGGTTTTGGGAATGTGTAACTGGTGAAGGGCAGATGTCACACCACGCCTATGGCGGAAACACGTGGCGCGACGGTTCAAAAGTATTAAGCCAAGATTAATGCAAACCACAATAGTAATTAAACAAACGGGCATTTATTCAACGCCAATAATCATGTCAAATGATCCATACATAATTATAAATTGTTTTTGAAATTGATAAGGAGGCTCCTCCCTTTATCCCTAAGTCCATGGAATAAAGAGATGAGACCCTTTTACGACATTCCCAACGCCCAACTTGGAGATACCCCCGACCCTGCTCGCCATGCTAACCTCCATCATTCAATTACCTGAAAGATATGTTTGAAAATCGTCAATATATAAATATTGGTGAGTTCACAGGTTTTGATTTAATAAAACTTTATTAAATGGGAATATCCTTGTTATGACATTTATAGGAGTTGCAAAGTCCTACAATTTACTTGAGCCTATAACCAAACCAAGACAATTAACAGTGCCCCCGCCCCAAGTCGTTACTCGGTATTCCTACGACTTTATTTCAGAATACGTGTACCCCAGGCATGCGCCGATGCATAATCGACGCTATCGATTAGGGGTGGGCCTTGTCAGGCACCAATAGTACTATCCAAATATTCCTTTGGTTTCTCTTTCCTGAATTAATGATTATAGTGGGGAGGTCTCAACCCCGAGTGGCGATCTTTACTCAAGTATCCAACCCGTCATACAATCCCAACATATCTTTCCCCCGTAAAAGCATCAAATAGTTTAGAAATGGGGCCGTGAAACTCACCTGTAACTGTGCTCGGCTCAAAGAAGAAAATAGTAAAGTTTGTGATCCCGCACCTACAAAGGTTCTAGGCGTATAAGTCACTACACCTATGGTGTATGTGCCTTGGCAAGTTGTACACCCAACTTTCCGACCACGTCTTTACCCCAATTCCCGTTTAATAGTTTCGTATCCTAGGTTCAATGGCGATGGATTACCCTTTCCTTACAAGTCATATATTATTCTCATTAATATCCTTTATGACTTGTACAATATTATACTCGACACGACTCTACCCAACGTATAATTATTTTCCCATTTAAATAATTATACTTAGGATCGTTTCGCTCGATATAATGTGATTTCTTATTATCCGACCCGACACACTTTGCCACATATTTATTTTCCCATTTAGATAAATATGCTAAGTTCTTGTCGTTTGGTAACATAATCTTAACGCCCGACTAGACTTACCACACCATACATTTATTTTCCCATTTAAATAAATGTACTCGGATCTTGTCGGTATTCACGCGTTCGTAGATATATTTCACCTACTCGTTTCGGTTTTCCTTCTCGCATATCTATTTTCCCATTCAAATAGATATACTAGAATTTCGTCGAAAACGAGTATATGTACATATACCATCGCGTGGATACTACTTGTTAAGTTCATGTGTCGTTTAGCGTTTTTAATTTGTTACGTTGTGTTTTTCCTTTCCCACGAATATTCTTTCTACACTTAGGAAAGTGTGTCGCACGTTTCACCCTTGTTATATATATTTTATTTTCTTAAAATATATATGTATATTTTTATCTTGTCGTAATGGCATTTTTCTTATATGTCCGTTTACGTTAGTTCGTGTAACTAAGTTCGTTAGTTAGCGTTTTTCATATTTATTTCCGTTGCGCGTCCTCATGGAAGTATTGTTCCTACTTCCGATTCCGAACGTTTATTTCTTGGAAAAATATACTTTGTACGTTTTAGCCCAACTTGTTACTCAAAAATGTTTCCGATACTTTTATATTCCCATTTATATAAAAGTATCTTATTTTTGTACAAGTCTACCCAAGTCTTTATTTTATAAAATCTCATTTTATAAAATATTTGCGTTACTCCATTTATTTTTATAAAACGTCCATTTTATAAAAATCTACTTTTTACACAAAATGCCCAAGTATGTTACTAGTATTTACCAAATCAACCTTGTAAAATTATTACTCACACTTTTGACACCAAACTTTCCATTATTGTGTTTTTGGACTAATAGTTTCCAAAATATTCATTTTAGTCCCTCAACTTCCAAAGTTGCCATATTAGTCCTTTAACTTATACTTGTTGCGTTTTTCACCCTAACTTTCAAAGTTAATATTTTTCTTCCACTTTAGTGGACTTTGAAGAACCATTTTCTTAATGCTTAGTTGTTTTTACTTCTTTTTACTTTTAATGATCTTCTAATCCATCCTAGATGTCATTAACATGTTTATTCCATATTTTCATCCAAAGTACCCATTTTTCACTCATCCAAGTGAGTGGACTTTGAAGATGGAATTTTTTCACCTATGACTTTCTAACCCATTTTAATATCTTTTTGACATTAATATATCATCCTATGAGGATTAAAATCATCTTCATCTCATTCAAGTCCTTCTCATTAATTATACCCAAATCATCATTTTTCTCAAGTGTATGTGCATTTCATCATCATTTCTTCAAACATTACATTTATTAAAATAAATCCAAGATTCATCAATGCTTTTATTATTCTTCCATTTTTATTCTAACAAAACCCATTATCTTTATAAAGTCTATTTTTATTACCCAATAATGTACAACTTGCTTTCATAGCACAAAACATGAACATTCAAGTAATAAAACAATGTAAGACTTACTACTAGCTCAAGGCTAGGGAAGACAAAGATCTTGGATTTGGGTGAGGTTTAATGTGTTCTTCCAAGTGGGTTATGCTCCAAACTCTTGAACACACAAAAGGGGTTTTGAATAATGATGATTTAGAGATGATTTAGAGGTATGAAAATTGAAAGAGAAGTGTTGGTGGGGAGGTGCAAACTCACGGCCAACAAGAGAAGAAAGGGGAAGAGTTTTTGTGATTTCTTCAAGTGTTCATCAAGTGATTATATTATCTTACTCAATCTTCAAAGGATCAAGTGTATCTTGCTAGGATTGGTTAGAGATCTTAGTGTAATATTATGGAAGATTTGTGAAAGATATTTGAAAATCTTGGGGATTTAGAGGGTGCTTGGGCCGAGTTTTTAGAGAGAGAGGGAGAGGTGTGTTGGTTAATCTTCTACCCAATAACTTTACATGCATTCTAATCATTAGTAATAATATTATGGATTTACAAGAAAACTCAAGTAATCTCTACTTGTGTGGGCCCTTGGCCGGCCCCTATAGGGTGGTTGGTGGGGTCCACTTTGCTAAATATTACTCCATAATATGTTTAAGTTACTTTCTTTCGGGTACCGCCCGGGTATTTCTTGAATTTTAACCGTGGGTTACCTAAATATTAAAATACCGTTAATATTCATTAAATTTTGCCCAGTTAAATTACTGATAATTTATTTCGGCTTTTGCCGGGTGAAATTACGTGTTACGCGCGTATCGGGTGCGGTACGCGCACTTTATTCGTTACCGGGAGATTTGTACAATAAGCTTTCACGTATGGCTTTGGGTTTCCAAAACTCATTATATTTTGTGAAAATATTATTTATTTTATATTCCGGGTGTCCGGAGTTCGTTTCGCTTATTTAAGTTTTACCGGGTAATCGCCCGTGTCTATACCGGATAGTTTTGCCTGCGCATGATCCTATCACGCTTTGCTATTAAACTTATGCATTCCTATGCATTATTTGGGAACTTCTATCTTTCTAAGGCCTCAATTAAATAATCAGCACATAATTACGGTTAATTACGTTAATTGCGTTTAATTAATTAGTACGGGATTACCTTAATTTTGCCGGTTGTTACAGCAGAGGTACTAATGAAGCAGTCTCCCCTACTTTTGAATGGTTTCTGACCGAGCATTATTAAGGACATGCAACAGAATTTCGACTAACAGAGAGTGTAAGAGTATACAAAGTTTAAGGTTTTTTTTGTAAAGGTGGTTAACAAGGAAGGCTCCAACAAAACTAATTGAAGCTTATGTAAAATGTTCTTTATCAAAAATGCTAGCTATTAGTCACGATCCAATAAAGAGATAGTAATGGGTAGGTTCTTGGTCAGACTCCTAGTCCGTTCCCGCAGTATCGCTCGTGCTTATATATAGGGTGTACCGCAGCTGACCCACCACACTACTGATACTTTGGACTCGTACTGATTGTCTACCAATAGCCTAAGTAGAATCACACACCACCCCCATGTACCTGTAAATCCATGATTGCGTTCCGGACCGTAATCATCGATTTACCTTACACTAGGGTGCTATGCTTTTCCATAACACTGACATAAGTAATACAAGAAACAATGCGTGCAACCAAAATGTGTTAAGTAGTAGATACTGCTCAAGTATAAGATGCGGTTAGAGGTTCTTCCCCTTTCAGGTTCACCTTTTAACCGTAATGAGATTAATGTGTAAGTATAAGACATGATTAGGGGTTCTTCACCTTTCGGGTTCACCCTTAACCGGTAAATTTTTGTTCACATCATTGGGCTCTAAAAAAAAAAAAACCATATTGATAAACTCTGAGGATTACACCGTTCCCCTTGGGTTAGAGGAATACTCTGAACCGAGTCGTACATGGGAACTGGCTTAGATTTCATACGAGCTATCAATTAGTATGTTCGTTGGTCATGATGATGAACAAAATAATATAAAGTATAACAAGGTTTTGCTCACAACAAAAAAAAAACATGCATACCAAATATGCGTTCATGTAAGTATATAAGTATAGCATAAAATTTCGATTGAAAGAATAGCATAACGTAAATCGAGTAAATCTCACAATTTGCACAAAATGAAAGTAAACGAGTTAAATTAATGCTCAAAACTAGTGTTGTAAGAATAACTACTAATAACTAGTGCGAGAATAGTTGCGAATAACGCGTGAAAATAACTACCAACAAAAGAATAATACAAAAATAATAAGATAATGTACGAACGTAACTATAAAAAGAAGGGTGTAAAAAAATAATGAAATTTACTGTAAATGAAAGTGCGCAGAACAGACGTATAGTCTACTGGTATGAGGATAACTTTTTGGAAACCGAAGAATGTTTTAAGTTCAAAACAGGTTCACTTGAAAAGATTTCGTAGGTACACATTTTCATGTGTTTACGAGAAGTCGAGTTTGAAAAGTGTTATAAGGTATATTATTAGTTGCAAATTCCTCCCGAAAACATATATTGGATACGTTATATGAAAACATGCAGATTTACATTTGATTTGTAAAATATGCAATGCAAGTTTATAAAATGCAAGATGAAACCATTTCATGGAGTGTGTGTAAATCTAATGTGTTTCGAAAGACCAGGATTTAAAATGATGTGAAGGTTGTGAATGATCCCAGATGCCTTGATGAATTATGAAAAATAAAATTTTCTGTATTTAAACATTTCTATAACTTGTGGGTTGAAAAGTCAGAAATTTTTAATTGTTATGAAATGTTGAGAAAATCGAAGTGTTACCCGTTAAGACTGGGTAAACTTAAAACCTTTTAAATTTTCAAACTTTTACGAAATTTATACATTGAAAGATCATTTATTTGCAGGATCGTTAAGGCATCTCTTTGGGCTCATAGCGGGCTATTTGTTTCAAGGCACAAGGTGTATGAAAAGTGTGTTCTAATTTGACGAATAGGCTTTGTGAAAAGACTTATAGAATAAGTTGTCAAATTAATCATTTTAGAGAGTTGTGTACTAGTGCGTATCGTGTAGGTAGGCATTTATGTATGAGTTTAGTCTGACTAAGAAATGCTAACTAATGGTAGTTGGCTATGGTTTAGACGACTGGGTGTGTCTATATTAATATTGGATATATCAGAATATATTGTCTTGAAAGTATTGTGGTTGTATAAACGGACACAAAAGTCATAATTTAAGGATATACTGTGACTTCGATGAAGTAAGTTTGTAAACATGAAGATATAAGACAGGTTGAATAATAAGTTTTGGGAAAACATGTTTATTTTTAACTGTATGATGACGCAATATTCCTAAAATCAGGATGTGGTCGAAGTTAACACAGAGTTTAAAACTTAAGTCGTGGGTAAAAATGTTTTGTAATACCTTATAGCGTAAAAGTCAAAAAGCATAAGTGGAATAGTGTAAGCTTTAATGCGATAATATAACGAACAAAAAGTTTTACTAATGATTATAAGGGATCCAAAAGCAAATGATCAATGAATAATAGCATATGAAACAACAAGTGATTAAATTGAGTCTTCAAATGATAAACAAACATAAATATCAATGATATAAAACATTTGAATTATTTCCATAGGAAACTTTGACTAGCTCAAGTATTTGAAATTTCCTAGTGACTTGTGGGGGCGTACTTTAGCCTATAAGTGAATGCTCATCCCAAGAGTTCCAAGATAGGTATACAGGTCCATCGTCTGATTGAGATTTATACGAAATACCAGGCCTAGACAGAAAACTCAGGATACAGGCGCTCACCCTTCCAGATTGCACGTGCCCCGTCACTAGTGAATTCCAAAACTTTAGCGAGATTAAAAACGGGATGCAAAAATAGATCCTTGAGATTTGGATTTCACTCCTAACTCAAAGATGTATTTCAAAATTGAAAACGATTGTGGAATGAAACCAATCACTAAGTTAAGGATATCACTTCTAGCTTAGTGGTTAAGTTCCTTTTTTAAAGAAATACTCTTTGAGGTGTGGATGTCACTCATATCTCAAAAATATATTCCTAAGATAAATAACATATAGAGGAGTGAAACTAATCACCAAGGTATGGATACCACTCCTAACTTGATGATATCGTTTCGTTTGTGAAATACGAGTGTCTTCTTCGCCAAACAAAATATGAAAAGAATAGCGAGAAATAATCATAACGAAAATATATTGAAAGAAAATTAATAGGATAAAGAGAAATAAACACGAGAGGACTCGTGAATGTAAGCTTAGTTATAGACTAGGCTAAAAGGCATTCTAATAACCTAATTCCCTATAACCATGACTCTGATACCAATCTGTAACACCCCAGCCTATGGCGGAATCATCGAGGTGTCACGTAGTGACGATTGTTCAAAAGCACATGGTACTAAAATATAAATATATTATTGAATAATTTAAATTGTCTTACATGGATGAAATGAAAAAAAAAAAAATACAAAGATCTGAACAAAACATGACATTTGAAATAAATTATTAAAAGCAAGCACTAAAATCCAATACTATGGAACTAAGATCAAACTGCACCTGAAACATGTACAAAATAAGTTTTGTCAACATATGGAATGTTGGTGAGCATTCCTAGTATTAATACATATAATAAGTTGAAAAGGTATACAATTCAAGTGCAAAGCTACAGTGCAAATATGTAAACTATGTATCATACAAATGAGCGAAATCAATCGTGTGACTGTATAATGTACTAAATGAACGGCGGTGTACTTATCCAATAAATGGATAATAACTTAACAATGACCATGGATTCTCCGATGAAAAAGGGGGAGAATCAACCTAGGCGGGTTGTCAATCCAATAGCGCTATCCAATGTTAAGGTCGGCTTGTATAATGTTAATGATTTCACTAAGTACAAATGTATTCTACATGTAATGTCTAAGCATAAAGCACGTTTGTAAGCAAATGCACATAGTACTAGAATTGTATTGTAAAAATGTGAACTTGTATTTGTAATTTGTATAAGTGTACATGTAACACCCCAAAAGTGAATAAAAGCAAAAAAGGGGATAGGAAATACTCACCTTAACAATAGTATTGAATCCTTTGAAATAGTCTAGATGTGACCCAAATGTTTCCAAGTACCACCCTATGTTCATGGCAATAAAATAAATGTTGGGGAAAACTTAAAAGTCTAACTTTTCTAGTCTAAAGGTATTCTAGGGTTTCTAATTTGGGGATTGACTTGATCGTTTATCAATTAACTGAAATAGTTGTTAATTAATGTTGTACTAAAATCGTATAGTGCAAAAGATTATTTTTTTCATAAGAGTTCTAATATTTTATGTTGTATTTATTTTAAACCATTTTTTTTAGATTCAAAATTTGATAAGCTAAACAATAATGATTTGAGATCTTAAGAAAATATGACTTAATAGCATTATAAATTAGCTCCAAGTTTGTGTCGTAAAGCATTTAGCTATGGATATATTTCTACGATTCTTTTTTTATTTTTTCATAAATGACCAAACGTAATATTAATACATTACGAATTTAAAAGAGATACACGAAATATAAAAATTTAATACATCGCAATGATTTAAGGAAAAGAACTATGTTGGGCATAAAAAGAAAAGTCTGTGTATGTGTAATAAGTTTTGGAAAATTATAGAGTTCAAAGATGTAAAAAAATAAAATAAAATAAATACAAGTTCCAAGGACTCAACCCGGGTTTAAGCCAGTTCAGGTCCTTTACTCGCACACAAATCACCAACTGGCCTATTATATGGTTTTGTTTTAAAACTGAAAGAAAATAATCAACGGTTTTTTTCACAGTTATCCCAAATTCTTAACATAAACCCTAACACCTCATCCCAGCCAATTGATCAACAAATGATTGGTAACCCCCAAAAGAAGTAGAGGGCTTTTGTTCTACTATTAAATTCGACTATGTATCATCTAAATTAGGACTTACATGTTAGGATGAATCCTCTAATCTCGAGCAGCAAACCGAAGGACAAATATGGTGCAACCCAGCGATAAAACACAATATAGTTTATAACTAGAAGAAGGATTTAGAAGGCGATGGGGTTCTGAGTCTATGAATGGGTTTGACGTATATATATCGGAACCAATCGGATGAAATTTGGAAATGATTGGAGTGGGTTTTAAGAAGAATTATACTAAATTTATTAATTAGCGGTCTAAACGGTAATTAAAACGCGTAATACAAATATGGAATGAATGAATACTATTTATGATCCTCTCTACATCAAAAATCATTGCCAAATACTTCTCCAATCAAGGTGTCGGTAATGAGGGTGCTAGTTGTTAAAGCCCAAATCAAGAAGAAAGAAAAAGAAAAAAAAAAGAAAAATATATATGTTGCTGTGTGTCGATGTCCACCAAAAAGGAAAGAAAGAAATTTGTTGTTGACTATGACAATGAACAAAGCACAATCAAGTTTTGTTCTTTATGTAGACATAAACGAAAATACCATTATTAAATACCATTATTATTATTATTATTATTATTATTATTATTATTATTATTACATAAAAAAAACATAGAGACGAAAACGGAAAATTTATTAATTATGCGAAAATCAATACAAGTTAAAGTGAAATCCCGTGATGTTACCGGATCTCGCGACGTGGAGGTGGTTTTGCTTCGTTTTGATGGTCCTCCTCCTCCTGATCCTCTTCCTCTCCTAATCTTGCGCCCACTACCCGACCCCATAAGCGGTACATTAGCCCACTTAGGACTTTTTTCTCAACATCTCCCATATCCTCAAATACAGGAACGGCCCGCGGGTATTTCTCATCTCGTCCAAGGCTCTTGCTAACAAACCGTCATCACCTTCCCCACTGCCCTTGTTGTCCTTGCAACGTTGGTAAACCTCCGCAAACGAGTGACATTTATTATTTATGTCTGACCACTTTCCCGATATCGAGTCGTGCTCTCAATACTCCCCTCTACCCATGGCGGCAAAAAACAACTCTCGAATCCGTTGCCAAAACAACGGGCTATGTTGATAGTTTGCTACAAAAAAAATATTATACGATTAAAAAGTATATATATACATAAACACAAAAAAAAATACTAACCAACATTATAAATATATATATATAAACACAAAAAAAATACTAACCAACATTATAAATATATATATATATATATATATATATATAAACACAAAAAAAATACTAACCAACTTCGGGATCCTCGGATATGTCGAGCCAGGCCTGCGCTAAAGCATACTCCTCGTCTCTTTCCCAACGTTCTTGTTGCTTTTTTTTTTGACGAGGAGCGGTAGCATCTTTCTTTTTATGCGAGCGTCTCCCGCGCCCGCGCCCCCGTTGAGAACCCTCGGGTTGACGTGGTTCGTTGGTCTCCACTTGAGTTTTTGGCACAGAAACGGGCTCCTCTTGAGAAGCTTGGACATAGTTTGGTGGAGGAAAAAATTGACTCGCCATGTTTGGGCCCGGATAAAATTGACCGGGCATGCCAAGAAGTTGCGCGTATTGCATTGTGTCCGCGTCAAACTCGCCCCAATTGGGTGGCAGCGGAGTAGTAGTGTTTGGCCTCGCACCCGGGCGACCCGGGACCCCGAACGGTGAACCATATGGAAACATGTTTTGTGTTTTAGTTTGTGTGTGGTGTGTGGTTTTTAGTTTTGGTTGTGTTTTTATAAAAAGTATTGTGTGTGTGTATATATATAAGTGGGGAAACAAAAAATGTAACCGTTCAAAAATTAAATGGGGGCAACGGTCAAAATTTTTGACCGTTTGTTTTCCAACTCGTGCCATGTGTCCAAATTACATTGGCCCTCAGCTTTGAATCCCGGCGTTATAAAAATAAAGCCCCGAACGATAATTACAATATAGCGCCCCTATGTTACGGTGTTGGGGGCGCTATATTTCAAAAAAGGCACAAACAACGCCCCACTACGGGGTCTTACCAAGTTTTAAGCCATGGAAAAGATGGGATCGAATTACCATGTGAAGGCCTGCCACCTTTTTTCACAATATCCGGACTTGGCAAATCAGAATCTATTCTCCTAGTTTATGCCACCCGAATCCTCCAAAGACTATAGGCAAAGAATCAAGTAAATGTAAATGACGAGATTGTTGTTGGAATTTTAGTGTGTGTGAATGAGAGTCATTTGTTTTATATTGGTGTGGGAATGAAAAGTGAGTTGGTTTATATATATGAAACCAAATGGAAGACATTAAATTCTTCTCGGTACGTTTTACTTGGGAACCTACCTTCACGTAGGGGAGGGGGGGGGGGGGGGGTGCAAAAACGGGTTGATTCAGGAAAGATTCTGAACCAACGTGATGCCCGCACGACCTACGTTGGGTTTCGCCACCTGTTTTAGTTTATAGTGTGACCAGAAGAAGTTCTCAGAAGACATTAACAAATTTTAAGTCTATAAAAGCCTGTACTGATAAGTTCGAATCTGTTTAAATGGATTGTGTCAAACACAATTGTTTGAGAGTCAACACATGATATTTACTTTCCTATAACCAAGTGGTTTTATTTTCTTTTCAAGTGTCCATCTCCACTCGCCTTCTCTGTCTAACTCTAGCCATTGGAAATGG
This sequence comes from Ambrosia trifida, assembly GCA_028751855.1. Taxonomy (NCBI): domain Eukaryota; kingdom Viridiplantae; phylum Streptophyta; class Magnoliopsida; order Asterales; family Asteraceae; genus Ambrosia; species Ambrosia trifida. The sequence goes on from CM054128.1 coordinate 4,793,203, forward strand.
TGAGGTGACCGTTGTGTTGTTTAAAAATAATATGTTTCAAATTTAAAAATTTAAATACGTTTACCTTGTAAATACGTCATCAAGCTAATTTTTACATCCACGCAGAATAGAACCGTGCGTAAATGGACATCGGTCGAATAATACCCATCGACTATAGCTTGGATCGAAGTTTCCAAGGATGCAAATATTTGTAACAATCTTTTTTACTAAAGTTTATTTATGTTTAACATTTAAAGGTGCTTATTTATTTTTACATTTTGTTTTTTAGGAACTAGTCAACGGGGTGAAATGTTTTGGAAACACCAAAATGGGACGGAAGGGATACCATACAACTGATTGTATTATATCAAAGTGAAGGGAGATTCGTTGAAAGTTGAGAAACTTAACTCATACCGTACAACTGTTTGTATTGAGGCTGAGGTGACAATTTGTTTTTCAAATCATTTAAATTTAAAACATAAAATTTGGGCCCTATTCTAATAACTCAGTAGCCCCCCTGGGCCCTGGCCCAACTAACTTTTACATCCGTGAGTAAAGGTGCACAAAAAAACCGGAACCAACCCTACCCGTCGGGTACGCATAGGGTATAAATTTCTATGTAAAAAACTGTTCCCGGAACCGGACCCGGTTTGTACCCGGTTGTACCCGGTTTTTTAATACTCGGAAACGGGTTTTCCTAATACCCGGTTCATGACCCAAAAAAATATATGTCAAGCGACGAGATTATTTGGCATTTTGATGTTGAGGCGGTCCGGGAAGGAATGGTCACTTCGTGATTCAAGAAGGGTTGCCATTTGACCACTTCGACAACCCAAGAAGATTGACCCGTCTCATCCAAAGAAATCTATAACCGTGTTATAATCATCTAAGTCGCACTACCCTTTGACGTGACTGTATAAAAAGAATTCAATATCCAGCATAGTCGGATTTTTTCAATACCCAGTGTACCCGTTTTTTTTTAAATATCCGGAACCGGTATACCGGGTATAGTTTTTTATGCTAGGAACTGAAACAGGTTCTTCCAATACCCGGTCGAAGTAATACCCGACCCTACCCGGAACCGGTTCCATATCCGGAACCGGGTATTGAAAAAACCCGATTTGTGCACCTCTATCGTGAGCCTCAAACAAATCACCTTCGAGGCTTCAATAAGTAAAATTAACGAAACACTTTAATTTTAATCTTGCTGATCACACAAACAGAATGTTGAAACAAATCACTTGTTTGACTCTTTATTTAAAAACCGGAAATTCAAAACCCACTTGAATTAACTTCAACCCATTTAACACGATTAGGATTATTAATCCCTTCAAATACTTGCATTTGGTATTCTATCCGAGCGATTCGGTCAGGTATATTTAGCTGTTGCAATGTGGGAAGTTTGGTAGTTTGATTCCAGTATTGTTACAATACCTATTGCTACAATTGTGAAAGGCAAAGTCCATATTTAAGTGTAGCATGCCACAATTTAATTTCATCACCGAACCATAAGAAACCTATCTTATGTTATTAGCATAGGAACAACTGACTGCGGTTCGATATATGAACAACTGTAACTTGTTATGCAAATCCAACAACCTAACTGCAACCCTCTGATAATACAAGAGGAATTTTCCAACTAACTAGCCAAGCAGTTAAACATAGGGGTGTAAACGAGCCGAGCCCGAGCCTAACTGGGCTCGAGCTCGGCTCGTTATGGTTTTATGAAGCTCGGGCTCGAGCTCGGCTTGGTTCGAGCCTACAATCTTGAGCTCGAGCTCGGCTCGCTAGCAAAATCAAAAGCTCGAGCTCGGCTCGAGATCGCAAAAGCTCGGCTCGCGAGTGTTATTAAATGGGTATGAAATAAGGACTTGAGCTTTGGATATGTGGGCTATAAATTATAAAAGATATATAAATAACTTATAATTATGTTTGGGCTCGTTTAGGCTCGCGAGCCCAATCGAGCTTTGTATCTAGGGCTCGAGCTCGGGCTTTTTACCGAGCCGATCCCGGGTAGCTCTCAAGGCGCTACGTGTCATTTACACCCCTAGTTAAACAGTTACACATTAGGGGTTTGGACTAAAATGGTCACGCGTTTAATCGAAAAAAAGAAGCCAGCTACTACAAGTAGAAAAAAAACAGCAACATCTCATCTTTGGTTATCGCAGTGTAAATGAACCGAAACATACAACTGTAAAATCGAAAGACAAATACGGAAAACCACATTTACAACTGAAATTCATCATCTGCTATGATAAATTCATATATGATTCAATAAAACCTTACACAAATCACAATTCCTATTAGTAAAACCAAACCAAATCAATTAGCTTTTTGGGTAATAAACTCCACAAAAGCACCCAAAGCTTTCACTGAACTCTCTGGAAACCCACTCTCAAACTCTTTACTTAATCTCTTTGCCTGTTGATGCACCTCTTCATCACTCATCAGCCTCTCAACTCCTGCTGCAATATTATCCTTGTTATACTTCCTTGGCTTCCCATCTTCACTCACACCGCTTGTAATCACATGCCCGATTTTAAGATGGTTCGCCACTAGTTTCGCATTGTCAAACTGGTCCCCCCTAAGCGGCCACCCCAAGATCGGGACCCCTCGCCCGATCGCCTCTACAGTCGAGTTCCATCCGCAATGTGATAAGAACCCGCCTGTAGACGGGTGGCTCAAGATCAACAACTGTGGGGCCCATCCAGTGATGATCAAACCTCTGTCCCCAACTATTGTGTCCAACCCTTCAGGATAGTACCCTTCTTCTTCCTCTTCACTATCCGTTTGAACCGGCCCTAAAAACGACTTCGGAATCCCGGATTTACCCGAACCCGGTTGGATCACCCAAATGAAAGCCTGGTTTGACTCTTCCAATGCTTTTGCTAGCTCTTTGTACTCTTCAATTGAGGGTCCAACTTCACTTCCAAAAGAGATATAGATCACTGACCCCTTTTGTTTTGACTCTAACCACTGAAACACCTCATCTTCCGTATAATTCGCTTTTCGGTTTGACCGCATATCGTGGTCATGGAGGATTGACCCGGCTGACTTCCAAAACTTTTCCGGAAGCAACGGCCCGATCCCCCAAACCGGAAGCTTCGTTTGTTCATTGATGTAATCAATGAACAAACGCTCTAGCTTATCACACGTGTTGATAAGCAAGGCCACCGAGCCATCCACCTCATCCACCCAACGTGGCTTTTGATCTGGCCCAGGTGGACCACCACCTCCCCTCCTACTTAGTGGTCCACCCTGATGATCCCTAGGTGGACCACCTCCTATCCTATTATGTGGTCCACCCATATGATCCCCGCGCGGACCACCTCCCCTACCTCCCCGGTTCATATCTGGTGGTCCGCCCGGGTGATCACCAGATGGCGGCCTGTTGGGTCTCTGAGGTCTACCTCGGGGACCTTTAAATAAATCAGCATAACAGGCCGCCAATTCTTTAGGCAACCCGGGGAGCTCTCTCGTCTCCCCGGGTTTCAAATCTCCGATCTTCGCTTTCCACCGTGCATACGCCATGGCGGAAAACGTAGCACCGGAGGTAAAAAACGACACCACAGGAATCTTCAATTCCGCAAAAATCTCCTTACTCCAGCTCATCATAGCATCAACCACAACACAAACGGGTCGGGTCCCAGAACTTGACAAAAACTCCTTAAGCCCCTCACCCATCTGCTTATTCTGTTGCTCAAGTGGGTTCCCTCTAGGCGGGTCGGATCCTGTATCCGGAGCAAATGGGATCTCAGCCACATGAATAAAGGGTGACTGGTTGTAAAAAGTTGAAGGGATAGATGACATAAGATGTGAAGGGATGATTAGTGTGACATTAAAGCAATGACTGGCTATGTTTCTGCAGAGCTCCATTGATGGATTAATATGGCCTGTCCCAAAGAATGGGAGTACGTAGATCGCACCAGAAGATGTCATGGTTGTTGGTTCAAGTTTTTGTTTCTTGATCTGAGTGTTTTGGTTATCCATGATATGATATTATTGTGTTTATTTATAGAAATATAAGGACCGTTAAATGTTAGGTGTGAATATAAAAAAGAAAAGGAGTGGATGCTTATAGAGTAAGGGAATGACTTCAAATTCAACAAGAAAAAGGACAATTATTAATGTTTGATGGAGTTGTTTTCAATGTGTGTACGCTTTTTGTTGCCGACCTTTTATTTGAATCAAACGCGTTATGTAATTATTATTGTATTTTCTTGTTATTGTTTTTCTTAACGGCCAATTAAATCATCGGATAACTATTTTGGGATGCTCTCAATGCATCACCTCCTTCGTAAAGGTTATGTTAGAGATATGAGACATAATCAAGAGTCAAAATAAAGTGAGACTGGTTAGTCAATGAAAGTTAACATGGACGGAAAGTTATATAAGAAGTCCAGGGGCTAATTGTGACATTTCTCAAAATTTATATGCCTATAATAAGTTTCGGGTCAATAATAGAAAGTCTGTAAGATTGGAGGGGCTGGTTCTGTCAAGTTAAAAGCTTCAACGGACTTTAACTAACCATTTAGGGATTAGGGTTATATAATCTGGTTTGATTTAATTCAGTAGGAGTAATTTGTTTCTTTTCAATTCAGTTGTATTTCCTTATTCGTTTTCATCAATAATAATAACCTGAAGCTTGTGATTGTGATTCTTGGTTCAATTTTATACTTTATTTTACAACAGGTTAGAGTTGGATGCATACTTATTTAGGCTGGCAAATCGTGTGTTAACGGGTTTAATAGGTCTCAAACGAGGCGAATAATAAAAATTTTAAACTTTAATAGTTTTTTTTTTTTTTTTTTTGAAAAATGAACTTCATTAACGAAACGCGCTAGTCCTCAAAACGAGGACCGCCACGGGAAAACATTACATGATATACAAGGGGTTACACACCCAATCATTTCAAACGATATTACCGAACCTAGACCAATTTTTTAACCACAAGAAAGCCCAAGACTTGATCAAAGCAATGACTTCTGCGACCTTCGGAGTCTTCCTTTGAAAAATTTTGGCGTTTCGAGTTATCCATATCGACCAACATGAAATCATAATAATTTCGTTGATAATCTTTTTTCCCCATTTGTTTGTGTTGGCGTGCCGGTGAAGAATCAATAAGTCTTCAAAGTCAAACGTGTAAATTGGTCCGATTCTGCACCACGACCCGACCGAAGCCCATACGACGTCTGAAAAATGCATCCAGTGAATAAATGATTCACGTCCTCGTCTTCAGTATCACATAAGCTGCAGCGATCCTCTTGAACATTAATGTGTTGTTTCTGAAGAGCTTTTTTCGTAGGAATCTTATCCATTTCAGTGTGCCACATGAACAGATTGACTTTACTCGGAATGCACGGCTCCCATTTCATCTTGTGTTCTCGCGGAACATCATCACCATCCTTTATCATTCTTTTGACTGCAGCGACCGTAAACGTCTCTCTGTTGTCGCCTTTCTAGAACCAAGTGTCTCCATTACTTGACAAAAGAAACAGAGCCGAACAAAAAATCCACATCCTGCATTTCCGATAGTTCTTCGACTGTCGAAGGATTCCTCTTCCACTCTGGACAGAAACGCCTTCAGCCAGCAATCAATTACAACCTATCCGCAACCAGGCAAAAAAAAAATTTTCATCTTAAAAAGTTTTGGCCATCTTCGTTTCAGCACCGTGTCCCCTACCCAGACATCTGGCTAGAATTTAATAAGATTACCCTCACCCACCCTGGGCCTGATAAGATCACTGAGAGAGGAACCTTTTAGCTTTAGTTGACCCGCAACTTTAACTATATTCTTCCAGCAACCAGATAATCGATTATTAATAGGGGGAACTCCGAACAGCCTCTCGCGTTATGAACCATATGAACGACTTGGGTCCAAATAGAGTTAGGTTGCATTTTGAATCTCCAAGCCCACTTTGCCAAAAGGGCGATGTTCACATCCCGAATTTTAGTAATACCCAAACCCCCATTCTTTAATAGTACTTGTTTAACTTCTATATATCCAATGTTTATAACACAGTTTTATGTTTTATGTGCCAAAAAGGGGAAATGGTGGATCATAGCCTCTTAATTCTAATTATTTAGAAAAAAGTAAAAAAATCACATAATGCACTTTTTAGTTAACATGTCTAATCGTGTCTAATACAACTTACCCATTGTCAGCCTGTCTATCCGAAGTTCCATTACGGTAAAACCAGTTCAGCTTAGTTTCGAACCGGCGACCTCAGAAGAGGCCTAGTTCTAAACTTCATCGCCATAATCACCTTCAGAGTGAGGCTAATGGAAGAGGCATAGTTCTAAACTTCATTGCCATTATGTTTGTGTTATTTAGTTGCAAGTCATCATCATAACACGGGTCATATGAACATATAATGTTTCACAATTAGAAGAATTTTACTAGGATAAAATAAGTTTTACTCGGTTAATAATGTTATTGGAGGTATATGAGGATTAAAACCTAGCCGATGGCTCTGTAATTGTAAATGTAAATTTATGGGAGGAAAAAGGTTAATAGTGATTGGTGAACATGCTTGTTTGTCTGCGCGTGAGGGTCATACGCCTTGAAATACAATGGTTTATTACATTGAAATGAGATACAATGATTCAAACTAACAATCTAAACTGAAATACACTGAATCCAAAATCTAAGTATAAATTCCAAAAGCTTAAAAGGCGTCTAAAAAATAACCTGAAACATGTACGGAAATAGTATATGTCAATACAAAAATGTATTGGTGAGCATACCCTATTTTGAATACATATATTAGGAAAAGTGTTTCGCAATTCACGTGTTGTATACCATTTGCAATTATGTAATAAGCAGTATCTGGGTCAAAACCAACCCTAAGACAGTATGACATGAAATTTATATATAGTATGCGCTATTGATAGTAATAAAGACATACATAACAATGACCAAGGTCTCTCAACAGAGTCAACAAGGGGTGTATATCATAGTACTATTTATTGATATGATAGGCCCAAACGGTTAATGATTTTGACAAGACATAGATACACACAGACTAACATAAAGCAAACACACATGAGAATTGCATTAAGAGAAAGAAAACAATTAATCATAAGGTACATGAGTAGCTCCAAAAGAGTAAAACTTGAAAATGGGAAAAGATATACTCACATTGACTTATATGAACTTGCAAAAACAATCAACGAGAGTCAAAGAACTATGCTCGAGCCTAAGTACGATGATTTGAGATTAGTTTCGAATTTTTATTTTCAAGATTGATTGAGAGTCAAGGCCATGAGTATTATGAATGTTAAAGAATTTTCTTATAAAAATGAATTTTGATCGCTTAAAATAAAATGTAGTATTTATCTCATTACTAATATAAATTACATTATTTTAAATCAATTATAAAAATGAATTTTGATCGCTTATCTCGTTATTTAACATAGAAAAGCTTGGAAGTAGAAACAATTGAGAGAAGAGCTAAAATATATGGATGCTTGTTCATAAATAAAAAAAATCGGTTACATGCATCAAGAAACTCGTCCTAATTAAAAGACTTAATTTGAATTAAAACCCTTTAAAAACCTTTATTTATGAAAACTTCTTAATTCCACAGTTAACTATATAATTTTTTTTGGAATGTGATTTTTCTATGTTGTGGCAGAGATCATCACAACCTCCCAGAAGGGGATCCCCTAGCCACTCTACAATGGTCAGACTATGTTGTCTTAACCGGGCCCACGCTGACACAAGAGTGGCCGACCCACAAGCGAGTCGAGGTTGCGCATAAGGGGCACTAAGACTTCCACCCGGAAAATTTCCCGCCACCCGCCACTTGACAGATGTTGCACCCTCCACAAGAGGCAAGTCTTTCTGGAGTAAATGCACGGTAGTAGAAAACCGAGGGCCATCAGAATCGAACCTGACCCCTCCGAAGAGAGTAGGCACAACCATCACTTGGCAAAATATCCAAACCATAAATGTTGAGAATGGGGATCGAACCCTTGATCACATTAAGTGAACAAAGGCCACCCCACCACTATGGCTGGATAATTAACTATATAATTACATGTCTAAATATATTGATCAAAAAAATTTCTTAAAGTAAACGTAGCATTTCAAATAATCTAGTTTAACCAAATTAATATTTGTTTATTTATTCTAGTCACTTTTAAAATTCAGAGTGTTACAACACTACCCCAAACGTTACGAAAAAAATATGGTTTAGGCGATTTTCAACTATGTGTTATTGTCACTTTAGATCCCAAAGTTATAATTAACTTATTAGAAAATTTGCGAATGTTACATTGTTTATCCTGCTTGGACAAAACAAAAGATATTGCACGGGATTGGGATGGGTGCGGGTGCGGGTGTGTGACCAGTGACATTATGTGTTACTTTTCTTCGCCCCCTACAAACCGACCCGAACAGTCAAACTGACCTGACTAATTCTGTGATGAACCTTATCTGACCCGAACCGTCAAACCGACCCGAACCCGTGAACCGGCCCCAAATTTTTATGTTTGGCCATATGAAACTGAAACACTTAAAAAGGGAACCAAGTGAAAAAAAATTTGGTTCCGCCACCAATTATATTCCATTATCCATTTCATTACTTTATACGAAACAGACCCTTGTACTTCTTCACAGATACTTATTGACATTTTGATAATATATGCAATTTATAAAATCATATACATATGGAGAGATATTTTGAGATACATAGTACAAGACAATGAATTATAATGATGGGGTAAGGTTTTATTGTACTTCTTCACGAGTACTTATTGACATTATGATAACATATATCATATACACATATAGAGAGATATTTTGAGATACAATAGAAGAACCCATTTTTTTCATTAAGGGGGTGTGAGGTGGTTTTCTTGAATTTATGTGACGAATATATAAATTTTATAATAGAAAATAGTTATTTCTGTGACCACTACCAGAGAAATTGTTGAATATGAGAGTGAAGGGTATGGTGTCACAAGGTCCCTAACACACTCCACTTACACGTATCATATATGTTGTACACTACCCTAAAACAATATATTTGGTGGGTATGTGCTAGAAGGTACCCTTGGTCAACCTGTTGGAAGGGACAAAACACAGGCTAAACAACCTGTTAACGAAGCTGGTGCGGAGTTCTCGGGGGAAATAACCAAAATAAGGACGACAATGGAGATGACGGTCAAAGCTAAAGTTCATAAAGTTCAAATGAGGGACATGGACTTTTTAGCGAGAGACTTTAGCAACATACCAATGCTTCGTCGAAAGATACTTGAACTAGAACAAGCGCGTCTCGTGAAGGAATACGAGATGGAACAAGAACACCCCATCGACGAGGAAGAGTAGTTTATTTATTTTAAGTATTTTATTTTTTTTATTATTGTATGTGTTTTTAATTTTTTTATTAATGAAAAATTTACGTTTATTATTTAATTTGTGTTACAAATTTAATTATTATAAATTTAAAATAACAAAGTTTAAAAAAATAAAAAATAAATAAAAACTGGATAAAGTTGCTGCTCACCTCCTGCACAACACCATCAGGCTAGTGAACCAGAGTTTTATCACCCTGTTAACTAGGCGCTTACGTAACTAAATATGAGAGGATATTCTTAGGGATGGAGGAATCTCATGTCATTATAAAATGATTAAAAAATATTAATATGAGGTAGGTGTTAACATCGAATAGGGTCGTTTTTATACTTTCATGGTCGATGCATCATTTAATACCACGTTGCTACTTCCAGAAGCTATGGGACACTTTCACGCCACTACCACCTTATCTTTTTCATGCCTTTAATTTAAAATAATAATAATAATAATTTAGTGCATGGAATTCCTCAACAGACAATGTTAAACCAGTAAGACCACCCGGTACGGGGCTCGGCATGGGGCCGGCATTGCCACGCCGGGCCGGGCTACACCGCCCCCTGGCTCGGCAACGGCATGCCCGGCATCCCAAAGCCGTTCAAGCCGGGCCTGGGTCATGCATTGGGACGCGTGAAAAGTGGGGGGACGTGCCTTTTTGACCGTTGCAAGCGACCGTTTAAAAAAAAAAAAAAAAAAAAAAAGAATTTTTTTTCAAAAACTCTATTTAAACCCACTCATTTTATACCATTTTCAACACAAATCAAACCCCACTTTTTATACCAACCCTTATTTTATATAAAAAATACTTTATACTTTATTCAATGGATCCCAACCAAAACAACCCAAACCCGAATCAACCACCACAATATAACCAAAACAACCCGAATCCAAACCCGTTCACGATGCCAATGGATCCATCTTGGGCTACTTTTGCGGGTTTTCAACAAACTCCCAACCCTTTCACCCAATATCCTCAAATGCACCAAAGCCCGTCTACCTTTAACCAATTCCATAATTTGCAAATGCATCATAACCCTCAATCCTTTACCCAACTTTTACAAACTCCGCCATTCCGTCAATCTCTACCACCACAACGACAACCCAATTTTGAACTCGAAGATGAAGAAGATGATGAGGTGGAGGTTGTCCCCGAAACACAAGTCCAACGTTCGAAGGGGAAGGCGAAGGCGAGTGCGAGTGCGAAGGGGAAGGGGAAAAAAAAGCCAACCGAACGAAGCCTTTGGACGAAATTGGAAGAAGAAGCGTTAGCGAAGGCGTATCTGGCTAGTTCGAAAGATCCCATAGTTGGTAAAAAAATTTAATTTTTTTGTAGTATACAATAAAAAAAAATTATTTTTTTTATTCTCTAATATATGTTTTATTTAAATGTAGGGACTAATCAAACGGGCCATAGTTTATACAACCAAGTGCGAGATACATTTCACGAATTGATGGAGCAAGGAGAGTATCGGGGGCATGAGGCTTTAAGTTCTAAATGGAGGAAAATGAGTACTACAATCGGGAAGTTCATCGCCTTTTATAATCCGTTGTCTGTGAACCCTCCAAGCGGGTTTAACCAGGAAATGATTTTCAAGGAGGCGATGCGAAAATATGAAGACAAGTATGGCCATGTTTTTCCTCATGTTCGAGCTTGGACGGTGTTGAAGTCATCTTGCAAATGGCAACCGGTTCCAAACGAGGTTGCAAGCGCCAAACGAAGCAAGACTTCGGAGTCGGGCGATTATAGCGTGGGAGGCGGGTCGACCGGTCATTGTCAAATAAATATAAACGATGACCCAGACCCAGAGTTCGAGGATACTCCGGTTCAAGAGGAGCCACGACCCATAGGGAGGGACAGAGCAAAAAAACAAGCGGCGGCTGCAAAAAAACAAGCCGCGTCAGGGAGCGGGAGCGGGTCAATGTTGGACGGTTTGGTCGCTGAATTGGCATCCTTCAAAAATACTTTTAGTGAAAGTCAAGCGGAGAAGAAGAAATTGAAGGAACGGGAAGTCGAAGAAAAGCTTCGTTTGAAGCAAAAGAGGGTGGAGGAAAGCATTCGCCAAAAGAACGAGGATAGGCAAATAGAAGAATGGCGAATAATGACGGCAAACATCAACGACTACCCCGAAGAAGACCGTCCCGTTTTGTTGAAGATGAAGGAGAGCATCGCATAAAAATATAATCAGTAGTTTATGTTTTTTTTTTATTTAAGTGTTTGTTTTTATTTGAAAATTGTACTTTTTTTTATTTAGGTGTATTTTTTTTTTAATTTAAGTGTTTCTTTTTAATTTAAATACATCTTCACATTTTATATTAATATGATAATATTATTTAATTAAAAAAAAAAGAAAAAAAAAATGAAATAGCATTAAATGTTGTTGGGCCTCCTCCACACCCCTAGGAGCATCATCCTAAGGATGCTCCTACCCCACGCTGACGTGGCAGGTGAGGTGGAGGCAAGGCATGGATGATGGGCCTCTACCACACCTAATGGTCTAAGAGCATAAGGGGTGCTTGTAGTAAAGTTTTTTCCTTTTACTGATTTTAACCAATCATGCTTTGCCACATCACTTCACTGATTTACTTTACTGAAACTCGTTTTTGTAGGCAACACTCCACTGATTCTTTTATTTATTTCCATTTAAATACCCAAACTTTTTATTTTTTACATTTATTTCTACTATTTCAACAGTCCCACCAAACGGTCAGCCAAATTTATTTTTTTTATCTTGGAAACCGTCGACTAGTTTGAATTGACTCAACTAAATGGTCAGTGAATTAAATTTAACAGTGTCACCGTCGTGGTATATAAAGTGATCAAATCGTGGGGTTAAAAACCACATCTTACCACGGTTTAAAAAGACCAAACACACAAAAAATGAATCTGTGGACCGAAGAGGAAGAAATGGCCCTTGTGGTTTGCCACAAGGACGCCATAAACGACCCCGAAATTCAAGAACCACGGGGGGCGAAGGCGAAGACTACCCCCCGGATGTGTTTTGGGCTCACGTGTTTAGCGACTTCATCCAATACGTGGACACCAACACCATCAAGACCATCAGAGACCTCCAAGTCAAGTGGGAGGATCTCACTTTCAAGTGTGCGAGGTGGACCACCCTTTACGAGCAAACGATGAGGGACGATCCGGACCTCGATGACGAGTTGGCTATCGGCTTCACAAGCTATGAGTAAGAGCCTCTTTACGGCCAACAATTCGACAATGTTGAGGCATGACGCTTGTTGCGCCAACCTTAAGTTTATTTTTCTTTAGTTTATGTAATTTTAATTTTTATGTTTAATGAAATGTCCTTTATTTATGTTTTTGATTTATTTAAACGGTAAACATATTAAACAAACGGTAAAATTAAATAACACTAAAACACACGGGGTTAAATTGAAAATTTTGCATTTTATAAAAACCAACAAATCAATCGGTACCAGCACGGTAACCATAACCAGCAAAACGGTCCACGGGACCACTACCAGCGTGTATGGCGGTGGTGATACCGTGCTGGTTGTTGGTACCCGTGGACATTTCGGTAGGCGCCCCGTCCCCCCCTAAGAGCTTTGAATGGGTAAGAGACTTTGAACCAATAAGTGCTAAACCAGTAATGGATGTTTGGTTGGTTGTATGTCTGAATGAGTATGCAAAATAACTATTTTATCCCTAAGTATTATTATTATTATTATTATTAACATCAAACACACACACAAAACACCACAACACAAAGAATCCTCTTTACCTTTAACTCCCCCCCCCCCCCCCCCACACACACACTGTTAGGGGTGTTCATCGGATCGGATAATAGGTTATTTGGATTATTCGGATCGGATTATTCTTGAAATTTTAGGAGCCTATTCGAATCCGATCCGATCCGAATTGGATGTATACCCATCCGATCCGAATTCAATTCGGATCGGATTCGGATAAATCTGAACGGATATCCGAATAATCCAAATTAAACCAAAAAACATTTTTTCAAATTTTTTTATTTTTCCTAATTTATGGTTCCTAACATTTTATTAATTTGAATTCAATAAACATACAAAAGCGAAAATAGAGATTAGTCTTAAACACAAATACAAACTTCAAACTTCAAAATATAGACTTCAAAACGTAAAGTTAAACACAAAATCAAACTTTAAAACATAGTATTGAACATAAAATCAAGCATCACGAAACGTGACACTAACTAGTCCATATGGATGGACGATGTTGAAGATTTATGGTTTAGTATTGGCCTCATCCCTCATGGGTTGAACTAAGTTTCAAACAATTGGTCATTCCCTTACTAAAACTCAATTGAAGCTTATTTGGGTTATTCGGTTATCCGAATAATCTGAATAACCCGAATAATTTAATTGTGAAATCCGAATCCGATCCGAAATCCGAATAAGTAATATGGATTCGGATCGGTTTTTTTCAGTTCAGATATCGGATCGGATTTTTTTGGATTTCGGATTTTTTGAACACCCCTACACTCTGTACACTATTTCCTATTCTTTTTTTTCTTCACTGTTTCCTATTCTTCTTTTTTCTCACACACAAACACACACTTTCATCATACGCATCATCATACGTTTTGCTGGTGGAAGTCAGATTTGCAGTGGTGAAGACAGGTTAAAGGCGGAGGTGACGCCAGTAGGAGGCAGAGGAGGAGGCGGAGGCGGCGACGCAGAGGAAATGGAGGGAGGTAGGGGACGACGGTGAAAGGGGAAGAAGAAGACTAGGGTTTGGAAGGGAAGGGAAGCAGGAACCATATGTGAATGAGGGCAGGATGAGGAATTTTTTTCATTCAGCATGTTCCTAGTGCTGAACCATTCAGTCCGAATGGAGCCATTCAGAGGTTACGTTTTTTTTGCAACCAAACACCTTAACCTCTGACCGATTAAGAGGTTACCTCTTAATGGAATCATTAAGAGGTGAACCAAATAGGCCTTTAGTATTTAACATGCAATTGATAAATGGGTATGGGGCAACGAAAATGATTGAAAATTCTTGGTGGCAGAGACAAAATGACCCGATTACAAAGTTCGGGCGATAATTATATATTCGAATGAAATAGTTAGGTACCAAAGATAGTTAAGGGGGGACGGGGCGCTCTACTTAGTTTTTTTCAACTTCACTGATTTCTACCAATCCTGCACTGCTACATCACTTCACTGACATTGAAACCGTTTATTAAAGACAACATTGCACGGGAAATAAAATAGGGAAAAAGACAAAAGAGAGAGACACAAACTCACTGGTACCTATCCGTTAACAATCTCACAGAAACCCTTCACGGATCCACTAACAGCACCACCGGTGGCGGTGTTACTGTACTGGTAGTGAGGTACCCGTTAGCATTTCTGGTTGTGCCTCATCCTCCCTAACATCTTTACGTGGATGGTGATCATAAAACGCACCCTAACACAGGGCTGGCTCAAGCATTGATTCTATTTAACCAATTAAAGATGGTCTCTTGATCTCCCATAAACAGTTACATTCAAGCATTGATTCTATTTAACCAATTAAATATGGTGGCAGAAATAATCAAGCAAAGATAAACAATTGCAGGATAATAAGTAAAGATAAAATATTACCTTCAAGCTTCAACAACTGTTGTCAATTTCGTAACCATTTTCGAATAAGAGATTCAAAGGCGTTTAGATTTCAACTGAGAATGATGAATGTGGTTCAGTTTTGCTTCGTTCTTGTAAATCATAAGAAGCCGTATGCTTATTAGGGTTCAATTTTGCTTTGTTCTTTGTAAATCGTAATAAATGTCAATCCAGCGCCCAAACTTTCAGGCCTGCTCAGTCTTTTAGATTTCTACATTAAAAAAACACAAAAAATAAAAAATAAAAAAATGGGGCCTTGTTGATTGGGGGCCAAAGCCCAAGTTTCAAAATACTTGGGCTTGGGTCGTCCCTGCCCTGCCACTTCACATATGTCGTCTTAGGCAAGACAAGGTATGGATTTAGGCTCACGGCTATGCAAGCTACGTGACAATGAGATGGTATTAATAGATGACTTGTTCATACAGTATGAAATTACCCCGCTATACGGGCTATATATAATATCTCAAATGTGTATAATATTCTTTGAATTTTTGCGTTGGTTTTAAGATATATTGCATATCCATAACTGCGATGTGGGGATAGGAACCAAAGGATATACCCTGCATACAATCGTATTATTGGTTTGTTGGATCTTTTGGCAGTCAAGAAATGAAGCGGTTTTCAATAACAAGAAATGCCCGATTTTCAAGCTTGTAGAGGAAATCAAGGCAACTAATTTTTTTATGGGTCAAAACAGATCGAATATGGCTAGTTTGGAGTGTTATCATTAGTGTATGTTTAATTTATTGCATTGATATTATTGTGTTTTGTTTTTATTGTATGTTTAATAATTTGTTGCGGTTGAGGGCACGATTCTTGGTAATTATTATGCTCAAAAGATGAATCATATGGACCAATAAAAAACATAAGAAGACAATATGCGGTTAAAAGTAGAATATTGGTTTTCCCATCGTATTTCATGGCTGATATTTGGCGATAATCAACCATTCATACAAACCTTAGCTAGGTTTACTTGTGTTATATCAATATTTTTAGTTTTATGTAGAATATAATAATACTTGATTTTTGGGCTTGTTCTGTGCACCACTTAACTTTGGTTCAGTGTTGTATTATATTTTTCAATCAGTACAGAAAAATACAATTTTATAAAATGGCTACACATAACAATACGATTTATTTTACTTTTCTTTCCTCATTATTTGGTGGAGTGACAATGGCAATAAAGATAAGAATTAGGCCTCATTTGAAGGTCGCCAATTTGATTATGAGCCACACGGGGTTTTTGTCCAACCTGCGTTTCGACAGAGAGTTTCGACTATTGTGGTGACGCAATTGCTATCATGTGGTATCAGGGGTCATGGCTCATTCGAGGACGCGGTTAGGGCCTGTTAAACTGGTGTTATGCCCTCTATGGAAAAATCCCGTGACTTCTAGAACTGGGGTCGGTCTCGCAAGCCATTCTGCGGCCACTTAGTCGTTTTGAAAAAGTCACCGTCCTAAAAAAAATAGCTAGTTATGTTTCTGTTATAGTGGCCAGAATACACTAAAGCCCAAACATTTGGTACTCTTTGGGCCAATGGTTACCCTCCGGCCCACACAAAAAAAAAAGTTATTTACAGGGATTTTAGCATCCTTTGGGCTGTATCGTCTAAAATATAAATTACACAATTTAGTAAAACGAAACAACAACCCAGTTCACAAAAAATTGGGCCTTAAACCCAATACTAGGGCTATTAAAAAGCCCACAGTTTGTGGGTTGCTCGGAAAAAGCTAGTTAAAAATTGACTAGCTAGGTTTTTAAATGAGTCAACTCGGCTCGCAGCTCGCTTGTTTAGCTTGAATATATTAAGCCTAAATTTATATATGTGTATCAATTATAACCCAAAGGTATGGTACTAAACCTATAATTGGGTCTGGCCTATTAGGTTTGAGAC
Organism: Ambrosia trifida; assembly: GCA_028751855.1. Lineage (NCBI taxonomy): Eukaryota > Viridiplantae > Streptophyta > Magnoliopsida > Asterales > Asteraceae > Ambrosia > Ambrosia trifida. The sequence continues at coordinate 4,810,039 of CM054128.1, forward strand.
CCATGGTGATAGTTATGGAGTCCCCTATTTAAGGGTGTTAACATAGCCCAGCTGGTTTGAGGTAGGGTGGGTTTTCCCTTAGAGGTTCCCATCCTGGGGGAGGTCACAGGTTCGATCCATGCACACCACAAAAAAATTCCCCGTGACGGTTTGAGTTTAGGCAAGGAGGACACCGGTGCGTGGGTAGGGATTCGAACTTGGGACCAATAGGTTAGGGTTGTATAAGGATTTCCATTGATCTAAACCTTTCAAAAAAAAAAGAGACGCCATCCCCACTCTCCTAAAAAGTGCAAATCTAAACAAGAGAAAGAAGAACAAGGTGCAATTTTGAACTAGTAACTTCAGAATTACTGTCACTTGTATTTTATGATGCACGCAAGTATGATTTATGAACCATTGCAGTCTTTCCAGCAAGATCAGGGCGCCTCAAGCCTGACGAGCCCTGCAATGATTATCCATTTTTAAAGGGTAAGAGCGGTCAATGTAGGTTCGGGTCAAAAAGAGTTATGCCTTAAGTATTTCAGGCAAAGGTATATGGGAAATAAGACACACACACAAATTAAATGAATATGAGCATACTATTAACTTTAAATATTAGTGTGCATAAATAGATACACTTGTAAGGTGAGCAAAACATGTGAAGATGGAATATTGCAAAGACGAAGGGCCAGATCTTGCAGAGACGAAAGGGGCATAACATGAGGTTGGGTGAAGTATCGAAGATGGTTCTAAATAGTTGGCTTTTATTCTGGGACCAAATGGGTAGGTTAAGGTTTGGCCAACATATAAAAGGTGTTAAGTGTTAACCATTTGAGAATATTTGGGCGGCTTTTTAGTCAAGTGCCAAAGTTTACCTGTTCTAAACATCTTCATTTCGCTTAAATCATCCTGTATTTTTGTTGGGACAAAATAATATGAGGAAAAACTAAATCAACGGTCAATACTCTATGGCGGAACATAGACCAAACATATCACCAGTTAAACCATCTACCTAGCGGTCACAATCCAACTTATTTGAAGTTTAACAAACATTGTAGTCGTGGTCTTCGTTAAGAAAAAAAAAACAAAGGTTACCAAAATGTTTTTTTTTTAATTAGTTTCTTAGGATTTTAGATTTATATGAATGTTCGTATTCACGCACCTGCATTTAGTAACCAAATTTAAATACATATAGTATGGCATACTAATTAACACAATTTGCAAGAAGTAGAAGATCATGCCAAATCTAGCCACACCTAAAAGATATCATCTTTTATTTCCATCTGTTGAAAGCAAAAGGAAAAATGAAAGAAGTACTTAGGAAATCTTAAAGAGCACAACAATTAAAAAGATATGATGTTAAGTGTTAACAATGAAAAGAAGGCAAGAATGATCGAAAGGAGGAATACTTGTTTTATATTTTGTAATATGAAGTTTCTAAATAGTTTTTGTATTAGCAAATTAATTTAATAAATAAAATACATGAAACTCGCCGCCCAACGTGCGCCAAAAAACATAAATATTTGCGATAACGCATGCACATTCCCACTAGTTTACTTTTTATTTTCAATCTTGAATAAAATTGGGTCTATATAGATATGCATAGAAAGTTGAAATCCTTAGTGTTTTTAGTCTTTATAGAGAGAAATTATGTTTTTTTTTTTTTTTTTTAATTTTGTGTGAATAGATGAAAGAGACTGATTAGTAGGGCTGTTCACGAGCCGAGTCGATCCGAATGAAGCTTTGCTCGTGCTTGGCTCATTTACAAACCGAACCGAGCGGAGCGGCTCGTTTACAATCGAGCCAAAAACCGAACGAGCATTCTTCGAGCACAAATTTTCCGAGCGAGAGCCGAGCGAGAATCGAGCGTAGAATAATATGGCCGATCATAAAATTGGGATGTTTCCTTCGATGTTTTCATTGTCGAGTGACAACTAAGGTCGAAATGTCCAAGGATGAGGCTTAAATTGAGGCTGATGAAGTGATGAGCATACGCCAGAGAACGGTTGTTGCATTGTGACGTAGGTGTGGTATCAAGCGACAATTAGCGATTGACAACAAATAACATAAAGAAGTCAAGACTGTCACCTCATGGCTTATTGTTTTACTATTAGATCTAGTATTAATTTTTGTTTGCATATACTGAGTCAAATCCAATAGAATCTTATATATAAAGCCATAAATTTATCTGTAAATTGTGTGTATATTTATTATTAAATAAATAAAATTTTTATTCGAGCCGAACCGAGCCGAACGTACCTTTGCTCATGCTTGGCTCATTTACAAACCGAATCGAGCCGATCTGCTCATATACAACCGAGCGGAAGATCGAGCGAGCATTTTTCGAGCATTTTCCGAACGAGCGACGAGCGATCCACGAGCGGCGAGCGATTTGAACAGCCCTACTGATTAGAAGTTAAATCCTTGTAAATGGGAATGTTAGGTTTGAATTTTAAGTATTGCACACTTTATTTGCTTTTTAAGTTGATTTGTTTTTCTTTCATTCATTTAAGTTTACTATTGAAAAAAAATGCAAATTTTGTCTCTGTGGTTTGCCTAAACTAACAGGTTCAGCACGCGTATAATACCCTGAGTATCTGAGGTTTGTTTTTCTAACACTTTGCGTCTCTCGTTTTAACGGCCGTTAGGTTTTCCGTTAGTTTGTGCTGAAATGACTATTATACCCTTCAGTTTTTGGTGAAATAACTTTTATACCCCCCCATCTTCTTCTCCAACCTACCGACCCACCCACCCACCACCACCACCACCATCTCCACCGCCACCCTCCCTCTCCTCACCATCTCCTCTTTTCTCCACCACCATCTCCACCGCCACCTAGCTTCACCGCCCTCCCTATCCTAAACAACAGCAAACATTATTTTTAAAAAAGTGCAATAATTGTTATTGTTACCTCGAGTTCTCTTTAGCAAACTAACAAATTTAAATAGAGGCTAATAATTGTCATAAGACTACCCGGAGTGGGGGTGGGGGGCGTGATGCGTCATGTGGCATTTGTGGGACCCGTGTGTGAATGGTGAAAATTGTGGAGAGTGGAAGGTGGCGGGAGGAAATAATATTATATTGTGGTAAAGTTAAAAAATAAAAACTGACCAATCAAAACCGTCCACCTTTTTTCAAGCCCCCCCCCCCCCCCCCCCCGGTGAATTCTTCCCCACCAAAGGGGCAACACCCTCTTCCCCCACCTTGGTGGCGGTGTTCCCGCCCAAAACCCACCTCCACGCCACTATCCCCGCCCCCACTCCGAGTAGACTAATGATGATAATAAAGATAATCATGATGACGACTTTGAGTTTGCTGTTGTCATTAACCACACGAATAATTGTCATAATGATGATACCTCGAGTTCTCTGTTTGATCAGAGTTTGTTGTTAGACGTTAATCCTGATCTAAATAAGGTGGTACGTCTTCCTTTTGAAAAAACTTTTCAGTGAAGAACGTGATTTCTGTTCTTCGTTCTCATCTGAAGCCGACGATCTCGACGGAATTAGTCCTAATAAATATCCTCTGTTTGGTGGAGGAGAGAGGAGATGGTGAGGAGAGGGAGGGTGGCGGTGGAGATGGTGGTGGGTGGGTGAGTTGGTTGGAGAGATGTGTGATAATTAGATAGAGAGACAGAGATATTTGTGTTTGTGTTGTTGATAGGTGTTTGTGTATTCAATAGTGGGTTTTGGCCAGAGATCTTTCTCATCAAGATCAACCGGCATAATATCTATAACCTGTAACAATGAATTTCTGCATTCACTAGTGGGTTTCACACCTGAATTCATCCAGTGACAGACCCAGAAAACTTTTTCATGGGGTGCGAAATTTTAAAGGGTCAATTGCGTATCGGTATATAATATTCTTATCAGTCGGGTCGGGTAGTATAAAAAATAATAATCAAACAAATTTCATGTAGTAAATTAAGGTATGTCAAATGTCATTACAAATGAAAACTGGAAATCTAATATATCAAAGGTTGCTTTTGACGGGTTTTGATTTTTTTTTTTTAAATTAAGCATTCAATTATTCAATCTAAAGTTTTGATTTTTTTTTTTTTAAATTAAGCATTCAAATATTCAATCTAAAGTTTATAACTTATAATTTTTCGGTCCTTAAACTCTAATCAAATAAATCAAAACTCACCATCAAATAAGTGATTTTGGTGGGGGAGGGGGGTCTAAATGGAAAATTTGATGTTCCCCTTGAGGTTAAGGGATCAAGACCCACCAAAAACGAATTATACAAGACTTTGTTGCTCAAAAAAGAAAAAAAAATCAAACAATGATTTGATGGGCGATGCCAAAAAATCAGTGATTTAGAGAGTGATACTATATTTAACATATCTAAGACCTCATATTTTTAAATTGTTGGTAAAATAACTTCATTTCTAACTAGGGATGGAACTTATAATAATATAATGACTGAATTACAAGTTTTGTCCTTTAACTTTATACCAGATTTCAAAAAAATGTCCTTTAACTTCAAAATTGATTGGTTTTGTCCTTTATATTCCAAAATCTTGCACATTATGTCCTTTGACACTAACCCAGTTAGATTTTAACTGAAATGTGAGGGTAAAATCGTCTTTCTACTCATTTTGGGACTAGTTGTGTAACTACCTAGAAGTTTTGAACCAAAATGTAAATATATATGTTTTATGTAAAAAACGTTTTTTTAAAAGTAATTTAAAAAAATCAATTTCTTTTATATAATAAAAAAATATCTCACTCTGTCTTCTTCAGTTGTTGACCCCTCCCCCTTCTTTCTCAGCCAGCACCACCACCCGCCACCACCACCACAACCACCCGGACCACCATCAATATCCATCACACAAACATCTGACACAGGTGAAAGAAGTGACGGAAAAAATAAACCCTTCTTCGTCATTTATCCTAGTCAAGAACCCTAACTGGATCAATCTAATTAAACCTGAAATCGATTTGTATCATCAACCGAAATCTTAGGGCTTATATCCTAGAACACTAAACGAGTATAAAGAAGTGGAAATCTTTTTTCAAGATTGAAGATTAGGATTGGTGTTAGTTGATTTGTTCCTTGTTTTTCTTTCTAACCACAACCAAACCTGCAACAAAGGTGAGAGAGAGAGAGCAACAAAAGCTAGCAAAAGTCGAAGACAAACAAGAAAGTTTGGAAAACCAAATAGATCGTGTAATTTAGACTCATGGTATCTTGGAAAAACGGTTGTTAAACCTAAGAAACCTACCAGGAATCCACAAGAAACCGTTGTCAAAAGTAGAGCGAGAGTTCAAGATGGAGCTTGTAGATAAACATAACCCAAGTTGACCCATTCTGAAGGTGGTTTTGTTTGTCTTATGCAGACAGATTTAGAGGATTGGAACTAGATGCATTACACACGACCATAGAAGCTATAAATGGTCGAATTAAAAGATATTCCTCTTCTCCACAAAGCAAAAGAGCCAATCAAAGAAGGCAGATTGTAGGGAGAAGGATGACTAATGCTGAAGATGAGAGAGAGAGAGAGGGGGGGGGGGTGGTTATATTAATTTTTTAAAAAATTACTTTTGGTTTAAAACTTTAACTTAGTTACACAAATAGGCCCTAGAATAGTAAACAGACGAATTTAACCTTGTATTAGTGTTAAAATCTAACTGGGTTAGTGTCAAAAGACGTAACGTGCAAAATTTTAAAACATAAAGTACAAAACTCGTTAATTTTAAAGGTAAAGGACAGTCTTTGTAATTAGGTATAAACATAAACGACAAAACTTGTAATTCAGTCTAATAAAATTTAAGAATATTATAATTATAAAGGTATTACATTAGTTATTTTTGCATTAGTACTCCTTAATGTCAATCAATAATCATTAATTAGTATATGCATATCTGATCACCCCACGTCTTTTAATAAATTCGAATTCTTCTCAATTTTTTTACTATTAGTTAACTTCATTCATAAGAAATTAAATTGTATACCAATATATAATGTCGAGTAAAAAAAAGCAAGAAATTAAGTAATAATAAAATAATCAAAATGATTTAAGGTCTATAGTAGAGTATAATGTATAGCAATACACAAATACATGTTAGTAGTTTTGTGTCCTTTTGACCTTTTGTATAGCTAAGCAACATTAAATTAATAATTTAGTTATTTGTATCTTCTCTATTCACTCTTTCTTCTTTACCAAGTACAGAACCAGCCAATCAGGTCGCCAGCCGGAGTTTTGGAAAACTAAATTGGGTTGTTTCTCTTCAGTCTCCCGTATTCTATCGATGTCAAGGGGAGCGACAACAAAATTTCAGGGGGCGCTTTAGATTTTAACTCATGTACTACACTGAAAATTTTTATTTTAAAGTGGGCGGCCGCCCCCCTTATGATGGCTATAGGTCCGCCCCTGAATTCATCTCATCTAACAGCTTTAACAACACCCCTGGTGTCAACATCCCATTTTTTTCAAGATTTATAAAAATAAAAACAGATGATTAAAATATTCAACAATAATTGAACAAGATGTTGATTGAATAGGCATTTTGGTATTGGATTGAAGCGGGTATATAGAATCTTGATGATTTATGAACAGAATTTTAAAGAATTCAGGGTTTTAAGGGTTGATTACGAAACAGAGTATTTGGAAAAAGTTATAAAATAAAAAACAGGGGATGGAACAATTGAACAATAATTGAACGATATCTTGATCAAAAGCTAAATTGTGTGTAAAAATTTGAGTTGGGTTTATAATATGTTGGTGATTTATTAACAAATTTTGAAAGAATATAAGGTTTTAGTGGTTGATTAGGAAACGGAGGGTGTTGTTGTTGTTGGTGGTGGTGGTGGTGGGGAGGATGGTGGAGAGAGAAGTGAGGGTGAATTTGGAGAGGAGGATGAGGTGTTTTAGGGTGGAGAGTGTGGTGGTGATGTCCGGGGGGTTGGACGGTGGTGTGGCGTGATGGTAATGGTGAGGAGAGGGAGGGTGGCGGTGGAGATGGGGGTGGTGGGTAGGTGGGTAGGTTGGAGAAGAAGATGAGAGGGTATAAAAGTCATTTCACTAAAAAACTGAAGGGTATAATAGTCATTTCAGCACAAACTAACGGAAAACTTATAGGCCGTTAAAACGAGGAATGTAAAGTGTTAGAAAAACAAACCTCAGGTACTCAGGGTGTTATACGCGTGCTGAACCTGTTAGTTTAGACAAACCATAGGGACGAAAATTGCAATTTTCTCTTTATTATTTTATTAAAATCAGTACTATCTAATGTTTTATTAAATATTTTGATACTATCATCTATCATAGCATTAGGGGTATGTTTGGCAATGAACTTTTAAGAACTTTTATGAGCTTCAAGTTTTTAAGAAAAAACTCATACTCAATAAAAAACTTTGTTTGGTTGAAGGAGCTTGAAGCTTTTAGGTTAGGAGAAAAGACTCTATATTGAAACGCTACTAGTACTACTATCCTTTAAGAAAAAGTTCCTACCAGCTACAAGCTTTTAATGAGTAAATGACAAAATGACCCATTCTATCATAAAAATAATAATAATAAAAAAACATGTATACAAGCTTTTAGTTAATGCCCATTTTGGTCATTTTATACATTTTAATAAAACTTCCAGCTACTCTGCCAAACAGTAAAATATATTTAAAAAGCTACAGCTACCAGCCTGCAGCCACCGGTCACTAGCTAATTTTGCCAAACATCTATTTAAGGACAAAATTGGCATGTAAGTTTATTGACTTTTGAAAATGAGAAGTATGTTTTTTTTTATAGAATAAAGAATTTTCACATCTCATATTTTCTCATCTCATATAACGTGTGAGTTAACGACAACGTCAATTTGTTTAAGATATAAAAGCGAAATTTATCAAAAAATAAAATAAAAACAAATGGAAGTTATCAGAAAAAATTCATATCGATGAAAGAAAATTGTTTTTAAAGCTAAAGTTGCTTTTTGGTTTGCGGACCTGCCAACCCGCCATGATGGATAAAGCGATATCATGTTTTGATAAGGGTTTGCGGGAAACAATTGAAGATATAGTGGTATGTGGGGGTCCGTTCTTTGGTGGCTTGCAGTGGCGACTCACGTCCTTGCCGATGCGTTTGGGAGGATTAGGTCTCCTCTTAGCAAAGGATGTTGGGGTGTATGCTTTTGTGGCATCACGGGCTCAGTCTTGGAATCTCCAAGACCACATCTTAAGGAATAGTGGGGTTGTAGACGTGGACTTGGACTACGTGCAGGCCCTCGAAAGGATAAATGACTATCTCCCAGGTTTTGATATTGGCGGTTTTTCTAACAAGGACACCCCCCCAAAGCCTCAGAAAACTTTGGCGAATGCCCTTTTTGGCAAAATCGCACAGAGCCTGGGTGAAGCTTTTGATCTGTCCCCCCGCCAAAAGGCAGTTATTGAATGCTTGCAAAGCCCCCATGCCCAAGATTTCTTGAATGTTATCCCGATCGAAGGTTTGGGCCAAACCATGTCTGGGGTTGAATATAAGGCAATTCTTAAATATCGTTTGATGATCCCCATGTACCATGAAGATGAAGTATGTCCGATTTGCCGTAAGGCATGCTTGGACCAATACGGGGAACACGCGGTTCACTGTAAGGAATTGCCTGGTTTCAAATATAGGCATGACTGTGTCCGAGACGTTCTTTGGGACATTTTAAGAAGGGCTGGGATCTCAGCCAAAAAGGAGGCGCCTGTGAATTTTCTCTCGGACCCCGCAGAAGGGAGATCCACTCTACGTCCAGCAGACCTGCTTGTCTTTGGCTGGGCCGGGGGGAAACACGCTTGTGTCGACCTAACAGGTGTATCTCCCCTGGCTGGGTTGAGGGATAGTGGTTTTATTGCAGGGCAAGCGGTGCGGAAAGCAGAGGCGAAAAAAGTTGATAAGCATGCTAAAGCTTGTGAGGAGAACCAACACGTTTTCGTACCCCTGGCATTTGATACCTTTGGCTCCTTGGCACCGGAAGCCATCTGTTTCCTGGCTAGAGTCCAGCGGGTTATCCATAGTAGTGTCTCAACTCCGAGGGGGCATGGGTTCGTTTTTAGTAGGTTAGGGTTTGCCATTCAGAAAGGGGTGGCGGCACAGCTTGTTGCCCGTCTACCCGCTATCTTGATGTAATTTTTCATGATTATGTGTTAATGAAATGGTATTTTTATCTAAAAAAAGTTAAAAGCTACATTATGTTAAAAGCTTAAAGCTACATTATGTTGGTTGAACTATGCTCTAGCACACATGTGACATGTGATCACAGGGACTGTTAGTTATATATATTTTGTTCAATCAAAGGGGCAAAAAGAAGACCCTACAAAGAGCTTTGTGTAACCAAAACCACATGGCTCCTTTTTGTTTGTTTCGTAAAAAGCAAGAAGCATTTACTGGCATTTATTAAACACGTGGGTGATAAAAATTTTTTAACGATCAACAAAAAGTTTTATTACGCCACGCTAGCGGGAAACTAGCATACACCTTACATATTCGTCACCATATATACAAGCATCGAGTAAGAATCACCACCATATTCTAGACAAATTAAAACTAAGCCAAACATCCCAATCAAGAGAGGGTTGTTTCGCCCTAGCTTTTATCCAAAACAAACTTAAGGCCTTAATGTCACCAATCGCCTTGTGAAGGAGAACCTGTTTTTGGTTGAAAACCGCTTCGTTCCTATGCTTCCAAATGCACCAAATCTTTGCCAAGAAAATCGCGTTGAAAACCTTTTTTCTTTGCCGGGAGCCACCCATGTAATCATGCAGCTGCAGAACATCCTTCATATGGAACATGAAGGCCGAACCCACTTTGCACCATTGAAAGACGAGTTGCCATAATGTTTGAGAGAAGCCGCAAGCCAGAAAGAGATGCTCCGAAGTTTCTGGATAGTCCCCGCAGAACGGACACAGATCAGAGTCGACTGTAATGTTCCTATGTTGAAGCGCACAACGTGTAGGAAGTCTGTTCATTTCAGCGCGCCAAGCCACTATCGCCACCTTTTTGGGAATCCATGAGTTCCACTTCATCACGAAAGGGACTTGTTCAAACCTGAAAGACTGCAACAAACTCTTGAAAGCACCCACAGAGTATTCGCACCCAACCCCAAGACCCCAAGCCCACCTGTCTTTTGCGTCTGATAGTTCGGGAACAGCAACTAGCAGCTGCAAATGCTACAGTTCAGCCAATTCCACATGGGTGATAAATGATCGCAAAATATAATTCTTTTAAAGGCCAATCAATCTACCCGAGGGTTAGATAATATTCAACCGGGGAGATCATAGATCTTCACAAGTCATCCTATAAATACTAACAACATTGTAAGTCTCATTAAGAGGAGGAAAGATGTGGAGTTTTCCTCTTAACCACTCTCTAACGTGAGAACAAATAGAGTTCTTTGAGAGTAATATTGTATAAATTAGAGTAAAGTATTGACCCCCTTACCTTTGAAGAGTGAGGTAGTTATAGCCAGGATGGTGGTAGATGATTGGCCAAGATGTCGCTTTCCAGCTTATTGCTTGTAGTCCTTACTCTGTTGACAATTATAGATTTCAGAGGAGGGCGTGTGCTGACACGGCGTCATTGGCTAGACGCCACTATCATTAGTCCTTTTTGCCCCCTTGTCACCGCCTATTTGAGAGGAGATCATGGAGCAGGACTTAACTTCACCTAATTGGCTAGGTGTCCTTTTCGAATGGTTATTTTGTCCCCTATTATCTGACAATTCCTATGTGATGTGTGGGCCTCGCATAGTCTTTGATTTGCCTGCTATCGTGAAGCATTGGTGGTGATGTGGATTTTGCATGGGCCCGTAGGGGTCCGGCTCATATCTCTTCACTATGTTTTTTCTTCGGGCTTGAACCTTGACACTAAGAGCATCTACAATGGTAAACCCCTCTAAAATTTCAATCCTGCTCCATCACCATGCCACATAATTATAAACCCACTTTTTCCTAAAACAACAAACCATTCCAAACCTCCACTTCAAACCTCACTTTTCTAAAAAAACAAATAAAATAATAATATATGTGTTTGTGTGGTGGGTCCCATTGTACAAGTTTTGGACGGGTCCGGTATACCGGATGGGAAGGTTGGTTTGGAATTCCAAATCATCTCCTACAATGGTGATCTAGTCCGAAATTGAAGGTTTGGAATTTCCAACCCTTCCGCCTTAAACCATTGTGGATGCTCTAAAAGAGCTTCATTTCATATAAGAGCTTGGCATTAGTTCTACTATTTTTTATTTTATAATTTATCTAAAGTCATACTTTTTAAAATTTATATTTATTTAAACAACTTCTCCATCTCATTTGTTATTTTTATCTTTATCCTACTCATAAAGAACTATTTTATTGTAGTTTTCGTTTTTATACACTCATAATAGTTTGAGAGATGATTAATAGTAGCTTTTCATATATAAAAAGTTACTGCAATGATTCTTCAAATTATAAAATTAAGGTATAGATATGGTGTGAAAAAGGATAATTTTTATTCATTCACCTTAATTATAAAAACTTTTAGTTATAAAAACTGATGGAAAGAATGATGGAGTTGCTGTCAATGGTCTAAGTTTGTGATGATGATCATATTATACAATACCATAAAAACCAAATTAAGAAAGCGATTAAAATAGGCTCAGGAATCGAGGATGCCAACACTTGTGGAGTTTTACACCAAAGACCAACTTGTACCCATATTTTAATTTGGCAATGTCGCAACATACTAGTGTCTGGTCCACTGATGATGTGGAGCCTTTTGTATTCTAGTAAAAAAGATTGAGGATGTCAAAGAACAAGATTCTATTAGATTATGTAAAAGTTACTATCACGTAGGTAGTTAGCCTTTCACTAAACTACAAGAGGCCCCCTCCCCTCCCCCCCCCCACACACACATACACACACTGAAAGGTACCCAGATACGGTATTTGTCACCTGTCTATGCTGATTTGGCGTGACGCGTTAAACCATATACTCAGTCTTATAATACTACTTTTGGATCACTCAACAACTTTATTATATTATTTATATGTATATATAACATTTTTTACATCATTTTTGGGTTTAAAACCAATATATAACTTTGGCCCATATATATTACAATATTTATGTCGGACCCCCATTCCCCACACATTGTCCTATCATTTGAAAATTAAATTGCACTACACTATTAAATATAAAATATAAAATATAAAATCTGTTTTATGAATATTATTTTTTATAAAGCAGAAATATTCCTAAGTGTGGAAAACATAAGATTTTATATTTCCTTAGATACATATTTGATCTTAAATCAGGATACATTTTATTCAAAAATTATTATTAAATTTGAGTTATCATAAAACTTCATCTTTCCTACATAAGCTAGCAAGCCCTAATGCCTTAGATTCTAGATGTCTTAGACCTTTAAGTCAATTTCCCTCATTAGTATTCTTATACGTATAGATTGAATTTTTCGGAATTCCCAAGTTTATCTTGTGACAAGTTCTGTTTAGATTTATCGCACTTAGAAAACTGTGAGTATAACTTTCTCCCTTTTCATTTTACTGTTTGGGGCTACTCATGTACCTTATGTCAAATTACTATTTATTTTCACTAAGTGCAATTCTCATGTGTGTTTGCTTTATACTACTTTGTGTATCTATGACCTGTTGTTCTAAGTGGGCCTACTCTTTTACTTAATCATTTGGTTAACATGTTGGGCTCAGTAATTTTAGTTAACATTTTGTCCAAATGTTTTGCTAGATTTTGAGCGAACAACTTAATATTTTGAGTAAATTACCAAAACCGTCCCTGAGGTTTGGGCCAATGTGTCTGTCCAGTCAAATCTTTTAAAAATTGCTTGAACACTCCCTGATCTTTCAGAAAATAAGTCAAAACAGTCCAACCACTTAACACAGTTAAATTTTCTCAGTTAAGTCAGGGGCATTTTCGTCTAATCAGGTATAAATTTATCTTCTTCCCCATTTCTTCTTCCCTAATCAGACCCACCATCTTCACCACCACCACTGCCCACCATCTCCTCTACCTTTCACCACTACCCATCATCTCCTCCATCTTTCACCACCACCACTTCCCAGGCCTATTAACCCCACCCCCACCCAAACCGCCATTCAAGAAATCATACCCACCACCCACCACCCACGACCATCTTCACCTTTCACCACCACCACCACCACCACTACTCACCATCTCCTCCACCTTTCACCACCACCACCACCACCCACCAATAAATCTCTTCAATACAATTAAATTAAACAATCAGACAACTATACACAAAATACAAACCTAATAAAACAATCCAAGGCTAAAGCAAAACCAAAGAATTACATCACACCATTTTTAATATTAAAACCCTAACCTATTCCAATATCTCATCTCACCATCTGTTTCTGGTTTCTACTCAGGTACCCATTCATTTCACACTTTATAATATCTGTATTAGGCAATAACCGATGACATAACTTCTGTATTAGGCATCCACATACAAAATATTCGAGATAGTTTATAGTTACAATCATTTTCATCCACGTCCGAAGACAAGAAAGACGACGAAGACGAGTATGATTCATGTTCGTTACCAGTAGACTTCTGTAACTGTTTATTATTAACTGGAGAAGCTGCATCGCCTAGTTCTTGAACTACACGGTCAAAAACAGGAAAAATGAAGTCAAAATCATCGATTTGTTTAGCTGAAACTTGTTCGTCTGAACGATCAGGAGAGAATTGAAACTCCTCTTCATCAACATCACTAAATTCGTAGAACCAAGCTTGTGATTCCTGCTTCAGTTCGCAGTTAACTTTAGCAGCTGCTGATGCAATTGAATTATTATAAGAAAAATAGCAATTGAGGCTAAGACAAAACCCTAAATCGTTAGGTGAACTTTCATCTTGAAACAACATTTTTTTATAGGATATTCCAGAGGAACATTGATGAGGGTTTCTTTCTTTTGAAAGAAAAGAATTCGAGAATCGGTTTTGGTGGGGGTGGGGCGCCGCCATGGATAGGGTTCAACAATGGTCCCGTTTTTTGTATCTTCAGGACTCGGATTCACTTTTGTAGCTCCACCAACTTGAGTAGGTGATAAATTCTGAATAGGATCTGGAGGTTGAGGGGGAATCAAGGGTGAATGTATGAGGGAATCAAGGACAAAGAGGAAATTCTTGTTTAAAGAAATAAGCTTATGGTGGTGGTGGTGGTGAAAGGTGGAGGAGATGGTGGGTAGTGGTGGTGGTGGTGGTGAAGATGGTGGGTCTGATCAGGGAAGAAGAAATGGGGAAGAAGATGAATTTATACCTGATTGGACGAAAATGTCCGTGACTTAACTGAGAAAATTTAACTGGGTTAAGTGGTTGGAATGTTTTGACTTATTTTATGAAAGATAAGAAAGTGTTCAAGCAATTTTTAAAAGATTGGACTGGACAAGCATATTGGCCCAAACCTTAAGGACTGTTTTGGTAATTTACTCTAATATTTTTGATCAATTAAATTGCCATGATGTGAATCAAACTAAAAATCATAAATTGATATAGTGATGTAAAAGTTTTTATTTCATATTGTTCTTTTCCAATATATGTAGTCACCCAAATCTTGTGTAGAAGAATACGTATGGATGTTCAATTGAGAGGTGTCAGAAGTGCTAAGACGGTTCAGTTTGATTTTGAGCCCTCCTGAAACACTTCAAGTCACTTAATATCTTTAAATCTTTAAAAATACCACAAAATTCACTTCCTTGTATTTGAAATTTAAAAGTTAATTTGACTATTTTTTTATTATTTAAACCAACTTATTCAGAGAAAACATATCTATATATCTATATCTATATCTATATATATTAATAAACCAAAGCACTAAATGATTATCCTTCCCCTTTGAGTGTACCACGTGACAGCAGGTAATTTAAAAAAAAAACAACACAAAACCCTACCTACCTCTCTTCTTCATATCATCTATTTCCTCTCCCCATCTTCTCCCTCTCCTCCACCCGCCTCCTCCTCTCCTCCACCCGCCTCCTCCTTTTCTCCCTCTCCTCCACCCGCTGCTCAGTTGAAGTTATTGTTTAGAAACCGAGAAAATATTTGTAGAAGAGGGTTTACCGCTAATTATACTATATTAACATACCAAATGATTTGAACAGTAATTTTTTATTTAGGGCATTTTATAGTGTTGTTAAGTACATTTTTTGTTGGATAAGTTTCAGCTGGTTGTGATTGGCTTGGTGGTTGAGCTGGTGTGTTGCCACCCTGTTTACCCAGGTTCGAATCTTTTGGGCAGTTTGTTCCAAACCATTATTTTTGTTGTTCGCGTTGTAGTCTGATTGGACCGAATTTTGTTTGTTTGAATGTGCTACACGTGTTACACCAGCCACAAAATGTCGTACACCTTTACAACTCCATCTTCATCTGTCTCACAACTCTCTTTTCTCTCTCTAGAGTTTATTCTCACCTACCACCACCTCCACACAAGAACCCAGAGGGCCAGAACAGCGATACCCCATGACCGTTCTCTCTCTTCTCTTTGGTTTGGATCTCTTAGCGAAATCTGGACACTCCTGGATCCATCATCGTTAGGAAGTCACATACATATTGATGTTATTTTTTTCGAGCAGCACCGATTGTGATATATTCTAACTATAAGTCGACGGCACCGATTGCGCTAGAGGTATTCTCTTCTCTATTACTTTCTGTTGCATGTGATGTGATTTTTAGATTTGGGGTTTCCTCTTTGAAGTTTTATTTCCACTAGATTCAAAGTCGATTGGGGTTAAATAGGATTAAAATTACAGACACACGCCACCATCTAGATAGAAATCATGACCTAAACTGCTATTATTCATATTTGTTAGACCACATGTTATTCATATTTGTTGGTTTTGCTATTTGTTAAGCGTGTCAGTAACCCACATCCTTTTGTTTTCTTTAAACACATTCTAATTGCTAATTAAATATTTCAGGTATACCCATTTGTGAATGAGACGAGCAGAAATTACAAGATGTGAATAATTGCTTAAATATTTAAGTTAATTTAGTATACATAAAAAGTTTCTCCTATAAAGAAAGAAAGAAAGGGGGATAGGGTGTATATAGGCATCTTTAGTTTTTTTCCTACATGTTGCATTTTGTTTATAGTAGGTAGCATCTTATAACAAGGTTGTTAATGGGTCAGACTGCCACCGGTTGTTCACGATGGTTTAGAGGCCGTTGTCCCTGTCGTTTGCAATGGAATTTATGGTCAATGTTACGATTAAAAGGTATATATTTTTTTTTCTTTTGTGTGTGTGCCAGGGTTGTTTGTTGTCTGCGCTCTCGATTTTTATGATGGGGTTTTATTTTTGTGGATCAGTATGGCTATACGGTGTCGCTCAAAATCAATTTTCTATGATGCGGTTTTTATTTATTCGTCAAAATTGAACCACATGAGAGGGGTCTTCCCTTGACATCTGATACCCATATAACAACCATGGTGCTGGATTTGCCCCCTTCCACTAATTAGTTATATAAAGCACAAAAAAATCAGATGCCTGCATTTTAGAAGGAACACTACTTTGGCTGCCTCACTACAGTTAATTAGTTAATAATGTATATGTATATTTTTTTTGTTGACATTATAGGAGGATGGGATGTGTTATCACCACCCCTTAATTCTTTATGCCAAAAGTTGGAAAACAATAACAACTAATTGAATAACCATATGTAGGTTTGAGATCAATTTATTCTTAATAATCTTTAATATTTACTCGCTTCATCAAAGATTTTGTTTATCTGAGAATAATGATTTGTGGTTATGCATTTTTATTGTTTTCTACAAACACGGTTCATAATGTTATGTATATTCTAATTGATTTCATCTAGGGCTGCAAACGAACCGAACGAACACGAACAAGGCCTTGTTCGTGTTCGTTTGTTAAGGAAATCATGTGTTCACGAACAGTTCATGAACACTTGCCGAACGAGATTTTTTGTTCGTGTTCGTTCGTTAAGAAAACACTTGTGTTCGTGTTCATTTGTGTTCGTTTGTTAATTTTATTCATGAACGCACACGAACACAAACGGTTACAAAGAAATGTTCATGAACAGAAACAAACACAAACGAACATATATTAACTTTGGAATAAGATATAATTCTTAAGACATCAGCTAGATCCACCCAAAATATAACTAAATTATCCAAACATATTTACATCACATATATTATTTATTTGGGTAAATAAAAGAAAATAAAAAAATTATAAAAACTATAAACCCTATTAAACTATCGAACATAAACGAACACGTTACCGAACGTTCACGAACATAAACGAACGAACGCGACCTCTGTTCATGTTCGTTCATTTAACTAAACGAACAAAAAAATTTGTTCGTGTTCGTTCATTTATTAAACGAACGAACACAAACGAACTTCCCGCTGAACGATTCATGAACTGTTCGCTGAAAGTTCAGTTCGTTTGCAGCCCTAATTTCATCAAAGTTCTGGTCACATTCTCGTAAGTACAACTTAAGATTTGAATAAGTTTTACCTTCTTTCAATGTTCAGGTAACATTTATTGTTTATTTATTTTCCTTTTTTTTTTAAAAAAATAATGTAGGATGCATAGGAGGGTGGTGAGAAATGGAACCCTATGTCAGTTGAGGTTTTCATTTTGACAGGAATTGGCTGGCTTGAGCTTGCTATAACAATTTGCGAAGGTGAGTTACGGACCTATGGTATTGTTTACGACTTAAATACTTTTAGGACATATGTGGGTAGCAATGGTTTTCCCAAGAGAGATTAACGTCACCGGTTCCAAATCACTTTACTTATGTGCTAATACATTTATATGATTTATGGAATAAAAACTACTTTCCTATTTTTTCTGAAATGTATGTGATATACGTGATTTATTATTTCAGCTCAAGAACTGGAAAAACAGCTTCACGTTCTAATGAGAGGTATTGTTCCTGATGAGGAAAGACTTGCTGTTTTGACAATTTTTTTTATCATCAAGGCAAGAGATTCATTCGCGATGACTTGGTATGTTGTGGAAACTATTTAGTTATAACTTAAGTGTATGCTACCCTATAACCAGAGAAGCACCAGGTTATACCGTTATATTGGAATGGAAAAAGTTGTTTTGTCTAATGAATATGCTTACTCTTTCATTCTTTCAGTTTTTTTCCTTTGGATGGATAGGGGTGTCTTTCCTTTTCCATCACGGAATGTAGTGAAAATTATATTTTAAATCGGTTCTGTAAATGTAAACTTCAATAACGCACATATTTTCTTATTGAAGTTACAAACTTTAGTTGAACTAATTTTTCCTTTTAAAAATAACTAGAAAATTTGTTTTCACTTATTAATAATCTTAAATGGCGCTTTACTGAGGTTTTGTGGTATTCACCTTTTATGAAAGAGACTATAAAAAATCATAAAAAAAACTCCTTCCATTGCAACCAAACCAGAAGAGACCTTTCAGTCTTTAAAGTTGAAAGCATTTCCCATCCATTGTGAGGTGGATGAAATGTTAGTCACCTTTGTTCAGTAGACTTCCATTCACTTTCATCATCTTCGTCTGTGTGTTTGAGCAATCAAGTGTTATAGTACTTAGATGTAGTGGTATTCTATTGTAATTATTAGTGGCTAATATAGGAATAAATCCATAGGGTCGCCAAAAGTATACATTTCCATCACATTATCACGGAGCCTATGTTTATTTGGCGATAGTCGCGTGTGGTGTAACCGCTTTTAGTACAGAATGGGCCTTTAATAATCAGTAGTTATAACCAATAGTTTACACGAATTAGGGGTATTTAATTTTTCATCTTGCGGGTAACAAAAAAAGATAAACCTTTTTTTATATTTATTAGTTAGTTTTAACTTTGCAAGTTTGGATCTATTATGATTTGCAGAACAAGAAGAAAAAGGGGATGTGGTTACAGCTACTCATGCTGGATTCTCAGTCCCTCGAAGAGCTAATGAAGATTGCTTCCCAGCTCTGGTCTTATGAGGCGCAAGCAATCAGGACATGACTGTGAAAGTGGGTTGTGAAACAGTTAGATTTCTCACGTTCGCTACTTTTTCTAATCTACAACATATTATGTAAAAGTCAACTAAGTATATACATGCATATATAGATGCAGATGTCAATGGTGAAGAATTGCGCTATAGTGTAGAGAGGAATGGTGAATGCTACAAACAATGGGTTTGTGATTGGGAGCCAACATAATGACAAGGTGCGCAACGCGCGCCTATGGTGGTTTAAAATCGTCACAAGGTATTTGAGTCTATAATAGTTGTTATGTAAGTAAAGTGGGTTCACTCGAGCTATAAATCTCATTAAGCTACTGTAAACTGTCAACTAAGCTGTATATATGCTGCCTGCGTGAACCTCACAAAAAGGTTTTCCTTAGGTCAAAAGAAGTGAATATTACAGTTGTAATGTAATGTAAACGAATAGTTTATATTATGCTTTCATGTGTATGCTAATTAGATCGGCAGACACTTATACTGTAGCCTGTTTAATTTTCAGAAGGCGTAGTATGCATTTTTAGGCGGTCGTTTCGTTTCATTGGTTTGTTAGCCAGTTTCTTGTACGCTAAGATCAATTTGTTTGGAGGCCTTCAATTACGTTTGCTATGATGCTCATTTAATCTTCGGTGAGATTTTCCCAGGTTGATTGTTAGGGACTTATTATGCAGTTTTAATGCGGTACTTCTGTGTTTACTGTTTTAACGTCTTATCATTTTTAGCTGGTATATGTGGCGAGTCTATTATGCAGCCAAACAAGACCCGATTCAAGAGTTGTATGCAATTCTTGAATTGGGAGGCAGTGTTGCATGTTCAATCACAAAGAGACAACAAGACACAAACCATGTGTTGTGGCGTCAACAAAGCTGCGTACACAAAGGAAGATGTCATGGAAGCTAGCATATCCAGCAATCAAGAAGCAAAAAAGAGCAGCAAAGCAGAATGATATCGAAGACGTCAACAACCAAGTTTGAAGTGCCTCAACTACCTTTCAATGTACATATTCAACCTTAAACAACAGCAACATAAACTGCCACAAATTATTTTTAGAAGGTTCAACACATGTGAAAACGAAATGTAGGATGATATGTAAAATCGTTTTGAAATCACGCAACGAGGCGACCAAATTAAAAAGGCGTGCAATGCGTTAATATGAAAAACGCGCAGCGCGCGTGTCTTAATACACCTAGTTCAATTAATCTCTTCTTCACTGAAAACTCTAAACTCTAGATTCAGTTAGCCCCCTTTCTGTTTATTGCTAAAAAAATTAGGTGAATTCGTAATTCAAACAATTTGATTACTGAAGAAGTAAATACCTCTCCGAGTAGACAAGAAATAGTGCTCCGGTTGTAAACAACCTGTTTAAGTTGGATCCGGGTGCCTGCAAAACAAAACACCGTTAGGACTCGTCACAGGAAAGGGGGGTTTCCTGTGACCACCCTCCGGCGTGAGAATAAGTATGGGTTTCTGAGGTGAAAGTAAAGCAGTAGCTTTTTTTGAGTGTGTCAATTGACGTACCTTTAACCTGTATTTATAACCTTTCTCGTAACCGCCTTCTTGAGCCTATCTCCAGGAGCCAACTCCCCCGTTTTGATGGAGATAGGCTTTATCTCTTCTATTGAACCCTTCATCCCCAATTACTCGGAGAAGAGGTTGAGGCTTATCAATAGTCCGGAACATGACCGCCTTGGCCCATCCGGCGTTAGTCTGCCATTGGGCCGGCCTTAAGACAATGTGGGCCTTTAGTTAGAGTTGGGCCGATCCATCTGGAGTGGGCCTACCTCGTCATGTCCCCCCAAGTCTAGTGATAAGCAAGTTTGGTTATGACTAGGCTTTAATCATAAGCTGTATTGGTCTTTAAATAATGACGTATATGCCAAAAAATAAAAATCTTCATAGAATGTAGCGCCGCATGGTTAAGGCACGTGATATGACGTCATCCTGAGTTGTCACCTCAGCCGTTTCAACAGTCTGAGAAACTCAAGGGATGTGACTGTTGGCGGGTGGTTTTCAAAAATTTGAAAACGTGTACTAACCACCACCTATAAATTAGCTGGTTGCCATTGGAAATTTACTCCACAGTATAGAATCCCTCATTTTTCTCTACAATGGCTCCCAAAACCAGCACATCACGAACCACCATGAGTGTTGCCCAGATTCATACCAGTTGGTCGGTAACGGCACTACAATCTTTCTTGTCCGAATGGCGTATACTGCCGGAGTGGAATCCTGTTTGCCCAGGACCTACAGATGTTGCTTTTCCCTTAAAACCTGGGAAGATTACTTTGTACGCCGAATTCTTCAAGTTCTGCCATTTCCGGTTACCGGTGACACAATTTCTTGTGGAATTGTTGTCATACTATAAGGTGAACATTTCTCAACTCCATCCGTTAGGGTTAATCAAGGCGAAGCACTTTGAGTTCTGTGCCCGGGGACTGGGTATGTCCCCCCAGTTAGATGTCTTTCGGGTTTTTTATATTCTTGTGTACAAAGGAGAGTATTTTACCTTTGACCGTCGTCCTGGTGCTCCTCCTTGTATCGAAAACTTTCCTCCTAATGTGCAAGACAAAAATTGGAAAAAGAAATTTTTCTTTATTGACGAGGCCGTATTACCCGTTGCTGCACCGGTGCAAACGCCTGAGGGGAAAACAAGGTTTGCAGATGAGAGCCCTGCTCCTGCCGTATTTGAGAAACTTCCGTTGTATACGGCTCTGGTGAATCATCCTACCCCCTGCACACATATTCCGGAACGAGCCCTTGTGGCTGTTGGCATGAGCCGGATCTGGGTTGACGATACCATATATCCCGAGTACCGGAGAAAAGACCAAGGTAAGTTCTTCCCATAGTTTAATATGTTTGCAAAGGATGTGCATTTAAATTGTTGTATTTGGTCGCAGATGAATGGCATTACTTTGATGCCATAGACCCGCAAGCCATCCCCCATCTCGAGGAGCATGACCGTCTGTTGGGAGACGACGAGGCGGACGTGCTCAGCCAGACAGTAAAGAATTTTGTGATTCCTGCTCGCCCTGTACAGAGTCTTGATAATCAGCCGGATACTTCTGCTCCGGTGAACTCTGAGGCACCTGTGTCACCACCGCTCAACCCGGATCCTCTCAACGTTGCTGAACCTGCTGCTACTACCAGTGAGAAAAAGAAGAAAATCCGGAAGAGGAAAGTCACCACGCCCGATGTATCGTCTTTTATGGCCAAGCGCCGTGAACTGTTGGCCAGCAAAGAGGAAAGGCTTGGTGAGGGTTTTTGTCTTGCTGGGTCTGTGCTAGATGTCAATTTTTCTCCTGTGATTATAACGATCCGTTTACTTGTTTCCAGGGGCTCCCCTTCCGGATGAATCCACGTCTGCACAACAAGTTGGAGTGGCAAATCCTGCTACTGCAGCCATGCCCGAGCAAGGTGCTGATGACCTGGTGGTCACTTTGCCAACCACTCTTCATCCAGTCACTGTGTTTTCCACTGCTATCACCACGTCTCCTGTTGCAGCTCCACGTTTGGAGATCGTAGAAGAGCCTAACAACACCATATCGGTTGGTGTTACCTTTTCCCCGGCCATCGTAACTACTGCTGCTTTAGCGGCTGGTTCTTCAAGTGCTCCATCAGTGGCAACTTCTTCAAGCACTATTTTGACCCCCAGCAGTACTGCCGTGCCCCCAACTGTTCAGACCGGGTTGTATCTTGGTGGTTCTAGTAGCAAAGCCTTTAGGGATATGTCCCAGGTGAGCTTCACCGAACTGCTACACGATGTTCAACATCACCCTATTGCATTTCCTGGGGGTGTGAGGTCCGGGCAAACACCGTTTAGTGTGGACCCTGTTGAGTCAGAGAAAATGATCTCTCATGCTTATGTTCCGGGTATTCATTGGAATCCTGCTCTACCGGATACTAAATATACTCCAAAGTGGAAAATAGCTCAATCCACCCGATTGATTGGTCCAGATATTATCAGGCATTGGGTTGATCATGCCTTTCCTCCCGCCGAGCGACACTATCTTCAGGGTCTAGACAACGCTCAACTGGCTGAAAATGCCCTCGGGTCCGGTGTGAGCTCACTTGCTTCTATGTATGAGGTGTTACGCCGTTGGCGTTCGGATGTTGGGGATTTATATGATATGCATGTGTCTCACGGCAAGTTGTCTGTGGAGGCTGAAGGGGTATTACAATCCTTGACTGAGTGCCGGAAAGAGCTTGCCGAGATGTCGTCTATCCGTGATAAATATGAGCGGGATAAGACTCGTTTGATCAATACCCACAATGATGAGAAGCTGGAAATTCTTCGCTCTCATGAGAATCAGACCCGTTTGGTAGCGTCCTTGGAAAACCGGGTGAAACAGCTGGAAAAAGACTTGCAACTGGAGAGAGATACTGCATCCAAAGCCAAGGCGGATCAAGAGAGGTATCAGCAGCTTTCCGCCGAGATTGAGGGCTATGAATCCCGTGCCCGGAGGGCTGAGGAGGATAGGGATGCCATGTTAGAGCAGCTGAATACCCATAAGGCCGAGGCTGAAACTGCAACAAAAAATGCTACGAGTCTTTCTGGACAGTTGACGGCTGCTCTTGCTCGGGTGAGTGTGCTGGAGACGGACCGGGATTGGTTAATATCGAAGGGATTCCAGGCCTCGTGGGGCCATATCAGGGGAGGAGGTCAGTATCAGCAGAGGCTTAACGATTTTTATCGAACTGCTGTAGAGTCCGGGTACCAGGATGGCCTTGTGCATGGCCACCGTCACGGGATGCTGGGGCGCAAACTCCCTGAAGCTACTGATCATGAGAAGGAGGTTGAACAACGAACCTCTAAGGCCTTGGAAGCCTTAAGTAGTGACTCCCTGGAAGAACTTACCCAGTTGCAGTCCCGAACAGGTGACGAAGGCATGTCAAATGTCCGGGCCATTCTTGAGCCCGTTATCGCCAGCTCTTCCGATGATGAATGATTGTCT
This sequence comes from Ambrosia trifida, assembly GCA_028751855.1. Classification (NCBI taxonomy): domain Eukaryota; kingdom Viridiplantae; phylum Streptophyta; class Magnoliopsida; order Asterales; family Asteraceae; genus Ambrosia; species Ambrosia trifida. Next base: position 4,833,940 of record CM054128.1, read on the forward strand.
TGTGTGTTGTTGAATTCTAGTCCCTGTGTACCGACCCGTCAGGAATATTTTATGTAATCCCGGACTTTAATATTTTGTGTGATTGTTATAAAACATTATGTTTTGTTAATCATTTATTTAATGTTTGTAAAAAACGCAATACTCTGCCTAAGGCCACTTGGCAAGCTATATCTCGAAGCGTCGCGTCGTCATTAATGTTAGTAATGATGTTGCTGACGTCAGCCTTTCAACTTGACCGTCCCATCCACGTGTCAGGCGGCTCTTGTCAGTGTAATAATTACAGAGTTTTTAAACTCCCAAGGACGATCTTAACCGTCACATTAATCCATTATATAAGCAGAGTATCCTATCATGCACAAGTGTTCCACTCGTACAATCATGCCACGTAAATTTGTCTCCCTCAAAAATTACTTGAGGGAGCTTGACGCTCTGGAAGGATTAAGGGAACTGCAGCGTCAGTCCCAAGCGTTCGAGCATCATCCTCTTGCTGAAGAACCAACTGAGCTTCATCCCCCAAGGGAGTGTCGATTGGTCTATCGCCGTCGGCCAAGGGCCGTACCATCGTCCCCGCCTGTTGTTGCAGATGACATTGGGAGAGATCATGATATCCCCATTGTTTTGCCTACTCTGACAAGGGTCGAGGATGACGTCAGAGTCCAGTCAACCGGAATCCCAGTTCCTGGACGTTTTGGATTGGTCTACCGGCGAGGTGCTGGACGTCAGCCGTCCCCCTGGATACCTTTGGGGAATGATGTGGTGATAGATCAGGGGGTGGACCTGGTTGGGCCTTCCCATGCAAATGAGGACCCGGGGGTTAGGTCATTTGATCTCCAATTAATGAAGACGTATGAGGAATTCTGGGTCCTCCCCCTACTTGCAACCCCTCCGGCGATGTGTTATATACCCCTGCAGAGGTGTTTGCCATGTTGGACGGTTGCAGTTCGTAGTGAAAGTGCTTGCAGTTTGAACAAGGCTTAGTAAGATAGCGCTATGTATAGTTGGTAGGAAGATTATTATTAGTTGGCTTCGGATTTTTGTCCTGCCCCTACCTTTTTTGTAATTATGCTTTATCAAGCAGTTTGTTTATAATGGAATATAAGTACTGAAAGTGCCATTATCGGCGTTTGTTTTATTGATTGTAATAAATAACAAAAAAGATAAAAACTTGATTGTCCGGGGTGTCATGGTGTCCGTCCGGTCAATGTTTACAACGGCCTATGGCCCTGAACTTTTGTGTTACATGTAGCATTTTCTGAGTTGGGCAGCATTCCAACTTCTGGGCACCGGCGTCCCGTCCAGTTGTTTTAGTCGGTATGCTCCCTTTCCCAGGTTCTCAACGACTTCATATGGTCCCTCCCAATTGGGACTTAGCTTTCCCGGGGGCTGTTGCCTGCTTGCCTCATTATCCCTCATGACCAGGTCGCCGGGCTTGAATGAGCAGGTCCTGACTCTTTTGTTGTAGTATTTTTCCATCAACCTCTTGTACCGGGCTTCCTTGATATGGGCTTCTTCACGCCGAGCTTCTATCGTGTCGAGATTGAGTCTTAACAGCTGGTCGTTGTCAACACTTGGGTCGGCGTACCTGATAGACGGCAACATTACCTCTGCCGGAATCATCGCTTCTGATCCGTAGGTCAAGCTGAAAGGGGTCTCTCCATTACTTGTCTTGGGTGTTGTCCGATGGGCCCAAAGAACATGCGGAAGCTGGTCAACCCATGATGTTCCTTCCTGGTCCAAGCGTCTTTTCAACCCGTCCAGTATGCTCCTGTTCGCCCTTTCCACCTGGACATTTCCTTGAGGGTGAGCCACGGATGTGAATACTTGCTGTATGTTCAGGCTTTTACACCATTCTTGTATGTGCTTATCCGCGAACTGCGTCCCGTTTTCACTGACCAGGTACAAGGGAACTCCAAACCTGCATACTATGTGTTCCCATAAAAATTTTTTGATGTTGCTCGCCTCTATCTTGGCCAACGGCTTTGCCTCTACCCACTTTGTGAAGTAGTCGATGGCGACCACCAGGTATTTGAGCTTTCCCGGGGCTAGAGGAAAAGGTCCGACCAAATCAATACCCCATTTTTGAAAAGGCCATGCTGCTGTCACCGGAATCAAGTTGTTCTTCGGTCGAGTCGTTACCGGTGCATACTTCTGGCAACTAATACACTTCCTGAGCTCTTCGACGGCCATGGTGTGCATTCCGGGCCAGTAGTATCCTGCATTAGTGATCTTGGCCACCACTGCCCGGGGTCCTGCATGTATACCACACATCCCCGAATGGATATCCTTGATCAAATATCTGGCTTCCGAAGGGGATACACACCTCAGGGATGGCCCTAGGTAAGACTTTCTGTAAAGAACCCCGGCTTGGATTTCATATTGAATGGCCTTGGTTCGAATTTTCATTGCCTCGGCTTTATCCTCTGGTAGACTTCCATCCGTTAAGAACTTATGTATAGGGGTCATCCAGGAGACCTCAACCGCGTGCACCAAATGAACTTCGGATATCTGTGTGGACGGGTGCTTTAAAGTTTCTGTGTGGACATTTGCATCCGTGCCGGACGAGGCCAACTTACTAAGAGCATCAGCTATGTCATTCTTGTGTCTTCTTACATGATGTAGCGTGACCTGCTTGAACTTTGCCATCAACTCCTTTGTCTTTTCCAGGTACCTGGCCATAGATTCGTCCTTGGCTTCGTATGACTCGTTGACCTGATTGTTGACCAAGAGTGAGTCCACATGGGCATCTACCCGGGCGGCCCCCATGGCCAGGGCCACTCGCAATCCCGCTAGTAGGGCTTCATACTCAGACTGATTGTTAGAACATTCAAAGTCGAAACGTAGGGCATAGAGGAACCGCGCACCCTCCGGACTAACCAACAGTAACCCTGCTCCGGCTCCCTTGCTGTTGGAGGAGCCGTCAATATAGAGCTGCCACGGGGTAGATTCATCTTCCAGCACATCTTCAATTTTCGGCACGGATTCTTGGATCTCTTCTCCCTCCGGGATTTCCGTCATGAAGTCAGCCAGTACTTGGCCCTTTACAGCCGTTCGCTTTTTAAATGATACATCCAGTGCTCCCAATTCGATCGCCCACTTGGCAAGCCGCCCCGACACTTCTGGCCTGTTTAAGATTTGTCCCAGTTGGAAGTTTGTGAGGACTTCCACTTCGTGTGCTTGGAAGTATCTGCGCAACCTCCGGGACGAGTGTACCAGCGCCAGTACCAATTTTTCCAAGGTAGGGTACCTGGCCTCGGCGTCCGACAATGTCCGGCTGATGTAGTAAATTGGAGTCTGGCATTTGTTTCTTTCAACCAGCAAAACCGAACTTACGGCATGGTGCCCGGCCGCCAAATACATCTTCAATACTTCTCCAGGGCGAGGTGCTGTAAGCATAGGCAAGTTACCGACGAACGTTTTCATCTGTTCGAATGCTTTGTCCGCCTCTCCAGTCCATTTAAATTTGTTCTTGTTCAGGCAATCTTTAAGTGTGGAGATAAATGGTAACGAACGCTCGGCATGCCTGGCTAGGAACCTGCTGATGGCGGCTAATCTTCCATTGAGTGTTTGGGCATCTTTCAAGGTCTTAGGGGCGGGCATATTGCGAATTGCCGCTACCTTTTCTGGGTTGACTCGGAACCCATCCTTGGAAACTATCACTCCCAGGAACTTTCCCTCTTCAACCCCAAAAGAGCACTTTCCCGGATTTAGCTTGATGTTATATTCTCGGAGAGTATCAAACGTTTCTTCGATATCCTTTAACATCATCTCTTCCGTCTTGCTTTTGACTACCAGATCATCCACGTATACTTCCAGGTTCCTGCCAATCTGGTGTTCGAACGCTTGATCCATCAGCCTTTGATAGGTTGCCCCTGCATTCTTTAGGCCGAACGGCATTTTGGTGTAGCAAAATATACCAGCGTCCGTGTGGAAAGCTGTCTTCTCCTCGTCCTCCCTGGCCATCTGAATCTGATGGTATCCCTTGTACGCATCCAAAAAACACTTGAACTGGAAAGGAGCCAGGGAATCGACCTTGAGGTCTATCTCCGGGAGCGGGTACGCATCTTTAGGACACGCTTTATTCAGATCCTTGTAGTCTACACACATCCTCCATGATCCATCGTGCTTTCGAACCATAACAGGGTTGGCGACCCATGTGTGGTACTTGGTCTTTCTCAGGATCCCAGCTTCTTCTAACTTCTTTACCTCCTGTACTACAGCCGCTCTTCGGTCCGGAGCCATGCTTCTTCTCTTTTGTGTGATTGGTTTCACGTTTGGGTAAGTGGACAGCTTGTGTTCTGCTTTTTCTCGAGCAATTCCAGTCATGTCTGAATGTGAGAAGGCAAAAATATCCATGTTGCGCTTTAACAGCCGCTTCAATTTCTCCTGAGTGGCCGGGGCCAACGAGTCTCCGATAGTGACCGTTTGGTCCGGGTGCTTCGTGCTCAACACCCATCTCTCCGGGCCTCGTATCCCAGACGGTGCCTGACGGCATGCTGTGCCCTCAGATGCTGCAACAACTTTCTCCCCGGAAACAGTGGCTACTCCATGTGGTGTTGGGAACATGAGAAAACCCCTGGCAGTAGATACCAGGGCGTCGATTCGTCCCAACGTGTACCGGCCGATGATTAGATTGTACTGTGAGGTAGCTGGGATCACCAGGAAAGTGACTAGGATGGTTCGTTCCTTATATCCATCTCCGAGTGTGACTGGGAACGTCAGTTGCCCCAACGGCTCTATACACTCTCCCGTGAACCCTTTTACCGGACCATGGGCCGGTGCTAGCATCTTCTGGTCTTCCATTGACATTCTTCTGAAACACGGCTCATAAATGATATCTTCTGAACTGCCCGTGTCCACCATGATTCTTTTCATGCTGTAGTCACCTACAGCTACTGATATTACCAACGCTTCCATTCTTAATGCCTTGTAGTACGGAGGCACAGTCATCACCGTTTCCATCCACGGCTCGATTGTTTCGAATCGTCTCTTAGAGCCACCCCTTGCTTCCGGCCGTATTGTATTGATCTCCCTAGGCTTTTTTCCAGTTGCCCTGTCTTCCCAGGTTGTCGTTTCCGGCTTAGTGTCTTTAACCAGATGAGCTAACTTCCCTGTTCTGACGAAGTACTCGATTTGTCTCTTCAATTGGAAGCAATCATTTGTGTCATGGCCATTGCCTTTGTGGTAATCACAGAATTTTGACTTGTCCTTTGACGGAGAGTCCTTGACCGGCCGAGGAGTGTTCAGCCTTAGGTTCTCCGTTTCTAGTATCTGGGACGGTGTCTTGATCAGCTCCGGGTAGTCCAATTTGGGCTTGGAAGCCGTATCTCCTCTGCTGGAGTATGAATCACGAGACCTTTCTGATCTTCGTCCTTGCTCGCGACGATCATCTCTCCGCTCCTCCCGGCGTTCGTCCCGACGATCGTCCCTTGAATAAGGCTGGCCTGACCGTCCCTTGTTTCTGGAGCCTCTGGAGTCTTGGTTGTCACTTGTTCTGGTAGTCTCATGCTTCTTCCGCACTGCGTGATTCATGGCAATTGATTTCTCCTGTTTGACATATGCCTTAGCTATTGTCATCATCTCGTCCATGGTCTGAGGATATCCATAGGGACCATGAAGCTTTCTTAACAATCCGTCGTCATTCACTCCCATGGTGAATGCAGTGCACGCCAATTCTTCAGTAAGACCCGGGATCTGAAGCCTTTCTTTGTTGAATCGTATTATGAAATTCTCCATCGGCTCATTGTCTCTTTGGCGGATATGCATCACTTCCTCCCTGTACTTGGTATGTCTGCGCTGCTGACTGAACTGCTGGGTAAATCCCTTATGGATGTCTCTCCAGTTTGAAATAGACCTGGGCGGCAAACTGTCCCACCAGACCCGTGCCGCTCCCACGAGGGTCTGAACAAACATGTGGCACCAGGCTTGCATTGGCCAGTCTTTGGATGTTCCTACAGACTCAAAGATGCTCAAATGATCATCCGGGTCCCCAGTTCCATCATACTTACCCACTGTCGATGGGAGTTTCAGGTTCTGGGGTAATGGGGCATTAGCTATCCTTTCCGTGAACTTGGAGTACGTTGCCATCGTCGGAGGACGGTATGGCCGGGTGAGGTCTTCATCATCACCTTGATCTTCATTCTCCTGCACTACCACTGCGTTTTGCTGTCGTTCCTGGGTAGGTCCCGCGGAAGTTCCCGGGCCCCCGGGAGTGGTTTCATAGTTGAGGCGCGTACGAACTTCATTCAACCTTTCGTTCGAGGGTATCCCAGTCTGAGGGTTCCACCCAGGGGGTGGTTGCACCGGAGGATACATGTAAGGGTAGGGGTATGTGTACGTACCACCAGTTGACGGTGCGCACATATACCCATATGGGGACATAGGATAGTAAGGCATGAACGGTTGGTTTCCGGGAGTAACCGGTGTGTAAGGTGGCATGCTCGGCTGCATGAGAGTTGCTTGTGGTGATGATGTCATGGCTGCTGAGATTGCAGCAGAGAAAAGTGGGAGACTTTGGGCTGCTGTAAACCAGGGCACCGATGATACGGGTGCCGAAACTCGAGGAGCTGAGAAACTTGTACTAACGATCGGTCGAGTGTATGTAGACGATGGAACCGGTCCTCTTGTAGAAGAGAGACGTCCCTGGTGACCTCCGAGTGACACAAAAGTCTGCGTGTTTCCCGGGAGTGGAGCCGATGTTCTTGGAGAAAACCCCGGAGCCACTCCGTCACCTTCCCCTTCCGAGTCGGAAGCCACTGCACCATCGATCCGCTCTGTTGTGGGAATCAAATTCTGATCGCTTATTGCCGGGTTGGCGGTAACCATGGTATTTTGGTTTGAAGTCATCTCGGTTCTTTAGGTTATTTAACCGGTAGCTAGTTCCTTGTACGGGTCCCACGGATGGCGCCAATGAAGAAGTAAATACCTCTCCGAGTAGACAAGAAATAGTGCTCCGGTTGTAAACAACCTGTTTAAGTTGGATCCGGGTGCCTGCAAAACAAAACACCGTTAGGACTCGTCACAGGAAAGGGGGGTTTCCTGTGACCACCCTCCGGCGTGAGAATAAGTATGGGTTTCTGAGGTGAAAGTAAAGCAGTAGCTTTTTTTGAGTGTGTCAATTGACGTACCTTTAACCTGTATTTATAACCTTTCTCGTAACCGCCTTCTTGAGCCTATCTCCAGGAGCCAACTCCCCCGTTTTGATGGAGATAGGCTTTATCTCTTCTATTGAACCCTTCATCCCCAATTACTCGGAGAAGAGGTTGAGGCTTATCAATAGTCCGGAACATGACCGCCTTGGCCCATCCGGCGTTAGTCTGCCATTGGGCCGGCCTTAAGACAATGTGGGCCTTTAGTTAGAGTTGGGCCGATCCATCTGGAGTGGGCCTACCTCGTCAATTACGTTAATAAAAGTGAGTAGCACGAAGGAGGAAGAAAGGAATGAAACAATTATTAGGGGTTATATGAAGCTTCCTTCTAATCGTAGATGCATCAATTGCAACAACTTGGTATATATATGCTTATACTATTTTAATTTTATTCAAGTTTGTTTTAGTTAATTGTGTTAGTTTTGTGTTTGTATTTTGTAAATGAAAGTGGCCATCAAGTGAGCAAGAACAAATATCATGGAATAAAGAAAAAAAAAAGAAAGAAATAAAAAAGCCTATTGTTTTCCTATAGATTATTCGTAATATTAGAGTTATACATTCTTTTAGGTTAGGTGTTAACATTAGAGTTATACATTGTTCTAGGTTATGTGTTAGCATTGGAGTTGTACATTGTTTTAGGTTGGGTATTAATATTAGTGTTATACATTGTTTTAGATTAGATGTTAACATTAGAGTTATACATTGTTTAAGGTTAAGTGTTAACAACGGAGTTATACACTATTTTAGGTTAGGTGTTAACATTGAAGTTATACATTGTTAATTGTTTTAGGCTAGGTGCTACCCGAATCATGCTCAGCCTAATTGTGGTAATACGTATCTAATCTACTAACTTAATAGTTAACACGTACGGAGTATCATGATATATTGTGAGTTCCTCCTATGTTTCTCGCCGTTTATGTCGGTTAGCTTTCCTGCATGTAAATGTGAAACGCATCAGTCTATTTCATATGTAAAGTTGATGTGTCATATTAGATTTGTCAACCCCCAAACGCTCCCGGGTATAATCTAGTTTTTCATATATTAGGGATAAATAATAAACTCTTGAAAAGTTTCTGACCCTTATGAGTTTTGTTTGAGTACGCCGACACTGTATATATATGATTTTAAACAAATCTTTTTTCTCCGTTTTTTATATAGCACTATGGTACTCGTTGGAAAGATAATAAAACGCTCGTTAATCTGGTGTAATTTTTTTCTTTAAAAAATCTCGTGTATAAAAGATATTAACGTTTAAAAGTTATAGGAGGAAACATTATTGATAAAAATCTAATTTTGTTTTTAAATTTTAAATTATTATTTTCCTAAAATAAAGGTCTTGCCACATGGGATGACACATGGCACACTCAATAAAAAGAATACTCTCTTTGAATGCCATGTCATTAAAATGGCTTTGGTTTATTATATGTATAGATGCCCAAAAATAAAATAAAAATGTGCACCTATTTATCATCCTAAAATTCTAAGGCTCCAGTTTTTCACACCTCCCCACTTCTATTTCAACCCCCCCCCAAGCGCCTCGTTTTGGCCTAAGCGAGGCACTTTGGGTCAAATCGTACGAGGTAGTAGGAGGTGGCAGAAAAGTGGAATATTTTGATCCAAAGCGCCTAGCTTAGGCCAAAGCGAGGCGCTTTGGATCAAAGTTTTATTTTGGGGTATTTTTTTGTGTTTTGAATTGGTTTTTTATTTTTTTTAATATAATTATTTTAAAAAGTTAAAAAAATGAAAAACAAAGGTCTTAACCCTAATCAAACGTCTATATAGGCGTTTTCGATTTCCAAATGAATCAACGACTTAAACTTAACATCATCAACCACGTATAGTCAAAGATTTTAACAATAGATTCAGTACTTCCGGGAAAAATACAACATTAATCTTCGTTATCCTTTATCATCTCTCAAAATTAAATTCCTAACAACTGTTCACCACCGTTAAGTAATAATGAAGACCTTGATCTGCAATATTTGAAAATTATCATTTCTTGACATGCTTGGTAACAAAGAGGAACACTTTCTTCTTTTGTTCTACAATATTTTTGTTAGTTGTTAATGTTGTTATAGACTATAGTTTTTTCTACTTTTAGAAAAATAAAAAACCAATTCGAATGCGGTATGCGCATTCAATTTTATTAAATAAGTGAAAAACGCGAATTGATCAAACTTTGTAGAGGCCTATGTTCTACGGGAGGTGAGCTGGAAATGATCAAGGGATCCGCTTGGAGTCTAAAGCTTCGCGTGTCATCTCAAAGTATTTAATTCCGATAATCCACACCTTTCTCCTGAAGCAAAACCTCTCTAGGTTTACCATCACCAAACGGATTCACCTTAGGCCTCGGTTTGTCCACTCCAATTCCAATTCCACCGGTGCAATCAGAATCTGAAGAGAAGTTATTATCATCATCATCCACAATGTTCTTACCTAGAGCTACCAACCATCCGGTTGAAGAAGAAGAAGATAACATATATCACTAACATAACTTGCACCGGCTTGAGATATGAGGTTGATTAGCTTAAATCTCTCTGATCCATGGTATCCACTTTCACTTGAAGCTTTACTTTCCTAGGAAGAAGATCAGAGCTCCATGATATCACTAACATAACTTGCACCGACTTAAGATATGAGTTTGATTAGCTTAAATCTCTCTGATCCATGGTATCCACTTTCAAAGGATCCATGACACGCGATAATCGCTACGGTTAGTGGATACCATGGATCAGAGAGATTCAAGCTAATCAAACTCATATCTCAAGTTGGTCCAACAACTGAGTTTGACTTGCTTGCATTGGAATCTTGTACGAAATCATCTCATTGCATATTCTCCATATCCATACATTGTTTCAAGTATCTTGTAAAATTCATTTGGTCTTCAAGACTTCTAGGAGTCAACAAAGGTTGACTTCTTTGAGCATTAACCATGACTATATTACATTATTATTATTTAAATTATTATTATATTTGCAACCTAGTTCCTTTGTTTTATTATTATAATAATTTATTATTATTATTTTATTTTCTTTTTTGAGGGTGTAATGATGATGATGGTTATGATTTGACAAACGATTTATGAAAGTATCAAGAATCGGTGTCACACCCTCAAATTTCCACTTGCGGAGTTTCACCGCGAGGCGCGTGACAAACCAGGATCCAAGTCAACGGTCACAATAAACAACACTATATGAAATACGTAAACTCAAAACATAGTTCTCATAACATAAATCTGTAGCGGAAGCATTAACCAATTACAAAACTAAGTACCAATGTGTTCAAAATGTTTATTTCAAAAGCATGAACCTAAGCCTAGACGTCATGCAGACTCGTGCGCCTAGTCCAACTGTTGCTACCTTAGCGACCTGAGAAAAACATGCCAAAACGACGTCAACATATAATGCTGGTGAGTTCACAGGTTTGTACAAAAATGTTACCAAGTGTTACCAAATGTTATGAGTTGTTACCAAGTCCAAAACCTGTCAATACTATATCAATGATACCAAAGTACGCTAGCTAGGAGTATGTTTTGTTACTACTACGATTGGAAAACCATTACTGAACACGTTTAGCAATGTTTAGCAAATGTTCATCCTGAATAATGTTCAGCATGTTTAGCAATGTTCGAGACAACATGCACCCGTCCGACCTCCAGTCGACGGGTGTCGACGGGTGGGGCAGATCATGCCCAATAGATCTATCCACATTTTCCCCGTTGTGCATCCCCGCACATTCATGGTTTCCCCCGGGACTTTCAAAGATCGTATAGCAACGCAAAACTAGATCATAGTATGACATATGTTACAAAATATAAGTTTAGCGCATGTTTTCTCCCCCAATAGTAAAACCGGTAAAAGTGGGGCCGTGAAACTCACCTTAGGTTATGTTCTTCAATATAATAAGAAAAGCCAAGCCCTTGATAATCTCAACTACCGGAGATCTATCAAAATGTTGGCATAAGTGTTCCGACTAATAACCATATGGTTATCTAGTCCCCGATTGTCCAGATCATGACCAAGTATGTTCAAAAACGCGTTTGACTGTTCAACTGACACACTAGACCGACCCGACATCCCGTTGGTGACCCATTACATAAACTAATCAAGCATACATAGATTACACATAAGGTTCAAGCATAAAACACTTAGTTTGCATCTAAAAATCGCACATACGGAGTTGTAAGGTCGAATCAACATTTAACAAGTCCAGGTTCGACCTTTTTGACCTTGGTTCGACCCCTTTAGGATACATTCGACCCATACACAAGTTCATGCAACCTAATACTAGTTCATTCGACCTTAACACATGTTCCTTCGACCTTAACATGTGTTAATTCGACCTAAATCAAGTTCGTCCGACCTAACTGAGTAACAGACTGCAGGTTCGACCTCCTGGTCCCCACCTTCGACCCCACGTGGGTTTGAATGTGGCAGGTTCGACCCCTGCAGCTCCATTCTTCCTAAAACGCATCAAAACTATCCGAAAACACCACGAAACATCATGAAACACTGCAGTCAAACATGAATAACATATCCCTACGAAACCCTACCAATTTTGCCCCAAAATCAGTTCGTTTTAACACTTACCCAAAATGGTAAAATTATGGAAACGTCACATCATGCATGAAAACTTTACCCAAAATGGTAAAATTTGGAAACTTTTCGAAATCCTTTCATAATCATCTCAAAATGCTCAGTTCAATGTGTGTATGAAAACCCCCAATAGTTTTATCCATAATACTAACATGCAACAAGCCCTAGATTTATCAAAATCCCCAAATTAGACATGATATCATCATCAATCTAATTGTAACCTTAAACAATCATAAACCAACACCAATAGCAGCCCTAGATCATGTTTTATCATTAGTATAACAGCAAATCATTAAACAACACAAAATATCACATAACACATCCTTAACATATGTTTATTGATATGAAAACCCATGTTTAATGATAAGGTTTTGTTTAGAATGATGTTTGAAAGGTTTTTAATCATAAAAACACCCTTAGAACAGATTTGGACATTTGGGGTTAGATGAAAACGAATCAAAATACTTTAAAAAGGGTTTAGGATTAAGAACACACCTTAGATTCTTGATTAGATGCTGTTTGTAGGTTAGATTATGAAAAAATGAGAGCAAAAACTCCTCCCTTAGTGATTAAAATTGATAGAGAGTGTTTAGAGGCGACTAGGGTTTGTAAAATGATGAAAATGACAAAGTGTGGTATTTATACCCAGGCTACATTCGACCCCATTCATGGGTCGAATGAAAATATGTTGGGTCGAATGAGCCTTTAGCTGGTTTCCCATTCCTGGTTCGACCCCTACTGGTCGAACCAATACTTGTGTTTTCCAGATTTTCCAGTTTTGTCGTTTAAATGCATTCTAGCACATTCTAACACATGAACATGCAATCCCAACATATATTAAGCATACAAAATCATGTTTACACCTTTGAAGCACGTATTTTCACATTGTATCACACGTATGTATCAATCTATGTATCCTACTTAATTCATTTCATGTAATTTCACCAACAACGGTACTCAGTGCTAGTGTATTCCCAAAACAACTCTCAATGATCCTCCAGATCATTGAACCCTGAACAATTCTAACATGACCCGACTCAACTAACCCAGTTAAGTCCGTTTATAATTGTTTTCCGCTAAGGTAGACTTAAGTTTTACCGAAATGTTTAAGCCGAACATGCCGGGTGTCACAATCGGGAATTAGTAAAATGATTTTATAATTCTTTAAAGGCTGAACATGAGTATAATCAAACAAGGGTTCCGCGTTTTGGTACGTTTCTATTGATCGGATGTGACTTCTGAAAACCACGAACGATCAATTAAACATTAGGAAACGCGTCAAACAGAGACCGGAAGTCCAGCATGTCGATCAGACATGCAAAAATCGTGTTTTGGAAAAAATATGGGTATCGACTGTATAGTCGGAGCACTACGTACAATGATTCATGAAAGTTGAACAAACTCGGATGTTTCAACCAAAACACATAAACGAGCAATAAACGACCCGTAACGCCTTAAACGAATTTTGTTGTATTGGGAACAACTAAAAACATTTTAAAATGAATTAAAAATAATTTTTAATCAATAACAAGTATTTAAATGAATTAAAAGAAATTATTTTTTTTAAAAAAAGGCCAAAGCGCCTGGCTTTGGCCAAATCTAGGCGCATATGGTCCGGAAGTCGAGCAAAAAGTAGTGTTTGAATGCATTGACAAAAGGATCCGCAAAAATAGCGATGTTAAGGGTTTTAAGACAAGGAAGATGAATTAGACACTGATCATTACAGCTATGCCTTTTTTGATCAGAAAATATATCCCAAACAATTAAAAACAACTTTTCATGCAAGCAAGTAAAATTTAGTTGTTGGACAGTGAGATAGAGAATTCATATGGAAGTTGCTAAAATAGTTAAACAAAAGCTGAAATTGAACAGTTATTTGGAATGTTCCTGATCATTACAGTTATGCCTTTTTTGATCAGAAAATATATTCCCAAACAATTAAAAACAACTTTTCATGCAAGCAAGTAAAATTCAGTTGTTGGACAGTGAGATTGATAACTTCTCTATGGAAGCAACAAATTCAAAACAGAGGTAGGTTTACCAGAGGTTCACTATTCATATATAAAGAACATTAAGTAACCAATTGCCAAATGGTCACTATTTATCAGACTTTCCAACCACTACGAAATTTATCTACTCATAGTGACATCGAACACTTTATATGAGTTTGATTAGCTTGAATCTCTCTGATCCATGGTATCCACTAACTGCAGCGATCATTACAGTTATTTGGAATGTTTCTGATCATTACAGTAACGATCGCTTTACAACACCGAAAACGACTATCATCACTCGATTTCTTTCGACAGCCAGTACAACGAACTCTGTATGGGTTGCTTGTTAGCGTCGATTTCTTTCGACAACCAGTACAACTGAAATATTATATTACAGTAATAATACCTTGAGCAAAAAATTGTGTTTGAAGCCTTGTTCTTTTAGTTTACATTTTGTTAGGACTTTAAACAGAGAAGATGAAGGGTTAGTTAGTAGGTTACTCATTATTGCCGAGATGCAAATCGTGATGTGATGGATTTTTATATTTGCAACCTAGTTCCTTTCTACCTGGTTGCAAAGGAACTTCAGGTCAGCCAGACGTTTGTCAAAAGCAAGTGTGAAGATCAAGATCAAGAAGAACAGTGCTCCAACACGGCCAGAGAGATATCTGTCAACGATGAAGGCAACATACTTGAAATCAATGGGAAGGTGAACAATTCCAAAGGTCTTGATGAATATCTTCATCAATCTCCTTGATCTACGCATAAGTGTGAGAGTCGATTTTCCTATGAGGGTGACTAACAAAGAAATGGTCTTTTTGATGAATGTATTATTCACAAATACATTTGTTTAACTATTTTAGCAACTTCCATAAGAATTCTCCATTTTTCAAACACGGTCATTTTGTATGGTAGTAGGGGTTGGAAACTCTGAAGACCAATGACCCTATGACAATTTGATCGATATCATCCATCGCTATTTCTGCCACCTCGTATGATTTGAAGGTGTGTGTTGTATGTATAAAATAGTGAATTATTGTAGTGTGTTAGGTATATGATGGAAGGGTTTGAAAAGAAATAGCACAAGTCCTTCTTTAATGTTGTTTATAATTAAAAGGAACTAGGTTGCAAAGGAACTTCAGGTCAGCCAGACGTTTGTCAAAAGAATTTTGTACTATGCATTCTTACTTGAACATCCAACAACAATGGTATATGAATAGTGACCCTCTGTAAGGGTCTTGATGAATATCTTCATCAATCTCCTTGATCTACGCATAAGTGTGGGAGTAGATTTCCCTATGAGGGTGACTAACACGGTTAGTGGATACCATGGATCAGAGAGATTCAAGCTAATCAAACTCATATCTCAAGCCGGTGCAAGTTATGTTGGAGCAATGGTTGTGGGAAGAAATCGACAGTAGGATCGACGCTAACAAGCAATCCATACAGAGTGATGATAGTCGTTTTTGGCATTGTAAATCGATCGATACTGTAATGATCAGGAACATTCCAAATAACTGTTCAGGTATGGATCCTTTGATCAGAAAATATATTTTCAAACAATTCCTAAAATAAATCTTTCGATAATCGCTACGGTTAGTGGATACCATGGATCAGAGAGATTCAAGCTAATCAAACTCATATAAAGTGTTCGATGTCACCGTGAGTACACATTGTGCATGACATTACATTTTGCATGTGTCATTTCAATTGGGCCATACAGGGTGCCAGTCCTACAGCAAACCGAAGGTAAACATACTTGAAATCAATGGGAAGGTAAACATACTTGAAATCAATGGGAAGATAAACATACTTGAAATCAACGGGAAGGTAAACATACTTGAAATCAATGGGAAGGTAAACATACTTGAAATCAATGCGAAGGTAAACAATGAAGGCAAACATACTTGCCTTCAGTTGTTGTTAGAGAGATATCTGTCAACGATGAAGGCAACATACTTGAAATCAATGGGAAGGTAAACAATCCTCATCCACAATGTTCTTACCTAGAGCTACCAACCATCCGGTTGTTATCAGGTTGCCTTCATCGTTGACAGATAATGAGATTTGGTGTTGGATCATAAGCAAAAAGGTAGACCACACCACTGTGAGTAAATAAATTTCCTAGTGGTTGGAAACTCAGATGAATAGTGACCCTTTGGCAATTGGTTAGTTAATGTTCTTTATATATGAATAGTGACCCTCTGCAAAAGGTCTTGATGAATATCTTCATGAGTTGGAGCAATCCCTGTGTTGGATGGAAAGTGTCTTCGGCTTAAATGTCTTGTTGAGTTGAGTTTTAGTGAACCCTGTGTTGGATGGAAAGTGTCTTCGGCTTAAATGTCTTGTTGAGTTAAGTTGGAGCAATCCCTGTGTTGGATGGAAAGTGTCTTCGGCTTAAATGTCTTGTTGAGTTGAGTTGGAGCAATGATTAGCTATGTTGGAGCAATGTCGATAAAATTTGGTGGTTATTATTTTGTTTTTTAATTTTTATAATTTTTTTACAATAATTATATTAAAAAATTAAAAAAATACAATAAAAAACCAATTCAAAACACAAAAAATACAACAAAAATAAAAGCTGGATTCCAAGCGCTTCGCTTAGGCCAAAGCGAGGCGCCTGGGGTCAAATCAAAATAACTTACCTCAGACCGAGGTAGTTAAAAAAGTAACCAAAACGCCTCACTTAGGCAAAAGCGAGACACTTGAAGAGGGGGGGGGGGGGGGGGAATAGAAGTGAGGGGTGTTAATATAACCACCCAATTCTAATTTATGATAACCTGTGTCCCTAGCTCTCTGATATATTTACTATTTTGGTCCCCACATATGCATCCATCTCTGATATATTTACTATTTTGGTCCACATATGCATCCATCAATCGGCTTCTATGGTTGTGTGGGGAGTCATGGGATAGTGTCAATGTTTTGTACTTTTGTAGCTCACATAATAGTACAGGTGTGGTTAGATTTTACATTTTTACCTCACATAATGTAGGTGGGGTTTGATTATTTTTTTTTTCTATTTTTTTCTATGCTAAACTATCTACATTCTTATATTTTTAATTAGTGTACTCTTTCATCTACTAAATTAGAAAAAAATAAATTGGTTATATACCGTCAGCTAGATAATACCCGTGCTTATATTCTACCCCGTTGAGAACGAACGAATCATCCGGACCGGTACCTCTAATGATGGGGTTGAAAACCATGGATCTTGCTAGAACATTTAAATCGTTACATGAACCAGCAACTCCGAAGAATGCATGCCAAATCCAAAGGTCTTGTGATCAAACAGATTCTAGAATAATTGACGGCTCTCCAATGTCACCTCGCGTAAACTGCCCTTTCCATGCAGTGGGGGCAATTACGCCATGGCCAATGCGTGCAATCGATGCTTCCAAGCATGCCAGGAAAGCCATGTTTCTCTGCATGGTGTGCGTAAAGCTTTTGAACTTCGTTCTTCGTTGGCCTACGCAAGTAAACTTTGCTATATAATTTGACGACGACATTTTCGGTAAACCGATACAAGCATTCCCGACTCATTCTAGCAGACATCCTTAAGTACTCATCCCATGAGTCACTAGCAGTCCCGTACGCCAACTGACGAAGTGCGGAAGTGCACTTTTGGAGCGTCGTAAAACCTCGTCTTCCTCTAGCATCATAGCGTAGTGTGAAAAACTCATCATAAGTAGCCATGTCATTGGCAATTCGTTGGAACAATCGCCGACTCATTCGAAAGCGACGCCTAAATAGTTCGTTCGTGTATATGCAGTCGTCAGCGAAGTAGTCAGCAACCAAACGATCACGTACACCTTAAATTAAAAAAAAGTATAAGAAATATGATACCATAACATAAATAAATATTAAAAATATAACACATGAAATATAAAACATTAAGAAAATTAAAAAGTATAAAAAATAAAATATACCTTCACGATCTCTGTTTAATGCGGCCCTCCTTGTTCTTGGTTCCGAAGTTGTTTCGTCGTCACTATCTACAAACTCCAACAATATTTTGCCGTTTCCACCATCGCGCCTGCGAAAAAATTAGCAACGTTTTCCTCTTCTGACGACGTACTCATGATTGTAACAAATTTATAGGGGTTAAAAGGTTTGAATTTATTGTGTGGTTTTATAAAATTTGAGAGTAAAGTATAAAGATAGAGTAGTTTGGTTTGGTTTGGTGTTAAAAATGAGAGGTTTTATATATAGATATATATAAAAAGGTTTTTTTTTTTTTTTTTTTTTTTTTTTTTTTTTTTTTTTTCTAACGGTACATTTTTTCAACGGTCCAAAAAAACGTTTGAATTTTCTTAGGAACAGGGACGGTGAGGACGGGGGGATCTTCCCGAGTTTGCCGAGATCTCATCAGGGGGGGGGGGGGGCGGTGTTTGCCGTCGGCACACCCTTCCACCTCACCCACCGATGTATCTTGCCGAGCCCACACCCTTTAGCCTAATTTATGATACCCTCTGTCCCTAGCTCTCTGATATATTTACTATTTTGGTCCACATGCATCCATCAATCGGCTTCTATGGTTGTGTGGGGAGTCATGGGATAGTGTCAATGTTTTGTACTTTTGTAGCTCACATAATAGTATAGGCGTGGTTATTTTACCTCACATAATGTAGGTGGGGTTTGATTATTTTTTTTTTCTATTTTTTTCTATGCTAAACTATCTACATTCTTATATTTTTACTTAGTGTACTCTTTCATCTACTAAATTAGAAAAAAATAGAAAAAATAATTGTTGTAAAGTTTTAGGAGCAAATTGATACAACATTCATTAGTTACGTACAACATTCATTAGTTACGTACAACATTCACATGCAAAGAATCACGTGATTCTTTTCTATATAAGTTTGTGATATATATCCTCAAAATCCAAATTAAATAATAAAACCTTTAGTAAATTAAAAAGGTTAACGATGTCGAAGAGCAAGATTCTAGTAGTGGGTGGCACAGGGTATATCGGCAAGAGGATTGTTAAGGCTAGTTTGGCTCAAGGCCATCCAACCTACGTCCTTATGCGTCGAGAAATTGGCTTTGATATCGAAAAGATTCAAACATTGTTGTCGTTTAAAGAACAAGGAGCCCAGTTGGTTGAGGGTTCGTTTTTTGATCACCAGTCTCTAGTGGATGCAGTCAAACAAGTTGATGTCGTGATATGCACTATGGCAGGGGTTCAATTTCGGTCTCACAATATTCTCCTACAACTTAAGCTTGTTGATGCCATCAAAGAAGCTGGAAACATCAAGGTATTTTATATCATTTGTGTTCTAATAATTTTATATTTAGTTCGCTAGCTATAAATCATTTATCATCACTTTATTTTTGGAAACAGCGGTTCGTGCCTTCAGAGTTTGGGATAGACCCTTCACGAATGGAGCACGCACTTGAAATCGGAAAGGAGACATTCGGGGACAAAATGATCGTACGAAAAGCCATCGAAGACGCTGAAATTCCACATACCTATATTTCTGCAAACTGTTTTGGGGGTTATTTCGTCGGCAACCTGTCACAAGTAGACTCCCTCATGCCACCAAGGGACCGGGTGTACATCTACGGTGACGGAAATCGTAAGGGTATGATATTTAAGTCCCATGGTGGAAATTGTTGTAAGGTTTTAGTAGCAAATTTAATGTGTGTATGAGTTCATTTTTCTTAACAAAATGATTTTGTAGTTTCTTTCCCAATATGAAAACCATTATAAATATGTCACCATAAAACCATATATGTCACTATAAATATGTCACCATATATAATTATACTACACCATCATATAGCTACATATATGTTATGACGGTTTGAATACTTAACAATTACTTCTGCTAATTAGTTTCTTAATTTAAAACGTGTGTAGTCGTTTTCATGGATGAAGACGATGTTGCTACATACACAGTTAAGTCTATAGACGATCCTCGCATGTTGAACAAGACATTGTATCTTCGACCACAAGAGAACATTCTTACGCATAACCAGTTGGTTGAGAAATGGGAGAAACTTACCGATAAAACATTGGAGAAAGTACACTTATCTGCTCAAGACTTTCTTGCTTCAATGAAAGGTAAATAAGTATAAATGATCTTCTCTTGCAACACACTTGATTAACTATTGACTAGAAATCCATTGTTGCAAATGGGTATACACTAAACTTTGCAACAGAACTCGTAATTGCAAAATTTGCCAATGCTTATTATATAAGGCCTTTATTACTGCTGTAAATATTCCTTATTTTTGTCCCAATACTATTATATAAGGCCTTATTTCAAGTAGATTATTCTTTATGTTACTGTTATTAATTAGATTATGTACAAAAGTGAAAACTTAATAGAAATTAAAAAAAAATAAAAATAAACCGAATTAGCTATAAATTTTGTAGGTGTGGACATTGCTCTTCAAGCAGGATTTGCACGTATTTATCAAATTTACTATGAAGGTTGTTTGATGAACTTCGAAATTGAAGAAGGGGGAGAAGAAGCTTCTAAGCTCTATCCAGAGGTCCGATACACTCGTGTACATGAATATTTGCAACGATATCTCTAGTTGGTGTCACAAGCGTTTCAAACAATGCGACAACTGGAAAGCAAAATTCATGTCGTGTCTAGTATACGATCAAGTTATATTATGGATTTGTATTGTGGAAGGACTTTAATTAATATAATGATAATGATTAGCGCACAAATAAAAACAAACTTTGTGTTAGCATGGTTTGTATTAAGGAATTGTGGTATAGTATGTTGGGATTTAATCCTAAAATCATAATTGTTAGAAAGATGAATGGCTAAATAGGCAAGTTTGGTTTAACCAAGGTTGTAAAAATCCCGATTAATGAGTGATTAATCGCTAGTCTCCACTTTACTAATTAATTTTGGGCTAATCACTCAATTAATCGGTGTCGCGATTAATCACCGATTAGTCGGCCCAAATTGGTCCTAGCCAGACCTAAAAACTCAAAATTAGGTAAAAAATGAATTCGAACGGGTCAAAACTTGAGCAAATCGATCAAATAAAACAAATTCTTACCTCAAAATTGGACGATAAACCATCATTTAGAAGCAAAATCGATGAAACTCCATGAACCCTAGTTGCGTCTGATGGTTCCGTACGACGAAAGAAGGAATGTGGAGGAAAAAACGGGATATGGTGAACGATGGAGGTGATTAGGGTTATTATAAGTTTAGGTATTTTAATATTTAACCCCCCTCCATATTCACTAGTTTATATTTGGCCCCTAAACTTCTAAATTTATACATATAAGATATGAAATTAGCATTATATATGTATTAATTTGGTAAAATATATATAAAAAATCCAATCCGATTAATCCCTAGCCGGTACCCCCACCGACCGACTAGCGAGTTCTACAACACTGGGTTTAACTAGTTTTTAAATTAATCAATTAATTGTGTGAATGTTTTGAGTTATTTGTTAGTTTATTGATTTGTTTAATTGCTTAATTGTGTTCCCGAGTTCACTTAACGAGAGGAAAAAAAAAAGAAAAAATTAATTGTATTCTAGAGTTTTTTTTAAGGAAGGAAATGAGAGAATGATTGTTTCAGATATTATTTTTGGAAGAAAAGGAAGGGAAAATAAGAGAAAAATATTAGGCCAATTTCAATCCTCCAAATTGAAAAGAAATGGAAGGAAAAGAAAGACAAAGAAAATAGAGCAAAAGAAAATAAGAGAAAGGGAAGGATTTTCCTCCCTTAAATGAACTCGGGAAGAAATGAGAAAACCAATCAAAATTATTTTTTCCAATACAAATCTAATTATAATTAAAATATAACATTAAAAATGAATTTTCTTTCCAAATAATTTATTTTTTCTTGCAAAAACACTAAAAAATTAACTTTTACACATTAGTAAAAACAATTTATTATCGTCTACGTTTAAATATATGTGTTTTAAATTAATAAAAGTTGTTCTTGGGTCGATGTTTTTGAAAATGTATTTTAATAATAAAGATAAGTGTAAAAAGAAATTTTGTAATTTGAATAGTTTTAGATAGCATTCTTGAGTTTCACACGAAATATATGTGTTTTAAAATTAACGTTCCCCTATGTATGTTATATTATTACTATTTTTTGAATGAGTATATTTTTGTCAACAATAGGAGTTAGGTATTCCTTAGTTACAAATTAATAAAAGTATATGTTCTTGGGTCGATGTTTATCCTTTTTCTTATGTTTTGGGATAGTTTACAAGGGTTAGAGCCAACAAAGTATATGCAACGTATTGATTTTACATTATAGTCTCACTTCAACGCCATATCAGCAAGGATAGGGGAAAGGTTTGCCTACATCTCATCATTCCCAGACCCTACTCTTAGCATCGCTAATTGTGGGATTTACTGGGTAAGGTTGTTGTTGTTGTTGTTTCAACGCCATATCAGATTTACAAACCTCATTTAAAAACACTCACTACAATGTACAAACCTAACCATACTCCATATCATTATCCACACCATTGCACACTTTTTAACTACTTTTAATATATATATATATATATATATATATATATAGGAATTGGTTCAAATGAAAATCTTTGGTTAAATTGAGAACCGAGAGAATCATTCTGGACCACATATTTCTCTAAGGCAATTTTTTTTTTTTTGCTTTAATCGCTGCTTTTTATGTAAGAATTTTTTTAAAATTTTTTTTTTATTTCTTTTTCAACATACACATGTGTATAATTGCATTATACACATATGATATTATATTAATTGTTTTAAAAAGTAAAGAAATTAAAAAATAAAAAATAAAATATAGTTTAAAAAATATGATATTTTGAATTATTAAATAAAAAATTAATATGATATTATATTATATTAATTATTTCTCTCACATGGTGTTTTTACCTTAATACCCTTTTATGTACTTTATTAGATTAAAAAAATACTAACACAAAATTAATTATCATCTCAAGACAAAACACATAAACTTTTAATCTCAACCATTGGTTTCATAAGATCAATGGCTTACAAGAGTTCCTATGGTTCTCGCAACTCACACTAGCTCTCAAAATAACCCAACCCTGTATACATATATATACATATATATACATACATACATATATATACATACATATATATATATATATATATATATATATAGGGTAGGGATCCAGAGAAAACCCTTGTTATAGTGAAAACTCTGGAAACTCTGACTTCCCGAGCTTTTTAGGGCCTGGAAATTTTAGGGCATGTAATATACATGATTTTAAGCATTTTGAGCCAAAAAAAAATCAAAAAAGCGATGAACACTTTTTTTTTTTAAAAAAAAAATAAGTTTTCGGGTAACACATGTTAACCGAAATTAACATGTGTTAACAATGTGTTACCCGAAAACTTATTTATTTTTTTTAAAAGTGCTCGGCGCTTTTTTGATTTTTTTGGCTCAAAATGCTTAAAATCATGTATATTAATTACATACCCTAAAATTTTCATATAAAAAAGCTCGGAAAGTTAGAGTTTCCAGAGTTTTCACTATAACAAAGGTTTCCAATATATCTTTATACTATATATATATATATATATATATATATATATATATATATATATATATATAGGAAAATGGTAAAATGAGAATAAAGTTGAGTTAGAAGAACTAAAGAACATACTTTATAACCACAAACTTAATTTAATCAGAAAAGAATATGTGGTTGTAAATTAAAGGAGAATAAAATATTGAATGGAGTATTTCTTTTTTGAAAAATTCAACATTGGTGTGGTGTAAATTTTACACCAGTGTAAAACCATCGTAATTTTTTTTATTATTTTACGGTGGAGTTACCCATTTTTATATCGGTGTGTATTTTTTTTAATTCACATTTTACGTCGGTGTTCTCACGGTTTTTCCAACTCGAGGTGGTTTTCATATGAACCTAATCCTATATATATATATATATATATATATATATATATATGGAAGGGTAAAATGACAACATGGTTGAGTTGGACAGGAGGAACTCATTTTATAACTTATTAATCATATTAATATAATAACCAAGTTACATCTGGATAATGGGTAAACGAGCAAATTAAAGCATAATAAAATAACTACACACTTATTTTATTAAAAAATGAATGTCTGGTTGTAAATTAAAGCATAATAAAATATTAAAAGCAAACATTGGTGTGTTGGTTATTTTTACACCAGTGTAAAACCATCGTAATTTTTTTAAAGAGATAATAATTAATTTAAGAAGAGTTAAACTATTTAATGTTTATTATTATGTCATTTGTTCTTTTTGTTCTCAGTTACTACAGAAAAAAACTGGATCAGGACCGAAACAGTTGCAGTAGATAGGTATGTTTATAAATGGGTCAAGTGGATCCCAAGCAAATGCAATATATTTTTATGGCGTGCGGAACAAGATAGAATTCCTACTAAAAAGGCGTTGAGGAGGCGGAACATTCACATTGAAGATGATAGGTGTGTCTTATGTGAGGAGGGTTCGATTGAACACTTATTAATTGCATGTGGTTTCTCTTCAGGGGTGTGGCATATTATATCGACTTGGTGTGGGGTTCCTATGATATATGCTTTCTCGATTTAAGAGCTGATTGAGCTGTATAAACACATAAATGGGTCGAGGGTAAAGAAAAAGGTTTTTAAAGGGATTGTAGCGATTACAACTTGGTGTATTTGGAAGGAAAATAACGAAAAGGAATCTTCGAATAATCACAAGAGGGTAGTCGAAGTTGCTTCGGAGATCAAGGCGATAGGTTATTTGTGGAATAAAAATAGATGTACTTCTAGTATAGTTGAGTGGGATAAATGGTGTAACTTCGACCTTGTATAATGTTTTGGTTTTGGGTCGGCTTTGTCTCCGCCTTGGAGATAGTTAGTCGATACCGTTTTTAATGAAAGTTGCTTTTAAAAAAAAAGTGAATTATCTTTGAATCTAGATTGATTCCCTGTTTTAAGTTTCTAAATTAACTTTTAGTTTTAATGACTTTAAATTAACTGTGTTAGTTTTAATGAGTTATATATGACTTTATATGTTAGGTCTTGATATAGTATATTCATAAACTACATATGTTTTAATAACAATTCAGATGTGTGGATGTGGGAAGGTAATAAAAACAGATAATTCATGGTCGCCGATTGTAAGAAGGTTATGTTAAAGGAAAGATGGATGAGAAGACAAATGAGCATGAGATGGACGTCGTCGTGGATTCCTTTGAAAGGCAAGATTTTTATTTGGCGGGTCGAGTTGGATCAGATACCTACAAGATTGGCGCTAATTAGGAGACAAATAAATGTTCAGGATCTGAGATGTGTCTTGTGCGAGATGAACAATGAGATTGCAGAACATGTTTTTACGGGTTGCGGCTTCTCATTTAAGATATGGCATGTCATGTTTTCACGCCCCACTTACGGTGTGCGCATATAATGTATATATGTGTGGCCCTTGGGGGGCAAAAGTAAAGTTGCACTAGTTTTATCGTTATTTTACTAATTTGGTGAAAATAACGTTAAAAATAACGGACAGTTAATCATGCATCATGTGGTGGCGTGGATAGCCAAAAGACAGGGGTACATGCACCGATCAGGTTTGTCCCGATTGTTAAGTGTTCTGTGCCTTATGTCCAAGGCTTGATACCAAACCACATCGAGCCGGGGGTCTCACTGGAAGCAACCTCTCTATTCTTAGGGGTAGAGGTAAGGCTGTCTACATCTTACCCTCCTCAGACCCTACCTTAGCTTTGCTATAGGTGGGATTAACCGAGTATGACAATGATGATGATTAGTTCACGGTGCAGGATCGGGCCTATATACGCGTTTCAGGTTACAGATTTGCTGCAGATGTCGAAGGTTGTTACATGTTCACAATGTATTTAAGGTAATATGTTCTCCATTCGTAATCTGGTTTACACAAATGGTTTAGATCTGAAACCATCCAAACGGCCGACTCGCTTAACCTTCTAGATCATCTTTATTAAAAAAAAATATTACCATATATACACAACTTTATTATATGAAACTTTAAATTTTTAACGTAATCTGTTTGGGCTCCCTAGGATACTGAATTAGTGGGTGTACATTTTGGTCCACTACCAAGGGAGCCATGACCATGAATATTTCTGAAAATTGTAATTGGCGTGAAATTATCACAGTTAACTCTAATATGTTGCTACAACCACAAATTACAAGCCAACAACTTGCTTTGGAGTTTGAATGGATTTGTGACTACTGCAAATGGAAGATTATTGACTTGTTTTCCCAAAAAGGAAATTGCTTCCAATGGAATTTCCTGTCATAAGCTAATTGTGATTTGCTCATTAATGAGTTTGGCTAACAATGATGAAATTATATGGTGGGTAGCTAGATTTAAGTGGAATTTAGTCTACTATATTCAAGAGACGAAGGTTGTTTATAGGACTCAATTGATGAGTGTTGTTTTTATAATGGTACTAGAAAACAAGAAGATTTATAACCGAATGAGACTTTAGAGTTAAATTCTAATCAAAATAAAAGACTTATTATACATACTTTGTTCGTTAATTTATTTTAAAAATATACACTTGAGTACGTGACTACAATATCTTTGTTTAATAATGCATCTTATAATTGCCATTTGTGATTAAATGTACTTTTAATCAAATGTATGCTCGTTGTTTTTTATTCAACATATTGCTTTATACCTGTACCATACCACATATATATATATATATATATATATATATATATATATATAAAATATTCGTACACGTATGAAATGTGTGTTTAGTATTGTTATTTTTACGGCTCGTCTTGGGAAATGTATAAAGGAGAGAGGGGTGATTCTAGTGTTTTTTTTCCAACTTAACTGATTTTAACAATCCTGTATTGCTACATCACTTCACTGATTTATTTCACTGAAACACCTTTTTGGAGGCAGCACTCCACTGATTCTTTTATTTATTTACATTTAAAACCCAATTTTTTTTTTACATTTTGAACGGTTTTAACATTTATTTCTTACTATTTCAACCGTCCCACCAAACGGTAAACACAGTTAAATTGTAAATCTTGAAAACAGTCTATTGAATTGAATTAGTCTCACCTAAACGGTCAGTGAATTTATTTTAGCAGTGCACCGTCGGTTGTATATAAAATGCTCAAACCGTGGGGTTAAAAGCCACACTTACACGGTTAAAAAAAACCAAAAAAAAAAAAAAAATGAACCCGTGGACCGAAGAGGAAGAAATGGCCCTTGTGGTTTGCCACAAGGATGCGTCGAATGACCCCGAAATTCAACTCCCCCCCCAAGGGGTTTTGGGCTCGAGTGTTTAGCGACTTCGTTGAACACGTTGGCACCAACACCACCAAGACCGTCCATGACCTCCAGTTCAAGTGGGGCGACCTCAACATCAAATGTGAGAGGTGGACCACCCTATACGAGCAACAAGTGAGGGATGATCTGGAGCTTAATGAGGAGTTGGCCATCGAATTCACTCAATATGAGTATGGGGTTCGATACGGCAACGATTTCGACCATGTTGAGGCAGGAGATTGTTGCGCCAACTTTAAATTTTTTTTCTTTGTTTTTAATGTATTTTTTATGTTTAATATTATTATGTTTAAAATATTTATGTTTTAATGCAATGTTTTTGTTTTTATTTTTATTTACTTTTACATTTTAATAAACACACGGTTAATACAAAAACCTTAAAAAATAAACGGTAAACATATAACAAAACTACAAAAACACACGGTTAAAACAAAAAAAAAAGTTGCATTTATATAAACTCAAAATTAAAATAACAATCGGTACCAGCCCGTTAGATAGAACCAGCAAAATGGTCCACGGGACCACTACCAGCGTGTGTGGCGGCGGTGTTACCGTGCTGGTAGTGGGTACCTGTGGACAATTCGGATGACGCCCCGTCCCCCCTAAGAATTTTTTTAGTGTAATGTACATATGACTAAAAGAAACAATTATAGTATTTATGTATTTTTGCATAATTTCGTTGCACTACCCGTTCAAGGGTGTAACATCGCAAAATTTCCCCTAATTTTTCTACGTAAAAGCCTTACTTCACACGCTATCCCTAACACACAATTTATATATATATATATATATATATATATATATATATAGTATTAATAATAATAAAAATAATTTTCAGATTTTATATATATATATATATACATTTATGTTTAGTTTTACCCAACAACCCAACCTTATTATTATTAAACCCAATATCCCCTTCTTTTATTTTACCCCACCTGAGCCCACCTGATGAAGCCCAACTAAAGCCCAGTGGATGTCCGGCCCAAGGTCTTAACCCAGCCCACAATGCCATCCCTTTCCCTTCACTGCAAAAAAAAAAAAAAATGTTGCTCCAGACAAGATTCGAACCGGAGACCCTCAACACACAGCACACGCGCACCAACCAGCTGACCTAGAAGCCTTACCTGTTTTAAATCCAACCCGGTTAATATAAATGGCCTTCTAAGATTAACTCTGCTGATTCTCTGCTCCTGCGAGCTGCTGTACGCGACCAATCTCAACCCTTTTACCATTGTTTGACTCTTGATTGATGCTATATATGGACACAATTGACTCGCCTAACGACCAACATTAAATCCCCGCGTCCATTACACGTCAATTACGATTAAATTGACCCAATTACGCGTTTATCATTAAATCTTGGTCAAACATTCTAAGTTGTATAATCCGTAAGAATTAGTATAAATTTGACAACCCATGACAACCTAACAGTGCCGAAACACAATACTATACCCTCAATTTCTGTAAACTAACGATCTTTAATCAAGAATTAGCTCGTGTTTGACTTCGTGTTTGACTGCGAAATTGAGAAGCTTTGCGTCTGGTATGTTTCGATTCTTTCTTTTTGTATGTTAATCGGCCCTTTCCTGACCAAAACCCCATGTTTAATCGGGTTCAATCATAGTATATACTCGAATTGATGTTTTAGGGTTCTTAGGGGAAGACGATACGCGTACTGATCATGTTAAAAGTTTTCAGAAACGTTTTTAAACCAACATTTGATCCAGATCAGTTGGTAAAACCTTATGCTTGGGCCGCCCCTGGTCAAGGGTTCGAGCCCTAGCAGCTACAACAATTATTCTTTTTGATATATATATATATATATATACATTCACTTATATGTTTCTTTTTTTTAATTAGTTTTAAAATACTAAAACTCTTTTATAAATTCTACAAAAATTAATTTATATTAAACTAGTGAAAAAGTTTAACATACAATTTTTAGTTTTCAAAAATTAATTTATTTAATATATATAATAAATAAAACAATTTTATTCTATTTTATTTATAAAAATCTATAAAAATATCAAAACGATCTTATTAATTTCCACAAAAATTATTCTAAGTTTTTATAACAATAAACTTTTCTGAAATGATTTTTATTTCAGAAAAACCATTTATTAATATTTTTAATCAATTTTTGTTAGTTTTAATCATAATTAAATCATAATAAATCCAATTTTTAATATTTTTGCACCGAAATTTTATACAAATTATTTCTGATCATTTAGAACAGAAATATAATTTTTAAACTGATAATTCTTTAATTTTAGTAATTTTTAATTATTAAAGTTAAAGTTTGACAATTTGTAATAAATAGATTTAATAATCTATTTTAAAGAAAATAATTTTAAAAAAATTATTTTTATACTTTAAACACATTCTTGTGACCATCCTAGATTTAACATTTATAAAAAGATTTTTAGTTATTTATTTACTAAATTTCTCTCAATTGGCGAATATTTTTAATATTAATCAAACGAGCAATTATCCCCAATTCGAAGCCCTAGAAACTTATACATTTATAGACTTGATAGACTTAGACATATTTATTACCTCATTATAGGGTGATACTTGGTACTTTGGGCAACACACTATTTTTCAAGAGATAACATTTTGCTAAGGTGAGTTTTACATAGCCCATTTTCTATTTATCACTATTTTTGGGGTGAAACATGTTACAACATTCTATATGCAATTCAATCATAAAGTGTCTATGTGTTATTCTATGTTGCATTATGTCTTGAACATGACTAGGGTAAGCACAATTCTAGCATAATCATTAACATTGATCAGCCGACGGTATACATTGATAGATCTATTGGACTGACAATCCCACCCGGATACGTGCCTCCTACAAAGGTAGCGTGGGTGTTTGTTATCGTATAACATATTTAGGTGAACCATGAGCGTATGGGAGGTACCACATTATAACAGTCATCAGGTTTGGTTATGCACTCGATTTATTTCTAGTATGTTCTCACATATGGACTAGATTGACATGACACATGAATTGCACAACACTTTTATTCAATTATCAAAAACCTATGTAATTCTCACCAACTTTTGTTGACCCAAAACCTTTTCAACTTAACATGTTTCAGGTTCTATTTGCTTGAAGATTTGAATTGATGCTTGAAGATATGTGTATAGTTTTATTCAATTTGATGTACAAATTCTAGAACAATTGTATGAAATTCATTTAAATTATTTAATGGAATTTATTATTCACCATGAGCTACTGAACAATCATCAATACGTGGCACCCCGATGTTTCCGCCATCGGTTGGGGTGTTACAAAGGGACGGGTATAACACTAGTTTTATTAGTATCCAATCTTTTTATAATTTTTAAATAATATAACTGTTAATAATTTTTAATTTACATATGCACTAAAATTTGAATAATTAAGTAAAACTATCTTTATTTTTAATTAAGGTTATGCTATATTTTGATCATTAACATATTAACTAATTATAATATTATCTGGTTTTTAAATCCGGTCCGACCAGTGGACCAGTAAGATGGCCGGTTCGATGTCTTGTCCGGTTCTGAAGTGTTAATCACTCACCATTATGAACCTAAGTATACAACAGGCTTTTATAAATAATGTTTTTAAAGTATAATAATATATATTTTATTCAGGCTAATTCGGATCTGTCATTGATTTTTCCCAGAAACCATTTTTTGGTTTCTCATGTATCACTATTAAGTTGAATTCAAAGAATTTTTGTAGCTTGAGAGTGTGACCAATATTCCTTCACAAGCTGTCCAAACAATGAATCATCTCTTTTCATCAACTTCATTGGTTCATCATACTCTGCAATTCTTCCTGTTGGCAATTGGAAAGAAACCTTTACAGTTAGAAGTTGGAAATTAGTGAGAGTATTAAGATGTATAGACATGAAAACTGGTCACCATCACTCATGGTTAGAACCATGGTGCAGTCCATCACAGTCGGTATGCGGTGAGCCACTGTGATGACGGTGCAGTCACCAAACTCTGATCTGATGGTTTCTTGTAACATTGTGTCTGTAGCATTGTCAACCGACGCAGTTGCTTCATCCAGTACCAGTATCTTGCTTTGCCTTAACAATGCACGCCCCAAGCAAAACAATTGACGTTGCCCCATGCTCCAGTTTGTTCCATTTTCCACCACTGTACTTGTAAAATTCAAATATATCACAATATATATCATACACCATAACCTCTAAGGTATGAATGCATTACCTATTGAATCAAGCCCGCCTGTTTTGTCTAGAACAGCCTCACTTAGCTGACACTTGCCAAGAACCTTCAATAGCAGAAATCGGGTGATAAATAAAAATTAAGGTTTAACACATGATTGATTTGTGCACTAAAACAGAAATTAGTTTACCTCCCATATTTCCTGGTCCATGTGTTGACATAAGGGGTCCAAATTGTATCTAACAGTTCCATTGAAAAGTGTAGGATCTTGAGGTATAACCCCAAATCGTGACCTCAAATCATGAAGTCCAATTGTAGAAATGTCTATACCGTCAACAACAATTTTACCGCCAGCAGGCTCCACCAAACGAAATAGAGCACCAATGAGTGTAGTCTTTCCACTGCCAGTCCTCCCAACAATACCAATCTTGTGTCCTCCTTGAAATGTACAAGTAACCCCACAGAGGACAAGAGGTGCATCGGGTCGGTACCTAATCTGGGTTTTCCAGATTTTTACTTTGTTTTAGTAAAGACTGAAACCTTATTTTGCAGGTTGGCAATATGGTTGGGTCTAAAAACACTTTGAATAACTTTAAACCCATTTAACTTGTTTAACAAGTTTCATTTTCAGCTAAGTTTATGATTTTACCAATTCAATTCAATTCATCTATTCACTCATACGTGCCACCTCTAATCTACGTGTTTAACTGCTAAAGGAACGAAATATGTGAATATTACCTGCAAATCTTGGATGTCAACTTTACCCGTGTTTGGCCAGTGAGCAGGGGGGCTATTCTCTTCAATCACTAAAGGAGCTTCGCTTGGTAAATGCATGTACTGCTTTACCCTTTCGAATGAGATTATATAGTTTGCTAAAGTACACTGGTTTTGTATTGACATAACAAGTGACATGTTTAAAGAAAGCCCATAAGAAATTGCCATTCCAATAAAACCTGCAAAAATATCGTTGAGAGACCTTAGAAAGATGGAATTACTTCAAGATTATGGCATAAAATGGCAGCGTTTCACTACCATTGTGTGTAAACTTAAGTCACAACATTTAGTTCTCAGTAAGATAATTGATTATAAACATAAAGTTGGTTGATTGTGACTTGTGTAATAGATAAAAAAGGAGAAACTTTTAGTAAGGGTTGGGTTTGAAGAGTAAAAACAGAAAGCTCACCAGAACCGAAAGTTCCAGGAGGAAGCAAGACCATGCAGAGTCCAGAAGCTGATAGTACGGCTGCACTGATTGCTTCTAGCCGTTGGATCAACCAATTGTTTGCAGCAAAACTGTGCAAGTAAGGACTTGCATTTATATCAATCACTTCAAGATTTTTGGCAAAGAATCGGTCATCTTGTTGAAATGCTCTTATTATCATGGATCCTGCCACTGATTCAGCAAGATGGTTTGCCACTAATGATTTGGTTGTCCCGTTGATCCGCATCAGCATTTTTGCAGAGGAGAAGTAGAACCTCTGTTCAGATTTGTCAACATTTCAAAAGAGGCCACCCCAAGTGTGATTTACATCGAATCTAGCAAAAATATTATATATATAGAACCAACCATAATATAATTTACCTGTAAACGAAGTGCCACAAAGAACAGTGGTATAGAGACAAACAAGACTTGCCAGGTAACAAAGACTAACACCCCTGTGTTCATATAGAAAGTTGTCGTGGCAGCCAGAAGAAACATAAAATAGAACGGAATATCAAGATCAATGATATTCAAATCAACCGCAACCTACAAAATAATAACAACCAAGATAAACATTATCCTTGTACCTCATTGCAAATATACAACATTAGAGATATGATTTCAGTAACATTTACCCTGCTTAGCACCCTACCCAAAGGGGTTGAATCATAAAACGACATAGGCACACGAAATAGAGAGATTAGCAGCTGTGAAAATATAGATTTGGATGATTGTAGCCCCAATGCAACTGTGGAAAGTGATCTAACGAGCAGAAACCCGATGGCTCCAACCCCAAGAGCTAGATAAACCAGAATTAATTTCAGAGTGCCGACATCATCATTATCCAAATTTGCAGCCAGCCATAAGTTTTGAGACACGTTACATACCACAAAGGCAACTTGTGAAAATACAGCAATGGAGAAGAACACGTAGCCTTTATTTTGATTCAAATATTGTATGTAAGGTCTAAAACCCGTGTCACCTTCTTCCCTTTCTTCTTTTTTTATCAGTTGGCCGTTTTCTGTGTTTTCAGATATTTTGCCGGTCTGAATGTTTTTAATGTCTTTTATTGAGGGTATCTGCCTTGTCGAAGAAGTAACCTCTGCAAGTCTTTCCGAGCCTGTGGTTTCTTTGTGTGCATTCACTAAATCTTGAAATTCTTGGCATGATGCCATTAGTTGATTGTAAGGTGCAGCTGCTAGGATTTCCCCATCTGACATTAACTGCAAAAGCAATAGCTTTCTATAAAACACATTAATTAAACTTATATACATCATAAAAAATTACACATGGTTGTTAATAGTTTATACAGTGATATGTATAAACACGACAAGTGTTTAACTCACACATGGAACACTAGGAACACGGGAAGCATGCTAGATTGCTGGAATGATAGAAATCGGACGGGGCTGCGGATCAGTTAATGATGCTTGATGAACATCTTTGGGGGTTTGCACAAGATTGTGCAGTGACCCTTTTCGGACAAAAAATATGGAGGGAAACAACAAAAAAATACACACACTAATAATATGTTTCACACACTTAGAAATGATACATATGATGGGTATTTATACCCAAGGTTTTGGCGGTTAATTAACTGCCTAGATACTAACCGACATGATGATAAAATATACTGCGTACACAATTGTTTATAAACTATACTGTTTGACTTTTTTATTTTACTTCTAAATTTCTTGATTATATCTTACAACATAGAATGCACACCAACTTCAAATGGAGTGGAGTTATATCAGCTTTTACCATAGTTTTATGTTTTTATTCTTCATAGTTGAATTGTGTGGAATCCATGATTCCATCAATCACAGTTGTGTCTATCAATATTGTAGGCATAAAGATAAAATTTTGATCACTTCAATTAAATAATATTTTCTAAATAACTTGATTTCTCTATCATTTGCTAGAATGCACTCTAGCATGCCTCCGTTTTGTGTCAAATGAAAAAACTAAAAAGTACTTATGGCATCTTTCAACACAAAATGGCAAGCGTTTATTACCAAACATAAAAAACTAAAAAGTACTGTAAAAAAATGAATAAACATTGAACATATTCAAGGTGTAGCTATGGCAAACACTAACTCACCAGAACAGAATCAAATGAAGGAAGGAAATCAACTTGGTGGGTTACAAGCAAAACCGTCTTCCAGGAAAGCGCTTCCATAACAAATTCCTACAAAATTTCAATCATTTTAAAGTTTAGACATAAAAATAGCAATAATGAATTAAAGTAGATGTGGCAAAACGACCCATTACATGTAAATGGGTCGATGTAGGTTATGCCAGGTATAATCAATCAAACCCAAACCATTTTTGTCATGAAACAATTACCCTTGCAACCTGCTCATTTGGCCACCTCCAAGTCTAACGATATTTCTTTTTTAAACTGACTTACATTAAATAAGCTTGAAGCAGTATGGGCATCCACAGCACTAAATGGATCATCCAACAAATAGATATCAGTATCTTGATATAAAGCACGAGCAAGTTGAATTCTTTGTTTTTGTCCACCACTCAAATTAACACCTCTTTCTCCTATTTCAGTAAGATCTCCATATGGTAGCAGCTCAAGATCTTTTACCAAAGAACACTTACTGAGTGCTTCATGGTATCTTTGATCATCCATCTCAGACCCAAACAAAATATTATCACGTATACTTCCTGTTTGAATCCAAGCAGACTGAGAAACATATGCAATGCTCCCATATACTTGAAGCTGACAAATTCACGCAAACAGAAACAAGATACTACTTTTTTACCAGATTATACGGTACAATAACAATTTTTTTATATTATTTACTATCTTTACACTTAAGAAAAATGTTTAAGAATGACCTGACTCGTGTAGACAGTACTACTGGGACGACACACATCAAGAATTATGATGTCATACTTAATAATCAGAATCAAACCAGCTAATTAACTGTTATAAGAGGTACGCGTGTTTTGATGTGTTTCAGAAGCTTCAAGTTATAATAATAACTTTTGATGGCATTAAGTTTTTGGAATACAAGGTTATACAGGTATTGTTATTCCACCTTTTAATAATCAATTTTGTTTCACTGGATATTTAATTAATCATTTGACTTCTATGTATTCATAAAAAGAACCAGGTCATTCAAACAATAGAAATCGATATTAAGCAAGAAATAATATGAAAAAAAAGTACTTACAGTTCCCTCGGTTATTGGAACCTCTCCAAGAATTGCGGCCAACAGTGTGGACTTGCCTGATCCCACCTCACCACAGATAGCAATCTTTTCACCCAATCGAGCCTGCAAATTAATGTTCCGTAGTGTAGGCTTCACCAGATTCCCATCCCATGAAAGAGTTGTCGAACTGATACATATATTATAATCTAACATATCATTGCTCACCTTATGCCTCACATGAGCAGTCTCTAGCTCAGATGCTTCTAGAAAATTCAATATTCTAGAAAAAGCTACTTTCGCTTGAATAAAAATCCCAATAACATCAGGGATGGTTCTAATAGGATCTTGAACCAAACGTAAAGTTGCCACAAATGTGAAAACATTGCTAGCATTTAATGGAATCCCAATATAATAACAGGCCCCTAAAGTAGCAGTTGAGACCATAAGAGGTGATGACCATAAAAGAAAGCTATTATAAGCTCTTCGAAGCTGAACAGCTGATAACCATTTATACTCAATTTCCCTTAGTTTTTCAATCACACCCTTAAAATGAATTTCCCATGCATAAAGTTTCAGCACTTTCATATTCACAAGTGCCTCAGAGACTGCTTTAAGCCGTTCATCTTGTGCAACCATTAGCTTTGACTGGAACTTGTGTTGTAATTTAGCAAGTGGCATATTGCAAACGACTGCCAATATTATGACAGCCAAAGCTGCAAATGTAGCCAAACCAACAGCTTGTAAAAGAATCAAGAGTGCAAGTAAAAGCTGGAGAGCTGTTGTCCAACTTTGATGTAACCAGTAAGGAAACTCCCCAATTCTATAAGCATCCACAGTTGCATAATTCATAATCTCACCAGCCGAATGTGTGATTTTGGCAGCATTAGATAACTTCAGTTGTTTTTTGTAAATTGCTGCTGTAAGTAAGGATCTGACTCGTATACCAATAACTCTACACCTAAAATCCCATTGTCGTTGTGACAACGATTCAAATATTTTAGCAAAGAAAAGTGCTATAGCTAGCACATACCCCTCACCAATGAAAGTTTCATCACCCTCAGCAACCCTTATGAAAGATTTGAGAAAAAGAGGGCCTGCGGAAACTGTAACTATTTTCATCAATGCAAAGAATCCAGATATTAGAAGCTCTCTCAAATTGCACAAAACTATTGTCCTCAAAATTGATGGATGCAATTGTTTCTGATTATTATACTGGTCTACAAAAGCCAAATAGCACGATTCTGCTCTATCCTCAATGCACAATTTAGGCATATCTTTCTCTTCAAGGGTTTTCTCACTACCCGTTATCATCAATGGATTTAACCACCAAAAAGATATTACATTGAGAAATCCCGCCCTTGCACGAGGGGTAAGATTGTCACTATAACCTAATTTGCTGCCCTTACTCTCACCGTTTAGAGGGGCATAAAGGTCTTTCTCATCAGCTTCTTCATAGTTGTAGCCCTTATATGTGCATGCCAATAACAATGATGCTCCTAGGAAAGATGATAAATCCAGAGCTATCTTGACAGACACCCTTTTCTCATCAATCAAATAAACTATAGATAAAATGCTGAAAATCCCAGAAAACAGAAAGGCAGCTATTGACAGAAGCCGAAGGGGCATTTTTGTAAAACGTTTGCCCAACAGGCCCACTGTTAGTGAAACTGTTAGCCATGTTAATCCATGCAACAAGAAAAGTATCCATTGGTGCAAAGGAAGAACTGTGTGTTTTGTGCTTATTGTGGTCTTCAGTGTCCAGATGCCCAAACATGCGTAAAGAATTCCCAATAAAGCATTAAAGATCATGGAAACTATCTGCAAACCTGATTTTCTTTGAAATAAAGATGATCTTCTAGTGGATGACTTGTAAAACATGTTGAGGAGTAACATTACGAGGAGCACTAAATCGAAACAAATGATCAGAACATGATTCATACATGAAGATGGATTGGTGATGCAAATCAAATCTGAATTACACGTCTTGTCAGTACTGTCTGAACACCCGCAAAATGAAATCCATAGATTAGCCATGTTTTCCTTTTGCAATGCTCCCTTTGCGCTACCAATACTTAAAAACGCCAAAATGGTACAGAGATGTATGAATAACTAGGATTACGTACTAATAAAAAGTAGATAGAACTTTACCCACAAAAAGTGGTTATATAAAAGAAGTAAAAATTTGTGAATGGTATGTAGCTCCAACAAATTAAACTGACCTTATTACAAAGTTGACCATCAAAATACTCAGTTTTAAGAAGTCAACTTGAAAGTAGTGAGGGCATGAAAACTGATTCAATCAAAGGATCAAGTAAAATTACTTGTATACCCTTTGTAGTTACTTCCTTGCATAATAAGAGTATTATTTCCATGTTACTAATGGTTACCGGTCAGAAATCGCCATTATAAACGGCGAAAGGCACTATTCAGGTCAGCTTTGTGTGGAACTTTTCCAGCTTGTGTAAGAGATTCTCTGCTTTCGCCATTGCTAATGGCGATGGCATTAGTTTTGAAAATAGAGAGAGAGTGGCACCAGAGGTGAAATTGTTTGGAGAGATAGCATTACAAATGAAAAAAACTCTTTCCCAACGTGCAACCTTTTATGTGCAAGGGTATGGTAGATTTAAGGCCATATATTAATGTATTCTTCACGTAAGCCGAAAATCGCATACATAGCTAGGTCTTGGTCCTGGGAGGTCACAGGTTCGAATCCCACTCAGAGTAGGGTTATTCTGAAATGAGGGGCTGGACCTTAGGGGGGGCCAGGGACCGGACCTGAAGGGTGCGGGGCTTCGTTATGGGTGGTACCGTTGGCCGTTCAAAAAAAAAAAGCTAGGTCTTGGTCTTCAATCAGTTTGGTAATACACAATGTTTCTACTACGTTTGGTAGAACTTGACTCTTATACCAATACAGCATATGCAAATGGATTGGGTACAAATTAGCATTATATATATATAGACCTCTATAAATAGAAATCAGATATTACATATAATGATAACATAAAAGCTAGGAAGAAGGTAAGAGTATATACGTATATGGTTAAAAAATGAGAATGAATGCAAGAGAGAGCAACATACCGGCCTCCTCAAATTCAATGCTTGCAAATTAAGGACTCTTCTTAATTTCTTTTGAGGTCTTCTTAATTGGTTTTCCCTGAAACACAAAACCCAGTAAACTTCAAATCCAAATTCACTAAAATCAATGTTTTAATAATATATGATAATGTTTGTTTGTTTGTATTAGTAGTAGCGTGCTATATATATAATATAATGAATCGCACATGTAGTGACTGGATGATAACAAGGCACGACAAACATTGACATAATAACGCCAAAAGTTGATATAATAATTAGGAAATTGATCTCACGTACATACAGTATAAACAAACTAATATATCTCTCACTTATTATATATAACTGGTTGTATTTAGATCCGCGCGTTGCGCGCTTCGTCAACCAAGAATCAAATGAAGTGTTTATTATCGTTGTTGTACAAAACGAAAAAAAAAGTATTATAAAAGCACATTCCACAACATTTATAAGGGCACATGGGGTGGTAACATATTTATCACACCCAATCATTTTGTGACACCTTATTTCATCACATTCTATTGATGAGAGGGTAAATGAATGGTTAATAATAAGCCCATTTTGTGTGTTTTTGTGTGTTTGTGTTGATAATATATGATGAATGGGATAACTACGTGAGCTTTGATCGTTTCAGGATAAATGGCTAAGCGGATGGAATTAGAGCCGAAAAGTGTGAAGCGTGGTGTCCAAGTTAAATAATTGAAGAATTGGAAAGTGTTCGAGAGCTGGATGTTTGAAGGATGTTTATGATGAAGAAGTGAAGATTAGAGTGTGTTTGGATGCAAGGATTTGAAGGAAAAATGCTTTGGAAAGAAGTTGAAGAAACAAGGTGTAAGCTACACCTTCCATCTGTAGCTTACTGATGAATTAAAAGGCAATTGGAGCATTTTCACGTGGGTTAGAATAGTAAGGTACAGGGCTGATCTGTAAGGTAATGCTGAATAAAGCAATGCTGATAGATTGACTGAACTATAAACTACGGCCCTGATCAGTACCTTACGGCTGGCTGAAGAGCAAAATTAGAAAATGTTGTTTTTCATTAATAAAATGATTTTTATTAAACCTAGCAGCCTCCTAAGCTACTATGCACAAAAATTAAACATCTTTTGGAGACTTTTGAAGCTACAAACACCATTGTTCATCATCATTCATCCATACTTTCGGTTTGCATCAACATGTTCGGTATTATTATTCATACTTTTGAGTTATTTCTTGCTATCGTGAGTGGCTAAACATCTTGTAATCACCTCCGGGTGTATGGTTTATTTGTGAAACCTCAACTCTTGTTTGATTTGGTTTATGGATTGTTTTTCATTTAGTTGAAAAATATTTGTGGATTTTATCATTTAAACGATTCACTTGTTTTCAATTGTTTATCTTGTTATCATTCACATTCGGTTTTTCTTGCATCGTGAGTAGTTTGATAATTTGGGGGGGGGGGGGGGGGACGGTAAA
The DNA here is from genome assembly GCA_028751855.1 of Ambrosia trifida. Classification (NCBI taxonomy): domain Eukaryota; kingdom Viridiplantae; phylum Streptophyta; class Magnoliopsida; order Asterales; family Asteraceae; genus Ambrosia; species Ambrosia trifida. The sequence continues at coordinate 4,874,059 of CM054128.1, forward strand.
TGATACTTGTGGGTTGGTAATTGAATTGTACAGGTTATTATTAAAAACTCGTGTTCGGTTATCACTTGATTTGAACCGTCCAACAAAACTATGTCTATATAGCATCCAATCATTTAAACAAGAGTATGGTGGATCATTAACCGAAAACCTGGAGGGGGTTACTTCTATAATATAATTGTTACAAGTCTTAAATTCGTTTTCTTTAAATTTCAAAGAAGAAACAAAGCATTAGGTTTTTAGTTAATAGTTAAAGTTACAAAACTACTCTTTCTACCAGTTCCCTGTGGAGACGACTCAACTTCCACATACTACTATTTCTTCATATTTTTGATTGACCCAATGACATCGATCATCTATCACATTTAATCACTAAACACATGTGGCAGTGTTCACAATTATCACTAAAACCATCACACCTAATCACATTGTGACACCTCATTTCATCACAGCCATCACTATTTTTTTATAAATAAAAACCAAAAAGGATTGTTTTTTAGTGAGGACCACCACTTACTTGTGGTGGAAATTAAAGTGAGATTGATTGCTTTTTAGCGGGGACCACCCACCACCTTTACATTTCTTCAATTTCTACGTGATATATATCACGATAACATTCAATTGCTGGCATGATAAATTGGGCTGGCCGGTGTTTCGCGGGCATCATGCCATCACGGGGTGGCCATCACGGACCACCCCGTCCGCCCTAAACGATTAAAAAGTGACACTATAACTCCTAGGGGTGTTCAAAAATATCCGAATCCGAAAATCCGATCTGAAATATCCGAATCCGAAACTACCCGAAAAACTGGATATCCGAAATTCGGATATCCGAATTTTCGGATTCGGATTCGGATAGTGATTTTGAAAATTTTCGGATATCCGAAAATTTATAAAAAGATTTTATCGGTTATCCGAAATATCCAAATATCTGAAGATATCCGAAAATATCCGAAAAGTATACGAAAATATCCGAAATATCCGAAAATATCCAAAAATATATCCGAAAATATCCGAAACTATCCGAAATATCCGAAAAATATCCAAAAATTTATATATAAAACATATAAAATAAAATATATCATAATAAAATCGGATATTCGGATATCCGATTCACTATCCGATCGGATATCCGAAATTTCGGATATCCAAATTTCGGATATCCGAATTTCGGATACGGATTCGGATAGTGAAATCAGCTATCCGAATTTTTGGATATTCGGTTTTGAACACCCTAACTCCTTTGGTTCACCCATATTTATAAACCTATCTATATGACTATAGTCTACGTTTTTTTAAGTGTTAGTGAAATTGACAAGTGCTGATATCATTTAAAAGTTTATAAAAAACGAACATGAAGTTCTATAGTAAGTTTATTTCGGATGTATTACATAAATTTACCTAATCATAAATAGTGGTCCGAAATTGTGTTATCCTAAAATCCCCATATCAAATTTTTTTAGGAAACGGTGGAAAATGGTATAAAAAATCCCAAACATTGTCAATACCCTTTATTCTTTTTTTAACGGCCAACAAACTGATGTGTCAGCTACCCGGGCACCCAATAACTATGAAGCACGGGGACGCCTATTTGGGTGTCGTACCCGTTCCGGGGACTGCTTGGGGACGGAAACGCATAAGAAACGCCTGAGAAACGTTTCTGGTGAAGTACCCGTTTCAGGCGGATGTATCCCCCACGTTTCCTTACCGTGTCCCTTTACTTGTGATCTTACTTGATGGGTAAGGTGCCTGTGCCCACCGTCCCAACTTCAACAACCATCAATGAAATTGAGTTTTGCAGATTTGTTAGTATGTAGAAGATGAAATCAGATCTGAAGATGTTCTTTTTGAAAGAATAAAAAGATATTATGAGAGAGTGGGGAAGATGTACAGTTCCCAGAGAGAAAAAGAGAGACTCACAACCACAAGATTTTTTGGAAAATTGTGAATGTGAATTATTAATAAAATTAACATAAGGGTATACGTATAGGAGATATGCCATAAAATATAAACTTCCATATATTAATACACTTATGTACAAAGTAAAATATAAAATATAAAATAAGAACAAACATGTTTTATAGTTGATATTAGATTTTTAAAAGTTTTTATATATGTTAGATTTTTGTTTGAATTTCAATAACATCTAATTAATTTTAATATATTTTTATTTTTTTTATATTTTTATTGCCGTACCTTAGCCGTACCCGTTTCTTGATTTTTTGAGTTTTGCCGTTTCCCGTTTCCGTACCCATACCCGTTTCTCGTTCCCGTACCAGTTCCCGTGCAACATAGCCCAATAATCGTGAAAGCGCCAATATGCTTCTAGGGTAGTGGTTGGTAGCAAACCAAAAGAAAAAAATATAATTTTTATCTTGTTGTAAACAAACTTAGGCCCAACATAATTAAAGATGACCAAATAAGTAAGAGAAATACTGGTTTGATTTGTGTCCACTGAAAACTGTTACTTGGTAACTTAAAAACACGTTCAAATTGATGTTACAAAATTGAAGAGCTATACACAACCAGCCAAAGATCAAATCAGTAGCTTCTCTAAAAGTTACATCGACCACTAACATTTATTTTGTATAGATTTACAATGCTAAACACAAAACTCCAACTCTATTTGTAGTTTCATCTATTTTCGTGCTAATTAGCAGTAAAACGATATGTTACGGTTGTTCCATTTTTGGTGATGGAAAAAACCATGATGTTCCCTGTCCGGATTAGGATATTCCTTTTCAAATTCTAACATGAAATCCGGACGATTAAGTTCAAATTCAATATTCCACGGCTCAGTATGCCCGGTACCAGATGCTAGTTGATTGATTAGAGTTTCAGAGGGAGATACTCCGGTAGCCATGGTCGACGAATAAAAAAATTCAACATCCCTACAAGGAAATTAAAGAAGATATATAAGGATTTCAATGTCCTAAAACCAAATGCATGTTACAAGTTTGAAATAATCTATGAGTCAAATAAAAAGGTTATATGTATGTACTCTGTAGCCATTGGATCTCCAATAGAACTAGCATTAGATGCTTCGGTGGTAGTCGTGACTTGTGTATATGGCGACTCACAACTTTCGACGTTCCTACAATGGAATTGAAGAAGATATTATGTATACGTTGCAAACGAGTTTAAGGTCCCAAAATCAAACACATGTGAAGGTTTTGAATGACATACCATCCGGGGATCAAATAAGATAGGTCAGGCATTTGATCTAGAGAATTTGGAGCCCCAAAAGAGCCAATATTAGATGCCATGTACTCTTTAGCAATTAGAGTCCTAAAAGGACTAGTATCATAATCTGTTTGATTGGTTACATCTTCAAAGAAAGGTGCTTGAGTAATCATAGATTGTTCAGTTGACCACTTATAAATATCCATGTTCCTACAATGGAGTTTAAGAAGATATATTGTAAACAAATCCAGTATCGCATAATTAACGAGACAAATGTGGCAGTTTTGAGATAACATACCAGTTGATGCAGGGCATGCTCTCTGTAGCAATGGAACTTGCAAAATCACTTGTTTCGGATGCGGTTGGATTAATTTGAGTTTCAGGATCAGAAGAAGTTCTGGTAGACGTACTATTTGATATCCAAGGCCACTCGGGGATTCCTACGTTTCTACAAGCATTCCTAAAGGTACTTGTTTTGACTGGAAAATTAAGGACAAGTGCAGGTTAGAAAAACTTCACACGTTTTAATATGTTTTTTTTTAGTGCGGCGACACACACACTCGCCCAAATCTACACCACCTAATTACCACAATGGGTATTGAGCCCTCACCACTTGATTGAGGGGAATTCACCAATGCCAATAGGTTAAATGCCTCTTAGGTTTTACTATTTGAAATAGTTGTAATCCGGTGTTAGAGATGGGACCAAGGTTCCCTCATCATCCCCGATCATCACATTTTGTTAGATATTTATATATAATCTTTTAAGAAAAATATAAGTTGGACTCCGTAGTTGTAATCGACAGAGAAAAGAACCTTATGATGACTCCTAGAATAAAATGTCATCACTGTTAGGTGTTATTCCCCTCGTGAGGTCGAGGGTTAAGTCTCACTTGAGACATAGGTGTAGAGTTTTGGATGTGTGTGAATTTGTTAAAAAATAGCTTAGTTATATGTGGGTAAACAAGAAGTTTACCTTCAAGCATGGCTGCAACATGGGCACTGCTTAGTCCAAAATATGGAACAAGACAGCAGTATCTGGTAATTTCAAATGATTTTGTTCTGCGTAACCTTTTTGGGTCGTCGATACAAGTCCTTTTTGGGGAATTAATGTTGACTGGATCATGAGATCGAAAACCGGCATGCTGCAAGAGAAGAAAAGAGATTAATAACATTTATTATTTTAACAATGCTAGATCATAACATCTAAGGCTTGGTTTCATCATGTGCATGTGGCCCATAATAATATTGTCCCTCTAACGGTATTATACCCTCAGAGGTGGTTAATTGATTACCGACTTTTTGGATGCTCTAGTTAGAGGAGGAATATGAAATTTTGAGGTTAGTATAGTATCTAAGGTTTGGTTTCATGCATGCATACATACATACATACATACATACATACATACATACATACATACATACATACATACATACATACATACATACACACACACATTAAAGTACGTACGCTTAGAAGTTTGTATATGCAATTATTTTTTTCATAAAAGCTTTTCTTTTCATGAATGCGTTTTCTAATCTTTTTAACATAAACTTCATGATACTTTCATTACCACAGTAGTCATCTGGGGATGTTGTTGAGCATTGCGAACACATCACGAAAACTTGACCAACTAATGAACCCACTATCTATAGAGAACTGGATGATGACCTAGTTAAGGGAGCTAGAAAATTGTTGAGATCCAATTGGCTATATTTGGATTCAGATGAGGGCATATATGCATTGTTAAAAATTCTAATAGACCACCAAATGAATTGAACCACCCCCACAAAAAAAAGGTTCAAAAGAGGAACCAAGTCTAGTCTATTAAAACGAAACAACAAAAACATAAATCATTTATCTTCAAATAAGATGTAGATAAGGATGGAACGAACCTCAAGTGCACCGCAAACTGCATCAATATAAACGTCATAAGAATCCATTGGTCTATCCATGACAAACTCAATTACACCAACACATTTATCAGCGTCAATAACGGGCACAGCAAAGGATCCCCATATCTTAGTAAAAATAGCATCTTCACATGGCGGACGCTGATATTTAGGGTATCTATGCACATCTTGAGTATGATCATGAGTACGGTTTAGGAACACTCGGCCAGAAAGACCAAATGCTACCCCTTCCTTAGGATGTACATAGAGTTTGTGGTCTGAACAACCGTTATGGTATGCCTGAAGTTCTCTGTTGTTCCCCCAAAGACCAAAAGGCTGACATGTAGTAGTAAGCACAACCGTGTTTCCAATTTCCTTCGCCGCCCAATACTGAACAAGAACAGACTCGGATGGAAGAAACAATATACTTTCAAGCAGAGTAACAATCTTTGTCTTGAATTCCACAGTTGTCGGAACACATATATCTGCAAGGTATATATACAAAACCTATTAGGACATATATGAACTAAAACCTTGTGTATAATTAATAATTTCAAGAAAAGAAAGGATGTTTTTGGCAGTGAACACAAAAAGCTTCTAGAGTGGAGACATAACTAAATTCATTATGAGTTGAACAGTTGACTTTAACTAATTTAGTACAGGTTGTTTCCTATGAATCAGATCTAAAACTTGTACAATATCTAACTAGTAAAAATGCTAATTTTTCTTACCAAGTAAAGAAAAGTTGCATATTCATGGACACAGTTTTATATAGAACAAAAAGAGTAGCAGGCAAGCAGCTCCAGAAACACATAATTATACAAAAAAATTTCCACAACCGTTGAATATTATTAAAAGCTCAAAAGAAACCAAGATCTATAAACTGGGTTGACTGGGGTGGTGTATATATTCAACAAGAGATCTTGTAGGCAAGAAGCTGAATCTAAAACAACTACTATTTGAATAATCAAATGCAATCTCCAACTTTTCATAATCATGTCTAACTTAAACAATCAAAGATCACATACTAGGTTGGGAATTAATTAATATAATATGTCGAAAACGGTAGAGGTTGCTCTATCCACTGTTGGATTGGAAGTGATCCAAACTAGAGATTGAAGATTGTACTTTGACAAATCATTGATGAAAGAGAGGGAGAGAGCATGAAAATATCAGGGACAAAGTATTAATGACATTAAAAAAATAATAATTTTCCTAAGAACATCAAACAAGTATAATGAACTATGATTTTCCATTAGTTGAACTTACAGTTTATATTTGGTGAACGCATGAAGGAATCATTAGAAAGCTCAAATTTCCAGTAAGCAGCTGGGGATTGCACCTGGTCAATATTCATGGTAGAGAGAGCCATCGAGATCCAGATCTTCAAGTTTAGTTGTGCTTTGAACTTATTCAGATCACTTAAGGGCCAATAAAAATACTATGATGAATTGGCTTACAAGAGCTGGTCCTTTTTTCTTTAATTGAGGGGTTCAGATAAAAAAACATATCAATGATGCATGTGAAAGGGGTCAATTTGCATCCACCATCGATTGGACCCACAACTTTGTTACATTAATTTACTATTTAAGTCGTAATTACACTACCCTAGTTACTGAACATCAATCAAACGATATATATAATCTATATATATATATATATATATATATATATATATATATATATATATATATTGCAAAGGGATTAATCCTACATGTCATACTCTTATACAATCTCTCCTTTGAGAGATGGCACATAGTATGTGATGTGACAAGTGTAAACCAATTAATAAAATGGAATAAATATAATTTAACCTAATCTATTATAATCTTTAAGCTAATCTATTAAATACCTAATCTACTAATTCTAAATATTAAAACTTTATAATTTTTTCTCTCATGTTTCCTCCCATAACTTTTAAACGTTAATATTTTTTATATACGAGATTTTTTAAAAAAAATATATTATACCAAATTAACGAGCGTTTTATTATCTTTCCAACGAGTACCATAGTGCTATATAAAAAACGGAGAAAAAAATGACTATTTTTTGTAACCCGACAGGTATTGTGTCGGGTTTGGGATTAGTTTAAAAAAATTGTGGGTTTCGGTCGGGTCTGGGATTAGGTGATACCCGACCCGATTACCCGAAACAACATACCCAAATACCCAAACTATATACCCGATCATATACCCATGAATTTTTTAACGCATCACATAACCCTTAGACTAATGCGTTCGATATTTCAATAATTAACTTTTTTTTCTTATTTCATGTTACTTCTTTTTAGAATGATCGATTACAAACTTCCGAATTATTTGTAATGGCACTAGATTTATACCCCGGCGCAGAGATTCGTTTTTTTTATATTTGAATATGATAACTTATGGCAGAGATTTGTTTAAAATAATAATAATAATAATAATAATATATTTTATTATGTCATATTAGATATTTCAACTCGGGACGCTCCTGGGATAAAAACTAGTATAATTAGTATAGTTATATTTGTTTTGATTATATATTAAATCATCTATATCACAAATTTAAACAAGAACTTTATTAATCACATGGTTATATATATGGAAACTTTTGTGTTAATGGAAGTCCGACGGGCATTCAAGTTCGTTAGGATATTATCCGACCGCACACGAATGTCAAGTTTTTATCTCAACATCAATTATAAAAGATAGATAAGGAGTCTGAGGATAAAATAATAATTTAGTATAGTTATATTTGTTTTGATTATATTTTAGATCATCTATATTATAAATTTAAACAAAAACTTTATATTATAACATGGTTATATATATGGAAACTTTCGTGTTAATGGAAGCCCAATGGGCAATGGGCATTTTTTTAAAGTAAAAAAAAAGATGGATAAGGAGGCTGACGGTAAAATCACAATTTAGTCATTCCAGAACAAAATAATCACATACAGGAGTACTTTAATTATTTATACTTTGCGGTATATAGGCTTGTGCGTTGATAGGGTATACATTTTCAGGTTGTTAAAAAAAATACATTTTAAAATACAAAGTATAAATAAAGTAGTCGATTGTAAACCATACATAAATTTTATATACACACGTACACATTAAATTTATTTTTCAATGGTTGTGTAATTTTTATTTTCTTTTGATTTCATAAAGTGGTCGGTTTAAAATGTTGACTAAGGAATGCAATTATTAGGCCATCTTGGGGTTCATTTAACGAATTTGAATGAAACCAATGTCTGAGACCCCCAATGGTGGTTTTTAAAGGGGTCCACGAGGGACGGTCTATGCAACGTGACATGTACATGAACAGTGGCGAAGGTTTGTAGGGGCGGGGAGGGGCGGCCGACCCCCCCCCCCCCCGGATTTTCGCGCAGAAGTTCCGATTATATAGTATCCGTGTAGAAAATTTTGAAAATATAGGGTTTCGACCCCCCGAAACTGGTTTTCGACCCCCCGAAACCAGTGACTTCCGAACCCCCGGTGATTTCCGACCCCCCGAACTTTCGAGTCAAGCTTCGCCACTGTACATGAATGGCATATACCAAGTTTAATTTCCAAAATTTCGAAAGGCTAACTTAAAACATGATTGTGGTACGTAGTAAAAGTTACTCTTCTTCAAAATTATTTTTTTCTTCAAACCTTTTTATTGTGCAATTCAAAAAGAGGTTACGACGTATCTTGTTGCCCGTTTACCTATCATTCTTTTGTATTTGGTTTTGGTTTTTTAATGAAGTTTTACCTTGTATTTCATAAATAAATAAAAAAATAAAGCCCTATTAAACTGTACAGAGTCAAATTTAAACAACCTTAAGAAAAAAATAATTATTCAATACGTGTTATTATTAAATAAACAACCTACGAACAATTTATAATTTTAGAAAGATTCATGTCGGAAAAAACATTAGGTATATCGATTCATAAAGAAATATTGCGGTAATAATATCATGGACCTGTAAAGAGTTCCATGAATTTAGATATCCCGCTTTCTGAGGGGATGAATTAAGCGATTAGAATGGTCAAAAAGGACCATAAGATGAGCCGGCCATCGCAAAGCAAACGAAAAAGACTTTTCTATATTGGTTTTTTAAGTAGTAGGTGGTGACACATTGCTCGCATCAGCATGTCATGTGCTTCGATGTATTTTAAGTTATATTATTATTACAAATTTTTATTTGTTAATTTCTTCCTAACTTGATTGCGAAACATCGACAGTGGTGGCGACGCAGTTTATTGTCCGCTTACCTGTTATCCTTATATAATTTTGGGGTATTGGATTTTTAATAATCTAAACTTTCATCTATTGGCCGACAATAATCTGTACTTCAAAAATTTCCAACAACGATCTCAACTTTCAACGTATTGGCCGGCAATGAACATTTGTTAACTAATAACTAACTCAGTTACTGGATGATGACGTGGATGCTGAGGTGGCATGCTCACGCGGCGTGGATGAGGGGCCGCCGGGAACTCTGGGAAGGAGGACGTCCGCCTCCTTCCAAGAGTCATCATTTTGTTGCCAGGAACACTTTCCTTTATTTTATCGTTTGGCGTTCCCGCGAATCATGTTGTAGTGGTGGCGGGGGACGGTTGATGGTGTTCGTTTCAAGGTTGCGGATTTGCTTTCACCCACCCTCTTCACGTTTTCATCCTGATTGTTTCCACGTCCACCCTTGTGAACACACTTTTATCAAGTGGCCCAGCCTTGGTTTAAAAAAGCGCGCCTGGGGTGCGCTTTAAGCGTTTGAGGCGCGAGGCGTTTAGAAAAAAAACGTTTTTTTTTTTTGCCAAAAAGCACTGGACTACATGAAGCGCCGCCTCGAGCGCTTGAGGAGCGCGCTACAGTAGCGCTTCAGCCCCAAAAACCCTTTTAAACTGCTTTATTTGACACGCTATAGTAGTGCCTCGTCGTTTTTATGTTTTGAATATGCTTTTTAAGTGTTCAAGGGTGTTTTATAATCATGTTTTTGTGCTTATGATTGATTAACATACAGAAAATGTCATATTAACATATATAAATATTTTTTTATAATTTTTTTAATACTATACGTGAAGCTCTCGCCTCGCGCTTTAAGCCCCGGGCTTCGGATTTTGAAACCAAAACGCCTCGGAGCGCCTCGCGCTTTTTTAAACCAAGGGCCCAGCTGGCCAGTCTTGAGAGCGGCTTCTTTTTCCAACTTCAGACTATAACAGTTGTCTGTAAGATGGCCTAGTCGTTGTGGTAATCACAAAACTTTGTGGTATTGACGTTTTTTCCGCTTTCCAAGGGCCTTAGGATCCTTGAAAGTGATTTGCTCAGTCTTGAGCAATTGAGATGGTGTCTTGGTAAGGGGGTACAATCCGTGTTTTTCTTGGAGTGCCCCCTCTGGTCCCGCGATTGCTTGTTGGTAATCGTTTGGCGGGCGTCGTTGGTGGAAGAATACTTGCCTTCATCCGTCGATGCGAGACCAGACCGATTGTTTATTTTTATTTTTATTGTTGTTGTGGGTATGTTGGAAGCCGCGTTGTTGCTTTAGGGAGCACTCAGAGGATGCAAAAATTTTGGCTGCCTTAATGACTTCATCCCATGAATCTACGATTCCGTTTTTGCCAGACAGGGTCTTCATGAGTTCCTCACTACGGACTCCTTGAATGAAGCCCGCGCGGGTGAGTTTGTTGCCGCATCCGATCTGCAGCGCTTCTTTGTTGTAGCGCACGATGTCATCCTCGATGGACTTGTTATCGTTGCGCTGGCACAATAGGACATGTGATTTGTCCTTCTTGTGCTTCATGAGGTGGGAGAAGTGGTCTTTGAATTTTTGAATAAAGTCATCAAAGTCCACTATCCCACCGACTGGGAGATTATCAACCACACCCTGGCGGCTCAAGTAAGCGTCTGGGCAAAAAGATGGCACCAGACTTGGACCGGTCAGAGGACTGTGGTTCCTGCACATTCAAAATTGTGCAAGTGATCTGTAGGGTCGCGCAGGCCATCGTACTTGTCGATGCTGCCGGGGAGTTTATATTGTTTTTCGATTGAAGCGGTGGCTATCCGTTGACGAAATTTGGAGTTCGCGGCGAACGACTTAGGCCGGTAGGGCCGGTTCAAGTCATCGTCCTCCTTTCCGCGACGTCCGATGCTTCTTGGACCTGTGTTGGTCCGATTCGCTAGTAGACTAGTAACCGTCTGACTCGCTCGCTGGGCTCTCGAGGTTCTGATCGTGTGTATTTCTACCACGACCTCCACCACGAGTTTTGGAGCAGTCAATTTCTTTTTCTTTCCCCTTTCGGCTATGTTTGGCTGAAGGGGAGGCGACGGGTGCTTTACCAGCGTTTATTTTTGCCAACATGCGCTGGTAAATTTTGGTGTTTTTCAGCTGTTTGCGGAACAGCCACTCGTCTGGGTCCATGGCCCCTGCGGGTTCATCCTTAGACTCCGAGCTTGAGCAGCTAACCGCCTGGACAAGGGAGCGCACCTTCAGAGCTTGTTGTGTGCCCTAGAGCACAGTAGATGGGGTCGGACCAGAAGTTCCGGTTGGGTTCGGATCTGCCATGGGTGGGCTAAAAGATGAGTTTTAGAAAACTTAGTTTTCAGACGGTACGGATGGCTCCACTGAAGAAATAACGAGTGTTAACTCGGTGTATAGCCGGGTTGTCGCTACTCGTGTTCACTGTAGGATATAATCCTTTGCTCATACCGAGGTTAGATCCGTGGCCCGTAAGATAGATAGAGGATCAAGATATAGTACACAAACACAATATATAAGTGGTTCGGTCTCATTGACCTACGTCCACTGTCAAAGTACAATCTTTATTGCTCGAAAGTTCACAAGTGTAAAGAAAGATACAACACTAAGAGATACAAGTAATTCTTGGCTACCCAGTACATGCCATCACTTCCGCTCAACAATTTTCCAGTAAGCTATGGGTGTCACAACGATTAATCGAGCATGCCTTTAAAGTTAAAATTAATTTGATAATTTGTACAGATAAATGTACTTGATACATTACATATTATTGTTAGGTCGATACTAGTACCTTATAAAATGAAAAGAAGAAACCTGCCAATAATAATGTTGCTTGAGGGTTATATATGTTTTGATCGTTTCCTAAATTATATTATAATTTCGATATGTGTTTGATAAATTAATAACTTGGTGAAGTAAATAATTTTCTACGATCTTGAACTGATATTATTATACAAAAGCCTAAAAACAGTGACAACATTTAAAATCCTACAAAGATTTAAATACGGGGAACTATTTTTTCCAGGCTTGAAAGTGTTAAGAAACCAGCCTGTAACACACTAAAATGTGGTCCACTTGAACTCTTCAAAAGGTGACCTAGCTAGTCCTAAAATAATTTGAACCCCTTAGCTAGTAATTTGCACCCCAAATTAGTTTTTTTGACTATTCTTTGAACTCTATATATTGATGATCAGTTCATCAAATGTTTTGGCAAGGTTTTTTCCTCATCCAGTCCAAAAATTCTTTTAACTCTTCACTATGTTATACAAAATCAACAACGTTGTGCAGAATTTTGATCTCCAAGGACAATCAGGTTCCATTCAATATTGGGAACTCAGACAAGTCGGCAACGAGTGGGTTCTTACAGTGGCAAGCCAACCTTTTCTTTCAACGAATGACCATGAAGGGCTTAAAAATTATAGGGACAGGAGTCTCAAACAAAGGTTTTTGGTTGGACCTGGTAGACAGGTTAATAAAGAATGGTTGGCTTGTGTAGCAGCTCAAACAAGGGTTGCAGATCAAAGGACAAGTCATGACAGTAATCAGTTTATAGGGCAGTTAGTTGTGCCTGTATTTGTTGATATGGGTGCAGGCCAAATTCTTCTGGGGGTCATCGAGCTTGTCACAACTTTCCCGAAAGCATGTTATGTTGAAGAGTTCAATCAAATTCGTAACTTATTGCAGGTAATTGGTATTTTTACTTTCAATGAATTGTCATTATTATTTGGTACATGTTTTTAGAAAACTTAAGACCTTGTTTTACTGATTTTTTTTTCTTTTCATAAAAAATAGTTTTATAATGAGATGAAAATTTTAATTTAATCAGGATAAATAAGACCCTTTATTTACAATATATCAATTCTATAATAACTCATATACATATGTGTATTTGACTATTTGTTAATAAGTACGTATGTGTGTATTTGTTTTTTTTTTTTTTTTTTTACTTTAACAATTCGTTATGTTAATATGGTTGATAGTTATAATTTTGTGACATTGTTCAACAATTCTATTTCATATAGTTTATAAAGAACTAGTATTTTTAAATTAATAACATGTCGGTGAAACTGTACCTAATTTTTATTTTGAAAAACCCAACTTTCTTCTTACATAAGATGTATATAAATTTGATAGATTTTCCAAGACCTAAATTTAAAACTTTCAACATATGGTTACCTGTGTGGCTGTGTGTGTATGTGTTTTTTTTTTCTTTCAACTTCTATGATTTATTTTATACTAGAAAAAAATAGGATGTACCATAAAAATTGTTCATACAATTTGTGTGTTTTAATCTTTGTAGGACGAAAACTTATCAACCAAACCAATGGAGAAGATGATAAAAGTTGCATACAAAACTGATATCATCAAGTTTTCACTACCCTTGACGTCAATCACATACTTATGGGGGCAGGTGACAGAGAGACTAAACAAGGTGAATCAAAAAGCTTTTCGAATCAAGTATTACCGTAAAGGTAAAACCTTTACCATTGCAAACAATGATGACCTCCGTGCTTGCATAGCTAAATCAAGTTCTATGGGAGAGAGGACAATCAAAATGTTTATAGAACAATGTCAAGTGGCATGATCAAAATGTTCTATGAAGTTATTTCACACTAAGCCAGATGTTGGTAGTTCAGTTTCTCAGTTCAAGGTTTTCAAGAGTTCAAGGTCAAGTTGCTCCTAAATTGCTTCAACATTAATTTCATATGTCCGTTACTGTTATTATGTGATCTAGTAGATGTTCAATGGTAATTTTCACGTTACTAGTAATTATTGTCGTCATGCAACCTTTTTAATCTTCAATAGTAATGTTGTGGTCCTTTATGATTCATCTGTTCTTTACGCCAAGGGTCAAAAACGTCTGTCGTCATTAGTGTGAAAGGCAAAAAAGTTACTTGTATACTTTGTATTTTGTGTCATGTTATAATAAAGATTTCTATTTACGATTTTGGTTGCTTGTATATGTGCTTGGTAATGTTTGTGATTTGTACTTATCGAACAACAACAATAATAATACGATTTGAATGGAGGGAAAAGAGAGGAGGGAATTTTGAAAGGAAGTTATTAGAAACTTAAACTTTCAAGACACTTTACAAATGTACAATATCGACCTATATATACATATCAATCGGTATGTTTGATAACCGACATGACCCTTACTAACCAACATAACTTCCACTTGAACCGGTGTGACTAATACCGATCCATCTATTATATCTAAACTTGGGATATAGTTTTATCTAAAATACTTAATATATGTAAATATTATTTCTAACATATGATAACTAATGTTTATGTTAGATTAGTATCTAACATTCACCCCCTAATCAACATAAACATTTCAATCTTCACTTGAGGATCGTGATCGCTTCTTTGGTAGCAAATCTTCTTCTCTTAGAGTCATCTTTCCTTTGATCGTGCACTCGGCCATTTCATCATCATTCACTTCTACTACCAATTCTCTTCCCTTGTATTTCAAATGATACCACTCCATCATCTCTAGGTATCTCACATAAGTCCTCCTTAACATATTTGCGATCTCCTCTTTATCCACCTTGCTTTGTTGTCCTTCTTCATACCCCATAGACAAACCAATTATGCTCCAATTATCTTCGGTTGTAACTTTGTTGTATCCACCAAATTTTTGAACTTTCATATACAAATCTAATAGACTAATAGGATAACCATTATTGTCCCTTGGTGGAATTGGAGCGTGAATTCAAATCTTCAAGAAATCCTTCATAAACCATTCAATTATTTTTTCGAATTCCAATTCAAACTTCCTCTTGTGCCTTTCTAACATTGTACCAATGTGAACAAGATCCATAAACACTATGCAATTTTGTAATTTTGATTCTTCGGTTGGGTACATCATTCGGCCCTTTTCCATATACATCTCGGCTTCATTTTTATCTTCTTTGATCGAAAATTCTTCAAAGTGTTTAAACAATAGTGCCATTTCTTTATCGTCAAACGATAATCTTGCTTGATCACTCGGTTCTCTCTTCCTCTTAATTTCTTGCGCCTTCTTCTCAACTTGTGCACTACTACCCATTTCTTCTTGTCTTTGTGGGCATTTAAATGTGAAGTGATCATCTCCTTTACAAATTCTACATGTTATGAGTTTTACTTTCTTGATTTCTTTCGGCCTTGGAACCGGTTTAAACACGTGACACACATCGCCTTCATAAGTGATTTCATATCCTTCTTGTGTCAACACATCAATACTTAATACATTCCTCCTCAAAGTCGGTACATAATAAACATCCTTAATCTTGTTTATTTGTCCCGAACTTGTCAATAGGATACTTCCCTTCCCTCTAAAGTATTCTTTGTGATATCCTTGTGGACATCCTTCTACCCCAAATGAATTGACTAGAATCATAAACAATGTTTTGGTTCCATAACCATGTTGCTTTCTAGTCAAACTTGCAAACCATATATCATCCCATCCTTTATTTTTAGTTCCCTTAATCATAAATTCTGTTTTACCAATTTTCTTTGAACAAATTCTTATAAAGTGAAATGGTTCTTTACATTTACCATAACACATAATAGATGGGTATTCGGGGATTTTTGTTTTCTTACTTGATTGCCGAATGATCTTGTTTCGTGCCTTGCCTTTCCTTTGTTTATCATCCGCGCTTTCTTTGTTGTTTGATGATGATCCGATGTGAAAAACGGATAAACTTGACTTCAATTTGATCTTTGTCATCTTCAGTCTTGATCGCCTTCATGGCTTCTTTTGTGTGATTCGCATAATCACTTGAATCATCCGAGAATAATGGTTCTACAATTCCATCTTTTGTCTCGAGATCGATCCTTCCTTCTGAACGGTTTTCATCATCAAATATACCACGGGTCTTTGAATCTTGCGGCTCTGATGCCATGTTTGTGATTTGTACTTATCGAACAACAACAATAATAATACGGTTTGAATGGAGGGAAAAGAGAGGAGGGAATTTTGAAAGGAAGTTTTTAGAAACTTAACCTTTCAAGACACTTTACAAATGTACAATATCGACCTATATATACATATCAATCGGTATGTTTGATAACCGACATGACCCTTACTAACCAACATAACTTCCACTTGAACCGGTGTGACTAATACCGATCCATTTATTATATCTAAACTTAGGATATAGTTTTATCTAAAATACTTAACATATGTACATATTATTTCTAACATATGATAACTAATGTTTATGTTAGATTAGTATCTAACAGGTAATAGTCTGGTTGCTCTAAAAAAAATAAATAAAGAAATATTTAGTGAAGAATTTCATGTTAGAGATGCTTTAGCAACATTTATGAGGACAATATTGAATACATTGCAGATTTGTGCCCCCTGATAATAAAAATGTGTCTAGGAACAAGGCTTCTAGTGACAAAGACTAACATGTCACAATGAGAAACCTAAAGCCCTCCTATTGGCATCCTAGCAAAGGCATTGCATCAAAATGATAGTCGGTTTTCGTAAGAGGTCTCACAGTGCATGACGTCACTAGCTATTTGCGTTGTTATGCTATACCTATGTTACTAACTAGGAGTGTTCATGGTTCGGTTTCAAACCGTGAAACCGCTCAAACTGGTCATTGGTCTGATGTCATGGTCGTTTTTTTTTTTTACATATTTATCTCAAATGCACTTAAAAGTTAAATCATTTTTAACCCTTTGTTATAGTAGTAGTAGTCGCAGTAGCAGCAGTAGTAATAGTAATAATAATAAGAGGTATTGGATTTTAATAATCCAAACTTTCACTCATTGGTCGACAATAATATGTAGTTCAAATATTCCTAATAACGATCCCAACTTTGAACGTATTGATCGACAATGAACCTTTGTAAATGAGAACAAACTCAGTTAGTGGATGCTAATGTGGATGATGACGTGACATGCTAGATGATGATGTGGACACTGACATGGCATGTAAATGCTGGCATGGACGCTGACATGCCATGTCAGCGTACACTAACTTGGTTAGTCATTAGTTAAAAAATGATTCACCAAAGGAAAAATGTCTGAAAGTTAGGATCGTAGTTGAGAATTTTCGAAGTACAGATTATTATCGACCAATAGGTAAAGGTTTGGATTATTAAAATCCAATACCCCTAATAATAATAATAATATCACTTAAAAATTTCAAATTTTCCGCTCAATATGCTTTATTTTGAAAATTCAAACTGGTCTTCTCAAAGTCAACCAAAGAATAAAAAAACTAGTTTTGGACCAGTTCAACACCTTATAAAAAACCGGTTTAACGAACTTGAAAGTTTAAATACTCTTGAAATCTGGAAATGTCCGAGCAAAAGCACAATGAACAGAGAAGTTTCTTTAGATTTGGTCGAAAGGAGTAATGATTCATCAGATGTTTTGGATAGAATGAAATCAAGATACCTATGTGTTTATGAGCCTCTGCCTCCTGCTTCAACTGCAACACCAGATGATAGAACATATTTGACATCTCTGTTGGTTTTTGAGGACAGAGAGGTTGAAGAACCAGAATCACCTCTACCCCATAGTAACTCTTTTCTTCTATCATTTTACTCATATAACTTTGTTAGTTAGTTAATCAATCATTTTTGTGTGTTTACATATAACTTTGTTTCCTCTTCTAGTAAGTTATACCTTCTGGTTTGGAAAGTCAACTCTATGAATAAATGGTTTGGTACTTGGATGCATAACCATAGTCACATGAATCGCGGTACGCTCCGGTTCGTGGTACGAAATCGGGTACGCGGTTCACGCATTTCTAAAATTCGGTACGAGGGGTAGGTTCATTCGGTTCGCCAATTCGGTACGCGGTACGGTGTACCCTATAAGTTGGTACGCCGTATCGTATCTAAACATTATACAATATATATTTTTTCAAATAACTCTAATAAACATTTCATAATCATAATCCAAGACAAAGTTCATAATTATAAGTTCAAAAACATAAAACAAACTAACCAAATTCATAATTATAAGGAAACAATAGACTCTTCATCTAGCTATGGTAAGCGAATAGTCACCATAATTGCTGCAGATTTCGAAGCATTTAATTCCGATTCGCATTGAATCTAGACAGCGAATTCGACAATCCGGTACGCGAATCTGTGATATTTGGTTCGAAATTCTACAAAATCGGGTACGCTCAATTTTACGAATCGGATCGCGAATTCTATGCGAACGGTACGCGAATGTACCCGATTCCGGTACGCACGATTGGATTCGCGGTACGCAGGTAGATTGGCGAATCCTGTGACTATGTGCATAACATTTGACTTACGCCTGCACAAAGGGCAAATCTGTAATTCAATTTTTGTTATAATTAATGATTTTGGAATTAAATCTGCAAAATTAATTATAATGATTTAAGTCACAAAATCTAGTCTTGCAGTAAATCTGCTCAGCATTGTAGCTTCTAAACAGATTTAAGCCGGTTGCTGTTTCATTATTTCCAGTAATTTGGATTAACTGTGTGCTTTTGCTACCAATTTTAATACTTTTATTAATCATAGTAATTCCTTAAAATCTGTAGGCTTCTCGAATCTGATGGTCGATCAAAGTATCATTGACACACACATGATTAAGGAAAAAATCACATCTGTTCTCAAGGACTTAAGATTTCGTGAGCAGCGTGTACTAGTTCAGTTTTGGTCGCCTGTTGCTGTCCAAAAGCGGTGGTTACTAAAGACTTGGGACCAACCTTTTGGTCTTGGATTGGCTGATGAAGAGCTGTATTTATATAGAAAAAAGTCTGAACTCTGTCCAATCGTTGCGAATTTGGAACACAGAGAAAGTATGGGTTCACCAGGTCGTGTGTATGTCCATAAGTTGCCAGAGTGGAGTTTGGATGTACGTGGTCAGGATACACGCTACAATATCCATGGATATATTAATTTTCCTGTATTTGAATCTGGCAGTGATTGTTGTGTAGGCGTACTTGAATTTGTAACATCATCGAGTTATGTTGATTTTGCGTTTGAAGTTGAAGAAGTCTCGAGAGCACTTAAGGTTGCTGCACTCTTACTACCGTATACTTGTGCTCTATGATGTGGATGTACAAGTAGGCTATTTAATGTTCTTCATATCATTGAGTTTATTCACTTGTTAATCTTCGTTTTTTAACTTGGCAGACGCAGAATCTGAAGTCTCCAAACGTGTTTGAGGATCCAAGCTTTAGTGTGAGTTATGTTCCAAGTAACCTGATCTCTCTCTCTTTATTATTTTATTCGAACATTTAAATTATCACTAAATGATATTGTTTCTGTCATTAATAGTTCAGACAGATTGCAGATGAAAGAAGGCAACGTGAACCGGATGAAATCCACAAGCTTTTAAAGACGGTTTGTGATACTCATAACTTACCTCTAGCTCAGACGTGGGCTCCTTCTGCGTACAGTAGCTATGTGGCGAATTCAGAAAATCTAGAGCGAAGTTGTAGTAGCTTCAACGTAAGTTGTATAGGGAAAGTCTGCATATCAACCGTTGGTCTACCATTCTACAATCGAGACGTGAACTTGTGGGACTTCCATGTAGCTTGCAGAGAGAGACACCTGAACAAATCTCAAGGAGTTGTTGGGAGATCATTGTCATCCTTCGGTACATGGTTCTGTGAAGATGTAACAGAACTTGATGAAGATGATTACCCTTTGGTTCACATTGCTCGCTCGAGTGGGTTAACCAGCTGTTTAGCTATCTATTTCAAGAGTCTTGAAACAGATGCTGAATATCTTATAGAGTTCTTTATACCAGCACATAGCGCAAACGAAGCAGACCTACGGAAGTTGATGGAAACAGTTAAGCAGCAGATTAAAAACTCTTCTTGGATGCAATTAGATATTACATCACCTCCTCAAGTTATTGGAGGAGTCCCCTTTAATTGGGATTTTGCGTCTCCGCCTTCACCTGAAAATTTATTGACTGAAAAAGGAGAGGCGCCGCCACCTGAATCAGAAAATATGGAAAACGACCCATCTAACTCTGCTGCAGCGGGAACAAGCCAGAGTGTTGTTCCTTATTCGGAAAGCAAGATTGAAGATTTTGATATTGATCTAGGAAAAACACGTAGAAAAAGGAAGAGAACGGATAGGATGATTAGTTATGGAGAAATAAGTAAATACTTTGGGAAGACAATGGACGAAGCCGCATGTATCCTTAAAGGTGAGTTCATAGCTTATAAATGATGTCAATATTTGTGTGCTTAATTTCCTTCTAATATTCTAATCTTCGCCTTGCGCCTACATTTTGTCTATGTAGTTAGCAGATCTACGTTGAAGCGCATTTGCAGGAGTCAAGGTATACCAAGATGGCCATACAAGAACGGTCCTGATAAGAATGACGCTGATACGTTTATGAAGTCAGATCAAACAGTAGGCGTCTTTACATCTGGAGGAGCGCCTACCTCAGTTTTTGGTGCTTCCAATGAACCATTTGGTGGTACAACGTATATAACTCGCGATCCTGCTGTTCTTACCGAAAATGGTAAGCGTAGTTCCACACATGTACCCCACCAGCAGGAACAAGCAACTCTTCCTGATGAATTGGTACAGCCCGAAACAGCCATCAGTGGGAAGTTTTTTGAAACAGTGGAACAAGTGACAGTTAAGGCAACATTTAGAGAAGATACTATAAAGTTTACATATCGCATTTCAGATGGATCAGTAAAGCTGGAGGAGCTGGTTGCAACACGATTTCAACTCAAGATTGGAAGCTTTAGATTGAAATATAAGGATGAAGATGGCGATATGATATCGATTGCTTGTGACAATGACTTGAACATAATGTTAGGTGCTTTTATTCAACCAGAATCTAAGACTGTGATTAAACTATTCGTCGACTTGCTTTCAGAACAAAGTTCTGATGCTTAGGCTTTTCTTTTGCAACGATTATGTTTTCACTTTCAGTTCCTTTTGTAATGTAAATTGTATAATCATTTTCTTGTAACAGAATTGTTGAATCTAACACAAAATAACTACAGATGAAGAATCAAATACTTGCACTCACAGAATTAAACACAACTGAGAGTAATTCACAACAACACATTCATTCAAATTGAATAAAATGTTTTACATAGGGGCCTATTTATACCTGTACATGTGACGGTTATCTAGTAACTGTCTTTGACAGTTAATCAAAGATGGGGTCTAATACTACCCGTGACCCATAACTATGACTAAAGAGTTTATCTACACATTTACATAATACCATAGCCTAAATACTATTAACACTTATGATGACAATAATTATTTTCCAGCAATGCCTCACATGAACATTTCTTCTTATTTGCTGTTGTAGGACCACAATCTTTCGGCCAATCTTGAACAGCAACAGCCATCTTCTTCATATGTAAGTCTTGATCATCAATGATTCCTTTCTTGCTTGCACTAGCACTTGATTCTCCAACTTGAAGCGTAATCCTCCTTTCTTTGTGACTTAGATAATGTCACTCAAGCATTTCTAATGTCTCGTTTATGTTCCACTCGTATCCAAAGTCTCTTGCAACCAAACATGGTCTTCCTTAGGGCGAGAAGGGATTCCAACCCCCCCCCCCCCCCCCCCCCCCCACAAAAAAAAAAAAATTATCCTTTAAAGTGTATAGTGTATCTGATTAGCTTTGAAAATTATTATCCCTAGTTAGTTTTTTGATAATAATTTGTTGATGTTATCGTGTAGCCTCCAAACCATTGAACAACCATATGTTTGTAATTTTGATTCCTAATATTTTCGCAACCCCCACCCCAAAATAATAATAATTTTAAGTTCCGCCATTGCAACCAAACCCCATAGTTTCTTCTTTGATGTTATCGTGTAGCCTCCAAACCGTTGAAGAACCATATAGAGATTAAACAAATTTATCTTTTGGTGATTCAAATCAATTGCTAGTGAGTAACTTAAGTTCTTCAGCTTGATTTGCATGAAATCTTTCATGAACCTAGTAACTAATTCTTCAAATTCTTTTTCAAACTTCTCTTTTGTATTTTTCAACCTTCAATGCTAATTATGCCAAGTCTAAAGAGATCATGCAATCATGAAATGATGATGCAAAGTTTAGAGAATCTTCATGATCCTTTCCCTTGTTACCAACAGTTCTTAACCAAATCCATGTTCCCATTGTCATTGTATAATTTGGAATGACAATGAACTCAAATTCTACATACAACCCCAAAACCTGAATCATTCGGAGCGCGTTTTGGTCGTTTTCTTGTATAAAATTGGAAATAATTCGTTTATTTGTTTACTTTTGGTTTTAAGGGTTAAAAATGATTAAAATGACAAAAGGAGCACATTCACGGCGAAAAATAGTACTTTTGCAAGAAAAAAAGGAAAGTCACACGCCCCTGTATTTGTTCCCCTCCAAAATGGCAAAAGTGCCTTCTAACACGAGGTCATGCCTGATCAAAATGCCCCCGTGTTAGCCTGATGCAGATAAGACAAATATGCCACCACACATGGGGTCGTGCCTCCTTTGGCCCCATGTTGATCAAAGGACAAGGAGACCCACAAAGTTGACTTAGGCCGTGCCTCAGCTCACATGGCCCCATGTTGATCTGTGAACTCTGACCACAAAAGACAAAATAAAAGCCAAAACCAACCACGCAGCCTGTGTCTCATCAAACATAGGGTCGTGCAGGTGCTTGGGTAGCCATTTTCTACATCATTTGGCAGCCATTCTCTCTCTCTCACACTCACCACCACTATCCACCACTTTTGACCACTATCCACCATCATTTCCATCTTGTTTAGAGTTTTGTTTGTCATAGGATCTAAGATTGTTAGAGCTTATATTTTTAACAGCTTAATCTTGTTGTTTAACTTGTTTATTCATACAAGCTTGATGATGTTCATTATTATGGCCATTCTTGCTAAAGTTCTTGCATCACTTGGTGAAAATAACCTTTCAATGTCTTTTCAATTTCTTAGTTTTGGACTTTTCATTTTGTGTGTGTATGTGTATGTGTATGCATGTGTGTTGATTGTATATGTGCATATATTCGTGTGTGTTTAATATATATATACACACACACATACACACGTCTGAGTTATATATAAATATGTGTGCGAGTATATGTGTGCTACATACATGGAGATATATACACGTGTGCGTGAGTCATATATATGCGGATGTGTGTGCGGTTTGCTTAAGTTATTGCCTTGCACTAGAGATGGTATGCTTGATGTACAAAGACTTGGTTTTTCACATTTCTACTACCCTTGAGAAGATAGCACCAAATTAATGGAGCCATGGTAGATAATGGGTCAATGGTCAAGTTATTTGAGAAATTAGTTTAGACATTATGGGGAAGAGGGATCCGAGTGACTCTTTGTGTTATTGCTTTCGTTTGATTTTATTTCCTTTGTTTTATGAACCCTTTCAAAACTCACTTTTCGGGTTGACTAGATTTTCATAACATTCCGGTATTGAAAGCTCTTTTGTCCTTGGATGATGGCAGTATCTTACATTTGCTAAATATGAGATTGAGATTACTAACGTTTATCCCAAACTCGTCTTATTAACATCTCTTTGAGAATTAGGTGGGCAAGTGACAGGGACGAAAACTCATCATTCCTCCATGGGATTGTGAATGGTAGGAAAGCTTCTAATAACATTCTTGGTCTCTCTATTAATGGTGTTTGGTGCTCTAAGCCTTCGTTGATCAAGAAAGAGATCCTGAAGTTTTTCAAAGGTAGGTTTGAGGAGGAGATGTCGAGCAGGCCAGCCCTAAGGTGTCCAGATTTGAAGCAGATTTCTGAAGTGGAAGCGAACATGTTGACTGAACCGTTCTCGGCTTCTGAATTAAGGAGGCGGTCTTCAGTTACGGGGATGATCGTGCTCCCGGCCCTGACGGGTTTAATATGAGATTTATTAAGCACTTCTGGTGCTACTTCGAACAAGATTTGAAGGATGTCCTGGATCATTTTTTCGATGCTAAAAGGATTAATGTGGGAAGTGGGTCATCTTTTATTACTCTTGTTCCGAAGGTGAAGGATCCGGTGGACCTCAACCATTATAGACCGATAAATCTTGTGGAAGATTATCTCAAAAGTCCTTGCCAACAGGTTGAAGAAGGTGCTGGGTGCGGTTGTGTCCGAGGAGCAATCTGCTTTTTTGGGAGGTAAATTCATCCTTGATGGTCCGCTCATCGTGAATGAGGTGCTTTCTTGGTGCAAAAAGTCGAGTGTTAGAGCTTTTTTGCTCAATCTTGACTTTGAGAAAGCTTACAACAATGTGAGTTGGGGATTTGTGATTGATATTATGAACCAAAATGGGCTTCCCCCCCCCCCCCCCCCCGAGGTGGTGCGAGTGGGTGTGTGTTGTCCTCGAATCTGCCTGGTCTTCTGTGTTAGTGAACGGAGCTCCCACGTTTGAGTTTCAGTGCAAAAAAAGGGATGAGGCAAGGGGACCCGCTATCCCCATTTCTGTTTTTAATCGTGATGGAGGCTTTGTCTTGTATGCTCTCCAAGGCTAATGAAGTCAGTCTATTCAAAGGAATCCCCCTTCCGTGTGGTGGCCCCATTATCTCCCATCTGTTTTACGTGGACGACGCGATTATTCTCAGGGAGTGGTCTCAAGACGGTATTACTAATGTGGTCAGGGTGCTTCGATACTTCCATATATGCTCAGATCTCAAGATTAATCTTTCTAAGTCGAATGTTTTTGGGATTGGTGTGACTTTGGAGGAGGTGGAGGAGAAAGCTTTGATTTTGGGATGCAAGGCGAGCAAAGTCCCGTTCAAGTATTTGGGTTTAGTGGTGGGAGCGAACATGAACCGTATTTGCAACTGGAAGCCGGTGTATGATGTTTTTGAATCTTGTCTCTCCAAATGGAAGGCGTCCTGTCTCTAATTGGAGGAAGAGTTACGCTTATTAAATACGTGCTTGAAAGCCTTCCATGTTATTACTTTTCCTTTTATCGTGCCCCGTGCAAAGTTATTAAAGACCTCGAGGGGCTGATTAAAAGATTTATGTGGGGAGGCTCTAGTGAGGTGTTCAAGATGCATTGGGTTTATTGGGATCGTGTTGCTATCCCTAAGAAGGTGGGGGGTCTCGGCATTTGCAAACTCAATATTAGTAATGTCGCCCTTCTTTCAAAATGGGTTTGGATGTTCAAAGCGGAGAAGAACTGTTTGTGGTCTAAAGTGATTAACGCGTTACATTATACGGGTAGATGTTGGGATTTCATTCCTGCCAACCGGGTCATGGGAGGTGTGTGGAACAATATTGTGAAGGTCTTGTCTAGAATTGTCATCTCGAATGTTCCCTTGAGGAGGTTCTTTAAAGGAACAGTTGGGAATGGTGAATCCATAGCGTTTTGGCTAGGGATGGCAATCAAACCCGAACCCGATGGGTAAACCCGAAACCCAACATATTTGGTACGGGTTTGGGGTCGGGTAATCGGGTATGGGTCCGGGTATGAGATTAGTTTTTATTTTTTTCGCGGGTTTGGGACGGGTTTGGGATTTGATGATATACCCATTTACCCGACCCGATTACCCGATAAAGTATGCCCGTTTACCCGATTAGATGCCCGATGTAATTTCCTATATATCTTTTAAAATATGTATTCATAATATATCTAATTGTCCATCTAGATTATCATCTTCTTAAAAAAAACACCAATTATTTGTGTATAATATTTGTTATCTATGTCTTTTAGTGTTTTTATATATGATTTAACTATTAAATATTTATACATTGTAATCATTTACATACATATTTGATAATGGTAAATGTATTGGTTAGTAGTTACGCAATAGATACCCGACAGGCTTTTAGTCAGATATGCCTAATGGATAATTTTTTAAAATTAACGGGTTTACCCGAAACCCGCGGGTATACCCGATACCCGACGGGTAATTACCCGATACAAACCCGACGGGTTTTGGGACGGGTTTGGGACAAGCATACCTAATCGGGTATGGGATTGGGATTACCTAAACCCGTCCCAAACCCGACCCATTGCCATCCCTAGTTTTGGCTAGACCCTTGGGTGAGTAACGCTCCTTTAAAAGATTTATGTCCGAACTTATTCCGGCTTGAGATGGATAAGAAGTACAGGGTGAGGAATAGAATGGTCGCTGATGGGTTGAGTTCGGGGCGGGGGTTATGTGGAGTTGGAGCAGGCCACTTGCGACTGATCAGGAATGGGCTGAATGGGATTTTTTGACCTGTGTTCTAGGCTCAGTTATGCTGTCAGGTAGGAGGGACGAGTGGCATTGGCTCGGAGATAAATCAGGGAGTTTTAGTGTTAGCTCGGTAAGGTGGTTAATTTATAGTGAAGCCGACTTCAGCAACAACTACATTCTTAAGTGGTGTAAATGGCTCCCGTTAAAGTGCAATGTCTTTGCATGGCACGCAGAGATGTCCAAGATTCCTACGACTGATGCGCTTAGAAGAAGGAACCTGTTGGGAGTCGATGTTGCGTGTTCTCTATGCGTGACGAAGACGAATCGGTGGAACATCTGTTCACTTCCTGTTGGTTTGCTTCCCATTTCTGGAACCACGTGTGCAGCTGGACAAAGGTGCAGCGGTTCTTCGCCTTTTCGTTTAGGGATCTGCTGGAAAATCACAAACACGTCGGTTTAAAAGGTAAAGCGAAAGTGGTCTTCCAAGGTATTATTATCCTTGGTTGTTGGGCGATTTGAAAAGCTAGGAATAAGATGAAGTTTGAAGGTAATCCGGCAAATATTGAAGAGGTTATTAGCGAGATTAAAACTCTTGGCTTCCTTCGGGCTAGATCTAGAGCTAAGTTGAAGAATTTATCGTGGGTCAATTAGTGTAAATATGATATAGTGTAATTGTGTTTTGTTGTTACCTCCCGGTTTTCGGGTTGGGCTGTTTGTTAATGAAAGTTACCATTCAAAAAAAAAATATCTTATCTCTAGGTATGAGCACCATTAATTCTATCCCTTGTTTTCTTAATTTGGCTTTTATTTTGTCTTATTTATTTAGTTTTTTTCTTAGGGTCCCTTGTCTATTAAATTCCTTTTTAATGCTCTTTCCAAGATATTTTATTTGAGCTAGACTTTTTTTGTATTTCAGAAAAATAAACAAAATAGTAAAATATGAGTTTTATTTTTAGAAATATGATTAACTGAACTTCAAATTTCAAATCACATGTCTACTTTTTCCTAACGAGTGATTCAAAAGTGCTTATGAGCAATGACCAGCTTGTCAAGATTCAAATTAATAGTGATTAAATAGACTTTCTTTAGAAAGAAAAAAAAAAAGGTTACATGACAAAAGCTCTATGATAACAGTCCATTCTGTGTGAAACATAAGGATCTTGATTATCTGAACATGAACCGGTTCACTTTCATTCTTAACGATTACTACTTTAACTGGACTCTTTCCAATTTCCTTTATTGACTTCATGAGGATTGGCTGTTTTAGTCAACTTTCTTTACATTTTTGTTATTTTTTTTCTTAAATGGGACCACTGATGTTGACAGGTATTGGTTTTTCCTTTTCAGTGGGTTACCTAAACGTTATCAGCGATTTAGACTATTTTAAATTTATTTTGTACAAGTTGATTGGCCGGGTTTCTCGTTTGTGACCCGTGACTAGTATAGTACTATTTATTCCATGGCAATAAATTACCCAAAGTCTGACATAAATTATTTATCTACGGACGATT
Organism: Ambrosia trifida; assembly: GCA_028751855.1. Lineage (NCBI taxonomy): Eukaryota > Viridiplantae > Streptophyta > Magnoliopsida > Asterales > Asteraceae > Ambrosia > Ambrosia trifida. Next base: position 4,901,978 of record CM054128.1, read on the forward strand.
TATTCTTTGGCGCTATGAATAAGTCAAATGGAATCACATGTATTCTCACTTCGATAGAGATGTAATGTTATGTTAACATATACTAGTGGGGTGCCCGCGCGTTGCGGCGGGTAACAACATTAGGTTGGTTAGGTTAAACAATAATCAATTGACCGAAATATTTGTCTTGGTGTGTGGTATGATCATTAGCGGAGCTTGACTCTATTTCCGGTAAAATCAGGGGGGACATACTCAATATATAAAAAAATATTCAGAATTTTTATGTAAAAAAATACACTACAAACAAAACGGGGGAGGGGGGTCGTGGCCCCAAAGAAGTTTTGTCAGTGGGCATAACCAAATTAACCGATCAAATTATACATAATGTATATAGATTTTAACTATCATATTATACATCTTCAAGATATATATATATATATATATATATATATATATATATAGGGGATGGTTCAATAGAAAACTCATTTTATTGAGAGAACTCGAGAACTTTATATTACATATGTGCAATATATCATATAGGGTAGGGTTCAATTGAGAACCAACCCTTAGTTAGGAACTTTAGGAACCAATCTCATCCATCCATCTTCAATGGCATGATGGTAAATATGTTAAACATTAATTAACTTTTTAATTAAATCAAGGGGTAATATTGTCTTTTGGTATGTGAGTATTAATAGGTTATTTAGTATACATTGTAACTGACAAAAACCACAACTAATATCATTTGTGCGTACAAAAAAAATATACTGTACGATAAACATTAAACAACTATACGTCAGTGTATATTCATATTCCAACAATTATACATCAGTGTATATTCCAATCATTGCTACAAAAACATTATACTGTACGATAACATTAAAACAACTATACGTCAGTGTATATTCATATTCCAACAATTATACATCAGTGTATATTCCAATCATTGCTACAAAAAACATTATACTGTACGATAAACATTAAACAACTATACGTCAGTGTATATTCATATTCCAACAATTATACATCAGTGTATATTCCAATCATTGCTACAAAAACATTATACTGTACGATAACATTAAAACAACTATACGTCAGTGTATATTCATATTCCATGCACTCACACGAACTGATAGGTTGGTCTTATCAAGAGTAACCTGAAACAAAGAAAAAGGTTGTTTAGCATATACATCAGTGTATACATACAATATACATCAGACCCCAATAAAATTGATGCTATAGAACAGTGTTTAGTATCGTCATATTCAAACAATTATACATCGGTGTATAGTCCAATCATTGCTACAAAAAAACATTATACTGTACGATAACATTAAACAACTATACGTCAGTGTATATTCATATTCCAACAATTATACATCAGTGTATAGTCCAATTAGTACTACAAAAACATTGTACTGTACCATAATATTCAACAAATATACGTCAGTGTATATTCATATTTCAACAATTATATTATGGCGCACGACCACCGTGTATGGCTTGCGTCGGTTTACCAGAGGTAAAAAAACAATCTTTACCTCATTTAGTTTGTCTAATGATGTTACAGCATTAGGTTGTTGCTTAGGTTTTCCAAAAACTCGAGTAAGCATGATGATTGTTTGATGTTTCTATCAAAGACTTGCGTCGGTTTAATCAACAAACAAAGTAACGATCTTCAAGTAATTAGATCTATGATCACAGAACTGGAACCCTATTAAAAACACCCAAATATGATCTTTGCATATTAATACATGTATATGTAAATTCAGTGCATGGATTTATAAAAATAATAATAATATTACAAACAAATAGATTACCTCAAAATGATTGAATGAATAAAATTGATGTGATCAGAGAAGGAAGGAACCGGTGGGTTCCAGACCACCGTGTACGGTGGTTAGGGTTTGGAATTGGGTTTTTTTTTAGAGAGAGAAAGTATAGGAGAGAAGAGTGGTGTGAGAATGGTGGAGAGAAAGAGATGGGGGATTTTATAACTTTTTTTTTTAAATTAAAATATAAAACATAATTGTTCAATTACCATCCTACCCTTAGATCAAGATTAAAAGATGAATGGCTCAGATTGGTTCCTAAGTTCCTAACTAGTACCTTGGTTCCTATATCATATATTGCATATGTGTAATATATATTGCACATGTGTAATATATCATATGTTACACATGTGTAATATATATTACACATGTGTAATAAATATTACACATGTGTAACATATAATATATTACGTATGTGCAATATATGATATATTGAGTATATTACATATGTGTAATATATATTGCACATGAGTAACATATGATATATTGCACATGTGCAACATATGCAATAGTAATATATTACACAATTGTAATATACAACATATGATATATTACATATGTGTAATATAGAGTTCTCGGGTTCTCTCCATAACTATGAGTTCTCAATTGAACCTTCCCCTATATATATATATATATATATATATATATATATATATATATATCCCAAAAACACAGAGTTGTGAACTAAATTTAGTGTTTTTCATTAAAGAAATCAAGATGAGAACTATGTCACAACGTGTATCTTTTCATTCAACAACTTATTACACAAAAATTTCTACAAACACAAATGAGATAAAATTCTGACATTAATAATAATATCGGCTTAGTAAGTGGTAAAAAACTTTTAAACGAAATTTTGAATTCAATAAATAAAAATACTTTATTTTTACCACAATCGAATCCTATGTGCTAGCGGAAGTGCAAGCACATGAATAAAATACATAGCAATAATTCATGTGATGCGCTAAGCAAAAAATTAGGGTGACTGTGAGGAAGTGAGAAGTCACATGTGCATATGTAACTTCTCACTTCCTTTGTTTTCGTTCCGGTTATTACTTAACTCTAACATATCATTTTCTAAATTAAAAAAACTATACCAATACCATAATAAAGTAAAGGGAACAAAATTCTCATTTATACGGTGTAATAATATTAAGAAAATATTAATGTATGAAAAAGTTATGGACGTTTAAAAATCGTGGGAGTAGTTGGTTGAAATAAGGGTGAAAAAGTGTGATTATTATTTAAATAAACAAAAGTTGAGTAAAGTTATTTTTTTTTTGAGGGGGCAAATGTGTAATTATTGTATAAAAGACATATTACCTTAAAAAAAATAGTTAATATGTGCATTGTGTGTTGTACTCTAACCAATTATACTTGTAAAACTTAAATTATATGAGGTCCTTGTGAAATATATTATAAGATAGTATAGATATAGAAACTTTCGGTTCATTTTCGTTTGTTTTCATTTCGATTATTATTTAATCTTAACATATCATTTGTTTAAATTAAAAAAAAAACTATAGCAATACTATATCAAATTAAAGAGAAAAAAACGCTCGTTTATATGGTGTAATAATATTAAGAAAATAATAATGTATGAAAAGTTATGGACGTTTAAAAATTGTGAGAGGTAGTTGGTTATAATAATGGTAAAAAGTGTAATTATTATTTAAATAAAAAAAGTTGAGTAAAGTTGAGGGGCAAATGTGTAAGTATTGAATATAAGATATTTTCTCTAAAAGAGTAGTTAGTATGTGCATTGTGTGTTGTACTCTGAGTAATTATACTTGTAAAACTTAAATTAATATGTGCATTATGAGTTGTACTCTAACCAATTACACTTATAAAACTTAAATTATATGAGGTTCTTCTGAAAAGTATTATAAAATAGTATAGATATGAAAACTTTCTGTTCATTTTCGTTTGTTTTCGTTTCAATTATTATTTAATCTTAAATATCATTTTTTAAATAAAAAAACTATAGTAATACTATACTCAAATTAAAGAGAAAAAAACGTTCGTTTATACAATGTAATAATATTACGAAAATAATAACGTATGAAAAAGTTATGAACGTTTAAAAATCGTTAGGGGTAGTTGGTTATAATTATGGTAAAAAGTGTAATTATTATTTAAGTGAATTGGATTTAACTCATTTTGTGTAAGTGAATTCAACTAAAGTTATTGGATATGTCGATCCCTCAATGTCTCATCGCATCCAACTTCCCAACAGCCGCTCCAACGCATTCATACCCTCGCAACGATCCCCCCCATCCTAGCGGCCCAGACAGTCACCCTGACCTAGACCGTTGACAAGAACATCAAGCCCTTCCCAAACCCGGTTGTCGCCCCAACTTGATCTTGTCTGACATCACCTCTACCCTTGGGAGGCGACAATCGGGAGGTGGTCAGGTCAGTCCGGGATTTGGCATTCCGGTCAGCCTGAGTCTAGCGGGATCGGACAATCGCTTTCAGTAATTAAGTCCGAGTCGGTGTACTGGTCCACTTAGGGGAGGTGGTTAGGTATAGGGTGAGATCATGTTGGATCAATTGTAAGGTTGATAGATTTCAATTCTTTAATGATTGGTATGATAATCAAGTTCATAATTCAAATTACTTTCAAAGATTTCACTTCCTTTTAATATTTTGAATTTTAAATCAAATTCATTCAAATTTCTTTGACAGATTCCAATTACTATAAAAAAATGCGAATCAAATGCACAATTAGCTCTTTACCTAGTGAGAAACCCTAGAAAATCTATATCAAGGCTATAACGTATATACAAGTAAAGTTAATAAGACTGTGTTATAGGTTAACAAAAAAAAAGCGTATAACACCGTGTTACGTCACTATCTTTAACTAAACTAACACGTCCATCTCTCTCATAATAAAGCTCGTTAAGGGGCATGAGGCCCACAACACATGGTGTTAGAGCAGGTTATTCATATCTTGAAAGTCGTTGTAAGCAAAAGATAAATTTTACAAGAATAAATTAACTTTTTATTTGAACTTAAAAAAGTGTAAATAAATTAATAACGAAGACAATATATAATTGCCCCACTCTTGTGGTGGAGTGGCATGAGAAATGATGGGTAAAGTCTAGTCTCTTTGAAGTGTGAGGTTTGATCCTTGATTCCATCTGGTTTTATTAATTTTCCACTGTCGTGCCTTCGGGCAGTGGGCGTCAAGTTTTACCCGGAGCTGGTGGTTTGGTGGGTTCTGGCTACCCAACGCTACCCGTGGGTGGGCACTTGAGACGTGCTTTCACCCAAGGGCGTATAGGGTGCGTTTGTAACCAATTTGTGGGTACCCTGAGTGGTCGGAACATCGTTTGTTGTTGGACGTAAAAAAAAAGACAATTTATAATGTTTAAACAAGGGTTATGGGTTTCATACACCACGTGATATCACATTTTGAGGGTGTGACATCACGTTCTGGGGTATGTGACAGTGTGTGTGATATACAAAGATCCTCCGAGGGTTTGTTATGCCAATTTCATGATTGTCTTGTCTCCTGGTCGGAATCAGTTCGAGATGGCTGGCGACTCTTCACTACCTACAAAGGTATAATGCCTTACCCTTGCTTTGCTTCCGATCATTTGTTTATTCATGCAATTTTATAGCCATATTTTCCTATTGAATTAGAAAAATTTAGGGCTCCGTTCACTTTTTTTATTTTGTTTTTATTTTTTATGTCTTTACTGGAATATGGTCATGATGAATTAGGATATAACTGGCTAAAATCTATTAAAATCATGGTATTAATTAAGTACATGAAAGAGTTCACAGGTTCATCAATCATGCATATGCTTAGAGAAACCATATATTGGGAATTAAGCGTCTGCTGCTTTTAGTAATAACAGGGAATATGTGAATAATGTTCCAAGAACAACTTCAACTCCCATTGTTGTTTTCTGATGCCGTTAGTAGCGTATCTAGGACATAACATGCTTTAAAGCTCTGTTTCACAACCTTTAGGACATAATGAGATGGGTAGCTCTGATCCAGGGTCCGATTGATCTGTTTTTAGATTTTTGCGCAAAGTAATTTTGTTACGACAAAAAAGAAAGACTAGAATCAGTACTACATAAACCAAAATACCATCTAAAAGATAAAATTTTTCCTACATAAAAATTCATAGAATCAGTACTCGAGTGACAAGGTCAGGTTTCGTTTAAACCCAAAGCTTAGCTTCGTTTACAAAAGCTTGCTTGAGACGCTCCGAAACATTTTAGTTTCAGAAGCCTAGGCGCGAGCTTCACGTATGCGATATATAAATTAAAACAAATATTCATACAGACATATTCTACATTGTGGATGTACACATGATACATCCTTATGACAATTTGTTTGATTGCTAACATTGTGGAAATGGCATAGTTTTATAATTAAGGAGTATTGGATTTAAATAATCCCAACTATCAACTATTGGCCACCGCCACCACTAGTCTCAACTAACAAAATTTATGTTGGTGGTCCCATCTTTTAACATATTGGCCACCAACGGATTATGACTAAAAATAAATATGTTCCATTTTGAAATTCAGTTAGTATTTTGTTAGTCATAGTCCATTGGTGGCCAATATATTCAAAGTTGGGACCACCAACACACATTTTCGTAGTTGGGACTGGTAGCGGGCAATTGCTAATAGTTCGGATTATTTAAATCCAATACTCCTATAATTAATTATCAGCCGTGATAGCTAATTTGATAGTACTGTGATTATCTGTAAAGCCTAGAAGTTGGTGTAGGTCGGCATCACAAGCAAGGAGTATCAGATCATTGTCTTCATCCCTGTATTTTAAACGAGGCCTACTATTTAAGGTAATCCTTCGGGTCACTTCGTGTTCTAGTTCCAAAAGGCCGGATGAAGTAGGGAATTGGAACTTTATCATATCTTCTTTAAAGGTTGCCTTCACCGTTACCATCTTTATATCTGAGATATTGGCCGCTGTTTGTTTTGGGGATGCATGAACAAGACTAGGTTCTACAACACGTGCATACGGGATTATATTGTTTGCTGTATATTGTGGTTTTGCTGTGATCTCACTCACAGCAGGGAGATCAGCGCTATGCAATGCATTATACCTATGCCTGCCACAACTCCACCACTTGCCTGAAAAGCCATGCCTTTTAATTGAACAACTCCACCTCTTACACCTTACCACCATGATCACGACGAAAGCTAATTTACCAACACCTGAACTTAAATGCAGTTGTATGTTTTGCTGTGCTTCTGGTGGCGGCTTTAAGTCGGTAATTTGAACAGCTTTTTTGTTGTGCTTTGGCAATGGCCAACTTGGGATGTCATGCTCTCGACAAAAACGCTTCAATGTAGATCGACTAACTGAAAAAAAAAAAGAACAAATCGGGCTGATTATTATTAAAACAAATAAAATCACAATAGGAAAGACCACAAAAAAAAAAAAAAAAAAAAAAAAAAAAAAAAAAAAAAAAAAAAAAACATGAACAAGTAAGAGGACTTGCCATCAAGGCTCTTGGCAGCTTCATCTATCGGTTTTCCAACAAGTCTCTTTACTGCCTCCATTGTAAGAGAGTCTATTTTAGGCTTTCTGCCTTGTTTTGAATGGTTGTTTTTCTCTCCAGCATCAGTAATGTTATCCCTCATTTTATGCATACTCACATCTGGATGGGAGATCGTTTTGTTGTTTTTGCTTGCACCAACTACATTAGATTCTTGTTGTATAAAATCATCCCTAGGGTACATTTGTTTGGATTGCCATTGGTTCGATACGTTTGCAGAAGACTCAGTTTTATTAGCTCCATTTAACATGATTGGCTGTGAATCTGATGTAACCATATCAAATTTGTTGTTATTTGCTGCTGTAATAGATGATATTTGGATGGTTTGAGGGTCTATAGTTAATGATTTGCTGACTTCTGTAGATGGTCCAACCAGTTGTATACATGAGCTGTCACCCAGTTCAAATCCAGAACCTATTTCAGTGTTCTGCTTCAATGTCTGCACCAAGCTCAGAACTTGTTCGCTGTCTTTGATGTCTGGCGGTAGAAAGAACTCTAACACATAGTCATCATTGGCTTCAACACTACGCAAGAAGATTGCAAAGCAGCTGGACAACCCGTTCATGCGCGCATGGTGGACCAAAGGGTACTCTTCTTCACTGAGTTTGGTTAAATCTCCACAAAAACATGAACCGCGGGATAGCAACGCCTTGCCAACAAAGCCATGGGATCTGTCCAAGTGTCGTTCTGTAGATGCTTTCAGGAATGGCCACATTCCCAAGTTTCGAACATAAAATGGTAGAGCGGCTCTTGACATGCAAATTTTCCCGACACATCTAGTGTCAAAACTACTACAGCTCTTCTGTATAACCTTTTCATGGGAAACATAGCTACTTTGTTGGGACATTGCCCATGTCTGAGCAAGAGGTAAACTGTGGATGTCACACGCCTTTTTCAGTATAGTATAGATTTTATTGAAATCATTTTGCCTGCTGTCATTAGGAACCTGTACATAAAACACGTCTCACAGCATAAGCATTACAACACATACGAGGATTTAACAAAAACACAACTCACATTTAAAGTAGGACGATCAAATGGTGGTGGGGTTTTCAGATCTACTGTCTGCAAAATAACAATTTAAAAATGAGGAAAGCTAAACAAGAATACATCAAAAGATATGATTCTTGGAATATTATTATGTTTAATTGTTTTTAACCTTCTAGCTGTATTGAGAGTTTATATGATAATATTTGTTTTATAGATTCATTATGCGCCTGTACACTCATACTTTTATAATAGTTCGATCATAAACTTTTAGAAGTTACAGATCTTGTTCCAACCTTTTGCAACAATGCAACGCCTTTAGCGTCTTACCTAACATCAAATAAAACTTAGTATTCGAAGAAACACAAGTTCTCGATCACCGTATCAGGGCTAATCAAGATAGTGAATCCACAGATAAAATGAAGACTAAGCAGGTAAGACAAGTAAAGTGTGTGCATTTGTGAGGATCCTGGGGATTAGACCAAGGATGTTAGGACGGTATCCGATTAGAATAGCCGAGCCTCTAAACATTGGTTAAGATAAAACAAGAGATGGAAAAGTACGATGTGTTCGTAGTCTTTTCACAAGAGTATCTTGAATGATCGATCCCTATAAAAGGAGAAGGGGTTATCCTTTTATAGCACGAAGCATCTGACCCTTTGAACCCGACCTCTACCCTTAACGGGGCCCGACCCAGGTAGAGGTACCTCCAAGTCTCCGGCCCAATACCCAAGCCCAAAGGTGAAAGTGAGTATGTAAAAAGGTAAAGGAATAAGTTACCGCCCTGTCATAAATCCATGTGGTGCCCTTTGATTAGGCGTAGAGGGTAGGCGGACACGTGGCGTCCGCCCATTGGGATAGTATGGCGGTATGTAATCATCCTCTTTTCTGTAGCCGGAGTCAAGTGGATGGGTTGTAAAAGTCTTTGCGGCAATGCTTGGCTGGGGAAGCGTCACGTCATCGTGCCTTCCTGGTGGTAGGGTAGGTGCGGCCTGTGATTGGCCGCAGGCTCTGACGGTCGGCTTGACGTCAGGAACAGTTGCCTGGGGCATGTATGCTCTTGAATGGGTATTCCTAGGTTGCCCCCAAAGGCATCTTTTGGGTGTATTGAAGAAGCTTTGTCATTCGTGTCGAAGAAGCTTCGTTGTTGTCGGTGGTGCGCCGACGTAGAACGGGCGGAAGATGTTGCGTCCTTATGTCTGACACAGGAGTCGTGTGCCGACGTAGAATGGGCGGCAGATGCTGCGTCGTTATGTTTGACACAGAAGTCATGCGCCAACGTAGAACGAGCGGCAAATCTCGCAGCGTTATGTCTGACGCATAAGTGATGCGCTGACGTAGAACGGGCGGCAGACTGATGTACTCGTTTAAGTTGTTTAAATGAAGACTTTTGTGGTATGGTGCGCATGGAATTGGCACCATATCCCTTCAGTAGTATTCTACCCTTTCAATTAAAGTATCAAACCATAAACCCCTCCCTCTGTTTTGTTATCTTCTGATCATGGCTCCAACACATATGATCAACTCTTTTGGGAAGTGAAGTAGATAGTCTAGTTAATGCATCTTGTCATGACATGCAATTTCAAGACTATTGATGCACCGCCGTCATTGTCTTGGGGATATTTTTAACGTCGGTTAGTATATAGACCAAACGTGTAACGTTCTTATAAACAGTTGTGACAGAATCTGTAATTTTTAAAAAGTTGGGATAAAATTGATAATATGAAGAGAAACTATTGTGATAATCTAAGCAGTCAATATCGGTGATATCTCGGTGATATATCGGTGCTATCCTCAATATCGGTCATAAGGGCTTATATCGGTCACAAATATCGGTCCCTATCTCGGTTCCAATAATCTCGGCCGATATCGGTGATATATCGGCCGATATGGCTTCCAAAATATCGGTTGTATCGGTGAGAATATCGGTTGTATCGGTGAGAATATCGGTTTGGTGTGTTTTTTTGCCCATTTTGATAGCAATTAGGTAGAACAGAGATGTAATAGGGATGAGGATGAATATGAAGGTCTGTAAAAGAAAAGGGGATTGAGATGAACCTGTGCTAAAGACGACGGGAGGAAGAACCTACAACGTAGGAAATAAGACAAAGTGACGGATGCTTTGTTTTTAGGGTTTACCAACATGTATCCTATTATTTTCTTTAATTCTTTTTAACTAAATAACATTTTAACTCTTAATGTTAAGTTTTGGTCAGATTTGACCCTAAAGATTTTTTAATTTGTTACAAAGTGTTTTACGTTTTATATATTGATCGTACTATTATTATTATTTTTATAATATGTGTGTGTGTGTGTGTGTATATATTCTTTAATTACCGATATCCCACCGATATCTCACTGCGATAATCGATATCCTAAATATCAGTCCTTGACCGATAACCGATATTTTACCGTATTAACTGCTTAGGTGATAATTTCTTATATCATAGCCTTTATTCTACAAGGTTTGAAAAATCGTTATGCCTGGCTCGTATTTTAATTTTATTTAACCCAGTTCTTTAATCTATATATATTAATATTCCAAAGATTAAAATCCTACATGGCATTCAAAGGGGTTATTCTCCCCCTTGAGTGTGCCATGTGGCACCAAGTAATTAACAAAAAAAGTGATTGAAGATTGTTATTCGTAGACCTGTTTCCCCAAACTCTTATCCCTCTTACACAAAGCCAAAAAAACTCCAAACCCTCGCCACCATCAGTTCCACCACCGCCGTCACCACCCTCAAACCCTAAAAACTTACTCTCTCCTCACCCCCTCTCTCTCTCTTTCTCCTGCAACCACCGCCCCCACTTGCGATAACCACCAAACTCACCGATCTTTCCGCCTCTTTTCTTCCTCTTCTCCTTCATTTATGGGCTCCTTATCTCTCTTTGACGTTCCTCTTCACTACCCCTTTTTCCGTCTTGACGAATCCGTCGTCGATAACTACCACGGAGTCCCTGTTCCTGGCCCTTATTGATGGTATAGTTTTTGTTATTTTTATTGTCTTTTTTTTATTGTTTTAGGACACATCGATTAAAAATCGATTTTGAGAACTGGGGTTTGTTTATATTACATAATTTGATCATATTTTCAAGATTTATATGGTTATCCTATATTCTTGAAAGTTATTGAATCTAGATTTTCTTGAATGTTTGAGAACACATACATATTTTTTCGAAGAGTTGATTTTGAGCACTGGGTTTTACTTTAGAGTGTTTATATTGAAAAAATTTATCATTTTTTATGAAAGTTGTAGAATTTGATCGATTTGGGTTATGGATGTTGATTAGTGTTGATTGATGTTTTTTGATTTGTTTAGGTATGTGGATCAGCTTTCAAGGTGTCTTTATGTTAAATACAAGAATAGTGGCATTGATGTGCAGTGAGGTACATTGTTAAATGTTTTAAGTTATAGAAATGTTTTGTTTGATATTTATATAGTTTGCTTAACGGTTCGGTTTTGATGAATTTGTTTACTTATTGTATTTTGGTTGTGAGTCTTGACTTATGTTTTTAGTGCTTTTTCATGTTGAAGTACTAGGTGTTAGCATTGGATTTATAGATTGTTTTAGGTTAGGTATTGAATATTGATATTAGAGTTACGCGTTTTTTTAGCCTTTATGATAGGTGTTAATATTACAATTATATATTGTTTTAGGTTATGTATCAATATTACTATGTTAGAGTTGTATATTTTTTTAGCCTTTAGGATTGGTGTTAATATTAGAGTTACATTGGAGTTATACATTGTTTTAAGTTAGGTGTTAGCATTGGAGTTGTACATTATTTTAGGTTTATTAATATTATAATTACACATTGTTTTAGGTTAGATGTTAACATTAGAATTCTACATTGTTTAAGATTAAGTGTTAACAATGGAGTTATACACTATTTTAGGTTAGGTGTGAACATTGGATTTATACATTGTTAATTGTTTTAAGTTAGCTGCTACCCGAAGCTTTCCTGCATGTAAATGTGAAGCACATCAGTCTATTTCATATGTAAAGTTGACGTGTCATGTTAGATTTGTCAACCGGACGCTCCCTAGGTATAATCTAGTTATATATATCTAGAAAATAAGATTATGGTATTTCAACAAATTCTTATGAACAGTTGAGCCGCAATGGTTCGACCTGAAGTGGAAGGTCCGAACACAAACACTGATGAGTTACGAATAGAATACTATCAAAAGTCAGAGAAAAGATGGAAACCTCAAGAGCGTTATGAACTTGCCGAGCCTCATAAGCATAACTCGTATACTTTGAAGAAGTCAAGAGCTCAAGCACACCAACACATAATTGCGTAGCTGAATCAGCTGAATCAAAAACTGGTAAAGCCAAATATCCATGGAGATTGCAACGAATCGCAAACTCTTGTTGTGGAAAATGTTTAGGAGTGTAGTTATCTAAATCCGAAGTCCACTCTGGCAATCCTCGTCCAAATACTCTACTTGTGGGACTACAGTCTTCTTCTTCATGATCATTATCCACACTAAAAGATCTTCCCTCAGAATCCTTTCGATACGAACGAAGCCCTACATGATCACTTACACCCAAACCAAATGGTTGATGTGTAGTTGTAAGCAATCGGTCCTTCCCAGACTCACAAGCAGACCAAAATTGAACCAGAACAAGTCGCTCCCTGAAAGCTAAGAGCTTTAGTGCAGCTGTTATCTTGTCCTGCTTTTTGTGGCCAACTTTGTTAGCTCCCATCTCCAAATCTTTTATTGTTTGATGACCAGTGTCAACTTTCTCGGCTCGGAGCTCCAAATCTATGTAATTTACACGAATCACGGCGCGTAAACATGAACAAAAATATTATGAAAAAGAATCAAGAAAAACTATGCTTAAGTAACTTGTGTTACAATTTATTAAAAACTGCCAAAATCTCCTATATATCTAAAGTAGTTTCCAAAATCAACAAGAAAGCATACCAGTGATTGTTGGATCTTTATTTACAAAAACCTGAAGTGGGTTCAAGTATCTCGACTCACAGGACAACGCCATATCTGTCGTCCAGATCATACCAAATCCTGAACTGGTTATTAGAACTTGCAGAATTAACTTGATACAATTTCAAACTTGTGTGGATCTCTTTAAAAGATGCTCTTTCCAACATTGAACTAGAATTAACAAAATCTGGGACCCGCGCACGCCGTATTCGTTATCAAGTTGTCATCGAATTTATTCCCTGTCTACATAGAAATTTCCGAGTAATTTAGTTCATGGTGGGGTTCAATGGGTTGTCACTTGACAGGGACATTTGAGCTGGACAACAAATATTTCAATACCTACCCATTAGTATGTTTGAAATCATTAAGTAGAATATAATATGAATTCAATCATTTCTCTCTTTTTTTTTTTTTTTTTTTTTTTAACGGTATGAATTCAATCATATACTTGTCATATAAACCGGACTATTTTCCTGAACCCGTTCACATGAATGAAAGGTTCAGATTTTTGTAATGATTTGTTCAGTGGTCCACAGTCCACACCTACAACGTTATATAGGCTTCCTCATCATATAATTAGACTATCAGCATTGCGCCCGAACCTTGCCTGCCTTAGATGATGTGGAATTATCCAAATTTGCAGGCCCATTGAATATCATCCGAAATTTATGAAAGATCCGTCTGCAAGGGCCACAAGATTTAGGTTATTATGCCATGAATTGTATATTTTATATTTTATTCTTTGTCAACCACAATTTCATCTCATTACTTTCTTCAGTATTATGTTTTTATTTATTTATTTTTAATATTTTAAATTCTTAAATGGGTGGTGATATGGAAAATGTAAGGATGTTTGTATGGTTGGGGATGAAATTGTGGGTTTTTAAGGATTTGAAGGATTTGTAAGGATATGATGTGGCAGCTGACTATGCAGCTAAGGGCGCCTAAGGGCGGGCTTAGCATTGAAGATAGTCTTATATAAATGAACTCTATCTCTATATATAAATGGAACCCCAAGTTTCCTGAACCCTTCATATGAACTGAAAGGTTCAATTTTGTAAATGGAGTTGTTCAGCTATCCACGTCAACGTTATTATTTTTTACTATATACTTTATCATCTTCGAAGACTATATATATATTATTACTATATATATTAAAACAAAACATGTTAGGCAATAGTATTTTTTTTCTTTTTTTCATTTTGACCACTAAATAGTATACTTTTCTTTTCTCCATTTTGACCACTAAGTTTTTAGTTTTGTAGCCTATTTCGTCTTCTAGCGGTTTTTTTACTTTTTTTTTTTCATTTTGGCCACTACATAGTATACTTTTTTTTTTTCATTTTGACAACTAAGTATTTATTGCGGTTAAGTAGCACGGTTTTAAGCCTCCATCCTACAACACTGGTAGCACGGTTTCACGGCCATCGCCCGCAACCCGGGGCGTTGATAAAAATTCAAATTGTCTTACGTTTCGACGTAAACTTTCTTTTAAAATGAGTCGGTCGAATATAATACATTATTATTAGACGACATAAATTCGACTTGCGCCCCGCAACGCGGGGCCGGTAAAATCTAGTTATTATTATATACGATAATAGAATAAGAATAGTGATGGTCTCAATACCTTTAATCAATTGTTCAACGATCCACGATGTGTTTTTTATTCAGATAATTATATTAAAAAGCTCCATTTGAAAAGAACTTTTTTTTTTATTCACGGAGCCCATTGTTTAACATTTCAACCTGTACAAGCGAACGTGTAAAGAAATAGTTTTTGAGGGGTTTCTTGCAAGTTTTAATATTGTTGTGACTTGTAAAGATGGGTTTCCGATCATCCAAATTTCGAGGAGAAAGAGTCGTGAGAAAGTAGCTGAGGTAGGTGTATATGGGGTTTATCATAACTCATGATAGGAAGACACGAGTAACATCAATCATATAAAAATCAAAATCACAATCAAACTTTTAGACTAAATGGTGTGGGGCGTGGAATGGGATGTGAAGCCCCTTCACGCCACTAACACCGCCCTCTATGTAACGTGGAAGGGGTGTGGCCCTTGGGTGCTTGAAGATCTTCACCGTTGTGGGGCAAAATGTGAGAGTGAGGTGGATGGTTGTAGGTTGTTGGATTATGAATGGTTGCGGTTGGTTGTTTGATTAAAAAAAACAAAAAACGCTCCCTCCTCCAGTCCTCCCCTGCCACTACCTCGTGGTTTTTTGAGGTTGAAAAATTTCTTTACACGTTCGCTATATGGTGTGATTAGGGGGAGAATGAATATATATTATTATTATTATATACGATAATAGAATAAGAATAGTGATGGTCTCAATACCTTTAATCAATTGTTCAACGATCCACGATGTGTTTTTTATTCAGATAATTATATTAAAAAGCTCCATTTGAAAAGAACTTTTTTTTTTATTCACGGAGCCCATTGTTTAACATTTCAACCTGTACAAGCGAACGTGTAAAGAAATAGTTTTTGAGGGGTTTCTTGCAAGTTTTAATATTGTTGTGACTTGTAAAGATGGGTTTCCGATCATCCAAATTTCGAGGAGAAAGAGTCGTGAGAAAGTAGCTGAGGTAGGTGTATATGGGGTTTATCATAACTCATGATAGGAAGACACGAGTAACATCAATCATATAAAAATCAAAATCACAATCAAACTTTTAGACTAAATGGTGTGGGGCGTGGAATGGGATGTGAAGCCCCTTCACGCCACTAACACCGCCCTCTATGTAACGTGGAAGGGGTGTGGCCCTTGGGTGCTTGAAGATCTTCACCGTTGTGGGGCAAAATGTGAGAGTGAGGTGGATGGTTGTAGGTTGTTGGATTATGAATGGTTGCGGTTGGTTGTTTGATTAAAAAAAACAAAAAACGCTCCCTCCTCCAGTCCTCCCCTGCCACTACCTCGTGGTTTTTTGAGGTTGAAAAATTTCTTTACACGTTCGCTATATGGTGTGATTAGGGGGAGAATGAATATATATTATTATTATTATATACGATAATAGAATAAGAATAGTGATGGTCTCAATACCTTTAATCAATTGTTCAACGATCCACGATGTGTTTTTTATTCAGATAATTATATTAAAAAGCTCCATTTGAAAAGAACTTTTTTTTTTATTCACGGAGCCCATTGTTTAACATTTCAACCTGTACAAGCGAACGTGTAAAGAAATAGTTTTTGAGGGGTTTCTTGCAAGTTTTAATATTGTTGTGACTTGTAAAGATGGGTTTCCGATCATCCAAATTTCGAGGAGAAAGAGTCGTGAGAAAGTAGCTGAGGTAGGTGTATATGGGGTTTATCATAACTCATGATAGGAAGACACGAGTAACATCAATCATATAAAAATCAAAATCACAATCAAACTTTTAGACTAAATGGTGTGGGGCGTGGAATGGGATGTGAAGCCCCTTCACGCCACTAACACCGCCCTCTATGTAACGTGGAAGGGGTGTGGCCCTTGGGTGCTTGAAGATCTTCACCGTTGTGGGGCAAAATGTGAGAGTGAGGTGGATGGTTGTAGGTTGTTGGATTATGAATGGTTGCGGTTGGTTGTTTGATTAAAAAAAACAAAAAACGCTCCCTCCTCCAGTCCTCCCCTGCCACTACCTCGTGGTTTTTTGAGGTTGAAAAATTTCTTTACACGTTCGCTATATGGTGTGATTAGGGGGAGAATGAATATATATTATTATTATTATATACGATAATAGAATAAGAATAGTGATGGTCTCAATACCTTTAATCAATTGTTCAACGATCCACGATGTGTTTTTTATTCAGATAATTATATTAAAAAGCTCCATTTGAAAAGAACTTTTTTTTTTATTCACGGAGCCCATTGTTTAACATTTCAACCTGTACAAGCGAACGTGTAAAGAAATAGTTTTTGAGGGGTTTCTTGCAAGTTTTAATATTGTTGTGACTTGTAAAGATGGGTTTCCGATCATCCAAATTTCGAGGAGAAAGAGTCGTGAGAAAGTAGCTGAGGTAGGTGTATATGGGGTTTATCATAACTCATGATAGGAAGACACGAGTAACATCAATCATATAAAAATCAAAATCACAATCAAACTTTTAGACTAAATGGTGTGGGGCGTGGAATGGGATGTGAAGCCCCTTCACGCCACTAACACCGCCCTCTATGTAACGTGGAAGGGGTGTGGCCCTTGGGTGCTTGAAGATCTTCACCGTTGTGGGGCAAAATGTGAGAGTGAGGTGGATGGTTGTAGGTTGTTGGATTATGAATGGTTGCGGTTGGTTGTTTGATTAAAAAAAACAAAAAACGCTCCCTCCTCCAGTCCTCCCCTGCCACTACCTCGTGGTTTTTTGAGGTTTGGAGGAGAAATTCCCCTCTGTTTACGTAACTACCACATATCATACCACGCCCCATTCTCCCCCTAATCACACCATATAGCCTTAAATCATTAAATGCTATTTTAATGCTAGAAACAAATTGTCCATTTCAATGACCACGCGTGTTACGGTTTAATAAACATTTTAGAAAATTTACAAGTATTATTACTAGATATTGTTAGCAATCATACCATACTTATCATTTCAATTAACATTATTGTATAGTCAAACCTATTAATTCTCCTCATAACTAGGATTTATTGTTACCATAGTTATCCCTTCATTGTAATTATTTATATGGTTGTAAATCAATGTAAATGATCAAGGAATTCAAAAGATTTCATGGTATCAGAGCTTGCTCGATACTCATCATCTTCCGCAGCCTGCATTTTTTTTTTCCACAAATCATCTTCCTCCTTGCCACTAGTCCTCGGTCATGGCAAGAGACGACTCACCTAATCCAAAACCCACATTACAACCCCACGGCCCATCAACAGTCCAGTCAACCCACGGCCCAATCCAATGCAGCCACAAATCAGTCTGCTGAAGCCCATCTCACAGACTTGGACGCATTAGACCCATCTCAGATTGCTCAGGCGTTTCAAGCTCTCTCTGTTGATCCTGACGATGAAAATTGGGACATGGACACCGGGGCAACCTCACACGTTACACTCGATCAAGGTACTCTCTCTAATCTCTCACCATTTTTTCACATAAAGTCCGTATTAGTTGGTAATGGCAATCGTCTCCAGGTTCTTGGATCCGGTAGCACGACCCTAAAAACACCCAACAAAACCTTTCAACTTAATAATGTCCTCTACAACCCTCACTTTATTCGTAACCTTATTTCCGTTCGACAGTTTATTATTGATAATTGGGTTTCTGTCGAGTTTGACCCATTTGGTTTTTCTGTGAAGGATTACAGGGATGGCACGCCACTGAGCCGTCACAATAGCTCCAGTGGACTTTATTCCTTCAATAAGAGCACACTGGCTCAAGCATTAGTTTCCGTTTTGTCTTCCCACTCATGGCATGATCGGCTCGGGCACCCGGGTCGCCACGTTATGGATTATTTTAGTTCTAATAATATTTTGCCATGTAATAAACTTGAACCTAATTTTGTTTGTCATGATGGCCAGTTGGGCAAAAATAAACGCCTTCCGTTTGTTGATTCTATCACCACAACCTCCATGCCCTTTTCCATTGTACATTGTGACTTATGGACCTCCCCCGTTGTTAGCACCGCTGGTTATAAATATTATATGGTGCTAATTGACGACTTCACCCAATATTCTTGGGTTTACCCTTTAAAATTCAAATCCGAAGTTTTCACCAAATTTTCAAATTTTCACAGCTTTGTTAAAACCCAATTCAAACTCAATATACAACAATTTCAATGTGACATGGGTGGGGAATTTAATAACAATAGCTTTATTGATTTTTTTAACAAACACGGGATTCAATTCCGCTTCTCTTGCCCTCACACTTCTCAACAAAATGGTAAGTCAGAGCGCATGATTTGTCGCTTAAACGACATCATGCTTTCTCTCCTCCTTCACGCCTCCCTTCCTTCCCGTTTTTGGGTTGAAGCCATTCACACGGCGTGTTACCTTCACAACATAATCCCCACCAAGACCTTACATAACCTTACCCCATGCTCCGCTCTTTACCAACGCCACCCATCCTATGACCATCTTAGGGTCTTCGGGTGCGCGTGTTACCCTAATGAGTCCTCGACTCGACCTCATAAACTCCACCCAAAATCCTCTCTATGCCTTTTTTTGGGATACCCTGCAAATTATCGGGGTTACAGGTGCCTTGAACTTTCTACCGGCAAAACCATATTTTCCCGACATGTGACATTTGCCGAGAGCATTTTTCCCATGGCCTCTTCCAAAGACCCCAAACCCACACCCACGTTCTGTGACGATTTACCCCATTCCAACTTCACCTTTTCACATCCACCGCCTACCAATGGTCCGGCCCCACTTCCAAGCCCTCATCCTCAAGCGGCCCACACTTCTCCTCCTACCCCAGGCCCATCACCGCGGCCCTATCCTCTTGACCCACCCCAGCCTATTATGCCATCCCACCTCGGACCTACTCCCGGTTTCCCTCCTCGGCCCACACCACCTTCTCCTACCCACCTACAACAGCCCAACCCACCACAGCCGAATCCACAACCGCCCATCCCGAACCCGAACCCTCCAACTTAACCTACACCGGCTCCTCCATCCCATCCCATGGTCACTCGCTCTCGTGCCGGCATTTCCAAACCAAAAATACCCTTCAACCTGTCCACTTTATCCAACACCGTTTCACCCCTTCCCAAATCTCACCTCACCGCCCTACAGGATCCAAACTAGAACGCCGCCATGGCCGCAGAATACAAAGCTTTATTGGAGAATAATACGTGGGAATTAGTACCGAGACCTTCATTTGCCCCTATTATTCGATGCATGTGGCTGTTTAAACATAAGTATAAAGCATCCGGGGAATTAGAACGGTACAAGGCTAGATTAGTTGTGAATGGCAAAAGTCAAACCGTCGGTGTGGATTGTGATGAGACATTTAGCCCTGTTGTCAAACCGACAACAATTCGGACCGTCTTAAGCTTGGCAGTCTCCCGTTCTTGGCCCGTCCATCAATTGGACGTCAAGAATGCCTTTCTTCATGGCAACCTAAAGGAAACCGTTTATATGCACCAGCCTCCGGGCTTTGTTGATTCTAACAAACCTGGCTTTGTTTGCAGGTTAAATAAGTCTCTTTATGGCTTAAAGCAAGCACCCCATGCCTGGTATCATCGTTTCTCTTCTTTTATTTTGCAGTGTGGCTTCAAGAGCAGCGTTTGTGACACCTCCCTCTTTGTTTATCGACACGGCACACAAACGGCGTATCTCCTACTTTATGTTGACGACATTGTCCTAATTGCATCGGATTCTGCCTTACTCACTCGCATCATTGCTATGCTCAAAGGAGAATTCACCATGACTGACCTAGGTCGTTTGCACCATTTTTTGGGACTCAAGGTTGAACAAAAGAATGGAGGCCTTTTCTTATCTCAAACATCATATGCCACTGATATATTGACGCGTGCAAACATGTCGAACTGCAAGCCTTGTTCCACGCCAGTTGAAGTCGGCTCAAAACTGGGCTCCGAATCTGGTGCTCCAGTAGTCGATGGTACTCTCTATCGCAGTCTTGCCGGGGCACTTCAGTATCTCACTATTACCCGCCCGGACATCACGTATGCGGTTCAGCAAGTATGCTTATTTATGCACGATCCTCGTGAACCACATCTTCAATTCCTCAAACGCATTTTACGTTATGTCCGGGGCACCTTGGATTTCGGGCTACATATATCTCCATCCCGTTCCTCATCACTCACTGTTTACTCGGATGCTGATTGGGGTGGATGTCCGGACTCTCGTCGATCTACATCGGGATACTGCATTTATTTGGGTGACAATCTTATTTCCTGGAGCTCTAAAAGACAACCCACTTTGGCTCGTTCTAGCGCCGAAGCCGAGTACCGAGGTGTTGCTAATGTCGTCGCTGAAGCTAGCTGGATTCGTAACCTCCTGCTTGAACTGGGCATCAATCTTAAACAAGCCACTGTTGTGTACTGCGACAACGTTTCATCCGTCTACCTTGCACATAATCCGGTTCAACATCAGCGTACCAAGCATGTTGAAATGGACATTCACTTTGTTCGTGAAAAAGTTCGCATTGGCGATGTCCGAGTCTTACACGTTCCCGCAGATTTTCAGTACGCTGACATCTTCACCAAAGGCCTCTCAAAGCAGCTTTTTACTCGTTTTCGATCCAGTTTGTGCCTCCGACAGGCTACGGCTCAAACTGCGGGGGACTGTTAGCAATCATACCATACTTAGCATTCCAATTAACATTATTGTATAATCAAACCTATTAATTCTCCTCATAACTAGGATTTATTGTTACCATAGTTATCCCTTCATTGTAATTATTTATATTTTTTTTTGAAAGGCGAATTTCTTGTTCTTTGTAATTATTTATATGGTTGTAAATCAATGTAAATGATCAAGGAATTCAAAAGATTTCAGATATAATTGACCTTTCAATATATAAATGTAAGTGAAATTTGTCATTGCCACATGATAAAAATTTAAAAGTAAGTCGTGTAACTTACTCAAGATTTTCATATAAAATCGAATTAATATATTTTGATTATATTTTGCGTCTCTTCAAAGATAACTCGTTTGTCCCTAAGGATACAACAACCAAAACATGTACTATCTAAAATGGTTCATGTGCCTGTTGTTGCACAGGTTAAAAGAGTTTAGAACTTTTCAGGAAAAAAAAGGTCGAACATAATTTAGAATGTTCCTCTTTATATTCTTTGAAGAAGGATTTATTGTGTATGTGATTTTTCAATGTATTAAAGATGGACTCTCAAGTCCATTCTATAGTCACACGTAACTTTAAACCCACATGCATATTAATCTTGTAATAAACAAGCAATAATCTCATTAGAAAGACAAAATTACAGAAATCAACTTTTATGTTTGGCTAAAATTGCAGGTTCCAATCTTTATGTTTCTGTTGAAGTTGGGGAGTTGGTGGTAGATTAATAGGGTGATTCGGAAGCAGAGAGGCTTCCGATGGATATTAATGTGTGTGTTAATGCTCACAACAACCGGGTATTTATAGGCTCACCCAAGGCTGCACATTAATGGCGGGTAATGATTCGGGCGGCGTGAACAGTGACGGACGTCACTGTAGCACCTGACAACGTATGGTGTATATTATTATTTTATTGAATCGGTCATAGGTAGGTTACTGTTACGGCCAAAGACCAATGAATAAAGGCCGTCTTTGGTTTGTCCGACGGTCAGCTATCTTTGTGTCTTTTGTCCAATGTACATTCCGTTCGGTCAATCAATCATCCTAACATGTCTAGTCGGATCGTCTGTATCTAGTTTGGTTCAGTCAATCAATCGTCCTAACAGGCTAATCGGGTCGTCCGTGTGTCCTTTTATTTCCTTATCGGATCGATTGGTTAGCTTTAATCTTTTTCGTTTGCCTTAGTTTATTTAATCCTTAATTTTATTTAAGTGTTGTCCCTTAATCTCGATTATACATCCTATGTCATCAGTTTCATTTGCACTCAAATCAACATCTACCTATTTATTTTACTACAGGTTCCAACCTTTATGACTAACTCCGTTAATTTTCTTGGTTAAATCCCCTCACGTGCATATCAAGTGAAGGTATATTGGTACTTTCACCTCCTCCTTTTAATGGTGGTGGATGGTGGGTGTCAAAGTGAAGAAGAAGAGTTTGTATTTTTTTTTTCTTTTAACAAAGGCAGAGGATGTGAAAAGACCAAACTACCCTCACATGACTTACATGTGAGGGAACTTAACCAATAAAATTAACGGAGTTAGTCACAAAGGTTGGAACCTGTAGTAAAATCAATAGGTAAAGGTTGATTTGGATGCAAATGGAACATAAAGGTTGGAACATGCAATTTTGACCAAACATAAAGGTTGATTTCTTTTTGTCCATTAGAAATGGATTTAATTGGATAAATAAAACTATCATGTAAGTTCATGACATTCTTGTAACTGATGGATGCACCACATTCCGCTATTCGGCAGGATGGGATGCGCCAGTCCAGCTCATAGTGGTGCACCAAGTCACACGCCTAGCCGCATTGCCGCATCAGACCTAAACCCTCAGACTTCGATGTGCCACGCATGCCACGGAAAAATGCATCACCGCTCTAGACACTCATCGTCTTATTTATCCACACCGTAGTGCCGAGAACTTGTGTTAAAAAGCACAAGTCAGAGGACAAGATAGTGGCGTGACCGTGCACTTACAGAGTCAATCTATAAATAGTGAGCACCCCACCACACTTGAGGTGTCTCCCCCAATACCTTTTGCGGAATTCTTGAGGAAGAACCCTACTTATTCTAGTCCTTCTTCTACTCCTTTTTACAACCGCTTTGAAGAGAAAAGGTTGTCTTAATCTCTTAGGATCAAGAAGCATTTTTGTAAACTTTCACTTGGCTTTGGTTGATCACACCATGATTGTATTACCAAGTGGTTATTGCTTTCTTATGCATATGGTCACTTGTGACTCGTCTTCTTGTATCACTTTGGTGAATTGTTAAAAGTGGTAATACAAATGTTTTTGTACCAAAACAATTTATCAAACAGTTTCCAATTTAACATAAATGGGTCATGGATAAAGGTTTGATTATTTTTTATATTTTGATTAGTTTTTATAAATTTTTATTTGAATATTTTGTATAAGTATTTTTTGTAGGTCTTTGGTCCAGTCCAAGTCTTATTTGTGAGGTCCAGTCAAGACTTGTTCGTGTGAGGTCCGGTCCACAAGAGAGTTGATGGCTAAAGACATATTATTAGCCCATGAGAGAAGTATGTGGCCTATTGCCCAGATGTTGATATTATAAGTTGTTGATGATGTGGCAATCTGTGCCAAGAAACACAAATAAGTCTCAGCCTTTGGATCTGTTCAATATCAGCCGTTGATGATCATCAAAGAAACACAATATCTCAGCTATAAATAGTTCGTGAATCAAGATCTTGGTGTATTAATGGTTGATCAAGTGGAAGGATAGAACCCAAGGTCGTAAGGTTGGGTATCTTCTTCAACCAAGATTGTAGCCGGAGATCTCTGCATTGGTTCTTGATTAACAACCCTAAGTGAAGGTTGTTGATCTTGGATCTAAGCAAAGGAATGTGTATCTTCTTCTATTCATTGATCTGTAACCCTAAGTGAAGGTTACAGGTCTTGAATTAGATTGGAAGTTGTGCAACCGGTTAGATCGTTCCATCCATTTTTATATTGTTGTTTTTTACAATTTTTAGGAGCACTGCCCGGGTTAGGGTGGACCGGTATTGGCTTATTACGTGTTTTTGATTGAATTACGTGTTTATCTGGTTGTTATTTCTGGTTCTTGTCTATCTTGTGTTTGTTGGTTAAGTAAGTTGATATTAGGGTTTTTAGAAATAGAACCAGACTCCCGTATAAAGACCTGTCCTGGCACCTTGAGTGACGAACCAGGAATCTGGATCACTGACACGGCTTCGTCTATCTAAGATTGTGGTTCTTGTTTAATCTGTTATTGCTTTAAGTTGCTTGTGATTGTTTGTGTGATTGAATCATGTCTGATAAAGAAACAGGAGGTGGTGGTGGTCTTGTGGTTACAAACAGGAGGTTATGTTTAGAAATTGTTTATTTACTTCCTGGGTTTTTGAAAAAAAAAAGTTACTAAGTTCTTTCTAAAAGTCATAAACACTCTTTTATAACTTTTAGAAAGGACTTATTAACCTTTTTTTTTCATAAAAAGACAAGCTTTTATGACTTTTAGAAAGGACTTATTAACCTTTTTTTTTAAAAAGCCAGGAAGTAAATAAACAATTTCCAAACATTGCCCCACCGTTCTCATACACCACAAAATAACCGTCTACATCACTTTCCCTTTTACCCCACCGAATACCCACCTTTCGAAGATGGTTCATTGGACCGAAGAAGAAGAAGTTGCTCTTTGTACGACGTGGTGCCAAGTGCACAACAAACCACGACGTCGGGATTTGATTTGGCCCGATGTCCTACGAGAGTTTAAACTCTTGGTCGGTGGTTCATACGGAACCACCGACTCACTAAACCGGAAGTGGACGAACCTCCAAAACAAATGTAGACATTTCGAGGCGGTCTACCAAACAATTTTGCAACAATCCCCCCCCCCCCCCGCCCCCAATACCACCGATTACGAGGTGGTCGATCTCATACACCGTTCTCATACACCACAAAATAACTGTCTACATCACTTTCCCTTTTACCCCACCAAATACCCACCTTTCGAAGATGGTTCATTGGACTGAAGAAGAAGAAGTTGCTATTTGTACGACGTGGTGCTAAGTGCACAACAAACCACGACGTCGGGATTTGATTTGGCCCGATGTCCTACGAGAGTTTAAACTCTTGGTCGGTGGTTCATACCGAACCACCGACTCACTAAACCGGAAGTGGAAGAACCTCCAAAAACAAATGTAGACATTTCGAGGCGGTCTACCAAACAATTTTGCAACAATCCCCCCCCCCCCCCCAACACCCTAATACCCCCGATTACGAGGTGGCCGATCTAACCAAGATCAAGTACGAAACTCGGGGACACGACGAGTTTCCCCTGTTATCGGCTTGGCAAATGATCCACCGACCGTCGACACCACCATCACTTCGTGCAAAATGGGTAAGGTGATCCACATGTCGGTCCATACCAAGCTTTCGGTGGCTGCCCTGGTTTTGTGGGATTGTGTTAGTGTTAATGAAGTTTACCTTTAAAAAAACAAAATTGAAAATTGGCATAAATTTTTCAGCAAAACTAGGGTCTAGGGTTTGTGCCAGTTTCTCCAGGTTTCATCGACTCGTTGGAATCAGTCCAAGATGGCGGCAATTTTTTGTTTATCAGATCAACCGTCTCTGAAGCTACTGCAGTACGCAAACTTCGAGAAGACGCTGTTTACGGCAAAGCTCAACCATTGATTAACACCAACTAAGCCAATTAGGAGATTGAGGTGCGTTTCACGAAAATCGCCGGTTTTGTTATCCAGGTCTCTTTTTCTTCCGATCTTTTGTTATTCCTGCAATTTGGGTTTATTCTCTTATGAAATTTTGTATCTTTCTTCAATTTAGAACTCTAGGGTTTCGCTTTTATGGATGTTTGATAATCATATGTTTATTTATTGCAATTCTGGTATGATGGATTAGGATTTTTCACCTTACACATCTTTTGAGTTCTTTAAATTAAAAGAAACCTAATCAAAAGCTAGGGTTTTAGACCATGTTTAGGGACTAGAGATTATCTTAACTTCAGGTACCAATTATAAACACATTTACAAAATTGAGCATGTATAGAGAATCCTTAACTTCATCTGTGTTTTTTTTTTTCATTAATCATTTGGGGATTATTGTTAGTTAGATCTTCTGTGCATCAGCTCAGAGGAACGTATTAATTATGGAATCACAACATGAATGACAGTTTCATAATCATTTGGGAATTATTGTTGCTTAGATCATCTATACGCATAGGCCTTGCCCTCGCCTGGAGCCTAGGTGGCAGGCACTAAATAACGAGGGCTTTTTAAGCGAGGGTGAAATAGTATTAAAATACCATTTTATGGTGTTTAGACATGTTTTAGGTTGATTCTAAGCTTGTTAGAAGCTCATGCAATATGTTTTAGACCTGCTCATACAATTGTTTGCCCTGATGTTAACATTTATATCCCGCTAAACCGCATAGAGAAGTTCATGGTAGGCACCCTACTGCTATTTGTAAGAGGTGAAATATAAATCTTTGAAGAATGTAACTCTCATTGTAGTCTTTTAGTAGCGTGTTTGGCAACGTAAGATACGGTTCTAGATAGGAAGGTAAGTTTCAGAATTGTACTAAACTTTCATACATTTCTGACAGAATTTAAAACTCAAAACGTGCTTTATAGACCTGTTTCACAACCTTTAGGATCTTGAGAAATTGGTAAACTCTGTTGACTAATACTGAGTTCAATTTACCTGATTAGGGATATAATCATATGTTAGGTTTTTGAACAAAATAAATTTGCTAAAACAATTAAAAGCCGGGTAGTTATAAAATATAACATGAGCATATTGACTCAAATTGAGGATACTAAACTGAGGGCTAATATGCAGCTGAAACACTTTCAGCTTTTGCTGACAAGTGCAAGAGTATTCTGATTAAATGCTTTCACAATCTACTCTTTGTATTAAACTAGTCGTTTCCTTTTTGTATTGCAGATCTCTTGTATTGGAAACTACTTTAATTTTAACTCGTATGAGCCTGTGCCTTTCGAAAAGCATCTAAGACCTAGATAAGTGGATTTAGATTTTAGAATAAAACTTCGTATCTAGTTAGGTGCTTTCAGTTTATCATAATGACGTTAATGGATTGTGTACATGCATCCATACATACGCAGACACCCACCACAAACTATTTTCATCCGTTTTTTAAATCTGATGTTGGAAACCATAGTTGTTGATATCGAATAGCGGAAAATAGCGACGGGCTATTGATATGATACGTAGCAATAGCGATAAAATAACGCTCGCTATTTCGTAAATAGCGACCAAGTAGTAGAAATTTTAAAATATATTTCACATTCAAAGTACTTATATATTGTAGCAATTATAGTCAACAAAAAAACATTCCCACACCACCAAAATAACTCTAATATGCTATCACAAATTATCTAACTCTTCATAGAACAACTCACCGTCTTCATCATCATTTTCTTCAGTATCCACATCATAGGTATCATCATCTTCATCTATTAAACGTCTTCCTCGAGGCCTTGAGCTCGATGTTGAGGTGTTGGCACCGCTTTTACTAGTACTAGCATTTCTTCTTGCATAATAAGCCGGCTCACCCGCCCCAATAGCCATGCCCATCACAAATTGACCATATGTCAAATCTCCACCCTCATGGACCGGGGTATTTGCTTCACCCTCTAGCTCCTTTAAAGCTCCCCTCAACCACTCATTTGGATCTTGTAAATTTACATCTAGGATAATCGGGTCAATAGTATCACGCATATCGTACTTTTTTCTTAGAGCCCAATTATACTTGGTGTATACAAGATCATTTAGCTTTTGTTGCTCAAGTCGGGTTTTTTTTTTCTTTTTATTTATTGGAATGAAGCATTGAAGCTAAATAAATAAAATTTAATAAATTAATGACTTATTTATATAAAACATTAAAACATTAAATAAGATCTCCTTACATGTTCAAATACACTCCAATTGCGTTCACACCCTGACGAGCTACACGTTAAACTAAGCACCTTGGTCACTAACTTTTTTTTTAGTGACGGTGCCGATGCTTCGTATTGCACCCACTGCTCTGCTAATTTAATAACAAAATAAACATAAAGTAAGTTAAACTTTGTGAAAAAAAAATATTTAATATTATAACATATAAAGTATAACAGGCGCAAGTTTGTTTCTCATTTTTTCTGCCATAAAAGATCCAAAAAGTCCTTCAGCATGCCGATATGACGGGAACTCGGTGTGAATCTTCACATGCTCTTCTTCGGTCAATGTCAACTTTTTAATGCATGAATTTAATTATGTAAACCACTTACCAATTCAGCATCATCATCCGCCTTTGGGTTTTTGTAGTACAAAGCCGGTTTCAAGTAATTTCTCGCAGCAAAGGTTGATGTAGCTGACAAACCCACCTCCTATGAATTATTTCAAAAACGTCTTTATACTTTTGTACTCTTTGTTTGAAAGAGGCAGGAATCAACTCCTTTGCCCTATCAATAGCCTCGTAAATATAACCCATGGAATCTCTCTCCATCAACTAAATGTCCTAGCAATAGATAACCAAATTTTACAACAATATTTACATTGTTCCAAAACTCCGGAATCAATATAATATTAGCTATTTGCTTACTCGTCGGCTCAATTGAGAATTTGCTTGTGTCCCACTCTTCCGAAGTGAACATATTTTTCAACTTGTTCTTGTTTGCTTTGAAACAATTGAGGGTGATGAAAGCGGTGGCAAATCTAGTCTTCGCTGGCCTAACCATGTCTTTTTGCCCGGTGAACTCTCTCATCATATTTAGTAGCAATGTGCGGTTGTATATGTAAGTATTCACCGCAATTGCCCTTTCGAGGGCTTTTTTTAAAAGCGGCAATTTAAAGATGTCTTCAAACATCAAGTCAATGCAATGGGCCACGCAAGGAGTCCGATATATGTGGGGATATTTCTGTTCCACAAGTTTACCCGCGGCTACATTATTGCTTGCATTATCTGTGACAATTTAAATTACATATTGGCCCAACCTTTTGGTGAATTGGTCAAACATCTTCTCACCTATGAGAGTGTTAAGTTTTCATCTTTAGTTAATACTATTAACAATTAACAAAACGAAAAATGGTTAGATGGTTACTTGTGTGAGAATAGCTAGAGGCGTCGATCGACTTAATGAACATACTTCCACGAGGAATGTTTACTAGGAAGTTAATTAAGGCCCTTCCTTTCCGATCCCTCCATCCATCGGCCATCAAGGATGTTCATTGAGGACGAGCCTTAATTAACTTCATAGTAAACACTCCTCGTGGAAGTATGTTCATTGAGTAGGTCAACGCCTCTAGCTATTCTCACACAGGTAACCAACTAACCATTTTTGTTTTGTTAATTGTTAATGGCAGTGTTGTAAAAGGTGAACTAGGTGGATGCCTAGGCACTAGTTGGAGCATAAAATCGAAATAAGGACCTAGGCTGAGTCCTAGGCGTTTTTGGGATTAGGGGGTGTTTTTTTAAATAGATTGATAACGTAGAGATGAAATACCTTAGAAGAGATGAAGTAAAAACCATGAAAGAGCAATTAAAAGTGCAAATGAAAGTGATGGGGAGATGAAATGTTGTTCAAAAAAGAAGGTGATGAAAATGACGGCTAAAGTCCTTTTTAGGGGTTTACAAATTACATGTTTACCCCCTTATGTTATATTCTTTAGTAAAATTTAACCCTAAACCATTTTTAATTTGGTTGTTTCTTTTTCTTTTAATTTTTATTGAGTTTTATTTGTTATACATGTAGCTTGACTGCTTGTACATTAAGTATATTTTGTGCTTCTAAGTATTATTTTCATATAAAAAAATTTTGTGTGTATATATATATATAGGGATATTGGATTTTATTAATCCGAACTTTGACAAATTGGCCAATATTAATCCCAACTTTAAAAATTGCCTATGCCGGTCCCAACTTGTAAAATATTTTCCTTCACTGGTCCTTCACAAATGTTGGTCTTGATCGTCTGTTTTTCAACAGAATGAGCTTCATTTTTTTGCTGGTCAACTGATCAAGATCACCATTAGTAAAGGACCAGTGAAGGAAAATATTTTACAAGTTAGGACCGACACATGCAATTTTTAAAGTTGGGATTAATATTGGCCAATTTGTCAAAGTTCGGATTAATAAAATCCAATATCCCATATATATATATATATATATATATATATATAGATATATATATATATATATATATATATATATATATATATAATACGTATAAAGTTCCAAAACGTTTAATTCCGTCTAGTCCTTAGGCTAGACCCCACCGCCTGCCTAGCGCCTTCTACAACCTTGTAATACTCACTAAAGATGAAAAACTTAACACTTTCATAGGTGAGAAGATGTTGACTTGTTTGACTGGTTCATCTAGAAGGTTGGGCCACAAGATGTAATTCAAATTGTAACAGATAGTGCAAGCAAAAATGTAGCCGTGGGTAAACTTGTGGAACAGAAATATCCACACATATATTGGACTCCTTGCGCGGCCTATTGGCTTGATGTTTGTAGCCATCTTTAAATTGCCCCATTAAAAAAGCTCTCGAAAGGGCAATTGCGGTGAATACTTACATATACAACTGCACACTGCCACTAAACATGTTGAGAGAGTTCATCGGGCAAAAAGACATGGTTAGGCTTGCGAAGACTAGATTTGCCACCGCTTTCATCACCCTCAATTGTTTCCAAGCAAACAAGAACAAGTTGAAAAAGATGTTCACTTCCGAAGAGTGGAACACAAGCAAATTCTCAAATGAGCCGAGGGGTAAGCAAATAGCAAACATTATATTGCTTCCGAAGTTTTGGAACAATGTATATATTGCTGTGAAAGTTGGTTATCCATTGCTAGGAGTGTTGCGTTTAGTTGATGGAGAGAGAAAGCCTCCTATGAGTTATATTTATGAGGCTATGGATAGGGCGAAAGAGTTGATTGCTGCCTCTTTCAAAAGTACCATATGAATAGGGCAAAGAGTACAAAAGTATAAAGACGTTTTTGAAAGGATGTGGGATTGTCAGCTGCATCAACCTTTGCATGCTGCGGGAAATTACTTGAATCCGGCTTTGTACTACAAAAACCCAAAGGCGGATGATGATGCTAAGTTGGTAAGTGGTTTACATTCATGCATTAAAAGGTTGACATTGACCGAAGAAGAGCATGTGAAGATTCACACTGAGCTCCCATCATATCGGCGTGCTCTTGGTTTTAAAATGCGTGATGCGCTCCGATGCGTTTTGGTCCAAAAACCCGATGCGCAATGCGTGATGCGCGCGCATCATGTATTTAATGCGGTTATTAAAAATACTAAAAAAACAATTATACATAATAATTCTTGTATTTTTATTACTCAAACACAAAAACATACTTATAAATCATATTTAAAACATAAAACATATTAAAAGAATACAAAAAAAAAAAAAAACTTAATGCTTAACCAATTAAGCTCTATAAGTCTATAATAATCAAAGAAAACAAATAAAGAAACCTAAAAATGAAAAATAAAAGAAATAAAAACCAGTTAAAAGGTAAGATTAAGTAAAAAACTCTGAATAAAGTTTTGTATCTGCAAAGTTCTCTCTCTACGACACATAGAACAATAAAAAAATACTAATCAGAAAAGGTGTACCTTTACTCCAAACATAACTAAAAAAACTCTAAGTTTCAAGGCAACTTTTTAGATAACATATATTTTTTACACTTAACAGTTGTATAAAATTAAAAAGCTTCATGTTTCAAGGCAACTTTTTAGTTAATATATCTTTTTTATGCTTTACAGCTGCATGAAAATAAAAAAATCCCTTCATTTTTCGTGTTGCACGCATCAGAACGCATATTGCGCATCACCGCATCATGCACGCATCACCGCATCACCGCATCACCAACGTATTACGTAATCTGCTCGCATCGCTCCACCTGATGCGCAATATTCATCGCAACGGTCGCATCACGCATCATGCGCGCATTTTAAAACCAAGGGCGTGCTAAAGGGCTTTTTGGATCTTTTATGGCAGAAAAAAATTTGCACCTGGTATACTTTATATATTATAATATTAAATATAATTTTTTCCAGAAAGTTTAGCTTACTTTTTGTTTATTTTGCTATTAAATTAGGGGAGTGATGGATGCAATACGGGTCACTAAAAAAGTTTGCGATCAAGGTGCTTAGTTTAACGTGTAGCTCGTCAGGGTGTGAACGCAATTGGAGAGTATTTGAATATCTAAGGAGATCTTATTTAATGTTTTATATAAATAGGTCATTAACTTATCAAATTTTATTTATGTAGCTTCCTTCAAAAAAACAAAGAAACCGACTTGAGCCACAAAAACTAAATGATCTTGTATGCATCAATTATAATCGGGCTCTAAGAACAGGGGCGGATTTACCTATGTACAAGCGGGTTCCCGGGAACCCAGTCGGTTTGAAAATTTTAGTAGTAATCTATACAAAAAAATTAGAAGGAACCCATAAATAAATTTTGAAGGAACCCATAAACCAAAATGTGAAGTGTTCAGGTGGCTGGGAGCGTGTTTCTTAACTCCCTGATTCCTGGTTCGAGTCCCTTAGTTTGCATCCATTTTTTCTTTTTTTTTTCTCTTCATTTTATTTTGTTTATTTTTTTAATATATAAAACCCACATTAGGGTTTCGTGAAAAACAAACACACCCAAACGTTAAACACTGAAAGACGCCTCTTCTTTCCTCAGTCCTCCTCTATCATCATACCGTTTAAAAAAATATTGATTTATGCGTCAATGATTTCACCCCTCTTTCTTTGTTAGGGAATGCTTAGGCAAACCCGTAAATACTATTCTTGTAGTTGACTTCTAATTGATTTTCTTGATATTATTTAGGGAAAATGACCAAAATAGCCCGTTGACCGTGTATTTTGCACAAATAGCCCTCTCCACCCTCTTTGGAGAGACGGGACACGGCTCCCAACGAGCCTGAACCCTCTTCCGAGAGGCTTCCCATTTCAGCCAACAGAGGACCGCCACGTGTCGTTGTTGATCCCGAGACAGACCTTTCTCTCTTCTGAACCCCCTTTCTCTCTCCTGAACCCTCTTTCTCTCTCTCCTAAACACACATCAGCCTCTTTCTTTAAAACTATACCGGGAATCGAAGGGCAAGTTCAACGGGTTGTGTTATCCGATATACAAATCAGGAACATAAGAATGGTTTGGGGTTATAGCAGGCGCACGACAGTCACCCTAAACCGGTGACTGTCCGATTATTATAATAAACGAAGAGAGAGCTTAACCGGGGAGAAGTAACTTACCGGAAAAGATAAGGTGGCGGCGGCCTGAGATGGTCACCGGTGACAGTCACCATACTCAGTGACTGTCTGATTCGCTTTAACCAGAACGGAAAGCCGACCAGGGTGGTTCGCCGGAAACAGAAGGGCGGCGGCGCCGGTTCCGGTCACCGGTCCGGTGACCCTGCTGGTGTACTGATTCTTGTTTCTTCGTCTTCTCCGGTGAGTTCTCCGTCTTCTCCGACGAAGTTTACTGTTTTTTTCTTGTTCTTCGTCTTCACCGGAGACGTCTTCCGAGACGTCACCAGAGACGTCTTCCGAGACGTCACCGGAGACGTCTTCCGAGACGTCACCGGAGGCGTCTCTGAGACGTCACCGGAGGCGTCTCTGAGACGTCACCGGAGGCGTCTCTGAGACGTCACCGGAGACGTCTCAGGTCTGTCTCACGTCTCAGGTCTGTCTCGGGATCAACAACGACACGTGGCGGTCCTCTGTTGGCTGAAATGGGAAGCCTCTCGGAAGAGGGTTCAGGCTCGTTGGGAGCCGTGTCCCGTCTCTCCAAAGAGGGTGAAGAGGGCTATTTGTGCAAAATACACGGTCAACGGGCTATTTTGGCCATTTTCCCTATTATTTATGACTTTATTCTTTCTATAATAATCTGCTATCTTTGTTATGTGGTATTCAATATTTGTATTTTTACTTTACAGCGCTAATGTAGAACAATAGCATATAGTGGCAGTGTTAATATATGGGTGTGTTTGTTCAACAATATACATTTGCAGTTACAGGAGGAACAAAAAATGATGACATTGGTTTTGAATTAGTCACAAAGCAGCCTTTGGATTGGCCAAATATAAACACTTTGAAGGTATCAACATACTGGATATTAGGTAGTATTGGTAAGACGACAAATCCAGTTCGAAATGGTTGAGTCGCCCTTTCTGATTATAAATCCAGTTCAACCATGAAATGTTGAGTCCGACCCGATCCGACCTGAAAATTCCGATATTTGGCCATGAAAAATCTGACTACTGAAAAAAGGGAACCCATAGGATTAAAATCCTGGATCCGCCACTGTCTAAGAAGAAGGTACGATATGCGTGATACTATTGACCCGATTATCCTAGATGATGTAAATCTACAAGATCCAAATGAATGGTTGAGAGGAGCTAGAGGATGAAGCAAATGCCCCGATCCATGAGGGTGGAGATTTGACATATGGTCATGTTGCGATGGCTGTCGGGGCGGGTGAGCCGGCTTATTATACAAGAAATGCTAGTACTAGTCAAAATGGTGCTAACACCTCAACATCGAGCTCAAGGCCTCGAGGAAAACGTTTAATAGATGAAAATGATGATACTTATGATGTGGATACTAAAGAAAGTGATGTTGCGGCATATAAAGATTTTGTTCCAACATAGGATCACGAAGATGATGACGACGACGAGCCGTACTATGAAGAGTTAGATGATATGTGATAGCATATTTGAGTTATTTTAGTTGTGTGGGAATGTTTTTTTGTTGACTCTAGTTGCTACAATATATGAATACTTTAAATGTGAAATATATTTTAAAATTTCTACTACTCGATCGCTATTTTTGTTGACTCTATCGCTACGTAGCATATCAGTAGCCCGTTGCTATTTTTCCGCTATTTGCTATCAACAACTATGGTTTCTGCTGGTTTTGGGATTAAGGACCAAGTAATAAACATCTGCCTAGGGATGTAAATGAGCCGAGCCTGACTGGGCTCAAGCTCGGTTCATTTCACCTTGAGCTCGAACTCGGCTTGAAAGTAAAACCCAAGGGTTCGAGCTCGGCTCGAAATAAATATAGAACAATTTAAAATGAGCTAAAAGCTCGACTCGAGTTCGCTTT
This sequence comes from Ambrosia trifida, assembly GCA_028751855.1. Taxonomy (NCBI): domain Eukaryota; kingdom Viridiplantae; phylum Streptophyta; class Magnoliopsida; order Asterales; family Asteraceae; genus Ambrosia; species Ambrosia trifida. Next base: position 4,937,655 of record CM054128.1, read on the forward strand.
GATAGCTTAAACGAGCCGAAGCTCGGCTCAAGCTCGACTCGCCAATGTTAAATAGTAGGTTTACTAAGTATAAAATAATAGTAATATAAATTTTGTTTGGGCTCGTTTAGGCTCGCGAGCCTAAACGGTTTTTGTATGAAAAGCTCGAGCTCGGGCTCGATAACTAAACGAGTCATGTTTCAAGCTCGGGCTCATTAAGGCTCAGCTCGTTCGAGCTTTTTACCGATCTGATCCCGAGTAGCTCTCGAGCCGTTGTGCATCATTTACACTCCTAAATTAGAAACTAAAATATAAGAAAAAAGAATAACAATATGCTGTTGCGTACATAAATCATAAGTCTAATTCAAATACAAATCTGATATTCTACTAAAAAGTTCTATACAATCAAACTTTTATGGGTAGTAATGGCCAACACAAGATACATCCATATGACAAATTGTTTGATTGCTCTCATTGCGGAAGTTAATTAATCATCAGACATCAGCCATAATAATTAATTTGATAGGGCTGTGATAAGTTGTAAATCCTAGAAGATGATGTAAGTCGGCATCACAGGCAAGGAGTATCAGGTCGTTGTCTTCATCCATGTATTTTAAACGAGGCCTGCTTTTTAACTTAATTCTTCGTGCCACTTCATGTTCTAGTTCCAAAAGGCCTGATGAAGTAGGAAATTGGAACTTTATCATATCTGCTTTAAAAGTTGCCTTCACTGTCACCATCTTTATATCTGAGATATTGGCCGCGGTCTGTTTTAGGGATGGATGAAGAAGACTAGATTCTGCAACACGCGAATACGGAATTATATTGTTTAATGTGTATTTGGGTTTTTCTGTGCTCTCAATCACAGCAGGGTGATCACCATTATGCAATGCATCATTGCTCATTGGATTCTTATTACAAGGAAGATAGCTATGCTTGCCACAACTCCACCACTTGCCTGAAAAGCCATGCCTTTTACTTGAACAACTCCACCTCTTAACCCTTACCATCAGGAACACAACAAAAGCTAAACGAAAACGTTTATTTGTAGGACATTGCAAGTTTTGAACCGTTTTTTTGCTGTGCTTTGGAAATGGCCAACGTGGCATACCATGGTCTCGGCAAAAACGCTTCAATGTAGACGGACTGACTGAAAAAAACCAAAAGAACAAATCAGGCCAAATATCATTATAACAAATAAAATGACACAAGGAAGGACTACAAAAAACATTGAACAAGTGAGAGAACTTGCCAGCAAGGCTCTTGGCTGCTTGATCTATTGGTTTTTCAATATGTCTCTTAATTGCGTCCATTGTAAGAGAGTCTACTTTACGCTTTCTGCCTTGTTTTGAACTGTTACTTTTTTCTCCAGCAACAGTAATGCTATTGCTCGTTTTTTGGAGACTCGCACTGGAATAGTAAACCATTTCATTGTTTTTTCTTGCCCCAACTACATTAAATTCATCTGGGTACATGTGTTTGGATTGCCATTGATTTGATTCGTATGCAGAAGGGTCAGGCTCAGTTTTATTTGCTATATTTACCATTATTGACTCTGAACCTGATGTAACCATCTCAAATTTTTTGTTGTTTGTTGTGATGGATGATATTTGGATAGTATGGTGGTCTATACTTAAAGATTTATCAACTTCTGTAGGTGGTCCAACAACTTGTGTATCTGAGCTGTCACCCAGTTCAAATCCAGAAACTATTTCAATTTTCTGCTTCAGTGTTTGCACCAAATTCATTACGTGTCCGCTGTCTTTGATGTCTGGCTGTAGGAAGAACTCCAACACATAGTCATCATTGGCTTCAACGCTATGCAAGAAGATTGCAAAGCAGCTGGTCAGCCCATTCATGCGTGCATTGTGGACCAAAGGGTACTCTTCTTCACTGAGTTTGGTTACATCTTCACAAAAACATGAACCGTGGGATAACAAAGCCTTGCCAACGAGACCACGGGACCTGTCCAGGTGTTCTCTACATGCTGTCAAGAAAGACCACATGCCCTGGTCATGAACATGATAAGGTAGAGCCGCTCTTGACATGCAGACTTTCCCGACACATCTTGTGTCAAAACTACCACAGCTCTTCTCTATAAGCTTTTCATGGGAAACAAAACTAGTGTGCTGGGACACAGCCCATGTCTGAGCTAGAGGTAAACTGTGGATGTCGCACGTCGTTTTCAGAATACTGTAGATTTTATCCAAATCCTCTTGCCTGTGTTTGTTAGGAACCTGTACATAAAACACATCTCTCAAGCATTCCAAAGCATATATATATATATATGACGGTTTAACAAAAAAACATTGTACAAAGTATTAAACTTCAGCCATCATGGGTCGGTCTGATCTGCTTACAAAGGACTGATGTTAATCAACACTACTAGATTTTTTTATTTTATTTTAAATAACACCGTTTATTTTTAGATGACTGAAATTGTGAAAGTTTTGTCAGCTTTAATGGTATATTCAATCCTAACTAGGATGGCAAAAAAACTTGAGCCTGACGGGGTACACCCGATACCCGGCGGTATAGGACCGAGTATGGGAGTGGATAAAAAATTCATGGGTATAGGATTATATGATACCCGTTCCAATTACCTGAAATTATATACCTTTTTACCTGAACCATACACCTGAAAACTTGTAACTTTAACTTTTTATTTTTTTCATAATTATTGTTTAGCGATGTTTCATTCTGCTCCATTACTTGAAAAATAACATTTTTTTTAAATATATACACTGGTGACATTTTTTATATTTATATGTTGGGAATCACAATATTTTTTTAGATTAATATTTTGATATATTTACAATTTTTAGGTTTTTAAATATTTTTTATGGTGATGATTATATGGAGGGATGAGCTCGTTACCTAAAGTACCGGTCGAAAAACGTCAATGATGGGTAAGGTACCGAGCATGATCGGTACGATACGGCATTGGTCCCCAAAAAAAAAGGAAAAAATGCTACGAGTGTCGAAAATGATCGATAAACGAAAGGATACACACACATGGATATCCTAACGCGCATCTTTTAAAACACTAATGGGTATACCCGATACGGGGTGAGTAAACAGGTTTTGCTCAAATGAATGGGTGATTTCATGAACAATTGTGGTATGTTTAAAAGAAAAAGAATTGCTCCATAATGTTTCAAGATGTAGTAAATTGTTTCCGAAAGATGAGACTCTTAGTGAAAATTAATAGAATGTAATTTTTTTTTCTATTAACACTTGTAATCTTTAAATTTGAGTATCTATTAACTTAATGTTGCGTTGTTTAGACACTTGGGAAATACATAAATCAATTTATAGACATCCGAAAACAAAGATTGAAACAAGATGGATATGACATGGGTAAATTTGTGTTTGGTTCCATCACATTCACTGTTGCATAGACCCAACTTACATTTAGAATAGGACAATCAAATTGTTGCTGGGTTCTCAGTTCAACCATCTGCAAAATAACAATTTACAAATGAGGAAATCGTATGAAAGAATGAATGAGATATGTTTATCATTAAAACTAGGAGGAAACTAGGAAAGAAGGAAACCTCAAGTGTGTTGCGAAGTTGTTGAACCTCATAAGCATAACTCATATACTTTGAAGACGTCAAGAGCTCAAGCACACCAACACATAACTGCGTATGCGTATAAAAAACTGGTAAAGCCACATATCCATGAAGATTGCAACGAATCGCACACTCTTGTTGTGGAAAATGTTTTGGCAAGTAATTAGCTACATCTGGTGTCCACTCTGGCAATCCTCGCCTAAATACTCGAGCCACAGGACTACGGTCCTCTTCTTCATGATCCCTATCCACAACATAATAGTTGCACTCGGAATCCTGCCTATACGTTTGAAGCCTTTCATCCATTACCCCAAGACCAAATGGCGATCTGGTTGTTAGTAATTGATCTTTCCCAACAACATGAGGCGACCAAAACTGAACAAGAACATGTTGCTCCCGGAGAGTTAAGAGCTTTAGCGCAGCTACTATCTTGAAGTGTATTTTCTGATGATTGGAGTCAATTTTGTCTGCTCCCAGCTCCAAATCTGTAGTTTAGATGAACTAGATCTCATAAACTTAAACAAATATCTTAATAGTGTTCATACTTCATTCCAAACCAGGTTAATTGTGTTGCAATTTGCAAATTTCATGACTATAAATTACATTAAAACAGGCAGACAGGCAACAAGCTGCGATGCCACACGCAGTGGCGAAGCTTGACCCGAAGGTTCGGGGGTCGGAAGTCACCGGGGGGTCGGAAGTCACTAGTTTCGGGGGGTCGAAAACCAGTTTCGGGGGGTTGAAACCCTATATTTACAAAATTTTCTATACATATACTATATAATCAGAACTTCTGCACGGAAATTCGGGGGGGTCGGCCGCCCCCTCCCGCCCCAACTAAGCCTCGCCACTGGCCACACGTTTCTGAATCTTTCTAGATATAAACCAAAAACAAAATAAATCTTTCTAGACATCTTTTCACAATTACTTGAGCTCAATATTTTTTATTCTACTTTCCTTCCTGATATTTAACTAGTATTTTGACTCACCGCGTGTTGCGGCGGCTTTAAAACTTAAAGTAACTTGAATTTATACCCCAAGAAATATTTGACCCAACTCGTTTTCGAACAAACTTTACGTCAAAACGTAGACCAACTGAAAACACGCATGAAAAATGCACGAAAACGTATTATATTTGACATATCTCATTACCAAGAAAATTTACGTTGAAACGTAAACCAACTTGGATTTATAACGAAACGTACTTAAAATAAGCACATAAAAAAACAGTGTTTTTTACGTTAAATAGCAAAGTGGCATGGGGGTGAAGGAGACTTGTATATGCAGATTAGAAATTAAAAGAAGGAAGGAAGAAAGGCATACCTTTTGCAAAAACATGAAGGGAAGTCAAGTATGTCGACTCACCGGAAAACGCAAATATGGGCGGTTCTAAAGAGTTAGGCATATCTTCTCTTGGTATAAATGTGAACCTAATGATAATGTTGGACTCTCAAGCGGAATGAGAGTTCAAATTTGTAACTTCTAAGTGTGTCACGTGTTTCCGCATCAAGTCTAGGGATGAGCTCGGTATCGAACCGATCCTGATATCGAAAATACCAATACCGATTTTTGTCAAAACTTGGTACCGATACCGAAAATATACGGTACGGTATCGGTATTTTAAGATAAAATACCGCTACCGATAGGCCTGTAAACGAACCGAACGTTCATGAACTGTTCGTGAACTGTTCGGCGGGAAGTTCGTTTATGTTCGTTTATTTAAATAAATAAACGAACACGAACACAATTTTTTGTTCGTTTAATTAAACGAACGAACATGAGCACACGTTGTGTTCGTTCATTTATGTTCATGAACGTTCGTTTATGTTCGTTTATATTGTTCGTTTATGTTCGTTTATTTTGTTCGTTTATGTTCGTTTAATTCATATGTTCTAAAAACTTAACCCTAACCCTAACATTCTAAACATATCACTTATTATCCGCTCTTCACACTTCACAGCCCCACACTTCACAGCCGCTCTCCACCTTAACCCTAACGTTCATTTATGTTCATGAATCATTATTAACTTGTTTTTGTTTGTGTTCGTTTATGTTCATTTGTGTTCGTTTATATTAATCATTTGTGTTCGTTTATATTAATCATTTGTGTTCGTTTATGTTCATGAACTGTTCGTTTAGGTTTAAATGAACGAACATAAACGAACACGAACACGACAAATTTCTTAATGAACGAACACGAACACAAAAATGTGTTCGATTATGTGTTCGTGTTCGTGTTCGTGTTCGTGTTCAGTTAAAGTTAAATGAACAAACACGAACACGCCTGTGTTCGTGTTCGTTCGGTTCGTTTACAGGCCTAGTGCCTACCGAGCTGATACCGAACCAAACTGAAAATACCGATTACCGATTTTCACCAAAACTTATCGGTATATTTGGTATCAGGATCGGTTCGATATCAGTATTTTCGGTATTTAGTACCGAAATGCTCATCCCTAGCATTCAAAGTCCCATATATCGTTTTCCACTTTGTGTATGTTTTCTCAAAAGCAAGGACACTGTAATTTTTGAAGGTTAACGACAACACCTGCAAAACGTGAATCCATAATTTACTCTTTTTCGTGTACTGATATGTCATTATCCTCTACAATGTACTAATAAATCAATCAGATCAATGTTTTTTGTCGGTTCACATCAACTTGCCTGTGTTTATTGAATTTTGTCTTTTTTTTTTTTTTTTTTTTTTTCAGATAGGGTTCTTTAGACTTTAAACATACACCGTTCGTGCTGGTTCCATCTCTAAAATTTAGTTCTCTACATTTTGTTCATTTTTTAAAATCTTATGCTTCTCATTACTCATCTATCTATATATCTCTTTGTTATTTGTTATTCATAGATGCCCCAGTTCACTACGATGGTCCCAACGTTGATGGTCTAGCGAGTATAAGAATAAAAGGTCAATTGCAAAGAGTGTATGGTGGAACACTATTATGCTTTCCTGAAAACAATTGTGGTGATTAAATTAATCTGTTAGTTGGGGAAGATGGGAAGTTTCAACTTTCAAACCTAAACAAATGGTCTTGTATATATTAATACTAAATAATTTTTATTTTGCAATTTTTGTGTTGGTAGTCCATCGTAAATTGTGGTGGTTATTGACCGGAATTGATGGGAAGTGCCCACTTGTATTGTTAAATTATTAATTAAATTTGTATTCGTTTTTTATGAATTATTTAATTTTATTTTTTGGTGTTGACATGTTGGCGCATATGGAAAGCAAGAAATGAAAAGATATTCGCTGGTATGGATGCGAAAGTATTCAAAATTATTTCAGATGTTAAGTCCTTGGGATACCTTTGGTATAAGAGTCGGTGTAAAGAGGGTTTGGTGGATTGGAAGGGTTGGTGTAATTTTGTTTTTGATGTGATGTAATTCTGTTTTGGCAGCATATCTCTATCTTGGAGATATGTTCCGTTTTTTATTTTGAATGAAGTGAGCCTTTCAAAAAAAAATTAATTTTATTTTTTAACAGCAATGATATTATAATCATTTTATATGAATTTAAAGAAAAATCTTAACATCCATCCACACTAAGGACCGTTAAAGTTATAAAATGTATATTACCTAAAGCATCTGTGTAATTACGAAAAGCCGAGGACTAAAGCAACAATATATGTAAAGCACAAAAACCATTCGAGTTTTAGGGAATAGGATAACGCGAAATCGAGAATAAGATAATGTTAACTCTACATAGTGAGTCTAAATATGGTGAATAAGAAATTGAGAAGTCACCAATTTTTTTATATGTTTTAGGGAATAAGATAAAATGAAAATATATGTAAAAATTTGTTAATATTTTTTTAATTAAGAGTATTGGATTTAAATAATCTCAACTATCAGCAATTTGTTAATATTTGTTTCAACCTAAAAAAATATCTGAATAGAATGATTAAGAGTTGAACCATTCAGACTTAGTGCATAGCTGAACCCTTCAGCAGTTAATCATTTAGAGCCTCTTAACCATTCAGAGATTTTAATGATTCAACACTTAAACAACCAAACAGCCCCTAAGACTAAAAAAAGTTGTTACATTTATAAAATTAGTTAGTATTATATTAGTCATAATCCGTTGGTAGCCATTATATTAAAAGGTGTGACGGCTAACACGCATTTAATTACTTGGAACTTATGGTGGTTAATTGTTGATAGTTGAGATTATTTAAATCCAATACTCCTTTAAGTTATAGAAAGGTTAACATGTGAGTTCAACCGGAATCCATCATTAGAACCATTAAACCTATACATTACAACATCAAAACCCAACTGTCATTCCAACGTAACATGCAACTGATGCAAAATTATGTGGTGTTGGACATAAGGCTGATGATTTAACGTTGTGTTGCGTTGTGTCATGAGTGATGGGGGGTCAAGTTTTTCTGTATTTTAGGATTAGGTGATGTTAGCGATTGAACTTAGTTCGAAGTTAAAAATATTTTGTAACAAAAAAAATACTATAAAACATGTATAGGGAGAGTATGATGTAAAACGTGAAGTCAATTAGTCAAAAGCTAGTTCTCTTTTTTTTTTTCTTTTCAAAATACGACTAATTTATATAAATAACATCGATAAGAAATATTATTTATATGATTTTCCAGGATTTTGAGCATTAGAAGTCGGAAAACATATTCAGAAATATATTATTTTGGAAGTTATCTTATTTATTTATTTATAATAATAATAATAATAATAATAATAATAATACACACTATATTATTATGTATTCTGTGAAAATATAATATTAAACTCAATTCTATAAACCAGGCGGAGTTTCCTGAACTAGTTCACATCAACACGTGGAAGAGTCAGCCTTTGTGAATATTTACAGAAAGAAAACAATATATAGTTCAATGGTCCACACCATCAGAAATGAACTCTCTCAGCTCTATATAACCAGCACAAGTTTCCTGATCCCTTTCACATGAACAAAAAGGTTCGGGGGCTGTTTGGTTGATTAAGTGTTGAATCATTAAGAGGTCTGAATGGTTAAGCGCTGAATCATTAAGTTGGACCTCAGAATGATTAGTTTTCTTGTCCCACGTTGGTAGGGGAGCCTTATTAACGTTCAGCCTAGTTCAGCGCTTAATAGTTCAGTGCTTAATGGTTCAGCAACATCCCAAATCTTAATGATTCAGATTTAACCATTCCATTCAGAAGCTGAAACAAACACACTGAATGCTGAATCATTCAGCGCTGCTGAATGGTTAAGAGCCTCATTAAGAGGCTACCAAACAGCCCCTCAGTTTTTATGAACTTTATTATTACTATTAATATAATAATATGACTATTACTATTGCTGATATTTTGTTCATCAACAATCATGCCAAACTATTATTTAGTAAGATCAATATGGTCCCCGAATTTTCTCAGTTTCGTTTCCTTAGATTATATAAATAAACGTAACCTCAGCAAAATCTATTATTTAGTAAAGATCAATATGGTCCCCGAAAAACCATTTTAATATAATGGTAGAGATCACACGTTCAAGGCTTGCCTTTAGCATTAAGATCTTTTCTTTTCTTTTTTTTTTTATTTGATTCATCTCAATCAATCAAAATTTTGGGCCTAGTTTTTTATGTTGTCTAAGGTCTAAATTTTTTAGGGTTATTAGGAATGGCCTTGTGTAATAGGATAAATAAAGCCATTATAGGTGACCCACAAACAAATCCGTGCACTCCCTGCGGGATAAACGAAGAATATCACAAACCAGTTGGTAGGAGTGGCCGAAATAGTTGTGTACTAAAAATACATTATAATATAATCTACTTATTGTCTCCTTTTTTTTTTGAACGGCAAATTTTATATCACCTTATTTCCACCTAACCTTGCATTTGCAAGGATTTGAACCCACAACCTTACATTTGTAAGGGGGGACACCATACCACTAGACCCACAACCTTACTTATTGTCTCCTTATAAGAAAATTAAACCTTTGTTACAAAATTTAAAAAAAGGCGTACCGAAATTTATGGCCTAACTTATGCCAACCGTTTTCAAACTAGGACAATGATCAATGTTTTAAAAATGACAACTGTTGGGTTCAATTAGGAACAAGATGTTGGTAGCAGTAAGCTGTTAGATTTATTCCCCCCTTTGTTTGTGTTAAGGGTTCTAGCTTGTAGTTGAACCTGATGTTTTCTTTAGTATATTAGAGTTCATGAAATTCCAGAAAGTTAACATTGATTGGACCACCCATGACTCATCCCTCGATGCTGTTTTGTTTATTAGTCACACATGATTTCTGGACCTTGTGGAAATATCGGATGGGTGTGGCTTTGTTGTTTTTTTTTTTTTTTCTTTTAATCATGACCAGTTGATGTTTATGAAGTGAAGACAACGGATGATGGGGGCAGTGGCGGATTCAATGCATTAGTACGGTGGGCCTGTGCCCACCGTCCAACCTGGAGCGGATTCAAGCTTTTTCCGGTGAGGGGTGAGGAACTCGTTGGAATCCGTCGAAACAGTGCCAAATTTTGAAGATTTGTTTGAGCCATTTCCCAAATATCAGAAAGGTCATCAAAGTACCGAGACAGAAAGAAATATAGGGGGACAGAGAAAAGTTATGAAGGAATGAGTATTTATTTTTTCAAAAACTCCATGAAAGCTCCGAGAAGTTGCAGTAGAAAGTTTAGGATGGGGGTGGTGGTGATTTTTGACTTATTCAAAAGTAACATTAACATTAAGCCCCTTAACTTATAGTAAAGTAACAAAATAGATTTTTTAGTTTGACTTTTTTTTAACTGTATTAAACTCACCTAATTAACAATAGTTTTAAAGAACCTTATTATTGTAGTTAATATTTACTATTAAATAATTTTTTAGTCTGAAATTTAATAAACCTATAGTTAAACATTTAATGTTAAAAATTAATGGTTACTTTTTAAATTGAGCACATTATATAATGTGTTTTAGTGTTAAGCTTTATTCAAGGATTTAGCGTTCTCGTTTGCCTAATTTTTGGGTTACAAATGTTTTTTCATACACTTTGGTTCATTATACATGCTAAAGTTTTATAAAAAAAAAAAATATTTTTTTCATTATATTAATAATTAAATATAAAAAGCACGGATGCACGGATTTTACACGACCCATTTTGTCATGGCTTTTTTAATCAACCAATTTGTGCCCCCCGTCAAAAAATGTTCTGGATCCGCCACTGGATGGGGGTCAAAATAATGAATATGTGGTGTTGAGGGGAAGAATACAAAAATCTTGGGGTAGTGGTCCAGATAATGTTTTTGATATCATTTTAATATTTGAAGACCATTTTCTTTTTTTCGAATGGCAAATTACATATGGTTATTGTTTAAATATTTAAACATATAAAAATGATATCTTACAAAAAAAACATCGACATTTCAAAATAATGGTGAGCAAAACATGGACACATGCTATTTTTTCATTATTATATCCCGGAAGCTTTCCGGGATAGATAAATCTAATATGATGTGATAAAATATGTGTTATGATGTAACATAGAAATTAACGTACCATAATATGAAAAAAAAAACAATTTTAATTATGTGAATAAGAATGAAAATGTATATTAAAAAGAAGATGCATGTTTGGATGAGAAGCAAAGCTAGAAACAACCATTGCAGGGTGTGATTGAGGCGGTAGTTTTAAAGGTGTGACTTTTTTTTTTTTAGAAATGAGTGGTTTTAACATATTCTGCTCTTGATGAAAACATAATTCTTAGTTTGAACATGATTAGTGACTTGCCTAGACATTATTAATGAATTACCTAAACACGTTGTATTTTTTTTTTTTCTATATAACAAAAGTCGACCAAAAAAAAATAGTTTTTTTTTTGTTTTTGTATAGTATTATAGTGCTCGTTGGGAAGATAATAAAACATTCATTAATTTGGTGTAATTTTTTTATAACATTTCGTATATAAAAGTTAGTAACGTTTTAAAATTGTGGGGGAAACATGAGAGATAAGGAGATTTTTGAATGGAAATAAGGAGAATGTCACATGGCATAATCAAGAGGAGAAGATGACCTCTTAAGTGTCATGTAGGATTTCATGCTTTGGAATATTAATATAAATATATATAGATGAATAAAATTAATTGTGATGAAGAGATTCTATAATAAACAACTAGCATATAAGACCCCATGGAGTGGCATGTAGGGCTGCAAACGAACCGAACGAACACGAATAACTATTCTATAAACACACAATTCAAATTGTGAACAGTTCTTATTTTCAATTGGTGGGGTTTGCGGTAACCTCGCTTCTCACTAAATGTATGGTCTTCTTTTCTTTAATCTTTCAACGTATGTTTTTGTACTTCATAGTTTTGGTGGAGTATCAAGTAAATAATAATTATACATTAGGGGCATTTCATTGTACCAGCTATTCTAAAAAAAAAATCATTGTATCATATAGGTTCTATTCTTGTGACTCCAAAAGGACCTTTTACCTTTCTATGAGCATGTTTGGCTCTCCTTTTCCTTTTCTCCTTCTTCTACCTTAAAAGCTTCTTAATCCCAAAAGTCACAAATTGTGACTTATGACTTTTCCCGTATTTTCTCCTTTTTAAGCACAAAATCTTTCAAAAGTTCATTTTCAAACAATTACCCAAACATTTTTTTTAACTTTTGACTTATTGGATAAGTCATAAGTTAAAAGGAGGGAAAAAATGGATAGCTAAACACCCTCTATTTACCATGTTTCTTCTTCTTTTTTTCTTTTCTTTTCCACAATTTTTAAGTTTGTTTTTACTGTTTTCTTTTACATTATAACTTTTGTTGTATTAATATTAAGCGTGATTTATGAAACCGCCGCAAAGCACGGGTCATATACTAGTTAACTACAAGTATAAGGCTACAAGCTAGTGATAGTGTGATATCAAACACCAATACACCATCTAAAGTCCTTATTTTGCTCTTTTAACATTTTATTGCATAATAAAAAGGAGATTGGCTGGAAGGATGGATGCACAATCACGAAATATTTTGCGTGCCCTTCGTTAGCGACCTTTTAACGAATGGGGGGTGGGGTGTTTTTGTTTGAACCGGGCGCTAAAAGCCCCATTTAATGCCCAGTTGAAGCTCCACTACGTATGGTCTAAGTATTAAGTATGTTTGGACAATTAAGTTATATTTTGAATAGATTTAGTTAATGTCTAATGTATGTGAATTTGATCTTATTCAAAACTTAATATATATGCCTGTTTATGCTTGTTTCCGTTCATTAACATCTCTTTGTGGTCATTTGTGTTCATGAACAATTGTTTGTGTTCATTAATGTATGTTTTTATTCGTGTGCATTCACGGACAAAATTAACAAACGAACACAAACACGTGTGTTTTCTTAACAAACGAACAGAAACAAAAAATCTTGTTCGGTAAATGTTCATGAACTGATTCGTGACCACATAATTTCCTTAATAAATGAACACGAACAAGGCCTTGTTCGTGTTCATTCGGTTCGTTTGTAGTCCTAGTGATTTGTAATCTTTTAAACATTGAGTTTTGTTTTGAAAATTTCTCATGTTGATTTATGGATTATTTCGAGTATTTTTGGCAAAACTAGCTGGTGGCTGAAAGTTGGTAGCTGTAGCTTTTTAAATATATTTTGGTGTTTGGCAGAGTAGTTGGAACTTTTAATAAAATGTATAAAATAACCAAAATTGGCATAACTAAAAGATTGTATGCATTTTTTTATTAATTTTTTATGGTAAAATGGGTGTTGTGTCATTTTACTCATTAAAAGCTTGTGGGTGTTGTGTCATTTTACTCATTAAAAGCTTGTAGCTAGTAGCGTTTCAATATGTGGCCTTTTCTCCTACCTAACCTAAAAGCTTCAAGATCCTTCAACTGAACAAAGGGTATGTTTGGCAAAACTAGTTGGTGGCTGAACGCTGGTAGCTACAACTTTTTAAATATATTTTGGTGTTTGGCAGAGTAGCTGGAGCTTTTAATAAAATATATAAAATGAGCATAATTAAAAGCTTGTATGCATGTATTTTTGTTTTTTTACGATAAAATGGATATTTGTGTCATTTACTCATTAAAAGTTTGTAGCTAGTAGGAGATTTTTCTTAAACACTAGTATTAGTAGCGTTTCCATATAGAGTTTTTTCTCCTAAACTAAAGGCTTTAACATCTTTCAACCAAACAAGACTTTTTACTAAGGGTACGTCAAACACTCATGTGCATATGTTGTTAATTTATTTATTTGTTTGAATGGCAAATACATACTCCTAAATTACACCAAATAAATCTTAATATACTTCTTTTCTGGGATTTAACCTAAGACCTTTTACTAATAGACAAAAGTCTCTATCAAGTGAGCTAGCTCACGTTAACACATATTTTATTATTGATTGGCACTCCCTCGAGAGTTAACATCAATTCATATACCTTAGATTCGTGACTGATTCAATGTCTTGGATAAAAGTTGTATTTGATAGATTATTCCAAATTAAAATCCAAGTAACCTAGGAAATTAGGGTCGAATTGTTAATCAAGGAATGTGTCACTCCACGATCTATTGAAGTATCTAGGTTATCGTTCGTCATCTGATATGATTATCTACTCTAGAAATGCATAAACCAGTTATTTTCCCTAATCCGTTCGGTTAACTTAACCGCCGGTTATTTTCTCATTTTTGCTATAAGTGGTTCGGTTATTCACTTTAACTGGTTTAGTTAATAACCGGTAATCAGTAACTGACTAGCGGTTATTACTAACTTACGGTTATTTAACCGGTTATTTTGTGCACCTCTAATCTACCCTGATTCCTCAACAATCTGCTCAGCTACTGTCATACTGTGTTGATCTAACCTCTATCTCGACCGATGCATGTCACCAGTTAATCGAACTGTTTGCATTGGGTTTAAATCTTATTTCTTCGCGCATACCATGACGTGTATTGGAACATGCAAACATCCGTTTAAGTTCCATTTTGGGTTTGTGCAGAAAGTGGGCCAAACTATTTAGTACCTACCCAATAAAATGTTATAAGAGTTTTGGGTTTGCATTGAAATGGGCCAAAATATTTTATACTTTAGAAATTGAAAACGTAATAACTATTATATCACACAATTCAAATTGTGAACAGTTCTTATTTTCAATTGGTGGGGTTTGCGGTGACCTCGCTTCTCACTAAGGGGGTGTTTGGGATTGATTATTCAAAACAGATTATGCGTTTTGGAAAAGCAGGGGTGAAACTGCTTATAGATTATTGCGTTTTGGTAGCCTAAAAAACTGATTATCTGCGTTTTCAAAACGCAATCCAAACACTAAAAACGGATTATCTGCGTTTTTAAAACGCAATAATCTAAAAATCAGATTCAAAACGCAATCCCAAACACCCTCTAAATGTATGGCCTTCTTTTCTTTAATCTTTCAACGCATGTTTGTGTACTTCGTAGTTTTGGTGGAGTATCAAGTAAAAAATAATTATACTTTAGGGGCATTTCATTGTACGAGCTGTTCTAAAAATAAAAAAAAAAAATTCATTGTATCATATAGGTTCTATTCTTGTGACAACCTCCAAAAGGACTTTTTACCTTTCTATGAACATGTTTGGCTCTCCTTCTCCTTTTCTCCTTCTTCTACCTTAAAAGGTTCTTAATCCTAAAAGTCACAAATTGTGACTTATGACTTTTCCCCTATTTTCTCATTTTCAAAGCACAAAATCTTTCAAAAGTTCATTTTCAAACAATTACCCAAACATTTTTTGTTAACTTTTGACTTATTGGATAAGTCATAAGTTAAAAGGGGGAGAAAAATGGATAGCTAAACACTCTCTATTTACCATGTTTCTTCTTCTTCTTTTTTTCTTTTCTTTTCTTTTCCACAGTTTTTAGGTTTGTTTTTACTGTTTCTTTTTACATTATAACTTTTGTTATATTAATATTAAACGCGATTTATGAAACCGCCGCAAAGCACGGGTCATATACTAGTTAACTACAAGTACAAGGCTACAAGCTAGTGATAGTGTGATATCAAACACCAATACACCATCTAAAGTCCTTATTTTGCTCTTTTAACATTTTATTGCATAAAAAAAAGGAGATTGGCTGGAAGGATGGATGCACAATCACGAAATATTTTGTGTGCCCTTCGTTAGCGCCCCTTTAACGAATAGGGGGTGTTTTCGTGTGAACCGGGCGCTAAAAGCCCCATTTAACGCCCATTTGAAGCTCCACTACGTATGATCTAAGAAAACCCAGACTTGAATAACCAGAAAAAAACAAACATTTAATTTATTTTTTTATAGATGCGTTTTGGTTTGAAGTATGTGGTATGTATTTGAAACATTAAGTTTTAAAGTCTTTTGAACATTATCATATCATATTGTCAAACAGCGTTCGAGTTTCATTAACATTGTTATCGCATGGAAAATTGTCATCTATTTTTGAATAAAAACACACTTTTTTAGTTTTATATCTACATCTACAAACGAATCTAGTGACTTAAATACGTTAGTTAATGGTTTCACCCGACAAAAGAACTTGAACAACCCGTCTCAAATAACCCAATATCACGTGAAACCACACCCAAAGTCCAAAGATGAAAGAACATCTCTAACCGTAAAACCCTAACACGCCATCAAAAACAAGCCTTTTCACCTCCAATATCTCTCTCATCTAAAACCTCCTGAGTTTCATCCAAAAGGCATCGAAATCCGTCCGTCTAATATAATTCGTCAAACATGGACACGATATGCCCTATATGCGATTCTTACAACAATTTCTGTTACCAAATCGACTACGATCACTTTTGCCAAACTTGCCGACGTTTTTGGACCAAACGTAAATCGATTAAACCATATTCAACCTCCAACAAACGTCCGGCCCTTTCTTTCAACCCGGAATCTTATCCCATTTTCAATATCAATAATAATAATAATAATAATAATAATAATAATAATAATAATAATAATAGTCAATTAAGTGGTGGATTTGAGAAGAATGATTTGAACAACACTGGTGTATTTCAGGTGTAGTGTTGTTCGATTTCTGTTGAGTAGTTCATTATATTTGGTTGCTATAACTCTGAGAAACCCAAATCAGAAAAGCTCAGCAAGCCAATGGCAGGGATGAGCTCGGGACGGTATCGGTTGGTACCGATACCCGATCCCGAAAAAAACCGATACCGAAAACACCTTAAACCCGATACCGATACCGAATACATACGGTACGGTACCGGTATGGTATCGGTATTTTACCTTTTTAAAATACCGATACCATTCCGATCCCGATAATACCAAAACCGAAAACTTTTAATTGTGGGTACCGATATCGATACTGGACACCCTCGGTTCGGTACGGGATCAGAATCGGGACGAGATGGTATCAGTATTCGGCTCTATGTGATCATCCAGCAGGACTAGTTGTCTGTCTTTGTTTGTAGTGGAGAGTGTTTGATGTGAGTCTCCAAGCCTATCTAGGCAGGTTATGGTTGGATGTATTCTAGATTAAGTTACATTTTTGTGTGCTTGCTGTTCAAACAATTAATATTGTCAGATTTAGTTTAATATTTTATTATTATTCCCATGAATATATATGATTTTTTAATATTTATTCCCATGTGTCTATGATTTTTGTCTTAGTCACTACTCACTACTAGTTGTAGACTTGTAGCTTGATTCAACTTCATGAACATAGCTTTAGATGTGTATTAATCAAGGTTTAAAAATACGGAAACAAGTCTAGAGGCGTTTTCCCCTCAGGCGAAGTGTAAGCTCGATGCGGAATTAAAAATAAACAAAAAAAAATATGTATCTTATAAAAGATAAATAGCTAACTAATTTCATTATCAAATTCATCAAAAACACACATAAGAAAGACATGGAATGTCATAAAAAGTCTAAAACATACCTGAAAACCTCGTGAGGCGCACCTTTTTCTTACCACCGCAGGCATGTGAGGCGCACATAAAAAATAACCCATGAGGCGCCGTCTTAGACTCGTTTTCACCCCGAATTGCCTTGGGGCGCCCCTTGACCGTTTTCTAAAACCATGGTATTAACAGGTTATATTAAACTGATTCTCTAGAATTTGCATCAAGGATATCCAACTGAGGCTATGATGAGGTTTCTCAATGCGCTAGATGGAAATATATCCAAATCCTATAGAAAGGTTAATTCAAACTCATTCATGTTGAAACTTGAAACCTGTTATCACATAAGTTGACTGCTAATGCATCTGTCTTTTCAGCTTGATACTCTAAATTGGAGCATTCAAAACGACATCGACGAAATATCATCAGTGAGTTATGTTCATAGGTATTTATTTGTTCTAATGTTATTTACGTAGCTGACTTTTTGCTTATATCTGCAGAAATTGGAAATTTCTGAGGAGTTTTACATGCCAGGGATGTTGGGTTACATAAAAAATGTATGAAGCTGCTAATATTTGTTTACTTTGGGTCCATTTTGTGATTTGCTAGATACAGACTTCAAATGTGATTTTAACTGATTCATTTGGTTTCTTTTAAAAATATTTAGGGGCAACCTGTTATTACTGTTGATGTGGGGCTCAGCACATATGGCAAAGCATCTGTAAGGATATCATGCCCTTCTTTTCTCTCATTTATCCTTGGTCTTAGTTCAAAGTTTAGATATGATGCGCATTAGATTCTTGAATTTCTAGTGTGTGATTTTTGTTTTGTGTTTTTCGATGAAGTGATTACTGTTCTGTTTTTTTTTTTATTATTTGGGTCAAAATAGTAAGATATGGATAACTAGTACAAAGTTCTGTTAGAAATTTTCATTGTTAGATAAATTTACTTACCTGTTCATGTATATCCCTAATAGTGGTTGACATGGTTCCACCAGTTAACACGGCCCGTGAGTTTTTCAAAAATCTGCCAACTTTTTAAGTTTTTTAGTTTATTGTTGCCGGTCCCAATTCCCAAGGATAAAGGAAAGTAGTTTATGAAAATCTTCATATTTTTTTAGTATGGATGGACATAAGGGCCTTAAGGAGTCGAGCTACTCGAGATCGGTTTGAAAAAAGCTCGGAACAAGCCGAGCTTAAACGAGCTCGAGGTTACTTCAATTTTATTGACAGAACCGGATTTTATTAGTGGTTAAATTTCCACAGAAAAAAAATAATATTCTTGAAACCATCATTTAATCTGGCAGGTACCAACTGTAGAACGCATTGACAGAACTTTTAGGAACTTTAAATCCGGCAAAGAATCATGGTTACTTCAATTTTGGGCATACCTGCCTAATAATTCAGAGGACATTGGATGCATTCTTATGTTGACAGATCAAACCTTAATGTCAACCCAAGCTGAAGGACTTGAGGAGTATAGAAGGAGATGTCTTGAAAACCGTTATCGTTTTGTTGGATTAGAAACAAGTGCGGGCAACTGGTTAGCTGGCCGTGCAGCTCAAACTGGGATTGCAGACCATCGGACAAAGCAACATGTGACTAATCAACAAGATCAACATTCTGCAGACATAGGAGGCATGGGACAGTTAGTTTTGCCTGTGTTTTATGGCCAGGGTGCCGGGAATAAATTTCTGGGAATCATTGAGCTTGTCACCTCTGTACCAAAAGGAAGCTATGCTGAAGATTTTGAAGAACTTCAGAATTTGCTGACGGTTAGTTTTTCTTTTAAGTTACAATATAATCATATTGATGATGGATATGAGTCCTGGCATATAATTTACATTAAATTTGATGTCACAAAAGTTTATTCTACCTGCATGTACCCAAGGCTAAAGAGAAGAGTTCTCAAGACTCCTATTTACCTACAGTTTTTTGTCAGCCTGTGGAACCTTATAAAAAATACTTAAAAATCATCTAATTAAAGTTTCACTAAAGCCATTCAGGCATTGAGAAGGTTAAATTCATGCATTTTAAACACACATATGGTGCCTTTAGATCCTTTTTCTCAATTCATGACCCCTTTTGACATGTTTCCATTTTAGTTACTTTTTTAACTTTTATCTTTATCTCTTAGATGAAATAACTCAAATCAACACATTTACATGTAAATATGTCATATGTGATATGTCAACACTAGTTATAATCTTATGCATGTGAGTAGATGTCTATCTAATTGGGAGTAAAAAATGTTAGATTGATCATTATCTTCTGATGTCATAATTAGCGAATCACCCCTGCCAACCAATACCGTGAAGTTTCCCTCTAGAAACCTAACTGTTAGATTTTTAAGTTTTTTTCATAACAACTTGTCAGCTACTAAGATTCCTTCATAACTAGTTCAGACGCAACAAGAGGCAAAGGAAACAATACTTTTAGATCTGGTCTGACCATGCAACTGTTTAGAAATTTTTGAAGTTTATGTGTGAATTTCTTCTTAGTAGTCAGTAATGTGACTAAAGTTCCGCTATGTTCATATTATTTGTATGATTGTATCCTTGTAGCATTTTATTGTATGAGAAGTAAAAATCACTCTGCCGAAACTGCAGTTGTCATTCTCTGTGAAAATATAAAATTTCAGTTGGTGCTAGTTCCATATTTAATGATCGTGATGTTTTATTCAATACTCTACCCACGATGTATCTTAAAATTTAATAAAAAAGTGAAGCTTTTGATTATACCGGTCATGGTTTATCTTTTTTGAAGTTATGGTGCATAAAATGCTAATTTGAATGGTAACAGAAAGCTATGTTACATGAAGTCATGGTTTATCTTTTTTGTGCTTCAATCTTTTGCAGGATGAGGGCTTAAAATCCAGTTATATGGGGAAGACGATTAAATTTAAATACGATGATGATTTGATCAAGTTTACACTGCCTCTTTCAGCAGAATTTGCAGATCTGCACAGGGAAGTCAAAACGAGATTTCCAGAATTAGAACAAAAATTCCGTGTTGAGTATGATGACACAGAAGGTAACCGTTTTCCAATTTCAAGTGATGAAGACCTTCGGGTTTGTATGGCTGAGTCAAGTTTAAAGGGGGGACGGTTCATCAGCATGCGTGTTCAGAACACATAGTGTGATAACATCTTTCTTCTTTTTCTTTTTTTGTCGAGTTAAATTTGATTTTAATCATTGAGTTTTGACCAAAATAATCATTTTAGTCTAAAAGTTTAGAAACATCAATTTCAGTCTAATAGTTTTATTATTTGTTTCATTTTCACTTCAAAATGATAAACTTTTGGACTGAAAATGAAACAAATGATAAAACTTTTGGATTGAAATTGAAACAAATGATGAAATTTTGGATTGAAATTGATGTTTGTGAACTTTTAGACTAAAATGCTTATTTTGGTCAAACCTCAAGGACTAAAATTGAATTTCAACTCATTTTGTTACATGTATAATGGGCTTTTGCCAGGACAACATAGATACGTTCATTGGGCAATTTCATGTATAGTTACATGTAAAGCTGTAAATGAACCGGACGTTCCGAGAACAAATCGCGAACCGACAAGAAGCTAGTTTGTGTTCGTTTGTTTAATTAATGAACGAATATGAATAGATGCGGAGTTCGTTCGTTTTTGTTTGCGAATGTTCGTAACGTGTTCTTACGTTTGCGTTTGATACTTCATTGGCATTTTTAATTTTTATATATTATTTAAATACTTCATTATTCTCATTAATAAAATAATTAATAAATATTAATGTATTGTATATTACATAATTTAATATATGTTCATAAACGCTTGTTTGTGGGTCATTTGTGTTAATTTGTGTTCATGAACATTTGTGTTAGGGTGGTTATATTAACACCCCCCCCCCCCCCCCCCCTCAAAGCGCATCGCTTTGGCCTAAGCGAGGCGCTTTGGTTACTTTTTTAACTACCTTGGTCCGAGGTAAGTTATTCTTTCCGATTTGACCCCAAGCGCTCGCTTAGCCTAAGCGAGGCGCTTGGAATCCAGCTTTTATTTTTGTGGTATTTTTTGGGTTTTGAATTGGTTGCTTTTTTTTTTTTCAATTTTTTAATATAATTATTGTAAAAAAAATTATAAAAATTAAAAAACAAAATAATAACCACCTACTTTTATCGACATTGCTCCAACTCAACTCAACAAGAAATTTAAGTCGAAGACACTTTCCATCGAACACATGGATTGCTCCAACTAGGGCTGTTCAAATCGTTCGCCGCTTGTGGATCGCTCGTCGCTCGTTAGGAAAATGCTCGAAAAATGCTCGCTCGATCTTCTGCTCGGTTGTATTTGTGCCGATCGGCTTGGTTCGGTTTGTAAATGAGCCAAGCACGAGCAAAGGTACGTTCGGCTCGGTTCGGCTCGAATAAATTTTTATTTATTTAATAATATATACACAATTTACAGGTAAATTTATAGCTTTATATATAAGATTCTATTTGATTTGACTCTGTATATGCAAACAAAATATAACCAGCCTAACTCATTAAAAAATTAACATTAGATTTAATAGTAAAACAATAAGTAATGAGGTGACAGTCTTGACTTCTTTATGTTATTAGTCGTCCATCGCTAATTGTCGCTTGATATCACACCTACGTCACAATGCAACAGCTGTTCTCTGACGTATGTTCATCACCTCACCAGCCTCAATCTAAGCCTCATCATTGGACACTCGCATCTCAATATTAGTGTTATCATCAGACGTTTCGACCTTAGTTGTCACCCGACAATGAAAACATCGAAGGAAACATCCCAATTTTATGATCGTCCATATTATTCTTCGCTCGATTCTCGCTCGGAAAATTTGCGCTCGAAGAATGCTCGTTCGGTTTTCGGCTCGATTGTAAACGAGCCGCACCGCTCGGTTCAGTTTGTAAACGAGCCGAGCACGAGCAAAGCTCCGCTCGGATCGGCTAGGCTCGTGAACAGCCCTAGCTCCAACTCAACTCAACAAGACATTTAAGCCGAAGACACTTTTCATCCAACACAGGGTTCACTAAAACTCAACTCAACAAGACATTTAAGCCGAAGACACTTTCCATCTAATACAGGGATTGCTCCAACTCAACTCAACAAAGACATTTAAGCCGAAGACACTTTCCATCCAACACAGATCCAACACAGGGTTCACTAACAGTGGTGTGGTCTACCTTTTTGCTTATGATCCAACACCAATCTCATTATCTGTCAACGATGAAGGCAACCTGAAAACAACCGGATGGTTGGTAGCTCTAGGTAAGAACATTGCGGAGGAGGATTGTTTACCTTCTCATTGATTTCAAGTATGTTGCCTTCATCGTTGACAGATATCTCTTTGACAACAACTGAAGGCAACCTAGAACTAGGTGATGGCCAAACTGACGTGAGGGTAGTCCATTGGTATTAGTGGCAAAGTGATTGTAAGGGAAGAAGAAGAGAATGTTATATAATGTGGCAGAGAATGATCAGGTGTGATTAGTTTCTTTTGCAGCAAGATATGTTGCCTTCATACCTTTACGAAGGTTTGCCAGAGGGTCATTGGTATTCAGAGTTTCCAACCCCTAATACATTCATCAAAGGATATTCATGTGAGAATGCATAGTACAAAATTCTTTTGACAAACGTCTGGCTGATATCCAGGTGTTGGAATGGTTTACCTTCCCATTGATTTCGATAATCGCTACGGTTAGTGGATACCATGGATCAGAGAGATTCAAGCTAATCAAACTCATATAAAGTGTTCGATGTCACTGTGAGTACACATTGTGCATGACATTACATTTTGCATGTGTCATTTCAATTGGGCCATACAGGGTGCCAGTCCTACAGCAAACCGAAGGTAAACATACTTGAAATCAATGGGAATGTAAACATACTTGAAATCAATGGGAACGTAAACATACTTGAAATCAATGGGACCACCGGTGTATCTCCGACTGGTGATATTCACCATGACGAGTCCGAAGCCAGCACTCAAGAGATAGAGCCGTTGTGCCAGAGACGAAGGTGAAGGAGAGGAAGTTAATGACCAACACTCCTTGTTTGAAGTTTTAAGGAAATCTCCAGTCGTCACCGGAAAACTCGCCGGGAAACTTGAAGATTGCTCGGAAACTTCAAAGGGATGGACGGAAGGGATGAAGATTGCTCAGAAACTTGGGAGAATTTGGGAGAGAAAGTTTGAAAGTATAACTGATCTTCAAGCCCTCCGAGGAATATATACTCATTGCATTAATGGAAATGGGACCCACAAGGAAAAGGCAACCGCCGTGCCTTTTCATCTGGAGGCTGGAGATGAAGACACGTGGCACATGCATTATTGGACGGTTCATAACAGCGCGTGTGTACGCTCCACAGCTGACAACCGCTCGATCTCCCGACACGTGTCAACAGATCTCACCATCTCAACAATTCAGACGTGTGCTTCTTCACGCGCCTGACACAACTCACGTGGCACACGACACGTGGCAGTACCCTGGTCACTCGTTTAACCAACGGACGCTCGTGGCGCTCACGCGCCTGACACCAGACGAAAAGCCTCCTGCAAAGCGTCTGAGGAGACATAAAGCAGACAACGTGTCAGACAACTGTCTGACACGTCTGCTAAGCTTCTCCCTGACGTTATTTACATTCGAATTTCAGGCGCCATAAATTCAAATGATTGGCGACAAATTAAATACGTTACCTTGCATTTACTACAAGTATGGGAACGCATTTATCATGAAGATAAGCCATGACACGTCATCGGTCGCGGAACTTTGACGTAAAAGCGGAACAAGACGTTCCCCGCCTTCTCTTTGTCAAGATAAGCCATGACACGTCATCGTTCACGGAAGTTTGAAGTAAAAGCGGAACAAGACGTTCCCCGCCTTCTCTTTGTCAAGATAAGCCATGACACGTCATCGATCGCGGAACTTTAACGTAAAAGCGGAACAACACGTTCTTCGCCTTATCCCTCCATTCAGGACAAACTCAAAACAAGCAGACAAACCATCATCCGCTAATCATTTCTTATTCAGTCAAGCGCTCCACCTGCTTTTGAGTCAAGAACAGGAGAAGCCCTAGACTAGGGGTACTTGAAGGGATAGGGAGCCTAATCCACGCGGACGCGACATCCCTATCACCGCCACATGAAGTTCCGCGGAAACATCCCCGCAGGATGAGCTCCGCGGAGAAGAGATGAGCCACAAAACAGCCTCGCAGACTTCACTAGGGAAAAGCAGACGCGCGTCTACCAACGCGCGGAATATCTCACTTCATAACATTCCCAGGTACGAGGTACGGAAGATCAAGGGTCAGGGAGATCCATCTGCAGGAGATCACTGACACCACCAACTGGGTAGCGACGCGTGTCCGCGGTAGCCCAACAACCACTGACGTTCAACAGTGACGTGACTGGTTCCATGGTTCTACCATGCTGCCCCTACTGTGCTGACCAGGCATGCTTACCTGCTGTCAGGGGTCACGTCAGACACCAGCAGGTAAGTCAACCATGCTGATTCAGAACAACATACCGTCGGCGGCCACTCACAAGCTTCCACGTGTCCGCCTAGAGAGTCATCATCAGTCACCACTGACGTCAGCTACAGTAAACGTCCTTTTTCCCGCCATTTCCAGGAACCAAAGGCAAGTGGGCCGAGGCTAGGCCCAAGGAATACAAGACTCTTCGTGGGCTTCTTATCAAGCCCACGACCTACACTATAAATAGAAAACATCAACTCTTTTTTAAAGGATCCGAAAATACTCACTTGTAACATAGAGCTAGGCTTACTTGTAATACTTTGTACTCTCCAAAGTAATAACATTACCGGCTCTTCACAGTGAACGTAGGTCTTGCTTGACCGAACCACTTAAACCCCCGTGTTCTTATTGCTACCACACACACACTCACTTGTATTTACATTCTCGGGTTGAACCAAAGGTTTGGGTAAAGGAACGTACTTGCAGTAACTTAAGTATACACCTCTCGGTGATTAGTGATAATCTCCGAGATACTTATTGTTTCTTCAATGCTCTTCCGGAGCTATCTGTTCGTTGGGCTTGCTGTTTTCTAGATCTCTTTCTCTTCCGATCTCTTGTTATTCCTACAATTTCGGTTCATTCTTCTAGCAAATTCTCTTTCTCTTCTATTAATAACTCTAGGGTTTCAATTCGCTTTGATTTGACTTTTATTCCTGCAATTTGGGTTTGTTCTTATTCCTGAGTGTGCTTTTGACAACATAGATATGGTGAATGTATGGTGAGGTAATCCACATAGACAAGTTTAAGGCTGCTATTAATAATAATAATAATAACAATAATAATAATAACAGTAACATTAAAAGTAACAGTAACAGTCACAGTCGTCGTCATCATCATCATCATCTTCATCACCACGACCACCACCACGACCACCACCACCTCCTCCTGTTTAAGTTAGTTAACTGCTTTAACAATCTAAGACCCACATAAATTGATTTAGAATAAAACCTCTTATGAAGTTAGGACTTCATTTTGTCATAGTCACGTTAATTGATTATATAAATGCACCCGTACGCAGACACCGACCACAAACTATGTTTACCATTTTTGGAATTTGACAGCGATCGTATACATATTAACAGTTTCATGGCTAAAATAGTTTCCTTGTAGTTGTATACAACATTGGCCTTTCATGTTGTCCATGTAACACGCACGCAAACACACACACCTGTGTGCGTGTTAGTTGAAACATTCTGAATATGTAATGTAACCATATTTGCATATAAAAGATTGAATTTCTTACATAACTGTACATTACATTATGCAGCTTTTCATAAAACATCCAGATACAATTCTGTACACAAGTCACAAGGTAAGATTTCATCTGAACCAAAAGTTTAATTTAAGACTCTAAGTTGCTCATAACCATGATAAGGATTATTTTTTTACATTTAATTTTTTTTTTTTTTTTTTTGCTTGTTGCTGGTTATGGAGCAAGTAATAAGGGTCTGCTGTGAAATATCTACACTTTCGTGGGAAAATAAACATGTTTATAAACATCGTGGCAAAACATGCACATGATATTCTGAGCCTTCTATTCATGTTCTATCAGTCATTTCAATCTAACGTCGCATTGTGGCCCGGTTGCCCTTCACCAGAACACCTGAATCCCATTTGTTTTACCAACAATTTTAGGAATAACAATCTGTTGCTGGATACATAAATTATAGTTCTAATGCAAACACACAATCAATATACTACTAAAAGTTGGGACTGGGATGGTACATAATACATAAAGTTTTATACAATCAAATTTTCAAAATACAATAAATTCCTGGCAGTAATGGCCAATACATGATACCTCAAGTTGGGATTGGGATATTACATAATACCTCAAGGTCAAGTGTAACTTTTGTAGTGCGTATTAGTAATCGCCAACACATGATACATCCACATGACCATTTATTTGATTGCTCTCATTGCAGAAGTAGCGTAGCGTAGTTTATAATTAATCATCGGCCGTAATAATTAATTTGACAGGACAATGATTAGATGTAAGTCCTAGAAGATGGTGCAAGTCGGCATCACAAGCAAGGAGTATCAGGTCATTATCTTCATCCCTGTATTTTAAACGAGTCCTACTTTTTAACTTAATTCTTCGTGCCACTTCATGCTCTAGTTTCGAAAGGCCTGATGAAGTAGGAAATTGGAACTTTATCATATCTCCTTTAAAAGTTGCCTTCACCGTCACCATCTTTATATCTGAGATATTGGCCACGGCCTGTTTTGGGGATGCATGAACAAGACCAGATTCTGCAACACGTGAATACGGGGTTATATTGTTCATTGTATATTTGGGTTTTGCTGTGCTCTCACTCACAGAGGAGTGATCACCAATATGCAATGCATTATTCCTCATTAAATTCTTATTATAAGGAAGATAGCTATGCTTGCCACAACTCCACCACTTGCCTGAAAAGCCATGCCTTTTACTTGAACAACTCCACCTCTTAACCCTTACCATCAGGAACACAACAAAAGCTAAATGAAAACGTTTATTTGAAGGCCCTTGCAAGTTTTGGTTCACCCATGCGTTTGGTGATGGTTTTAAGTCGGTGGTATGAACAGCTTTTTTGCTGCGCTTTGCCAATGGCCAACTTGAAGTTTTTTTGTTGTGCGTTAGCAATGGCCGCTTCAATGTAGACCGACTGACTGAAAATAAAAGAACAAATCAGGTCAAATATCATTATAACAAGTAAAACGACAAAAGGAAAGACTGCAAAAAACCATGAAAAAGTAAGAGACTTGCCACCAAGGTTCTTGGTTGCTTGATCTATTGGTTTTCCAATATTTTTCTTAACTGCTTCCATTGTGAGAGAGTCTACTTTACGCTTTCTGCCTTGTTTTGAACTGTTACCTTTTTTTCCAGCAACAGTAATGTTATCGCTCATTTTCTTGAGACTCACACTAGGATAGGAATCCATTTCATTGTTTTTTCTTGCCCCAGCTACATTGAAATCATTCCCAGTCAAATTGTCTCTATCAGTGATATTATCTGGGTAAATCTGTTTGGATTGCCATTGATTTGATTCGTTTACAGAAGCCTCAGTTTTATTATCTATATTTACCATTATTGACTCTGAATCTGATGTGATCATCTCAAGTTTGTTGTTATTTGTTGTTGTGATCGATGATATTTGGATAGTATGAGGTTCGATACTTTGTGATTTGCTGACTTCTGTAGGTGGTTCAACTACTTGTATACATGAGCTGTCCAAGTTAGCTATAAATCAAAAACCTTAGTGTTCATTCCAAGTTAGCTATAAATAAAAAACGAAACTAGTTAATCTATACCTAATAATAACTAATTGGTTGCGTAAAGTGTCACAATTAAATACCACAACCAGTTACTAAACTGGAGAATTCATCCAAAAATACTAGTATGAAGGGTGACAGAGGCAAATTTGGTCTATAAACCCCACATTTTTTTGCCAATAGCATCGATGTGGAACAAATCCGGTACCTTGCAATGGTTCCAGTCGATAACATTCTGCGAACCCAAAATTCTTTTTCCCGCTTCTTTTTTTAATTAATTCTAGTCATATCTTATCTAAAAATATCGTTTTATAATTTATAAATCACGATTACTAACTATTTAATATTTATTTTATTTACCCCTTTCATACACATGTACCTATCCTACTAAGAAAAAAAAAACTACATTTAAGGGGTTGTTTGGCAACCTTTGCGTCAATTAGGGATGAGTTTGGGACGGTATTGGTACCAACTGATACCGATCACGAAAATACCGATCTCAAAAACTCCAAAAACCCAATACCGATACCGGTATGGTATGGTATGGTACTGATATGGTATCGGTATTTCACCTCAAAATACCAATACCGAAACAAAAAACCTCTAAATGTGAGTACCGAAATGGCTGTCCGGGTCATGCCTCGACGGTGTTGAATAGGAGAACCACAGCTTGTTCTTCGTCTTCTCCGTTTAGATCCAGATCTGCAAGGAGGAAAGAAAAGGTGGGGTGTGGAGGTGACTGCTAGGAAACCACAAGTGGAGTCCAACGTACAGACATAAAAAGTGAAGTCGGCGGCCATGTGTTATCAGGGGGTAATCTGTCTATGATAACTTGTATGTTGTCTGCCCTAATAAGCGGTGGTCACCCCTTTATATAGGGCTTTACATGGGCCTTAATGGGCCGAACACATGGACCCCTAACTATATGGGCACATAGCCCATTGGCACCAAGCCCAGTTAGGGGGTTACCTCCACAACCCAATATTAGTAAATAATATAAGAAGTGACAAGTAATAAAGACGGTATATCGGGTCAAGCACCATACCTCTACAAGTCCCCCTAGTCTAGTGTTGCTCCCACGTGCAAGCGTTGGGTGGAGCGCTAGACTAATTAGGAGTGCTCAGGAATGAAGATTAAACGCTTTGTCTTCTTGGTGGACTAATGACTCGAACATTTCATCCTTTTGTCGGTGTGCGGGAGGCTGCTCGTTACGCTTGTTACCAACTAAGTGTCACCTTCTACGCGAACTATCACCGACGCGTGTGAGGGTTGCTCGTTACGCTTGTTATCAGCTAAGTGACACCTTCTAGGCTAACTGTTGCCGGCGCGTGAGCATCTAGTAGTGTTTCTGTGGCTCGTTGCCAAAACTTGCAAGTATCTCAATCATATAATATGGGTGTATTATGAGGCACCCAACCTTGCGTTAGTACTTCTTGAACTTAAGATGAGTTCTCAAGATAATAAATTGCGGTAAACATGAAAAAGTTGTACCAAAAACCCCTTTCCTAGGAGATGAATTCATACGGTGTATCATGGTATGAGAACCATCTAAAGTGGTGCTATATTGTGCCATCCCCCAGTCCATTGCTGCTAAGTGTAATGTTTAGGAGCATTGAACTTATAATAAGAGTATCCTTCGCCAATGGATCGTATGATGCGCCAAAGTTATGTTCCGCGGATTGCTTGAAGTAGACAAGAGCATGCTCCGCAAAAGACGCATTTGTAGGATGTATGCCAGTCCGAAGCAATGCTCAATGATATTCGTGAAGTGCTTTGCGGTGACGTATGCTAGCCAAGACTGCACGAAGTGCTTGTTGTTGGCGGATGAAAGCGATCCGCAGGAGGTGACTTTTACGTTTACGTCATGCGGAAGCAATGCGCGGGTGGTGATGTGGCGACGCATTCCTGAAAAGGAGATGCACGTGTAGATGTAGCACATTCCTGAGAAGGAGACGTGGCGACGTTATAGCACGTTCCTGAAAAGGAGACGTGCGCGGAACGTATTTTAAAAGTTTACGTCAACCCAACGCGTGGTGGTGGCGTGGCGACAAGTTCCTGAAAAGAAGACGTGCGCGTAGATGAAGCACGTTCCTCAGAAGGAGACGTGTACGGAACGTCTTTTAAAAGTTTACGTCAACCCAACACGGGGTAGTGACGTGGCGACACGTTCCTGAAAAGGAGACGTGCGTAGAGATGTAGCACGTTCCTGAGAAGGAGACGTGGCGACGTTGTAGCACGTTCCTGAAAAGGAGACGTGTGCGGAACGTCTTTTAAAAGTTTACGTCAACCCAACGCGGGGTGATGACGTGGCGTAATACCTCTGCTATAAAAATGAGCTACAAACGCCTCTGATGTGACAACCGTCACCCTCATCTTTTATTTGTTTGTCAAAACTAGTCCTTATACTTTACAATTATTTTTAAAAACTAGAAGTGTTTACATTTTAAATACGTATTCTAGACGTAACCTAATAATGATGCGTCATTTGTAGAAATTAATCATTTCAAATTTTGACTAAATCTGGAGCATTTAAAGTTTAAAAAAAATGGAAAAGTTAAAAAAAAAAAACTTTTATGTTAAGTTGGATAACTTAGTTAAGTTAGTTAGCTTTTATAAAGGAAAAAGATAACCAAGTAAATAATTAAACTAACCTGGTTAATATGTGAGGGACCCATTTTGTCAATGTTGAAAAGTTAACAAGTTGATTCAGTTTTCCAGCCCTCCCTCGATATTCCAGCGACCGGAATACAAAATTCCGGCGACTATGTCCGGCGAACCATTTTTTTGGTTCGTTAACTTGATTTAACGCGTTTAAATGGCACAAAGACGTTTCGCTGTTGTTCTAGAGTAGTTATAACAGCTTTTAATTGGTTTAAGGCGTTTCAAATCAAGCATTAGTCGGGGTTTGAACATATAACCGACCCAAAACGTAAATCGCATTAAAACTAGAAGTTTACTCGTCCATTATAAAAATTGATAATCCCAAATTATTTCTGCACTGATTTACGATCCAAACCCACAACCAAAGCTTCTTTATCGCGCCTGGAAAGTGGTTAATGTCGTTTTTTTTTATTTCGGATCTTGAAGCCCGATTGCAAGCATATTTACGAATTGTAAGTCGTTTATAATTATGCCGTTTTGTTTATAAATCATAGCCGAGCAGAAGCCCTATTAAACTGATGCCTAAACTGTTCTGTATCGGCTTATTGATTTTAAGATGAGGGTTAGGGTTCTTGCTAGTAGGATTGGGGAAGATGATGAGTTGGTAACAATGTTTATATAAATTGTTTTCTGATTATAACTCACAAACATATGTTGTAGACTAGTGGTAGTGGAACATATTGTGGTGGAAGGAAACCTGGGTTCGAACCCTGGCACCTTCACCTCTAATTTTCAGTTTTTATTTATTTATTTTTTTGTTATTTAGAATCAATATTATAATCATATAACTTGAAATATTCATAATAAATTCATTTTTGCTCCAAAAATTATGAAAATTTAGGAGTAACTTCTTGACACCTCATAGAAAATTATCCCACTTTTAGTTTCTAGAAAATGTTTTATTTTTATATTTTTATTGGATTAATTTTTTTAATCATATTTAATTGATTAAAAATTCATTTTTAATGATTTTAATCTCAAACTTTTTGAGTAATTATTTCTCATCATCATGAGCTGAAATAAAAATTATTGGTTCAGAAAACATTTAATTTTATTGACTTTCCTATTTTTAATCATTTAAACATAATTTAATCTTGTTAAATAAATTTTAAATATAAATAAGTTTATATAAATTATGAGAAAATTATTTCAATTTGTTTACATCAAAAAGCATCCATTTTCAATAAAACTAGCATTATTGTATCATATCTTGGATTATTAGTATTATTTATCAATTACGACATAATTAAACGTTTATTTATTTATACTATTACAAAATCTATTTTATAAATACCTTTCTTATAAAATAGAAATATTTTTTATGTTGAAAGTCTTAATTATAAATTGTCGGATCATTATCTAATTCATCATTATTTATTTCAATATTTGTAATTATCGTATTTAGTTACAATAATTAGTTAAAGTAATTAACTAAATTATTTGGTCTTACTTATTTAAACATATTTTTAACTAAATACACAATTGGTAATAACTATATTATTTAAACCACATTTACAACCTTCATATATTAATTGTGATATACAACTCTTACATTAATGTAATTTATCATAAAACTCTAATTCCCCAAATCGACTTAGCAAACCCTAATGCCTTAGACCCTAGATACCTTAGACTTTTTAGACACTTCCTTATTAGTATGCTTACACATTATAGGTTGAATTCCTCGGAATTCCCATTACTTAACTCACGACCGCTTAAGTTGGATTTTGCTCGCTTTCGCTAACTGTGAGTATATCTTTCCCCTTTTCACTGTCTTACTATTTTGGGGTGACTCATGTACTTACTATCAAGTTTCTATTTCATTTTTCTAAATGCAATTCTCATGTGTGTTTGCTTTATGTTAATTTGTGTGTCTATGACTTGTCAAAATCATTAACCTTTGAGGGCCTGGCATTTCAATGAATAGATCTATGGTATATACCCCTTGTGACTCTGTTGAGAGACCTTGGTCATTGTCTTGTGATTCATATTACTTAAAAATGTTTTGATTCTTGATTCTTGATACATTCATAGGGTTGATTTTGAACGGATATTACTTATTACATAATTGCAAACAGTATACAACACATGAATTGCGAAACACTTTTCTACTATATGTATACAAACAGGGTATGCTCACCAATACAATTTTTGTATTGACCAAAATATTTTGTACATGTTTCAGGTTGTTTTGAGACGCTTCTTTTAGGCTTTTGGATTTTATATTTCAGTCTTGTCTACATTGTATTTTAGCTAGACTTGTCACTTTAGAATTATTGTATCCTGTAATTTCATTTCAATGTAATAAATTATTTAATCAATGTATTCAAATTTACACTTTAGTCCATGAGCTATTGAACAATCGTCACTACGTGACACCTCGATGTTTCCGCCATCGGTTGGGTGTTACATCTGACGTGCGTGCGAGATGCGGAACGCCTCTGACGGACACGCAAGGTGTGGAACGCCTCTGACGGACACACGCGATGCGGAACGCGTCTGACGGACACGCGCGATGCGGAACGCCTCTGACAGACACGCGCGATGCGGAACGCCTCTGACGGACACGCGCGATGCCCAAAACCGGGCCTGCACCGCCTACTTGAAGCCACAAAAAACTTTGGCGAATGCTCTGTTTAGTAAAATCGCTCAGAGCCTGGGAGAAGTTTTAGATTTGTTCCCCCGTCAGAAGGCGGTGGTTGAATGCCTGAATGGCCCCATGCTAAGGATTTTTTGACCGTTATCCCGATTGAGAGTTGGGTCAATGCATGTCTGTAGTAGAATACAGGGCTATTCTCAAATACCAGTTGATGATCCCTATGGATCCAGATGATGAAACCTTCCCGATTTGCCGTAAAGCTTATATGGGGAGCACGTAGTCCATTGCAAAGAGCTCCCCGGTTTCAAATACCGTCATGACTGGGTGAGAGACGTTTTATGAGACATCTTGAGAAGAGCTGTGATTTCTACCGAGAAGGAAGCCCCTGTGAATTTTCTCACGGACCCTACGGAAGGGAGATCTGCTTTGCGACCCGCGGATCTACTCGTCTTTGGTTGGGCTGGGGGAACATGCATGTGTGCACCTCACGGGGGTATCTCCTTTGGTAGGTTTAAGGGAAAACGGGTTTGTAGCTGGATAAACATCGAGAAAAACATAATCGAAGAAAGTGGATAAGCACACTAAAGCAAGATGTCTTTGTCCTCTTGGCCTTTGATACCTTTGGCTCCCTAGCACCAGAACTTATTCGTTTCTTGACCAAGGTCTTCAAGTTTAACTTGAAAGTGGATAAGCACACTAAAGCAAAATATTGGGTCTTCAATTTAACTTGACAAGTTTAACTTTAAAGGGAAAAAATATTGGGTCTTCAATTTAACTTGAAAGTGGATAAGCACACTAAAGCAAGATGTTTTTGTCCTCTTGGCCTTTGATACCTTTGGCTCCCTAGCACCAGAACTTATTCGTTTTTTGACCAAGGTCCAACGGGTTATCCACCGAAATAGTTCATCTCCAAGGGGCATGGGTTTGTATTTGGTAGATTAGGGTTCCTTACTCAGAAAGAGATGGCGGTATAGCTTGTTGCCCGTCTACCTTCTATTTTAATGTAACTTGACAAGTTTTAAGAAATGAATAGAATTATAAGAAAAAAAAAAAAGTTACATCAGGCTAGAACCCGTGCATCACACATGTCTAATAAAAGAAAATATTAAAATAGTCATCAAAGTTAAAGAAAATCTCCGATCAAAATTTGTGAGCTCGATCTAATGGGTGAAGAGGCTTATATGTGCAAATTAGATATGAAAGAAGGAAGGCATACCTTTTGCAAAAACATGAAGGGAAGTCAAGTATCTGGACTCACCGGAAAACTCAAGTCCGGGAGGTTCTACAGAGTTAGGCATATCTTGTATCGATTACCAAAATCTGAACATAATGATGCATGATGCCATTTTCCTCAATAATGTGTCCTAAACTTAAATTATTATTATAGACCAGTTCATGTTCATGACGTCACTGTCCCTGGACCCCACTTTACAATGTAGTGTAGCTTAAAAAATCGTGTAATTTTGTTTATTTTGACAATTAAGCCAACATCATTATTTTCGAGGTCCACACTCCACATCAACCTGCCGTGTCTTTTGGACTTTTTTGCTTTTTTTTTTCTTATTTTAAATTAAAGTTTTTTTAACGGCAAGTGGTATAGCTGGTACGGCTCTGACTAACATCTTGGGCCAGTCTGTATAGATTACTCGTTTCATTTGGATTGGGGATCTCCTCATGTGGAACTCCCACATGTGGTAAATATGGCTCCGACATGAAGAGAATAATATTATTGTATGTAATTTAAAAAAAAAAAAAAATACACACAATAATATTATTCCCTTCACCCCCTTTCCCCCCTTCCACTCCTCACAAATTTCATCTTTTAAACACGGGTCTTACAAATGTTACATGACGTTTAATACCCTTTTCCTTTCTCCGCTCCTTATAGTCTAAAGGAAAATATGATGTAAAACGTGTACTCAGTTGGTTAAAAGTTACCAATGAGGTTGGTGGTATATTGAAATGTTTAGGTTCAATCTAGATCTAGATGATTTTAAAACTGTTATTTTGCTTTTTCTCAGAAGTCCTGCTACTTGATATAAACAATTTATGTGATTTTAAACCTTTTATTTTTTAAAAATATTTTTTTGGAAGACATCAAAGTTGGAGTAGCTGTAGAACTTCAGAACCTATATTATTAATTTATTTAGTTCCCTTTTTTTTCTGTATAAAATTGATATTAAAGTCAGGCGGAGTTTCCTAAACAAGTTCACATCAATATTTGGAGGGTCAGCTTCGTAAATATTTCTACGAACCAATATATAGTTCAATTCAATGGTCCACACCAACATAACTTTAGTAATGAACTCTCTCTATATAAACTGGCCAAGTTTTTGACCCCTTTCACTTGAATAAAACGGTTCAACTTATATTTTTTTTTACGTATTTGTTCAATGAACTTTAGTAATGAACTCTCTCTATATAAACTGGCCAAGTGTGTTACTTTGTTTAGTGTTTAGGTTCATACAAAATCCAGAAATCAATGATTGGACCACCCAGGCCATCCATCGATGGTGTTTTGTTTTTTAGGAAATATCGGGTAGGTGTGGCTTTGTTTTTTTCTTTTTTCTTTTTTCTTTTAAGGAATTTCAGAAAACTTTGCCGTTGATATTTCATATTTATGAGATGAAGACGATGGATGAGATGAGAGGTAGTCAAATCAATGCATATGTGGTGTTGAGCGGAACAATACAGCTGTAGGGATGGGCGGTCCAATTAATGTTTTTATTTCATTTTCATATTTTAAAGGCGTAATGGTCTACCCTCAAAATTATTTAAACACTCACCTATAGGTTGCGTATATGGCTATATGCGGCGTATAGGTGGTGCACAAACTCTCACGCATCATCAATACTTATTAGTCACGAGTTTTGTCAGACACATACATCACGTTAGGCCTACACATGAGTGAGGGGAGAGGGGGGCACAAACATTCTCATTGACCCCAATACGTATGTGACAGGACATATGAGGATAAAGGGTGTGCAAATAAGAGATGGGGGTGTCAGGTGTGCCAATACATGGAGCCACTTAAAAATCATATAAGCTTCAGAATTAATATCAACTAGGTTATTTGTCTGTGTGTTGAGGCGATACGTTACCGTAGACATCCGATTGGTATTGGATTTGTTCGTTACAGACACTTTGTATAGAAATTGGCATGTATCTTATATCGATTGGAAACGATAAAAGCGAATGAATTGAGTCCGGCCCCCATTGATTTGATCTTCCGGCCCCCACCGATAGGAAAAAATTTGGGTTTCGCGATTTTTGACCCCCGCCACTATTTTTTCAAGCTTCGCCACTAGGTTTAGAGAAATTAAACAAAATAAAAATTGATACCGCTATCGATACCAATCAGTGTTTTCGTGACCAGACCGGAAACCACAACTCTGTCAAAAAAGGTCGGGCAGGATTTGCAATTTTTTTTGTTGTTTTGTCTGGTAATGTAAATCTCATTTAGTTTAACCCCAAATCTATTCATTGCTACATCATCACATTGGCCGAGGTGACGGGTCGCAGATGGAAAAAGAAGGTTGAACTGAAACTTACAACATCCAGAGATAGGGCTGGCAATTTAGACACGAACACGATAACCTGATACGAACCTACACGATTTTAACAGGTTTCGTGTCTATGACAGGTCGACACGTTAAAACCTGTTTATTTTCGTGTCGTGTTCGTGTTTACCTGTTTCGTGTTCGTGTCTTATCGTGTGTTATCGTGCCTTATCGTGTCTTGTCGTGTCTTATCGTGTCTTGTCGTGTTAACTTATTTTAGTAGATGTTCATTATCGTGTTAACCTGTTATACACAGGTTCGTGTTCGTGTTTGAAAAAAAATGACACGATTAGATTTCGTGTCGTGTTCGTGTTTACAAGTTTCGTGTTCGTGTTTTAACAGGTTTGTGTCTTAACAGGTTCGTATAACCTGTTATGCCAGCCCTGTCCAGAGATTGTGATTTATGATTTTCGTTTCCTTTTCAAAACGACGGCGTCATTACTGACGTCATTGTTGTTAATTTTGGAGAGCAACATTTGGTTCGATTTTCTTGAGACACATATCTCCTTTTTTTTTTTTTTTTTTTTTTTTTTTTGGAATAAAGGGAAAAAATATTGGGTCTTCAATTTTAAAAAAAGCCTCAACTGTTTAATAATTGGCCCATGACAAACATTTGAAATTTGAATGGTAGGATGTAGTTAATTTTGTATAGAATTATTTTTTTTAACCTATTCATATATTTATAATATTTAAAACGTCATCGGTTCTTACACCTGGTCTAACCATTCCGACTAGTAAACCGGTAAGGACATTGAGACACTCTTTGATTTAATCTTAGCCAATGGCGGAGGATAATGGTGGGTCGAGGGTGCTCTGACCCTATTTTTTTTATCCAGTAGTGTAACTTTACGCGTTTTCGTCCGAAAATTTTATACGTATTAACTCTGGCCCCTTCTGTTTTAAAGGTCTTGTGATTTTCGAAACCCCCCAGCCCCCCCCCCCCCCCCAAAAAAAAAAAAAAAAAAAAAAAGTTTTCAAGCTCTGTTACCGAACTTCGCTCGCTTTCTTGTACAACTGATAAAAACTCTCTCCATAAATCCTCTCAATCACACCTCACACTCTGTGATTCACACTTTACACAATACACATGATAATCTCTACAAGGATACCCATTCAGATTAGTTGATATTAGCATAGTAGGGTTTAATTTTATTTCTCCCGTGACGAATATTGGAACATTCAAACATCCACTAAAGTTCCATTTTGGTTTGTGCCAAAAGTGGGCCAAACTTTTTAGCATTTATGCTTGAGTTTTGGCCCAATAAAACGTTTATTGGGTTTGCGATTGAAATGAGCCAAAATATTAACAGCCAAAATATTAACTAGTAAGACATTAAATAGTAACCAGGTGTGTTTATTTTTTCATGAAAAGAGCTTCTGACTACATGTCTGCGCTGTGCAGAGACGGGCAGACATTTGAAGCACGTAAATTGTTTGTTTTTTAGAAGACATCCCACTTAAAAACATCTTCCTCATCTCTTCCTCGGAGAGTATATGACCCCTCCTCTTTTTACCACTTCTCACACAACACAAAACACAAGCTCTGCTCCTTCATCCTTCATCCTCTTAAAAGCCTATCTAGTAACCACCTCCTCCTCCATTCTCCTCCCCAGCTCAGCCCGCCGCCTCCCTCCTCCTCCTCAGCACGACCCGACTCTTCACAAGTAGTATTTTCGTTTTCTTTTCTTTTTCTTTAATCAGTTTTATGTTGGGTTTATTACTAAAAGAATCTAAAAAAGAACAAAAAACCTAACTGATTTGTCCTAATTCTTTGTTCATCATTTTTTATGCTAATTTTTAGGTATTTTTATTATTCTTGCAATTCAATACATATGGTTATTTTTTTTGAACGGCCAACTAAACAACGCCGGGTAATTCGTACGCAGCCTCCCAGTGGCAAAGACAGGGGCACAGCCCGGCCCACCCTGGACGCACGAAGCCCCTAGCCCGCCCGACAGCCCGCTTCCAGGGAAAACCCGACCCACATACCTGCCCGAAGGCACGACAGTAGTGAACCGGTAAAACCTGGCGAGATCAGGACTCGAACTCATGACCATAGGCCATGAGTCATCCATCATTTCTCATTATGTCTTTCGTGGGAATCGAACCTGAGACCTCCAAGAGAGATCCCTGGTCCATTCAACAACTGAGCTACCCGTGAAAGACAATACATATGGTTATTGTTATCTTGTTATAAAGATCTGTTCTTTGATATATTTTAAAAATCTTGCATAATAATTCATATATCTTCATCAGTTGCACTTGGAAGACATCTGCGTTCATTCTCCGTTAAACCTTTATACTCTATTTCTTCAGGTATTTTTTTTTTTTTACTTTTTTTAATCAATGTTTTTTTAATTAGTTTTTTTTTTTTTTTTTTTTTTTTTTGTATTTTTGCTTGTGAGTATTGTGTTCTTGTTTACCGTATACTAGTATCGTATATTTTTTTTGTGAGTATGTATTAGTTGTGAGTATATATGTTTTTGTGTGTTTGTTTAGATGATGGGATTGATATTAGTTGTGAGTATATATTAGTTGTTCATGAAGCATTTTGATTTTAGTTGTGAGTATATATGTTTTTGTGTGTTTGCTTAGATGATGGGATTGATATTAGTTGTAAGTATATATGTTTGTCAATATTAGTTGTTCATGAAACATTTTGATTTTAGTTGTGAGTATGTATTAGTTGTGAGTATATATGTTTTTGTGTGTTTGTTTAAATGATGGGATTGATATTAGTTGTGAGTATATATGTTTGTCGATATTAGTTGTGCATGAAGCATTTTGATATCTAGATTACATAGCACTTTGTCGATATTAGTTGTTCATGAAGCATTTTGGTTTCTTGTTTGTTAATTAATAGAAAGTGGAGAAAAACAACAATGGTCAAATGAGCATATAAAATGCTTATTAGAGACTTGCATTAAAGAGATAAACAACGTGGGTAGAAAAGGATTGAGTATGCACAAAGAGTCGTGGAATAAGTTAGGAAGGGTTCTTAAGGAAAGGTTTGGGCTTGATTTGACTTAGAAACAGATGGAAAATGCGTATGACAATCTGAAAGCCAAATACATAGGATGAGTGTATTTGAAAAACAAAACTGGATGAAAGCCCGATTCCCTATATCGAAGAGGATGGCCCCATTTCTGTTGGTTACGCAAAGGAACATTATCATTGCACGTGTCGCGCTAAATAAATTTATAAACAAAGAGGGCTTGAGCAATAAGTTCTTTACAGGATACGATCAACCGAATGTATCGTTAGGAAATAGCAATGTGCACGTTGATGCTGATGAAGAAGAGGTTGAAGTATACGGTACTGCATCGGATCGGGAATATATGATCCAGTTACAAGATGAAATTGCCGAGCTGGTAAATGCAAAGTACGGAATAAATTATTTGAAAAATTGTTATTGTTATTATTTAAAAAAAAATGTTATTGTTGTTATTTCAGTGTTGTAGAACTCTTATTTAAATTTAAATGTTGAAAAAATATTGATTGCTTTAAAAAATCAGTTTATTTTAAATTTCAGCAATCTGTAGAAGTTAAAAAACAAACAGTCTTTTCTTTTATCTCAGAAAAAACAAACAGCACCTAAGAAGTGTAGTCAGCCATTAAATAAGATATATTAATGGTTGAGATTAAATGAGTGGCATTGTTATAATATGTGTGTTATAATTATTAATTAATTTGATGGATTAAGGGCAAATGGTCATCATTAACCGTGTTTTAAATCATATCACAATTGCCACTTTACCACACTCCCTACAATCTCCCGAATTCATCCAACCTTCCTTCTTCATATAAGTATTTCGAATCCGACAATAGAACATTTCGTTAAACATGGAATTGAAAATAAAACACTAAAAATAAATTATATATAACATAATAGAATTAGGACAAAATAACAATTCAACAATGTAACAAATACCATAAATGATAAAACACAATAGATTCAGACAAAATAACACGAGAGGATAACAAAACCCAATAAACGATAAAACATTATGTGGAGAAATACATATAACACAATATTTAGCATATCTAAAATGATAAAACACGATAGAATTAGGGCAGACTAACAAGAGAATTAGGACTAAATAACAATCCTACAATGTAACAAAACACCATAAATAATAAAACACAATAAAATTAGGATAGAATAACACGTTAGGATAACAAAACACCATAAATGATAAAACACTATGCGAAGAAATACATATAACACAATATTGACCGAATCTGAAATGATAAAACACGACGCAAAGAAATACATATAATACAATATTTACCAAATCTGAAATTATAAAACACTATGTGAATAAATACGTATATCACAATATTTTTGGGATCATATATGAGGTTGCATGCGATAAAGATGATAAAAAGAATGGAAGATTGTCATGAGTTTTTTTAATCATATTTCTCATATTTGATTGCTTTGAAAATCTCACATAATTAAAAGTGAACTTCCTAATTATCATATTTTTACAATTGCTATTCCCTTGTTGAAAAATAATATAAATACCACATGTCATTCATCTATGGCTTCTAACCTTTTTTTTAACGATCAACAAATTTATTCCACTAAAAAAACGCTAGCAGGATGCTAGCGGAACACCAACCAGTCCAGACATACAAACACCAAACATGGTAAACACAAGATCAAATACAACAAGATTACACAGCCAAAACTACCAGCCCACCCTATCAAACCGAAACATACACCAAGTCTTCCAATCGAGTGTCCGCTTCCTCGCCCTGGATTTCACCCAAAGGAAACTGGCCTTTAATATCCCCTATGATTTTCTGCAGAGAACATTGCTTTTGGTCAAAAATCACTTTATTTAGACACTTCCAAGGGTAATCACACTAGTTAAAATTAAAAGGCTTTAATGGTTCAATACTAGTTGCTCACGTGGATAGACTTCACTTCATTGTTTAAGTTCTATAAATTTCGCTAAAAAAGAGAAATAATTATGTATGACGAACAAGAACTCAAGAAGAGCACCATTAATATTGTCCGCTTTGCCCCGATGGGTCGCCCATCCAAAGCTCACATATTTGCTTTTGGTTGCCCAAGTAGAGACTTCCTAGGAGGTCACCCATCCTGATACTGCTCCCACCTGAGCACACTTAACTGTGGAGTTCTCCTCTCATCCACTAACATTAAGCTCGAAAACGCGTTGGTGATTTAAGAGGCAAAACATTACTTATGAACTAAGGATCTCTCATGGCCACGGCCGATGTGAGATTTTCCTGGGTTGTCACAAAAACAAGGGTTATCAAATGTTATAAACAATACTATAGGTGGGTTCTTCTTCAATAAAGCACAATTGATCTATAAAAGAATCTCAATTTGAGTGTAAAGTACGGTGGTGATTGAGCTAAATTCCTTTCTAAAAGAGAAAAATAATCTAGTATATATATATATATATATATATTGCAAAGGGATTAATCATACATGTCATACTCTTATGCAATCTCTTCTTTAAGAGATGCCACATAGGATGTGACGTGGCAAGTGTAAACCAATTAAAAAAAAGGAATAAATATGATTTAACCTAATCTATTATAATCTTTAACCTAATATATTAAATACCTAATCTACTAAATCTAAATATTAAAACTTTACTATTTTTTCTCTCATGTTTCTTCCCATAACTTTTAAACGTTAATATCTTTTATATACGAGATTTTTTAAAGAAAAAAATTACACCAAATTAACGAGCGTTTTATTATCTTTCCAACGATTATCATAGTGCTATATAAAAAACGGAGAAAAAAATGACTATTTTTTGTAACCCGACAGGTATTGTGTCGGGTTTGGTATTAGTTTAAAAATTTGTGGGTTTGGGTCGGGTCTGGGATTAGGTGATACCCGACCCGATTACCCGAAACAACATACCCAAATACCCGAACTATATACCCGATCATATACCCATGAATTTTTTAGCGCATCACATAACCCTTAGACTAATGTGTTCGATATTTCAATTGATATATATTTTAATTAATTAATATTTATATATACTTGTATGTTATTTTTTTTCTTGTATGTTAATATTAATGATAAAAATCTAAATCTATATATCTATTAATATATATAAAAGAATTCATAGTCGGTGACGTGACGTTCAATGGTGGTCTCAACCCCTCTTTGAATGTGTCACGTGACATAATGAGATGAAGACTTTATTATTTTTGAATTATTTCGTTTTTATCTATTAATAAAAAGAAAAAGGATGTCATGTGGCATTGAGATATTTTAGGAAAAAAATTTAAAAACAAAATTTCATTTTTCTCTCTCATGTTTCCTCCTATAATTTTTAAACGTTAATATCTTTTATATACGAGATTTTTTAAAGAAAAAAATTACACCAAATTAACGAGCGTTTTATTATCTTTCCAATGAGTACCATAGTGCTGTATAAAAACGGAGAAAAAACGACTATTTTTTGTGGGATTTTGTTCATACAGGAAAAAAAACACTAAGTGTTCAGGTTATTCATTAATCATGTATAGGCAAGTCATTAATTATGTTGAAACCAGTAAATATGAATTATATTTACAACAGGTGTTAGCATTAGAGTTGTATATATTTTTCAAAAAAAGCATTAGAGTTGTATATTGTTTTAGGTTATGTTTTAATATTAGAGTTATACATTTTAAGGTTAGACATTAACATTGGAGATACATTGTTAAAATTGATATTTCATATTAGATTTCTCACGCTCCCGGGATATAAATCTAGTATATATATATATATATATATATATATATATTGCAAATGGGGAAATCATACATGTCATCTATTAAGGCAATCTCTCCTTTGAGAGGTGTCATGTGGGATGTGAGGTGACACTTATAGACCAATTAAAGAAAACAAAAAATATACTAAAATCTAATCTGCTAAAATAAATATTAAATCTTTATTATTTTATCTCTCATGTTTCCCCACATAACTTTTAAACGCTAATATCTTTTATATATGAGATTTTTTAAAGAGAAAAAAAGTACACCAAATTAACGAGCGTTTTATTATCTTTTCAATGAGTACCATAGTGTTATATAAAAAATGAAAAAAAACCACTAATTTTTTGTAACCCGACAGGTATTGTGTCGGGTTTGGGATTAGTTTAAAAAAAATTGTGGGTTTGGGTCGGGTCTGGGATTAGGTGATACCCGACCCGATTACCCGAAACCACATACCCAAATACCCGATCATATACCCATGAATTTTTTAACGCATCACATAACCCTTAAACTAATGCGTTCGATATTTGCAATATACGCGCACCATCATAAACTAAAAACTTTATAG
Source organism: Ambrosia trifida (assembly GCA_028751855.1). Lineage (NCBI taxonomy): Eukaryota > Viridiplantae > Streptophyta > Magnoliopsida > Asterales > Asteraceae > Ambrosia > Ambrosia trifida. The sequence continues at coordinate 4,981,956 of CM054128.1, forward strand.
TATGTAACTAAAATATATGTATGGTTATTATAATACTACTTCAATAAATAACTTTTTTTCTTATTTCATGTTAGTTCTTTTTAGAATGATCGATGACAAACTTCCGAATTAATTTGACATTAGATATTTTATTATGTAATATTAGATATTTCAATCCTGGGACACTCCCGGGGTTGAAGCTAGTAATGTATATAGCTTTTAATATAATGTATATAGCTTTTATTTTGTACCGTGAGACTAAAATTTATTTTTAGGAGACTTTATTTTCTAAAATTTTATTATAAGAAAGAACTTAATAAAATTATATATAATATTATACTGTATTATATTAGTTACTAGCTTTTATTCCGGAAGTGTCCTAGGGTTAAAATATCTAATATGATATAATTATTATTATTATTCATTAATCATGTATTGGCAAATCATTAATTATGTTATTATTATTATTATTTATTTTGAACAAATCTCTACCATAAGTTATCATATCTATAACTTATAATAAAAGAATTGAATATTGATGAGGTGACATTCAATGGAGGCCTAAGAAAGCTATTTTAATGACATGGCATTCAAGGAGGCATTCTTTTCCTTGAGTGTGCCATGTGTCATGCCATGTGGTAAATTAAAAATAAATAAATAATAATATAAAACCTAATCTACTAAATTTAAATTGAGTTATTTTAGGAAAAAAGAATTTAAAAACAAATTTAATTTTTTCTCTCTTATTTTCCTCCCATAATTTTTAAACGTTAATATCTTTTATATACGATATTTTTTTAAAGAAAAAAGTTACACCAAATTAGCGAGCGTTTTATTATCTTTCCAACGAGTACCATAGTTTTATATAAAAAACGGAGAAAAAACAACTATTTTTGTGGGGTTTCGTTCATACAGGAAAAAACACAAAGTGTTCAGGTTATTCATTAATAATGTTTTTTCTTTTAAACCAGGTTCTTATCTACGATGTTAAAATTCAGCTCAATCGCCATGCTTTCATTGGAATTTTACTCTTTTAAAGATGCATAAGTATACTTCATCAAGAGAAACTAAGAGAAAGAATCGCGCAACACTGCAACACATGGTGTCACCTTATAGCAAGGTTATTTTTTTATTTATTTAATTACAAGGGTAATAATTATTACTATTAGTATTAGTATTATTAGAATTGTTATATTTTTCAACCCCGGGACGCTCCCGGGATAAAAGCTAGTTCAAATATAAAAAAAAGGAATCCCTGCCTATGAAGTTATGTTTATCATTTCTTATTCAAATGTAAAAAACCCTAAGTATAAAAAACCCTAAGCACAAAACCCCACAAAATAGTCGGGTTTTTTTTCTCCGTTTTTTATATAGCACTATGGTAATCGTTGGAAAGATAATAAAACGCTCGTTAATTTGGTGTAATTTTTTCTTTAAAAAATCTCGTATATAAAAGATATTAACGTTTAAAAGTTATGGGGGAAACATGAGAGAAATTTAATTTTGTTTTTAAATTCTTATTTTTTCCTAAAATAATTATAATTATATATAACTATTAATAAAAAAACTAAAAAATTAAAAAATCCCACATGATATCACGTGTCACATTCAAAGGGGGGTTGGCATCTATTAAATGCCAAATCATCATAAGTCAATTCTTTTATTAATAGTTATAGATTATAGATAGATTATAGATTATATATTGTTGTAATAAAACCGATAATATATAAAAACAAAGAAAATTAAAAAAACATAAAAGCAAAACTTATATATTGGCGGCTAGGGCTTATAACACTTTGTGGTATAGAATAAATCATCATTTCTATTAGTTTTAAAACATTATAGTTTTAGAATATCTCGAGACGAGTCACCCTTGAATCATACTAATAAAGAGGTATCGGCGAGGATCGTCTTTTAGTTCTTATCATTCAGTATCTATTCTCCGTTGCATCCATCTGCTGTCCCCACACCGATTAGCCTCTCCGAGTCTACACATTATTCATCAAGATCGCGTCTCAAAGTAAGTAATTAAGCAACTAATCAAATGATTTATTAATTATATATAGTTGAATTTTTGTTTTTATTACAAGCTGCATGAGGAGAGTTTCGTTTTAGGGTTAAGGGTTTTTATATAAGATTTGGAGAGTAATCTTCTTTAATTTTGGGTGTTTTTTATCAGATGAGATTACAAACACAAAGGTAATGTTCATATGTAGTGAATTAAAAGAAAACAATGATTGAGTGGAACAAAAACTGATCGAACAGTAAAGAAATATTATTCTTTTAAAAAGAAGTATTAAACATGAAACCTAACGTTGGTCTATTTTTGTAATTTGTCAGGGTATGTTGGACAGTTAACAACGTAGTTCAAGTTGTGTAATTTGCACTATCAATGTAGTCTTGGGAAGAGACACAATGTATAAACACAAAAGGCTGACCCATGATGAGATGAGGGGTTCTGCTAACGCCTGAACCTTCTGGGATAATTTAAAGTAGTTTATATCTTTTGGACCTACTGAGAATTTTTCTTTGATCTGAGGTGATCTAGAGAGTAGCCTTGTTTTGCCAACACGGTACCATGGAAGCTATAGATTCCTGGAACCAATCCAATAATATTGTGGAAATCATTGTATTGATCCAGGAAGTTACAACAGTAGAGTGTATTGACAGAATATTTAGGAAATTTGATTTCCGCAACGAGTCAGGATTACTTCAGTTTTGGGAATGCACGCCTTCTGAATTAGAGGACGTCGGATGCAATCTTGTGTTGGCAGATCAAACCGTTATGTCAACTCAAGATGAAGGACTTGAGGTTTACAGGAGTAGATGTCTTGACAGTAGGTGTCGTTTTGTTGGATTAGGTACAAGTGTGGGTAACTGGTTAGCTGGCCGAGCCGTTCAAACAAGGATTGCAGACCATCGGACGATACATCACGTGCTTTCTCAAGAAGACCAACATTCTGCAGACGTTGGACTTAAGGGGCAGTTGGTTTTGCCTGTGTTTTATGGCCAGGGTGCTGGGAAAAAACTTCTGGGAATCATTGAATTTGTTACACTTGTACCAAAAGAAAGTTATGTTGAAGATATTGAACAATTTCACAGTTTGCTTAAGGTTAGTTTTTTCTTTAATTTTGCTTGCAAGTTGCAATATAAAATCATATTGATGGATATGAATCATAGGCTCATAGCATATATTTTACATTTGAATTTGATGCCACAAAGGTTCACCTTACCTGATGTAATCATGCCTAAAGGGTCCGCCTGTCGAACTTTTTAAAAACACATAAGAAAAGCCTCTAATTATATATTTCACTAAAGCCATAGAGGAAGGTTAACTTATGCATTTTACATACATAAAATAACCCAAATCAACTCATTGTAAATGTGTCAAATGTCACCACTAGTTATAGTTATACTCTTATGTGCTTGTGAATAGATATATATAGCTCCATCTAATTGGAAGTAACACTGATGATGTTAAACTGCTCTCCATGACCTTTTGGCATGATAATCACTGAATCATCCATGTTGACAAACAATATCTTAGGAACAAGCATTAAAGAATCACTCTTCAGAAACTACTGCAGCTATCATTTTATGTTCCTTTATGTGTTCATTTTTCTTTAGAATGCTTGTAGCAGTTTTTGTATCATTGTGTGAGAAGTACAAATCACTCTTCAAAAAGTGCAGCTATCATTTTATGTGAAAATGTAAAATTCAAGTTGGCGCTAGTTCCATATTAAAATCCATTCATATGTTTTATTTTATGATCTAACCATGATGTATGTTGTATCTTATTATTCAATAACACATCAAAGTGAAACTTTTGATAGTTAGTTAATCAAGTTAACTCTATTACATGTCTGGATCATGTTTAAGAACAAACTACATTTTTATTTAAAAAATCAGTTCCTGATGCACTGGCGGATCTAGACCAAGATTTCAGGGGTAACGCTACATAATTTTCACGGGTAACGTAATACAAAACACGTAAAAAAAATTAAAAATACACTAAAAATACACTACGCCAAAAACGTTGAGAGGTAACGGACGTTACCCGTGCTCCTTCTCTAGATCCGCCCCAGTCCTGATGTCAGGTTAATATCGTATGGTTCGCCCTAAATCCTATATTTTTTTTTTTTAGTGAAAGTTTACTAGGTGCATAAAATGTTAATTTGAATGGTAAGTTGGTAACAGAAATCTATGTTACATGAAGTCATGACTTATCTTTTTTGTGCTTTAATCCTAATTTGCAGGATGAGGGCTTAAAATCCAAATATATAGGGAAGACGATAAAAGTTATATACGACGGTGATTTGATCAAGTTTACACTGCCCCTTTCAGCTAAACTCACAGACCTGCACAGGAAAGTGAAAACGAGATTTCCGGGGTTAGAGAACCAAAACTTGTGTGCCGAGTATACAGACGCCGAAGGTAACCTTATCCGAATTGCAAGTGACGAGGACCTCCGGGTTTGCATGACAGAGTCAAGTTCAAAAGGGGCAAACTTCATCAAAATGTGTGTTCTTGTGGACACATAGTGTATTAACATCTGGATTTTGATTATTTGTACTTAAGATGATACACTCTTCTTTTGTTGTATGAATGGTGGGTCACATTAAGAAGTCATATATAGTATAGTTAAATTTGGAATTAACTTCAAGCATACATACATTTATTGGTCAATCTATATATGCCCACAGATTTGACCCAGAAGATATCATCTTAATTGATGTGTGACAATGGAACAGGTCTGGATCTTGATATCATATCATGCGGTCCCCATAAGCAATCCGATGGGGAAACTTAATCCATATCGTCCAAATGGGCTGCAAATTATTATTATTATTACCTAGTATTATGGGTCAAAGAGCTATCTTTATTTATGGGCTAGTATGTATTAAAGGCCCAAGAATTTGTAAGTCCAGGTCATGTACGTATCTAGGTTCAAGTATGGTCAGGTCAAATGGGATTTGTTTTACCAAAAAGTCAACAGCCGCTATAGAATTTAGAGGTGCAACCATAAACCAAGTTAGAACAGCCACAATTGTAGGCGTGGTTTGGAACTCCGAACCGCCACGTTATTTCAAACCACAACATTTCCAAACCTACATTTTCTTACAACCATAAACTATTCTAAAACCTCCGTATCACTACCCATTTTTCCTTTTATTTAACTTATACTCATACACAAAATAAAAAGCTTTTTATTTATTTATTCAAAAAGTACAACGTGACGCCCACCATAGACCAATCGGATTCGTCCGCTCTACCAGACATTCCCCTCCAAACCACCACCATTCGTACACCTCCTCCAATGGTGTGAGTTTGTTTTGCTTGATCCACTTTAACCGGACACGTCCGGATACCCACCAGTGTGGGTGCTCTTATAACGATCCGAACCCGATCACAACCTAATTACCATATACACTCGAAACCGGTTTCAACCTGGTAGAGCCCCAACCCGGTTAGGACCTCTTTCAACCCCCCGGGTTCAGAGGATTTCGCAGTCAACCGGGCGGTTTGTAACCCAATGTCACAACCTGGATTCAACCCGATCCCATTAACTCGAACAAGTTTTATATTTCTCTATGTTATAAAACGGCTATATAGCCGTTTGGTTACCGTTTAATGTAGTTTGTAACTTACTTTTTTGCCCCCATATGCTAGTATATATATTAAGGGGAAAGATCCGATACAAAGTGTTTTTTCGGTAAGAACTATGAGAATCAAAGGAGGGTATTTTTTTTTAATTTTTTTTTCAAATTTTTTTCCCATATTGTTAAACATGTATTATAGTATTGAAAATTAAAAAAATAAAAAAAAAATTGGTGTAGAGTAATTACGTGTAGAGTAATTACATAATTACTCTAGTGTAAACTAATGTATTTACTTTAATGACGTAATTACGCTAAAAAAAATTTAAAATTTTTTTTTGTATTATTCATCTAGAAAGAATGTTTAAGCACATGGGAAAAAAATTCTAAAAAAAAATAAATTTTTTTACCCTTTTGATTCTCACAGTTTTACCGAAAAACACTTTGTATTTGATCTTTACTCTATATATTAAATACTTATTGAATATTTTGGCTAATATCACAACATGGGCAACAAAAGTGATGACGAATACGTCAGCCGCGACACAAATTTTAAAAGGAAAAATCACTCAAATAAACATTGACCACTCTTTATTTACCAAAATAAACATTTTTACAGGCTAAAATTTAGGGAGTTCACATAAAAACAAGAAAAGAAGAGGGTTACACGTGTCATCTTGGCTAAGTTCTAGCCAGTTTGTTCTTTTCCTAAAATCATTTGTTTCTTCCTTAAACTCTAGCCGTTTCCTTCCATTTGTTTCTTCCCTAAACTATAGTCACTTCCTCATTTCATCCCTAACCTCTAGCCATTTGTTTTTACTAAATTTTATAGCCGTTTTCTTAATTTCACCCCTAATCTCTAGCCATTTAAGAGGGAAAACCTAAAACTTTAGGGGTTAAATAAAATTTTATTTGAAACGGCTAAATTTGGGAGTTTTATAGTAAAGGGCTAACCTATAGGGGCCTAAATTATTTAGGATTTTTTATGGTAATGACTAACGTTTAGATTAGGGATTTATAGGGTAAACATGGCTAAGGTTTAGGAAACTTAAGAGTCATATACATGGCTTCAAACAGCAGCTGAGACGTTCTAAATCCAAGCAGCAGACGTCTGTTTAACATGAAGATAACGGCTAGGAATTTGCTGATTCAAGCCGTTCCAATGTGTGTCAGAAAAGTTTAAAGTTAACGGCAAAGATGTAGCCAGGTTCAAGTTTGTATCCCAAAATCTTAGACGTTTCAGTTTTTTCTACAAGTGGACATTTTTCATTGGTTTAAACGCATGGTCCCACAACTTTAAACAACCACAGTTTAGCCATTAAGCCACATGTTATTCAATGCTTCTATTTTTTTCCGTGAGCTCCCTAGATTTTAGCCAGTAAAAATGTTTAGTTTGGTAAAAAGAGGATAGTCAATGTTTATTATAGTGATTTTCCCATTTTAAAAAGTGTGTTTTGTGTCTTAATGTTTTTTCTCATTCTTTTTTTATATGTCATGCTTTAGTTCCGTATAAATCATTTAAGTTTGTAAGGTTAGGATCAAATACATAGTGAAAGAAAAATAAAAAGTCGTAGGAAAGGTATCAAACGGACTCCGATTGAACTCATTCAAGCGGCATTGGAATCGTCTTATCGAACCCTGCGACGTTAATTTTTAGGTCATCGTTTTTTGGGGTTTTTAGCTTGTAGTTTTTAGAATATGTGTTATAGCATTGTGTCTTTTATGTACCATTGTGTCTTTTTCTTATTTTCATCATTGTGTCATTTTTTTCAATTCATTGTGTCTTGTTTTTTTAGCATTGTGTTATATTTTGTGGCTCATTGTGTCATATTTTATGATCTATTGTGTTTTTTGCATCCTTCTAACCCTTCTTATTTTTTGTAGCCTTTATAGAGTAACTCAACCCTATGTTTGTATTTTAATTTTTTAGAGTTTTTCTTAATACCCAACCCAGTCTCAACCCAACCCGAATTAGTTTCACAGGGTTTGGTTCTCGAGTCCCCCAACCCAGTTCTAACCTTAAGTCGATTTGTGCCAGCCTGATTTCAACCCGGTTCGTGTCACATGTCTAAAACAAGTCAGGTTTGTCTATATGAGCCAAATCAGGATGTTTTCTTATGTCGTTTTTGTTTATGAGTACATTAGATTCACTGATCGATCTTGGCAATACGCCTGTGCACTAAATAGGACCATACAAGAACATAAAATTTATTATAAAGGTTGAAATCAATTCAAACATGACACACAAAACAACAGATAATTAATGAAATTCCACACAAAACAATAACTACAAAAGCAAAAGGGAAATTCTGTTGTCATTCACACTACATACATAACGTGGTTTAGTGCAAAATAACAAAGAAGATAACAGGTTTAACGAAAACGTAGATTGTGATCAAACTTGAATTGGCTATGGAACCCCGGTCCCCAGAGATCAAGGCATCCTTCACTACATATTCGACTTTAATCATATCTTCGCCATATATGTGGTAGCTAAGTTCTCATTCTACAAGGATTAGGAAAAAAAAAATATAATAAGGTGTGCATGAGAGGTTGTCTGAAAAGAAAATGTTCACATACTAATTAATTTCTAGATATTATATATAAAGAAAAAAAAATAAAGAAGGTTTTAAAAATAGTTATTCACTTGGTAGTTGGTAGTTAATTTGAGCAAAAATAGTACGTTAACCTTCAATCTTGGAAGTACTCCTATCTTTGATCTTATGAAAATTGAACTCTATCAAAGTTACAGACCGACTTACAGCGGTACGACATAACAAGTTTAATTATAGGATTTTTTTTATTATAATTTTTTTGAACCAGTTAAAAAAGTTGGGTTACCAACATTTGAGTTTACTTCTATAATATGATCAAGTATCAGAAACCTTTGTAGAGATGAGCCAGTTTTTGAAGGGTAAATGTCAACTAGTAAATGAAATTATGACCCGTACAACTGAACTAAAAGTATAACTAACCTTCAATGAATTTCGAATCTGATTAAAATCTTCATCATAACTTATTTTTGGGCGAAATGTGGTAAGCTCGATGACCCCTGTCAATTTTTCATCAGAACCTTGATAAGAAAATACAGGCACGACCAACTGCCCCAAAATTTGATCAGGGTCATGGCATGTCCTTTGACATGCAACCCTTTTTTGAGCTGCTAAGCTAGCCAAACATTCTTGATCAACATCTGTATAAACAATTTTGTTGAGGCAGCTCTTCCTGTACTCCTGAAGCCCTTTCTGGTTTCGAGTTGAAACAAACGGTTGATCCGCCATTGTAAGACGGCCCGTGTGGCCAACCTGTTTGTATTCCCAATATTGAAGGGAACCAGGTTGTCCCTTGAAATCAAATTTCTGCATTACGTTGTTGATTTTGGACTGCATCGTGGAAGGTTAAAAGAACTTTTAGACTGAAAGAGCACAAAACTTTGCCGGATTGGGCCAATATTTATAGTAAAGTTCAAATAAGAAATAGTTCAAAGGCTAAATTGGGGTGCAAATAACTATATGCAACCTAAGGGGTTCAATAACATTAAAACTGATTTATATACCAGGTCATCTTTGAAGGGTTCAATTAGCACTTGGACAACAATTTATTGTATTTTGTGTAATTGTCTTGACATATATATTTGCTAGGTTGATTATTCTTTATACAAATTAAGGGTGATCGGTTAAAAAGAGCTCCAAAATTAACATCTTATTCTGCCATTATTAGTAGAATTTGTGGTTCCTTTTACGCTTTTATATGTTAATAACAATTTAGGATCAGATAAATGTATTCACTTGACGAAGATATTCATCTATTCAGATTATAATTCTATTGTAAATTGATTGAGAAACATATAACTTTTATCAGCTTTTTATGAGGGCCTTTTTTATTTTGTTTACTGAACATAAATAATCTCAACTTTAATTTATTGCACGATAAAAATCCTAACTAAGGAAATGTTGATAGTCCCAGTTTTTAACCTATTTACCGTCATTGATCTCATACAAACTAAAAGTTAACCCAACTAGTTTTTACTGACATGAACTACTTATGTGGCAAAAAGTCAAAGTTTTGCTACGTGGACTGATTATATGGTAAAGTTTTGATGATGTGGGTTGCTTGATTAGTTAACTTTTAGTTAGTACGAAATCATTAACAAAAAATAGGTTAAAAATTAGAATTGTTACAAAACATTTGTTTAGTTGGAACTATTGCCATCCAATATATCTAAACCATTTTTATTCATTCTATAAAGTACCACTATCAACCAAATAATACTATGTCATATATGATGGATTTCTTGAACGAATTATATAAAATTTAGTTTTAAATTTAAAGTCATGTTCAATTAGTTATAGTGCAAAATGGTCAAATATCGCAAAGTGAACCCCTATGGGTCCCTTCTTTTTGACCCCTTCTTAACTTAGAAACCATACCTCTGTAATTAATTAAGGGTGTTTAACTAATAGAAATCTGAGATACCCATCATATCTAGTTATTCAAATTCATTACTTCGGCTCGTTTTTTTTAATTATTTAATTTTTTTTGAAAAAGATGGTTTTTACTAAAATATAATTGATGTTTAAATTTATAATTAAACGATAATTACCTAAAAACTAAAATTTAAAGAATTTCTTGTCTATATTGTGCTTTTATTTGTCAAATTTAATTTCCTAAATTTCCTGAAGAAATTTAGTTATAAAACAATTTTGTTAAATTAAGAGTAAATTATCAAATTCGTCCCTGACTTTTGACCAAATTTGCTTGATCCATCCAAAAAAATATTTTTTTCACCTTGACCATTCAGGTTTCAAAATCTTTGCCAAATCCTTCCAAAATCTTTAAAAACTAGCGTTAAATGGGTAATTATGGTTTTTTTTAAACTATTATATTATTTTACAGTGACTAGATCGAACTGTAAATTAGTTAAACATAAAACATTATTATTATTTTCTCTATGGAGTTTCATGAAAAGCCTGGTGGGCCTAAATTAACATCTTCACCAAAATCCAAAGCAACAATTTGTTTCAACAAATCTTGAAAACCCTCATCAATATCATGTCTTTGTTTGAAGAAATCAGGGTCCACATTGGAAAGGGGCAGAAACAATTACAAACAAGAACATAAAGAAGATGAGAACAGCCATAGCAGAAAGCCATGTAAGTAGTCTATCTTCTTAAAGATGAGAACAACCCCACCACCAACCATCGCTGCCATCATCCACAGCCGACACCAACCATCGCTGCCATCATCCACAGCCGACACCAACCATCGCTGCCATCATCCACAGCCGACACCACCACTGCTATCAACCACCACAACTAATCAACCACCAAAATCGAATACTCCCACCACCACTACCATCATCCAGCTTCATCTTCTTCCTCTCTGAACATACCTGGGAAAAAAATCTTATCGTAATGGGCACCTTGCTTGTTGATTTATGGTTCTGATTTGTTGATTAAGATTAGGGGTTTGAAGATGGATCGGTTCTGAAACTATCACCAGTGGTTGGGTTTGGTGTCTTGGTGGTGCAGCTCATCGATGGTGCAATGGTGGTGGGTTTAGGGTGAAGGTGGTGCCACGGTGGTGGTTTTAGGGTGTTTGATGGCGGGTGACTGTGGAGTGGGGGTTATGACAGTGGTGGTCTGGTGGCCTGGGTTGATGGTGGCATTCAGTGATGGTGGGTTTAGGGTGGAGGTGGTGTGACAACGGTGAATTTAGGGTGTTTGTTGGCATGTGACTATGGCATGGTGGTTGTGATAGTGGTGGTCTGATGGTGTTGGTTGATGGTTTGGACTTTGAAGAGAGAGAGAGAGAGAGAGAGAGAGAGGGAGGGAGGGAGGGAGGGAGGGAGGGAGTGAGGGAGGGAGGGAGGGAGAGGGAGAGAGAGAGAGGTGCAAAGATTTAGAAGGAGAGAGTGGGGTTTGGGGTGGGGTGATGTAGATTTTGGATTAAATTGTATAAAATATTAATTAAATAAGAGTAAATTGACCATAATACCCCCATTTAACACGTCAATTTAACGGGGTTAGTTTTTGGATTGATTTGGCAGTTAAACGTTCACCTGAAGGGTCCGTGTGAGAAAAAAAAATATTTTTGGATGGATCAGACAAATTTGGTCAAAAGTCATGGACAAATTTGGCAATTTACTCTTAAATTAATGTTCCTATTACATTTTTCCTTGGGACACTGGAGGTAAGACTAATTCCTCGAGAAAGTACATCCTTGAGGTTATTGCATCTCCAACGAGGAGATGCTAACCGGTCTGGAATTTTTGGACTTGCCTCCGGGTATCAACCAACATTGGAAAATCACAAAAAATAAATAAATAAATCAGCCAACATTTAAAAGACCTAGTTGTACAAAGAAAAAAAAGGAAAAGAAAACCAAATCAAATATAAAACAGTATTGATCTCGTGAAACAAGAATCAAGCGAACAATCACAGAAAAAAATATAATAATCAATTTTTTTATAAGAATGTTACGTATAAACGCAATAAAATAACTGCTAGATTAGGGCAGAGTTTGATTATAAGACCATTTGTGACGGTTTAACGCACAAGCCACCTTGCAAGGGCTTTGGGCATCAAACTCGTGATATACCATTCCATGTGGGGCGTGAATGCCGATAAGCGTAAGAGGCGTTAGCCCTCTTATGGTTTGAAGGAAATGAAAGTTGGCCATGTGGCCAATAGGATAGCAACACATGTTTATTTTTTTACATGTTTTTAATTTATTTAAGGTAAGTATAAATTTAATGGATGTTGGATATTGAAATCATTATGCAAGAAAGTGAAAAAAGTGAGTGCTCATACCTACGTGAGAATGTGTGGTGGATATTTTATATTGTGGTGATTAAAAAATGAAACCATTACACTTGTTCTAAGTGAATGAAATAATGACGGCATTAATGAATGAAGGATGCCACGTACTGATGAAGACGATGATGAATGAACGATTCCACATATCAATGTAGAATAAACCGTGGGAGACTACAATGAACTAATACGATGAACCGATGAAAGAACGTATTTACATAGGTTTTTTTTTTCTTGTAATATCTAAAGAATTCCTTTGGAATGTTTCAAATTCCATAGGATATGACATGAATGTAATTTGAAGGAAATATTCCTAATTCCATATCCACCGAGTGTTAACCAAGCAAGATTTTTGATGGAAACATTTTGCTCCCAGTTTCAATCCAAAGAATTTCACGAACCAAATGACACTAGCTTAATTGAAAGGGTGTTTCCTAGGCACCAATTCGATGGTGTGACACCTTAATCGCCAATACTTAGTGTAACATCCTGACCTGGTTCTAAGCCGACGTGTCACGATTACAGAATCAGATACAGAAAAACATATTCTATTAAAACATTCGAATGAGTATACAAAAGTTCTTTTTCTTAATACATTACTAAAGACATAATAGTTATGCCTCCAACTTGGTTATTTATCTCTCGCCACCCCATTATCCCTGATAACCTGTTGAAAAAGAAATAAAAGAGGAGCAAAATGCCACGAACGGATAATAATAGCATAGGATGTTGAATATGAAAGAAAAGATAATCATACAATTATAATTACATGACAGAATTCAATAACCTTATTTTTTTAGATTAAACTAAAACTTTTAATTAAAAACCAACAAGAATTACAAGTGAACGGCGGGTAAACGGGCAACAAGCTGCACCGCTACCCATTTTTGAATAGTAAAGCCTACTATATTAAAAATAAAGCTTGTATCATTGGCCACATGAGATTTACTCTGATAACCTTATCATGTTATCAGAAATACCCATTGAGCCCGATATATATATTTATGTATAATAACAGAACAGAGGGAACTGGGTAGCTAGCCCGAGAACCTATGCGATGGTGTATGGGCATCATACAAACCACCCACCAAAGATAATATAATAATATTATAATATTCTAGGATCGATCCATACGCCTCGAAGTGTGTATATATATATATATATAACCAGAATTTAATCAGAGTTCAGAGCAAGACGCTGTGATTTAGGCTCACCGTCACAGTCGGTGCCATGTCATCGGTGCCGCAATGACATGATTGTGGTCACCTCCACAAGCTAGTAGGTGCGTTCTCGGGTATCAGAATACAGAGGTAAATAATATATTTAAGTTTATCAATTATAATAATGTGTATAATCAGATATCTTTATTCAGAATGCGATAATGAGTACAACTCAATTTTAAATAATATCGCATGTAATATAGTTTCAAAGTCAGAAGAATCAAGCCATGTGAATGTAACGAATCAAATATTGTTTAATTTAGTCAGGATATGAGACGAAATTAAAATGCCATTACTGTCCAGATAGTAAATGAGGATATCCGCAGCTTAATATTCCAAAGCAAGATAACTTGTTCACGAGCATTTATAATTATTTTGTCTTCTTCAAAGATCGCCGGAAAAAGAGCAGGTTTGCTAGAATCTGGTAGGAGAAAGGTGACGGGTTGGAGATGGTGATAGAAGAGGAGGGACAATAGTGAAGGAGTAATGTTGGTTTGTAATCGGGTAGGTTACCGGTTGTGGGTATCGCTTTTGGTTGCCAGGATTTGGTCTGAGGAGGCTTGCACCACCATTAGTGTCTTGGTGTTGATGATCTAGACAGGAAAGAGGAAGGGTGTGGTTTGATCGGTGCTTCGGTCGTCGGTCATCGGAGTTAAACGGAAGGGATGACCAGTTCTCACTACTCTCTCTCTTTCTTCGTTTCTCTCTCTATCACTCTCTCTTCCCCTTCTTGATTGTGATTGGTGCAGTATTATGTCTCTTCTCTTTGTCTAGCGGGTGGTCCACAACAACTTCTCGACTCCCTAGGGACGGGGATTTGTTTTCACTAGATAAGGGTTCTCTATCCAGAAAAGGGTGGCGGCACATCTTGTTGGCCGCCTACATGTTATCTTTATGTAATTTGCCCATTTTATTGAAATGATATATCAAGTATTTATCAAAATTTTTAATATTATATGTGGGCCATAGTTATGATGTATGGATGATAGGCAGTTGGGACAGAACCATTGAATTCTCCATGTTCACCAATGTTTTGAGACCGGATCGGACCAGTTGAACCGGAAATCGGACCCCTGACCGGTCCGAGTCGCATGGTTCTATCGAAGTGCTATTGAACTGGGTTAGTTCGGTGAACCGGCCGGTGAATGGAAAATCGGCTTGGTTGGACCGGATTTTGGCCATGTTGGACCGGATTTTGATAGAATTTTTGTGATTTTTGTTGACTTTTTGACCGGTTCGTTGACCCGGTTGGACTGTTTGAACCGGAAATCGCCAGGGTGTCCGAATCGAAATCTGATCTGGTCCTGAAAACATTGATGTTCACTATGTATGTGTTGTCCAATTGAAATGATGATAGAGATAGGTGAAAGGTGTATGTTGAGTGTGTTGTCCATTCTTCTAGAGCATGAACATGTGTGTGTGCTGAGCTGTAAAACTTGCGCAGGAAGTTTGATTTTTTTTTTTAAGTTTACGGATATTACACTTAGGGTATATTTAATAATAGATCATCATCATATTTAATAAATAGATAATCAATCCAAATTTAGCATAAAACAAATATTATGCTAAAATAGTGAAAATCCATACAAAACCAAAACCACATAAGTAAAAAAAAAAAAGAAATTTTCTTGTCTTGTACACTGTATACGAAACGTGGTTTAGTGTAAAATTATGGAAACATATGTATCATGCTATAGGTTTAACCAAAATGTAGATTGTGATGAACTTGAACTGGAATTTGCTATGCAAGCCCAGTGGTCAAGGTATCCTTCACTACATATTCATTCAACTTTAGTCATCGTCTCCATAGATTTGGTAGCTAAGTTTTCAACCTACAATATTAGGAAAAAAAATTATAATAAGTAATCTTCAAGATGCACATATGACTCAATAGTAGGGTGTGCAATGCATCATCTGGTTGTCATTAAAATAGTGTTTGCATACTAATTTCTAGTATAAAAATAGTGAAAGAAACTTTAAAAATATAGTTATTCACTTGGTAGCTTTGCATAAACAGAAACATTCAATCTTAAAGGTACAATCTTCGATCTTATAAGTTACAATTGTACGACATAACAAGTTTAAGTAAAAGGACTTTTTTTTTTTTTTTTTTTTGAAACAGTTAAAACAGGTGGGTCGCCAACATTTAAGTTTTTTGAGTATGACAAATGTTAGCAGAGATGAGCAAGTTTTTGAAGAATAAATGTCAACTGGTGACTGGAATTATGACCCATACAACTAAATTAAATTACTAACCTTCAATAAATGTTGAATCTGATTGAAATCTGCATCATGGCTTTCTTTTGGGAAAATCGTGACAAGCTCGATGACCCCTGTGAATTTCTCATCAGCACCTTCATAAGAAAATACAGGCACAACTAACTGCCCTAAAATTTGATTAGGGTCATGTCTTGTCCTTTGACATGCAACCCTCTTTTGAGCTGTGCGGCCAGCAAACCATTCTGGATCAACCTCTATATCAGGTCCAACCAAAATTTGTTTGTCGAGGCTTCTCTTCCTGTATTTTTGAAGCCCTTTCTTGTCCTGAGTTGATGCGAAAAGTTGATCCGCCACTGTAAGAAGTCCCTTGTTGCCAACCTGTTTGTATTCCCAATACTGAAGGGAACCAGATTGTCCTTCGAAATCAAATTTCTGCATTATGTTGTTGATTTTGGACTGCATTGTGGAAAGTTACAAGAATTTTTAACTGGATGAGCAGGAAACTTTGCCGGACTAGGTCAAGATTTATAGTAAAGTGCAAATGAGAAAATAGTCATCTAAGGGGTTCAATAACATGAGAAATGACTTATTTTAATTAAGGACCAGACACCATTTGAAGGGTTCAATTAACAAGTGGACAGCATTTTATTGTATTTTATGCAATTGTCTTGACATATTTGCCAAACTGATTATTCTTTATACAAATTTACAGTGAAGCTGATTAATCATGCTTTATCTAATTTAGCTGATTAATCTTTCTTAACAAATTCTATTGTTAAAGCCCCAAAGTTCATTATTTAACTAGATATTTGCCCGCGTTGACACGCAGTTCAACAACGTACGATTATTTGGAGTAGTATAACGTATAAGAAAAATAAAGTAGAAACATTTTATTAAAATTTAAAAGCAACGAATACACATTTATTCAAATATCGCTGAAAATTTCCTTATAAACCACATTTTTTGTTTTAGTCATCACTTTCCCACCAGCATCAAGTATAAGTAACTTCACGCCTGCCCTGCTTTTAACTCTTGACAATGCAACATAAAGCTGGCCATGTGAGAATACAGGGTTTCTTAAATACAATCCAACCTGAATAAGGCGACTTAAATGGTATGTGTTAAAAATAGACTTATGGCATATTCAACAATAAGAAAGTAATAAAAATGAAAATAAGAAACTAACTACCACCTAAATTTCACAATTTAATTTGACACGTCTGAGAAGATGAGCATTACCCATATCGACCCGCTAAAAAAGCTTCGAGCATATTTTATTCTATTTGACACCTTTGAAAAGGCAAACATTACCCAAATCGACCCGTTAAGAAAAGGGAAGATTGCCCCAATTCACCTATGGCCTATGTATTAGATAAAGGAACATCAATCTAATCAAAACACCATAAACACACTGTTGGTGACTTTTACCCTATTTGACCCATTGGAAAAGTTGAACATTACCCAAATCGACCGATTTATAAGTAAACAAACATGAACCTACACCACTAAAACAACATTTTATAACCCTCTTTTAACTAATCAACTAATTCACATAACCCATATGCTTGCATTTGATAAAAAAGCTACCGTTCAAGGTCTCTGAGTAAGCAACTTAGAACTTGCTTAACTTTGCATCAACATTGATATGCTTACTCATTTCAGAGTGTTTGCCTACAAATATTTAAGTACTAAGATCAAGTAAACTAACAATACAAAAAACAGTGTGTTTGGATGTGCGTTTTAAAAGCGATTATATGAGCTTTAAGCGATCAAAATCATAGAATTAGCTGTGATACCTCAAAAATCCACATATAAGTCAAAAGTCAAATACCAAATGGACATTCAGTTTTCAAATAAATAATCAATGAACTTCAGCGAGAGGTAATTACGTATATAACATTACTTACATGTAGAAAAACACCGATAGGATGACGCCCGCAAATAGTATTATCAGAGACAAACCTGTCCTCAAAAGTCTTTAAATTTCTCGCGCTCCATATTTGCGAAATCGTTGCTAACCCCACATTGTGTAAATCTTCTTCCATCTTTTGCTTCCCGGACTACTCCACAGTCGGGTGTTTAATAACTTTCCTAAACACTATAATCCATAATTTTTATTTTTTTAAAAAATAAAAACATTTAATAACTATTCTATTTTTAAAATTCAAAAAAAAGTCATTAATGTTTTTATAAATGTTTTTTATTTTTTAAAAATCGAAATCATTCATTAATGTTTGGGTCAACGTGTTTAATAACTTTCCTAAACACTGTAATCTAGATTTTTAATTTTCTTAAAATAAAAAAAATTTAATGACTATTCTATTTTTAAAATTCAAAAAAGAGTCATTAATGTTTTTATAAAATTTTTTATTTTACATCAACGAAAATTATTCATTAATGTTTCGGTCAAAGTGTTTAATAACTTTCCTAAACACTATAATCCAGATTTTTATTTTTTTTTTAAATAAAAAACATTTAATGACTATTCTATTTTTAAAATTCAAAAAAGAGTCATGTTTTTATAAAAGAATTTATTTTTTTAAAATCAAAAATCATTCATTAATGTTTCGGTCAACGTGTTTAATAACTTTCCTAAACAATATAATCCACATTTTTTGTTTTTTTAAAATAAAAAACATTTAATAACTATTCTATTTTTAAAATTCAAAAAAGAGTTATTAATGTTTTTATAAAAAAAATTATTTTTTAAAAATCGAAATCATTCATTAATGTTTGGGTCAACGTGTTTAATAACTTTCCTAAACACTGTAATCCATATTTTTAATTTTCTTAAAATAAAAAACATTTAATAGGATCAATTAATGTATTAATAAGAGTTGACACAACTTATGTAGGGACTTTGAATCATATTAACTGTGTAAATAAAATGATAATTAATATGTGTAATTTCTTACAATTATTAACCAAAATTCAAAATTTTAAATTTTGTCAAATTCGAAATTAAATATTTCGAACTTTAATTTGGAATTTGAAAATTGAAATTTGAAATTCAAAATTCGATATTTAACTAATTACCAATATAAGCTAAACTAATATTAGAATAATATAACACAATTAATAGGATCAATTAATGTATTAATTGGAGAGTTGACACTACTTATGTAGAAACTTTGAATCTTATTAAATGTGTAATTAAAAGGATAATTAGTATGTGTAATTTTTACCATTATTAACCAAAACTCAAAATTTGAAATTTTGTATAATTCGAATTTAAATATTTTTAATTTTAATTTGAATTTTGAAATTCAAAATTCAAAATGTAATTTATTACCAATATAAATTACACTAAATTTAGGAAGTGAGTAATTTGAATGTAATAAGGAAATTTAATGAGTTCCTAATTTACGTCAGTTTCCTTTCTCATTCTCATTTTTTTGCTTTTTTTTAAAAAAAAAAAGAAGTAAAAAGACTAAAACGTGAAAACGTGACATATCTTCAATTTATCAATATCTCTATCATACAAAGCATGAACATAAAAAACAGCCTTGGAATATGACACATTTAACAAATTGCCACTAACGCCGTTTTAACAACACCATTTAAAAACGACCCAAATTGAAGACTTTGTTTTCCAAACCATTTTTTTCTTTATAAATTTACGCATAAATCCAAAAACAATACATTATTATTATCTATAACTGAACCTAATAATCGTTTTAGAGGTAAATTGAATGTAATTCATAACATGAGCATGGGAAATATTGATGAACAACTAAATAAAGAAGATTAGAAACTCTTACTGTGAGGTGAACCGTCTCTGGGATTGAAGCTAATAATTGCCCGTCCTGTATATCGAGATGAAAAAACTCGTGTATTAAAAGCCGCCTAATCAAACACCGAATGATCCCAAATGCAAACCCGAGCAGTCTAAACAACCAAAAAATATGTTGATAAAAAAACAAATTTGTTGATAAAAAACAAAAACAAATCAGAAAAAAAAAATTAAAATTATCAACTAAAGTTTGCGAATGAAAGGGGATGCCTAAATACTTGTCGAAGATTGACTAATATTACGAAAGAAGAAAGTTATTAATGTGATATAAAAATAATCTTTTTAAGATATTTAAATTGTCCAAATGTTCACCTAATTTCTCTTGGGATTAGATAAGTAATTATTAATATTTTAATATACATTAACTCTTATATATAAAAAAAAAGCTTTTTTATGAATTAGTGATCCTTTTATCGTTAATATTAAAAATTAATTTTATTTTACTATTATTTGTCATTTTGACCGGATTATTTTTAGCGCGGCTCATTTTGACTCAACCCGATCTAATATGAGCCATAATTCTTATATCCGTCACTTTCCAAACCAAACCTGAGCTTAAAATACCAGGCTATAAATTGGGGGTGATTTATTTATTTGACCAAATCTAATCTAATCTATCATACATAGCTTCCCTTTCCCAGTGGCGGATCCAGGAATTTTTTTCACTGGGTTCCCTTTTGTAAATGCTCCAATTTCCTAAACTGAACATAAAAAAAATCGGGTCGGTAAAGGGGTTCGGATCGGTTTGACAGTTCGGGTCGTTTTTGTCTAAAGGGATATTGCTTTGATACGGAAAACAAGTTTTCAATAAATTTCCCCTTCAAATAGTTAGTCTGTTAATATAAGTTGATTTGGTTAAAGTTATAACTAACGACAAAATGATCATTAAGGTTTTTGGACATGCAAAGGGGGCGAAAACAATTAGACAAATGATCATTAACCTACGCACAAGTCCTAATCAATCAACCTGCCAAACCCAACAACTAGACAAGAGTTCCCATTCAAATTTCAATCCTTCATTACCTATGGCAATTTATTCATTACAGAATGTCGAAATCAAAGTGTCAATAAAAATTAAATAAATAAATTAACAAAATGAGAACAATCATGAACAAGTAGTAAATTGACATTCAAAATTTTACAGACCACTCAAAAACAAATTAACATATTGCAATAATCAACTAAGAACTTAAAGTATCAATTATTAATGAAACCATATATCAATGTCCGGACCATGAAATTGTCATTTTTTAAAGAAGCACGCTAAAAGTTTGAAACCACAAACAAAACTAACATTAGAAAATTAGGAATTAAAAGTCATGACTTTACCTGATTGGAGAATATTAAAGAGAAGGCAGAGGGTGGAGGTTTTTGCAGGTTGGAGGTCGGAGGAAAGGGACTGAGGGTGGGGACAATTGGGTTTTTCAGGGTGGAGGCGGGAGAAGTTGGGGAGGACGCAATGTTTTTTATATGAAACCCTACTACATGTTTTAAATGAAAAAGAAAAGGTATTTAAAAAGGACGGGAAAAAAATAAGATTGCATCACGCGGGAATCGAACCGAGTATCTCACAATTGAAAAGCGCAATAGCAACCACTGGATCACTTCATGGATTTAGTTATGGGTTCCTTTTCAAATTTATTTATGGGTTCCTTTTCAGTTTTTAATATACACTAGCACTATAATTTCGAAACCGACTGGGTTCCCGGGAACCCACCGAAACCCCCTAAATCCGCCCCTGCCCTTTCCATCCAATGGCTCAGAAGAAGGGGGATGGTATTGGTAGGGCATGGGTTAGTTACACAAAGATACAAACAGTCCTTTTCAAAGGGGCATGAATATCGGCACACCTAACATCCCCCAAAGACATTGACACATGCCCCAACCTCTCAATAGCACCACCACCATGTTTGA
Source organism: Ambrosia trifida (assembly GCA_028751855.1). Classification (NCBI taxonomy): domain Eukaryota; kingdom Viridiplantae; phylum Streptophyta; class Magnoliopsida; order Asterales; family Asteraceae; genus Ambrosia; species Ambrosia trifida. Next base: position 5,003,494 of record CM054128.1, read on the forward strand.
CTGTAATAAAAAAAAAAAAACTATTTTCTTTCTTTTTTATAAACGGCTACTATGTAGTAAAAGATCTTGATCATGTGGCCTTGTGGTAAAAGGACCGGTTCTCTCTTTGGGGGAGCCGGGTTCAATTCTCACGGGAGGCATGTGATGGATACCCCCACCCTTGTGGTGGGGTAGGTGGTTGGGAAGTGATGGAGAGACCCTTAACCCTTGTGGTCATGGGTTCGACTCCTGATCCCTCCAGGTTTTACCGGTTCACTACCGTCGTGCCTTCGGGCGGGTTTGTGGGCCGGGTTTTCCCTGGAACAGGAGACGGGTGGGCCGAAGGGCTCTGTCCGTACGGACTAGAGGCCGCCTGGGGCCCCTTTCGGCCATTGGGGGCCGCGTACAGAGTACCCGGCAATACTTTAGTTGATCGTTCAAAAAAAAAATGTAGTAAAAGAATAATAACGGGCACACCAAACATTTCCGTAAGAAAACGGTTCTGTATCAGCACACCAGCATTTGGTACTTCTTTTTCAGCATCTATTTTCTTCATCACTGCCTCTTTTTGTGATATGTTTTTTTTTTTAACTCAAACCTGATATGATTTGGTTTTGTTAATCTTTTAAGTAAAATTCGTTTGCATACGCCTTTCTTTTGACATTATAAATGATGTGGAGTTGTTACTTGTGTGTTATTCTCTTCTAGACACATATGGTGATGACGTTTGATTATGCAATAATTAGTCAATTTTATATGCTGTTTAGTCTACTAGTGTATATTTTTACTCTAGTTGATGGTTTGTTTTTTTTTGGCATATCATGTTCGATAGATGATGATTTTTTTATGAGATTTCTATTTATAGCATTTTTGTTATATTTTATTTCTTTATATGATAAAGATATAAATTTTGATGGGGCATTTGATCAGTTGGGGTGCTTACCGTTAATCAAACGTGGTTTTGGTGTCATCAAGCTATTTTAGGTAATTGTATTTACTTTTTTTACCAAATGAGAAATAGTAATAATATTGATACGAGTTAGAATGTATGAAGTATATTGTTGGTCTACTAAAGAAACTAAGCCCCTAGACCATGGACTCATGAAGGTTCCAATGGAGCACCACCTTGGTAGGGTCAGGACAAGGGGCAATGTTTCATAATTTTTTTTATTGAAATGATTGAATTTCATTTCTAAAACTTGTTAACTTATATCAAAATAGAACATAGACAGACAACAAGTTGTGCTGTCACCCTATCTAAATTACGAACCCTAGTTTACCAAATACAAACCTCTGTCCCCTGAAGCTGAACTATGTAGATAACCCGTTAGACCTTGGTCAAGAAACGAATCGCTTTTGACGCCAGGAAGCCAAGTCTTGTATACTGAGTTTTGAGTATGAAGGGAGCATTATTATCCTTAAAAGGGGGCCATCATAATAAAAATCACACACACAATAAATTAAGTTGTCCCAGAAAGTCGTCAAACATGAAGCTACCTGTCTAGAGAACCAACACGTTTTTGTGTCATTTGCTTTTGACACATTTGGAGGGCTAGCCCCTGAGGCAATCCGTTTCTTAAAAAGAGTTCAAAAGGTGGTACAGAGCAACTCTCCAGCGACGAAGGACACAAGTTTTATTTTTAATAGAGTAGGTTTTGCTATTCAAAAGGGGGTAGCGGCGCAACTTGTAGCCCGTTTACCCGCCTCCCACTTGTAAGAATTATTTATTTATCTATAAAATTTATCAAAAGGAATTATAATCTTCAAATAAAAAAAAATAAAAAAATTAGTGATCCTTTTATAGTTAACTAGGTGTTAGTTGGCCCGCGCTCCGCCGCGGGCGCCGCTGTTATGCATACATGTTATGCACAATGGGCGGTGGTTCGTTGCCGGGAGCTCTTGTTGCGTTGAGGGTTTGGTGGACATAAAAATAACATTAAGTGACTGTTATGCTCGCGTGGGTTTCACAAAAATAGTCTCAACCCATTAAGTTCTACACCAACATTAGCACTTGGGTTGCCTATTTAGTAATAAAATAATAACAAAAACTTTCACTACTTGTATGTTATTAATAGTAGTTTTTGTAGAGGGTAAATGTTTTTCATTTTAAAAGCTTAGAAGTTACCTTTAATGTCATGCAAACTTCTCCAATAAAACCAACCCACCTCAAATAGAGGTGGACCAATTGGCCCGTTAGACGAGGGTATCTATATAGTGTTTTCAACTTTGGCGGCTATCCATGTGCAGGTGAATGTTACAAACATAAGAGGGTGCACAATAGCGATGAGACACTGTTGAAGTGTCTTTTAATTAATATAGATAGAATATTAAAAACTAGTTTTATTTTACCATTCATTATTTATCACCGGATTGGTCTATAATTATATTGTTGCAATCACCAAATTATTTTTGAAGCTACTTATTTTGACTAAGCATATTCTCACATGACCCCGGCAAATTCCCGTCTCCACCGCTTTCCAAACCAAACCAAACCAAACCAAACCAAACCAAACAGTAGGGCTTTGAATTGGGGGATTTTGACCATCTACAATACAAAGCTTCCCTTTCCATCCAATAGCATGGAATGAGTACAAAATAACACTCTTTCAAGGGCATGAAAGCAACCCGCTAAAGATATTAATAAAGTGACACGTACCCCACCCCGCCCTCCCAATACCACTACCATGTTTGACTGTTATAAAACAATAATAATACCAGCCTCACCAAAACATTTCCTGAAGAAGAGGCTTCTGTATCAGCACACCAGCATTTGGTATTTGTTGAGCCTCCTCCTCTTCTTCTTCTTCTTGTCTTCAACACACAGACTGGTAGGCCTTTTTTTTCCGCACCTATTTTCTTCATCACCGCCTCTTTTTGTAATATGATTTGTCTTTTTCATTTTATCGATGGATCGATTCGTTTTACGTTTATTATTTGTTCTTTGTTTTTTCACACTATAAATGATATGGAGTTGTTACTCGTTAGGGAATAATAGCGCTCAATTTTATATCATCTTTCTGTCTGTTAGTCTATTATGTTACTCTAATTCATGGTTTGTTTTTGGTATTTCACGTTTAATAGATGATGATTCATCATCTATTTTTTTTTTTTTTTTTTTCATAATAATAATAATTTCATTAAACCAAAGACAACCAATCACAAGTGATACGTAGGTAAACGGGCCACAAGTTGCGCCGCTATTTATTTTAAATAAGATTTGATGTATTTATTTCTTTTTATGATTATGATGGAATTGTTGATGTGGCATTTGACTTGAGCAATTAGGGTGCTTACTGTTAAGAGTTCAACTGTGGTTTTGGTAGGTCATATGTATTGGTGATTTTAGTGTCAGCAAAGCTATTTTAGGTAATTGGATATACTTTTTTTGACTAAAAAAATGAGAAATCCTAGTAATATTGATGAGAGTTAGCAGATGTGGGGTATAGGTTCGATCTTTTATAATTATGACTTTGGTAAGGTTGTAAGGCGCAAAGCCCCTAGACCATGGGGGTTCTAAGGGGCACCGCGGTTTGAGAACTGGTCCCGATGGGGTTTGAAGGGCAATGCCCCTGGCTTGACAAGTTGTCTGCCATTGTAGTGGAGGGGGAGGGAAGTTCCGCCATCTCAAATGGCGGATCCAGCTGATGAATTGCCTGCAAGACGATTTGGCAATTCTATGTGGCTGAACCGGCTGACCGGGATCCACTGTCTCATATAGCGGAACGCCGGAACTGGCTAAATTTGTTTTCTGAAGTTAAAAGTCCTACAATGACAAGTGGCGAGTTATGAAGGTGTTCAATCATCTCAGATACTGGATCCTGAGGCATGCAGGTTTCAGATTTGAATTCACAATTCGTGAATTCACTTTTGATTCCAAGGTATGCAGGTTTCAGGCTTTAATCAATTCAATGAGTTAATCATGTATTGATCTGAATTCACATGAGTTTGTATCAAAGTTTAAAAGAACGGAAACGAGCCTCGAGGCGTAAGCTCGAGGCGCAGTCAAAAAATAAATATAAAAATTATGTGTCTATAAAATATAAAATACTTGACCTAGAAAAGTCTAAAACATCAAAAACACATCAAAAATAAAATAATTGACCCAAAAAGTCTAAATAACGAAAAAAGCACATCAAAAACACCATAAACCACCTGAGGCACACATTTTCTTAGTGCCTCGGCCCTTAGAGGCGTATGTACAATCTGAACCCCGTGAGGCGCGCCTCAAACTCATTTTCTTAGAGTTTCGCCTCGAGGCGCACCTCGAGGCGTACGCCTTACCTGTTTTTTTAAACCATGGTTTGTATGATACAAATTATGAGTTCTTAAAACTTTTGTTGAAGTCCATCTTTTAGCATTCCAAACGACATTTACATCCAACCCAATTGTTTAGCCTCAATTCATCAACATGAATAACTTGAACCCGGTCCAATTGTTGATGAAGGAACACCCTTCATTGATCGCTCCTTGTCAATGCAGGGCTGTTTGCTGCAGAAAGCTTCAGTCGTGTCCGCTATCTGAGATTGCAGATCCCGGTCATCCAGTTCATCCACCTTGTAAGCCAAATGTCACGCTACGTCGTCTTGCAGCTGATTCATCACCTGGATCTGCCATCTGAGATGGCCGAACAACCTTAATCCATTGATCAACTACTGTACACACCTAAAACCATAATAGTTTTTCTTTCACCACCAAAACTTAAAAAACTTCTGGCTGGACTGAACAAAAGTTGCTTAAAATGATCCTCAAAAGTGACTGAACATCAATAGGAAATTGCTATTTCTTGGTAGCAACTTTGTAGTGTGGTAGCAAATGAGGCTAGATAGCAACTGAGGTGCGGTAGCATCATGAACCTCAGTAGGGATTAGGAATTTTGGCCAAGGGTGTTTCTGAAGGGTATTTTACTGATGTAACTGACAACAGTTATATATGCTAACCGAATAACCACAAACTGAAAATTTACGAAGGTTCGGCCTCATATATATATATTAATCATTTGGTCGGATTTCATTATCGAAAATTTCATACTTCGGGTTTCACATAAAATAATTTCTCGTTCTTTGGAAAAAAAATAACTCTTTGTCTATCCGTTGGACTCGTTACATTATTCAACTCTAGGCTTTTATTGTTTTTTTAATTGATTTTAGTGTTTGGCATTTATAGGATTTTATTTATTCTGCTGTGATTTCCTAATTTGGGTTATCATTTGAGGATTTTGAAGCTATGATAAGGGTTACCTGTGTTTGTACTTGGAATGATTCCTTTGTATGATGTATGCTTGGTTTTCAACTTTTAGTTGTACTCTTCTGTATTGTACTTAAGTGGTTGAGAATGGTGCCTGAAGACATGAATGTGATATTAGAAACACAGGAACTTCGTTGTGAGATGCTGACAAAATGATATGTGTTCTGTTTCATATTTGTTTGCATAATTGCATTATACATGTTTGATTTTAAATTTTCTGCAGTTGTCATTATACTTTGCTATTTAAAGTTTAGTGTTATCATAGTTGTTAATAGAGACCATAGCGCCTGCTATAGCTAATAGCGTAGCGCTCATGTGTTGCTATATGGTTGATAGCGACAAATAGGGGGAAATAGCAAGATTTTTGTATTTTTTTTTATTTCTTGGTAAAATATACATATAAAATATTTCTAAAATTTTCTTATAATGTATCGATAACATATAATAGCGTCCGCTATTTCATCGCTATCGTTATGTAGCGTATCGGTAGCTTGTCGCTATCGTCCGCTATTCGCTATTGACAACTATGAGTGTTATGCATTTATATCATTTTACTTCTTTACATTGTCTGTGTTTTAGGTATAGGACAAATGGTGTGTTTTGAGCTATTATTAAACGATGTTATGCTAAGATCACCCATTAATTTTTTTTTCTAACTGTCTTCTTTGTCAATATGGCTGACATAGTTGGAATGGTCTTTTGTCATATAAAATATTCATTGGATCACTTACTAATATTTCATCTTTTACTGTCACTTTCCTCTAAGTTTTAGGCCTTTTGTTCATTAAGAACTTATTTATCCCATTTAATCAAACAAACTGTTACTTGTGCAGTGTGTTAGAAATCAAAAGCGGAAATGTATCCAAATATCCTGGACTTGAAGAGGAAGTTTCAGCGAGTTGAGTATGCAGATAAGGATTTGGGGACAGTTTTCCGTAGAGAGGCTACTTCTGCAAGACAGCTGACAATTCCATTTTCTTCAGAGTCGAGATACATGACATCACTTTTGGTGTTTAGAAATAATGAGCCATGTGAGTATTAACCGACCTATTTTACATATATTGTGAATGTGAATTCTTGATTCATTCTATCAAACAAACATCCCTTTAAATAGGGGAGAATACATAATGGGCCTATCACCTAACAAGGAAACATATTGTATTATATTGTATTGATTATGCCTAGAATCAATCCTTTCTAAATATATGTAAAATAGGTCGGTTAATAGTGAGTAACTCCATCGATCCGATTCATATCAATTCATAACTATCATTACACCTTTCTGTTCACTTCCTTGTTAACTTATCTATCTATAGAAGAAGCTTGTCAGAGTTTCAGTTTGCAGATAGAAGCCTCTTTGTGTTGGTAATATTATTACCATTGTGAGATACAATTTTTATGTGAGCAATAATACAGCCATGCCATTGGGTGATTCTTTTTTCTGATTAAATGATTGAATCCAATTTCTATTTCATGGTCGTACAACATCATAGTTGTGTTGGATTTTAGTTCTTTTAGCTGGTAAATGATATGGTTTATTAGTCGTAATGACCTTTAAATGGTCAATATGAGTGGAAATGTGGAATATAATTGGGTTGGGTTGAATGTGAAGCGCGAATCAAGTCAAAATGTGGGTCGGGAGAGTAAATTAAAGGTGAGTGACTCCATAATGATTAAGCCCAACTAAAACAATGCGAGTGGTTAGTCTTTTCTTCTTTTGGTGTTTTTAAACCAGCAAAGTGGTGAATGCCTACAATTTACAAAATGACTGGGAGTCGGTAAATACTTAATATTGTGTGTGTGTGTTATCTCTGAAGCCTTATACCCATGTAACAGTGAAACACAAATCCATATCCACTTAAAAGTATCTCTGCAATACAAAATGTTTACAGTCCTCATCCATTAAACTTGCAGCTTCCTTTTCAAAGCGTCTAATCATAGTTGTGACAATTACTTTATTAAAAGATTTCAAGTTGATAATCCTGGTGTTTTTTTTTTATGGATTGTCTAAACTATAGGTTTGGAAGTGAGAGCTGCCAATATTGACCCAAATCATCAACAAATACAGGACAGGATAGTAGCTGCTCTAAAGCTCTTAGCTTTCCGAGAGCCACGCGTTCTGGTTCAGTTTTGGTGTCTACGTGAGGTTGGGAAGCTCCTATTGCTTGAAACTACAGATCAACCATTTGGTTTTGGGGTAACTGATGCAGGGCTTTCTTCGTATCGGCGGGATTCTGAGCACAAATCTTATGTTGTGGATAGGGATCTTGAAGAAGAGGATACTAGTCCTGCTGCTCGAGTATTCAAACGAGGATTGCCAGAGTGGGCTTCTGATCTAAATAATTACACCCCAAAACATTTTCCGCAACAAGAGTGTGCAATTTCTTGCAATCTCCATGGGTATTTGGCTTTACCAGTTTTTGATTCGAATACACTGTTATGTGTTGGTGTGCTTGAGCTTTTGATGTCTTCAAAGTATAAGGATTATGCTCACGAGGTTCAACAAATTTCCATGGCACTTCAGGTTTCATTTTTTCCTTAAGTTTGATGATTCTCTCTCATTCTTAAGTCTTAACTCATCTGTGTTTGTGTGTGGTCATGTCGTTTGGCACACACCTTAATTTTTTTTTTCTTTTTTTTTTGTTTTCTAGTTAATTTTTTGGGCACTAAACAACATATTGGCTTAATTATCTTTGAAAGATAATTAAGTTGCAAAGATCCATTGTATCTTTTTTTAGGCAACTCCTAAGTGTTTTGCATGGTTTGTCTGTCTCTACTCAGTTGTCCTTTTTCTGTAACTTGCCAGGATTTAAAAAGAGTAGCATTGTAGTTTGTGCTTATAAATTGTTGTCATCTTGCAGAGACAGAATCTGATAAGCCCACAAGGATTTGGTTTGCCTCCTTTATATGTGAGTTGGGTTCCTGCTAATTTATAATATAATATTTTTCTTTGCTTTGAATTTTTACGTGAGATCTCTTTTATATACAGGTTCCTAACGAAAGCTGGCAAAATAATTTAGATAAAATCCAGGGCATTCTGAAAATGGTGTGTGAAACCCACAATTTACTTCTTGCTCTGACATGGGCTGTGTCCCCACACAGTAGTTTTGTTTCTCATGAAAACAATATAGAGAAGAGCTGTAGTAGTTATGACACTAGATGCATTGGGAAAGTCTGCATGTCCACAGCTGCTCTACCTTACCATGTTCAAGACTTGTCCAAGTGGCCTTTCTTTGAAGCTTGTAGAGAACAACACCTGGACCGGTCCTGTGGCCCTGTTGGTAAGGCGTTGTTAACACGCGGTTCATGTTTTTGTGGAGACCTAACCAAACTCAGCGAAGAAGAGTACCCTTTGGTCCACAATGCACGCATGCACCGGTTGACCAGCAGCTTTGCAATCTTCTTGCGTTGTGTTGTAACCAATGATGGCTATGTATTGGAGTTTTTTCTACCGCCAGATATAAAAGACAGCGGACAGGTCTTGAACTTGGTCCAAACATTAAAGAGGAACATTCAGACAGGTTCTGGATTTGAACTGGGTGACAATTCATGTATACAAGTTGGACCATCTATGGATCTGTCGGTAAACATGGAACCTGATGTTATACAAATATCCTTGGATTCCGTGGCTGACAATTTCACGTCATCTGATTCAGTGTCATGGATGGCAAGTCCCACCAACTTGAGTATGGAGGAAACAGAGGTTACCAGTACTGATGCTGGAGAAAAAGGCAAGAAACGTAAAATAGATACAGTTACCGAGATGGTGACAGCAAAGGTAAGTTATATTGACGATAAGAAAAGCTTTGAGTTTCCTATTTCATTTGGACTTTCATATCTGGAAAACGAAGTATCACAAAGCTTCAAGTTAACAGGTAAAAAGCTCAAACTAAAGTACATGGATGAAGACGGCGATTGGATACTCATTGCTTGCGATAGGGATTTGCAGCCTGCTGTGGATGCTACAGGCAGTGACAACAGTATGGACTTGATCTGTCTGTCAGATTAACCTGTCTGATACTCACTGCTTGTGATACATTTGAAGTTTGCTGTGGTTACTACAGGCAGTATAAACAGTATCAAACTTAACTTGTCTGTCTGATTAAACTGTGATACTCATTGTTTGTGATGTGCATTTGAAGTCTGCTGTTGTTACTACAGGCAGTAACTGCCTCAAATTTAATCCGTTTCATTGCGTCTTTTTCATTATTTGTTTATTATCTTTTTATCTATTTTCATTTGGGTTGAGGCTGGAGTCAGCATCATAGGTGGTGCCCGGATGACGAAATTATCTCATGCCCAATCCGAACAACCATCAGGATATCATGATCCTGAACAAAATCTAAGTGTATGATTAAAAGGAGGCCTATCAATTGACATCAGTTCGTTACATTCTGAGGTTGGCAAACTGCGAGTTTGGGAAAGGCAAAATGGGTTGTTTTAATTAGGGATAAAATCAGCCAAATTTAAAAATTAACAATTTTGTTCTTGGTTAAAATGGGGTATTGGGGTCTAATCAAAATGGGTTTGGTTAAATGAGTTGTATTAACGGTGTTTAGTCATGTGATGGATAGAGGTGCTGACGAATGACGATTAGGTGGTGGAGGGGCGGAGGCAGCAACAACTGTGGCGGTGTGTGTAGGGGTGGAGGTTTTGAAGGGCCAGGGGTGCCCCGGCCCCCCTGTTTTTTTGGCGCAGTGGTAGAAATTTGCGGTTTTCGTAGGTAAATTAAGTACGGGTTGAGTCTGGCCCCCGCCGATTTGATCTTCCGGCCACTACGCATTAAAAAAACATTAAGTCCGGCCCCCTCCGATTCGAGAATCAAGCTTCGCCACAGGGTGTGTGTATAGGCGGGTGGGGGTTGGGTCACAACACAACTACTGCGCAGAGCCAATTATGAAAATATAAATCCATAATAATAATAATACACTAATTTTAAAAGAACAACTTATGTAACTTTAAAAAATGAGGGATTTGACTTCTGAAAACATAATATGAAAAGTGTATTGTGATATTATTATTTCTGTTAATGAAACAAGAATACAAGAGAGCTATATATAGACAAACAACCACCGCCTAACTAACTGTTACCGGTAGAACCGGTAATAACTGTCACCAACCTATACAGCTAGTCACACAAACTAACAACCTGTCAATACTCTCTAATATGCCCCCTCAAGCTGAACGGGGCGATGCAACGTGAAGCTTGACCCGAAAAGTGTCAAAACGTGATGAAGACAACCCTTTGGTCAAGATATCCGCAAGCTGAGACATAGTAGAAACATAACGAACACTAAGAACACCAGACATCACCATATCTCGAATAAAATGCAAGTCAATCTCAATGTGTTTCGTGCGCTGATGAAACACAGGGTTGACTGCAAGGTAAGTAGCTCCAAGGTTGTCACACCAAATAGTAGGTGGACAAGGCAGCGGAATGCGTAACTCAGATAACAAGGAACAAATCCATCAAATCTCTGCTGCTGTATGAGCTAAGGCCTGATACTCTGCCTCTGTACTCGATCGAGCAACTGTGTGTTGTTTCTTGGAACTCCAACTGATGAGGTTGGGACCAAGAAATACGCAATAACCTGTCGTAGACCTACGATCATCCAGGCAATACGCCCAATCAGAATCTGAATAACCATGAATATCACATCTGTCAGATCTCCGAATAGACAAACCACATGTAACAGTACCACACAAATATCTCAAAATGCGCTTAACAATGCCCCAATGCCGATCAATAGGTGTCTGTAGAAACTGAGACACCTTACTAACCGCATATGCAATCTCTGGTCTAGTCAGAACTAAATATTGTAATGCCCCCACAGTACTCCGATACATAGTCGGATCAGCCAAAGGAGTACCCGTATGACGAGATAACTGACGACCAGACGGAACCGGAGTAGATAAAGGACGACACTCAGATAATCCGGTCCGATGCAGCAAATCAAGCAAGTAACGCTGCTGTGATAAATGTAACTCATCATCTGTAAAGGTCGCCTGAACACCCAAGAAGTAGGATAAAGTACCTAAATCCTTAAGTGCAAACTGAGCATGTAATCGGGCAATCAAATCTCTCACAAAGTCTGACGAACTCCCAGTAATAATGATGTCATCAACATAAATCAAGACATAACTCATAATACCATCCCGATGATAAACAAACAAAGATGTATCGGATATACACTGTGAGAAACCACTAGTAATAAGCGCAGAAGATAGCTTGGAAAACCAAGCTCTTGGTGCCTGCTTCAGGCCATACATGGCCTTCTACAGGAGACATACATGCTGAGGATGAGAGGAGTCAACAAAGCCAGGGGGCTGTGCCATATAAACAGTCTCAGATAAATCCCCATGAAGAAAGGCATTGTTGACATCAACCTGCCAAATATCCCACCCTCTGGAAAAGGCAACAGAAAGAACAGTACGAATATTAGTGGGTTTCACAACTGGACTAAAAGTCTCAGTGTAATCAACCCCCCAGTCTGTAGAAAGCCCTTAGCAACAAGTCAGGCTTTATATCTACTCACAGTACCATCTGGATTAGTCTTAATCTTGTAAACCCACTTTGTAACACCCCAACCGATGGCGGAAACATCGAGGTGTCACGTAGTGACGATTGTTCAAAAGCACATGGACTAAAATGTAAGTATTAATAGCAAATAATTTCCATTATTCAAAACGAAATACAAAGAGTCTTAATAGAAATCTCAAACATAGAAAATAAATGTTCAATTTTTATTTAAGCACTAGGTCCAGCCTAAGCGTGAAAGCAAGTAAGATCACCCGTCACCTGAAACATGTACAAAATAATTTGTCAACACATATAATGTATTGGTGAGTACATCTGTTTGATATATATATATATATATATATATATATAATACAAAACGTTTCGCAATTCTTGTGTTGTATACCATTTGCAATTATGTAATTTAAGTAATGTCCGTTCAAAATCAACCCTAAGAAATAAGTATCAAGAATCAAAACATTTTTGAGTAATATGAATCACAAGACAATGACCAAGGTCTCTCAACAGAGTCACAAGGGGTATATACCATAGTACTATTCATTGAAATGCCAGGCCCTCAAAGGTTAATGATTTTGACAAGTCATAGACACACAAATTAACATAAAGCAAACACACATGAGAATTGCTATTTTAGTAAGAAGTAATAGAAACTTGATAATAAGTACATGAGTCACCCCAAAAGTAAAATGAAAAAGGGGAAAGATATACTCACAGTTTGCGAAAGTGAACAAAATCCAACTTAAGCGGTCGTGAGCTAAGTAATGGGAATTCCGAGGAATTCAACCTATATAATGTATATAAATACTAATAAGGAAGTGTCTAAAAATTCTAAGGTGACTAGGGTCTAAGGCATTAGGGTTTGCTAAGTCGATTTGGGGAAATATAGTTTTTTTTTTTGTGTAAAAGTTGTATATTCAAATAATATTATGCCAAAGTTTGTAAATGTGGTTTAAGTAATATAGTTATTACCAACTGAATATTTAGTTAAAAATATGTTTAAATAATTAAGACAAAATAATTTAGTTAATTACTTTAACTAATTATTGTAAATAAATACAATAATCATAATTATTGAAATAAATAATTATGAGTTACACAAAGATCCCACAATGATAATAAGTACTTTCAATCATATGAATATTTTCTATTTTATAGGAAAAGTGAAAAGTATTTATAAAATAGATGTCTAAATAAGATAAATAAATAAATGTTTAATTATGTCTATTTAAATGTAAATAAGACTAGTAATACCAAACATGATCCAAAAATGCTAGTTTTATAGAAAATAGCTGCTTTCTGATATAAACAAATTATAATAATTTTCCCATAATTTATATAAACTTATTTATATTTAAAACTGATTTAACGAGATTAAATTAGGTTTAAATGATTAAAAATAGGAAAATCAATAAAAATAAAGGTTTTCTGAACCAATAATTTTTAATTAAGTTCATGATGATTAGAAATAATTTATCAAAAATTTTGAGATAAAAATCATTAAAAATGAATTTTTAATCAATTAATTATGATTAAAACAATTTAAATTAATAAAATCATGAAAATATATATTTTTCAGAAAACTAAAAATATGACAATTTTCTATGAGGTATCAAGAAGCTACACCTAAATTTTTATAATTTTTGGAGTAAAAATGAATTTTCTATAATTATTATAAGATTTATGTGTTTATATATTATTATAATATATCAAAAAATCTGGAAATAAAGTGAAAGAAAAAGAAGGAGGAAAAGCGATGGGTATGGGGTTCGAACCCGGCCCTCCTCGTTCCACAACACACACACACACACCACTAGGCCAGATCATGATTTGTTTATTTACTTGAAACTGAATTATATTTAACCAACAATACAAACACCATCTTCTTCCCCAATCTCTTCCTAAGAACCCTAACCCTAGACCCGATTTCAATCAAGCCCAAATCGATAGTATAACAACCTGAATTCATAGGGTTAATAACAAGGGAGATTGAAATAATAAAGCGGCAATAAAATTTGGTACTTACAATAACGTTTAAACACTTGAAAATGAAAAGCAAGTGCCGCACTCTTTGCCACGATTTGGTAGGTTTCTGGACGTGTTTTGTTTGGTTTGTTTGTGGGTTTATGATGTGTTGTGATGCAGAAACAAGATGGTAACATCAATTTATACAAAGGTTCGACCAAAACGCGTTATTTACTTGGTTTTAAATTCCGGCCGTTTCAGGTTTAAACCCAAATTAAAAATCGTTTAAATCATGTTAAATGCTCGCTATAATAATTGAATTTCAATGTAAAATGCTGGAGAAAACGTTTGGCGCATTAAAAACGAGTTTAAAAGCCTCTAAATGAGGTTTAAGTATGATTGGCCGGAAAAACGAACTCGCCGCCGGCGAGTCTGGCTGGAACGACGAGAGGGACGAGAGGGAGAGGTGCTGCTGTTTGAATTTTTTGTTTTTTTTGTTTTTTGTAAAATTTCATTTTAAGTCCCTCTAGTTTCAAGAGCTTATTATTTTGTCTTTAAATTTACATACCTCTTATACAATTATAAATTTTGTAACTTTAATGTTAATAATAATAATAATAATCGTTAATGTAACCCCAAAGTTTATTAGAATAGACGAACAAATATAAGGACCGGTCTTGAAATGGTATAAATACACGAAGGACTAAAGTTGTGCTAATGATGAAATTAAAGGGGCGGATGTCACAGTCTCCCTTACCTTAGAAAATTTTGTCTCGAAATTTCTTTCAAGTGAAGATTTCTGGTTGTGGAATATATGAGTATGTTATCGACGAAAAACACTTACGTATTGGTTCAAGAAAGGTTTACAAACTCGATTCATAATATTCCTAATTACGGATATAAGATCTACATAAAAGCTATAATCGTTTAGGTTCAACGTGCAATTACGGATCACAGATTTTATAAGAATAAGATTGTCACTAGCAACCTCCATAGTAGAAGGATGGGTAAGGTGAGGGAAAATACGAGCAAGCAAAGGTTTAATTTCTAACGAGACAAAACTCCTATCCGCACTGGTATAAACGAATTCGGAGTATATAAGTTAGTAATAAGAAATGTACCATTGACAACGTCGTTGGTAGCTTGATCTTGGTTAGCGTTGATGTTGAAAGCACGACCACGGGCTGGAGCTGCTTGTATTGCTGGAACTGTTGGGACTGCTGGGGTTTGCTGACGAGCCTGAATAAAAGCCGTAAGATGAGGGCATCTATTTTGCATATGGTTAGGATCACCACAAGCGTAACAAACTCTGGGTTGACCAGCTTCCTGGTTTTGGATAGCAGTCTGTGGGTTGTTTATTGGTCGATTGGCAACACGACAGAAAGGAGTGGTATGACCCAGTCTTCCACAAGCATCACACTTACGACACGGTAAATTGGTGGGATGATGGTAGTGGCAGGTAGCACATTGAGGTTGTTTCCCAGTATAAGCCCTTGGGGTTGTTTGAGGTGCGGTAGGTGGGTTTGTAACAGGAACCTGGTTAAGGGGTGCAACTACAGCATAGTTTTGGTTCCCACCTTTTCGTTTCTTATTGGAACTAGAGGCAGAGTTTTCTTGGGAAGGTTCAGTGGTAGCAGGGGTTGGAGTGGTTTCAGTATGTCTTTTAGTACCCTTACGAGTTAGTGTACCATCTTTGACATGCTTGTCAGTAAGAGATGCTGCGAGACGGATGGCATCCTCTACAGTAGCAGGCTTACTTCCCATAACCGAATCATGGATCTGAGGTGGCAGTCCCTCAATATACTTCTCAATAGCCAAGGATACCGGGGTTACCATACGAGGAATCAGTAAGCTCAACTCGTGGTAACGGTTGTTGTAGGAAACATTGTTTCCACTATCCTGCTTGAGGTGATAGAACTCATCCTCCAATTTCTTCATCTCACTACGAGGACAGAACTCAGTAGTCATGGCGATTTTGAAATCATCCCAAGACATAGCTAAAGCAGCTTCCGTCCCTCGAGCATGTTTTTCACCATTCCACCAAGTGAGCGCTCTCTTTTGAAGAACACCCGTGGCATGACGAACACGTAGGTTGTCTGGACAGTCGATATTAATGAACGTATTCTCCATACTTTCGAACCATTCAATTAATCCAGTGGCTCCCTCAGTGCCATTAAACTTGTTGGGATGGCAAGAGTTGAAGTGCTTGAAAGTGCACTTATTCTCTATGGTTCCACCGTTTCCACCCGCATTCCCGTTTGAGTTCCCATTCGAGCTACCGTTTGGGTTAAGGTTTGGGATAATAGCATTAATGATGCTAGGAACAAGCGTTTCCAACTTATCATTAAGCATGGTCGCAATACGACGATCAGATTTCAGTTTAGCCTGACGCTTCGAGGCTCTCTTACGAGATTCGCGATCAGACATCTACATAAATGCAACAATAATTATGAGATTTGATTCCAAAAATCTTGGAAATGTTATAGTTTATATCAAGACAAGTAACACATAACATGAGATATAGTGATTATAAATTGATATAAGAAAAATTATGAATATCATAAAGAAAATCATGATAAAACTTCAAATGAAATAAACAATACCAAGTATAAAACGAGATATAAAAGTGTTTCCAAAGAAACTGTTGACTGACTAAAGTAATTGAAATATTATTAGTGACTTGTGGGGGCGTACTTTAGCCTATAAGTGAATGCTCATCCCGAGAGTTCCCAGGTCTGCATACGGGTCCCTCGTCTGATTGGGATTTATGCGAAATGCCAGGCCTAGACAGAAATCTCAGAATACAGGCGCTCACCCTTCCAGATTGCACGTGCCCCGTCACAAATAAATTCCAAAACTCTAGTGGAACTTGAGATATGGAAATATATCCTTGAGATGTGGATTTCACTCCTAAGTCAAAGATATACTTTCAAAAAGTAAAAATACAATGGAGTGAAACTAGTCACTAAGTTAAGGATATCACTCCTAGCTTAGTGATTTAAGTTTCTTTTGGAGGGATAGATTCCTTGAGATTTGGACGTCTCCTATCTCGAAAGGAAAATATTCCAAGATAAATAAATAAATAAAACATATAAAGAGTGAAACTATTCACCAAGGTATGGATATCACACCTAACTTGGTGTTTTCGTTCCATTTGTAGAATAAAATCTTTTCCGAGTATAATGAAAAGTAAAAGGAGAAAATCTATCTAAAGAAATATTAGAATAAAAGAAAGCATATAAAGGGTAGCTTAGTTATAGTCTAGGTCAAAAGCATTTACTAATAACCTAATTCCCTATAACCATGGCTCTGATACCAATCTGTAACACCCCAACCGATGGCGGAAACATCGAGGTGTCACGTAGGGACGATTGTTCAAAAGCACATGGACTAAAATGTAAGTATTAATAGCAAATAATTTCCATTATTCAAAACGAAATACAAAGAGTCTTAATAGAAATCTCAAACATAGAAAATAAATGTTCAATTTTTATTTAAGCACTAGGTCCAGCCTAAGCGTGAAAGCAAGTAAGATCACACGTCACCTGAAACATGTACAAAATAATTTGTCAACACATATAATGTATTGGTGAGTACATCTGTTTGATATATATATAATACAAAACATTTCGCAATTCTTGTGTTGTATACCATTTGCAATTATGTAATTTAAGTAATGTCCGTTCAAAATCAACCCTAAGAAATAAGATCAAGAATCAAAACATTTTTGAGTAATATGAATCACAAGACAATGACCAAGGTCTCTCAACAGAGTCACAAAGGGTATATACCATAGTACTATTCATTGAAATGCCAGGCCCTCAAAGGTTAATGATTTTGACAAGTCATAGACACACAAATTAACATAAAGCAAACACACATGAGAATTGCTATTTTAGTAAGAAGTAATAGAAACTTGATAATAAGTACATGAGTCACCCCAAAAGTAAAATGAAAAAGGGGAAAGATATACTCACAGTTTGCGAAAGTGAACAAAATCCAACTTAAGCGGTCGTGAGCTAAGTAATGGGAATTCCGAGGAATTCAACCTATATAATGTATATAAATACTAATAAGGAAGTGTCTAAAAATTCTAAGGTGACTAGGGTCTAAGGCATTAGGGTTTGCTAAGGCGATTTGGGGAAATAGAGTTTTTTTTTTGTGTGAAAGTTGTATATTCAAATAATATTATGCCAAAGTTTGTAAATGTGGTTTAAGTAATATAGTTATTACCAACTGAATATTTAGTTAAAAATATGTTTAAATAATTAAGACAAAATAATTTAGTTAATTACTTTAACTAATTATTGTAAATAAATACAATAATCATAATTATTGAAATAAATAATTATGAGTTACACAAAGATCCCACAATGATAATAAGTACATTCAATCATATGAATATTTTCTATTTTATAGGAAAAGTGAAAAGTATTTATAAAATAGATGTCTAAATAAGATAAATAAATAAATGTTTAATTATGTCTATTTAAACGTAAATAAGACTAGTAATACCAAACATGATCCAAAAATGCTAGTTTTATAGAAAATAGCTGCTTTCTGATATAAACAAATTAAAATAATTTTCCCATAATTTATATAAACTTATTTATATTTAAAACTGATTTAACGAGATTAAATTAGGTTTAAATGATTAAAAATAGGAAAATCAATAAAAATAAAGGTTTTCTGAACCAATAATTTTTAATTAAGTTCATGATGATTAGAAATAATTTATCAAAAATTTTGAGATAAAAATCATTAAAAATGAATTTTTAATCAATTAATTATGATTAAAACAATTTAAATTAATAAAATCATGAAAATAGATATTTTTCAGAAAACTAAAAATATGATAATATTCTATGAGGTATCAAGAAGCTACACCTAAATTTTTATAATTTTTGGAGTAAAAATGAATTTTCTATAATTATTATAAGATTTATGTGTTTATATATTATTATAATATATCAAAAAATCTGGAAATAAAGGGAAAGAAAAAGAAGGAGGAAAAGCGATGGGTATGGGGTTCGAACCCGGCCCTCCTCGTTCCACAACACACACACACACCACTAGGTAGTTGCCTTCCGTATTATCTGAGTTCGATCTAGTGTTCTTAGCTTCCTGTTTTCGTCTCTGTGTTATTTATTTTAATTGCTTTTATTTTATTTGCATTTAGCTTAAAATTAATTCACAAAAATCCAAATTAATAGGCTAGGAGTCGACAGAGGTTTAGTACCGAGAGTCGCCATATTGTGTCCACAGTTCGATATTCCGGACTTACTTGCTTTGCTACATTGCGACCGGTACACTTGCCGTTAGTGTGTGGTTTTGTAGGTTTTTCCATTTTTAAAACTTGACCGATTTATTTACTACACATTTCACACATCAAGTTTTTGGCGCCGTTTCCGGGGACACAGTGCGCTTTCAAGGACGACCCGAGTCGGGGATCTAGTCATTTTATTGCTTTCGTAGTTTGGTAGATTTTTTTTTATTTTATAAAAAGAAAAAAAATATTTTTGTTTATTTGCTATATGTTTTTCTTATTCTAGTATAGTTTTAGTTTCTCCGTGAGAATAGGAGGTACCCCATTGCAGTCCTAGAACATTTTGCCCACCAGATAGATCACATAGAAATAGCTGCACGTAGGACTGTCGCTGACCACATCAGCATTACACCCGCTCACATCCGGTCCAGTATTACATTACCCACTGTTGAGTCGAACAACTGGACCATTGAACCCACTCTGATCAACACCATATCTCACTCAGTGCAATTTCACGGCATGCGTGATGAAGACCCATATGGCCATTTAACTAGATTTAGTACAGTCTGTAGCACCTTCCAGCTTAATGGTGTCACTGATGACGCCATTCGTTTGCGTCTATTCCCATTCTCACTTACTGATCAGGCCCTCACTTGGCTGGACTCCCTCCCACAGGGAGCTATCACCTCTTGGACTGATCTTCAGACGAAATTCCTGCAGAAGTATTTTCCCCCCCTGCTAAAACTGCTCGTCTTAAAAATCTTATATATGCCTTTACAGAGCAGTCAGGGGAGTCCTTCTATGAGACATGGGACAGATTCAAGGCACTTCTGAATAAATGCCCTCATCATGGTCTTGAGGACTGGAGAGTTGTGGAGAAATTCTATACTGGAGTTTCCGATGCGACCAAAAGATTCCTTGACTCTACAGCAGGCGGTAACATGATGAAAAGCAAAACCGCTGCTGAATGCCTTGAGATGATAGAGGACCTAGCCACTAGCACCTACATTGAGCCTGGCTCTGGGGGCGTTACTGCTGCCCCTAAGGGTATCCATTCTGTTGAGAGTAACATTGCACTAGCCGCCCAGGTAGAATCTTTAGCTAAGGTCATGAAGGACATTCAGGTTAAGATTAGTGCTAAGTGTGAGATTTGTAGAGGGGGTCATGAGACCATAGATTGCCACGTAGGTCCTAGTGAAGAGTTGAACTATGTCCAGAATTTAGATCAAGTCCAGGGTTACAACTCTGGATGGCAGGGTATAGGAGATCCTAAGTCTGAGATTAGTGAGTTAATAAAGAAAAGTGAGGAGAATCAGGCTAGGACGAATAAACTCCTAGAGACCATAGTGATGCAGCGTGAGACCCGTTATCAGGAACAACAAAAGAAAAATCAAGAATTTGAGATGTTATTTAGGAATCAGGGGTCCATGCTTCAGAGTTTAGAGAGGGTCATAGGAGAGTTAGTTGGTAAGATGACCAGGAATTCGTTCAGGTGAATGCGGTGTTCACCGAAAGTGGGAAGAGCACGGGAGTTGATCACCCGGTGTCGAGAGAGAGTGAGGTAGTTGAGGAGGAGAGTGTTGATGAGGATATTAGGGTAGAGTCTCCGGGCAAGGTGCACCCTACTAGGCTAGACCCAGCAAGTACCGCACAACCCAAAAGTAGGTTGAATAAGAGTGAGCACTTAGAGCAATATAGGCACTTCATTGATTTGTCTAAAGAACCTAAGATTAATGTCCCATCCATTGATGTTCTTAGAGATATGCCTAAGAATGGGAAGTTCTTGAGGGAGATGTTGTCCCGCAAGGAGAAGTTGAAAGAGCTTTCCCATGTCACTCTGAGTGAGGAGTGTTCGGCTGTCGTTCTTAATAAACTACCCGAGAAGATGACTGATCCAGGGAGTTTCACTATCCCTTGTCAGATAGGTGGTTTGACAGTTAGGAACGCCCTCGCTGATTTAGGTGCTAGCATTAATCTCATGCCCTATTCTATGTTTAAGAGATTAGATCTTGGGGAGTTGAATCCAACTAGGATGTGCTTACAGTTGGCTGATAAATCTGTTAAGTACCCTATGGGCATTCTAGAGAATTTGCTAGTAAGGGTGGAGAGCTTCGTGTTTCCCGTTGATTTTGTCGTACTTGATATACGGGAGGACGAGCATGTGCCGTTGATCTTAGGACGACCCTTCTTACGCACTGCAAGGGCATTGATAGATGTCTTGGATGGTCGGATTACACTGCGTGTAGGGGATGACTCCATCACTTTTGGTGTTAATAGGTCTAGGGAGAGTATGAGTAGTCAGGTCGAATCTGTGTGCTTTCTTGGCACTTTCATGTCACATGTCGACCGGTGCATTGACTACATCTGTGGAGCAGACTTATTAGATAGGCGGCACCAAACAGAAGAGAGGCAGGAGGTAGAGATAGAGACTGTAATTCCTGTGGAGCATGATCCAGGCTCTGCAGCCGGTGAGCCTCCTGATATATTAGAGGTAGTTAAGTTTGTAGAGAGTACCGAGGGGGTGGTTGAGAAGCCCTCAGTTCAGATTCCGCTATCGCACGAGTATGAGAGTGAGCACAAGATAGATGAGGAGAATAAGACACTGTTTAAATCTAGCCTTGAGGTAGTGAATAAACCTAAGTGTGGGGATAGGATCCTGATTCACCAATCGCATTTAAGAATATTTTCTGGTGATCCTAGATTTAGGTGGAAAAGATCATGCCTTGGGAGAGATAACATAAGTAGAACGATTGATTTGCATGAGGATGGTGTAGATATCCTCGTTGATCCAGGTTAGAGTGCTTGATAAGAATAGGATCACACGGGTGAAAACCCAAATTTGTAGAGTTTGTATTTTTTTTTATGTGTTTATCTTGTGTGTTTGCATTTTTTGTGTTTTTGTTTCGTCTTATTTTTGCAGGATGTTAAGCTTGTCTTTGGCACGAAAATATTTCATCCATACGAGGTTTGATATTGGTTTTATTTTCTCTTTACACAAAAAAAAAGAGCCACATAACCTCCACCATTATCATTATCACCCGCCACTAACTACCACCGTGCTGATCCAGGTATGTTTTTCTTGCTTTATTTTATTTTATTATGTGTCGTGCTATTGAGTCTTGTATTTTAATTTATTTGAGTCAGTTTTGTCTATTTTTGTTTGGTCGAGTTTTGTGGGATTGCCATGGCCTTTTCATTGTTGGATCTCTCCTGCCCGTACTCAATCTCCATTCGGGTGGGGGTCGATCTTAAAATTATTTTTTTGTAAACAGGCATCTCACTTGTCATTGAGTCATTGTACTTTCATTTTCTTTTTAGTTTATTTTTGCAGGATTCTGACTATGGCCGCGAAGGAAATGCTATACGGCTGTAGATGATGGACGGACAGAACACTTTCTGCGAGTTATCGCCATATATTCCAGGGGAGTTCGTTCCATTTATTTTGTTGTTATATATTTATTTTGTTTCTATTTTATTTTTGCATTTTTATTTCTTAGTTTACGTTGTATCCTGGAGCACATTGAGGACATTGTGCCTTTCTAAGTGTGGGGATGGGAGACTTCGTCTTTATTTTGCTTAGTTGTAGGTTGAGTAAAAAAAATA
The DNA here is from genome assembly GCA_028751855.1 of Ambrosia trifida. Taxonomy (NCBI): domain Eukaryota; kingdom Viridiplantae; phylum Streptophyta; class Magnoliopsida; order Asterales; family Asteraceae; genus Ambrosia; species Ambrosia trifida. The sequence goes on from CM054128.1 coordinate 5,026,086, forward strand.
CAAAAATAAAAAAATTGAAAAAATTGAAAAAAAAAAAAAGAAATTGTCCCTGATCTTTTGTGCACTTTATATGGAAAATGATAGTAAAATTGAGATTTTTGGTTTTCAAAATATTATATATATGAGAAAATAAATAGATTGAAAGCGTGTTTGCTTAAGATGTGTCGGTAGGCCCAGCTAGCTTTGAAAGGTTCCCAAGATTGTCTTAATATACTTAATAATCATGATATCTTGTGGGTTCTCATCTTAGGAGAAACAGTAGAACTAAAACCGCTGATAGTAATTAGAGGTACCACTGTAGGTTGAAAGCCCATATGTATTATTAATTAAATGGCACACTTGATCCTTTTTATGAGAATAAATCCGGTGAAAAGTAGCGCCAAAAAAAAAAAAAAAACCACATGTCTTGAGCTAGACCAAAAAAAAAAAAAAAAAACTGAAGCCTCTGATCGAAACTCCCTCGAGGTCAAGTTGAAAAAAAAATACCGAAGTTCATGCTGTCGCTCTTGGGGATGGTGACTCTGATTGAGACAACCTCTGGGTTAGGTATGAAAAAAAACAAATGTGTCTAAGCTCATAAACTTCATCCATCATCCATCATAAATTTAATTTCTAATACATTAGGGAGTTTAGTTTGTAGTGGTTGGTAAATCTATATGGTTGAACCTTTGCTTCGAAAGCTTGAGGTGGGATTAGGTGAAGCTGGATATCTTGAGTGTGAGACCCATAGATTGATTGTAATAATATGAACTTAATTGCTTTACATGATTGGGGCCTGATTAGCTAGTGGTTGGGTTTAGGTGGACAACAATACTGACAGTTTTGGTTGATGCGTAATTAGATCTTAAATGAACCTAAAAGTTTTTGAAACCAAAAATTCTAATTATGATTCCATTGCAGTCTTTTTCAGGGACGAAAAAGGTTTAAATGTGGGGATGTTTGATGTGTTGCAAAACACATCTCTTTTCCTATGTATTTTGTATATTATTTGGTAAAGTTTGTATTCGTTTCGTGTCAGTTTTATTATTTATTTATTTATTTTATTATTTTATAGGTGTTCGTAGAAAATGAGCTCAAAACGAATGAATTTTAATCGCGAGCACCTGGTGTTCATGGACGTTGGAGCGTAAAAGAGCAACTTTGGTCAAGCCAAGAACACCCGACACAAGAGCATGCTGTTATACTACTACTACTACTACTACTACTACTACTACTAATAATAATAATAATAATAATAATAATAATAATAATAATAATAATAATAATAATAATAATAATAATAATAATAATAATAATAATAATAATAATAAAATTGAAAAGAAAAACAAAGCCACGAGGCTTGTGGCCTTGGGTAAAGCCCAAGGTGATAATATGCCAACATTAAAAATACACTTTAAAATTGACGGCACATTATATATTGGAGAGGATATTTTTTCGAAGGTTTTGGGGTTGCAGCCGCCAAAAGTGATCAAGGGATCGATCAACAGCAATTCTTAGAGATTTAGAGAGGAAGTGAAGGCTAGGAAGGTTAGGGTTCAAGATTCAAGCTACGGGTTCGACTATAATAATTTTTGGCTTTATATTTATTTACTTCGTGTTTATAAATATTAGCACCATGACTATATATTATTTTGAACCTATGTTTTTATCTTTTTCCATGTTGATGAGTAGCTAAACACTTAGGCTACCTAGGTCGTGTTGATGAATACTTAGCGTTTTTATGACTTTCGGATTCGTTTAATTATATAATTGACTTATGTTTTGGTAAAGATCTATTTGAGTTTGGTTATAATGCTTTTGCGTTTTTTTTTGTTTTTTTTTTAGTTTTTTTTACCGAACTTAAACAAACATTTCATTAAACCAAAGACAACCAATTACAAGTGATACGTAGGTAAACGGGCCACAAATTGCGTATTTGAGTCTAATTTATGATCTTTGATAGTTCAATATGTGTCTTGTTGAATGTCTTTCAGTTATAGATGCATGTTAGGTTACCTGCTTTGTGCTTGTGACTAGTTTATGGTTTTTGACGTCTAATTCCATAGGAACTAGATTTGAGAGTTTAGAGGACTTAAGTATTCTGCCATTCCTTGAGACCGGGAGGTGATAGGGTGTCGGGTTGTCTAGATCTTTAGGTATCGGGTAGAGGTGAGACCGGGAGGTGATCCTTGCCTAGTGTGTCTTTAGATTCTTGTAATTTCGAATTATTTCCAAGCCAATTAGATTACTCCTTCACATTTTTGGGTGTGTTGTGACTAGCGAGACCGGGAGGTGAGTGAGTCTTTCGAGTACCTTAGCATTCTCTAGTGAGGTGAGACCGGGAGGTGATCCGAACTAGTAACCAGTGATTTACACGTCCCTTAGGATTTTCTGAGAGGTGTTAGTGAGACCGGGAGGTGATCTAGCATACTTTAGGGGTTTCCTGGGTCGGGCGTATCTTTAGAAAACCTGGTAGCCAATCCATTATTCGATTCCGAGAGTTGTGAGTTTGTGGGTAGGATTCTAGACCTAGGTAGTTGCCTTCCATATTATCTGAGTTCGATCTAGTGTTCTTAGCTTCCTGTTTTGGTCTCTGTGTTATTTATTTTATTTGCATTTAGCTTAAAATTAATTCACAAAAATCCAAATTAATAGGCTAGGAGTCGACAGAGGTTTAGTATCGAGAGTCGCCATATTGTGTCCACGGTTCGATATTCCGGACTTACTTGCTTTGCTACACTGCGACCGGTACACTTGCCGTTAGTGTGTGGTTTTGTAGGTTTTTCCATTTTTAAAACTTGACCGATTTATTTACTATACATTTCACACATCACCTGACGAGTATGATCCTGTGACCGAGTGGTCATCGGATGAGTACGAGTAGGGGGAGGAGGAGGTGGTGGTGGAGAAGAAGAAGATGAAGTGGGAGGAGAAGGAGGAGAATGAGAAAACGAAGGAGGATGTGAATAAGGAGGAGTAGGAGGTGGAGGAGTAGAAATAGAAGAAGTAGAAGGATCGGAAGTAGAAGACTCAGAAACAACAGAATAAGTGGGAGGAGGAATAAAGAAAACAGGAAGAGAATCTGTAACTGGGGGATCAGATGTGGAAGAGGAGCCAGGAATATCAAACACCGACTCATGAAATGTGACATGACGAGAAGTAAAAGTACGAGAAGAAGAAGGATCATAACAAAGATAGCCACTATAGCTAGGAGCATAGCCAACAAAGATACACGGTGTAGATTTGGGTGAGAGTTTATCCTCACGAGTATCACCCAGAAAAGGATAACACGAACACCCAAAAGTACGAAGGATAGAATAATCAGGACGAGAACCAAACAAGTTCTCATAAGGAGAAGAAAAATGAAGGACAGGTGTTGGAAGCCGGTTTATGAGAAACGCGGCTGTAGCAAAAGCATCATACCAAAAACTCTTTGGTAGACGCGCATGGAACAATAAAGCACGAGCAACCTCAGAAAGATGTCGGTTTTTCCTCTCCGCCACCCCATTTTGTTGGGGGTGTAGGGACAGGAAATCCGATAAACAATACCCGACTCAGAATGATACTGAGCCATCCGTCCTCGAGTAAGCTCGGGAGCACCATTGCACTGTAAATGTTTGATGGTGCATGAAAACAAATTTCCGACCATAGGTCGAAAATGTCAAAAACAGTCAATGGCCTGAGACCGACAAGTCAAAGGATACATCCATGTGAATCTACTAAAATCATCTATGAATGTAATGAAATATCGATAACCGGATCGAGACAAAACAGGTGCTGGTCCCCAAATATCACAATGAATCACATGCAAAGGAGTAATAGAATGCAACACAACGGAATCAAAAGGTAATCGACAAGTTTTAGACAAGCTACAAGAGTTACATGGCTTGTTTGAAACTTTATGTTTCAAAGGTAAAAGGAGTCTAGACATCATGGATCCGAAGGATGTCCTAGTCTAGAATGTCATGTCTCTCGAGATATAGAAAATGTAGCTGTCAACGAATAAAGCTGTCGTGGACTAGCACACATGTGGTGGAGGACCCGACCATCAAACGTCTGAAATGATAAACCAAAAAGCGAAAATACAACAACAATAGGATGATCAATAACAAGCTGTGTAATCGAAAGTAAGTTCTTGGCTAAGCCAGGAACTACTAGAACATGTCTAAGCAATAACGTGCAAGTGGATAATCTAAGTAAAGCAAAACCGACATGAATAATAGTAAGAGGTGTACCATCACCAACAATAACCTGCTCAGATCCGGTATAGAGGACCACATCAAAAACCGAAGACAGATCTGAAGTCATGTACGCGGTAGCGCCTGAATCAGGTATCCACGACTCTACATGCTGACTCATGCTAGAAGAATCAGCATGAAATCCAAAGTGAGAAGGTGTATGGGCCTTGACTTCAGCATGCAACCCATAATGTGGTCCAAAACCTGAGGTTGGGCCTGTAGTCGATCCAGAAGTAAAAAATGCAAGCCCAATGGGAGTTGATGAACTCGTAACAGAACATGGAACATTCACTGAAAATGGGCCAGGCCCAAGCACACCCTTATCTTTTGAATTAAGAGGCTGTGAATAAGCTCCCTCATTAAAACTTGGACCATAAGCCCAATTATTATAGGACCCTTGTCCACCTGATTCATTATTAAAACACCCTTGTCCAAAATTGGGAACCCTAGAACCAAAGGTCACCATACCACCATACGAATAACCACCATACAAGCCACCATGAATTCCACCTGAAAACGAACGATTCAAACCATTACCATTCTGATAATTACTTGATCTACCTCTGTTATTTCCAAATCTGCCTCGCAATTGTTGAAAAAATGATTCAGTAATTGATTTCCATAATGAGGAAGAAGAAGAAGAGTGACGAGCCAAAGCCATTAAGGCTGGAGATAAACTAGCAGAAATCAAGCCCATAACATAACGATCAGTCTCTTCCCATACTTCTCGTTCAATAGATCCAATATCAGGAACATGTATGCCAGAATTCAAGAACTGTAATAAACTGAGTGTTTTAAGAACTGTAAGAATCTGATGCTTCCAGTTCAAATAGTTTGTGTCATCAAGTTTAATTGAAAGAAAATTGATTATATTTGGTAATGAATTTGTGTTTTGTGTTTGAAATTCAGACGAGAAAGAAGTAGCATAAGATGAAGACAAGTTTGGAGAAGAATCTGCCATGGATGCAATCACAGCAGAGGATAGAAACGAAAGAGATGAATAAGAAAGGAATAAAAGATCAAGAAAACAGAAAATAGAGTATCTAAGTACAGACAAGAGGATCCGCCATTAATGGAGCTTAAAATAAGCTAGAAGATCAAGAGCAATCAGGTATCGACTTGCTCTGATACCATGAAAACATAATATGAAAAGTGTATTGTGATATTATTATTTCTGTTAATGAAACAAGAATACAAGAGAGCTATATATAGACAAAAAACCATCGCCTAACTAACTGTTACCGGTAGAACTGGTAATAACTGTCACCAACCAATACAGCCAGTCACACAAACTAACAACCTGTCAATACTCTCTAATAACTTCGAAACTCATTAAAGTCATAATGCACAATTGTCACAAGTTACAACGTAAGCAAAACACTACCTTAATTAAAACATATAACATCTTGGTTATAGTACGCCAACATTTACAATATGATACAAGATAAGGAATATCTTGATTTATGGCTCCAACGTCACCAAGCAGTTCGTACACTGCTTCTCAATTATTACATGTAATAAGTGTACTTAAATGACGTCACTCATATGCTTGTGAGCTCATACTTTACATTTTACTAGTGGGTTTACCTGCGGGTTGCAGCGGGATCCACAAATGGGTTGCAAATTTGCAATACAACATTATGATACTTAGGTTTTTTGCCGCTAGTTACGAAAAAAGAATAGAAATGTGCACACTATATTTTAACAAGTATTCGTAGAAAGAAAAGAAAAGAAAAGAAAAGAAAAGAAATGTGAAACGTCTCTTACAACTGATTGCAGTTCACCACAAAAACCATATATTCATTATTGAACAAATCTTAATAAACCAAAGGTATGTTACTGTAACAGACCAATATGAACATAAACATCACCATTGTAGTATTGTGTAAGCTGTCCGGTCATTGCATATCTACATAACCGTGCCATTGAAGGCCCCTCGCTAAATGATAAAGTTCATTTATATGACAAAAGCATGTAGTAATAATATGATATTGTATACACTATTATATGAAGGTCATTGTCCATTTATAAATTACAAGTTTGGTTTGTAAGTTTGTAATAGACTTGCCCAACCTGACCCAACAGCTAAAAAATTGCCCAATGTAGCCGGTGAGCCGAACCATCCCGTCCACTTTGCCGCTGGGTAGACGCATATATATGAAAAGAGTTTATAATATAAGTATTATTATGGCAAAGTTTTAAAACTCATGCAAGTTTAACTGAGATAAGATTATTATCTTTCATCGCCATTATATGAAATTTGTTCAAAAGTATTGTTATCCCGTGTGTTTATTTAGTTTGGGTGAGTTCTATTTTCATATAAAAGTTAATTATCTTCTAGGGGCATTTAGGGAAGAAAAGTGGTAAAATTTAGGAAATTGTAAAGAAACATTTGGTATGCCATATTAACTTTGGACAATTTGAACATATTTGCCCATGCCTCCTCCTTTATAATGTAGTATAGATAAAGACAGACCACAATTTACATTATATTGATACACAATATGGGCTTGTATCCACATTAGGCCTATGGGTATGTCATCATCCTAGACATGTAATTTGAAGAATTTTTGACCGTGATTTCAATCAGATTTTTGGGTTTTTTATGACCAAACCCTAACTGGACGAGTTGAATCATCTTGGATGAATGATAACTTGTTTTGATCATTGATAACACCTAATCGTTTGTTTTAAGGGGAGAATCAATAAAAAAATTAGGGTTTAAATCAGTTAATTAACAATTCGAAACTTTAGAACCCTAATTTTATATGAAAACAATCGATTAGGATGTGTTTGTTGAAACTGATGGTTAATTAGGACTATTCGGTGTTATTAGAAGCTAATGCAATCAGAATTTTGGACAAAAACAGATTGAATCAAAGTTTTCAAAATTTGAAATTAAACAAATTCATTCGACTTCTCAATAAGGCCGAATGAAGATTTTAAATGTTGATTCGTGCCAAAAAGTTTTGGTTCGGTACCTCGACAGGTCGAACCAAAATTGAAATGATCAAATTTTTGAAAATTGTCGTGTTTTGTTTAAAATGTGTAATGTGTTTGATTGTAGGTTTTGAACAGATAAGAAATGGCACAATCTAAAGAACCGAAAGAGCTTGTTTTTCAGAAGAAACATAACTGTTGTTCATACATTGGGGAAGTAGAAGACAAATATGAAGAATTCCGAGGGACAATTGAATTTCTACAAACTTCCCGCTGAACGGTTCGTGAACTGTTCGCTGAAAGTTCAGTTCGTTTGCAGCCTTACGTGCCGAACATAGAGCCCAACTAAATGCACTTAATATGTAGTTAGTTGGTGGTATATTTGAAGTTGTAAATATTAAAAATGTCCATCAAAATGCATTTAATATGTAGTATCAGTTTTGAGGATGAATAACTGTTTAAATAAAAGCTACAGATTTCCAAATTAAGTGTTATAATCTTGTATATCTGAAAACGGCCCCACCAGAATAGAAATCAGACAAAGAAATATGAATATTTTTATATACATTAACTGTTATTATAAAAGCTTTTTTTTATGAATTAGTGATCATTTTATAGTTAATATTAATAATTAATTTTATTTTACCGTTATTTGTTTTTCATTTTGATCAGATTATTTTTAGCGTGAGTCATTTTGACTCGGCTCGATCCAACATGAATCATAACTTTTTCGAGCAAGAAAAAATTCCTATAACCATCACTTTCCAAACCAAACCTGGGCTTAAAAGAGCAGGCTATAAATTGAGGATGATTTCTTTAGGCCATGGGGTATACTCTAACATTTGGGGCATTAACAGTGACATGACATGTTAACCGATGTTGTACACCACTCCCCCCTTGTGTTAAGGGGCGTTAAAAGGATTATATGTTAACATGTTAACATAGTGTTAAGAAATATAATTAATTTTGTTTCCTTTTTTAAACCAAAAACCACTAAAAAAATAGTGTTAGATGGAGTTAATAGACTTAAACCATTTGCTTGAGATGATGTGAAGTGAAATAGGAGAAAGTGACCAAATCTATCATATAAAGCTTCCCTTTCCATCCAAGTCGAACATAGAGCCCAATTAAATGCACTTAATATGTAGTTAGTTAGTATATCTGAAGTTGTAAGTATTAAAAATGTCCAGCAAAATGCATTTAATATGTAGTATCAGTTTTGAGGAAGAATATATGTCAAAATAAAAACTACCAATTTCCACATTAACTGTTATAATCTTGTATATCTTAAAACGGTCCCACCAGAATAGAAATCAGACAAAGAAATATGAATATTTTAATATACATTAACTGTTATAATAAGGGTGATGCTATCTTTACACGTTTTAGGGTTTGTTGGATTGAACTAGTATATATATACAGTAGTATATAATTTAGAGTAGTATGAATTTAGACTAGACTCTTGTATAAATTTTCAGGTATTCGGGTCTGTTGAAGAGATGAAACAATGGGCTTACGATAGAGCCCTCGCTAGCGGTTACGTCCTAGTGACCGGACGTTCTGTTTCAAAAGGCACGGGAAATAATGCAAGAAAAATTAGGATAGACCTGAGATGCGACCGTGCTGGCGAATACCAAACTACAGCCACAGTACGGGCTTCGGGTAGCAAAAAGATTAACTGTCCATTTATGTTAATAGGGAGGCTTCGCAAAGACGGTTGGAAGTTGGAGGTTAAACACCCGAATCATAACCACGACCCTTTTAAACATGTTGTTGTTGTTGTTGTTGTTATTGTTGCTGCTTTGCAGGTATCATATTCAACAAAATATTGCAAAGTATCATAAAGCAGGATTTCCAAAAGAAGAATGGGAAATATTTTTGCAGTATTGGGGTCGACTGTGTAAATCTGCTGACCAAGAGGCTTATGAATTCAATCTTGAAGCGCTCTACCATCGACTGTGTCGGGACGGTCGTAAGGGTATATATTTTATTTTTTTTGCTTTACAAACGTACATATTTTCTTTATTGACATCATTATTATGTTTTTTACAGAGGTTTATGACTACATGGAGTCAGTTTGGCTCCGAGATTATAAAGAAATGTTTGTGGAAGCATGGTCAGATGCAAACCTTACATTCGGTCAGAGTACGACCAACAGGGCTGAGAGTCAGCATGCTTTGATTAAGAGATACATAAAAGGCCCGATGCTGCCCAAGTATGATTATTATTTATTTATTATTTATTGTAATTTATAATTTGTTATTTATTATTATTTAATATTATTGTTATTGTTGTACGTTTCAGGCCATTAAAGATTACGACTATGACGCAGATGAAGGTGGCGATCCGGGTCCCGAACAGCAAACCACCCGCATATTACCAGCTCGCTTGGGGTACACCTGGTGAGCGTTTTGTTCCACAGCCGCTGGATCATGTTGAGTGGCCGCGTGACGAGGAGGTGGAGATGCCACACGTTGGCGACGACGATCCACCGGAGGCTGTATCGATGCCAGAGGTCGCCCCTGATGCCCGACAGCATGTTGGCCGCGTTTATCACGCTATTAGGTTGCCTGAGACCACGAGCCATCTACTTCAGCAGGTTCTGGATCAGATTGGGTCGATTCGGACTGAGATGGCGGTGATGCGGGCGGATATACAGTGGTTGGTGTAGAGCGAGAATGATAGGAGAGCAAAATTGGGTATGGAGCCGCTTGGGGCGTCCACCAGTCAGCAGGGTGGGGCGTCCACCAGTCAGCCGGGTGGGTCGGGTCAGCCGGGTGGTTCGGATCAGCCGGACGGGTCGGGTCAGCCGGACGGGCCGGGTCAGCCGGACGGGTCAGGTCCTTAGTTTGTATATTTTGGATCTTGTATTTTGAATATTATCGTTTCTTTATTTGAACAACATGTTTTATTTTGAATGTAAATGTTTGAATGTTATGCTTTATTTTATTTTATTGTTCGTATCTTTGGTTTTGTTTAGTTCGGCAATATAAACGTTAATAAAAACCAAACATTCATATTCACATCCATATAAAAAAAATCATATTATAAAAATAAAAAAAATAACATTTATAAAAAACCCAATATTTATATTCACATCTCTAACCCATTTTAAACACCCACACTACACTTATAAAAAACCAAACAATCATTATTCAATCATTGCCAATGATTACAAATGATTGGTAATCATTTAGGGTAAAACGGCGGGTCATCGAGGCCCTGATGGGCCGTCGTTCTGTCTGGTGGGGGGCTCGACGGGCCATGGAGGCCCTGATGGGCCATATAAGGGTTGTGTAGATAAAACCCTAGTTGTGTAGATAACCAACCCCTATAATAAAAGCTTTTTTTATGAATTAGTAATCTTTTATAGTTAATATTAATAATTAATTTTATTTTACGGTTATTTGTTTTTCGTTTTGATCAGATTATTTTTAGCGCGAGTCATTTTGATTCGGCTCGATCTAACATGACCCATAACTTTTCGGAGTAAGAAAAAATTCCTATAACCATCACTTCCAAACCAAACCTGGGCTTAAAAGAGCATGCTATAAATTGAGGGTGATTTCTTTATTTGACCAAATCTATCATACAAAGCTTCCCTTTCCATGCACGTCGAACATAGAGCCCAATTAAATGCAGAGCCCAATTAAATGCACTTAATATGTAGTTAGTTAGTATATCTGAAGTTGTAAGTATTAAAAATGTCCAGCAAAATGCATTTAATATGTAGTATCAGTTTTGAGGAAGAATAACGGTCAAAATAAAAACTACCGATTTCCACATTAACTGTTATAATCGTGTGTATCTTAAAACGGACCCATCAGAATAGAAATCAAACAAAGAAATATGAATATATATATAGGATTTGGATCATTTGAGAACCACCGTTTAGGAAGAGAACCAAAGAATCAAGTGTGAACACAAAAACCCCTCCACCAAAAAATAAAAAAAATAATAAAAAAATTATATAACCTAAAAAAATAAAAAAATAAAAAAAGTAAAAACACCAAAATGTTTTTTTAGTGTTAATCTTTCTGAAAAAAAAATAAAAAAAATACAAAAAAAAAATAAAAAAAAAACAAAAAAAATGGCCTTTTTTACGTCATAATTACGTCAGGTCTTATGCACATGTGCATTGCACTATTAGAGCACACTTTTGAATAAATTATCAATTGCCATAATGAAATGATCATTAAATGGACGTGATATGATATATAAGGTGGAAAAAAAATTATTCAATGATCTTTAAATAAACTCGAAGTGCATTTCACTATTATAGTTAGGTTTTTTTTCATGGGTTTAGCTTTAGGGTTTAGTTTTTAGGTATGATGGGAATGGGGTTAGGTTTTTTGGGGTTGTTGGTGAATAAACTTAAAAAAAACCTCTATATAAAACTATAAAATAAGATAATTGTACTACATGCACATGTGCATTTCACTATTATAGTTAAGTTTTTAATGGGTTCAGCTTTAAGGTTTAGTTTTTGGGTATGGTGGAAGAGGGGGTATCTTTTTGGGGCGATGGGATAGAGCGTTTTGTTTTTTTTTTTTTTTTTTTGGGGGGGGGGGGGGGTTGTGGGGCTAGCTGCACAGGTGCATTTCACAATTGGGGTGGGGGGGGGGGGGGTTGGGGCGGTGTGGGGGATGGGGGGTTTAGGTGTTTAGGGAGTGAGGTGGGTGGGTTTAGGTTTTTAGAGGGTGGAGGTGGGGTTTTTAGGGTTTTTTTTTGTTTGTGTTGACAGTGGTTCTCTCCCTAAAGTTGGTTCTCGTATGATCCCTACCCTATATATATATATATATATATATATATATAGGATTTGAATCATTTGAGAACCACCATTTAGGAAGAGAACCAAAGAACCAAGTGTGAACACAAAAACCCCTCCACCAAAAAATAAAAGAAAAATAATAAAAAAATTATATAACCTAAAAAAATAAAAAGTAAAAAAGTAAAAAAAGTAAAAACACCAAAATGTTTTTTTAGTGTTAATCTTTCTGAAAAAAAATAAAAAAAATAAAAAAAAACAAAAAAATGGTCTTTTTTACGTCATAATTACGTCAGGTCTTATGCACATGTGCATTTTGCTGTTATATATATATATACATACATATACCGTATGCACATGTGCATTTCACTATTAGAGCGCACTTTTGAATAAATTATCAATTTCCATAATGAAATGATCATTAAATAGACGTGATATGATATATAAGGTGGAAAAAAATTTATTCGATGATCTTTAAATAAACGCGAAGTGCATTTCACTATTATAGTTAGTTTTTTTTTCATGGGTTTAGCTTTAGGGTTTAGTTTTTAGGTATGATGGGAATGGGGTTAGGTTTTTTGGGGTTGTTGGTGAATAAACTTAAAAAAACCTCTATATAAAACTATAAAATAAGATAATTGTACTACATGCACATGTGCATTTCACTATTATAGTTAAGTTTGGTTCTCGTATGATCCCTACCATATATATATATATATATATATATATATATATATATATAAACCAAAGCAATAAATCACGCATGGCACTCAAAGAGCCAACCTCCTCATTGAGTGTGTCATGTAGCATTCCCATGTGGCATTAAGTGATTCTAGGGAAAAAAATATTTTAAAACAAAATTAGATTTATCTCCCTCATGTTTCCTCCCAATTTTTAAACGTTAATATCTTTTATATACGATATTTAAAAAAAAAAATACACCAAATTAACGATTGTTTTATTATTTTTCCAACAAGTACTATAGTGCTATATAAAAAACGGAGAAAAAAAAACGACTATTTTTTATTTGAAGTATTAGGTGTTAGCATTGGATTTATAGATTGTTTTAGGTTAGGTATTGAATATTGTTATTAGAGTTATACATTTTTTAGCCTTTATAATAGGTTTTTTTTTTGAAAGGCGAACTTCCTTAAACAACCAAACACCGGCTATCTCCAAGATAGAGATAGCCAAACAACAAACGTCAAGTTACATCAAATTTACACCAATCATACCACGTAATCCTATCCTTTTTCGATCGACTATTGTACCACAAATAACTAATCGCCTTGACATCGGCTAACATATTCGACACATTAGCCTTTCCCTCTTTAAAAATTAGCTCGTTTCTGGTAGCCCAGATCTTCCAGCAAACGATCACACAAATCCCGTAAATAATCTCTCTTCTCGACTTGGAGGTGTTACTATGCTCCGCAATCTCCACAATGTCTTTCATAGTGAACACAAACACCGGCGGAATTTGCAACCAATCCGCCACTAAACACCACAAACCATTCGCCACCAAGCATCCTGTAAACAAATGGGCCGAACCTTCTTCTACTTCACCACAAAAATAGCACAAAGCATTATCAAAGAAAATATTCCTACGAGCCAAGGCTTTAAGCGTAGAAATTCTATCTAAGCAAACCCGCTACATGAACACATTACACTTTGAAGGAAGCCATTTACACCACTTATAAATAAACTCAATCTCATTACCGTCACCACCCCGGAGCCATCTACGAGCCTCTTTCACCGTATACCCCATGTTCGAACCTGTATTCCATCTCCAAGTATCTTGTCTCTGATTCAGATTAACCACAGCAACCATTCTATGGCACTCTACTAATTCAGCAATTTCAATAGCCGAAAATGGATATCTTTTCCATTCCTAAGCGATACCACTACCAGACGCAAGCTGATCCACACGCTCCGACACTCTACACCATTTGTTCTTCTCAAGATGAAAAAGATTTGGGAATAAATTTTTCAACGGTACATCATTTATCCACGTGTCTATCCAAAACCGAATGTCTAACCCATTACCAACTGAGCCTCGAATCATGCTCAAGAAGCTCACCCCTTGCACGTTAGTATCATATGCGGCCTTAACTATTTTACTCCAAGTCCCATTCGACTGTTTATTCCAAGGGATCATGTCCCATCGACGATTAGAAATATGAATAGCATCAATAACTTTTTTCCACAACGCACCTTGTTCCGTTTTGTATCTCCAAATCCATTTAAACAACATCGACTTATTACAATCCGTCAACTTACTCAAACCCAAACCACCCACATGCTTAGGTTTAGCAACGTTATCCCAAGCTACCCAATGGATCTTACCAATCTCATCCGTCCCTCCCCATAAAAACCGCTTGATTAGACCTTCAAGCTCCTTAATCACCGCTACCGGCGCTTTATACAAGGAGAAAAAATACGCGGGTATGCTTTCCAAAACAGCCTTAGCGAGAACCAATCTCCCTCCCATAGAGAGCGTTCGAGCCTTCCAAAGCGTCAACCTCTTCTTAAAAACTTGAATCACTGGCTCCCAACTATTAATCCTAGACATATTCCCACCAACAATAATACCCAAGTATTTGAAAGGTATCTCACCATGTCTACACCCAAGACTCGCAGCTTTCACTTGAACTTCATGGATCTCTTTCCCAATACCATATAACGTGGACTTGTTTATGTTAATCCTCAAACCTGAGCATAAGTGAAAAACCCGAAGCATTCGTCTAAGAGACTTGAAATTAAATTGAGACCATTCCCCCATGACCATAGCATCATCCGCATATAACAAATGAGACAACACCGGCCCATCATTAGGAAGACGCACCCCGTCAAACGCACCCATAACACACGCTCTTCTAATCAAACTAGAAAATGCTTCCATAACTATAACAAATAAAAATGGGGATATAGGATCACCTTGACGAATACCTTTGGAACAAGTAAACTCAAAAGTAGGCGATCCATTAACCAACACTGAAGACGCGGCAGACTCCAAAACCCCATATATCCAATCACACCACTTACCCGGGAAGCCCATTTGTCTCATAATATCTACTAGAAAACCCCAATGCACATTATCATAGGCTTTTTCAAAATCTATCTTGAACATAAATAATTCTTTCCCCCTTCGTTTAGCCCAAGACATAACCTCACTAATAATCAAAGGACCGTCTAGGATGTACCTCCCTGATAAAAAGGCCGATTGAGTTTCATGCGTAACCGAGTCCGTCACCACCTTCAATCTATTAGCTAACACTTTTGAAATCACCTTACTAACCACTCCTATCAAGTTAATAGGCCGGTACTCTCCTAAACCCACCGGATCATTAACCTTAGGAACAAGCGTAATAAATGAGGACCCAACCCCCCGATTAATCTTACCCGAGTATTGAAATTGATGGAAAATCTTCATAAAATCATCTTCCAATAAATTCCAAAACTTCTTGATAAATCGAAAGTTGAAACCATCTGGACCTGGAGCTTTATCTCCACCACACTCAAACACTGCTTCTTTAACTTCTTTAGACGAGAAAGGAACTACTAACGTCATCGCCTCAAGCTCGCTCAAAGTCTTCAGGTCGTTGCAAATAAGCTACGGTCTCTCCGGCATATCTTCCACAAACTTGTTCCTGAAAAAAGAAAAAACTTCACGTTTAACTAACGCAGGTTTGGAAATCCAAACCCCGTCAATAAGCACCCCCGGAATACAATTCGAGACCCTCCTTTTGTTGATCACCCCGTGAAAAAAACTTGAGTTTTCATCCCCATCCCTAGCCCAATTAACCCGAGCCTTTTGGCGTAAGTCTTTATATTTAAACTCATCAATCTCCTTTAAACGCTTGTTGCCTTCACAAAGAACCCAAAACTCCTCTTCGGTAAGCTCTCGGCCTTCAACCTGTAAATCCAACTCTTGCACCTCAGCTTGAATCGAATCATACTCTTCGTGTTCCTCAGAACCCAACTGTTTTTTCCACTCCATAATAGCATTCCGAATGGCCTTCAATTTACGTAACAAAAAAACATCCGGCTCACATGAATCCTTAAACTTCTCTGCCGCACCATTTACAACCTCCACCAATCCCGGCCGGTCAAGCCAAGAATTATAGAACCTAAAAGGTTTGGTGCCAAAATTCCGATACACAACTTTAAGCACCAAAGGACTGTGATCAGATTTGCCCCTAGCTAACGCCCGATACTCCACATTCGGCCAACTATTAAGAAAATTCAACGAAACCAAAAACCTGTCTATCCTACTAAATTTATTACCGGACACAAACGTAAATTTTCGGCCTTTTAAACCATACTCATGAAGGTCCGCCCATCGAGAAAATCATTAAACTCGTTTGAAGTAGCCGCATTAAACTTAGAGTTCTTCCTTTCACTTCTATCTCGAACACAATTAAAATCCCCCCCCCCCCCCCCCACAATCCAAGGACCCGGATCCAACTGAAGTAAAGTCAACAATTCAACCCATAAACGCCTCTTCTCATCTTTCTTCTGCGGAGCATAAACATTGATCACACCCACCTTCAAACCACTCCCTTTAATAATCCCATGAACAGCAAGAAAATATCTATGTTTACTAACCGAAACCTTACTAAACACGTTTTTATCCCACATAGACACTAAACCCCCGGACCTACCCGTAGCGTCCACCCAATCGACCTCATAATCTCCCTTCCCCCAAAATCTACTCAGATCATTCCCATGCATAGAAACAAGTTGCGACTCTTGAAACAAAACAAACCCAACCTCATTCGCCACCCGAACCTTTGAAATCCAGTCTGCTTTATCCACCCTACCCATACCCATACCCCTAATATTAATAGACATACAATTCATTGGTCAACCTCTTGAAGTCTCTCATTATTCACTGCCTTCGTCAAAGAAGCTTCATACTTATCCACATTTTTCACCCCTAGATCAGTAGCAAACAACATAGTGTCCTCCACCTCTCTTCGAATAACTTCATCCCTTCTAGTAACCCAACCATCAGGCTGCATATCACTCTCTCTATTCCCTGTTACCAACTCCAAATCATTCAAATCTGGTGTAATGAATTCTTCCTCCACCTGAACACTACTACCCACATCATTTTCTTGATTAACTTGTGCCGAGTTCTCAAAGATAAGCCGATCAATGTCAAACACATCGTTATCTTCTCAATGCCTTTTCTTTGGTCTATCTTTATCCAGAGGCGAGATAGATCTACGTAACGCTCCTTTCTTCTTCGAGTAACGACCACCCTTCCGTTTACAACTTCTAAACCCAACCGGATCTTTTACGGAGTCTTCAAACACACCATGTAAGTGTTGCGAGCTGTTACCAACATCAGCTACACTATTGTTCTGATCCAAACTCCTTGTGTTATCAACATGCACGCTAACATTACCCGTATCGCTTTGTTGTACAGCTTGCAAAACCACCTCATGCCGATCATCTTGGACCTCCTCCTCGTCATCTTCCGTATCAAAAATACATTCCGGAGACCACTCTCCCATATCTTCATCAACATGAACCACAAACGAGCTTTCTTTCCATACCACTTTACAATATCCGGTAACCCTCTCATGCGATCTAGGTATGATACCCACAATTGCATAAGAGATATCACCTTCCTCCGGAAACGTAGCCGACTGTACTACCTCTCCGTATACACCCGCAATGCTATCAAATACACTTAACTCAGCAACATGAATAGGGAGCCCCGATATCTTAACCCACGCTATCCTCTCCACCACAATCGTCTGACCCAGCCATGGTTCGACCATCAAAAACCAATCATTCCAAGCCTCTCTAGCTCCCAAAAACATCTCCTTATCAATATCCTGAACAAACACCAAAAGAACATACAGACCACCCATGTATTTAATCTCTACATGCTTCTTACACACCTCCTTTAACTTTTTCCTCAATGCCATAAGAATTCCAACATCTCTAACTTTTACCACGATCCCGTTGTCATACACCGTATTCAAATTCTTACCCTCGGACTGAATAATCACTTCAGGCATCGACTTTTCCACCGGTTTGTTGATCAACGTATCTCTGAATGAACGTTGATCTCCCATACTACTTGAATCTTTATCAACATGCATATCAGACGGACCACCCTTGTTTACATCCCCATTCCCATTAACTTCATGTTCAACTACTGGCTTCCAAACCTTCTCACCATGCACTGTAGGATCAATACCCTTCCCCTTGGATTCTTTAACGTTCTTCTCCTCCACAAACCGTGCCGGAACAATGAACAATTTATAACTCCCAATCCAAACATCTTTGAGACTCGCTTCCAGTTCTGCCCGATTCCGAACCACTTTGAATGTAGCAAATCCAAATCTCTTCCCCAATCTATCATACTTCCTCGCAATATATATATCCCAAGAACATCCCCATACCTACTCAAAATCCCCTTCAAATCTGTTGAAGAGCACCTCTCAGGAAGATTTGAAACAAAGAATTTTACCTCGTCCCTTGCTGTCTTCGATTGTTGATAAGTAGTCGTATTCCTATCCCTCTTAACCGGTACATCATACCAGGTATTAACCCGGTATCTATCTCGAGCCGCCATGCAGGAAAACCCCAAACTCTAGATCGCCCCTTTATAATAGGTGTTAATATTAGAGTTATATATTATTTTAGGTTAGGTATTGAATATTGATATTAGAGTTATGCATTTTTTAAGCTTTTATGATAGGTGTTAATTAATACTAGAATTATACATTGTTTTAGGTTGGGTGTTAGCATTGGAGTTGTACATTGTTTTAGGTTAGATATTAATTTTAGAGTTATACATTGTTTTAGATTAGATGTTAACCTTAGAATTATACATTGTTTAAAGTTAGGCGTTAACATTAGAGATACATTAGTAATTGTTTTAGGTTAGGTGTTATCCGAAGCTTTCCTGCATGTAATTGTAAAGCGCACTGGTTATAATCTAATATTTTAATATACATTAACAGTTATAATAAAAACTTTATTTTTTTATGAATTAGTGATCCTTTTATAGTTAATATTAATAATTAATTTTATTTTACCGTTATTTGTTTATCGTTTTGATTAGATTATTTTTAGCGCGAGTCATTTTGACTCGGCTCGATCTAACATGACCCATAACTTGTATGAGTAAAAATAGGGAAAATCACCAAAATGGTCTGTTGACCGTGTGATTTACCATAATAGCCCCCTCCCGTCTCTTTGGAGAGACGGGTCACGGTTCCCAAGGAGTCTGAACCGTCTCCGGAGAGGCTTTAGTTTCCAACCAAAAGAAAAGCAACATGTGGCCGACTATTGATCCCGAGGACTTTCAGGCGTCTCCGGAGATGTGTCAGAGCCGTCAAGATGGCTCTCGTGGGCCTTTGAGACGTGTCATTGAGGGCTCGGCTTCGGTTCGATTTATGAGTAAATCACCACAGCCAACCACCGAAGACGTCTCAGACCTGCAAAAGACGTCTCCGGTGGAGACGGTTCACATTTCCCCAGCCGTCTAAGGTGTCTCCCGAGATGGCTTGGGGTCCCAACCAATAGCATAATAACACGTCTGCCCATGACGTCTTCGGAATCGTCTCGTGGGTCCCAAGACGTCTCGGGTGTCTTCGTCTCTTGTGAGTCCCGATACTTGTCAGACAGTTCAGTTGTCCACCTCCCCCCTATATATACCATTCTCCGTCCCATTCCCCGTCCGACTCCTCTACTACCACTACCACTACCACCGTCTCATTCATACAAAGGAAAATGGCACCCCAACGATGGGCGGAGGAACAAGAAATTGCACTAGTTTCAGCGTGGCAACATGTCGAAGGTAGCCCACACCAAATAAAAAAGTGGTACCGTATCTTACATGAATATAATCGGTTGTTGGGAGGGTCTGACCGAACCATCGACTCACTTAGCCGTAAATAGAACGACTTGAACACGAAGTGTCAGCTCTTCAACATGTACCACTATCGAACACTTCGAGTGGTACCTTCAGACATGCCGGAAGACGTCGCCATCAGATATACCAAAAGAGAGTATCAATCCAAGCAGCGCAAAGAATTCAAACACGTGTCGGCTTGGCAAATGATGAGGGACCGTCTTAACGCGTAGCTTATTTAACTTTTGTAATAATTTATGTATTTAGTTTATGTTTTTTATTAATCGAATGAATCTTATGTTTATTTTATGTTTTTATGCACGTTTATTTTATGTTTTTGGTGTATTTTTGTTCCTTTATATTATGTTCTATGAGTTTTTCAATTTGGCCATCAATCTTGATTTACAAAACACGACAAATATTACAAAAACTATACTATTACACCAACAATCTTGATTTACAAAACAAACTCGTTGCACACGTCGACCACCGAGACGTATCCGTTGCACACGTCGACCACAGAACGTAGGTGGTGGTGGTAGCAGTAGGGGACACCGACGAGTTCCAGCGACGGGCGTAGGGTTGATAGGATATTATTTCCAAGGTTTACTTGCTTTGAACCATTGTTTGAATGGTGTATGTGCTCTACATAGGCAAAGAACCATTGTTCATGGATCTGATACGTTGCACACGTCGACCACCGAGACATATCCGAGATGTATCCTCATTTTATGTAACAATACTTCTCAGTGTGCTTTACACCGACTGTCCAGACAGAGGTTTACAATCGGTGTGTAAGGAAAATGGCAAGTTCTCCCAACTAGCCCTGCTGAAGTTCTTGCACACATGTGTGAAAGATGTTCCTGCAGCGCATGACATTGATTTGGGAGGCGAATGAACTTGCCAATAATGTAGACCACCACATCATCGAGGCATTCTACACGGGTTAACCCACGCGCAGATGCAACAACGATCCAAGTAGCTGTACGCAGATGTAACAACGATCCAAGTATAATTGGACAACATTTTCGTAAGCCGGTAGGCTTCGGTTGGAAAAGTGGAGGATTTAAAAACGTCATGGATTGGAAAGCTGAAAGGTTTGATAAATGAGATTTATAAAAAAAATTCAAAAGGTTTAGTATACATGATGAAGAGGGGGTACAAATTTTGTGAAGTGAAGTTGGGTATTTATATACATTGGTGACGTCTCACGGTTCCCGAGACGACTCTTAACTTTGACGGTTCCCGAGACGGCTTTGGAAACCGGCGAACAAATTTAAAGTTTTATCACCTAAACGGTGTGACCTTTAATTTCACCTTCTTACCGTTCAAATTTTTTGAATATAAATAGAAGACACCGTGGGTTAAAAACCACACAAACGATAAAAACAAAAACAAACACCCACCCACCTACAAATATGAACCCGTGGACCGAAGAGGAAGATATGGCACGTGTGGTTTGCTACAAAGATGCCTCAAATGACCCGGAGATTCAACAACTCCCGCGGGCCGAAGGGTCGGCCTTCCCCCGAGAGGTTTTGGGCTCGCGTGCTTAGCGACTTCATTAAACACGTTGGCACCAACACCACCAATTCAAGTGGGCCGATCTCAATATCAAGTGTGAGAGGTGGACCACCCTATACGAGCAAAAGGTGAGAGAGGATCCAGAGCTTGATGAGGATTTGGCTATCGAACTCACTCACTATGAGTATGGGGTTCGATACGACAACGATTTCGACTATGTCGAGGCATGGCAATTGTTGCGCCGCCAACTTTAAGTTTTTTTTCTATGTTATAATGTTTTTTTTTATGTTTCAATGAAATGTTTTATTTATTTATGTTTTTTTATTTACTTTTAGAGTTGAAAACAAAGAAAATAATTTAAAAAATTTATAAAATAAACGGTAAAAATAAAACAACACTAAACATAATTTTTATGGTTTTATATATAATAATATATAAAACCAAAGTCAAGAGTCGTCTTGGGAACCGTGAGACGACACAAAGTCTTCTCAGGAATCGTGTGACGGCATCAAAATATTGTAAAAAAAAAAGCATAATAATTTATAGTTGACAGACAGCCTTGGAGACGGCTCAAGCCTAGCCAAAGACGGCTTGAGCTCGACCGTCAGTGAGACGTCTTAAGGGCCCACCGGAGATGACTTGGCGGCTCTGACACGTCTCCGAAGATGCCTGACAGTCCTCGGGATCTAGGGTCTTCGGAGACGGTTCAGACTCCTTAGGAACTGTGACCCGTCTCTTTGGAAAGACGGGATGAGACTATTATGGTAAATCACACGGTGAACACGTGATTTTAATGATTTTTCTAAAAAAAAAAAAATTCCAATATCCATTGATGGGGGGTGGTGGTTGGGCATGGGTTAGTTACACAGAAACAGTCCTTTTCAAAAGGTTAACGAAACTACCAAAGAAACTCCCAAAGATATTGACACGTCTCCCAACCTCCCAACACAACTATACAAGCACCACATTGTTTGACTCTAATAAAATAATAAACACTTTTTTTTTAATGGCTATGTAATAAAAAAAAAATAATAATAACTGACGCACCAAAACATTTCCCGAAGAAGACGGTTGTGTATCAGCACACTACCGTTAGGTTCTTCTTCTTCTTCAACACACAGACTGGTAGGCCTTCTTTTTCCGCACCTATTTTCTCATCACTGCTTCTTTTTATAATATGTTTTAGGTTTTGTGTTACCTGATATGTTGTTTATCCAACACTATTATATTTACTCTAATTGATGGTTTGTTGTTGTCATATCACGTTTGATAGATGATGATGATGATTCATCGTGCATTTTTTTTATATAAGATTTCTAGCTTATTTTAGCATATTTGATATATTTATATCTTTATATGATTATGATGTGGCTTTTGATCAGTAAGGGTGCTTATTGTTAAGGGTTCAAATGTGGTTTTGGTAGGTCATCTGTGTTTGGTGATTTTAGCGGATGTGGGTATAGGTTTGATCTTTTATAATTATGACTTCGGTACTAAAAAACTTCTTTGTAAAGGTCAAAGTCCCTAGACCATGGGGGTTCCAAGGAGCACTGCTGTGACAGGGGGTCGAGAACTGGTCCCGATGGGGTTCGAGGGGCTGGACGAGTTTTTTTACCATTGTAGTGGCTGGAGAGAGTCAAATAATTTTTGACGTTAGTTCTTGTATTTCATTAAATAAAAAACATTACAATTTTTTTTTTTTATGTTTATAAAATGACATAACAAACTTTCATTCCCGGACAAGGAAAATTACATAACGGGCAGGCGGGCAACAAGCTGCGCCGCCACCACCTTCTGAATAGCAAATCCTAATCTACTAAAAACGTAACCCTGCCCACCCGAAGCCGAGACACTACTATGAATAACCCGCTGGACCCTGGTCAGGAAACGGGTAGCCTCTGGTGCCAATGGGCCAAAGGTATCAAAAGCCAAGGGTACATGTGATGAATCGGCTGCAAGATGATGTGGCAATTCTTAATTCTATGTGGCTGAACCGGGATCCGCTATCTCATATAGAGGAACCGGCTAAAGGTGTTTTTGTAAAGCCCGACAAGTGGCGAGCCATGAAAGTGTTCAAACATCTCAGATAGTTGATCCTGAGGCATGCATGTTTCAGATTTGAATTCACTTTTAATTCCAAGGTATGCAGGTTTTAGGCTTTAATCAATTCAGTGAGTTAATTATGTATTAATGGTCTGAATTCACATGAGTTTGTATGATACAAACTATGAGTTCTTAAAACTTTGTTGAAGTTCATCTTTTATCATTCCAAACGACATTTACATCCAACCCAGTTGTTTAGCCTCAATTCATCAACATGAATAACTTAAACCCGGTCCAATTATTGATAAAGGATCACCCTCGATCCATTGCTCGCCCCTTGTCAATGCAGGGCTGTTTGCTGCAGAAAGCCTTAGTCGGACTTCCACTATCTGAGATAACAGGTCTCGGTCATCCGGTTCTTCCACCTTGTAAGCCAAATGTCATGCCACGTTGACTTGCGACTGACTCATCACCTGGATCTGCCATCTGAGATGGCGAACCACCTTAATCCATTGATCAACTACCGTACACACCTAAAAGCCATTATATTCTAAATTTCACCACCAAAACTCAAAAAACTCCTGGGCTCCTGGCTGGACTGAATAAAATTTGCTTGAAAATGATCCTCAAAAGAGACTGAACATCAATAGGAAATTGCTATTGCTCGGTAGCAACTTTGTAGTGCAGTAGCAAATGAGGCTAGATAGCAACTGAGGTGCGCTAGCATCTTGAACCTCGGTAGGGATTTGGAACTTTGGCCTAGGGTATTTCTGAAGGGTACACTACAAGGAACTGGACTTTTAGCGGCGACGCCGTAGCCGCTAAAGGCGTCGCCGCTGAAGGTTAAATTTCTTGTAGTGGTATTCTACTGTTTAACCGTTGTAATTAACAACAGTCGTTAACCGAATAACCACCAACGGAAACTTTACGAAGGTTCGACTCCATATATATATATATATATATATATATATATATATATATATATATATATATAGGTAAAGTATATGGAGGAAACCCTCCTTATTTGGTAAACTCTGGAAACTCTGACTTCCCAACATTTTTTTTTTGAAAAAAATAGGGTATGTAATATACATTTTTTTAAGCATTTCGAGCCAAAAAAATCGAAAAAGCGCCGAACGGTTTTTTTTTAAAAAATAAAAACGTCTACTGTTTACATATAGTTAACACATTGTTAACACCTGTTATTAGCGCTTAACATGTGTTAGTCAAAATTTTATTTTATTTTTTTTTTAAAAAAATACTCGGCGCTTTTTTAATTTTTTTGGCCCAAAATGCTTAAAATCATGTATATTACTTGCCCTATCTTTTCAAAAAAAAAAAAAATATTGGGAAGTCAGAGTTTCCAGAGTTTACCAAATAAGGAGGGTTTTCTCTAGAACCATTCCCTATATATATATATATATATATAGGTTTAGGATCCTGTACAAAGTACATTTTTCGTGAGAAGTGTGAGAAGGACTAAGAATTGACATGTAGACATCATGTTTTGGATTTAGGAATGATGTTTTAGGTTGTTTTAACTTGAAAAACACCAAACACAACAATCTAAAACACAATACAATGTATTATAGTCATTAAATTTAAAAAAACAGTTAAAACACACTAGTTAACGCTTAAAACACACTGCTAATGTTCTTAGCATGGTGTTTTAAGTTTTAAGCCTAAAATATATTGTTTTCGGTTTTTAATTGTTATGTTTGGTGTTTTTATAGGCAAAACAATCCAAAACATCATGACTAAGTTCAAAAAATGATGCCTAAGTATCAATTTTTAATACTTCTCACACTTCTCACAAAAAAAAGCACTTTGTACACGATTTTGACCCTATATATATATATATATATATATATATATATATATATATATATAGGGGTGAGTTCAATGGGGAACCTAAAAAAAGTGGGGAACTGAAAACCATGCATTTAACATGTTAATTATATCATAAAAAAATCAATTTAACATGTAAAAAATCATTTTTATCAAAAAGTTTAATTGAAGATTTTGTATATAAACGAGTTATCGCTACCCCGCGCATTGCAGCGGAATGTTGATTATGATAGTCTTTAGTTTCACTATATGAGTTGCAAAAGAAATTTTAGTTTATTCAAAATAAATGAATCCAAGGATATGGTTGTTTTTGCCCACGCTCCTCATTAAAACGTACATTCTCTCTTTAATTTACATTTCATTCTTTTTTAGATTTGTCTCTTTCGAAAAGCTCCCGAAATATAACCTAGTGTATGTATATAACAAAAATCAAATATACCTAAATCCCAAGCCATATGGAATACCGATTCCAGTGCGTGTTTTCCGATATTCTATTGCATATATGCATACATAGATAAACATACAATATATACATGTTTTTAGATATTTAATTGCATAACTGCCTACATACACAGACACGCAATATATACATAAACTCGTGAACGACCCTTTTCGTCGTTGGTTTGTAACTGTCACCTCTTCGTCGCTGGTTTGTAACTGTCACCTCTTCGTCGCTTGTTTGTAACCCTCACCTCTTCGTCTCCGGTGATTCATAACCGCCACCTCTTCGTCTCCATGATTCGTATTCGCCACCTCTTCGTCTCCGACGATTCGTATTGGTTTTGTTTGTAACATGCATGTTCACACTTCGGAGGGTCAAACTGCAAGGAAAGATAACACACCTACATGTTCAAATTTTTCTTCACTTTAATCAATTAAGCACCAAATCTTGAGGGTCAAACTGCAAGGAAATATAACAAAACTAAAACGCCCCCTTCATAGAGCACAATCCAAATCAACAGCCAAAGCGGTTATAGAACACCACTAAATCTGACTTAGAAGGTGCCTGACACAATTCTCATCATTCGGCGATGGCGCCAGGGGTAATCAGGGTCCTCCAACGGATCGAAGGCGGGTGACGGATAAAACATGGGCGTCAAATTGACAAAATGGAACCGAAAGAATGACCCTCACTATAATCTTGGATCTTTGTTTACACCCTTAATTCATAATCATAGTTGATGGAATATGAAACATCTGGAGATTTGGTTACTTTGAAGCGATTATTGAGTAAAGGGAATAATCAAGTTCTAATTCAATAGTAAACATTTTAAATGATTAGAAAGTAAAAGGATGAAGACGTTAACAAAAGAAGGGTTGAAACTTAAAAGCACCGATAAATTTCAAACAAAAACGTTAAAGCACCGTTAAGTTAGTTTTTGTATGTATATATAATGTATGTAGAAGCTTTTTTGACAAAAAAAATCGAAAAATAAAATAATTAAAAATGCTTAAAATTAGTTAAAAGAACGTAAAATATTTTTTTTACAAAAATTAATTTTTTATTGGAATAGCTTGTACACATGTTTATATGCAAAAGCTCTAAAGAAATTTTTGAAAAAAATATTTTTTTGCATGTTAAATTGAATTTTTAAATATATTTAACATGTTAAATGCATGGTTCATCAGTTCCCTACTTTTTTGAGATTCCCCATTGAACTTTACACTATATATATATATATATATATATATATATATATATATATATATATATATCATCTGGTCTAGTTTCATTATTGAAAATTTCATAGTTCGCGTTTCACATAAAATAATTTCTAGTTCTTTGGAAAAAATTACTGTCTTTTTCCGATTATTGCTTTGCTAAACGTGAAATACCTTAATCTGTAATTGGACTAATTACACTGTTGGAACAATCGATATTAAGGCAACACACGAACACAACGATGTTGTGGCGGATACCATGACGACTTTTTCTGATTTTATTAATAACTGTAAAGAAGAAGGGAACACACAAAAGACTCAATTCTAGACCCTCTATTTATAGCTAATTCTACTAATCTAATTCAACTAGGATTCTTCACACTTAACAGAGATTTACTTTATCTCTTACTATCCTATTCATACCAGATAATTATCAAAATAATAGATAAGTCAAATACTAAACAAACAATTTATCTATGACCCAAACTTTACTTCTAAGCCCAATGGATTTAGCCCATCGAGATTAAGTCCAACATTTCCCCCCTTAATCTTGAAGTGGACCACCGAGATCTACCATGCCAAGCAACTCACGCATTTCTTCGAACTTAATTCTAGGCAACGCCTTTGTTAGGATATCGACCTTTTGCTTGCTTCCACTAACATGATCAACTTGAATTTCTCCCCGTTTAATGCACTCACGAATAAAGTGATACCTTGTATTAATATGCTTACTTCGTCCATGAAACACCGGGTTTTTCATCAATGCAATTGCTGATTTATTATCCACCAACAGATTTACAACCTCTTTTGGTCGACCCAATAAATCGCTTAACAAGCCCCTAAGCCATAAGGCTTGACAAGCTGTTGTTGCGGCTGCCATAAACTCCGCCTCACAAGAAGATAGAGCGACGGTTGTTGTTTTGTGAATTCCATGAAATTAAGGAATTTCCAAGATAAAACGCCATACCCGTAGTGCTTCTACCATTCGTTTGATCAGTCGCATGACTGCTATCACCATACCTAACCAAGCCTCCATCTCCTTAGGCCTCGTAACATAAACCGTAACTCACTGTTTCTCTTATATATCTCAATATTTGCTTGACAGCATATGAGATTTTCTTGGCTTTCGCATATACCGACTTGCTATACCAACCGAGTAGCTAAGATCAGGTCTTGTATGAGTCAAATATCTTAAGCTTCCAATGAGTTTTCGGTACTGGGTTGCATTAGCAAGTTCGCCCTCTTCATCCTTAGTCACCTTCAGTCTCGGTTCCATCGGATAGCGCGTAGGATTACACTCCTCCATACTTGCCATCTTTAATATGTTCTTTGCATAAGACTTTTGTTTCACAGTAATCCTTCCAACTCTTTGACTCACTTCTAAACCCAAATAATAAGTTAAAAGACCCAAGTCTTGCATATCAAATTTGCTCTTCATTTGCTTCCTAAATGCATCAATTTCCCTCTAACTAGAACTTGTGACTATTAAATTATGTACATAAATTCTAACAAGGGTTATGGAACTACCTTCACATCTTTTGTAGACTGCAGATTCATGCAGACATCGTGCAAATTTTAACTCTTTCAAAGTCGTATCAAGCATTTCATTCCAAGCTCGCGGAGCTTGTCACAATCTATATAACTCTTTGTTAAGTCGGTACACCATGTTTTCTTTACCTTTTATGACATAGCCGTCTGGTTGCTTGACATAAACTTCCTCCTTTAAGTCACCATTTAAAAATGCCGATTTGACGTCTAGATGGTAAACCTGCCATGATCTTTGAACCGCTAACGCAAGAATTAACCGTATGGTTTCGATCCTTGCAATGGGTGCGAATACTTCATTCTCTTTCCCGAGATATACAATTTCAATTCCTCGATCATCCAGCTTCTTCACGCCCATAGGTGGTGTCGTCATATAACCCCGACACCCAAATACTCGGAGATATTCAAAATCTGGCCCGTGACCCGTCCATGCTTGAAACGGTGTCGAATTCTTTACCGCCTTCGTAGGATTTCGATTAATTAAATAAGCGGAATGCCTCGCAGCCTCTCTCCATAGAGCTTGTGATATCTTCATTGCTTTTAGAATACTTCTTATCATGTTCAACACGGTGCGATTTTGCCTCTCTACAATGCCATTTTGTTGTGGCGTGTAAGGAGCCGAAAATAACCGTTTTATACCCCTTTCTTCAAAGTAAGCGCTGAAGAGTTTATTAAGAAATTCTCCACCTCGATCACTTCTTAAGGCCTTAACCTTGAGACCGCATTTCAATTCGGCTTATGCTTTAAACCTTTTAAACATCGCTAAGGCATCACTTTTATTTTTTATTGTGTATAACCACATAAAGCGACTATAATCATCAATCAAAAGCATGATGTAACGATTAACTACTTGTGTAGATGGTGTGATAGGACCGCACATGTCCGTATGTATTAGTTCCAATGGTTTACTAGCTCGGAACTCGCTATGCTTCGGAAACGGTAGCCTACTCTGTTTGCTCACCATACATGTATCACACATCTTAACCTCTTGTGGAATCTTAGGCAACCCTTTTGCGAGCTTCATCCTTGACATCTGACTCAATGATCTGAAGTTAATGTGACCAAGTCGGCCGTGCCATAGCCCCACTTGGTTATTGATCAAGTTAAGAAAGCATACCGGTTTTCCAACTTTGAGTTGTTTCTTGTATAGCCGATTTTTTGAACAAGGGAATTTCATAAGTAATCGGCCTCCATCCTTTTGTATAACCAAAGGTGTTCGTCTACCGTTACTACCTTGCATCCTATCTCAGTTAATTGCCCAAGACTGAGTATGTTGCTACGCAACTTTGGGATGTAGTATACGTCATCCATAACCTTTTGCTCACCATTTTTACACTCGAAAATAATTGATCCCTTTCCTTCAATCCGAACAACAGATCCATCACCAAACTTCACGAACCCATCTATTTTAGCATCAATTTCCGTAAAATGAGATTTGTCGCCTGTCATATGGTTTGAAGCCCCATTGTCAAGATACCAAGTCTCTTCAGTTTTTTGATCATTCGAGTATAGGTTCGGATGTTCTTTCTCTTCATTAAGAAGTATTTCTGTATCACCGGTCACAACCGAGGCCATCAACAGTTCCTCAGCCTCTTTAGTGTCTTGAGTCGGGTTACCTTGTTGACTCTTCGGCTTTGGACATTCCCACGAGAAGTGCCCGTGTTCATTACAATTATAACATCTAACCGTGCTTTTATCCCGTGACTGATTATTACCTGATCGGTTGGTCGAGGAGTTTCCGCGTCCATGTCCTCTGTAATTTCCGCGTCCACACCCTCGTCCTCGACCTTTATTATCATATGCAGACTGTTCATTACCTTTTCCATGAGTTTTGCGAGATTCACTCTTTTTTGTTTGACATTCACCTTTTGAGAACATTAACTTTCCATATGTCTCTGTTTCATTACCGGAATACAAACGGACCCAGTCTTCAAATGCCTTGAGCCTGCCTATAGCTTCTTCAAACGACATCGACTCCAAATCCTCTGATTATTCTAATCTTCCTAGTGAAATCATCAATCGACTCGTTTTCCTTCATCTTCAAGTTCTCGAGTTCTGATCATAGCACA
This sequence comes from Ambrosia trifida, assembly GCA_028751855.1. NCBI lineage: Eukaryota > Viridiplantae > Streptophyta > Magnoliopsida > Asterales > Asteraceae > Ambrosia > Ambrosia trifida. Next base: position 5,056,581 of record CM054128.1, read on the forward strand.
TGTAATTGAGCCTTCTGTACTCGATCTGAACCCAAGAAACAGACTCTTATAGCTTCCCATGCATCTTTTGCTTTCGTATACTTGGCCACCTGCAAAAGAATGTCTTCGGGTAATGATTGAAAGATTAACGCCATTTCCGTTTGATTTTTTTCGGGATTCTACCACTCCTCCGGTCACCGGATCAATCGTCTTAGACAACCCGTATGCTCCTAAAATTGTTCGGACTACAATCGACCAAGACGAGTAGCTAGTTGTAGTTAGTTTTGGGTATTGTAGTTTCACATTCTGATGTTCCCGAACATTCGCCACCACGTTAACCGGTTGTTCTTCGCCAGCCATACGCTCGCCGTTCTTGATCAAGAATTAAATCCAGAAGTTGAAGCTTGTTAATCTGAACAACCCTTCGTCAGCTCTAGATTCGATTGGTTTCGCGCCCTAACCGTCTTCCTGCTTGATCCTTTTCACGAGCTATGACTTTCTTCCATGCAACGATCACAGAACCGTATCGGCTCTGATACCCTATGTTGCACGGGAACTGGTACGGGAACGAGAAACGGGTACGGGTACGGGAACGGGAAACGGCAAAACTCAAAAAATCAAGAAACGGGTACGGCACGGGTACGGAAATAAATACATAAAAAATAAATATATATTATAGATAATGTACCACAAACCCTATAATATATTCATATTGAGTTAAATTAAACAAGCAAACAAAGGGAAATTAATAAAGTTTGAAATTTTTTTACTACGTTAGATTATTAGTTGTCATTGTTAAGTTAAAGTATTAGAAAGTTAATAAAGTTTGAAATTAATAAAGTGAATTTAAAGTATTAGAAAGAAAGAGTACACCATGCACTGACACACTGATATAGTGATATGACTATTTTAATTGGATATATAATTAATAAATATAACTTCTACACATCATCTTCTTCACAATTGACACTACTCAACTTCTCACCATCCTCTGCGCATCGGAAAAAATTACGATGAGCTTTTTTTTTTTATTTCTTCTCCCTTTTCGCTGTAAAAACTATGCAACAAACAACCTTAAGGGGGTCAAAGTACAAAAACCCATCAGATGAAGGTCCAAAACTCGCATGGCCGGCTGACGGCCGGAGGGTCCAAAACGTCCCCAAATCTGGAATCAGTACAAGAAACGCCGTTGACTTACGGAAGCGGTCAAGAAACGGCCAAGAAACGTTTCCCGGCGTCCCCGTAGGCGTTTCCGTCCCCTGGGAGTTTCGGGTACGGGGGACGGTGCCTCTTTGCCGTTTCCATGCATCAGAGCTGATACCAATTGTTGGAACAATCGATATTAAAGCAACACACGAACACAACAATTTTGTGGCAGACACCACGACGGTTTTTTCTGATTTTATTAATAACTGAAAAGAAGAAGAGAACACACAAAAGACTCAATTCTAGACCCTCTATTTATAGCTAATTCTACCCATCTAATTCAACTAGGATTCTTCAGACTTAAACAGAGATTTGCTTTATCTCTTACTATCCTATTCATACTAGATAATTATCAAAATACTAGATAAGTCAAATACTAAACCAACAATTTATCTATGACCCAAACTTTACTTCTAAGCCCAATGGATTTAGCCCATCCAGATTAAGTCCAACATACACGATTCATAAATTATCTATGCAATACGAAATCCAAAACCAGAAATACGCAAAACTTTATTAATTAAAAGAATAAAAAAACAATACAGATCAAAATAACTCTCAAAAGATTAACAACTAGATCTCTAAAACTGAAACAACTCTCAAACACAAAGACTCTTAATACCTATCAACTGATTACAAAGACTTTGCAAGATCAAACACAAGATGTATCTGACCAAACACTAAAGAAACCCTAAATCTATTTAGACGAAAAGAGAGGAAACGAGAGAAAGTGATCAAAAACTGGATCACTGAGCCGAGATAAGCTTTATATAGCCAAAGGAAGGCTCGGGAGAAAACATACCCGAGCCTCTATCCGCCGTTAGATCATCACGAGAAAACACATCATAATTGAATCTGGGCCGTTCATTAGCCTTGGGGATTGCCAGCGTGGCAATCCACCGAACCTTATTTAAAAGCATGGGCCTGCACACGATATGGGCTATCTACTAGACTTCTTCATCTGGGCTTCCAACCAATCAGCTACTCGGCTCCTCAGCTACCAATCCAGCAACCATGATCCAGCTCTCCTTGTATAAGCCCAATCACCAACATTTTATAAAACCAATAAAATAGGCAAAATAACAAATCTAAAAAAACTTATTTATAAAACATTTAGGTAAATGAATTAGAACAATATACCTGATGATGTTATCAGTTTAACAAGAAACATAGGAACTTTGTTGTGAGATGCTGACAAAATTATGTGTTCCTTCTCTTATTTGCTTGCATAGTTGCATTATACATGTTTGATTTTAAATTTTCCGCAGTTGTCATTATACTTTGCTATTTTAAGTTTAGTGTTATGCATTTATATCATTTTACTTCTTTACATTGTCTGCGTTCTAGGTATAGGACAAATGGTGTGTTTTGAGCTATTATTAAACGATGTTATGATAAGATCACCCATTAATTTTTTTTTCTAACTGCCTTCTTGTTCAATATGACTGGCATATCTGAAATGGTTTTTTGTCATGTAAAACATTCATTCGGATCGCTAATTAATATTTCTTCTTTTATTAACTGTCACTTTGAAACCGACCTCTAAGTTTTTGGCCTTTTGTTCATTAGGAACTTATTATCATGTTTGATCGAACAAGCTGTTACTTGTGCAGTGTGTTAGAAATCAAAAGCTGAAATGTATCCAAATTCTCTGGACCTGAAAAGGAAGTTCCAGCCAGTTGATTATGCAGATAAGGATTTGATGACAGTTTCCCGTAGAGAGGCTACTTCTGTAAGACAGCTAACAATTCCATTTTCTTCAGACTCGAGATACATGACATCACTTTCGGTGTATAGAAACAATGAGCCATGTGAGTAACTCCATCGATCCGATTCATATCAATTCATAACTATCATTACACCTTTCTGTTCACTTCCTTGTTAACTTATCTATCTATAGAAGAAGCTTGTTAGAGTTTCAGTTTGCATATAGAAGCCTCTTTGTGTTGGTAATATTATTACCATTGTGAGATACAATTTTGTATGTGAGCAATAATACAGCCATGCCATTGGGTGATTCTTTTTTCTGATTAAATGGTCGAATCCTTGGAATGATACAATTTCTATTTCATGGTCGTACAACATCATAGTTGTGTTGGATTTTAGTTGTTTTAGCTGGTAAATGATATGGTTTGTTAGTGGTAACGACCTTTAAATGGTCAATATGAGTGGAAATGTGGAATAATCAAGTCAAAATGTGGGTCAGGAGAGTAAATTAGAGGTGAGTGAATACTTAATATTGTGTGTACGTGTGTTATCTCTGAAGCCTTATACCCATGTAACAATGAAACACAAATCCATATCCACTTACAAGTATCTCTGCAATATAAAATGTTTACAGTCCTCATCCATTAAACTTGCAGCTTCCTTTTCAAATCGTCTAATATCATAGTTGTGACAATTACTTTATTAAAAGATTTCAAGTTGATAATCTTGGTGTTTTTTTTTTTTTTTTTTTTTTTTTGTGGATTGTCTAAACTATAGGTTTGGAAGTGAGAGTTGCCAATATCGACCCAAATCATCAACAAATACAGGACAGGATAGTAGCTGCTCTAAAGCTCTTAGCTTTCCGGGAGCAACGCGTTCTGGTTCAGTTTTGGTGTCTACGTGAGGTTGGGAAGCTCCTATTACTTGAAACTACAGATCAACCTTTTGGTTTTGGGGTAACTGATGCAGGGCTTTCTTCGTATCGGCGGGATTCTGAGCACAAATCTTATGTTGTGGATAGGGATCTTGAAGAAGAGGATACTAGTCCTGCTGCTCGAGTATTCAAACGAGGATTGCCAGAGTGGGCTTCTGATCTAAATAATTACACCCCAAAACATTTTCCGCAACAAGAGTGTGCAATTTCTTGCAATCTCCATGGGTATTTGGCTTTACCAGTTTTTGATTCGAATACACGGTTATGTGTTGGTGTGCTTGAGCTTTTGATGTCTTCAAAGTATATGGATTATGCTCACGAGGTTCAACAAATTTACATGGCACTTCAGGTTTCATTTCTTTCTCTCAAGTTTGATGATTCTCTCTCATTCTTAAGTCTTAACTCATCTGTGTTTGTGTGTGGTCATGTACTCATGTCTTTTGATACACACCTGAATTTTTTTTTTTATCATTTTTTTTGTTGTTTTCTAGTTAATTTTTTGGGCAATAAACAACATATTGGCTATCCATTGTGTCTATTTTTAGGCAATCTCCAAGTGTTTTGCATGGCTAGTCTGTCTCAACTCAGTTGTCCTTTTTCTGTAACATGCTAGGATTTAAAAAGAGTAGCATAAGGCTCCTCTTATTTGCACCTGATTTGCTCTTATTTGCATATTCCTATACTGCTCGTATAGGCCTCTACTGGCCATATATGTTTCCAAATGATTGACAATCATTGGCTTCAAGTCACGATGACTAAAGTTGATATTTTGAACCCGTTTCAAGTCATGATGACTAATCCAGAAATCTTGGGGTAAACAGTCTCTAAGGCCATGTTTGGCTCTCATTCTCCTTATCTCCTTCTTCTACCTCCTTATCTCCTTAATAAAAAAGTTACAAATTCTAATTTATAACTTATCTCCTTTTCAACTCACAAAAACCCCCTTTTCAACCCATTACCCAAACAATATTTTCTTCTTATTAACTTTTTGATTAAGTCAATAAGTTTCAAGGAGGCCAAATAAGGAGAGCCAAACATGCACTAATACTTATATTTACATTTCTTAACGTTTGTACATAGGAAATGAGATTCAATCTTTTACTGCAAATTTCTAAGCCGTTTCATTCACTCATATAACGATCTGGTTTCTTTCATAAACCCCCCGAATAATGAATAAAAAACGAAAATATATATTCAACTCATGACACTTCCTAGAAAGAAAAGAAGTAACGGTAATTTTATGTCTTAACGAATCACACGTAGAGATATTGATAACACACATAGAGTTAATGGTATTTCATAACTAATTGATTGAGAAACAGCTCGTAGACCACCTAAAAAAGAATATTTATTATTTGAGCCATATCCTGACAAAAGAAGGCTGACAGGATCAATACTTGAAATAGCAATCCATAAAAAAACACCAATACTGAGATCGGCTAGAACAGGGTACATATGGCCCGTATAGGCCTCTACTGGCTGTATAGATTTGCTTTTTCAGTGAGCATTAATTGCACTGACACCCTATACGGCCAGTAGAGGCCTCTACGAGCCGTAGTACGAGCCGTAGAGGAGTGTGCAACCCTAAAAACAAACCAGGTGCAAATAACATGACCCTTTCCAAATTGTGGTCATCTTGCAGAGACAGAATCTGATAAGCCCACAAGTATTTGGTTTTCCTCCTTTATATGTAAGTTCGGTCCTGCTAATTTATAATATAATACCTTTCTTCATTCGCTTTGAATTTTTACGTGAGATCTCTTTTATATACAGGTTCCTAACGAAAGCAGGCAAAATAATTTAGATAAAATCCGGGGCATTCTGAAAATGGCGTGTGAAACCCACAATTTACTTCTTGCTCAGACATGGGCTGTGTCCCCACACAGTAGTTTTGTTTCTCATGAAAAAAATATAGATAAGAGCTGTAGTAGTTATGACACTAGATGCATTGGGAAAGTCTGCATGTCCACAACTGCTCTACCTTACCATGTTCAAGACTTGGCCAAGTGGCCTTTCTTTGAAGCTTGTAGAGAACGACACCTGGACCGGTCCTGTGGCCCTGTTGGTAAGGCGTTGTTAACACGCGGTTCATGTTTTTGTGGAGACGTAACCAAACTCAGCGAAGAAGAGTACCCTTTGGTCCACAATGCACGCATGCACCGGTTGACCAGCAGCTTTGCAATCTTCTTGCGTTGTGTTGTAACCAATGATGGCTATGTATTGGAGTTTTTTCTACCGCCAGATATAAAAGACAGCGGACAGGTCTTGAACTTGGTCCAAACATTAAAGCGGAACATTCAGATAGGTTCTGGATTTGAACTGGGTGACAATTCATGTATACAAGTAGGACTACCTACGGATCTGTCGGGAAACATGGAACCTGATGTTATACAAATATCCTTGGATTCCGTGGCTGACAATTTCACGTCATCTGATTCAGTGTCATGGATGGCAAGTCCCACCAACTTGAGTATGGAGGAAACAGAGGTTACCAGTACTGATGCTGGAGAAAAAGGCAAGAAACGTAAAATAGATACAGTTACCGAGATGGTGACAGCAAAGGTAAGTTATATTGACGATAAGAAAAGCTTTGAGTTTCCTATTTCATTTGGACTTTCATATCTGGAAAACGAAGTATCACAAAGCTTCAAGTTAACAGGTAAAAAGCTCAAACTAAAGTACATGGATGAAGACGGCGATTGGATACTCATTGCTTGCGATAGGGATTTGCAGCCTGCTGTGGATGCTACAGGCAGTGACAACAGTATGGACTTGATCTGTCTGTCAGATTAACCTGTCTGATACTCACTGCTTGTGATACATTTGATGTTTGCTGTGGTTACTACAGGCAGTATAAACAGTATCAAACTTAACCTGTCTGTTAGATTAACCTGTGTGATATTCATTGCTTGCGATGTGGATTTAATGTTGGGGGATTGATGTGTCTTTTTTTTTTTTTTTTTTTTTATTATTTGTGTATTGTCGTTTAACTTTAATTCGGGTTACCACTGGTGTCAGCATCATAGGTGGTGGCCGGTTGACGAAATTCTATCATGCCCAATCCGAACCACCATCAAGAAAGTGTGATCCTGAACAAAAATCTTAGGTAGCGTTTGGTATGATGAAATGGAAGGAGGAATGGAATGGACCATTACGAGGTAATGAAAAATAGTGTGTTTGGTTGGTTAAAGGAATGGAATCACCTATTCCATAAAGCATTACATTCTCTCAAAACCATTTCATCCACACCTCATGTTTTTTTTTTTTTTCATTTCATCCCTCATCCACCCTTTACTAACAACACCATAACCCATCACCCACCACCATCACCACCCACCATCGTCGCCCACCACCCACCACTGTCGCTGCCACCACCCACCACCGTCGTCAGCACTCACCATCGTCGTCGTCATCCCCAGTGGCGAAGCTTGACCCGAAGGTTCGGGGGGTCGAAACCCTATATTTTCAAAATTTTCTATACGAATACTATATAATCGGAACTTCTACGCGAACTATGCTGTGCCACTGGTCATCCCCACCATCACAGTCATCCACCTCCATCTTCTACCATCGCCGCCACCACCACCCACCACCACTACCACCACATATCACCACCCATCATCACCGCAACTGACCACCACCCACCACAACCAGTCACCACCGATTTTATTCCTTCGTCTTTTCCTGCATATCCAACAACACAAAGTCATTTTTGTTTCATTCTCACATGGCAACCAAACGAGACAAAGAATGGTAATGATCCATTCCATCACCTTGTCCATTCCATTACCTCATCCATTCCATTACCCCAAGTGTATGATTAAGAGGAGCCCTATCAATTGACATCAGTTTGTAACTTTTGAGTTTTGGCAAACTGGACGGGTTGGGTGATAAGGAAAAACGGGTTGTTTTGATCAGTACAAGTTTTTAGAAAAATGATTCGGGGATCAAATGAGCGGATTTAAAAAATTAATGAATGTCGCGGTGTACGTTTAGGTCGGTGAGGGTCGAACACAATTTAATTTTCCTAAATACATGCACTCACCAGTGCACATAGCTGCGTAGGCATGTGTTTATGTTTATGAACTTATGAAATTATAGTTCCATAATAATAATCTTAAAAGAACAACTTATCTAACTTTAAATGAGTGGTAACTATGGGTGGCAAAATGGGTAGGTTGGGTGGGTTTGGTTGTTGGGTCAGGATGGGTTTGGGTTAGGATGGGTATGGGTCAAGATGGGTAGATTAAAAAAATGGGTTAGGATGGGTTGGGTCAGGATGAGTTTGGGTCTGGATGGGTTTGGGTATGGATGGTTTGGATTAAGATAGGTTCACATTAAAATAGAATAAAATTTTTTAAAAGAATAAAAATAACAATAAAAAATTTAAAAAGTAAATAAAAATTAAAAAAAAACAATAAACTTAAATATAAAATTTTAGGGGATCTGAAATATTTCATTTTGAACCGGACCGGTTCGACCCTATCGGGCTGGATAACAACCCGGACCGTTACCACTGGTAACTATTATTAAATATTAAAAAAAACTAAGTATTAATTACACTAGGCTCGATAAGGTTCGACGAGCCTAATGAGCTTCACATGTCAGGCTCGAGCTCGGGCTCGATAAATAAACGAGCTTTGTTTTACGATCAAACTCGGCTTGAGCTTGATAAGGCTCGGCTCGTGGGTTAGGATGGGTAATTTTAATTGTAGGAAATAAGTAAGTGGGTCAGGATGGGTATGTAAAAAAAAAAGACAAATGGGTCAGGATGGGTATTTTTAGATAACCATATACAAATCTTAATTAAAACTCACCCAACACCAAAAACGTTGTTGCCTAATAGAAATCAATGCCATTAAAAAAAAATATATATCTTTTGCATTTGTTGATCACCCCAGTCGGTTCGAAACCGTTCGGGTCGTTAACGGAAGGCAATGTCGAAACAACACGGGTCGTTAATGAGACCGATCTCATCGAAACAGTTCGAGTCGTTAGCGGGTTTGATCGAGTGCAAACGGTCTGGGTTGTTGACCGGCCCGTTCGGATCGAAATGGTCTGGTCGTTGACGGGCCCGGTCGGGTCGAAACGGTCTGTGTTACTAACGGGATCGGTCAGTCCGAAACGGTCCGAGTCGCTAAGAGGCCCGGCCGGGTCGAAACAGTACGGCTCGCTACGGGACGGATCAGGTTGAAACGGTCTGGGTCGTTACCGGGCCTGGTTGGGCTGAAACGGTTCGGGTCGTTAGCGGGCCGGGCCGGGTTGAAAAAGTCCGGGCCCTACGGGGCGGGTCAGGTTGAAACGGCCTGGGTCTTTACCCGGCCGGCTCAAAACAGTCCGGGTCGCTACGGGACGGGTCAGGTTGAAACGGTCTGGGTCGTTACTGGGTCCGGTCGGGTCGAAACGGTCCGGGTCGCTACAGGACGGGTCAGGTTGAAACGGTCTGGGTCGTTACCGGGCCCGGTGGGGTCGAAACGGTCCGGGTCGCTAGCGGGCCCGGCCGGGTCGAAACTATCCGGGTCACTACGGGACGGGTCAGGTTGAAACGGTCTAACGGTCCAGGTCGCTAGCGGGCCCGACCGGGTTGAAACAGTCCGGGTCGCTACGGGACGGGTCAGGTTGAAACGGTCTGGTTCGTTCCCCAGCCGGCCCGAAACAGTCCGGGTCGCTATGGAACGGGTCAGGTTGAAACGGTCTGGGTCGTTATCGGGCCCGGTCGGGTCGAAACGATTTGGGTCAGGTTGAAACGGTCTGGGAAGTTACCGGGCCCGGTGGGCTCGAAACGGTCCGGGTCGCTAGCGGGCCCGGCCGGGTCGAAACAGTCTTGGTCGCTACGGGGCCCGACCGGGTCGAAACAGTCTGGTCGCTACCGGACTGGTCGGGTTGAAACGGTCTGGGTCGTTACCGGGCCCGGTCGAGTCGAAACAAATTTAATTTTAAATTTGTTTTTTTCCTTTTTAAAATTTTAACTTTCTATTGTTATTTTTTTTTTAATTTTAATCTATTTTGATGTGAATCTATTTTAACTCGAACAATTCAGACCCAAACCCATCATGACGTAACCCATCCTGACCTATTTTTTTAATTACCCATCTTAACTCAAACCCATCTTAACCCATCAACCAACCCAACCCAACCTACCTATTTTACCACCTCTAATGTTAACCATTCACGCCCAAATAATGCTGCACTACACCCGGTCTTATACCAGACAAAAAGATAGCACAAACAACTTGTACCGTTCGTAATAGTGCAAAGATACTCACTATCCCAACTTTTAGTATCTATACATATAATAAACCAAAGCCATTTTAATGACATGACACTTAAATAGGGTATTCTCTTCATTGAGTGTGTCATGTGTCATCCCATGTGGCAAGAGCTTTATTTTAGAAAAATAATAATTTAAAATTTAAAAACAAAATTAGATTTTTATCTCTAATGTTTTCTCCCATAACTTTTAAACGTTAATATCTTTTATACACGAGATTTTTAAAGAAAAAAATTACACCAAATTAACGAGCGTTTTATTATCTTTCCAACGGGTACCATAGTGCTATATAAAAAACGGAGAAAAAAACGACTATTTTTTTGTGTGGTTTTGTTCATACAGGAAAAAAAACACAAAGTGTTCAGGTTATTCATTAATCATGTATAGGCAAGTCATTAGTTATGTTCAAACCAGTAAATATGATTTTTATTTACAACGTGTGTTAGCATTGGAGTTGTACATTGTTTTAGGTTAGGATTTAATATTAGAGTTATACAGTGTTTAAAGTTATGCATTAACATTGAAGATACATTGTTAATTGTTTTAGGTTAAGTGCTACCCGAAGCTTTCCTGCATGTAACTGTAAAACGCATCAGTCTATTTCAGGTGTAAAATTGATATTTCAAATTAGATTTCTCAACCCGGGACGCTCCCGGGATATATTAGTTAAAAAAAATTGTGGGTTTGGGTCGGGTCGGGTCTGGGATTAGGTGATACCCGACCCAATTACCCTTTTTTATATTAGAATATGATAACTTATGGTAGAGATTTGTTTAAAATAATAATAATAATAATAATAATAATAATAATAATAATAATAATAATATTCATTAATCATATATTGGCAAGTCATTAATTATGTTGTAATATTAGATATTTTATTTTGTCATATTAGATATTTCAACCCGGGACGCTCTCCAACAGATAATTGCTATGTTTTCTTTTTCTACCATATTCTGAAATAGCTCAAATCTTATTGTATGCAGTTAAATACCTTTGACTGAATGTATTGGTGCTAAACAATCTTTGTCCCCTTGAAGTGTTTGAGATCTTAATATTCTGTTTTAGGTGTTGATGTTGTAAGGTGAAATGGATCTTTTGGTATATTTTTTTTTAAAAGTATCTAATGTAAATTGATACATAAATGCCATTTTTATAGTTTAGATACTTCTAATTTTATTCACTTTACTTAGATTTCTCAACCCGGGACGCTCCCGGGATATAAGCTAGTATACAATATAAGAAACTATTGGTCAATATTTGTAAGCCAGTTAGAGAAAAACACATTAATAATAATAATAATAATAATAATAATAATAATAATAATAATAATAATAATAATAATAATAATAATAATATTATGATGATGAACGAACCACATAAATTATTTCCTTATAAAACACTCAAAGATCTTTTATTGATATTTTTAGCTAATTACATCATGCTATACCTTATACCCTTTAAAATCTTTTAAGAAATTCCTTTTATTAAATTTAGTATCGAAAACATATATTAGAAGTGCCTGGTTAAAAGTAACATGTATACACATAGTTTTATATATTTTCTATATATAAAACAAATGAATGAAAGTAAAACAAAAGTTTGAAAAGGGCTAAAAATGAAACGTGTGGGAACAAAACACTTGAATAAAAGGCTAGCTGTACGTACCTTTGTACTTAAATAACTTAATTGTACCCCTTTGATAAACGAATAACCCCTTTATAGTTTTATATAAAGGTATATGCAAAAAATACATATATAATAACTCGCGGATACCAGTGCCCAAAAAAAAAAAGTTGTCACCTACTAGATAACGGGAGACGATCGGCGGTGATGCAGTATCAGACTGTAAGGCGAATAACCACCGTATCAACACAAGCAAATTAATATCAATATTCACAAAGATAAAGTTGCACCACCGTCGTTATATTATTAATTTATTATTATATATACAAAGCTCTCTTTCCGTTTGCTTCTTCTCCGTTGCATCCATTTATCTATAACCCAGCAAGACTCTCCAAGTAAGTAAGCACCTATTTTTTTATGTTAATAAAGTAAATCGCACTGCGATCATGATTTACCATCCTTTGTTAGTTTAGGGTTTCTTATCAAAAGATATTAAAAGACAGATTTTTTTTGCCAAAATGGTGCCACAGTACACAAAGTTTGTGCAATTGGAGGGCGTCAGAAATGAATTTCGTCTTTTGGTGTAACCGGAATCTCGCCGGAGAAGATGACCGGAAACTGAACGGTCACCGGATTTTTTACTTATTTTTTTTTTATAAATGAGAAACAGAGGATCAAGAACATAAGAAGAAAAAGATAGGAGGAATGATATGATTTTTATCAGTTACCGGAATCTCGCCGGAGAAGACGACCGGAATTTTAACCGATCGCCGGAATTGTAACTAACTTTCAAGAATTGATTAGCAAACAATAATAGAAGATCAGAGTCAAGGATTTTTAGAAGGAAATATCGTCTGAAACGTAAGATTCCGGTGACCGTTCAGTTTCCGGTCATCTTCTCCGGCGAGTTTCCGGTGACTGTTCTTCTTCTGCTGTCTTCAGGTATGATCACGACAACTGCTGTCTTCGGTATAACCGCAACTTAAAGTTGCGGTTTCTCCTTCCTCTATCCTACTCACTAACATCCTCCCTCCTAATCACCACCCTCCCTCCTAATCACCATGTTCTCCCTCCTAGTCATATTGGCAGCTCATCCACGTATGCATAAACCGCAAGTTTTTTTTTTAACGGCAAATTTCACTCCTTGTGGGACTTGAACCCATGACCTCCCCCTTAGGTGTTCCTAGAAGCTTTGCTTCTACTATTGGGCCACCACCCCAATGGCGCATAAACCACAAGTTGAACCTGCGGTTTCACCCTTTGTAAAAAATGAATCCTGACAGCCCCCAAATGTACAAACTTTGTGTACTGTGGCACCATTTTGGCAAAAAAATCTTAAAAAAGTACGCACACTTAAGTGACGAGTATTTGAGTGGATCGAGAACTGAATGTAAAGAAATATACTTCTTCGTAGTATAAAAAAAGTATGCAACATGAAAACTTGCAACCAACTTCTTTATTAGGGTGGACGGGGCGGTCCGTCATGGGCTGGCCTTCACCATCACGAACATCGCCGCCAGTGACGTATCAGGTCTTGATGGTGATGGTGTGACGGATTTTCGTGATGGCCATCACACTCATTCTCCACTCTCTTCTCATTCTCTCTCTCACATCACAGTGTGATGACCACCCCGCCATTTCAGTGATAACGTGTGATGGAAATGAGGTGTCATAATATTATTAGGTGTGATGACCACTTCCTCCACCCTTAGGGTTGAGAACGTTACATATTGTCAAAACCGTGAGAAAAGAAAAAAAAAATCTATCAAAATCAAAAAAAATTTAATCCAAACTTCATTATAATCAAAATACAACATTAATAAATGAATTTCTTTCCAAAAAAAAAAAAATCATCTTTTCTTGAAAAAACAATTTCAAATTAATTTTTTGCACATGTGTAAATGAAACAGTTTACACATGTATAAACAGTAAATTTATACATGTGTAAAAACAATTTATTTCCGTATACGTTTGAATTTTTACGCGTAAATTGTGTTTTTGAGATTGTATTTTAGTAATAAAGACAAGTGTAAAAAGAAATTTTGAATTTGAATGGTTTTAAATGGCGTTCCGCGGTTCGCACGAAATATATGTGTTCTCAAATTAACTTTCCCATATGTTTGTTCAATGGTTGTTTGTTAATAATGAATTTCATGTGTTTGTAGAAGTACCTGTAGAGAACACCTATTAATAACCCATGGGGCTGAGCCAAGGTGAGGTAAGGGGTTATGCTGAGAATATTTTTTAGTAACCTCGCTAAGGAGTTGTAGTTTAGCGGTATCAAGGATTGAAGAACATGAGGTTGAGGGTGTACAAGTCCTGGGCTGGATTAGAGAGTGTGTGACCTAACGGTAAAGAAAAAGTAGTTTTTGTGTATTGAACCCGGTGAAATATTCTTTGTTCTGGCGTGAGCTAGCCAGTATATATTGTTGTTTTTACCATTACAGTACTATGGGAGCTATAAATTCCAGGAACCAATTCGATATTCTAGAAATTATCATAGTAGTCTGGGAGGTTCCAACTGTAGAGTCCATTGAAAGAATTTTTAGGCTATTTAATTTTCGCAACGAATCAGGGTTACTTCAATATTGGGCATGTACACCTTCTAATTCTGAGGACATAGGATGCAATCTTCTGTTGACAGGTCAACCTTTTGAACTAACTCTTGATGATGAGGGACTTCTGCAGGATTACAGGAGGAGATGCCTTGAAAATTGTTATCCATTCGTTGGAATAGAAACTAGGGTGGGCAACTGGTTAGCTGGCCGAGCAGCTCAAACAATGATTGCTGACCATCGTACGATACATCATGTGCCTAATCAAGAAGATCGACATTCTGCAGATGTTGGAGGCAAGGGGCAGTTAGTTTTACCTGTGTTTCATGCCCAGGGTGCTGTGAATAAACTCGTTGGAATTATTGAGTTTGTCACGCCTGTAGCAAAGGAAAGCTATTTTCAAGATTTTGAACAAATTTGCAACTTGCTGAGGGTTAGTTTGTTTCTTTAATCTTACTTAAAAGTTGCAATATTGATTGATATGAGTCCCAACATATATGTTACATTTGAATTAGACGCCACGAAAGTATATACCCTACCTCCTTGTACCTATATTTTTCGTCCGCCTGTGGAGCTTCTAATACGATTTCTTTATTTGATTGCTCCTGTTATCCATATCAAAGAGTTTTTTTTTTTTTTTTTTTTTTTTTTTTTTTTTTTTTTTTTAATAATGATAAATATTATTCCAGAACAAGAAAAATTACATCAAGATAACGGGCAGGCGGGCAACAAGCTGCGCCGCCATCCCTTTCTAAATAGCAAATCCTAACCATTCAATATCTGATTAACAAGCAGTAAGAATCTGAGGGCACCTACGCTCTTCCAGCTACATGGACTCGTTTGTATTGATTATTTGAAATTTATGCAGTATATTCGTGAACGTTTCCTTGGTAGGCTGTAATGTCACCCAAAGTTGTATTATGTTGATATTTCTTTTGAATCCTTTTAGCATTTTATTGTGTGAGAAGTAAAAATCACTCTGCAGAGCTGCAGATATAAATTTCTGTGAATATATAATATTTCAGTTGGTGCTACTTCCTTATCCTTTTTTGTGCTTGAATCCTTTGCAGGACGAGGGATTAAATTCCACATTTATGGGGAAGATGATAAAAGTTGCATATGATGATGATTTGATCAAGTTTGCACTGCCCATTTCAGCTGAATTCGCAGACCTGCACAGGAATGTGACAACGAGACTCACAGAATTAGAACACCAAAATTTCCGTTTTGAGTATAGCGACACAGAAGGTAACCGTCTTCCAATCTCAGGTGATGAAGACCTCCGGGTTTGCATGGCTGAGTCAAGCTCAAAGGGGGCAAAGTTCATTAAAATGTTCGCTTTGTTGAACACATAGTGTGATGACATATATGTATTTTCTTCTATTGATATTTTGACGTTAATAAATATGGCGCGCGTATTTTGCCAGAATATGGGAGTTTTCATGAGTAATTTGGTTTATTGTGGATGTCGAAATGTATTTTGTCAAATGGGTATTCCGCTTGTACCACAAGGAGAATATGACATTCTTGTGGTACCCACACAGATACACTAACGGACTTTCATCCGACGGGACTGTCTGTCGATGAGACTCATTTGTTAGTAGTTAAAGTGATATGGTATTGTTAAATTTGGAGTATCTTCAAGGATAGATACATTTTCATCATGGGTTTATTATCTAGACATTTGACCAGGAAAGGTATATATGTTGATAGATTTGTCAATGGAACAGGTCTTGATCTTGAAGATATATATTTAAGAGTTAAGTGACTGAATTAATAAAAAGAAGTTATCCATCAATCCAATGGGGATGTTGCAGATAACAAGGTACTAACCCATTCAACGACAAAGATTAACGCATGCTGTTAATTACTTGAATTGCTACGAAATAAATTTTGCTACATTACGGGTATATTTGGCAAGGAGCTTTTTAGAGCTTTTAGGAGCTTCAAGCTTTTAAGAAAAAACTCCTACTCAATAAAAAAACCTTGTTTGGTTGAAGAGCTAAAAGCTTTTAGATTAGAAGAAAAAACTCTATAGTGAAAAGCTACTAGTACTAGCTTTTAAAACACTACTAGAAAAAAATGAGATTTCCTACTGAAATTTCCTACACAATTTTATTCGTCACAAATTCCTACATACTTGTGACAAATTTCCTACGGAAAAAAAATAAAGATTTTGTGACACATTTTCTACATAACAGCAACAAAAAAAATAAGAAAACCCAAATCAACTCAAAGTTGCGTCACAAATTTGTCAAAAATTTTCCTACGCAAAATAATGTGTCACAAATTCCAACACAGTTGCTACGCATTTGCTACGGAAAAAAAATCAAAATTATTTTGTCAAATTTGTGACACAAAAGCAACCCAAATTTGTGTAGGAAATGTGTAGCAACCCGCGACGCGGTAATTGTATAGGAAATGTGTAGCAACTCGTTACGCCAAAATTGTGTAGGAAATGTGCAGGAAGTTGTGTAGGAAACGGGTTTCCTACGATGTGTTTAACTATATCACGTTTTTGTCACAATTGCGTAGAAAAGGGCGATTTATGACGCATTTCCTACGGAAACTGGCGTAGAAAATTTGAGTTTTTCTAGTAGTGAGAAAACGCTCTACTAGCTACAAGCTTTTAATTAGTAAATGACATAAATACCCATTTTATTTTAAAAATAAAGTAAAAACTTTCTTTACAAGCTTTTAATTATACCCATTTTGGTCATTTTATACATTTTATTAAAAGTTCTAGCTACTTTGCCAAACACCAAAATATATTTAAAAAGCTTGCAGTTACCAGCCACCAGCTAGTTTTACCAAACATACCCTACATCTTATTTGGCAGCAACTACTGACATGTGCTGCTAACTGGGAAATCTTGTGACATGCAATGAAGCACGATGAGTGAAAGCATGATCATTACATACCTTTGATAGATCGATATTTCATCAATATGAGGAATAATTTGCATTAATAGGAGATTTTTTAAATGGAAAAGTGTTTTTGGGTGTTGTAGGGGCTTTTTTTGTGAAAATAGGTAGATCGCCAAACGGACCGGAGACCATCATCCACAATGTTCTTACCTAAAATTGTGAGATTTTTAATATCTTGTATATACGAGATTTTTTAAAGAAAAAAATTACACCAAATTAACGAGCGTTTTATTATCTTTCTAACGAGTACCATAGTGCTATATAAAAAACAGAGAAAATATGACTATTTTTTGTGGGGTTTTGTTCATACAGGAAAAAAAACATAAAATGTTCAGGTAATTCATTAATCATGTATAGGCAAGTCACTAATTATGTTCAAATCAGTAAATATGAATTCTATTTTCAACATGTGTTAGCATTGGAGTTGTACACTGTTTTAGGTTAGGTATTAATATTAGAGTTATACATTGTTTAAGGAATAAGGATAGACGTTAACATTGGAGATATATTGTTAATTGTTTTAGGTTAGGTGCTGCCCGAAGCTTTCCAACCCCAGGACGTCATATTAGATGTAAAACACATCATTCTATTTATATGTAAAATTGATATGTCATATTAGATTTATCAACCCCAGGACGTTCCCGGGGTATAATCTAGTCTAGTATTATAATAAATGAAAGCAATAAATCCCACATGGCACTCAAAGAGGGCATCCTCCCCCTTGAGTGTGCCATGTGGCATGCCATGTCGCATTAATTGATTTTAGGAAAAAATTATATTTAAAAACAAAATTGGATTTTTCTTTATCATGTTTCCTCTCACAATTTTTAAACGTTAATATATTTTATATACGAGGTTTTTTAAAGAAAAAAATTACACCAAATTAACGAGCCTTTTATTATCTTTCCAACGAGCACCAAAGTGTTATATAAAAACGGAGAAAAAAAATGACTATTTTTTGTGGGGTTTTGTTTATACAGGAAAATAAACACAAAGTGTTCAGGTAATTTATTAATAATGTATAGGCAAGTCACTAATTATGTTCAAATCAGAAAAAATGAATTCTACTTTCAACATGTGTTAGCATTGGAGATGTACATTGTTTTAGGTTAGGTATTAATGTTAGAGTTATACATTGTTTAAGGTTAGGCGTTAACATTGGAGATACATTGTTAATTGTTTTAGGTTAGGTGTTACTCGAAACTTTCCTGCATGTAACTGTAAAGCGCATCATTCTATTTCATATATAAAATTGATATGTCATATTAGATTTCTCAATCCCGGAACGTTCCCTGGGTGTAATCTAGTTTTTTATTTAACTAAAGCACATATATAACCATAATACAGTTCTCGTTTATTCCGTTTTCAAGAGGATAATGTAATTACTACTTGAAAATGTAAGTATTTTTAATTAACAAAATTGTGGGTTCCATAATGGTGGATGCAAATGATTCTTTTCACATGGATCGTTGAAATATGTTTCCAATCTCATCTACCCTTATCTTACCCCTCATTTAATGTGGACCAGGCTTTGGTCCGGCTCTTTTTAAATAGTCCTTGAACCCAGGTCACCAGAATATAATCCCTGAATCTCAGTTCACCAGAATACAATCCCTGAATCCCAGGTCACCGGCCATAATTGGCCTCTAGACAATCTGAAGAAGTCCAAAGCTACAACACTTGAAGATCTGGTTACTGATGACTATCTCTATGATGATTAATAACAGGGTTCAAACCCAAGCTGCTTACCGGAAATTTGACCTGTCACTTGGTGATAGTTCCTTCCGCCGTTCTCCAAATATAAACTGTAAGTTGAACTACCGATAAATCACAGTGTGTTATTTGTTTATTTTTCACTAGGAAGTAAATAGATGGTATTTTCTTCATCAGTATTCTTTCTTTATGTCATCAATACTTTCTTCCTGATTCAATCTCTTTCCTCCACCATTTTAGACCTTTTCTTCAGCTGTTAGTTGCTACTCCTAATATATTTATGCTTTCTAATTGATTACCTACCTAGTATGTGATCTTGGTTGTTTTAAGCTTGATCTGAGTACAAAATGTTCAGGATTAAATTTGATGGATCTGATTTAGTTTCTGCTTCTTGCGTACAAGATCTCTGGTTTGTGTTCTCTAAAACTCCTTTATACCATTCAACGTTTGTTGGACACAATTTGTAGCGGCGCAACTTGTAGCCTGTTTACCCGCCGCCTACTTGTAAAACTTGTTGGTTTTAATTGGAAGTATCTATAATTCTTATATGAAACGGTGTCCATGAAAATCCAACCTTTTATTTACTAGATACAACGTTTGTACCAATCATAGATTTGATTCTTAGGGAAAATCCTGCATAAAACTAGTTAAGAGTCAACTGTTGCGGTTCTCATAGACTCATAGTAAATTAAATTGTGTAGCTCCGGTGTAGATTTTTTTTCTTGTGTCCATTGCAAAAGCTTCCTTTACTTTTTCTTAAAAGTTTAAACTATAGACAGTATTGTTATATAGGGGAAAAATCCTGTACAAACTGTTTTTTTGGTAAGAACTGTGAGAATCAAAGGAGGGTATTTTTTTTTTATTTTTTTCCCATATTGTTAAACATGTATTATAGTATTGAAAACTAAAAAAAAAAAACAAATTTTGGTGTAGAGTAATTACATAATTACTCTAGTGTAAACTAGTGTATTTACTAATTTAATGACGTAATTACACTAAAAAAAATTAAATTTTTTTTGTATTATTCATCTAGAAAGTATGTTTAAGCACATGGGAAAAAAATAAATTTTTTTTACCCTTTTTGATTCTCACAGTTTTTACCGAAAAACACTTTGTATTTGATCTTTACTCTTGTTATATAATATATTCTAGTTCCTACAATGTTCTGATTATAGTTTATATACATTGCAGATATTTGTGCTCCTACAACTGAGGAAATAAAGAAAAAAATCATTTCTTCACTTGAAACTTTATCGTATCCTCCACACCAATCTATCCTTGTTCAGTTTTGGGCGGCAACTGAATTTGGAGAGAGAGTTGTACTACTTACTACAACATGTCAACCTTTTGGTCTTTTTGGGAACAACAAAGAACTTCAGGCATACCATAAAGCTTGTCTGGATCACAAATTCTATGTGTATAGAACTGATGAGGAAGAAAAAGCATTCGGTCTTCCAGGCATGGTGTTCCTATATTGCACTCCTGCACATACTCAAAATGTGCATGGATACCACCCTACAGATCACCGTCCTCAGTGTGACGGTGCTGTTTTTGATAAGATATGGGGATCATTTGGTGTTCCTGTTGTTTACGCTAATAAATGTGTCGGTGTACTTGATTTTCTCATGGATACACCAAAGGATTCTTATGAGGGGGACATTGAGGTAGTCAACCGAGCGCTTCAGGTTTGTCCCAACCTTAGCTACATGTTTTACAAACACCAATTGTTTATAATAAGAATCAAACAAAAGAAAAATTCTTGATAGTAACTAACATTAAAGTTGGATGCTTGTACATTTAATTCTATAAAGATGCATTTTGCATCTATATCGTACTTGTGTACAAAAAATACGTCGTTAGCAGCAAAGTTGTCAAAAGCGTGCCTAGGCGCGCGCCTAAGCGCACTATCAGGGCTGTTTTCAGGCTGATTTCTAGCCAAATTTAGGCTAAAAGTTGCCTAAACCTCTAAAACATCCTAAATGAGTTATGAACAAGTCATAAACAACCCTAAATCATCCTAATGTAGCCCTAAACAAGCCTAAAACATCTCTAAAATCCCAAAAACAATGTATTTTATACTATTCGCCTAATTATAAAAAGCCCTCGTTTTTTATGCGCCTGGCGCCTCGGCTCCGGGCTCAGCCTATGCGCCTAGGCGCTTTGACAACTATGGTTAGTAGTAGTTTTTACCGTTACTAACAAATATTAAGTCCTTATATATATATATTAGATAATCATGTAAGAACATATTAGAAATTTGTTGCGGAACTTGAGAGCCGAAATTAAAGAATCAAATGGAGAAGTCCAAATGCAACTAATTGTCCAGTATTTCAACTTCGGCAAAAAAAAATAAAAAAACAAACAAACATATATAAGAAATGTACAAGTCCCTAAATTCTTACAAATTACAATATTTGTGAAATCAAACATTAGATACTATTACGATCCAGCTTTGGAAAAACTCAAGACTTCATACTTCTACAGCTCGAGCTTCCAAAGAGTCAATAATTAATTAAAAACATCCTATTGTGTAATCCCATTAGACAACACGACTAATATTATCGGTCCATGCTTGTGAAACCAATCCTTAGATACTATGACCAGCACCATCAGAATGACAAATGTTACGACAAATGTTACAAATCTTTTGCTTCCCTTACAGGACGCAGGTTTTCAATGTTCAACTCAACTCCAAACCAATCTCCCAAGAAGGACTTATACTAGTGACCGAGAAAGGTCCCGTAATACAGATTCATCCAGCTATGGTAAGTACTGGTGTTTGGCGCAACGTTTTGGACTGAGTAGTGTTGAGGCTGCTGCAAAGATCGGAGGTAAAACTCTACACTTACCCACATATAACTACGCCTTTTTTTTTCAAACTCATACACCTCTTGCACTCTACACCGACGTATCAAGTGAATTAACCCTCGACCTCACATAAAACTAACCTCATTACAACTATTTCAAAATTCAAAGATTAAAGTTTGTGAGATTTTTCTGACTTGCACTTGCTCTTCTGCAGAAACAATAGAGAAACCTGTCACACCAGGTACCTTTAGGAATGCTTGTAGAAAAGTAGCTGAAATTCCCGAGTGGCCAAATTGTAGAACTATCAGAGATTCTTCTTATCCCAAAACTCAAATTAATCCAACTACATCTCAAGCACCTATCTCTGAATATTCAACAAATCAAATAGCATGTGATGCTAGTTCTTCTAGACTTCCAATTGCTATAGAGTATCCTTCATTTGGATCTCCAGCCGTTTCAGAGTACACGGTATCTAATACTAGTTCTTTTGGAGCTTCAATTGCTAGAGAATACAGTTCTTTTGGAGCTCCAATTGCCAATGAATACAATTCTTTCAGAGCTCCAGTTGCTACAGACTACCTGGTATCTCAGGCTAGTTCTTTTGGATGTCCAACTGCTAGAGATCACATGTCCGACTTTTGTTCTTTGATCCCCACACAGTATGTTATTTTAAAATTTTCACATTCATTTGGTTTTGGGACATTGGACTCATTTACAATGCTTACATATTCTTCAATTCCATTGTAGGGACGCTGGAACTTCTGAGTGGTCATATACACAAAGCGCAACTACCACCGAAGTATCTTCCTCTGAAGCTAGAGTCAACCAAATAGAACATGATGCTAGCTCTTTTGTACCTCCAGATGCTATGGATACTAGTGTTTTTGGAACTCAGGTTGCTGTAGATCAATGTTGTTCTTTTGGAACTCCAATTACTGTAGAGTACGTTCTCGATCTTTCTTAATTATTTGATTCCTAGATTCATTTCAAAACTTTAATATTCTCTACTCCTTTTGGGACATTTTACTCGTTAAATACATATCTACTTCTATTTCTTGCAGGGGCGTCGGAAACTATGAGTGGTCAACTATACAAGACATGACTGCAGGAGCATCTCTCCTTGAAACTCCGATCAATCAAATAGCACCTGGAGGTGGTTGGATTGAGGGCATGGAGAATTTTGAAAATTGGAACGACATCATGCCATATTACAACTATTAGCAGGAAAAGAGATGAAACAATAACGAATAGTTTGAGTGTCGCGTTAGCTGAGTGCTCCTATTCAAAATAAACAAGAGTATACTGATTTCACCTCTGGTAGGTTGTGTATAACTCTTTGAATTTGTAACATCATATGGAGTTCTATTCAACTGTTTGAGATTTTTGATGAATTGATGATCGGAGAATTTCCCATAACAAGAGTAGAAAGTAAAAAAAGGTGGAGCTTAAACAAGTTAAGTTGAATTTAAAGGTAAGGAGTAAAAACATGACATGTTTTAGGGAGTTAAGAATTAATTGTGTTTGATAGTTGAAGGTTAAGTAGATTTAGTTTTCTAGTGACACATAAAGGTGCTTGATTACCGATTTGGCCATCTTAGTTATGCTAAGTTTTCGTTTGATTGTTAATCTAGTCACATAAGTTAAATCGTTTTCTAGGGATTTTAGAGTTATTAAACTATTTTGGGTGAGTGGAATTTACTTGTAAACCAAATGGGAAATCATAACACATATTGACATGAATTAGGAGACGCCAGGTCAGCATGAAAAGTTTTTATTTTTGTTTAACAGTTCTGCATCAAAAACGCATCAAATTTGCATAATTGGAGAATAGTTACATGAAAATGCATATGCCATGTACCTAGTCACATCCCATGGCAGTGCTTGTGGCCACTTTCATTCTAATCAGTTAAATGACGCCCCCCCCCCCCCCCCCCCCCCCCCCAAGATGGCCTAATAATTGCGGCTCTTTTTTTGCCTAATAAAAAAATGTATACATATAGTGTATGTAGACATAAACCACCCAATAAGGTCCAAACGGAGTCACGTGAATTCAATGAATTTGCATGCGTATATAGAGATGTATACGGTTTTTCCGAGTGACCAAATTTTTTTGGATGATGACTTTCATTCGTGAATATTAGAGAGATGAAGAAGAAAATTGTATATGTTGAAGAAAATGTTGCATGTTTAATGGACGAGTATATGATCTAGAATTGGGGTTATGTGAAAAGGTAATGACATATAATGGATGAATATTAGAAACTAATAAAGTTTTTTTCGGTAATTAACAGACCGGCCTATTAAAAAAGTATAGTGTCTAAAGCAAATCCAATTGAGTATGGTTGTTTTGGTTTATTCTAAAAAATCTTGATATTTTTTTAACCGCCTATTCTACGCAAATCCTACTCACTACTAAATTACATAAAATTATCACAATTTCTTGGGATTATACCTAAGACCTCTCTTTAACATGGGCGAAGGTCTCATCGTTTTTTGGTCAGTAGTGTAAATTTTCTCGGTTTTATCTAAAACTTTTGTATTTTTTGAGTCCAGCCCTCACCGATTTGAAAAAAAAATCACGTCTCGTAACTTTCGGTCACCATCTTAAAGTTCGATCTTCGCGCCACTGTTCACTAATAGACAAGAGTCTCTACGTAGTGAGCTAGCATCACATTGGTATAGAAAAAGATAACATTTTCTAGGAATTGATGTTAATGAAAAAAAAAGAAAAAAAAAACTTAAATATGACCTGATTATAATTTATAAGTAACCTAAAATATGCTAGTTTTGAACTAGGGTTCATCTCTTTTTGAACCGGTTCACCATCTTTTGTTAAATACTCCCCAATACTTGGAAATTTTCGTAGCAAAAGCACAATGAGCAGAGAAGTTTCATGCGAGTTGGTCGAAAGGAGTAATGAGTCAGATGTTTTGGATAGAATGAAATCAAGATACCCATGTGTTCATGAGCCTCTGTCTCCTGCTGCAACTGCAATGCCAGATGATCGAACATATTTGACATCTCTGTGGGTGTTTGAGGATCAAGAAATGATTGAACCAGAATCACCTCTACCCCATAGTAAGTCTTTTCTTCTATCATTTTGCTAATATAACTTAGTTACTTAGTTACTTACTTGATCATTTTTATGTGTTTACAAATGCAAATGCAAATGCTGTTTCCTGTTCTGATAACTTCTAATTTGGGGAAGTCAACTGTATGAATAAATGGTTGGAGACTCCCTCTTTATCTTCAACTTAGTGGCAGATTTGTATTTGACTTACTCCTGCACAATGGGCAAATTTGTAATTCAAACATATATAAACATAAATCAGTAAATTTGATTAACCATTTAAAGACATGTTGGCTAAACGTAACCTTATTGTCAGTCGGAGCTTGAACTTTTAGATGGTGGGGGTCTGAAAGTCACGAGACCTAATTTTTTTTTTCCAAATCGGTGGAGGCCAGGCTCAATATATACAAAATTTTCGAACGAAAACTGGGAAATTTACACTACTGAGCCAAAAATCGGTAGGGGCGGGGCACCCCCAACTAGTGGCGTATCTAGGACGGATTTCCAGGGGGTTCCTTTCGTAGATTTTCACTTATTTTCACTAATTTTTCAAATTTTTCCACTAAATTTTTCAATTTTTTTCCAAACCGAGGGAACCCCCTAAAACCCCATGTATCCGCCCCTGATGCTAGGGGTGTTCAACGAATCGAATAACGAATTTTCGAATTATTCGAATTTTTAATATTTTTACCTGAATTCGTATTCGATTCGTATTCGTTTAAAATTCAATTTATTCGATTCGTATTCGATTCGAATAAGAAACTCGAATTCGAATCGAATTCGAATAAATTTGATTTAGTTCAAATTCACCTTAAATAACAAATTGTTTTACTTTTAGTTTTAAAACTAATACAAACTCATTATTTTTAACATATAAAATACAAATCTACAAAATTGATAAACAACAATATGTCAAATACGAGAATAGTAAAAATAGTAGAGAGTATAGTTTTATAGAGTTTTGTGATATATAAGGTAAATATATAAAACATGGTTATGCTAAAAGTTATAGACACTATGAGTTTTTAGAGTTTGACCAAAATTTAGAAGTTTTTTTTTTCCAATGTGTATACTTGTGTATATAATAATGTGTATATGTGTATATATATTTAAAAAATATACATGTACAATTTTTTATTCGAATTTCGAATCGAATCGAATTTAAAATCATAAATTCGTATTCGATTCGTATTCGATTTACTGGACTCGAATTCGAATCGAATCGAATTCGAATTCTTAATAATCGAATCGAATTCTTGGTAATCGAATCGAACTAAATTGAATTTCGAATTTTTCGAATTCGAATCGAATTCTGAACACCCCTACCTGATGCCCCCAGCCCTACATAAGCTTCGCCCATGCTCATTGCTAAAAGCATAGAGATGACAAGTAATTTAGTAGGGGAGAGGTACATTCAGTAAAAATAATAAGGGGATGGGTATGATTAGCACAACCGTTTAAAAGAACATAATGAGGGGTGTTTTGATGTGCATTCTTGAGGTGATTATTGTGACTTTAAAAATCAGATGATTGAATTAGTGGATTAAGTTTACCTTTAGTTGTTTCTGTACTTATATTCACAAATCCGTTGTCTTGAAGCAGCTTATTATTCATCTAATTATTAGTTTTTTAATAAAATATCATGCTTAGTTAGAATCTGCTGATACCAATCCATAGCTTCGTTTTTTAATAAAATATCATCTAATTATTAGTTTTTTAATAAAATATCATGCTTAGTTAGAATCTGCTGATACCAATCCATAGCTTCGACCCGTATATGACTACCCAACCCATCATGATTAACCCGGCAGATTAATTGCGTACAGTTGCGACCAATTTTCATACATTAATTAATATTAGCAATACATTCTTTTTTCTTATTATCAAATTACAGTAACCTTCTTACAATCTGTAGGCTTCTCTAATCTGATGATCGATCAAAGTATCGTTGACACACATATGATTAAGGAAAAAATCGCATCTGTTCTCAAGGTCTTAAGATTTCGTGAGGAGCATGTGCTAGTGCAGTTTTGGTCACCTGTTTCTGTGCGGAAACGGTGGTTGCTAACTACTTGGGACCAACCTTTTGGTCTTGGTGTGGCTGATGAAGAGCTGTACTCATATAGAATAAAGTCTGAGATGTGTCCAATTGTTACGGACGGAGAACACAGAGAAAAATTAGGTTCACCAGGTCGTGCGTATATCCATAAGCTGCCAGAGTGGAGTTTGGATGTACATGGTCAGAATGCAAGCCACAATATCCGTGGATATATTAATTTGCCTGTATTTGAATCTAGCAGTGATTCTTGTGTAGGCGTACTTGAAATCATTACATCATCGAGTTATGTTGATTTTGCGTTTGAGGTTCAAGAAGTCTCAAGAGCACTGAAGGTAGCGGCATTCTTACTACCATATTCATGTGCTCTATGTACTTGCTCTCTGCAGTAGTAGTGATGTAGATGTACAAGTAGTCGTTTTAACGTTCTTCATACTATTGAGTTTATTCACTTGTTAATCTTCATTTTCTAACTTGGCAGACACAGAATCTGAAATCTCCAAACGTGTTTGAGGATCCAAGCATTAGTGTGAGTCGTGTTCCTAGTAACCTGATCTGTCTCTCTCTCTCTCTCTCCCTATTTATTATTACATGTGGCAATTTCAACTCATCTACTAATGAACCACAATTGCTAATTTGGGGTTTTTTTAGGGAAAATTGCCAAAATAAACATTTGACCAAGCCTATTTGCCAAAATAAACATCTGATGCGTCTAAACATTAGGGACGAAACACTCTTTTGCGTCTACCAATCAGATGATTACACTTGTAAAGCCTTCAGACGCCTTAATTTTTAAGGTCCTTGCGTCTAAACTTTAGACGCGAGGTTGTTCTTTAGACGCAAAGGGGCTAACATATTCTTTAGACGATATTCCACTACATCATTTTGCGTCTAAAGAACAGCCTCGCGTCTAAAGTTTAGACGTAGGGAACTTAAAAATTAAAGCGTCTGCAACCTTTACACGTGTAATCATCTGATCGGTAGATGCAAAAGAGTGTTTCGTCCCTAATGTTTAGACGCATCAGATGTTTATTTTGGCAAATATGCTTGGTCAAATGTTTATTTTGGCAATTTTCCTTTTTTTTATAATGTCAAAAGGGTCAGATCAAATAAAATGGTTTGAATGTCCCCTTAAGTTTAGTTAAAGGGTAATAGATGGTTGTTAATGTATACAACATCTTATATCATTTTATTTGAAGATTCAGATTATCACTAAAATGATATTGTTTTTGTGATCATACTTAACACACTTATTATTTATACATTTTTTTCTTATTTTCCAAAACAAACATACAGAAAAGTGTTTATTGGTCAACCAAAACCCCCTAGCATATTTCAACCCAACTAAAGATGACTCGTCTCAACCGGAACCTGTTTTTACTTCCTACCTAACTTTTAGACCTTATCATCTCTAGTATGTATGTACATGCGTATCGGTGTGAGGATGTATAGAATATGTATGCATATGTATATGAATATATACGCCTTTCTTGTGGGTCTATTCTTAATAGTTTAGACAGATTGCAGATGAAAGAAGGCGGCGTGAGCTAGATGAAATCTACAAGGTTTTAAAGGCGGTTTGTGATACTCATAATTTACCTCTAGCTCAAACGTGGGCTTGTTGTGGATATAGTAGTTATGTGGCTAATTCAGAAAATCTAGAGCAGAGTTGTAGTAGTTTCAACAGAAGCTGTATAGGGAAAGTCTGCATGTCAATGGTTGATCTACCATTCTACGTTAGAGACTTGAACTTGTGGGAATTCCATGAAGTTTGCAAAGAGAGACACCTGGACAAATCTCAAGGAGTTGTTGGGAGGTCATTGACATCCTGTGGTACATGGTTCTGTGAAGATGTAACAAAACTTGATGAAGACGATTACCCTTTGGTTCACATTGCCCGCTCGAGTGGGTTAACTAGCTGTTTAGCTATCTATCTCAAGAGTCTTGAAGCAGATGCTGAACATGTTATAGAGTTCTTTTTACCAGCACATAGTGCAAACGAAACAGGCCTACGAAAGTTGATGGGAACAGTTAAGCAGCAGATTAACAACTCTTCTTGGATGCAATTAGATATTGTATCGCCTCCCCAAGTTATTGGAGGAGTTCCGTTTATTTGGGACTTTGAGTCTCCACCTTCTCCTGTAAACTTATTGACTGAAAAAGCGGAATCAAAAAATATGGAAAATGAACCATCTAACTCTGCTACAGGGGGAACAAGCCACAGTGTTCATTATTTGCGGAGCAAGATTGAAGATTTAGATATTAATCCAGGGAAAACAAGTCGAAAAAGGAAGAGATCGGATAGGATGATTAGTTATAATGAAATAAGTAAACATTTTGAGAAGACAATGGACGAAGCTGCAGCGAACCTTAATGGTAAGTTCATAGCTTGTAGATTCTTTTTAAAGGCAAAATAAATAAATAAATTGTAGATATTGATGTAAATATTTGTGTGCTTAGTTTCGTTTTAGTGTTCCCATCTTCACTTTGTGCCTAAATTGTGTATATGTAGTTAGCAGATCTACTCTGAAGCGCATCTGCAGGAATCTTGGTATACCAAGGTGGCCATACAAGACCAGTCCTTATAAAAGTGACGTCGATACCTTTATGAAGTCAGATCAAACAGATGCAGCCGTCTTTACTTCTGAAGGAGCACTTACCTCAACCCCAGTTATTGGGGCTTCCAATGAACCATTTGGTGGTACAACATATATAACTCATGATCCTGTTGTTCTCACTGAAAACGGTAAGCATAGTTCCACAAATTTACCCCACCCGCACGAACAAGCAAATCTGCCTTATGAATTTGTACAGCCCGAAACATCCATCAGTGGGAAGTTTTTTGGGACAGTGGAAAATCATGTGACGATTAAGGCAACATATGGAGAAGATACTATAAAGTTTACATATTGCCTTTTAGATGGATTGATAAAGCTGGAGGAGCTTCTTGCAACGCGGTTTCATCTCAGGATCGGAAGCTTTAGACTGAAATATAAGGATGAAGATGGTGATATGATATTGATTGCTTGTGACAACGACTTGAAGGTAATATCGGGTGCTTCTATGCAACTCACTTCTGCTAACGTGATTAAACTATCTGTACATTTGATTGCCGATCAAAGCTCTAATGCTTAATTTTTTTTTTTAGTTTTTTTTTTCTTTGTATGTTTCAAATTTCAGTTCCCTCCTGTAATGACCCCTCGCCAATCTAGGTTTGCAGAACATCAAAAAACATATATATGTTGTAGTGCAGACTTCTAGCCAAGACATCAACAACTTTGATTGTGTGCCTCACTTTTAACTGTTTTGTTCATAACAAACAAACAAATGTACCCGGTGGATTCGTCACTCATAGCAAAGTTATTAGTAGTTGGGAGGGTGGAAAACAAACAAACGCCACCACATAATGCATGATTAACCGTCCGTCATTGTTAACGTTATTTTCACGAAATTAGTAAAATAATGTTAAAACTAGTGCAACTTTACTTTTGCCCCCCAAAAGCAACACATATATACATTATATGCGCACACCAAAAGTGGGGCAGGCAGCCACAAATTACATAAAATAAAATAATGAAAGTTGCACCGGTATCATTTAACCAAACATACGAACTCGCGATATCTCTTCTAAAATTGTATTCGGCTTTTTAATGATTTGGTTGAAGATTCTATCATTTCTTGCCTTCCAAATCGTGACCAAGCTAGGTAATGCTTTGGGCCATCTTCTTGACATCTTGCTTCCCGACACAACTTCTTTAGATTTTAATTTTTCCTTTTTTACCCGGTTTGGCTTTTGTTTTGACAGTATACTCTTAAAAAGAACTAGTTGATAAAAGGGTCATGAATCTGATTATCTGCACTTGAACCGGTCCACTACAGGGTTACTACTTTAAGTAGACTCTTTCAAACAAAAACTTAGATGGGGTCCACTCACCTTTTCTTTGGTGAATTATTCATTGACTTAATAGGATTGGTTGTTATAGTCAACTTTCTATAGTATTTCCTTGTTTTTTTAATTAGGAACCAACGATGTTGACAGGTAGGAAACCAACTTTGTCGGCAGTTTTTTATTTATGAAAGTTTTATTATATATGGTGCACGATGATTGATGTAACGTGCACCGGGTTATCCGTTTGTGTCTCATGGGTACTATGTTACTATTCCAAGGCACTACTATAATACAAAAGGTCTGACAAATTATTTATCTACGGACGATTTAGATCCAAGTATTTTGTTCTTTTCTTTGGCGCTATGGTTAAGTCATATCTTGTCACATGCATTTTGGCTTCGACATAGATGTGATATAAGACTATATGGTGTGGGTTCGGGGAGTGAGCTCGGGTGGTGAGGTGGCCTCGGCCCCGATCGGGAAAACCGCCCCCCTTTGATTTTCGGGGACTTCGGGGAGTTATTGCCGATTGCACCGATGAATCCCATTGGCCAAAATTAGATGAACGTTGGAGGTGGGGCCCTTTCAAAAAATATGAAGTATAAATTATATAATTAAATAAAAATGAAAAAAATTAAAAAAGGAAGGGGGGATGGGGAAATTGGAGGAAACCATTTTCAAACTTTGGGGGAGAAAATGAGGAAAATGATGTGGCGCTGATGTGGCATTTGGGAGAGTTGGAGGAATGTTGCACCACACCATATAGTCTAAAGATCTATGATTCGGTTCGGTTGAGAACTCACTCCAATTGTGAGAATCATGATAACTATACACGTAAAATGCGGATTTTTAATTTTTGTTACCTAATGATGTAAAAATGACTAACTAAGAAATACACAAAAAATAAAAAAAATAAAAATAAAAATTTGCATCGTCCTTACACCAGTGTAACAAAATGACAATACCGGTGTAACACAATTAATATTTTATTTAATATTTTATTATGGTTTAATTAGAACCATAAATGAATTACACAATTTATTAAATGTGTGGATAACAAGTGATTTATTATGGTTTTCACAATTAAACCTAGTTCTCATTTTAACTCATCCCAAATATTTTATGTATTTAATTATTTACCAACATCATAATAATATATAAAAACGAGAGCGATTCGTATATAAAAGGTAAAAGTAGGCATAAAGTTTTGAATTATCACACAAAGGGGACATGGAATTTTTTTTTTTTTTTTTTTTCGTCAAACTAATATTTTCCTAAAATCTACACCTTTTGTCTATAGTGAGACTTAAACTCTTACCATTTCGGAGAGGGACAAATACCCTTAGGACATGGGGGTTGACAAAAAAATGATGTTACATCTTTCACTAACGCAAAATGCAAATTGTGGTCAATCAATGAGGAATTGGAATCATAGGTGCAGGAGCGGAAGATCGGAAAACGCAAATTTCATAAGAAGATGAATGGAATTCTATAGTTTCTCCTCTCCCTACTCTTTCTCTCTCCCTCTCTCGTCCTCCTTTACGATTGAAGATGTCTCTAACACTCAAAGCTCAGTTTTGTTCCCGGCTCACAACAATTACCGCAACTGCGTTGTTCCCTCTGTTGTGACGCAAGCAGAATCCGCCACCTTTCCGATGTCAAACAAATTGGTTTTCTTCATTGCAGTCGCCCACTTCTGTTGTGACGCAAGCATAAGTCGCCACCTTACTGACCCAAATGACCCCTTATGGCCTACTAGTTTTGGGCAGCTCATCATACTGGGTTTGGATTAGGCTAATCCAACACAGATGATAATATTAATTCAATTCAGGTATAAGAACATCATATATATATATATATATATATATATATATATATATATATGAAACATGATCTTTCATAGTAAATATTACCCTTTTTATTTTAATTTGAACAGATATTTCCTACTCAAATTGTACATCATTCAATTATATATTACACATTATTGGTATGTTTGTATAATGTACAATACCAACA
The DNA here is from genome assembly GCA_028751855.1 of Ambrosia trifida. Lineage (NCBI taxonomy): Eukaryota > Viridiplantae > Streptophyta > Magnoliopsida > Asterales > Asteraceae > Ambrosia > Ambrosia trifida. Next base: position 5,089,338 of record CM054128.1, read on the forward strand.
ACATGATTGACCAAACTCAATCGTCAAACACACTGCAGCCCTGCTGCAACGCGCGAGTTCCTGATAGTTAATTAAAAAAATTGTGTTTAAATAAATAAGAGTAAATTGCTCGGATCATCCCTGTTATTTGAACAAATTGCACAGCTGCCCCATTTATCTTCAATGGTCCCTATCGTTGACATTTTATAACTTTCATGGTCCTTGTCAGCTAACTTCGTCAAAATTTTTAATTAAGTCATGTAAAATGACCAAACTACCCGTAAGGACCATTCGGGCACTTTACTTTTTATATATCCACAACCTCCTCAAACAACCATCACCAACTTCTCAAACCACCAGCACTACCTCTTAAGCCTACGTATTTAAGCATCATATTCTCCCATTCCCCTAATTTTCACCTAGCTCAAATCCTAGCCCCTATCTTATTCTAGAGAGAGAAAGAGGGAGAGCCAGAGGACAAAGAGGGAGCTGCAAGAAAGAAAGGGATGTGGGTGGTGAGCAACGACGTTGATGGTGTTTTTGTTGGTGGTTAACGATGGCGCAGGTTATAGGTGAGGGCATGTAGTGACGATGGTGGTTTTGTTCTTGGTGTGGGGTTGGTGACGATGGCTGCTTGTTGGTGAACGATGGTGTGGTGTTGGTGACGATGGTTGGTTGGTGATGATTAGGGCTGCAAACAAACCGAACGAACACGAACAAAGCCTTGTTCGTGTTCGTTTGTTAAGAAAATTATATGTTCACGAATAGTTCATGAACACTTACCGAATGAGATTTTTTGTTCGCGTTCGTTTGTTAAGAAAACACTCATGTTCGTGTTCGTTTGTGTTCGTTTGTTAATTTTGTTCATGAACGCACACGAACACAAACGAACAGTAATGAACACAAATTAACAAGTGTTCATGAACGGAAACAAACACAAACGGACATATATTAAATTTTTAATAACATCGAATTCACATACATTAAGACATTATCTAGATCCACCTAAAATATAACCTAATTCTCCAAACATACTTAGTACTGGAGAAGGGCGTTGGAGGTGGACAGCATCAACGCTAAAACGTGGAAACTTATATTAGATAAAAAAAAAGTAGGTTTATTGATCTCATATAGTCATATATTTGCCTCATATATATTATTTATTGGGTAAGATAAATAATAAATAAAAGAATATAAAAAATTATAAAAATTAAAAACCTTAATAAACTATCGTACACAAATGATCATGTTACCAAACGTTCACGAACATAAACGAACGAATGCGACCTCTGTTCATGTTCGTTCGTTTAACTAAACGAACGAAATTTTTTGTTCATGTTAGTTCATTTATTAAACGAACACAAACGAACTTCCCACCAAACGGTTCATGAACTGTTCGCTGAAAGTTCAGTTCGTTTGCAGCCCTAGTGACGATGCCTTGGTCAACAACGGTGTGGTGTTGGTAACAAGTTAAGTTTTGATGTGGATGATGATGGTTATGGTGGAGGGTTTTGTTGACAGATGGTGGTGATGGTTATGGGAGAGACAGAGATGGAGAGAGTTTATAATATGGTTTTATTTTTTAAAAGATGAGTAATTTAGTAATTCACATGAACTTAACTGAAAAACTTAACCTTCATCCAAGTTATTGACCAATGATACAATAAAATCAAAACCACAAATCCGTTGGTGTAATTTTGAAAAGTTGGGAAGTAAACTTAAAATTTAGGCGAACCATAAGGACCATCCGAGTAGTTTATTCAATAAATATCAAAACTTGAACAAACACCCCATTAGGGCTGTAAACGAACTGAACTTTCAGTGAACAGTTGATGAATCGTTAGGTGGGAAGTTCGTTTAATAAATGAACGAACACGGATAAAAATATTTGTTCATTTAGTTAAACGAACAAATATGAACAGGGGCCGCGTTCATTCGTTTATGTTCGTGAACCTTTGATAATGTGTTCGTTTATGTTCGTTTGTGTTCGATAATTTAATAGGGTTTTTAGTTTTTATAATTTTTTATTTTCTTTTATTTTTATGTATTTTACCCAAATAAATAAATAATATACATGAGGTAAATTTATGACTATATGAGATCAATAAGCCTACTTTAAATATCCACACTCATTATATGTTTCCACCTTCCGGCGTCAACCCCCTCCGCCATGCACCTCCGAGGCTCCGACGCCCTCCCCCATTCACCTCTGATGCGAACTTAGTTTTTTGAGGTACCACTTTATTATGTTTACCTATATTTATGTTAAGTAGTAAGTATGTTTGGATAATTAAGTTATATTTTGGGTGGATCTAGCTAATGTCATAATCAGTGACGCAGGATTGTGAGGGCCAGGGGGTGCCTTCCCCCCCCCCCCCACCCGTTTTTTTGCGTAGTGGTAGAAATTTAGAATTTTTGTAGGTAAATTGAGTCCAGTCCCCGCCGATTTGATCTTTCGGCCACTATCGATCGAAAAAATTTGAGCCCAGCCCCCTCCGATTCAAAAACCAAGCTTCGCCACGGGTCATAATGTATGTGAATTCGATCTTATATGTGTTTGTTTCCGTTCATAAACACTTATTTGTGTTGATGAACACTTGTTTGTGTTCATTAATATTCGTTTGTATTCGTGTGAGCTCTTGAACCAAACGGACACAACCGAACACAAGTGTCCCTTACCTTACAAACGAACACAAACATAAAATTCCGTTTGACAAATGTTCCTAAACTGTTGGTGAACAAATAATTTTCTTAACAAACCGTTTGCAACCGTAGATCCCGTAATTGTTACAACGAAACAAGGGTTTATGTCAATATCACCCACCACCAGGGGGCTTTTCCTCGTGGGAATCAGTGGGAGATAAATATCCATCTGATGATTAGTAGTGATGTAATACGATTGGCGATCTATGTCAAAGGTATAATAATATCAACTCATACCAGGTCTGTTTCTTTTCCGATCATTTGTTTTATCGATTATAATCTCATATTCCATGTATAGGGTTTCGTTTTGATTTGATCTTTTTTGGATTTTTAACAATCGTATTTTTTTCCACTGCAATTGAATTATGATGTATTAAGATTGTATTTTATCTGGATTGTTGAAATTATTATTAAGAAACTCACAAAAGATATTAAACACATGAAAGACTTAACAGTTACGTTATATAATTCACAATCACATAATTGTACTGCATATCTTTGGCTGTGCTGCGTTTAGTGAATCCTCATACATGTAATTAGAGATGTCAATTTTTCTTTTAAGTTCAGCTCGGATATTTGTTTTCAGGCGATTAATATCGTAATTAAGCTTATTATTAACCTTTCTATTTCGATAAACCAGATAGAGAAATCCAAGGCCTGCTCCTATTAGTAAGACGGCAAAATGTAGTTCCTATTGTAGTCTTTTAGTGAAAGTAATGTCTAGCTGAAAGCATTTGTGTTTCTGTTGACAAGTGCAAGAGTATTCTGTAAACAAAATATTAGAAACGGTTAGCTAACTGCTTTCACGATCTCCTCGTTGTACCAAAGCAGTCGTTTTCTTTTGTTTTGCAGATCTTTTGTATTGAAACTACTTTTAACTCCTATTAACCTGTTGAAAAGCATTTGATACCTAGTCTCACCTAAATTAATTGGTTTAGAATAACACCTCATACATATTAGGTACACTCAATTTATCATAAGGCTCCCACTATTTGCACAAGCAAAATTTTTATCCACACAACCCTCTACGGGCCGTAGAGGGCTCTACGGCCCGTATACCACATTTTTTCTTGTTCTATGGGCCGTAGAGGCCTCTACGGCCCGTAGGTAATCATCACAATGATTGAATGATTGTCAATCATTGGTAATGATTACCTACGGGCCGTAGAGGTCCCTACGGCCCATAGAAGAATCAAAACTTATTTTAGCAGAATGGAGGGCAAGGATGAGAAGGATAAGTTTGATTTGTGTGACCTACGGCCCGTATAGACCTCTACGGGCCGTAGAAGGCTAAAAAAACATAACAGTAACTCTACGAGGTTCGATCTTGCGGACATTATCACACAAACACACAAGTCGTCTCGATATAAACCATAAACCAATATAAACACAAAGTCGTCTCGATATAAACGATAAACCAAAACATAAACACAAACGTCGTCTACCATAAACCAATATAAACACAAAGTTAACTAATCGTTTATATACGCAACAAAATAAAACTAAAAGTTAACAGAGGCGTTCAAAATAAAGATTGTTTAAATACATCAGATGATCAGAAATAAAACATCGTAGAGTCAGTCGGCGGCGCGGTCCCGGGCTCCTGCGAAGACGTGTCGGGCTGCTGGGAGGACGTCACGGGCTCGTGCGTGCTGGTCCCTAAAGTCGGTGGGACACGAGCCTGCATGCCTAGGTGGCGATACATATCCTGCTGGCCAGCAATCAACCAGCGCATCGCGTCGTCCTGCCGATCACGCCACTGACGCGTATCGGCGTCCTGCTGCTGACGCCAGGTGTCTTGCTGCTGACGCCAGGTGTCCTGCTGCTGACACCAGGTGTCCTGCTGCTGACGCCAGGTGTCCATCTGCTGACGCCATGCACGCATCTCGACAGCCTCCTCGGCAGCCGCACGAACGTCCGCCCTAACATCAGGAGGCAACCTGAGGGAGTGATAAACACGCGCCGGTATCTGCAAGTCCTCAGGCTGCTGCTGAGGCATCTCGACGTCCCTAAGACCGCCCCCCTCCTGCTCATGCACAAACTGCAACCCGACCTCCACAGCATCACCTGCAATGGATAACAATAAATAATTAATAAATAATAATAATATTCCAGGATTTTATAAAAAAATTGGGCAGAGTTTCCCCTGTTTTTAGGCAATCCAGACAACACAAGTTGTCTACAAGTTTCCCAAATAATAATAGTAATAATAATAATAATAATAATAATAATAATAATAATAATAATAATAATAATAATAATAATACCTCTAAGGCCCCGATGTACTAACGGCTCATGCACAAACTCCACGCCACCGGTGCCAATCAGATAGTGGTACTCATCATGATCCGGCGTCTTCGCCTTCTTCGCCGCACAAAGCATACCCTTCATCGTTTGTAGACCTAATGGGCTGAAAGAAACTCAAAAACATTAACATTAATAATAATAATAATAATAATAATAATAACAACATTAATAACCGAAATACCTGGGCGGTAGTGACGGAAACCGATTACGGTTAACATAACCGTAATACTTCACGCCATCGCAGCGCTCAGCAATCCTGCTGATGAGCCCCCCGCATGGGAGGCCTCCCTTCAACGGCTTATGGGGGAAGGCGGCAAAAAACTCGGCCATGACCCGATGCAAGGCAATCGGCTTGCCGGTGAGTATGCAATGCAGGTACATCAGGTCCGTCTTCGTCACCCGCTCGTTACTATTCCCCCGTGCCGTTAGGGAATAAGTAATGCAACGGTGAATGTAACGAACTACGGGGTGACGAATGTTGGATGCCCTGTCACACCTATCCCTGCACAGCATAATAATAGTAAATAATAATCAGAACAAAGATATTGAAAAAAAATAATAATGATGATGATAATAATAATAATAATAATACTTCTCTGCCGGGTTGCCGAACACGGGACCGCCAATGGTGGGCCACCACGCATAGAGGTCGTCATCAGCGACAGTAGTCACCGCCCTAGTGTAGACATCCTGAACATTAACATTAACATTAACATTTCGAATAAGAACAAAAACAAAAATAATAATAATAAAAATAAAAATAATATTAATACCTCTACAAGGTCGTCGCGAGTGTACCACCGGAGGTGCGTAGCCCAGTCATCTAGAGAATAACCATACTCAACGCCGAGTATGGAAAACTCAATGTCACTCGGTGGGCGGCCTGAAGATCCGGCGCCCGACGATCCGGCGTCCGACGATCCGGCACCGGGCGGGCGAAACCGAAAGGTGGATAGAAACTCTATCACCAACGGCCTATGGGACGGGGCGCAGAAGTCGTCGAAAAACCTGTCCAGTGGGCTCCCTTCCGGGATCCACTGTCGGGCAATCGCCTCAGCACCCCTACACTCCCGAAGCGCGGCCCAAGAAATCCCACGCGCCGGCACAGTCTTCTTCTTCCTCAACCTATGAAATCTGGCACCCGCGTAATCGACTCGCAGAAAAATGCAATGCTCATAGCCTGACATGTCACCCCCTGCCATGTCAGCCCCCGCCTGCACCGCGGCCTCATCCTCCTCCTGCTGCTGCTCCTCCTCCTCCTCGCCCATGTACTGCTCGTCTACAAAATGTGCCATAACTGCAAAATCAAAGAATATATAGTTAGTTATGGCGTTTCTATAATTAAGGCGTTTCAAAAGAATCGCCAAAACTATATAGTTTTTGGCGATTCAAGAATCGCCAAAAACTATATAGTTTTGGCGATTCAAAAGAAACGCCAAAACTAATATAGTTTTGGCGTTTCAAAAGAATCGCCAAAACTATATAGTTTTTGGCGATTCAAAAGAATCGCCAAAACTATATAGTTTTTGGCGATTCAAAAGAATCGCCAAAACTAATATAGTTTTGGCGTTTCAAAAGAATCGCCAAAACTATATAGTTTTTGGCGATTCAAAAGAATCGCCAAAACTAATATAGTTTTGGCGATTCAAAAGAATCGCCAAAACTAATATAGTTTTGGCGATTCTAAAGAAACGCCAAAGAATCGCCAAAATTGTTAACAACGCGCGCGTTCTACGGGCTGTTTCTCAGAGACATTTTCACAAACCAATTTGATGGTAATATGGACTGAAATTAGACAAAAAAAACACAAAAACAGAAACAACGCTAAAACGCGCGCGCGTTCAACGCTGTTTCAGCAACCCTAAAACGCGCGCGCGTTCAACGCTGTTTCGAGTCCAGAAAAATTATCACATTGAAGTCTAACACAACCCAACAACAAAACCCCTAACAATAATTATATTAACAGATCGGAATCAAAGGTTAAATGACTGATTTTAAAACTTAGGGTTTATAGAGTTTAAAATTGGGGTTTTTCAAATCAGGATGTTTTGATGAAAAATTTTGATGTCCAAAGAGTCTATAGATGCCGATAAACACACCCCAATCATCATTCATCGTCAAATAGATCATAATGATCCACAATAATTATAAACTCTATAAACCCTAAAAGCACGATTATAAGCCAAAAAAATTGATAATATGGACTGAAATTAGGAGGGAAACCGTTACCTTAGTGATGATGGTGGTCGGAAATGGTGGTGGTGGTCGAAGATGGTGGTGGTGGTCGGAATAGTGGTGGTGGCGATTAGGTTAGGAAGGGGAAAAGGGGGGTTGGTTTGGGGTCTGTGTGAGAAACTGAACAGAGGCACGATATGTTTCTGTTTTAAAAACTTACCTACGGCTCGTAGAAGCCTCTACGGGCCGTAGATAATTATGAAAAAAAACGGTTTGGGACAGGGATCGAACCTGGGCACATTATCACACACACACATACACATACACACTTATACACACAATGGGGACCATCTGGGCTACCAGTTCGCTGGTATTTTATCCAGAAAAATTATATATAACATATCACTGAAAACCCAATTTTTTTTAAAAAAAATACTAGTCTACGGCCCGTAGGGACCTATACGGGTCGTAGACTCCAAATTTTTTTAAAAAACTACTGATTAACTTTTTATAAACTTTAAAAAGTTTTTAGAAATCAAAACATTTTGTCTACGGCTCGTAGAAGCCTCTACGGGCCGTAGATAATTATAAAAAAAAAACGGTTTGGGACAGGGATCGAACCTGGGCACATTATCACACACACACATACACATACATACTTAAACACACAATGGGGACCATCTGGGCTACCAGTTCGCTGGTATTTTATCCAGAAAAATTATATATAACATATCACTGAAAACCCAATTTTTTTTAAAAAAAATACTAGTCTACGGCCCGTAGGGACCTATACGGGTCGTAGACTCCAAATTTTTTTAAAAAACTACTGATTAACTTTTTATAAACTTTAAAAAGTTTTTAGAAATCAAAACATTTTGTCTACGGCTCGTAGAAGCCTCTACGGCTCGTAGGCTCAATGGCCTCTACGAGCCATAGATGGTGTCTACGAGCATGTCCCAGAAGCCTACGGGTCGTAGAGGGCCCTACGACCCGTAGATAAAAATTACCTACGGCCCATAGGGCCCTCTACGGCCCAATACAAGTTTTGTTTTTTTTTAATTTTGTTAGTTTTAATTAGGTGGTATAGGTTTTTTTTATAAAATAACGTTTTCATTTCATATTGTATATGTAAAATAATAATAAAAAATAAAAAAATGTATTTAATAAATCATTATACATTATAAAAACAAATTTACACCGAACTATTAGAAGAATCAGGACAGCCTGTTAGGTCAAACCACTCTGGATCTGTTTGAGATAGCCTACGCCCCTCATCAAGACGATCCCTGTATAGTGCTAACCATGGGTTGTGATTTACATCTACCCAACGCCTCCATGCTCCGCTCGGATAAGGCATCGGAGCGTCGTCTGCTAGCTTAAGCATTATGAAGTGGTTGCCGTTCACGAAGGCCATCGAAATGACCCGATGTTGTATCACGCTTTCAGGATGAATGTGAATAGGGAAGAATGTGCACGCTCCAAGAGGACTGAAGAATTGAAGGACCACACCAAATGCCTGAGCAATCACTAATCCAGTCAAAGGCATCTCCATCCATTTTGAGTGTGGTGCATTCCCGAGTCCACTCCAATCTATGGACGAGTATATGCGGGCGAACGCGTTATCGTCGAATCCGTTCAAAATCTCGTACCAGTCCTCATGGTATTGACCCATCAACTCTACTTTAAGAACGTGGCGGATCAAATCCCAGTCTTCCTCCTCCCTATCCAAAGCCACAGCTACAGATCGGAACCCACAGTTACCGTCTGGCTGAACATCTTGAATATGCGTGACAAACCGTCGATACAGGGGATCAATCTGATGCTTAAATGCTCTAAGCACAAATTTATACCTGTCACAGCCAAACATTGGGAAATCATGATTAGGGATGTGTACTGTATATATATGTATGTATGTATGTATAAATAGTTATTTATGTACCTGTCCCCTCTTAAGAGTGGATACTTTTTGCTACACACTCTCATTGTATCTCTACCTGGGTCTGATGGCCTACGTCTTCTAACAGGCTCGTCTTCCTACAATGGATAACAATAAAATTATAATAACAATAACAATAATAAATAATAATAAATAATAATAATAATAATAATAATAATAATAATAATACTAACGTCTTCTTGCGCATCCTCCTGCTGATTTTTTTTCTTTGATTTTGTAGTTGGGCGCCCACGAGTATTCTTTTGTACCTCAGGAGGTTGAGTGTCAGTCATACTTGGATTTACCACCGACTTTATTTTTGACAACATATTTCTCTGAACGCGTGGTGATTGAGACAGCAGTGTCTCTTTGACTATTTCCCACTCACTCGCAAGGTCAGGTTCGCTCCATACTACTTCTGGTTCGTAATTCAGTCGTGTCCAGAAGACGTCTATTTCGGACAGCTGAATTTTTATTCCTGTATTCAATAAAATAATAATAATAATAATAATAATAATAATAATAATAATAATAATAAAGTAATGGTATTACCTTTATTTATATACGAATCTAATCGACATGCACACGGTAACCCAGAACTCGCGAAAAGCTGGTGACCACAACTCTTTTTTCGTTTCCTCAACTTCTCTATATTTTTTATCTCATTTATCATCTTCTCGATCGCTGCATGGGAAACGTTACCGAGTAGGTCCTCAAAAATCGGTAAGTCATGGTGCACCTTTTTCACAGACAAACTCTCTTCAAACGAGTGGTTTATTGCCGTCTGTTGTGACGTTACCACATCATCTGCAATCATCACAAGTTTGTGTAGCGAGTTGTTAGGCCCCTTAATGTGCATCTTAAACCGTGAATGCTGGCTCTCAGCTCTGTTGGTCGTATACTGACCAAAGTTGTAGTTTGTGTCTGTCCATGCAGAAACAAACCTTTCTTTGTAGTCACGGAGCCAGACCCGGTCTATATATTTAAAAACATCTGTAAAGATAGAACAAAGATATTTGTTAATGTGTGTATGCGTTTTAAACTAAATTAATAAAATATGTACCAGTTCGTTCGTCTTGACATAGTCGTCTGTAGAATCGGTCTAACCAGTGCTGATAAAATGCCGGAGATGAAGATCTACATAATCGCTTAAAAGATTTCACGAATATTTTCCAATCTTCATCTCCAAAGGCTTGTCTGCAGTGCTTCAGTATATTTCGTTGAATGTGCCACCTGAATGCATAACAACAACAACAACAACAACAACAACAATAATAATAATAATAATAATAATAATAATAAAAATAAAAATAATAATAATAATAATAATAATAACAATAATAATAACAACATGTATACCTGCATAACAACTTCGAAGCTGCTGGAAATACAATGTCGCATGCATTCATCAAGGCTTTCTCACAATCAGTAACTATAGCACGGGGCTCCGTACTATCTTCTAGCAACTCTTTAAGCCTTTGTATCACCCACAAGTAGTTATCTTTTTTTTCACGGGAGATGAATGCATGGGCGACAATAAACGACTTGGATGTTGATGTCATCCCCACAACTTGAATAAACGGAAGTTTATGCTCGTTCGTTTTGTAGGTCGCATCAATCATCAGCACATGCGGGAACGCACGCCATAACCTGTGCGAGGTGGGATGGACAAACAAAATATCCTCGATCGCATTTGTCGAGGCATTCCTCCGGGTGAAGTAAACAAATTTTTTTTCCACCAATGTGGCTTCGAGTACCTGCATAGCAATAATAATAATAATTAAAATAATAATAATAATAATAATAATAATAATAAAAATAATAATAATAATAATAATAATAATAATAATAATAATAATAATACCTGCATTTGAGTCCTGCCCCCATATAACAAATGCTTAACCTTAGTTATTGTGTTATGTATGTCTCTTAAGATGCAGTGACTATCCGGGTTTTGTTTTCTAACGGCCGAATGTATGTCTACTGGTGTAACATTTTGAAAATAAAGTGTATCCACCAATTTTAACTCGGCCGGACCCAGCCTCCTAGCATACGCGTGACCCTCGATGTGTTGGAAAGGTTTGTGATTATGTGTTTGGTTTTGGACCTCCAAAATATAACCATCGTGGCCGGAGTGGTATCTCCCTATTAGTTGAAACGGGCAATTACATTTTTTACTGCCCGTCTTTCGAACCGTGGCTACACTATGATGTACGCCACTACGGTCACATCGTATCCATGCCGATGTTACCCTCCTATTCGGCCCCCTGCCATCAGAAACAGTACGTCCGAATACGGTAATGTAACCATTTTCTTTTGCTCTCTGATAAACCCACTCTGCGAGGTCTTTAAGAGACCTGAATACCTGCAAAATTTATATACGACTTCAAATAGCAACTAATATATACGAGTTCAAATCTCACAAACCCTACGAGTTCAAAATCTCACAAACCCTACGAGTTCAAATAACAACTAATATATACGAGTTCAAAATCTCACAAACCCTACGAGTTCAAAATCTCACAAACCCTACGAGTTCAAATAACAACTAATATATACGAGTTCAAATCTCACAAACCCTAAAACAAATTTAGGTACGGGACTAAATATACGAGTCTAAATATGTACACGGGTCTAAATATCTCACAAACCCTAAATATACGAGTCTAAATATACACGGGTCTAAATTATAAACAAGTGCAAATTCATAAACACACCTGATTCGTTTCGTACGAAACATCCGGGACAGGTTCCTCGCCACCGTTATCACCTCCCTCGTACTGTGGATGACTTGGCGGAGGCAAGTAAAATGACCCCGGTTCTTCTACGTACTCCTCGTTCAAATCGGGCAGCAGGTTCAAATCGGGTAGTGCATTCCCGTCACCATAGCGAACAACGGAGCTAACCTCCTCCTCACCACGTTCCACCACGGCTCCGAAAAGGCTTTCCGAGACGTGAGATAGGCTAAACGAATACTCCCATTCATCCGAACCATTACTGTAGTGACCCGAAGACATCGTGGTAGCTTGGAATCGATCGGATTTTTGTGCACCGCGTTTTTAAATTTTCTTTCGTTAACTGAAGAAAGAAGACAAGGAAGAAGAATATATCTGGACCCTCTACGGCCCGTAGAGGCCTATACGGGCCGTATAGGGTTTAATGCTCCCAACAACCAGGTTTCCTACGGGCCGTATAGCCCTCTACGGCCCGTATAGGTTTAGCTTTTTCAGAGACTTTTCAGACTGACACACTGAATGTCAGACACTTCATTCAATCACCTCGTACCTCGTACTGCCTACGGGCCGTAGAGGTCTCTACGGCCCGTATAGGGTTTAAATGAACCCCACCAAACTCCCCTCTACGGGCCGTATAGGGCTTTACGGGACGTAGAGGGTTGAGCATTTATTACACTGACACCCTCTACGGCCCGTAGAGCCCTATACGGGCCGTAGAGGGCTGTGAAAATTAACTTTTCCTTCTTGTGTAAATAATATCCCCCTATCATAATCACATAAATTGATTATGTACATGCATACATACATACCCGTACCCCCAATTGCCATTTCTTTTGGGGACATTGCATTGAAGGCTAAAACATGAGTAAAATAGGTTTAGCCAAAATAACCAAATAAAAAGCTGTTGCTGCTTACATAAATCATAATTCTAATCCAAATACACAACTGGATATGCTACTACTACTACTACCATAAAGTTGGGATCGGATGCTACATTAACCTCAAGTATTATACAATCAAGTCAAGAATATGAAAGCGTAGTTCCATAATTAATCATCAGCCGTAATGATTAATTTGATGGTACTGTGATTAGCTGTAAACCCTAGGAGATGGTGTAAGTCGGCATCACAAGCTAGGTGGTATAGGTTTTTTTTATAAAATAACGTTTTCATTTCATATTGTATATGTAAAATAATAATAAAAAATAAAAAAATGTATTTAATAAATCATTATACATTATAAAAACAAATTTACACCGAACTATTAGAAGAATCAGGACAGCCTGTTAGGTCAAACCACTCTGGATCTGTTTGAGATAGCCTACGCCCCTCATCAAGACGATCCCTGTATAGTGCTAACCATGGGTTGTGATTTACATCTACCCAACGCCTCCATGCTCCGCTCGGATAAGGCATCGGAGCGTCGTCTGCTAGCTTAAGCATTATGAAGTGGTTGCCGTTCACGAAGGCCATCGAAATGACCCGATGTTGTATCACGCTTTCAGGATGAATGTGAATAGGGAAGAATGTGCACGCTCCAAGAGGACTGAAGAATTGAAGGACCACACCAAATGCCTGAGCAATCACTAATCCAGTCAAAGGCATCTCCATCCATTTTGAGTGTGGTGCATTCCCGAGTCCACTCCAATCTATGGACGAGTATATGCGGGCGAACGCGTTATCGTCGAATCCGTTCAAAATCTCGTACCAGTCCTCATGGTATTGACCCATCAACTCTACTTTAAGAACGTGGCGGATCAAATCCCAGTCTTCCTCCTCCCTATCCAAAGCCACAGCTACAGATCGGAACCCACAGTTACCGTCTGGCTGAACATCTTGAATATGCGTGACAAACCGTCGATACAGGGGATCAATCTGATGCTTAAATGCTCTAAGCACAAATTTATACCTGTCACAGCCAAACATTGGGAAATCATGATTAGGGATGTGTACTGTATATATATGTATGTATGTATGTATAAATAGTTATTTATGTACCTGTCCCCTCTTAAGAGTGGATACTTTTTGCTACACACTCTCATTGTATCTCTACCTGGGTCTGATGGCCTACGTCTTCTAACAGGCTCGTCTTCCTACAATGGATAACAATAAAATTATAATAACAATAACAATAATAAATAATAATAAATAATAATAATAATAATAATAATAATAATAATAATAATAATACTAACGTCTTCTTGCGCATCCTCCTGCTGATTTTTTTTCTTTGATTTTGTAGTTGGGCGCCCACGAGTATTCTTTTGTACCTCAGGAGGTTGAGTGTCAGTCATACTTGGATTTACCACCGACTTTATTTTTGACAACATATTTCTCTGAACGCGTGGTGATTGAGACAGCAGTGTCTCTTTGACTATTTCCCACTCACTCGCAAGGTCAGGTTCGCTCCATACTACTTCCGGTTCGTAATTCAGTCGTGTCCAGAAGACGTCTATTTCGGACAGCTGAATTTTTATTCCTGTATTCAATAAAATAATAATAATAATAATAATAATAATAATAATAATAATAATAATAATAAAGTAATGGTATTACCTTTATTTATATACGAATCTAATCGACATGCACACGGTAACCCAGAACTCGCGAAAAGCTGGTGACCACAACTCTTTTTTCGTTTCCTCAACTTCTCTATATTTTTTATCTCATTTATCATCTTCTCGATCGCTGCATGGGAAACGTTACCGAGTAGGTCCTCAAAAATCGGTAAGTCATGGTGCACCTTTTTCACAGACAAACTCTCTTCAAACGAGTGGTTTATTGCCGTCTGTTGTGACGTTACCACATCATCTGCAATCATCACAAGTTTGTGTAGCGAGTTGTTAGGCCCCTTAATGTGCATCTTAAACCGTGAATGCTGGCTCTCAGCTCTGTTGGTCGTATACTGACCAAAGTTGTAGTTTGTGTCTGTCCATGCAGAAACAAACCTTTCTTTGTAGTCACGGAGCCAGACCCGGTCTATATATTTAAAAACATCTGTAAAGATAGAACAAAGATATTTGTTAATGTGTGTATGCGTTTTAAACTAAATTAATAAAATATGTACCAGTTCGTTCGTCTTGACATAGTCGTCTGTAGAATCGGTCTAACCAGTGCTGATAAAATGCCGGAGATGAAGATCTACATAATCGCTTAAAAGATTTCACGAATATTTTCCAATCTTCATCTCCAAAGGCTTGTCTGCAGTGCTTCAGTATATTTCGTTGAATGTGCCACCTGAATGCATAACAACAACAACAACAACAACAACAATAATAATAATAATAATAATAATAATAATAATAATAAAAATAAAAATAATAATAATAATAATAATAATAATAATAACAATAATAATAACAACATGTATACCTGCATAACAACTTCGAAGCTGCTGGAAATACAATGTCGCATGCATTCATCAAGGCTTTCTCACAATCAGTAACTATAGCACGGGGCTCCGTACTATCTTCTAGCAACTCTTTAAGCCTTTGTATCACCCACAAGTAGTTATCTTTTTTTTCACGGGAGATGAATGCATGGGCGACAATAAACGACTTGGATGTTGATGTCATCCCCACAACTTGAATAAACGGAAGTTTATGCTCGTTCGTTTTGTAGGTCGCATCAATCATCAGCACATGCGGGAACGCACGCCATAACCTGTGCGAGGTGGGATGGACAAACAAAATATCCTCGATCGCATTTGTCGAGGCATTCCTCCGGGTGAAGTAAACAAATTTTTTTTCCACCAATGTGGCTTCGAGTACCTGCATAGCAATAATAATAATAATTAAAATAATAATAATAATAATAATAATAATAAAAATAATAATAATAATAATAATAATAATAATAATAATACCTGCATTTGAGTCCTGCCCCCATATAACAAATGCTTAACCTTAGTTATTGTGTTATGTATGTCTCTTAAGATGCAGTGACTATCCGGGTTTTGTTTTCTAACGGCCGAATGTATGTCTACTGGTGTAACATTTTGAAAATAAAGTGTATCCACCAATTTTAACTCGGCCGGACCCAGCCTCCTAGCATACGCGTGACCCTCGATGTGTTGGAAAGGTTTGTGATTATGTGTTTGGTTTTGGACCTCCAAAATATAACCATCGTGGCCGGAGTGGTATCTCCCTATTAGTTGAAACGGGCAATTACATTTTTTACTGCCCGTCTTTCGAACCGTGGCTACACTATGATGTACGCCACTACGGTCACATCGTATCCATGCCGATGTTACCCTCCTATTCGGCCCCCTGCCATCAGAAACAGTACGTCCGAATACGGTAATGTAACCATTTTCTTTTGCTCTCTGATAAACCCACTCTGCGAGGTCTTTAAGAGACCTGAATACCTGCAAAATTTATATACGACTTCAAATAGCAACTAATATATACGAGTTCAAATCTCACAAACCCTACGAGTTCAAAATCTCACAAACCCTACGAGTTCAAATAACAACTAATATATACGAGTTCAAAATCTCACAAACCCTACGAGTTCAAAATCTCACAAACCCTACGAGTTCAAATAACAACTAATATATACGAGTTCAAATCTCACAAACCCTAAAACAAATTTAGGTACGGGACTAAATATACGAGTCTAAATATGTACACGGGTCTAAATATCTCACAAACCCTAAATATACGAGTCTAAATATACACGGGTCTAAATTATAAACAAGTGCAAATTCATAAACACACCTGATTCGTTTCGTACGAAACATCCGGGACAGGTTCCTCGCCACCGTTATCACCTCCCTCGTACTGTGGATGACTTGGCGGAGGCAAGTAAAATGACCCCGGTTCTTCTACGTACTCCTCGTTCAAATCGGGCAGCAGGTTCAAATCGGGTAGTGCATTCCCGTCACCATAGCGAACAACGGAGCTAACCTCCTCCTCACCACGTTCCACCACGGCTCCGAAAAGGCTTTCCGAGACGTGAGATAGGCTAAACGAATACTCCCATTCATCCGAACCATTACTGTAGTGACCCGAAGACATCGTGGTAGCTTGGAATCGATCGGATTTTTGTGCACCGCGTTTTTAAATTTTCTTTCGTTAACTGAAGAAAGAAGACAAGGAAGAAGAATATATCTGGACCCTCTACGGCCCGTAGAGGCCTATACGGGCCGTATAGGGTTTAATGCTCCCAACAACCAGGTTTCCTACGGGCCGTATAGCCCTCTACGGCCCGTATAGGTTTAGCTTTTTCAGAGACTTTTCAGACTGACACACTGAATGTCAGACACTTCATTCAATCACCTCGTACCTCGTACTGCCTACGGGCCGTAGAGGTCTCTACGGCCCGTATAGGGTTTAAATGAACCCCACCAAACTCCCCTCTACGGGCCGTATAGGGCTTTACGGGACGTAGAGGGTTGAGCATTTATTACACTGACACCCTCTACGGCCCGTAGAGCCCTATACGGGCCGTAGAGGGCTGTGAAAATTAACTTTTCCTTCTTGTGTAAATAATATCCCCCTATCATAATCACATAAATTGATTATGTACATGCATACATACATACCCGTACCCCCAATTGCCATTTCTTTTGGGGACATTGCATTGAAGGCTAAAACATGAGTAAAATAGGTTTAGCCAAAATAACCAAATAAAAAGCTGTTGCTGCTTACATAAATCATAATTCTAATCCAAATACACAACTGGATATGCTACTACTACTACTACCATAAAGTTGGGATCGGATGCTACATTAACCTCAAGTATTATACAATCAAGTCAAGAATATGAAAGCGTAGTTCCATAATTAATCATCAGCCGTAATGATTAATTTGATGGTACTGTGATTAGCTGTAAACCCTAGGAGATGGTGTAAGTCGGCATCACAAGCTAGGAGTATCAGGTCGTTGTCTTCATCCATGTACTTTAAACGAGGTCTTCTACTTTTTAACTTAATTCTTCGTTCCACTTCGTGTTCTAGCTCCAAAAGTCCAGATGAAGTAGGAAATTGGAACTTTATCATATCTTCGTTGAAAGTTACTTTCATTGTCACCATCTTTCTAACTGAGATATCGGTCACAATCTGTTTTGGGGATGCGTGAACAAGAATTGCTTCTGCAACACACGAATATGGGTTTGTAATGTTTATTGTATGTTTTGGTTTTGTTAGGCTCTCAACCACAGCAAGGTGATCACCATTACACGATGAATTCCTCATTGATTTCTTATTTCTCCAACGTCTCAATTGCATGATCAGGCGTGCTACTTGGTATATAAAATCTGATTTGGAAGGAAGATAGCTATGCCTGCCACAACTCCACCACTTGCCTGAAAAGCCATGCCTTTTACATGAACAGCTCCACCTCTTAACCCTTACCAACAGGAACACAACAAAAGATAAACCCAACCGTGTATTTGAAGGCCTTTGCAAGTTTTGCTTTGGCCATGATTTTTGTGACAGCTTTAAGCTGCTAGCATGAACAGTTTTTTTGCCATGCTTTGGCAATGGCCAACTTGGCATATCATGCTCTCGACAAAAACGCTTCAAAGTAGACCGACTAACTGAAAAAAAGAACAAATTGGGTCAAATATATCATTATAACAATTAACAAATAAAATGACAAAAGGAAGGACTACAAAAAAAATATATATATGAACAAGTAAGAGGACTTGCCACCAAGGCTCTTGGCAGCTTCATCTATTGTTTTTCCAACATGTTTTTCGACTGTCTCCATTGTAAGAGAGTCTATTTTACGCTTTCTTCCTTGTTTTAGAAGGTTGTTTTTTTCTCCTGCATCAGTAATGTTATCACTCGTTTTTTGCATACTCACATTGGAGTAGGAAATCATTTTGTTTAATTTGCTCGCACCAACTACATTAATGTTGTTTTGTTCAAAATCATCCCCAGACAAGTTTTCTGTACCAGTGATAATATCACTGAATTTGTCCGGGTAAATTTGTTTGGGTGGACTTTGGTCGGATACAATTTCAGAATTGTTCTTTGTTGTTGTGCTCGATGATATTTGGATAGTCTGAGGGTCTGTACTTAAAGATTTACCGACTTTTGTAGGTGGTTCAACAACTTGTATACGTGAGCTGTCACCCAGTTCAAATCCAAAAGCTTTTTCAATCTTCTGCTTCAATGTATGCACCAAGTTCAGTACGTCTCCGCATTCTTTGATGTCTGGCGGTAGAAAGAACTCTAACACATAGTCATCATTGGCTTCAACACTGTGCAGGAAGATTGCAAAGCAGCCGGTCAAACTGTTCATGCGTGCATGATGGACCAAAGGGTACTCTTCTTCACTAAGTTTTGTTACATCTCCACAAAAACATGAACCGTGGGATAACAATGCCTTGCCAACAAAGCTACAGGAGCTGTCCAGGTGTCGTTCTCTACACGCTTTCAAGAAAGGCCACCTGCCTAGGTCTTGAACATGAAAAGGTAGAGCAGCTCTTGACATGCAGACTTTCCCAACACATCTAATGTCAAAACTACTACAGCTCTTATGTATAACCTTTTTATGGGAAACAAAGCTACTGTGTTCAGACACAGCCCATGTCTGAGCAAGAAGTAAACTGTGGATATCACACGCCATTTTCAGAACCCCATATATTTTTTGGAAATCTTTTTCCCTGTGTTCGTTAGGAACCTGTATCCAAAAAAACATCTCACAACATAAGCATTCCAAACCAGATGATGATTCAACAAAAACCTTGCACAAAGTACCAGACTTGAGTCACCAAGACACAACTCACATTTGAAGTAGGACAACCAAATGCTTGTGGGGTACTAAGATCTACTGTCTGCAAAATAACAGTTTACAAATGAGAGTCTAAACAAGAATCCAACCAAAAATGTGATTCTCCTTGATCACTAGTGACGTAATAATCTGCCATGATGCAAATGGACTTTATAGGAACTGAAGCGGGGATGATCGTTCATATGGTGTTGGTTTGATTATTTTTAGAACATTCATTAACAGATTGTCATGAATAACCTTGGTTTTGCCCAAAACTAAAAGTGACTAGGGAAATCAAAGCGAACAAGCGAGCGCTCGCTAGTGAAGCATTAGTCACCAAAGGCAAATTGCGACTGAGAGTATAGGAGGGTAATGTTGTAATTTTAAAAGTAATCAAATGTGTTAAAGGGTTGTAAAAGTTATGACCAAACTTCATAAGATACACAAACATGGATGAGTTAATGTGAAAAAATCATTTAAATTTGGGAGTAAAGATGGAAACCTTAAGTGCCTTGTGAATTTGTTGAACCTCATAAGCATAACTTGTATACTTCGAAGACGTCAAGAGCTCAAGCACACCCACACATAGCGGTGTATTCAAATAAAAAACTGGTAAAGCCAAATACCCATGGAGATTGCAACGAATCGCACACTCTTGTTGCGGAAAATGTTTTGGCATGTAATTAGTTACATCAGGTGTCCACTCTGGCAAACCTCGTCTAAATACTCGAACTGCAGGACTACAGTTCTCTTCTTCATGATCCTTATCCACAACAAAGGATCTTCCCTCAATATCCCGCCTATACGAACTAAGCCCTGCATCAAGTACACCAACACCAAATGGTTGATCTATAGTTGTAAGTACTTGGTGCTTTCCACACTCATGAGGCCACCAAAACTGAACCAAAACAAGTTGCTCCCGGAACGTTAAGACCTGGAGTGCAGCTTCTATCTTGTCCTGTATTCTCTGGTTGTTTGGGTCAACATAAGCAGCAGCTCCCAGTTCAAAACCTATAGTTTAAAAGAACCACATTTCATAAAGCATGAACAAAGAAGTTGAAACAAGCTAGGATAAGAAAATTCTGATATAAATTTGTGAGATCGCCCTGTTGTCATAGCTAGAAAGACATACCAGTAGTAGTGGAATTAGATTGATCTTTGTTTCGAGAAACCCAAAGTGAGGTCAAGTATCTCGACTCGCCGGATAACATAAGTATCGGTGGTTCTGCTTCTGCATACATATCTCCCCTCGGCATATACGTGGTCTAGAAGTTCAATATTAGGCAGATTTTGTGAGGAACTTCAATTTTGTCCCGCATATTGGTCTGACTGTTTGTGTTCATTTTTAAAGATAGTGTCAGGTCACAATTTGTTAATACTTAATTCGTTCACATGATTAAAAGGTTCATCTTGTTATAATCACTGTCCTCGCCATTTGATTAAAGGGAGCATGTGATATTAGGAAATATATATCTATATAATCTATATAATAAAAGAAAAGGGGTGTGACACATGACGCTTAGGGGCTGTTTGGTTGATTAAGTGTTGAATCATTAAGAGGTCTGAATGGTTAAGAGGTTTTAATGGTTAGTTTTCTTGTCCCACATTGGTAGGAGAGCCTTATTAAGGTTCAACCTAGTTCAGTGCTTAATGATTCAGTGCTTAATGGTTCAGCAACATCTCAAATCTTAATGGTTCAACCTTAATCATTCAATTCAGAAGCTGGAACAAACACGCTGAATGCTGAATCATTCAACGCTGAATGATTCATAGCCTCATTAGGCTTACCAAACAACCCCTTACTCCCTTAGTAAGATCATCTCCCCGTTGATTTCCTTTCAAAAGTTTTTTTCTCTCTCACATGTACATGGCACATGCACTTTTCCCCACAAAATTTAAACGTTAATAATTTTTATATACAACATTTTTTTTTATAAAAAAAGGCTTTTGTTTTGAATATACTCTTATAAGTGTACCTTATCTATATAATTTGATTGAAAGAGAGAACAATAATAAAAGAACTTGTTGATATGATTGTCGGGTGTAAAGCGCGTTCCAGGCCCGGTAAGGCTTGTCCACACCGCTCTCTTAGGGCCGGCCCCTCGAGTTCGTCACCCACAAGACGGAGAGGATGGGGCTGCTGTTTGGTTAATACTTTTTTTTAAAAAAAAGGAGGGATGTACATCTTCTACACCCTCACAAGTGACATACCAGCTTACGTGATGGCCCATCTCCAAAAGAGTACCCACCTCCACACCTACCAGGGTAAAAGGGTCATGAATCTGATTATCTGCACTTGTACCGGCCCACTCTCATTCTACATATTACTACTTTAGTACTTTAACTGGACTCTTTGCAAATAAAAACTTAGATAGGGTCCACTTACCTTTTCTTTGGTGAGTTATTCATTGACTTCATGGGATTGGTTGTTTTAGTCATCTTTCTATAGTATTTCTTTTTTTTTTTTTTTAATTAGGAACCAGCTTTTTTATTATTTAAGTTTTATTTATATTATATGGTCCCACGATGATTGATGTAGCGTGCACCCAGTTATCCGTTTGTGCCTCATGAGTACTATGTTACTATTCCAAAGCATTATAATACAAAACGTCTGCCATGCATACGACGGGGTTAAATCATATCGAGTTGCAAAAAAACTCATGCGTACTGTGTTACTATATAATTTCTTTCTTTTCTTTTTTTTTTTTTTTGTTTTTCAATTATAGGTCCAAGTATTTGCTCTTTTCTTTGGCCCTATGTTTAAATCATATCGAGTCACATGTATTCTGGCTTCGACATAGATGTGATAAAAAGATCTATATTTTATGTATTTATTTGCAAACATCATAATAACTAGTGTCGTTCTTCTTGCGCTTCGTTGAGGGATGTCTTTTTCGTTAAAGGTTTGGTAGGCATTAGAGATAAAATTAGGTAACTATCGTTTGAAAAAACGTATCTAATACAAACTTCTTTTAGGTCCCAATTAACCATGCGTTGTCGCGAGACTTTGTTTGAAGTCCATATTTACCAAAACAAAAAGGCTAACGATACTGATTACTGAATAATTGCTTTATTGCTAACATACTACATTTTCAATGGATTTGATATATTGTATTGGTATCGATGTTAAGACAGTGCTGGTTCAGTTCTCCACGATAAAAAAAAATATCACTACACCGGTAATAAACAGGTACTTGCTAATATAATTCATTTTTCAATGGATGTTAGCCAAAATAACCAAATACAAAGCTGTTGCTGCTTACCTAAATCATAAAGCTAATCCAAATACACAACTGGATATGCTACTACTATTACCAAAAAGTTGGGATCAAATGTTACATTAACCTCAAGTGTTATACAATTAAGTCAAGAATCCGAAAGTGTAGTTCTATAATTAATCATCAGTCGTAATGATTAATTTGATAGTACTGTGATTAGTTATAAACCTTAGGAGATGGTGTAAGTCGGCATCACAAGCAAGGAGTATCAGGTCGTTGTCTTCATCCATGTATTTTAAACGAGGTCTTCTACTGTTTAACTTAATTCTTCGTGCCACTTCGTGTTCTAGTTCCAAAAGTCCAGATGAAGTAGGAAATTGGAACTTTATCATATCTTCGTTGAAAGTTGCCTTCACTGTCACCATCTTTCTAACTGAGATATCGGTCACGGTCTGTTTTGGGGATGCATGAACAAGAGTTGCTTCTGCAACACACGGATATGGGTTTGTCATGTTTATTGTATGTTTTGGTTTTGTTGGGCTCTCAACCACAGCAAGGTGATCATCATTACACAATGAATTCCTCATTGATTTCTTATTTCTCCAACGTCTCAATTGCATGATCAGGCGTGCTGCTTGGTATATAAAATCTGATTTGGAAGGAAGATAGCTATGCCTGCCACAACTCCACCACTTGCCTGAAAAGCCATGCCTTTTACATGAACAGCTCCACCTCTTAACCCTTACCATCAGGAACACAACAAAAGATAAACCAAGCCGTGTATTTGAAGGCCTTTGCAAGTTTTGCTCTGGCCATGATTTTTGTGACAGCTTTAAGTTGCTAGCATGAACAGTTTTTTTGCCATGCTTTGGCAATGGCCAACTTGGCATATCGTGCTCTCGACAAAAACGCTTCAAAGTAGACCGACTAACTGAAAAAAAAAAAAAAGAACAAATTGGGTCAAATATATCATTATAACAAATTAACAAATAAAATCACAAAAGGAAGGACTACAAAAAAAAAAAAAAAAAAAAAAAAAAAAAAAAAAAAAAAAAAAAAAAACACATGAACAAGTAAGAGGACTTGCCACCAAGGCTCTTGGCAGCTTCATCTATTGTTTTTCCAACATGTTTTTCGACTGTCTCCATTGTAAGAGAGTCTATTTTACGCTTTCTTCGTTGTTTTGGAAGGTTGTTTTTTTCTCTTGCATCAGTAATGTTATCACTCGTTTTTTGCATACTCACATTGGAGTAGGAAATCATTTTGTTTAATTTGCTCGCACCAACTACATTAATGTTGTTTCGTGTAAAATCATTCCCAGACAAGTTTTCTGTACCAGTGATAATATCACTGAATTTATCAGGGTAAATTTGTTTGGGTGGACATTGGTCGGATACAATTTCAGAATTGTTCTTTGAAGATTTACCGACTTTTGTAGGTGGTCCAACAACTTGTATAACTGAGCTGTCACCCAGTTCAAATCCAGGAGCTTTTTCAATCTTCTTCTTCAATGTATGCACCAAGTTCAGTACGTCTCCGCATTCTTTGATGTTTGGCGGTAGAAAGAACTCTAACACATAGTCATCATTGGCTTCAACGCTATGCAAGAAGATTGCAAAGCAGCTGGTCAAGCCGTTCATGCGTGCATTATGGATCAAAGGGAACTCTTCTTCACTAAGTTTGGTTACATCTCCACAAAAACATGAAC
Source organism: Ambrosia trifida (assembly GCA_028751855.1). NCBI lineage: Eukaryota > Viridiplantae > Streptophyta > Magnoliopsida > Asterales > Asteraceae > Ambrosia > Ambrosia trifida. Next base: position 5,113,819 of record CM054128.1, read on the forward strand.
CGTGGGATAACAACGCCTTGCCAACAAAGCTACAGGAGTTGTCCAGGTGTCGTTCTCTACACGCTTTCAAGAAAGGCCACATGCCTAGGTCTTGAACATGAAAAGGTAGAGCGGCTCTTGACATGCAGACTTTACTGACACATCTAGTGTCAAAACTATTACAGCTCTTCCGTATAACCTTTTCATGGGAAACAAAACTACTATGTTCAGACACAGCCCATGTCTGAGCAAGAAGTAAACTGTGGATATCGCACGCCATTTTCAGAATGCCATATATTTTTTGGAAATCCTTTTGCCTGCATTCATTAGGAACCTGTATTGGAAACACATCTCACAACATAAGCATTCCAAACCAAATGATGTTTTAACAAAAACGAGTAAACTGCCATTTTGAATGCCACTTTAAACAGAAAAGTTTTTTTTATCACTGGAACCTCTGTGGTTTCATTTTGGTACCATTTGTTTTAATAACGTTTGAAAAGTCTGTGACATTTTTGTCATTTCAGGTTAAAACTTAAAAAAAAAACTATTTTTTTTTATTTAAACATTTATTCTCTGTCTCCTTCCTCTCCATCTTTATCCCATCTCTCTCTCTCTCTCTCTCTCTCTCTCTCTCTCTCTCTCTCTCTCTCTCTCTCTCTCTCTCTCTCTCTAACACAAAGACCTTCCTCCCAACAACCCTTCTCCACCTCACCGAAGCCACAATGGATCACCACCACTTCTTCCAACTCCGACCACCTTCCCCACCCATCCACCACCACCCCTAAAACAATGTCCCAGTTCTTTTTCCTTCATATATTATTATTACCAAACCCAATAAATCTCGAAAAAATGTCACCACCACCATCGTCATCATCACCACCAGAGTCAACGGCGGCCAACACAACCAAACGCAACGAAGGCCTCATAACAATCCGTACAAAGGCAATAAAAGGCAAAGGAGCATGGTACTGGAGACACCTAGAACCAATCCTCGTCAACAACAACGACACCAATGTATCAAACGCCGTTAAACTCCGATGTTGTCTATGCGACGCCATTCCGAGCATCTTAAACGAGGCTGGTGTCCTAACTTCAACAACGATTTATTATTAATAAACCCATAACCAATCACTTCCATACGGTTGACGGTGGTGGTGATTTGTGATGGGTTTTTATGAACATCGTTTACGGCTGTGATGGATGTCTTGATCCTAATAAAGCATGTCTTTAAACAATTTCTGTCCATTGATGGGTCATCGGCCAATTAACTTCCGGTCATCGGAGATGGTGACCGGTTTCCTCTCTTTCTCACTCTTCTTTCTCTTTCTCCGATTGGTGCAGAGTATGTGTAGATATTTATAATATTATAAGTTGAATAGATAATGAGGGTTAGGATCAAATACACAGTGAAAGAAAAATAGGAAGTCGTAGGAAGGGTATCAAACGGACTCAGATTGAACTCATTCAAGCGGCATTGGAATCGTCTTATCGAACCCTACGACGTTAGTTTTTAGGTCTTCGTTTTTTGGGTTTTAACTTGTAGTTTTTTAGAATATGTGTTATATCATTGTGTCTTTTATGTACCATTGTGTCTTTTTCTTATTTTCATCATTGTGTCATTTTTTCAATTCATTGTGTCTTTTTTCTTCAATATTGTGTTATATTTTTTAGCACTGTGTTATATTTTGTGGTTCATTGTGTCATATTTCATGATCTATTGTGTTTTTTGTATCCTTCTCACCCTTCTCATTTTTTGTAGCATTTGTAGAATAACTCAACCCTAGATAATGATGTGTATGAAGTGTGTAGGAATGTGTAGGTGGTGGTTGTGCGTGAATTTCAAGCCAAACTATAGGAGCTCCCATGTTTCAATAGTTTTGGGAATTAGGGATTTTCAGGAGTTAAAATTAGGGATGGCAATGGGTCGGGTTCGGGTTGGGTATTAGTAATACCAAACCCGAACCCATTTATAAAACCGTATATCAAACCCGACCCGATACCCGTCGGGTATAGGGTATACCCACCGGTATCGGGTATACCCGTTTTGTTATTAAAAAAATACCCGTTGGAATTTGTAGTAGGAAATACCCATGGTTATCGGGTATACCCGTTATTTTATCAAAACATATAATACCCGTTGTGATAGTCACAATGGTTTCTTAAAAAAATAAATTAAATAAACCTGGGTTGTGCCTTTGTAGGTTGATACAAGTTGCAATTTTTCAAAAATCAAAACTTAAAGGGTGCGAGGCTTATAGCTTTAGAATAATAATCAATAATGCAAAATATCCTGCATAATAGAGGCTGGCTTGGGTTACTGAGCCAAAACAGTAGCGCCTAGAAGTGGCTTGGGATAGTGAGCCAAGTAATCTAAAGTTTTCATGCCTTATAAATAAAATAGATTTATATAGCGGGTAATCGGGTATATTATGCGGGTAATCGGGTATGTACTTATCGGGTAATCGAGGCGGGTATTGCTATATACCATACCCGAACCCAAAATTTTTTAATTTTTTAAACCCGAACCCGACGTGTTCGGGTTATACCCGACCCTAATATTCCGGGTTTCGGGTTTACCTGTCGGGTTCGAGTTTTTTTGCCATCCCTAGTTAAAATAGGTTTTTTAAAGTTTTGACCTGAAATGACAAAAATGCCCCTATCCTTAACTGACTTTTCTAACGTCAAAAAAAAATGGACCAAAATGGCACCAAAATGAAACTATGGGGGGTTTCATTGATAAAAAAACTTTCCTGTCTAAAGTGTACCATACCCGAACCCAAAATTTTTTAATTTTTTAAACCCGAACCCGACGTGTTCGGGTTATACCCGACCCTAATATTCCGGGTTTCGGGTTTACCTGTCGGGTTCAAGTTTTTTTGCCATCCCTAGTTAAAATAGGTTTTTTAAAGTTTTGACCTGAAATGACAAAAATGCCCCTATCCTTAACTGACTTTTCTAACGTCAAAAAAAAATGGACCAAAATGGCACCAAAATGAAACTATGGGGGGTTTCATTGATAAAAAAACTTTCCTGTCTAAAGTGCCATTTTGAGCCAAACCTCAAGGGCTAAAATGACAGTTTACTCTAACAAAAACCTTGCACAAAATACCAAACTTGGGTCACAAAGATACAACTCACATTTGAAGTAGGACAACCAAATGCTTGTGGGGTACTCAGATCTACTATCTGCAAAATACAATTCATAAATGAGAGTCTAAACAAGAATACAACCAAAAATATGATTCGCCTCAATCACCGATGATGTAATAATCTACCATACAAATAGGCTTTATAGGAACCGAAGTAGCAACAATGTTGTTTTGGTTATAATTTGCCATGACGCAAATGGGCTTTAATAGGAACTGAAGCAGTGACGATGTTGGTTCGGTTATATTCTGCAATGACACAAATGAGCTTTATAGGAACTGACAACACTAACGTTTGGTCCCTCATAATTTTGTGAGAGAAAACCCCATATTTTTTACGGGGTTGTGAGTGGAGAAAATGGAAAACCTACTGTTTATCGGTATATTTGAGGATATTTGGGAAAAATAGTTTTTCTGTATTTATTTTTTAATATTTTGTTGAAAGTGATTGTGAGTGGAGAAGAGAAACCGAATGATTTTTAGTGTAAGATGTGGTTATGAGTGATTGTAAGTGAATTGGGGATGAGGAATCTGTTGTGAATGCTTTGAGTGGTGATGGTGTTGGTTTGGATATAATCTGCCATCACGCATATGGGCTTTAATAGGAACTGAAGTGGCGATGGTGTTGGTTTGGTTCTTTTTAGAACACTAATGAACATGTCATTAGAAAGAACCTTGCTTTTGCCTAAAACTGAAAGTAACCGGGGAAACAACAATGAATGAGTGAGTGCGGCAGTGGCGAAGCATTGGTCACCAAGGCAGATAGTGGTTGAGAATATAGGAGGGTTGTAGGGCTGCAAACGAACCAAACGAACACAAACAAGACCTTGTTCATGTTTGTTCGATAAGAAAATAATGTGTTCACGAACTGTTCATGAATCCTTATCAAACAAGATTTTTTTGTTTGTGTTTGTTTGTTAATGAATGTGTTCATGTTTATTTGTAAATTTTAGGTTCCAGACAAAAATGAGCGTAAGCAAACATAATGAATGTTCATGAGTATAGACGCACAAAAAAGTGAAGTAATACTATACGTGACTAATATTTATTAAATAATAGATTACTAGGAATTTTGAAGTAGTTATATTAAAAATAAAAGTTAAAGAACCTAATAAATTATCAAACATAAACGAACACGTTATCGAACGTTCACGAACATAAATGAACGAACGCGACCTCTGTTTGTGTTCGTTTGTTTAGCTAAACGAATGAAATTTCTTGTTTGTGTTCGTTCATTTATTTATTTTTATTTTGGCTATATTTTTTTTTTCATTAAATTAAAATCAACACATTACAAGTTGACGGCAGGTAAGCGGGCAACAAGCTGCGCCGCCACCCTCTTTTGGATAGCAAAACCTACTCTATTAAAAATGAAACTTTGGTCTCTGGCTGTCGAGCAATTACTATGCATCACCTTTTGCACTCTATCCAGAAACCGGATGGCTTCGGGGGCAAGGCCCCAAAGGTATCAAAAGCAAAGGGTACGAAGACATGCTGATTTTTCATGCATGCATTTTCCTGTTTAGCGACTTTCTTAGATTCAGCTTTCAAGACTACTTGCCCTGCTGCAATCCCCGAATCACGAAGCCCCACCAGAGGGAACACCCTAGTGAGGTCAACACACGCATGCTCACATTGCGCCCACCTGAACACAAGGACATCCGTTGGCCGTTAGGTGGACCGACGGTCTAGCGGGTCCATCAGAAAATTAACCGGGGCTTCTTTCTTAGCTGGGCTCCCAGCCTTTCGCAAAACATCCCACAAGGCATCCCTGACTAAGTCATGTCGGTATTTAAAGCCCGGCATTTCCTTACAATGCAGGGCGTGATCCCCAAATTTATCCAAACAAGCTTTCTTACAAATCTGGCACGACTCTTCAGCCGGGAACATGGGGATCATAAGTCTGTACTTAAGGATGACCTGGTATTCGATAGCTGACATATGTTGCCCAAGCCCATCGATCAGGATGACAATTATAAAATCTTAAGCATGTGCCCCCTATAGGCATTCAAACACCGCTTCTTGACGGGGAGTCATACCAAACTTCTCTCCCATATTGTTAAGGGTTTTCTAGGTAAATGCACTCGCCAAGGCTTTTTGAGCTTTCTTGGGAGTGGTGTCTTTATCCATGAAACTACCCAGGTCCAAATCAGGGAGAGAGTTGCGAACAATGTCCAGCGCCAGCATGTAATCTGAGTCGATCCCCACCACACCACAGCTCCTTAAGATGTGGTCTTGAAACTTCCAGGACTGCACCCTTGAGGAAACAAATGCATACGCAGCTGCGTCCTCTACTGAAGAGAGCCCAAGCCCTCCCGACCGTATCGGCAAGGACACCACCTGCCATTGAAAATCCCCAAAAAATTGCCCCCACATACAACAATATCTTCAACTACCTCACGTAGCCCCTTGTCAAAAATAAATACGGCATCAGAAGCAAAGTTCGGTTGACACATCCGTACACCAAACAGTAACTTAGAGACCCCCATGCAAGAGCGGAGCAAAAGGAGTTCACTTTGGGGATCCCACAGCTTTTCAAGAAGACCCATCAGATCTACAACTCACCGAGCTCTTTTAATCGCCAAAGAACTAATATAGCCCCCATCCAGACTTACGCCCCCCCCCCCCCCCGAGGAGTTTCACACCCCTCTCCGATTTCTCAATGTCATCAGGGAACAGTCCATGTTTCCTTTTCGCTCCATTACACGATGGCCAAAAGATTTCCGATTTCTTAACATTAAGCGCAAGACCCAAATTTGGCCCGTCGGTTTGAATAATCTTCAAGGCTTTAGCCACTTTTTCAGCCTCGCCCATAATCGTACCATCGTCCAAGTACCAAGCATGAAAGCGGAGGGAGCAGCATTCTTCCACTCAAAGGACTAGCGGGTGCAGGGCAAATAGGAGCGGTCTAGCGGATCCCCTGTTGGACCCCCGTGGAGGCCCCAATACAAGTATCACCCATGTATAGCCTTGCAGGTTGAGCATAAAGAAACTGAACCCAAGGGTAGATTGATGGGCAGCGCACGCTAAATTCATGCAGGAGATGTGTACGATCGACTATGTTGAATGCGTTTGAAAAATCAACAGTGAGCATGGCCATTGATCCGTTATCATGGGATGCATTTAAAAACCTATTTGCGCTGTGAAGAATGGCCTCCGTCCCATTCGAAACCCCAACCCCAAATTGATAATCCCCCAAGTAAGTGGCCATCTCTTTCCCAACCTTACTCATAGCAACTTTAGAGACTAACCTCCACCAGATAGCCCCAATTGCGATAGGCTTGATCCCGTTATCAGGTTTTAGCAATGGGGTTAAGGGGGCCGAAGCGATGAACTCTGCTAGGAACCTCAGGCAAAGCCCCCCAGCCAATCCTTCCGAAGACTGGTCGAGAAGGCGAATGGCAAGCTCCCCTAGCCCAGCCACATCTTTCCAGATAGCCAATTCCCGCATGATACTATTGCACTACAAGGCCTTACGGTTTCCAGACCACCGTTCTTGCCTAGAAGTTGGCCTAATAACCCGTAGCGTGCACTGAGGCAATAATAAAAGCGCCACCCAGACTTCCACAGATCCAAAAGCAGCCACCACCTTGCGCAAGGTCCCAGTTAATGCATGGGCAAATGCCATCCTACAGAAGGGCGGGATGCTCTTAACAGTTGTTATGGACATAGCAAAATGGCGTTCTAGAAGACCGATATCCACGGCTACCGTTTGTCCAAGTTCTAGTTCGTTGTGAACCACGCTTGAGGAAGGTTTAAGAACCCCCCCCCCCCCCCCCACAATGAAATCCGCCACAGACCCGGTGTCGTGGGAAAACTTCGTGACTCCGTCTTCGTGATGGCATCCTCTACTTAGAGCATGCAGGGACATGCATCGCGCACACAACCATTGATTAATACCCCGCAGGGCCTCACCCACCTCCTCAAAGAGGGCACTATCCTCGGAAACAGCATTCCGCAGAGTTTCTCTACCGTCATCCCAACCTAAATGGTCTCGTTTAAGGTGGGCTAGCAGCCGGGAGCTACCAGATACACCGAACTGGCAGGAGTGAAAGAACTTAAAAGGACACGCCCGTGTTCCCGCGGTAGCACAAGGTGTGGCCACCTTAGAAGATCGAACGAACAAAAACAAACTTCCCGTTGAACTGTTCATCGAACGTTTGGTTCGTTTGCAGAGGGTTGTATTGTTTTTACTTTTCTAGTAAGAATGGTAATGTTGTGATTTTTAAAGTAATCAAATGTGTAAAAGGGTTGTAAAAGTTATGACCAAAGTTAAGAACAAACTTCATAAGATACACAAACATGGATGAGTTAATGCGAAAAAATCATTTAAATTTGGGAGTAAAGATGGAAACCTTAAGTGCCTTGTGAATTTGTTGAACCTCATAAGCATAACTTGTATACTTCGAAGACGTCAAGAGCTCAAGCACACCCACACATAGCGGCGTATTCAAATCAAAAACCGGTAAAGCCAAATACCCATGAAGGTTGCAACTAATCGCACACTCTTTTTGCGGAAAATGTTTTGGCATGTAATTAGTTACATCAGGTGTCCACTCTGGCAAACCTCGTCTAAATACTCTAGCTGCAGGACTACAGTTCTCTTCTTCATGAACCTTATCCACAACAAAAGATCTTCCCTCAGAATCCCGCCTATACGAACTAAGCCCTGCATCAAGTACACCAACACCAAATGGTTGATCCATAGTTGTAAGTACTTGGTGCTTTCCACACTCATGAGGCCACCAAAACTGAACCAAAACAAGTTGCTCCCGGAACGTTAAGACCTGGAGTGCAGCTTCTATCTTGTCCTGTATTCTCTGGTTGTTTGGGTCAACATAAGCAGCAGCTCCCAGTTCAAAACCTATAGTTTAAAAGAACCACATTTCATAAAGCATGAACCATAAAGCATGAACAAAAGACGAGTTTGTTGTTACAGCTAGCAATGTTATTAGCAAGAAAGACATACCAGTGGTAGTAGAATTAGATCGATCCTTGTTTCTGGAAACACAAAGTGAGGTCAAGTATCTCGACTCACTGGAATACATATTTGTCATTCGAACCGCACCAAAATCCTGAACCTGACGATTTGCGCCTATATGTGGTCTGCAAGTTCAAAGTTAGGCGGATTGTATGAGGAGCCTCAACGGTGTCCTCCATGTTGGTGTATATCATGCTAAAATGCAGTAATTTATTATAATTATTTAGCTGACTGTTGGTGTTAACTTTTATTGTGAACCTATCACTAGGGGTCAGATCACAATATGTTAAACCGGCCCTAGTTTCTAGAACCCTTTCACATGATTAAAGGGTTCATTTTTTTTTATCAGTGGTCTATACCAACTGATTAAAGGGAGCATCTGATATTATAATAATGAATTATTGTTTCAATAACTCCACTAAGTATTTTAAAATATTAATGGTATTAAATTATACAACAGGATATGTTTTTTTATTGAGACCATTTGAAAGTACTCCATTTGTAACGATAAAAAATTACTATACAGATCTCTTCCCATAAAAATTAGATTTTCTCCATTTTTTTTTGTTATATTATATTTTATACTGTACAAAGTTATTTTGAATTTCGTGTTGCTTTCGTAGATAATTTTCATTAATAAACTTTTTTATTAAATTATTGTTATAAAAAAAAGTTTTTGAAGTTTGATTTTAAAAAAATGCTTATTTAAGTGGGATTTTATTCATTCAGAAAAAAAAACACACACACACAATGTGTTTGGGTAATTCATTAATAATGTTTAGACAATTCATAATTATGTTATGATAGTATATATGCTTTTGAACCTACTATAACATATAAGAACCCGCTAACTATATATATATATATATATATATATATATATATATATATATATATATATATATATATATATATATATATATATATAGGGTAGAGTTCAAATAGGAACCATACCTTAAGTAGGAACCATAAGAACCAATCTTAGCTATTGATATCTAATGGCATGATTGTAAATAAGTAAAACATTAATTAAATATTTAATTAAATCAAATGGCAATGTGGTAATTGTATATTGACTATTAATAATACATGTTTAATTAGTTTCCTTTATAATCCCATTATTTTAGGAAAATATTTATTTTTCCCCATGGTAATCATTCTTCGTCAATATGTGCAGTACATGATGTTATATAGTTTTGGATAATATACGTTGGTGTATATTATATGGAAAAGGTAATCGATCAAACCTTAAATAAGATAACGAGGTCAAATGTATCAATATACACTGATGTATAATTATACACTGGTAAGAATGGTAGTATTAAATAAATATATTATACACTGATGTATAATTATACACTGGTGTATAAATAGTAGTGCTAATCAAATGTATCAATATACACTGATATATAATTATACACTGGTAAAGAATGATAGTATTAAATACATATATTATACACTGATGTATAATTATACACTGGTGTATAACAACTAACAACAAATCTTTTCATCGCTCTCTCTCTCTCTCTCTCTCTCTCTCTTTCTCCATATATATATATATATATATGTATATCATGAAATTAAATAACTGCCATATATAACAATTTTAATGAAGTCAAATAACTGCTATATATAATAATTTTAATAAAGTCAAATAACTGCCATATATAACAATTTTAATTAAATTAAAAGATAATATTTAATTGTCTTATTACATAACTACCCCCTAGATCAAGATCAAAGATGAATGGCTCAGATTGGTTCCTAAGTTCCTAACTAGGGTATTAGTTCCTATTTATATATATATTCACAGATGTAGTCAGTGTAGTAAGAATCTAATTTTTTTTATTTTTGTATCTTGATTGGTGTTGCTACGAACATTGATTACAAAGGTTGTTAACCCGGTTAGATGTAGCTTATAATTATTAGACACCAGGTAAATCTCTAAGGGGTGGGCTAAACGTACCCCCCTTGTTACTTGTCATACCCCCCCCCCCCCCCTGAAAAACCACTTTAAAATTTGTCAACTTTACCCCTCTAATTTTTCAGATTTATCAAATCGTTTAGCCCACACATGAATATCAATTTAACGAACTTATCAACTCAAATCTTGTGTTCTCATGATCCATCAAAACAATTCTACAATTTTGTAATATATATAAATTTAGATTATATCTTTTGAAATTATGAAAAAGGATCTTGATAATCTTTAGAATTATATATATATATATATATATATATATATATATAAATAAATTCAAAAGATTATGGAATAAAGTTTAGCAAAAAAGAAAGTAAAAGGTTAAATTTGTATTATACAAAAACTTGAAGGAGGGAGTATATTTAGTAAAAATAATATAAAGGGGGTACGTTTAGCAGCCCCATCTCTAATTGATAAGTGATAATTAATCACGCCACTTTACATGCCTCTTAAATCAATCATCATCATGACATATCATTTGATACCAATTTGTTTTTTTTTTTTCACCGGGTTCACTTCACAACTTTAAATGCCTTGAATAAATGACAATGTTATACAGAGACTTCACTCGAGCAAGATGTACACACGTAGAATTAGAAGTAGGTTTTATGAGTTATCGAGTGTTAATCATTTCAAAAAATTTCATGAAAAAACGACCTATTTATTTTACGATACACACATTTTGTAACTACATATTATATTTGTCTATCCTGATCATTAATTATGGTGCTTATTTTTCTCTATGTATAGGTAAAAAAAATGATTCGCGACTTCCAAAAAAAGTCATATAGACGCATTCCATAATTGACGGACAAATTTAAGATGCCACCTAACCTTGTTATGACATAAACAATGTTTTGAATACTAGGTTAGGTATAAACAATGTTTTGCCTCTTGCGTAGAAAATCAGAGTTTGATTTCTGGTATGAGAGAGGTTAAATTTAATTTGGTGTAATTTGTAGGAGCAGAACAAATTTTGCCGTTAAAAAGTATATAAACAAATCTATCCATTTTAAAAATAAAATGAAATATCAAAAGAAACTAAACAAACATATTAATTCGGTAATATCCTATTCATAGAGTAGAGTATGAGGGAACCCATCTTCACATGTTTCATTGAAATATCTCTCGATACTTTTCGTTGAACCTGATAAAACTAATGCTAATTTCAATAAATTTTAGACCAAACCAAGGGTTTGTGTTTAGCTTAATAGGGTTTGTAATTCAGAAAGGGGATGAAATGGACGAGGTAATGGAATGGACAAGGTAATGGAATGGATCATTACCATTCCATGTCTTGTTTGGTTGCTATATAGGAATGAAATAAAACATTACTTTGTGTTGTTGGATAAGTAGGAAAAACCGAATGAATAAAATCTGTGGTGAGTGGCGGTGGTGGGTGGTGGTTAATGGTGATGATGGTGGGTGGTGATATGTGGCGGTAGCATGGTGGTGGGTAGCGACGGCGGTGGTGAGTTGTGGCGATGGTAGCGGTGGGTGGAGGTGGATGGCGGTGATGGTGGGTGGGTGACGATGATGAGTAGTGGCGGTGGTGGTGGTGGGTGGAGGCGGCGGTGGGTGGGTGACGGTGGTGGGCGGTGGCGGCGACATTGGGTGGTGTTGGATGGCGACAGTGGGTGGCGGTGACGGTGGTGAGTGGTGACGGCGGTGGTGGTGGTAGGTGACAGTGTTGGTGGCAGGAGACGGTGGCGGGTGGTAACAGCGGTGGTGGGTGGTGGTGGCAGCGGTGGTGGGTGGTGGTGGTGGGTGGTGACGATGGCGGTTGGTGGTGGTGGCTTATGGTGTTGTTAATGAAGGGTGAATGAGGGATGGAATGAAAAAAAAAAAACATGGGTGGTGGATGGAATGGTTTTGAGAGAATGGAATGCCTTGTGGAATGAGTGATTCCATTCCTTTGACCAACCAAACACATTATTTTTCATTACCTCGTAATGATTTATTCAATTATCCCTTCAATTTCATCATACCAAACGATACCTTATAATCTTAGATCTGTTTCAGCGTGAACACCTATACTTTGTGCTATGAAACTTTCAAATGGAGTTGGGTGATAAAAAAATTAATGTATCAATTATCAATATAAAGTTGGCCTGGCGTTAAGTTCCATACGAGACAGAGACGGATAAACGTATCTATATAAATAAGTCATTGTCTAAATGAATACAAAGTTGATATATTTTTTTAAAAAAACAATGTTATGCAAATTTCAATCAGTGGTGGCAATTAATATATAGTTAACTGAGGATGTAACAATAAACAAGGCCTGCAACCACAGAATAGTTCAATCTAAAACCGTGTGTAAACAAGTTGAGTTAGACTCGAGTTTGTCCAATCATGAACTTGACTCATTTAACACAAAACATCGCTTATCCCATTTCAAGTTCTATATTTAAAGTTCAAGTTGTACACTCGAGTTCATCTGTTTATTATTATTTATTAACTATACAATCATTTAGTTATTTAACTTAAACCATCATCAATGCAATGCATTTGAGGTGTATTTGCGGCATGGATGATGAGTTGGAAAAGAGAGAGAAAGAGTAAAAAAAGCTATTGGTTAAGTGGATGCGTTTGTGGAGAGAGAATGAAGTTTGTGAGTAGTGAGGTTTTAAACAAAGAAAGAGAAATAAGAAAGAGAGTTAATAGCAATGTTTTCATAACTGGAACGGATGTCGAACCGGTCTTTTTACAAGAAGCAAAGACTTAAGCTCATTTATTAAAAGAACTCTAAATTAGACTTGGCCTTAAGCTTAACTCGATTAAGCTAAATCGATTCAAGAATATATTGGGCTTGCATTGAAAGTGGGCCAAGTTATTTAGGGCATTAGTGTGACACCCGGCAACTTTCGGTAACTAACTTTTTAAAAATCTAGTAAGTCTACCTTAGCGAGAAACGTTTATAAGCAAACTTAACTGGGTTAGTTGAGTCGGGTCAGATTAGGATTGTCCAGGGTCCAATGATCTGGAGGATCATTGGGAGTCGTTTTGAGAATACATTAGTACCGGGTCCCGTTGTTGGTGACATTACATGAATTAATTTAGTATATGTGTAGATTATGGGTCGTGTGGTGGATTGTATGCTTATACTTGCTTAAATGATGTACGAATGACTATACGTGCCTAAACATGCTAAGTATAGACTATGGATGCATGCTTATGTGTTAAGATGTGTTAGAATGCGTTAAACACGACAAACTGGAAAAAGGTTAACATGTGTTAAAAGTGCTGTTAACATGTGTTAAAAATGTGCTGATGACCTGAATGTGGAACTTTTGGGCGAATGTGGAAATGGGATTTGAAAAAGGGGCGAACGTGGAAACAAAGTGGGCGAATGTGGAAAAGTTCCACATTCGACCACTAAAAAGGGGCGAACGTGGAAAAATTCCACATTCGACCACTTAAACTGGGCGAACGTGCAGACAGTATAAATACCATCCTTAGCCATTTTTCACCATTTCACAAACCCTAAACGCCTCCAAACACTCTCTATCAGCTATTATCATTGGGGAAGGAGTTTTTGGGCTTGTTTTTCATAACCTAACTCTCTAAATCATTACAAGTGAAAATCTAAGGTGTGTTCTTCATTACAAATCCTTTTTAAACAATTTTGACTTGTTTTAATCTAAACCCCAAGGGTCCAGATCTGATATCAACATGTTTTATGGGTAAAAACCTTCCTAATATCTTTCTAAATAAAACCTATTCATAAACAATGAGTTTTCATACAATTTAACATGTGTTTATGTGGTATTAAGCATTGTTTGATGATTATTTGTTATATAGATGAGATAACAACAACCTAGGGCTGTTATTAATGATGAGTTATGATTGAAACGTGTTACCTTTGATTGTTGATGGTGTTTTGATGATTAAAGGAGTTTTAGTTAGATTTAGGGTTGTTTTTGGGATGATTATGATAAGGTTATGATAGGGGTTTCTTGTTCATGATGATCCGAGTATGATAAACTGATTATTAATCGATTTCAGAAAGTTTCCTAATTGGGTAATATTTGCATGCATGATGATGTGACATCTCCATAATTTGCTATTTTAGGAAACTTGTAAAACGGATAAATTTTGGGGTAAAATTGGTAGGGTTTCGTAGGAATATGTTAATGATGCTTGACTGCTGTAACTCATGATGTTTCGTGATGTTTTCGGATGTTTTTGGATGCGTTTTTGAGTAAACAACACAACAGGGTCGAACCTGGAACACCTTCGGCCAGTCGAACGGGCGAAGGTGGAATCCAGGGGTCGAACCTGGAAGAAAAAGGGGCGAAGGTACCACAAGGGGGCGAAGGTGGAAGAAAAAGGGGCGAAGGTGGAAGTTTGAACCCACCTTCGACCAGTTCAAGTCACCTTCGACCACTTACAACTACATTCGACCCTGTGTTAACAAAAATGAGATTTTTGATACAAACTAAGTGTTTTATGCTTGAACCTTGCATGTAACCTATGTGTACTTGATTAGTTAGGGTAATGGGTCACCAACGGGATGTCGGGTCGGTCTAGTGTGTCGGTTAAACATTTAAACACGTTTTAAAACATACTTGGTTATGATCTGGACAATCGGGGACTAGATAACCTTATGGTTATTAGTCGGAATACTTATGTGAACATTTTGATAGATCTTCGGTAGAGGGATTGTCACGGGCAAAACATCTTTACACATATTCGAGGAACGTTATCTAAGGTGAGTTCACGGCCCCACATTTTACAGTTTTTACTTTCGGGGTGAGAAACATGCTTACAAACTCTTTTATGACTTATGACTTGTTAAACTCTTATGACTTATGACTTGTTAAACTCTTATGACTTATGACTTGTTATCACGTTATACTATGGCTTACTTATCTTACTATACGGTTCATCGAAAATCCCTTGAAACCACTAACATGGGTATATGGCGGGGAAATATGGATAGCGCTATTGGGAACTGACAAACCCCACTCGACGGTCGGACCGTGCGGGTGCATATTGTCTCTAACAAAACAAGGTCTACCGGCGATGACGGTAGCCCATAGGAACTAAGGGTAACACACGGCTTAGTCAGTAATGGTTTCACCCGTATGAGTATCTCATTCTGCGCCCAGGTTGGCGTTCTCATTCTGCGCCGGTAGTTGGCGTTCTCATAAAGCATAGTAGTAATTGTGATGGTAACATTTTTGAAGGATCACTGTAAACGTTTAATTAAAACCTGTGAACTCACCAGCATTATATGTTGACTCTTTTAGCATGTTTTCTCAGGTCGCTAAGGTAGCAGCATATGGATAGGCGCACGTGGTCGCACTGGAGTCGTCTCGTGTCTAGGGTTTCATCTGCATGTTTTGGGATTATGAACTTTTGAACTTATGTTTATTTATGCATGTCTTTTGTAAACTTTAAAATGCTTCCGCACTATTGAATGTTGGTTTTAAACTTATGCATGGTTTTGTTTACGTATGTTTTTACATTTAGACGTCGTTTATTGTGACCGTTGACTTGGATCCTGGTATGTCACACGCCTCGCGGTAGAACTCCGCAGGTGGAAATTTGAGGGTGTGACAGATTGGTATCAGAGCCAATGGTTATAGTGAACTAGGACTGCATGTAGAGTCTAGACTATAGCCGAGTCACACACACTAGACGGTCACATACATTTGAGTCATGTCTTTTGGGTAAACATACTAACCTTGTCGGGGTGTCGGTCTCCTTACTACACAGTGTCACATTACCTACCTTATCCTTGGTTATTCCTAGCCTCACTTTATTTTCTTCTCGGGGTTACAGCCGAGGGGATTTCTTTATTGATCTTTTAAGTTGGTTATATCATTTTGGGATATGGGTATCGGGTGACTTGAAGTTCTAGCTCAGGGCACGCCTAGGGGACCATGTAGAGCGATTTGTTATTTCGGGTGCACACGAAATCATAAATCGAAATGCATGAAAATCTTGGTGAACTTTGTGTTCGGACTAATGGTCATGCTGGAGCCGCATTCTGAGTTCGTTTGGTCACTCGTAGCTTGGTTTGTTTGTGGTACTGAGTGTCTCGTCTCATGTTCTGGCAGAACATGTCTGGTCGCGCTGGTGGACGTACAGGTGGACGCCGTGGTGGCGGAGGTGGACGCCGTGGTGGGGGTAGAGGTGGTGGTAACATTACTATGACGTATGATGAGCTCAATGAGATGATGCAGCAACAGTTGGGCGTTGCACTAGCTGCTTTTCAGGCAGCCCAGCAGACTTTCATGGGTGCTGCTGCTCCTCCAGTTCAGGCAGGTGTTGCCTATAAGCGGTTTAAAGATTGTCAGCCTCTCAGCTTCCAGGGTACGGAGGGAGCTGTGGAGTTACTCAGGTGGTTGGAGAAGACGGAGTCGGTATTTGCTTTATGTGAGACTCCAGCGGCGGATTGGGTGAAGTTTGCTTCGGGGACTTTTGTAGGAGCCGCCTTGACGTGGTGGAACTGCGTCACACAGACACTTGGTCTTGGGGAGGCCAACGCCATGCTTTGGGCGGATTTTGTGCGTAGGTTGAAGGAGGAGTATTGCCCACGTGAGGAGATTAAGAGGTTGGAACAGGAATATGGGAATCTTAAGATGATTGGTTCTGAGGTGGAGGAGTACACGATCAGGCACAACGAGCTAGCTGTGATGTGTCCAGGTTTGTCTACACCAGAGTATAGGAGGATAGAGCAGTATCTTGCGGGTTTGGTGCCAGAGATTGCGGGACTGGTGTCTGCTAGGGATCCTACTACCATGTTAGAGGCTGTGCGGTCGGCTACTAAGATGACCAATTTGAAGATTGCTGAGGGTGTCTTGCCTCCGAGAGGCTCTGCTGCGAAGGCGCCGACTGAGAACAAGAGGAAGTGGGATAGCGTGGATAAGGGTTCATCGGGGACTCAGCGACAACCGGCAGCGAAGAAGACTGAAGCTTCGGGGTCTGCATCGGACCAGAAACAAGGGGGCTATGCTGGGAAAAGCCCTAAGTGTGCACGTTGTGGGTTTCATCACTATGGTGCTTGTGAGAGTATTCGATGTGAGCGTTGTCAGAAGCCGGGGCATCAAGCCAAGGATTGCAGGGTCAACCTTTCCAGGACGACTCAGACTACTGCTATTACCACCCCTGCTCCTCAGGGGAATCAGGGATGCTATCATTGTGGGGAAGCGGGACACTTCAAGCGAAACTGTCCCAAGTTGACTCGAGGGGGCACAGGGACTACAGGGAAGGACGGGGACAATGAAGGCGGTGGCCGGCGTGGTCATGTTTATGTGATTGGTGCTAGGGAGAACCAGGTGGACCCAGACACTGTTACCCGTACGTATTCCCTCTTATCTCTTGTTACGCTTTGGTTACACTTTTATCCGCATTGTTGTGCGTTCGTGTTCGGGTGTTTTCTTTGTGGTTTGGTCGCTGTTTCTCATTCTTTGGGTCGATGAGGGTCCTTTGGGGATGCTACTAGGACGGTACCGGTGGGTTAGTTATACCGATCACAGTAGTCTCCAGTAGGCTTTCATCGGGGGTCTCTTGTCTCATACTCACATTTGGGGAAAGTGGTTTCCCGGTTGTTACTGTCACGTTTGATTCATGACCTTCACTTGTCGTATTTTGGGGAGACGTTACTTGGGCACATAGGTCGACACACATTACTGTTGAAGCCGAAAGAATCTCGGGACGAGATTCCTTTCAACAGGGGGATGATGTGACGACCCGGAAAAATTTTTCTTCTTATTTATTTTTCCTCCTCGACTTTGGGAAATTTTCGGGACGAAAATTCTTTCAACAGGGGGATGATGTGACACCCGGCAACTTTCGGTAACTAACTTTTTAAAAATCTAGTAAGTCTACCTTAGCGAGAAACGTTTATAAGCAAACTTAACTGGGTTAGTTGAGTCGGGTCAGATTAGGATTGTCCAGGGTCCAATGATCTGGAGGATCATTGGGAGTCGTTTTGAGAATACATTAGTACCGGGTCCCGTTGTTGGTGACATTACATGAATTAATTTAGTATATGTGTAGATTATGGGTCGTGTGGTGGATTGTATGCTTATACTTGCTTAAATGATGTACGAATGACTATACGTGCCTAAACATGCTAAGTATAGACTATGGATGCATGCTTATGTGTTAAGATGTGTTAGAATGCGTTAAACACGACAAACTGGAAAAAGGTTAACATGTGTTAAAAGTGCTGTTAACATGTGTTAAAAATGTGCTGATGACCTGAATGTGGAACTTTTGGGCGAATGTGGAAATGGGATTTGAAAAAGGGGCGAACGTGGAAACAAAGTGGGCGAATGTGGAAAAGTTCCACATTCGACCACTAAAAAGGGGCGAACGTGGAAAAATTCCACATTCGACCACTTAAACTGGGCGAACGTGCAGACAGTATAAATACCATCCTTAGCCATTTTTCACCATTTCACAAACCCTAAACGCCTCCAAACACTCTCTATCAGCTATTATCATTGGGGAAGGAGTTTTTGGGCTTGTTTTTCATAACCTAACTCTCTAAATCATTACAAGTGAAAATCTAAGGTGTGTTCTTCATTACAAATCCTTTTTAAACAATTTTGACTTGTTTTAATCTAAACCCCAAGGGTCCAGATCTGATATCAACATGTTTTATGGGTAAAAACCTTCCTAATATCTTTCTAAATAAAACCTATTCATAAACAATGAGTTTTCATACAATTTAAC
The DNA here is from genome assembly GCA_028751855.1 of Ambrosia trifida. Classification (NCBI taxonomy): domain Eukaryota; kingdom Viridiplantae; phylum Streptophyta; class Magnoliopsida; order Asterales; family Asteraceae; genus Ambrosia; species Ambrosia trifida. The sequence continues at coordinate 5,132,603 of CM054128.1, forward strand.
ATGTGTTTATGTGGTATTAAGCATTGTTTGATGATTATTTGTTATATAGATGAGATAACAACAACCTAGGGCTGTTATTAATGATGAGTTATGATTGAAACGTGTTACCTTTGATTGTTGATGGTGTTTTGATGATTAAAGGAGTTTTAGTTAGATTTAGGGTTGTTTTTGGGATGATTATGATAAGGTTATGATAGGGGTTTCTTGTTCATGATGATCCGAGTATGATAAACTGATTATTAATCGATTTCAGAAAGTTTCCTAATTGGGTAATATTTGCATGCATGATGATGTGACATCTCCATAATTTGCTATTTTAGGAAACTTGTAAAACGGATAAATTTTGGGGTAAAATTGGTAGGGTTTCGTAGGAATATGTTAATGATGCTTGACTGCTGTAACTCATGATGTTTCGTGATGTTTTCGGATGTTTTTGGATGCGTTTTTGAGTAAACAACACAACAGGGTCGAACCTGGAACACCTTCGGCCAGTCGAACGGGCGAAGGTGGAATCCAGGGGTCGAACCTGGAAGAAAAAGGGGCGAAGGTACCACAAGGGGGCGAAGGTGGAAGAAAAAGGGGCGAAGGTGGAAGTTTGAACCCACCTTCGACCAGTTCAAGTCACCTTCGACCACTTACAACTACATTCGACCCTGTGTTAACAAAAATGAGATTTTTGATACAAACTAAGTGTTTTATGCTTGAACCTTGCATGTAACCTATGTGTACTTGATTAGTTAGGGTAATGGGTCACCAACGGGATGTCGGGTCGGTCTAGTGTGTCGGTTAAACATTTAAACACGTTTTAAAACATACTTGGTTATGATCTGGACAATCGGGGACTAGATAACCTTATGGTTATTAGTCGGAATACTTATGTGAACATTTTGATAGATCTTCGGTAGAGGGATTGTCACGGGCAAAACATCTTTACACATATTCGAGGAACGTTATCTAAGGTGAGTTCACGGCCCCACATTTTACAGTTTTTACTTTCGGGGTGAGAAACATGCTTACAAACTCTTTTATGACTTATGACTTGTTAAACTCTTATGACTTATGACTTGTTAAACTCTTATGACTTATGACTTGTTATCACGTTATACTATGGCTTACTTATCTTACTATACGGTTCATCGAAAATCCCTTGAAACCACTAACATGGGTATATGGCGGGGAAATATGGATAGCGCTATTGGGAACTGACAAACCCCACTCGACGGTCGGACCGTGCGGGTGCATATTGTCTCTAACAAAACAAGGTCTACCGGCGATGACGGTAGCCCATAGGAACTAAGGGTAACACACGGCTTAGTCAGTAATGGTTTCACCCGTATGAGTATCTCATTCTGCGCCCAGGTTGGCGTTCTCATTCTGCGCCGGTAGTTGGCGTTCTCATAAAGCATAGTAGTAATTGTGATGGTAACATTTTTGAAGGATCACTGTAAACGTTTAATTAAAACCTGTGAACTCACCAGCATTATATGTTGACTCTTTTAGCATGTTTTCTCAGGTCGCTAAGGTAGCAGCATATGGATAGGCGCACGTGGTCGCACTGGAGTCGTCTCGTGTCTAGGGTTTCATCTGCATGTTTTGGGATTATGAACTTTTGAACTTATGTTTATTTATGCATGTCTTTTGTAAACTTTAAAATGCTTCCGCACTATTGAATGTTGGTTTTAAACTTATGCATGGTTTTGTTTACGTATGTTTTTACATTTAGACGTCGTTTATTGTGACCGTTGACTTGGATCCTGGTATGTCACACGCCTCGCGGTAGAACTCCGCAGGTGGAAATTTGAGGGTGTGACAGATTGGTATCAGAGCCAATGGTTATAGTGAACTAGGACTGCATGTAGAGTCTAGACTATAGCCGAGTCACACACACTAGACGGTCACATACATTTGAGTCATGTCTTTTGGGTAAACATACTAACCTTGTCGGGGTGTCGGTCTCCTTACTACACAGTGTCACATTACCTACCTTATCCTTGGTTATTCCTAGCCTCACTTTATTTTCTTCTCGGGGTTACAGCCGAGGGGATTTCTTTATTGATCTTTTAAGTTGGTTATATCATTTTGGGATATGGGTATCGGGTGACTTGAAGTTCTAGCTCAGGGCACGCCTAGGGGACCATGTAGAGCGATTTGTTATTTCGGGTGCACACGAAATCATAAATCGAAATGCATGAAAATCTTGGTGAACTTTGTGTTCGGACTAATGGTCATGCTGGAGCCGCATTCTGAGTTCGTTTGGTCACTCGTAGCTTGGTTTGTTTGTGGTACTGAGTGTCTCGTCTCATGTTCTGGCAGAACATGTCTGGTCGCGCTGGTGGACGTACAGGTGGACGCCGTGGTGGCGGAGGTGGACGCCGTGGTGGGGGTAGAGGTGGTGGTAACATTACTATGACGTATGATGAGCTCAATGAGATGATGCAGCAACAGTTGGGCGTTGCACTAGCTGCTTTTCAGGCAGCCCAGCAGACTTTCATGGGTGCTGCTGCTCCTCCAGTTCAGGCAGGTGTTGCCTATAAGCGGTTTAAAGATTGTCAGCCTCTCAGCTTCCAGGGTACGGAGGGAGCTGTGGAGTTACTCAGGTGGTTGGAGAAGACGGAGTCGGTATTTGCTTTATGTGAGACTCCAGCGGCGGATTGGGTGAAGTTTGCTTCGGGGACTTTTGTAGGAGCCGCCTTGACGTGGTGGAACTGCGTCACACAGACACTTGGTCTTGGGGAGGCCAACGCCATGCTTTGGGCGGATTTTGTGCGTAGGTTGAAGGAGGAGTATTGCCCACGTGAGGAGATTAAGAGGTTGGAACAGGAATATGGGAATCTTAAGATGATTGGTTCTGAGGTGGAGGAGTACACGATCAGGCACAACGAGCTAGCTGTGATGTGTCCAGGTTTGTCTACACCAGAGTATAGGAGGATAGAGCAGTATCTTGCGGGTTTGGTGCCAGAGATTGCGGGACTGGTGTCTGCTAGGGATCCTACTACCATGTTAGAGGCTGTGCGGTCGGCTACTAAGATGACCAATTTGAAGATTGCTGAGGGTGTCTTGCCTCCGAGAGGCTCTGCTGCGAAGGCGCCGACTGAGAACAAGAGGAAGTGGGATAGCGTGGATAAGGGTTCATCGGGGACTCAGCGACAACCGGCAGCGAAGAAGACTGAAGCTTCGGGGTCTGCATCGGACCAGAAACAAGGGGGCTATGCTGGGAAAAGCCCTAAGTGTGCACGTTGTGGGTTTCATCACTATGGTGCTTGTGAGAGTATTCGATGTGAGCGTTGTCAGAAGCCGGGGCATCAAGCCAAGGATTGCAGGGTCAACCTTTCCAGGACGACTCAGACTACTGCTATTACCACCCCTGCTCCTCAGGGGAATCAGGGATGCTATCATTGTGGGGAAGCGGGACACTTCAAGCGAAACTGTCCCAAGTTGACTCGAGGGGGCACAGGGACTACAGGGAAGGACGGGGACAATGAAGGCGGTGGCCGGCGTGGTCATGTTTATGTGATTGGTGCTAGGGAGAACCAGGTGGACCCAGACACTGTTACCCGTACGTATTCCCTCTTATCTCTTGTTACGCTTTGGTTACACTTTTATCCGCATTGTTGTGCGTTCGTGTTCGGGTGTTTTCTTTGTGGTTTGGTCGCTGTTTCTCATTCTTTGGGTCGATGAGGGTCCTTTGGGGATGCTACTAGGACGGTACCGGTGGGTTAGTTATACCGATCACAGTAGTCTCCAGTAGGCTTTCATCGGGGGTCTCTTGTCTCATACTCACATTTGGGGAAAGTGGTTTCCCGGTTGTTACTGTCACGTTTGATTCATGACCTTCACTTGTCGTATTTTGGGGAGACGTTACTTGGGCACATAGGTCGACACACATTACTGTTGAAGCCGAAAGAATCTCGGGACGAGATTCCTTTCAACAGGGGGATGATGTGACGACCCGGAAAAATTTTTCTTCTTATTTATTTTTCCTCCTCGACTTTGGGAAATTTTCGGGACGAAAATTCTTTCAACAGGGGGATGATGTGACACCCGGCAACTTTCGGTAACTAACTTTTTAAAAATCTAGTAAGTCTACCTTAGCGAGAAACGTTTATAAGCAAACTTAACTGGGTTAGTTGAGTCGGGTCAGATTAGGATTGTCCAGGGTCCAATGATCTGGAGGATCATTGGGAGTCGTTTTGAGAATACATTAGTACCGGGTCCCGTTGTTGGTGACATTACATGAATTAATTTAGTATATGTGTAGATTATGGGTCGTGTGGTGGATTGTATGCTTATACTTGCTTAAATGATGTACGAATGACTATACGTGCCTAAACATGCTAAGTATAGACTATGGATGCATGCTTATGTGTTAAGATGTGTTAGAATGCGTTAAACACGACAAACTGGAAAAAGGTTAACATGTGTTAAAAGTGCTGTTAACATGTGTTAAAAATGTGCTGATGACCTGAATGTGGAACTTTTGGGCGAATGTGGAAATGGGATTTGAAAAAGGGGCGAACGTGGAAACAAAGTGGGCGAATGTGGAAAAGTTCCACATTCGACCACTAAAAAGGGGCGAACGTGGAAAAATTCCACATTCGACCACTTAAACTGGGCGAACGTGCAGACAGTATAAATACCATCCTTAGCCATTTTTCACCATTTCACAAACCCTAAACGCCTCCAAACACTCTCTATCAGCTATTATCATTGGGGAAGGAGTTTTTGGGCTTGTTTTTCATAACCTAACTCTCTAAATCATTACAAGTGAAAATCTAAGGTGTGTTCTTCATTACAAATCCTTTTTAAACAATTTTGACTTGTTTTAATCTAAACCCCAAGGGTCCAGATCTGATATCAACATGTTTTATGGGTAAAAACCTTCCTAATATCTTTCTAAATAAAACCTATTCATAAACAATGAGTTTTCATACAATTTAACATGTGTTTATGTGGTATTAAGCATTGTTTGATGATTATTTGTTATATAGATGAGATAACAACAACCTAGGGCTGTTATTAATGATGAGTTATGATTGAAACGTGTTACCTTTGATTGTTGATGGTGTTTTGATGATTAAAGGAGTTTTAGTTAGATTTAGGGTTGTTTTTGGGATGATTATGATAAGGTTATGATAGGGGTTTCTTGTTCATGATGATCCGAGTATGATAAACTGATTATTAATCGATTTCAGAAAGTTTCCTAATTGGGTAATATTTGCATGCATGATGATGTGACATCTCCATAATTTGCTATTTTAGGAAACTTGTAAAACGGATAAATTTTGGGGTAAAATTGGTAGGGTTTCGTAGGAATATGTTAATGATGCTTGACTGCTGTAACTCATGATGTTTCGTGATGTTTTCGGATGTTTTTGGATGCGTTTTTGAGTAAACAACACAACAGGGTCGAACCTGGAACACCTTCGGCCAGTCGAACGGGCGAAGGTGGAATCCAGGGGTCGAACCTGGAAGAAAAAGGGGCGAAGGTACCACAAGGGGGCGAAGGTGGAAGAAAAAGGGGCGAAGGTGGAAGTTTGAACCCACCTTCGACCAGTTCAAGTCACCTTCGACCACTTACAACTACATTCGACCCTGTGTTAACAAAAATGAGATTTTTGATACAAACTAAGTGTTTTATGCTTGAACCTTGCATGTAACCTATGTGTACTTGATTAGTTAGGGTAATGGGTCACCAACGGGATGTCGGGTCGGTCTAGTGTGTCGGTTAAACATTTAAACACGTTTTAAAACATACTTGGTTATGATCTGGACAATCGGGGACTAGATAACCTTATGGTTATTAGTCGGAATACTTATGTGAACATTTTGATAGATCTTCGGTAGAGGGATTGTCACGGGCAAAACATCTTTACACATATTCGAGGAACGTTATCTAAGGTGAGTTCACGGCCCCACATTTTACAGTTTTTACTTTCGGGGTGAGAAACATGCTTACAAACTCTTTTATGACTTATGACTTGTTAAACTCTTATGACTTATGACTTGTTAAACTCTTATGACTTATGACTTGTTATCACGTTATACTATGGCTTACTTATCTTACTATACGGTTCATCGAAAATCCCTTGAAACCACTAACATGGGTATATGGCGGGGAAATATGGATAGCGCTATTGGGAACTGACAAACCCCACTCGACGGTCGGACCGTGCGGGTGCATATTGTCTCTAACAAAACAAGGTCTACCGGCGATGACGGTAGCCCATAGGAACTAAGGGTAACACACGGCTTAGTCAGTAATGGTTTCACCCGTATGAGTATCTCATTCTGCGCCCAGGTTGGCGTTCTCATTCTGCGCCGGTAGTTGGCGTTCTCATAAAGCATAGTAGTAATTGTGATGGTAACATTTTTGAAGGATCACTGTAAACGTTTAATTAAAACCTGTGAACTCACCAGCATTATATGTTGACTCTTTTAGCATGTTTTCTCAGGTCGCTAAGGTAGCAGCATATGGATAGGCGCACGTGGTCGCACTGGAGTCGTCTCGTGTCTAGGGTTTCATCTGCATGTTTTGGGATTATGAACTTTTGAACTTATGTTTATTTATGCATGTCTTTTGTAAACTTTAAAATGCTTCCGCACTATTGAATGTTGGTTTTAAACTTATGCATGGTTTTGTTTACGTATGTTTTTACATTTAGACGTCGTTTATTGTGACCGTTGACTTGGATCCTGGTATGTCACACGCCTCGCGGTAGAACTCCGCAGGTGGAAATTTGAGGGTGTGACAATTAGGCTCTCATAGACTCATACCATGTCAATAGAATATATTGGGTTTGCATTGAAAGTGGGCCAAGTTATTTAGTACCTAAGCTTGAGTTTATAGCCCGTTGTTTGAAAATAAATACCTATTAAATGCTAACACCACCTAAAATTCTTGTAACCTCTTAAACATTTTATTGAACTAGTGTGAATGCCCGCGCGTTGCCGCGGGTACTAATGTTTTTTTGACGCATGTTGCGTGACGGGTTTGACGTAATTCATGTTTAATACCAATTTACTATGCATTAAACTGTATCTATTTCTTAAGACAAGTGGGTCATGTTCGGGTTAGGCGTAAATCAAGTTGATTACAACTCAACAACCCATTTGAGAAGGTAACACAAGCCATTATTTGTAAGTTTGGCCTACATGTAATATGCTTATGAGTAATAAATAACATAATATTCCCACACATAACGAGTGCAAAAAGCCAGTACTCAAATATAGAGGTGGCAATTCGATCAATTTACAAAAAAAAAAAAAAAAAAAAAAAAGGATTATCTTTAATCTCCAACGGGCCAAATGCGCAAAATATAAATAAAAATAAAGCTAAAAAAGCCATTGTTAGGTTTTCGTTCTGCGCTTTGCTGCATCTTACATTTTAGGATAGTGCATAATGACTCAGTCAGTTATTTAAGGGTTTGTCATGTTCGCTAGGTTCTTCAGGTCTGTTATTTGAAATGACTTGAATGCTCGACTTCATCTGAACTTATCCCTTTACCAAATAGCGAAGTAAAACCAACATTTGAACTATATAATTAATATTACTCTCTGCCTACAGAATTTACCAAATTTAGCGTACTAATCAATATTTGAACTACTCACAAATTACCGTTTTTCTACAAATTTTACTGGAAACTCCACTAAAGTGGGAAACCCGCGCGTTGCGGTAGAAACGATAATTTACAACGTGTTACTCATCTTCTTTTAATTTATCAAATCCTCTCGTGATATATTGTATAGATATCATAATGTCTTAAATATAAATAATGATATACTCAGTGGCGCAGGTTTGTTGGGGCGGGGAGGGGCGACCGACCCCTCCCCCCCCCCCCCCCCGAATTTTCGCTCAAAAGTGCCGATTATATAGTATCCGTATAGAAATTTTTCGGTATATACGTTTTCGACCCCCCGGTTTTTTTGAAAAAAAATAGGTATATACGGTTTCGACCCCCCGTTTTTTTGAAAAAAAAATAGGTATACGGTTTCGACCCCCATTGGGCCATTTTAAAAGTTAAACATAAGTGTTTGATTTAGCCCATTTATTTTTCTTGATGGTTTTTCTTTAGAAAACCCCAACTTCAAAGCCCACTTGAAAAACCTAAACCCAAAAACACTTTTAACAAAAAAAAAAAAAAAACCTCGTCCCTTCTCAACTCCTCTGTTGTCTGTTCATCTGTGTCGAAAAAAAACCCCTCGTCCCTTCTCAGCAGTCAGCACTCTGTTGTAATTTGTAATTTTTCTTCATTGAAAAATCAATCAAAGTTCATTGTGTAATTGTCTCCATCTGACCATCCAGCTGGTACTATATTTTATTTTCATAATTCATATTGAATATAAATTATATAATATTTACAAATGTTTTGTTGAGTCATGACTGTGTTGTGTTGTCTGTTGAATGTTGAGGTTGCCACGTTGATACAAATGACGATTTGGCGATGGTTTTTTTTTTCTTTTAATCTGTTGAATGTTTTTTTTTCCTTAATTTAATGTTTATGCTATTATTAGATTATACGATGGGGAAGAATAAAAGCATAATATCTTTTTTTAAAAGAGTGAATGAGGAACAAGTAGAGGGAACAAATAATGAAAATATAAGTAAATAGCATCGTGATTTACATAGAAAGAGAAAATACTAAAAACTTTGATTCGGATTCCATAATTGAAGAATTAAAAAATCTTAAAAGTCGTCGGGCTGAATTGTAATTCTTCATCCAAGTACCCACGCTTTGTCTCATTTTTAATGTTTTAGTGTATTTGTTCAATTTTTTGTTAAACGATGCTTAAAACTTTGATTATATTGTATTTAATGTTTGACTCGACCCGAATCGAATCGCCGACCCGAACATATAATTGAAAAAAAAATTTAGGTCTCATCCCGTGACTGGTTATTTCTGACCCCCCGGACCAATTTTCCAAGCTTCGCCACTGGATATACTCAACACATAGTTCGCGCACCTTGTTATTTAAATAATGACCTTTTACCACTATTCAATATTTTAGTATGTTCGCATCTGTATTGGTGTTTTGCATTAACGAATGATGTTGCCTTTGTGCTCTATTTTTTTGTCTGTGCATTTGCATTAACAAATGATCCTGTTTGCCAACATATATTGTTGTGAAACTGGAAACAACCTGGGAATTTTTTTAAAAGGTAATATCTTGCATTTATTTTTATCAATTTCGAGTATTTATATACATATTTACGGATTTAAACGTGTTGGATGGCGGCTTTCTAGTGTCCCTCCAATGAGCAACCAATAACGAATGATATCGACTATATGTTATTCAATTGAAAAACAAGCTCTAAAGAGCTCCCATTTTGATACGCCATATCGCCTTTTCCGCAAAGCTAACACATGGCTCTCGAATGTATCAATATGAGATAAAGTGAAGATTCCAAGGACTTTTCATAAACTGATTTTTTTGTAAGATTCTGAAATCTTGGAAACTGAAATGTATTCATATGGTTTTGAAGCATCAACTCAGTACTGGCTTGATCTTTACTTGAGGTATTCATATGGTTATCAAATCTTGGAAAATGAAATGTATTCATACAATTCCGGAATACAATTCCAAGACCATGACAAATTCGTGTTGTTTCATTGCCGGAGGGTGTGTTTTTTCACCAAGCAATTTTCTTTTTCAAGCTGGTATGCTGGAAATAATACCTGAAGAGGGGCATCAACTATCCACACATCCGTCCAGAATGAATAGCCGCACCATCGCCAATTATTCCTTTGATCATTTTCTGCAGTTTTATGCTACTTTCATCCCGAAACATATCTGAAATTACACTACGGCTCCATATGGGAGAAGTGAATGGCAGCAATGGTTATGCTGCATAACCGGTTCGGTTCTGTTTTGAACCTCCAGCTCCATTTAGCTAGCAAACTTTGATTCGCGTGTGCGAGCGAACCCACGCCTAGTCCCCCATTTTTAATTGAGGCCGTCAACCTATCGCAACGGATCCAACACATCTTCCCTTTGTCTTCAGCCCCTCCAACACATCTTCCCTTTCCATAAAGATAATCGGGAAAGGAAAGTGTCGATTATATTTATGAAGTTTAAGCTGAAGTAAGAGGTAATAAGTAAAGAATAAAATCATTAAATAATAACAAGTTTCATAAGTATTCCATTTAAGTCAACTCAAATAGATAATCATTAAATTTAGAAACTTTTAACATTATATTTATATAAATATAATTTCACAACAATGGAACAGTACTAAAACTTGGTTGTTATTTCTAACTCCCTGGGAATTTTTCACCAAATAGTAACCAAGTTGCTTAGGTGTGTCCGTGTCTAGAGAGAATATGATTAAGAGGAGAGAATGCTTATTTCCTAGTCCACCATTTCTATTAACCTTTTGAACAAGCTTCCATGAATGATAACTTTTGACACCACAAGAAATAATATGAATAATATAAACTGCTAGAAAGCGGAAACAATTAACTGAATCACGTGACTATGGTTCTATATTGCACTATATTTCCACACAGTTCAGATCCCATAACAACATTACCATCACAAGTTGGCTGGATTACACATACAGTTTCTCTAATTATCTACCTTTTTAGGAAAATTCTAATCCTAAATTCCTAACATAAATGGTTCTTAGACACAAATCTTTTTCTTGACTTTATATCAAAAAATGCAAAGTATCAATGCATGAAACGAGGTGATTGACCTGAAAAGGGCTAAAATTCAACACATGTTTATTTAGACAAACAATAAAGTATCAGGCAACTATTAGTAGACTACTATTACTTTTTGCGCATAGAACATGTACCGTTTATAACAGCTAACTGGCATTTATATGGTCCATATTTAGACACAAACCACATGCCTGCAAATTAAAAAACACCATTTTCATTGGATTGTTTATTTAAAATCAAAGTTATCTAGTTACAGAATATTTTTGCATACATTTCCTCGCAAGGGCGACAAAGGTATGTTTTTTGTTTGCCTGTGTGACATGTTGCGTTTGAAATTGCATATGTACATTGTGTTCATTTTCGTTGGACTGTTATACCAAAAGAACTTAAATTCTTGGTTGTGAGGTATGTTAGTAATCCAATTAACTATGTTGCGACTATGCGGCCGCCTAGGCACATTTTTTTATTCTCAATATCTTTGTTTTCAGCTAATTGGTCTTTTGATATTGTATCGTTGCATATCAATTTTTGTCTAATTGGTATTTATTTTGACTTTTTTGGTCAAAGGGTTCGCATTTATAATTATATCTCTGTTAAATTGTCAGGTTATTTAATTCAAAGTTTGATATTGATATTTGAGTTTTCTTGGCTTCTTGTTATTAATTTGAATCATTTACATAACTAGCGGGTTTATCATTTTACAAATTACATTTGGGGGGTATTGGGGGAAAAAATCAAATTTGGTGATGTATGGAATCCATTTGGCGGCATCTAACAAAATAAAGTTGATGCCGCCGAACCATTTGGCGGTATCACTTTATTTTGTTAGATGCCGCCGAACCATTTGGCGGTATCACTTTATAGTTTATAGTAATTGACCAACAAGTCCTTGTAGTTTATAGTAATTGACCAACAAGTCCAATATATTGAGAAATCAAGCAAGAAAGTTATAACTCCATATTTATTTTTCATGTGATGATATTATTATCATTATTTAGTATTTAATAAAAGTTAAAAGGTAAATTTGATGATATATGGACAAAGATATGATAATCCTACAATCAAACTTAGTAAAAATATTTAGAAAACTAGTTTTAGCTCTTTATAAATACTTGTTTTTAGTGAATTATTCATGAATATAAATGTATACATAGCTTTATATTCTTCAAATGAAAAAAATAAGAAATGTTGATCAGTCGATTCCAAGTTTAACATGGTTAAAGTCGAGTTTGAACCAGGTTGTGTATTTTAAGTCGTCCATACTAGCCGACTTTCTTATGTTTGAGAATTATCGTAGGTTTAAACTGTTTATAAACCCTAGTGTGATTTGGCAAAAGAAGATATCGGTTGGTTCGACATAAACTAAATAGTGGTTATGGATCAACAAGTCTGTGTCAATTTATTAATAAAACAAATTAATGTACTAAATATGGTTAAAACAATAATAAAACAAATCAAGACGCTATGAATATTAAAATAATAATACATTAAATTATTTTTAGCATGTTTGATTCCTACATGTAATGTAAGTTATAAACTTATAATTTTATAGATTTAGTACTGTAAGTGTTACGGACTGATATATTCACTAAAAACAAGTATTTATAAAGAGCTAAAACTAGTTTTCTAAATATTTTTACTAAGTTTGATTGTAGGATAATCATATCTTTGTCCATATATCATCAAATTTACCTTTTAACTTTTATTAAATACTAAATAATGATAATAATATCATCACATGAAAAATAAATATGGAGTTATAACTTTCTTGCTTGATTTCTCAATATATTGGACTTGTTGGTCAATTACTATAAACTACAAGGACTTGTTGGTCAATTACTATAAACTATAAAGTGATACCGCCAAATGGTTCGGCGGCATCTAACAAAATAAAGTGATACCGCCAAATGGTTCGGCGGCATCAACTTTATTTTGTTAGATGCCGCCAAATGGGTTCCATACATCACCAAATTTGATTTTTTCCCCCAATACCCCCCAAATGTAATTTGTAAAATGATAAACCCGCTAGTTATGTAAATGATTCTATTAATTTATTAAAATCTTACTCAATGATGCACATGACAAATACCATATATTATGAGATCGAAACATACAGAATTATGCATATGTATTATACTAAAATTGATGAGAGAATCATGAGGCATGCCTAATGTATTATAATCTGAAACTAACATCAGCAATTAAATCAACATAAACCACCCCGGTTTCTTCTCGAAGTTCCCTAATTACAGCTGAAAGTGGCTCTTCTTGCTCTTCAATTTCCCCTTAATAACAGGACTTCGAAATTAATATATACAAATTGACAGAAAGATTAATAATAATAAACAAAGGCTGCTACAAGATCAAAGACATCGAAGAGTATCTTCCAGCTTTCGGAACAACAATTGATAAACTCAAATCTAGGCGAGCAAATAAGACCGATTTCAGTTAATATGCTAATACATATTAACTGAGTCATTTGCCATGCACCTGGTACATTTAATCTGGAAGCTACAAACACCTGCAGACAATTATTTACAATCCGAATAAGTCGCAAAGGTGGATCAAAACCAAAAGGTTAAATTAGCAGAGCAAAACCACACTCTAAAGTAAAATATAATTTTAGAAGCTTTACACAAATATTTAATCACAACAGGTTCTTAAAATAATATTCATCATTCATACACATTTGTATTATGGCATCCCTTGAAAACAGAACAGAGAACCCTTACTGCGGGAATAAAACAAGCAACGAATAGAAGAGATCTAATTTCCTTTTCGTGATGTCTTTTGAGTTTCGAATGAAGTAGAAGAGTTTCATTAAACACGGACAATTTGGGTGGGGGTGGGGGTGGGGGTGTGGGTGTGGGTGTGGGTGTGGGTGTGGGAAATTTCTTGAGAGCTCAGGATATGTATACAGAATTTAGGGGATTCGAATTCAATTTCATGATTACTGTCTTAAATTGGAATCAGTTACAAGATTGTTGGTTTGTATTCATAAGAGTTGATCTTTATAACTGATGTAATGTACTGATAAAGAGGGCAAAGATGGAAACAATGTTATAGTTTTAACTAAAATGTCATGCTAAATTTACTATTATACCCTCTTAGGTGTCTTAAATTCACATAAAGTTCCAATTATACCCTCATTATATAAGCATAATTCACTTGTACATGTTGCTTGAATAGTTGTATGCTTGATAAAATTACTAAATGGTACATCACTCCTCCTTTATAATGTACTAGTGGGAAACCCGCGCGTTGCGGCGGGACAGTTAAACCGAACAAAAAATAGACGAAAAAATGCTTAATCATGCACATGCTTAATCACCCACTCCTAATGATTTTCATAGAAACAACGGAACCATTATTGGAACAAACACCAAAGGTACATAAAGAAGTTTATGAATCTTTCCCCAAAAAAAAAAAAAAAAAAAAAAAAAAAAAAAAAAAAAAAAAAAAAAAAAACAATAGTGAACAATTGAATCCCATTGCAGACCTTTTTTAAACAAAAGAGTTCATTAATAAACTTAATAAATTATTCTAACACTAAAAAACGTTCAACTTACGATATTTCTACAAGGACTGGTGTTCTTCAGCTCAAGGATACATTGGAAAATTGCTTTAATTTCTTCTAATAAAAGGGGGTGCAACCCTGTGGTTAAAGTTTCATTTGATTCGGTCTCAGAAGCTGGCTTTCTCGTCTAAATCTGGACGTTTTCGACGCATTTGAGGCGGTCGGGGCGGTGTTGGCCAGCCCAAGACGGCTTCACCGAGCCCAAGCCGTCCTCCACACCTCATGGTTTAAAAGAGAAAAAAGACCAACCTACCTTGGCAAGCATAAAGAGCTTGGACACTATCAACATTTGTGCACTTTTGTGAATAGTCTAGGAATATTTCATCAAATTCACTACATATGACAAAAATGAACATCACTCTCCTCATCCCACATCATCCAATATTCAAATTCAACAGTTTTCCTACTCATCATCAAAACCTCATTTCAACTATCAAATTTACATGTACATTTTCTAAGTTGACTAATAAGTCAAAATGATGATCAAAGTCATTCAAAACAAGCATAAAAAGCCTCTTGATCAACATAATATAAGCATATTATTTTAGCGCGTTAACCAACCAACGACCGTTTGATTACCCAACAAGATATGAATTTGTTTTCTGGTTAACCACTGCTCTCTCACTCTCTTTCGCCATCAACGTCTCTCTACTTTCCTCTATTCAATCTAAATTTTCATGTAAGCCTTCTGTGTCACACCACGTCTAAGGCGGAAACACGTGGCGCGACGGTTCAAAAGTATTAAGCCAAGATTAATGCAAAGCACAATATTAATTAGAAAACGGGCATTTATTCAATGCTAATAATCATGTCAAATTATTCATACATAATTATAAATTGTTTTCGAAATTGATAAAGAGGCTTCTCCCTTTATCCCTAAATCCATGGAATAAAGAGGTAAGACCCCGTCACGACATTCCCAACGCCCAATTTGGAGACATCCCCGACCCTGCTCGCCATGCTATCCTTCCTCATTCAATTACCTGAAAGATATGTTTTGAAAATCGTCAATATATAAATATTGGTGAGTTCACAGGTTTTAATTTAATAAATCTTTATAAAGTGGGAATATCCTTGTTATGACATTTATAGGAGTTGCAAAGTCCTACAATTTACTTGAGCCTATAACCAAACCAAGACAATTAATAATGCCCCCGCCCAAAGTCGTTACTCGGTATTCCTACGACTTTATTTTAGAATAAGTGCACCCCAGGCATACGCCGATGCATTATCGACGCTATCGATTAGGGGTGGGCCTTGTCAGGCACCAATAGTACTATCCAAATATCCCTTTGGTTTCTCATTCCCGAATAAATGATTATAGTGGGGAGGTCTCAACCCCGAGTGGCGATCTTTACTCAAGTATCCAACCCGTCATACAATCCCAACATATCTTTCCCCCGTAAAAACGTTAAATAGTTTAGAAATGGGGCCGTGAGACTCACCTGTGACTGTGCTCGGCTCAAAGAAAATAGTAAAATTTGTGATCCCGTACCTACAAAGGTTCTAGGCGTATAAGTCACTTACACCTATGGTGTATGTGCCTTGGCAAGTTGTACACCCAACTTCCCGACCACGTCTTTATCCCAATTCCCGTTTAATAGTTTCGTATCCTAGGTTCGATGGCGATGGATTACCCTTTCCTTACGAGTCATATATTATTCTTATAAATATTCTTTGTGACTGCATACGATTATTCTCGACACGGTTCTACCCAACGTATAGTTATTTTCCCATTTAAATAACTATACTTAGGAATGTTCCGCTCGAAATAATGTACTCTTATCACCCGTCCCGACTCACTTTGCCACATGTTTACTTTCCCATTTAAGTAAACATGCTAAGGTCTTGTCGTTCGGTTGTATATTCTTAACGCTCGACTCGACGCACCGCGCCGTATATTTATTTTCCCATTTAAATAAATATACTAGTGTCTTGTCGGTATTCACATGATCGTGGGCATACTTTACCATACTCGTTTCGGTTTTCCTTCTCGCATATCTATTTTCCCATTTAAATAGATATGCTAGAATTTCGTCGAAACGGGCATGGGCACGTACACCATCGTGCGAATACTACTCGTTAAGTTTTAGCGTTTTTAGTTTGGTTATGTTGTATTTTCTCCCACGAATGTTCCTTCTACACTTAGGAAAGTGTTACGTATGTTTCACCCTTGTTATATATATATTTTATTTCCTTAAAATATATATATATATATTTTGTCTTGCCGTAATGGCATTTTTCTTACGTGTTTGTTTATTCGTTTTCGTTAGCCCATGTAACTAGGCCCGTTAGTTAGCCTTTTTCCATATTTTCTTCTAATACGCGTTCTATGGAAGTATTATTCCTACTTCCGGTTCCGAACGTTTATTTTCTCGGAAAAGTATATTCATGTATGTTTTAGCCCAACTCGTCCAACTTGTAACCCAAAATGTTTCCGATACTTTTATATTCCCATTTGTATAAAAGTATCCATTTTTGTACAAGTCTTCCCAAGTCTTTATTTTATAACATCTTATTTTGTAAAATCCTTGTGTTACTTCTTTTATTTTTATAAAACTTATATTTTATAAAAATGTACCTTTTACACAAAATGCCCAAGTAAGCTATTAGTATTTACCAAATCAACGTGTAAAATTACTACTTACACTTTTTGACACCAATATTTCCATTAATGTGTTTTCGGACTAATAGTTTCTAAAATATTTATTTTAGTCCCCCAACTTCCAAAGTTGCCATATTAGTCATTTAACTTACACTTGTTGTATTTTTCACTCAATCTTTCAAAGTTAATATTTTTCTTCCACTTTAGTGGACTTTGAAGAATCATTTTCACCATGTTTAGTTGTTTTTACTTCTTTTTACTTCTTTTTACTTCTAATGCTCTTCTAATCCATTCTAGGTATCATTAACATGTTTATTTCATATCTTTATCCAAAACATCCAACTTTCACTCATCTAAGTGAGTGGACTTTGAAGAACTAACTTTTCCATCTATGGCTTTCTAACCCATTTTAATACTTTTATGACCTTATTATATCATCCTAAGATGATTAAAACCACTTTTCATCATATTCAAGACTTTTTCCAAAATCTAGCTTTTCTCATCTTCCAACATACAAGTATGTTCTTATTATTACACTTTCTTCAAAATATTACTTTTATTAATAATAATCTAAGGTTCCATCATATTATTATTCTTCCATCTTCATTTTTAATAAAACCCATTACTTTTATAAAACTCATTTTTATTACCCACATTGTACAACTTGCTTTCATAGCACAAAATATGATTATTTCAAATAATAAAACAATGCAAGACTTACAACTAGCTCAAGGCTAGGGAAGACAAAATCTTGGATTTTGGGAGTGGTTTAGTGTGTTCTTCCAAGTGGGTTATGCTCCAAGCTCTTAAACACACAAGAAGGGGTTTGAATGATGATGAACTAGAGATGATTTGGAGTTGTAAAAATTGAAAAGAAAAGGTATAATGTGGGGGTGAATGTTACGGCCAACAAGGGGAAAAAGAGGAAGAATTTTGTGATTTTCTTCAAGTGTTCTTCAAGTATATTTATAATATCTTTCTCAATCTTTCAAGGATTATGTGTATCTCACTTGGATTGGTTGAAGAGATTATAGAAGATTATGTAGATTTCTTAAGATTGCAAGTTAAATCCTTGGGATATTAAGGGGTGTTTGGGCCGAAAATTTAGAGAGAGAAAGGAAGGGATTTGGTGAATATTATTGCCCAATGTCATGACATGCAAGCTTATGATTGATATTATCTCCAATGATTTAATTAGATAACACAAGTAATCTCCCACTTGAGTGGGCCATGGCCGGCCCCAAGGGGTGTGTTGGTGGGGTCCACTTTGCTAATTATCCCTCCATATTATGCTTAAGTTAATTCCTTCCGGGTACCGCCCGGGTATTTCTCGAATTTTAGTCGCGGTTTACCTCAATATTAAAATACCGTTAATATTCATAAAATTTTGCCCAGTTAAATTACTGATAATTTATTTCGGCTTTTGCCGGGCGAATTTACGTGTTACGCGCGTATCGGGTGCGGTACGCGCACTTTATTCGTTACCGGGAGATTTGTGCAATAAGCTTTTACGTATGGCTTTGGGTTTCCAAAACTCATAATATTTTGTGAAAATATTATTTATTTTATATTCCGGGTGTCCGGTGTTCGTTTCGCTTATTTAAGTTTTTACCGGGTAATCGCCAGTGTCCATACCGGATAGTTTTGTCTGCGCATGATCCTATCATGCTTTGCTATTAAACTTATGCATTCCTATGCATTATTTGGGAATTCCTATCTTTCTAAGGCCTCAATTAAATATTCAGCACATAATTACGGTTAATTACGTTAATCGCGTTTAATTAATTAGTACGGAATTACCTTAATTTTGCCGGTTGTTACATTCTCCCCCCGTTAAGAGAATTCCATCCCGGAATTCACTTTGAGCTCTCCGGTATAGGGGTCTTCTCGAATAGGGCGGGATACTTTTGCTTCATCCGGTCCAGCCTTTCCCACGTGAACTCCGGTCCACGCTTGGCATTCCAACGCACTTTGACCAACCTGATCTTACTGCGTCTTAGCTTTTGGACCTTCCAATCGGTTACTTCGATTGGCTCTTCGACGAAGTGTAACTTGTCGTCAATGTGGATTTCGTCTGCGGGGATGATGAGGGTTTCGTCGGATAAGCACTTTTTCAAGTTCGACACGTGGAACGTGTCGTGTACACCGTTAAGTTCTTGTGGTAACTTGAGCTTGTATGCTACGGGGCCTACTCTGGACAGGATTTCAAATGGTCCAACATATCGTGGGTTTAGTTTTCCGCGCTTCCCAAAGCGCGCGACACCTTTCCAAGGTGACACCTTTAGTAGGACCCTGTCTCCGACTTGAAATTCCAAAGGCTTCCTCCTCATGTCTGCGTAGCTTTTCTGTCGGTCACGTGCCGCTTTGAGACGTTCTCTAATCAGAAAGACCTTATCCGTCGTTTCTTGAACAATTTCGGGCCCGGTAAGTTGCTTTTCGCCAACTTCGGCCCAACATAGAGGCGATCTGCACTTGCGTCCATATAGAGCTTCAAAGGGTGCAGCTTGAATGCTCGTGTGGTAGCTGTTGTTATACGAAAACTCTACCAGTGACAAGTGAGTATCCCAATTTCCGCTGAAATCGATTGCGCATGCCCGTAGCATATCCTCCAGGGTCTGGATGGTTCGTTCACTCTGACCATCGGTTTGTGGGTGATATGCGGTACTCATATCAAGGCGAGTACCGAGGGCTTCATTCAGACTTTCCCAAAATCTTGAGGTGAAACGACTATCTCGATCGGAGATGATAGAAATAGGTACACCGTGCTTTGACACAACTTCCTTAATATACAAACGGGTTAGTTTCTCCAACTTATCCGTTTCGCGAATGGGGAGGAAGTGTGCAGATTTTGTCAATCGATCAACGATTACCCAGATCATGTCATGGCCGCTTGTTGTCCTGGGCAACTTGGTAATGAAGTCCATAGTGATCCTTTCCCATTTCCATTCTGGTATTTCCGGTTGCTGGAGCAATCCGGATGGTCTCTGATGCTCGGCCTTGACCTTTGCGCAAGTCAAACATCGCGCAACATAAGCCGCTATATCCCTCTTGAAATTTGGCCACCAGTAAAATTCCTTTAGATCATGGAACATCTTGTCTGCTCCAGGGTGAACCAAATATCGCGAACTGTGGGCTTCGGCTAATACCAGTTCACGCAATCCACCGTACACTGGTACCCAAATTCTATTCATGAAATACAGAGCTTGATCCGCTTTTGACTCCAGTGAATCAACCATCTTCCGCAACCTTTCACCTTTGACATTCTCGGGTTTAAGAGCGTTAGTTTGAGCTTCACGAATCCGGTCAGTCAGGTTCGTGTGGATGGTTAGACCCAAAGCTCGGACACGCAGTGGCTTAACCCGTTCCTTGCGACTCAAGGCATCGGCTACGACGTTTGCCTTCCCGGGATGGTACTTTATCTCACAATCGTAATCGTTCAATAATTCGACCCATCGCCGTTGTCGCATGTTCAATTCCTTCTGGTCAAAGATGTGCTGCAAACTTTTATGATCAGTGAAGATCGTACACTTGGTTCCGTACAGATAGTGTCTCCATATCTTGAGTGCGAATACCACGGCTCCTAGTTCCAGATCATGTGTGGTGTAATTCTTCTCGTGAAGTTTTAGCTGTCTAGAAGCATAGGCTATGACCTTCTCTCGCTGCATCAATACACAACCCAATCCCTGATGAGAGACGTCACAGTAAACTACGAAGTCTTCCGTACCATCGGGGAGTGATAGTATTGGTGCGCCACATAACTTGTCCTTCAGCAACTGAAACGCTGCTTCCTGTTTTTCCGTCCATTCAAACTTCTTATCCTTTTGGGTTAGCATGGTTAAAGACTGTGCTATTTTAGAAAAGTTCTCGATGAACCTTCTGTAGTAACCCGCAAGGCCAAGAAATTGTCGTACTTCAGTAGGCGTTCTAGGGGCGTCCCAGTTCTTGATTGCTTCGATCTTGGCGGGATCGACATGTATACCCTTTTCATTCACCACGTGGCCTAAAAAGTGAACCTCTCGAATCCAAAAATCACATTTTGAAAACTTAGCATAGAGTTTCTCTTTGCGAAGTACCTCGAGGATTAATCGGAGATGTTCCTCGTGTTCCTCCTTTGTGCGTGAGTAGATCAAGATGTCATCAATGAAGACAATGACAAATTTGTCCAGGTATGGTTTGCACACTCGGTTCATCAAGTCCATGAAAACAGCTGGTGCGTTAGTTAAACCGAAAGGCATAACCAGAAACTCATAGTGCCCATAACGAGTTCTGAATGCTGTTTTTGGCACGTCTTCTTCTTGAATACGCAATTGATGATAACCGGACCTTAGATCGATCTTGGAGTAGAAACTGGATCCTTGAAGTTGATCGAACAAATCGTCGATCCTGGGAAGAGGATAGCGATTCTTAATGGTTAACTTGTTCAGTTCCCGATAGTCAATGCACATTCGAAAAGTGCCATCCTTCTTCTTCACGAATAAGACGGGAGCTCCCCAGGGTGAGAAGCTTGGTCTTATGAAACCCTTGTCCAACAACTCGTGCAGTTGTTCAGACAGTTCCTGCATCTCAGAAGGAGCTAGGCGATATGGCGATCGCGCTACAGGTGCTGCTCCTGGAACAAGGTCGATACGAAACTCGACTTGTCGGGGTGGTGGCAATCCTGGCAAGTCTTCTGGGAACACATCTGGAAAGTCTCTGGCTATCGGAATGTCCTCTAGCTTTCGCTCGTCGGCCTTCTTGTCTACCACATGCGCCAAGAATGCGACGAGACCTTTCCTTAGGCACTTCCTGGCTTTCATGCTGGTAATAATTCTCAGTGGCGTTCCACGCCTTTCCCCTTGGATCGATAGGGTTTCACCGCTTGCGAGGGGAACTTGAATTACTTTGTCATTGCACACGACGATGGCGCGGTGTGCGGATAGCCAATCCATGCCAACGACTATATCAAAGCTACCCAGTACAACTGGCAATAGATCAATGTCAAACTCATGACCACAGAGATCCAACTTGCAATCCTTTGCTACCTCTCGAGTTTCTATAGTCTTACCGTTAGCTAGTTCAATGGAATATGGTGTGTCTAGCTTACTAGTCTTTAAACCAAGTAATCTTTTAAATTCGACAGATACGAAGCTAAAATCAGCGCCAGTATCAAACAATACTGAAGCATAATGACCATTTAGAGGGAACGTACCAGTGACCACATTAGGGTCTTGTCGTGCGTCACTGGCACCAATCACGAACGCTCGCCCACGGGCTTGGTTGTTGAGTTTGGGGCAGTCCCTCTTCCAATGATCGAGCGATCCACATGAGAAACAGGGCCTCGCTCCACTGTTCTTTGGCGCTCCTGATCTGCAGTCTTCAGTCTTGTGCCCCGAACGACGGCACTTACCGCAGATTACTTCGTTCTTGCCCTGATAACCTTGCTTCCCATTATTTCCACGTCCAGTGGCCACATACCCTTTTCCTTTCTTTCCTGAACCTGATGATCCATCCTTTTTCCTTTCATCGCGCTTACGCTTCCCAAACCTTGGCCTATTTCCCTGTTCACTTGACCCAACGACTGAACTTGTACCCAGATTCTTACCCTCAACACTGCTGGACTCAGTAAGTTTCAACCCTGACACTTTCCGGATTAGAGTGCCCATTCGGATGGCGTCTTCAGTGAGGCTCAAGGCGAGGTCGATAGCTTCGCGCATGGTTGTAGGCTTGGAAGCAGTAACCATGCCGCGTATCTGTGGTGCCAGTCCGAAGAGGTACCTTTCCACCTTCTTGCTTTCCGGGGTGACCAGGCGAGGTACTAACCGGGAGAGGTCATGGAATCTGGACGTGTAACCAGCTACGTCCGGTCCAACCATGGTGAGGTTCCAGAACTCAGTCTCTAGCTTCTGCACTTCACTTGCCGGGCAGTACTCGGCGATCATTAGTTCTTTCAACTCCAACCATGATAAGGAGTAAGCAGCATCATCTCCCAGTGTCTGCACTTGGTTGTTCCACCAGGTCAGAACTTGGTCCAGAAACAGGTTGGTGGCATACATGACAGCCTGTCGTGGGGTACAGCTGCTGATACGAATCACAGCTTCGGTCTTCTCGAACCATTTGACTAGTCCGACAGAACCTTCAGTGCCGCTGAAATTCAGTGGTTTGCAGTCCAGGAAAGCTTTAAACGTGCAGCCACGTTCTCGTGAGGCCGTTTCTGCAATAGTAAAGCAATATTAAATATGAGGTAGGAGTTTCACGAAGACTCCTGTTGTATATACCCGACGTCTTCTTACCAGTAGGGGAGGTTTCACGTCTGTCGCTCCCGGTTCGGTCTCGCGACCTTTCGGTGCGCGTGGCATTGTGTTCTGCGAGAGCTTGGGCGATACGTCCTGAAACTAGGGCTTCAAGCTCCTCGGGTGTCGTGGGCAGTCTTTCATTCCCACTGTTGCTTCTTGTGGCTGGTGCCATGTTTCTTCAATAATCAATATCAAAGGTTAATTTCCGATGATCATTCATACAATATCATCACATATACAGTATAAACAACAACACAACATATGAACACAATAATCACCATAACAACATCACGCAATCACAACATAAACAGAATAAGTAATAATAATCGTAGATAATCACAACACATATTTTACCATAACAAAACTTTCATTAATTTCAATACCAAGTACAATGATTTGTTCATAATAACAAAAAAACCGAGGATACATTCCTCATACATTGCTCTTTGAAATACACTAGAAATATAATGTCATATGCCGGCACAATCCCGCTCGGCTAGGCAAAAATGCAGATGGGTGCTATAACCCATGCTGTGCTATCATACTACTACTACTACTATGTCCGTGAGTGATCTCCCAAGCGTCCCTGATGTATGCTACTGTGGCGGTGGCGGCGGCGGGTGCTGGTACTGGTACTGGGGTGCGCACATGCTAATGGTCATACTGATCGCCATAATGCGATCGTACAAGAATTGGCGATGCGCAAAGTGTGCGTCGCCCGTAAGGCCACAATGAGCATCCATGCTCAGCAGCTCCTCAGCATAATGTGCCAGTGCATCCCTGGCATCAATGATCCTGGCCCACATGAGCTGGGCCTGCTGCTCCATCTGACTCACGGTGCGCTGCACCGTGTCGGTGAGGGTCTGGAAATCTCTCTCCAGTGAGATCACCGTGGACCATGCGGGTCCTGACAGTGGGGCCATCCCGTGGGGCTGCGACGGCCCGAGGATGTCAGTGTACGTCGGCTGGGACGGGCCGACGATATCGGGTATGGGTAGTGGTGTGAAGGGTGGGGCAAAGCCCGGTAATCCGGTGAAGTAATAGGGTGGTACCTGGTACGGGTCTCCCGCACCTAGGGTATACGGTGCAAATGGGGGTATCAAAAATGGGGCTCCTGCATCCATAGTGAATGGTGCAGGTGGTGGTGTAGGGAGCATCTCGGGTAGGGGTGGTAGTGTGGGAAAAGTGGTGATGGGTAGTGTCATGGATAAGGGTGTGGGGACTATGAGCTCGGCGAGTGGGACCATGAGTGGCTGGGTGACAGCGACCCACTCTGGTGCAGATATCACTGTGGTAGGGGTGGGAGGGCTAGCAGTGGCGTGAGCTGCCAGTCCTGCTCGGTGCAACTCAGAACTGCGGGCTGAGCTGCCCTCAAGGATGTGCCCAGTAGAAGCTGGCCCATCCTGTGGTATGGGCTCGGGCATGGTAGGTAAGGTGGCTGGGGTAGCGGTAGCATGCCCTATCATCGGAGCAACGTGCTCCTCCTGGCCTGCTGGTGGGATAGGCACGGCAATGTGCTCCACCGACGCAGTTGACTCATCGTCAGAGTCATCGGATATCCACCCGTTGTGTCCTCGGCAGACAGGCACGAGTCTCATGCCAGAGGGAACGGGGATAGGTGGGGTGGGTAAAGGCTCACGATCGACTGGTGCGCGTCGGTCGTATGGAGACTCGACAGTCTCCGACTGTGTAGGGATAGGTCTCGAAGGACCTGCGCAGCCTACAGGGAAGTCCCTGACGGCTCGGATAGGTAGTGCTGGCAGTGGTGCTGCCTGGAATGGCACTAGAGGCAAGTCGGCCTCGGCCATCGGTAGGTCGGCCACGGCGGCCATGTCGTCTCCTGCGGGGGCCCACGTTGGGTCCTCGCTCGGGTCTGTCTCGTCGGAGCTATCTCCGTCGGCGCCCTCCATGGCGACATCAACATCCATCTCGTCATCCTCGGGATCGAGTATCACCACCTCGATCGGCTCCGCTGGCGGTGCTGGGATGATCTGGAGGCTACTGTCGTAGCTCGGTGCTACGCTCCCTGCGTTCGACATCCTGGCAAAAGAACCGTACTAATATTTAAGTATTATTCGTTAGGTAGTTAAGGCACATATCTAAGGTACTCTTCCTAACCTTCTAACACAAGAATAATACATATACTTACCATGGCTAGCTTGGTCGGAATCTCCATATACCCAAATGGTCGTTGGAAAAATTTATCTTATTGCGTTTCGCATTTATTTGAAAGATTTTGAACCAAATTCCGGTTATAGTTTAGATTTTTAAAACGCTAATTCGCTATAACCTTGGCTCTGATACCACTTTCTGTCACACCACGTCTAAGGCGGAAACACGTGGCGCGACGGTTCAAAAGTATTAAGCCAAGATTAATGCAAAGCACAATATTAATTAGAAAACGGGCATTTATTCAATGCTAATAATCATGTCAAATTATTCATACATAATTATAAATTGTTTTCGAAATTGATAAAGAGGCTTCTCCCTTTATCCCTAAATCCATGGAATAAAGAGGTAAGACCCCGTCACGACATTCCCAACGCCCAATTTGGAGACATCCCCGACCCTGCTCGCCATGCTATCCTTCCTCATTCAATTACCTGAAAGATATGTTTTGAAAATCGTCAATATATAAATATTGGTGAGTTCACAGGTTTTAATTTAATAAATCTTTATAAAGTGGGAATATCCTTGTTATGACATTTATAGGAGTTGCAAAGTCCTACAATTTACTTGAGCCTATAACCAAACCAAGACAATTAATAATGCCCCCGCCCAAAGTCGTTACTCGGTATTCCTACGACTTTATTTCAGAATAAGTGCACCCCAGGCATACGCCGATGCATTATCGACGCTATCGATTAGGGGTGGGCCTTGTCAGGCACCAATAGTACTATCCAAATATCCCTTTGGTTTCTCATTCCCGAATAAATGATTATAGTGGGGAGGTCTCAACCCCGAGTGGCGATCTTTACTCAAGTATCCAACCCGTCATACAATCCCAACATATCTTTCCCCCGTAAAAACGTTAAATAGTTTAGAAATGGGGCCGTGAGACTCACCTGTGACTGTGCTCGGCTCAAAGAAAATAGTAAAATTTGTGATCCCGTACCTACAAAGGTTCTAGGCGTATAAGTCACTTACACCTATGGTGTATGTGCCTTGGCAAGTTGTACACCCAACTTCCCGACCACGTCTTTATCCCAATTCCCGTTTAATAGTTTCGTATCCTAGGTTCGATGGCGATGGATTACCCTTTCCTTACGAGTCATATATTATTCTTATAAATATTCTTTGTGACTGCATACGATTATTCTCGACACGGTTCTACCCAACGTATAGTTATTTTCCCATTTAAATAACTATACTTAGGAATGTTCCGCTCGAAATAATGTACTCTTATCACCCGTCCCGACTCACTTTGCCACATGTTTACTTTCCCATTTAAGTAAACATGCTAAGGTCTTGTCGTTCGGTTGTATATTCTTAACGCTCGACTCGACGCACCGCGCCGTATATTTATTTTCCCATTTAAATAAATATACTAGTGTCTTGTCGGTATTCACATGATCGTGGGCATACTTTACCATACTCGTTTCGGTTTTCCTTCTCGCATATCTATTTTCCCATTTAAATAGATATGCTAGAATTTCGTCGAAACGGGCATGGGCACGTACACCATCGTGCGAATACTACTCGTTAAGTTTTAGCGTTTTTAGTTTGGTTATGTTGTATTTTCTCCCACGAATGTTCCTTCTACACTTAGGAAAGTGTTACGTATGTTTCACCCTTGTTATATATATATTTTATTTCCTTAAAATATATATATATATATTTTGTCTTGCCGTAATGGCATTTTTCTTACGTGTTTGTTTATTCGTTTTCGTTAGCCCATGTAACTAGGCCCGTTAGTTAGCCTTTTTCCATATTTTCTTCTAATACGCGTTCTATGGAAGTATTATTCCTACTTCCGGTTCCGAACGTTTATTTTCTCGGAAAAGTATATTCATGTATGTTTTAGCCCAACTCGTCCAACTTGTAACCCAAAATGTTTCCGATACTTTTATATTCCCATTTGTATAAAAGTATCCATTTTTGTACAAGTCTTCCCAAGTCTTTATTTTATAACATCTTATTTTGTAAAATCCTTGTGTTACTTCTTTTATTTTTATAAAACTTATATTTTATAAAAATGTACCTTTTACACAAAATGCCCAAGTAAGCTATTAGTATTTACCAAATCAACGTGTAAAATTACTACTTACACTTTTTGACACCAATATTTCCATTAATGTGTTTTCGGACTAATAGTTTCTAAAATATTTATTTTAGTCCCCCAACTTCCAAAGTTGCCATATTAGTCATTTAACTTACACTTGTTGTATTTTTCACTCAATCTTTCAAAGTTAATATTTTTCTTCCACTTTAGTGGACTTTGAAGAATCATTTTCACCATGTTTAGTTGTTTTTACTTCTTTTTACTTCTTTTTACTTCTAATGCTCTTCTAATCCATTCTAGGTATCATTAACATGTTTATTTCATATCTTTATCCAAAACATCCAACTTTCACTCATCTAAGTGAGTGGACTTTGAAGAACTAACTTTTCCATCTATGGCTTTCTAACCCATTTTAATACTTTTATGACCTTATTATATCATCCTAAGATGATTAAAACCACTTTTCATCATATTCAAGACTTTTTCCAAAATCTAGCTTTTCTCATCTTCCAACATACAAGTATGTTCTTATTATTACACTTTCTTCAAAATATTACTTTTATTAATAATAATCTAAGGTTCCATCATATTATTATTCTTCCATCTTCATTTTTAATAAAACCCATTACTTTTATAAAACTCATTTTTATTACCCACATTGTACAACTTGCTTTCATAGCACAAAATATGATTATTTCAAATAATAAAACAATGCAAGACTTACAACTAGCTCAAGGCTAGGGAAGACAAAATCTTGGATTTTGGGAGTGGTTTAGTGTGTTCTTCCAAGTGGGTTATGCTCCAAGCTCTTAAACACACAAGAAGGGGTTTGAATGATGATGAACTAGAGATGATTTGGAGTTGTAAAAATTGAAAAGAAAAGGTATAATGTGGGGGTGAATGTTACGGCCAACAAGGGGAAAAAGAGGAAGAATTTTGTGATTTTCTTCAAGTGTTCTTCAAGTATATTTATAATATCTTTCTCAATCTTTCAAGGATTATGTGTATCTCACTTGGATTGGTTGAAGAGATTATAGAAGATTATGTAGATTTCTTAAGATTGCAAGTTAAATCCTTGGGATATTAAGGGGTGTTTGGGCCGAAAATTTAGAGAGAGAAAGGAAGGGATTTGGTGAATATTATTGCCCAATGTCATGACATGCAAGCTTATGATTGATATTATCTCCAATGATTTAATTAGATAACACAAGTAATCTCCCACTTGAGTGGGCCATGGCCGGCCCCAAGGGGTGTGTTGGTGGGGTCCACTTTGCTAATTATCCCTCCATATTATGCTTAAGTTAATTCCTTCCGGGTACCGCCCGGGTATTTCTCGAATTTTAGTCGCGGTTTACCTCAATATTAAAATACCGTTAATATTCATAAAATTTTGCCCAGTTAAATTACTGATAATTTATTTCGGCTTTTGCCGGGCGAATTTACGTGTTACGCGCGTATCGGGTGCGGTACGCGCACTTTATTCGTTACCGGGAGATTTGTGCAATAAGCTTTTACGTATGGCTTTGGGTTTCCAAAACTCATAATATTTTGTGAAAATATTATTTATTTTATATTCCGGGTGTCCGGTGTTCGTTTCGCTTATTTAAGTTTTTACCGGGTAATCGCCAGTGTCCATACCGGATAGTTTTGTCTGCGCATGATCCTATCATGCTTTGCTATTAAACTTATGCATTCCTATGCATTATTTGGGAATTCCTATCTTTCTAAGGCCTCAATTAAATATTCAGCACATAATTACGGTTAATTACGTTAATCGCGTTTAATTAATTAGTACGGAATTACCTTAATTTTGCCGGTTGTTACATTCTGTTTCTTTCAATTATCTGCAAATAAACCATGTATTCTTGATACCCATTAATTAATATTGTATAGATGAGTTTATTAGTAAGTGGTTAGGAAAGAACTGTATACATCACTATTGAAATGCAAAATACGTTCTAATTCAATAATTAAATAACCAACATTTTTATAGTAATGAATTTTACATGAAACATTTTTATAGTACTGAACGAATCGCAAATTCGCAATCAAAATTCGATTTTGATGGTTGCTGTGTTGACCCGTTGGCGGGTCTAGCATAGGTTGGCGAAGTACATTTTTAGTGCAATTCATTTTTTCTTCTAGATCCACCACTTCAACAAAAAAAAATCTGAAGAACGTGCTATGAAATTCGCAATCAAAATTCGATTTTGATGGTTGTTGTGTTGACCCATTGGCAGGTGTAGCATAGGTTGGCGAAGTTAGTGCAATTCATTTTTTCTTCTAGATCCGCCGCTTCTACAAAAAAAAAATTTGAAGAACGTGCTATGAGTTCTATAATATGTTGTTTGTAGAATAACATGTTTATTTTGGATTAAGAGAGTGTTTTCAATAGACTGCTTGTAATCTCTACAAGGAAGAATTCATATCCTTACTTTTTAGTGGCAGATTCATTTCCCCCTCTAGCAAGCTTGATGTTAACGCCACGGATTTATCACCAACAGATGATTTGGACATCTCTGAGATATTTTAAATATCCTCCTTTTTGTTTATAAAAAAAAAACAAAGCCCAAACTGTTACTAACTGAAACCAAATTTACAAGTTTGTAACAGAGCAAACTTACCAGTTGAGGACCATGGATGGTACATATGATAGCTTTCAACTATATAAATGACAGATTCACCTGTTTCGGTCTACCCGTCTTTCTCCATCCTCTTACCTTTAAAGATAGAAAAACAAAGGATATGAAAACCTCTTTATTTGCAACTTACATTTAAATACAAACACTCAAAACATACAGAATTACACACCAGTGTAGTCCTAAATCCTGTTTGAAAGATCCATCGTTGATGATGGGTAAAGAGATTATTATTAATTATTCCAGGGTTTATATAGGATGATGAAATCAAATCTTCATGGCTGTTGATTGCTCCTAATTAAATCATTCATGGCTGTTACTTCGAATCATTCATGGCTATTGATTGCTCCTAATTAAATCATTCATGGCTGTTGGGTGCCCATTGCACTCCAATTTAACACTCTCTAACCTCTCCATTTATGATAAAAGACCGATTTATCCCCCATCAAATGCATCAACTATTTGTACTTTAAGCAATCAGACTTGTAATTACTTAAATTTGCCAGGTATCCTCCTCTCATGCTTTATAATAGACTAGTGGGGTGCCCGCGCGTTGCGGCGGGAACACAACATTTACTAAAAATGAAGCAACAACAAAAATAAATATGTGATGATAAATGCAAACAATGGTAGGGCACGTGTCATATGGTCTTGTTGCCTCTTACATGAGACAAAGAAAGACATCATAGACTAATCATGAAGGCTTGGCACGATGACCAAGCTTCGATATGCATGTAAGTTCTGATTAACATATAGTAGTGTAAGGTTGAAAAAAGAGAAGTTTATCATTGTTAGTAAATTTTGTGGGCAACCTTTCCAAATACTTTATGATATAGATATAGATATAGATATAAATTTTTCACAAATAAGGAGAAAATTTAAAACCTCGCAGTAGAAATTTAAGAGTGTGAGAGATTGATATGAGAGCCATAATCATGACTATATAATTTAAATATATTGAGTATTGAATGTAGTAGGGGCACCCAAACTACGCAATATGATAAATGTCATGTAATCATTTTATTATACATGCAATATTTATTTAGTTACGATCAAGTTTAAATCATATAAAATTAAAGAAGGATGAATTAACATGATGGTTATAAAATCAATATCTTTAATCTTGACGTTCCTCTCCCTCTTCTCCGCCCTAGTTCCCCTCTCCGATCACCCCTACCTATTTATCTTGATGCTTAATCACCAAATGAAACTGCTAATGGTCTTATCCATGTCATTAGACATATGGTTTGATATAATCTAATCATATGAAATGTCTTTAGTCTTGACGTTCCTCTCCCTCTTCTCCGCCCTAGTTCCCCTCTCCGATCACCCTACCTGTTTATCTTGATGCTTAATCACCAAATGAAACTGCTAATGGTCTTATCCATGTCATTAGACATATGGTTTGATATAATCTAATCATATGAAATTCTAGATTTCATTGAGTCTTTTGAAAACAAACAGATTTATGACGATTTGGGTAGTCTAAAACTAATATGATTAAAAAATGCCATTTTTTTTTCTTTTTAGTCCAAGCATCTTCAGTTCATTAATTTAATTATAAGATATAACTAAAAGAAATACCATATGTAAATTATTAAAAATACTTATTTAATTGCATTACAACATTAGTTTAGTTACTGATCATGTTTATAACTATAAGAATAGTTTATTTTCAGGATTGTTTAAATTCATTTTTTAAATATTAAGAACCTATTCATTTCTTTATAAACAACCATACGTGCAGGAGCCCTACAACATTCCAAGTTTCCATAAATGATTTTTGAGTTGGTTTTAATGATAGAAAATGAAAATACGAAATGTTACCTTGAATAGATAGTATAACCAAAATCAAAAAGTGGACTGTTAGTGTTGCGGTGGAAGGTTCCAAGCGCATGGCAATGGAGGCAGTGTTATCTTGATCACATATTTGGGCTATCTTGATCACATATTTGGGCATATATATGCTAAGAAGTTATTGGTTTTAGTTGCATCAAATTCTGATATTGATGATTGCCATTGAAGGCGACAGTTTTGATGTTACATTCCCCTTGGTGGTATACCCTTTAATTTAAATGTTTTCACTCAATCTCATTAGCTACTGGATATTTCTGTAACTTACACCCTATTATAAATGATTCATATTAAGGACTTTTTAATTCATTATGTATACCCTTTAATTTAAATATTGTTTCGAAACTTAAATTAAAGATTTTCATATAAAATTTTAATTGTATTTATCAACTGACTTATCAATTTAATACCCATGTAGAAAGACCATTTTGTCCATTTATTAGGTTCATTAAGTTGTTGTACCATTAGCATCAAATGTTGTATTTTCTTAAATTTGGTGGGTATCCCTCTTTTATGCTTTATAATATAGTATAGATATAGATTATAGATAGAAGTTATATTATTGTATTACTTCTTTTTAAAAAGACTCATCAACGATTTGTCAAACAATTTATTTAATGAAAATGTAATTACACCATCATTAACTTTTCTAAAGATCAAATCTCCATTGTCGCCATCACCACCATTGCCGTCGCCTCCCCCACCCCCATTATTCAATTGATTGAATGTTGTTAACTTTCCATGATTTCTTGTTCATTACTCGAATGTGGACATATTTACCGGTAAGTTTGTGAAAATTATGTTCTAATATCTTTGACCTGCGCACAGATAAATAAAGAATAATAACGCACCTATACGTTAGTCCTAATAATCATAACTAATAATACAATTATGACAAAAGTGTTGCTAGGAGGAAACCACATGTATATAAATATGTCTCACAAGAGGCTCTCAAGTCTCAGCAAGCCTTGGGTGTGTTAGATGCACCATTCATTCATAAGGAGGGGCTAAACACTCATCTGCCATATCAATGAGATTAGGATTTTCAAACTAAACCAACCAACATCGGCATGATTAAACGGGAGACTAAAAAGTTAAAAAACAATTCAACATGACATGATCAAATCTGCATGCAACTAAAGGTAACGACCAACAATAAAAACCTCATAAATATATGATACAAGAACCAAATTAGGTTCTTAAAAGATAAATAATAGGTTTGGGCAAGGTAAAATCTATGTATTTTCATAAAGTATATGGTAGAATCCATGTCAGATTTGGCTGATTTAAGAAAGTATAACTAGGTCCAATGTTCAAACCTTTTGGGCCGCACAACCAAAACCTTGTTTCAGGTAGAAGCAAAGAGATCGAGACAATGACAAAATTATACAAGAACACACTATAAACTTGAGACATTGAGATTACTTAGAGTGTCATGTAGCTAAATGTCATATTGTATGATTCAATATAGTTTGCAAGAGAGCAGATAAAACCATAAAATGATTTCTTCTAGGTAATGATGATAAATCAAATCCAGATATCCAATGAAATTTTGTGAACAACTGAGATATGATAACTAGAGTTCATCAAGTAAGTTAACTAGGTTCTCCAAATGAGAATATGAAGCAGACACTATCATAGATTCATAAAGCAATGGCACTAGTATTTGGTACGGAGGTATGAGGTTCGGGTTCGAGTACACGGTTCGCTTCGGTAAGGGTACGAGGTTCAGGTACGCGATTCGCTAGAGGTAACGTATTTGGTACAGAGGGGGTAGGTTCGTTTTGGTGCGGTGTACCATGGAATTTGGTACGGTGTAGATTTTTTTACAAAAAATAGCTATTTATAATTTATATCTTATATATAATATTAATTTTATACCTTTTTTGTATAAATTTATAAAAGACCAAATATAAACTAGTGAAGATAATGGGGTTAAATGTTTAATACATAAACTAATTTAATTTAACACTTTTTTTTATGTAAAAGATTACCATGTTTTAGGGCCTACATGTAAACTATTGAAAGATAAAGGGGTTAAGTGCTTAAATTTCTAAACTTATCTAACCCTAAAAAGCCTAAACACATCAGTCGCTATCTTTTTTTCTTCGTTTCTTCATCTTCCTCCAAGAACCAGGTCCCTAGAAACCCTTCAATGATTGAATTCATGAATTTAATGCTAATTGGAGCGATTTGGAGCCCAATTGGAACACAATTTACAGTTCAGATGGTTCAATGTACTAGTTCAGATGGTTCGATGTACCACCAAAACCCGGATCGACGAACCTTTAGCGAATGGTATGCTAGCGAATTGCGATTAGGTACATTTTGTACCAATACGAAAATCGTGCTTTCTGGAGCGAATTCTGTGACTATGGGCAATACCTTGAAACGAGAAGGCATGCGGCGCATAAGTTTAACTCACAAACAAAGGCCGATAATTGTTGCCATACCGCTATGCTCAACTGCTAGAGTAAAAGTGACTCTGAAAAGAAAGTAACATGTTTCCTTTTTAACTTACCTGAAAATAAAAGTGGCATATCAATATACAGGAGGGGGCAAAAAGATTACTAACCGAACATAACTACAATTGGCATCTACCTCAACGACAACATCTTGTATTATCACTTTAATCTCTTCTAGAGAATAAGAACGTTCGAATTTTTTTTTTGTCAAAAAGTAAATATTCAGTTATTTTATAGGTTGTTGCCTAGTGGTAGCTGCAAACGTTAAACGGAGTTCAACTTTCTCTTGGTGAATTAGGAATAGAGGTGTAAAAAAAAAAAAAAAAAAAATTAACATCCTAATTATTCAGACGTGGTTAACAGTCAGAAACCAGAGCTTATCCGTTAATTAATCATAAGTTGAAGGGTTCAAAAACAATAAAAAAAAACAATTTAAAAAAATAAATAAATAAATAAAGGCGTAGGGCAAATTCTAGAATTTCAAACTTCCAGTGAATAAATTACCTAAAAACCCCGCGAGTCGTTACTCTGCTTCACTTGGTCGGCAACGTGATCGTCTCACTCCATTGATTCAACACACTCACACACACTCTTGGTAAGGCTTTCCATTTCCTCGATCATTTTTTCCTTCGATCTACGTTTATATCTTTTCTATTTCACTTATTGTATCTTTATTTAGATCCATCGTCAATGATCAATAGACGGTTACGACTTACGATTTTATTACCATGTGATTATCCAACACTACATATTAGGGATTATTAATTTGGTCAGTTTTCATATACTGTTAAGTCTGTTAGTGGTTATTACTCTAATTGATGGATTATTAACTTATTTTGTTCCTGATTTATCAACTTTTAGAAGTCGGAAACTGATTGGAAGAAAAAAAGGAATAGAGTTATGCTCTTAAATGCTGAGATTAATACAAGTACGGATAAGGTAGATCCATAGGGAAAAGATTGGCGAACAGTATTGAAATTGCGTTTACGTTAGGGTGCGTTTGGTTCACATGAATTGAATGGAATTCAATGGAATTGGAATTTGAATTTCAACTCTTTAGGTGTTTGGTTCATTGAATTTGTTGAAATTGGAATTTCAATTCCAATCTTGTGTGTTTGGTTGACTAAGGAATTGTAATTGGAATTTGGTATGAATTCCTTCAAATTCCCTTACCTAAGGGAATTCAAATTCCTTCCAATATTAGAAGGAATTCAAGTCAATTTATTGGAATCTTCGAACGGTTGGCATCATTTTGACCCGAACCGATTCGAACCGTACCATTTCAACGCGAACCGCTTAGATCTGAACCAGTTCGGACCGTACCCGTTTCGACCCGAACCGTTTCGTACCGTACCAGTTTCAACCGATACCGTTTCGACCCGAACCGTTTCGTACCGTACCATTTTCGACCGGTACCGTTTCGGACCGAACCGTTTCGTACCGTACCATTTTCGACCGGTACCGTTTCGGACCGAACCGTTTCGGACCGTACCAGTTTCGACCGGTACCGTTTCGAACCGAACCGATTCGGACCAGTTTCGACCGGTATCGTTTCGGACCGTACCAGTTTCGACCGATACCATTTCGTACCAGTTTTGACCGATACCGTTTTGCTCGTAATGTTTCGGACCGAACTGTTTCGGACCGTATCAGTTTCGATCGGTACCGTTTCGGACCAGTTTCGACCGATACCGTTTCGGACCAGTTTCGACCGGTACCGTTTCAGACCGTACCAGTTTCAGACCGTACTAGTTTCGACCGGTA
The DNA here is from genome assembly GCA_028751855.1 of Ambrosia trifida. Lineage (NCBI taxonomy): Eukaryota > Viridiplantae > Streptophyta > Magnoliopsida > Asterales > Asteraceae > Ambrosia > Ambrosia trifida. The sequence continues at coordinate 5,168,662 of CM054128.1, forward strand.
CCGTTTTAACCGGTACCGTTTTCGACCGGTACGGATCGTAACGGTGCACGTCGAAACGGTACAGGTCAAAACGATAGAGGTATCAACAGTTCGGGTCAAAACGGTACGGGCCGGTAATGGTCGAAACGGTACGGGCCGGTACGGGTCACAATGATGCGGGTCGTGGGGGCAATGGTGATAGATTCCAATTTATTAACCAACCAAACACAATAATATAGGATTTGAGAATCCAATTCCAACAATTTACAATTCCTTTTGGAATGTTTGAATTCCAAATCCAATTCATTCCAATTCCAATTCCAATTCCAATTCCAATTCCAATTCCTTCACAAATTCCAATTCCAAACAATTCCGCGAACCAAACGCACCCTTAGGGTTTTACGGTCATGAAGTTTTATTTTACCCCAAGTTTGATATTTTTGTTATGTTATGTAACTAATTATATTTCTATACAAAGTTATACATGATAAAATAAGTGACATCAAAGTGATAGTTTCTTCGATTCTGATTTGGAAGAAATGTATACATCACATTTATAGTTATTTTGCATTTTGAAATAATACTGTTCTTTAGCCCCGCTTACGGCTGTGCACATATAATGTATATATGTGTGGCACTCGGGGGCAAAAGTAAAGTTGCACTAATTTTAACGTTATTTTACTAATTTCGTGAAAATAACGTTAAAAATGACAGACAGTTAATCATGCATCGACGTTGATAGCTAAAAGACAAGGGGGTACATGCACCAATCGGGTTTGTCCCGGTTGCTAAGTGTTATGTGCCTTATGTCCAAGGCTTGATACAAAACCACTATCGAGCCGGGGGTCTCATTGGAAGCAGCCTCTCTATTCCCACTGGGTAGAGGTAAGGCTGTCTACATCTTACCCTCCTCAGACCCTACCTTAGCTTTTGCTATTGGTGGGATTAACTGAGTATGATGATGATGATGATGAAATAATACTGTTCTTGCAATGAGAGAATATGAGCCGAATGTTCTTTGGGCCGAGGGAGTTAACAATTCCCTTTTGCCATTATTGTCTTAGGAAGAGTGCTTGATTGAGGAGGTCCTTTAAACTATTCTACTAAAGCTATGCTGTATTTTTCATTCTGTGGCCAGAAACATCTTGATTTGGCTCAATTTCAGGGGAAAGACTTATTAGCATTGGTTTTTCCATGTTTTTGTTTATTCAAATCATAACTGACATTTATACATACAACCTAGCTTGCATCTTTGTTGAAAAGATCCTGTACATGTCGGTATAAGGCTGTTCTGTATGGCAGTGGCGAAGCTTGACCCGAAGGTTCGGGGGGTCGGAAGTCACCGGAGGGTCGGAAGTCACTAGTTTCGGGGGGTCGAAAACCCGTTTCGGGGGGTCGAAACCCTATATTTTCAAAATTTTCTATACGAATACTATATAATCGGAACTTCTGCGCGAAAATCCGGGGGGGTCGGCCGCCCCTCCCCGCCCTTACTATGCTTCGCCAGTGCTGTATGGGGTATCATCATAAAATCAATTTTAAGCTTGTTAAGAGAATTTGTATACTTTAAGCACTATTTTCTAATTTTAAGTTATACTTCAAGCGTTTAGGTTATGTTCGATTTCAACTTTAGGTTTAAATTTTTCAAATGATTCCAATTTTTTGGCATTTATAGCGTTTTGTTTTATCTGCTGTGATTTTCTAAGTTAGGCTTCAGTTTGAGGCTGTGATGAAAGGTTACCTGGGTTTGTTCTTGGAATATTTCCTATGTATGTTATATGCTTGGTACTCAACTTTTAGATGTCTTTTACTTTGTATCTTGCTTGGTGTTCTTCTGTCATTAACTTTCGTCTGTCTTTCACTTTGATTCTTCTGTATTAGTGGTTGAGAATGGTGTCGAAAGACTTGGTTGTGATAGTAGAAGCATACGACCATTGTTGTGAAATGGAGACAAAGTGGTGTGTTTCTTTTCTTATTTTCTTGCAGTATACAAGTTCGATTTGTAAACTTCCCTCCTTAATTGTCATTACTCATCACACTGTGCTATATTAAGCTTAGTATTATTCATATGTACAATTTTATTTCTTTACATTTGTCTGTGTTCTGTGTTTAGGATCAATGTGTGTTCAAGTTATTTATCTTGAAATGGTTTTCTGTAATATAAATTATTCATTTCAAACTCTTATTAAAACGTCATATTTCATTAAGCATCATTTCGAAACAGTGCCTCTTAAGGTTTTAGGCCTCTTTTTCACATAGTACTTATTTATTCTGTTTAATCTAACAGATTCTTACTTGTCCCGTGTTATAGAAATCAAGAAGCTGAAATGTATCCAATTTGTCTGGACATGAAGAGGAAGTTCCAGGCAGCCGATTTTGCTGATATGGACTTGAGGATAGTTTCCAGGAGAGAGGCGATCTCTGCCGGCCAGCTGACAAAACCATATTCTTGCGACTCGCAATACTTGACACCACTTTTGGTTTTTAGAGAAACTAAGCCATGTGAGTAATTCCATCGATCCGTTTCATTTCCATCCATTACCATCAGTTCATTTTTCTGACTTGTATCCTTGTTAACTTGCCATCAGTAGAAAGACGCTTGTCAGACTTACAATTTGCAGATATAAGGCTCCTTGTGTTTCATGGTTTGATAAAACTTGCATCAGTAGTTTAGATTGGTGATATTGTTATCATTGTGATTTGTGAGATACAATTTTGTATGTGGTCAATAATTTAGCGATGGAGTTAATTACACAAATGGTTCTTGTGGTTTACTAAAAATAACATCTTTAGGTACTAAGGTTTTCGAGTAACAGGTTTAGGTTCTATGGTTTCGATTTTGTAACATCTTTGGGTATTAACACAAAATTTTGAAATATAATAAAAATGACTAAAATGCCCTTGACGAATTAAAATGATCAATTTCATGGAAGATACAACTATTTCATGGCCGTACATATCATAGTTTTGCTGGATTTAGGTATTATTTTAGCTGGGAAATGATATGCTCCTCGTTAGAGGTAACAATGACCTTTAAGTGGTCAACACGAGCGTAATTAAATTGGGTTGAATGTGAAAGCGCCTAGAAGTCAAAATGTGGGTTGGGAGAAAAAAACTTTTAGGTGAATGACCCTCAAACTGATTATACCCAACCAAAACCATGCGGGTGACAGCCCTTTTTTAGTGTTTTTAAAATAGCAAAGTGCTGAAGGTCTACAATTTGCAAAACGAATGGGAGTCATTAAAACTTAATAGTGTGATCATGATTGAGAAAAATGGTGTAACATCACAAGTTGTATTTTTTGATAGATTGGACTTATATGGGATCTTGATTAAAGTTTAAAAAATGATAATATTTAGGCTTTAGTATGTATTTATCTTACACGCACACGTGCGTGCACATACGTAGCACAATCTATATCCACTTACAAGTATCTGTTGAATATAGAATGTTTACACTCTTCATCCATTGAATTTGCGACTTCCTTCTCAAAACGTCTAACCATATTTGTGTAACCTCCTTCTTCAGAAGATTAAAAGTCAATAATCCTGGTGTGCTTCTTTCATGGATTGTTTAAACTATAGATTTGGAACTGGGAGCTGCCAATATTTACCCAATTCATCAGAAAATACAGGACAAGATTGTAGCTGCATTAAAGCTCTTAACTTTCCGGGAGCAACATATTCTGGTTCAGTTTTGGTCACCTCATGCGGTCGGGAAGCACCAATTACTTGCAACTACAGATCAACCATTTGGCATTGGGGAAATTGATGTAGGGCTTTGTTCGTACAGGCGGGATTCCGAGAGCAAATCTTTTGTTGTCGATAAGGATCATGAAGAAATGGACCGTAGTCCTACAGCTCGAGTGTTCAGACGAGGATTGCCAGAGTGGACTTTTGATTTAAAAAGTTACACTCCGAAACATTTTCCCCAACAAGAGAGTGCACTTTATTGCAATCTCCATGGATATTTGGCTTTACCAGTTTTTGATTTGAATGCACGCTTATGTGTTGGTGTGCTTGAGCTTTTGACGTCTTCAAAGTACAGGAGTTACGCTTATGAAGTTCAACAAATTCACAAAGCACTGAAGGTTTAATTTTTTCCTCTCAAGTTTAATGATTCTCTCATTCTTAACTCATCCGTGTTTCTGTGGTCATGTTTTTTAGCACATGCCTGAAACGTGTTGCGTTATTTATTATAACTATTATTATGTTGACTTTTCTTTGTTAAGCATTAAACAACATCAAGGGCTTAATTATCTTTCAAAGATAAGTAAGTTGCAGAGATCTGCTGCATCATGATTTGCATGGTTTGTCTGTCTTAAGCGTGTTGTCCTTTTTCTGTAATCATGCTAGGATTTAGAAACTGTAACATGTTAGATTATGCTTCCCTTATAACAGCTCTTCCAAATTATTGTCATCTTGCAGACAGCGAATCTGACAAGTCCACTAGGATTTGATTTTCCTGCTTTATATGTGAGTTGGTCTTGCTGTTATATATAATATTCTATTATTCAGGTTTTATGTTGTTACAAAGTTTTCTTTATAGTAATTTTTCTTTTATATACAGGTTCATAATGAAAGCAGGCAAAATATTTTAGATAAAATCTACCGCATTCTGAAAAAGGTGTGCGAAATTCACGGTGTACCTCTTGCTCAGACATGGGCTGTGTCCCAACACAGTAGTTTTGTTTCCCATGAAAAAGTTATAGTAAAGAGTTGTAGTAGTTTTGACACTCGATGTGTCGGGAAAGTCTGCATGTCAACAGCTGATCTACCATTTAATGTTAAAGATTTGAGCATGTGGCCATTCTTAAAAGCTTGTAGAGAACGACATCTGGACAGGTCCTGTGGCCTTGTTGGCAAGGCGTTGTTAACCCACGGTTCATGTTTTTGTGGTGATGTAACGAAACTCAGTGAAGAAGAGTACCCTTTGGTCCACAATGCACGCATGAACCGGTTGGCCAGCTGCTTTGCAATCTACTTGTGTAGTGTTGAAGACAATGATGGCTATGTTTTGGAGTTTATTCTACCGCCAGACATAAACGACAGTGGTCAGGTCTTGAACTTGGTCCAAACATTGAAGCAGAACTTTGTGATAGGTTCTGGATTTGAACTGGGTGACAACTCATGTATACAAGTTGTTGGACTGCCTACGGATCGCTCTGTAAACATGGAACCTGATGTTATACAAATATCATCGGACTCTGTTGCTGACAATTTCACGTCATCAGATGCAGAGTCATCAATGCCGAATCCCATCAACTTGATTAGGGAGAAAATAGGGGTTACCAATACTGATGCTGGAGAAAAAGGCAAAAAACGTAAACTAGAATCATTTACCGAGATGGTGACAGCAGAGATAAGTTTTAATGACGATAAGAAAATTTTTCAGTTTCCTATTTCATCTGGGCTTTCATATCTGAAAAACGAAGTGTCACAAAGCTTCAAATTAAAAGGTAAAAAGCTTAGTCTAAAGTACATAGATGAAGATGACGATCCGATACTCATTGCTTGCGATGAGGATTTGCAATCTGCTATGGTTGCTACAGGCAGTAACAACATTATTACTGCAACCTGTCTGTCAGGTTAACTTGTCTGATACTCGTTGTTTGTGTGTGGATTATTATTGTTTGTGTGTGGATTTGAAGTTTGATGCGATTACTCCAGGCAGTCACAGCAGTATCAACTTAATCTCTGTCAGATTAACCTGTGTGATGATACTCATTGCTGCCTTGTGGATTTGAAGTTTGGGAACTCCTGTGTGGATGTATTTTATATTTTTGTTTTCTTTTTTCTTATTATTCGTTTGTTATCTTTAACTACTTTCATCTGCGTTGACGCTGGAGTCACCATCATAGGTGGTGGCCGGTAGATGAAATTGTCTAATGCCCAATCTTAACAACCATCAAGAAATCATGATCCTGTACAAAAATCCCAGTTTATGATTAAAAGGGCAGGTGGGGTGACGAGTCAAAACCGTGTCATTGTGTGTGTGTGATTACTCATTCAGTTTTCAACAATCGTTATTAGAACTGGACATCAAAGAGACTTATGTAGCGGTGAAGAAAGATCTAGTAAGAACTGAAGACGTGAAGAATAACGCTATCCAGTTGTGTCTATGAAAGATTGATCGTGAACCTGTGACTGGTTCAAACAAGGTGGAAGAAGACTGATGTGCCCAACAATCAAGTTTGAGAAGATTTGTGAGGGACAGAAACAAGTCTTGAGACGCGACTGGGGGACGTTGGTTGATTGAGATAATCAAGATCGATAGAAGAAGATTATGGTGTGAAGCTGTGACCAAGAAGAAATTGGACCTGTTTGGTCAAGAAGGAAGGGTTGCAATTAAGGGAGGACGAATAATAACTCGCAAAGTGTAGGAGTTGTGCGTCAAGAAGGAAAGAAACAACGGTGTCGCTTGCGTGGGACAGGAGATGAAAAATTGGCTTGATGGCAGGTGTTGATGGTGCAGTTATTAGCTTGTTGGTTGATGATATGAGGAGTCCCATTGTAATCGCAATTGTAGTTATTTGTACACTAATGAGGGGTGTGATGTCGAAGGTTATCGAACAAGGCACAGTGAAGGCTAAAGGTTGCGAATTGTGAAATGCAACCTGTACGATGATCAGAAATGAGTTTAGGTCTTTAATTAATGTGGAGATTGGAAACCTTGAAATTCAATGCTTCGTTATTGAAAGTCTCAAGAGCACACCTCACGCATGGATTCCTATCAATGAGAGGGAATCATTTACATAAATAGTAGATTTATTATTTTAGAAATTACTTTTGGGGGGTATTGGGGATAAAAACCAAAAATGGTGATGTATTATTCTCAATTGGCGGCATCTAATAAATCAAACCTTGATGACGCCAATTGATAAGTTTACATTGAAGCCGCCAATTGAGATGTGCACATTGAAGCCGCCAATTGAGATGTGCACATTGATGCCGCCAATTCATTTCTCACTTTCATTTCTTATATAAACCGAGCCTCTGCCCATTCTCTCCATCACATTACACACCTAAACAAATACATTATAACCACAATAAAACCCCCATTTACAACACACTGTTTTCTGCGGGGATAAGCCATGCTGTGGCGTCCCTCTTTCTGGGGTCCAAGAAAGCGCGGTCTTTGGATCGGTGTTACATCCACATGAAACTACTTGGATCGATGTTACATCCACACGTGGTATAACACGTGCTGAATGCAACGTTGTCTTTGTAGTTTATAATATTTTGCCGTTGGTTGTCGGTGGTGCTCTCAATCTCCAGTCTACCAAACCCGGACATTCCAACGGTCTGTTTAGGGGAGTCAACTTTCCAGACAAAGGCTGTAGGGCAAGGCCATCCGGTGTTGAAGAATCACATCATGTGATTAGCGACGTCGAAGACATCGGATGATGCGGTTCTTCACCGTGCTACTCTTGTATGGCAGCCTGGGTTGACCATTGGGTACCTGTAGATTTCGTACACATGTTCAACAGATTGATTGATGTTCCCCTGTTTGATTCAGATGGGTTCCCCTGGAATGTGAGAAAAGGAAACCATTGGGTACCTGTAGATTTCGTACACATGTTCAACAGATTGATTTATGTTCCCCTGTTTGATTCAGATGGGTTCCCCTGGAATGTGAGAAACGGAAACTTAATGAACTCGGTAGATTGTATAGTTTGATTGAGTAGTTTGGAATTGGTGATCTCGGAAATAAATTGTCTTGTAACTCGGTAGGCTGTATAGTTTGATTGAGTAGTTTGGAATTGGTGATCTCGGAAATAAATTGTCTTGTAACTCGGTAGGCTGTATAGTTTGATTGAGTAGTTTGGAAAAATAGTTGTTAAGTAAATTTGTATTATTTGTTTTAAATAAAGCTATCATTATTAACTTGCCCGTTTTCAATCGTTGAGTGGTGGTCCTTGATTCCCGTACCCATCATTATGCGGGGGATGGTAATGTAAATCACTAACATCGTTAAACATTAATAGGAGAAACAACAATACATAATCAAGTTACATGACGAGAAGTTGCTTCACAACGGCATTTGTATAGCTCATCTGCCATGTGTCGTCGATAATTCACACAAGCATCTTCGACGTCGATTTCTAGCGACAACGACTTTTTTCTCACAAGCCTATCCATCATCATACAAACCAAGACACCAGCATTATCAACCTTTCCCTTGTCTTGGGGCACATCTAATTCAACTAAACCAACAGAAATTGGTGTTTTGTCCACGCGATTAGTCTTCAGCCAGTAACGAATACGTTTTAGAAACCATTCGAAAAAAAGCCTAATCATCTCCATATAGTGAGAAACTTCGCGTCGCCTTTCGTTTCTCCATCTCTTATCAGTCCAATACTGGGTAATTACCATGTTTCTTAGATCAATTAGGATAAGCAGCCAGTCTCCCACCCCCATCGATAAAGGAAGGTAAATGCGGTCAACTTCCCAGAATGGCGGGTAGGGTTCCATTCTTCCAGCCATGTCGAGGGCAACTGAAGAATTCGAGTCCTTCATTTCATCATAGAAGGCAGGGGGTAACACTGTCCAACGTAGCTGTGAAGCAGGATCTCTTAAAAGCTTTGCTTGTCTAAGTCGCATCAGTCTTACCGTCCACGCCTCAACGTGCTGAAATCATAATAATGCATAAGGTTCGTTATTGAGTTAAGCAAATCAATTTACTTTCAAGTTAAATTAACGTGAAAATTACCGTTGCGGATAGCGCCCTGTTGGGTTGGCACCCTAGAAGTGTACCCCAAAAATTTCTGTCTAGTTTGGCGGAAATGAAGCGAGTGTAGCAAAATGGGGCATCCCCGTTTGTATAAAAGTCGACAACATCAGCAGACCAGTTGGTTCTGCACTGTTGGTTTTCTTGCGGGTTTTCTTTGGGCTTGTCTTGGTCGTTTTCGGCTGCTTTCACTTGTGGGTTACTTGAAGTCGAACCAGCCGTGAATGTTGTTGATGGCTTGCGTAAACGCCTCCAAATGTGCTCGGTCAATTTTACCGTTTTAGGAGCTGGTTGTGAACAGTAAAAGCCTTCTTCATTGTTTTCCATTGTTATATATTTCTAATATGAGTGGGTAAGAGAGAAAGAAGCTGAGTGAGTGTTGTTTGTGAATCAGCTAGCTGCTTGGTTTTAAAGAGGTGAACCCTTGTAATGGTTTGGCGGCATCTACATGAAGCCTCGTAATGGTTTAGCGGCTTCTATACCTCGTAATGGTTTGGCGGCATAATAAAAAGTTGAAGCCGCTAAATGGTTAAGCGGCTTCTACATGAAGTGAAAAATGGCCCGGGCTGACGTTTTTGGCTGTCTATACAGTCTGGCAGGGCCTGGCAGTCAGGTAACCGGACCTTCGGACGCGTTGTCCTTGGCTAGTACACGGGTGTCGCACCATGTCCGGGCCGTTTTCGGGTCTCCGGGGCCTGATCCAGGCGGCCCGAAAACGGCCAGGAGGTCATTTTTCAAAAAACCCACAAAGTGGAAAATGGCCCGGGCTGACGTTTTTGGCTGTCTATACAGTCTGGCAGGGCCTGGCAGTCAGGTAACCAGACCTTCGGACGCGTTGTCCTTGGCTAGTACACGGGTGTCGCACCATGTCCGGGCCGTTTTCGGGTCTCCGGGGCCTGATCCAGGCGGCCCGAAAACGACCAGGAGGTCATTTTTCAAAAAACCCACAAAGTGGAAAATGGCCCGGGCTGACGTTTTTGGCTGTCTATACAGTCTGGCAGGGCCTGGCAGTCAGGTAACCGGACCTTCGGACGCGTTGTCCTTGGCTAGTACACGGGTGTCGCACCATGTCCGGGCCGTTTTCGGGTCTCCGGGGCCTGATCCAGGCGGCCCGAAAACGGCCAGGAGGTCATTTTTCAAAAAACCCACAAAGTGGAAAATGGCCCGGGCTGACGTTTTTGGCTGTCTATACAGTCTGGCAGGGCCTGGCAGTCAGGTAACCGGACCTTCGGACGCGTTGTCCTTGGCTAGTACACGGGTGTCGCACCATGTTCGGGCCGTTTTCGGGTCTCCGGGGCCTGATCCAGGTGGCCCGAAAACGGCCAGGAGGTCATTTTTCAAAAAACCCACAATTCATAAATCCACAATACATAAACACATAATACATAAACACATAATACATACATCCTAATCCCAAAGAACTTATTTAAAGCTTACATAAACACATACTAAAATCCTAAATTACTTGGGAGTAGCCAGTGGTGATGGTGGTGATGGCCTGTTGGTGTAGCCTGCTGGTGGGGGGGTGGTTGTACCTTGGTTTTGGGGGATCTGTGTACTCTCTTGCATCCGGGGGGTGGGTGCTGACAACCTTAAACGGTCCAAATCCCGTAGAGCCATGGCATAATCCACAACCCAGACCAACTCCTCTTCCGTTAACTCATCATCTGCTGGGGGAATAGGATGACTTGTTTGAGTAGGAGCAGGAGGAGGAGTTATTTGAGTAAGAGCAGGAGGAGTTATTTGTGCAGTAGGAGGATTATAGAACGAAGGTTGTGCAGGAGTAGGAGGAGATGAAAATGATACTCGCCGTCCCCGGCGAGAGTATCGCCGGACATTTGAAGATCCGTCACATTCGTGATAACCGCCACCCATAGTTTTTAAACCCGATGAACAGAGGAAATTGTGACTTAGATTGAGACTTGATATGGTATTTATACTGGTTTGGCGGCATCATGAAAGGTTGATGCCTCAGAATGGTTTGGCGGCATCATGATGCCTCAGAATGGTTTGGCGGCATCATGATGCCTTAGAATGGTTTGGCGGCATCATGATGCCTCAGAATGGTTTGGCGGCATCATGATGCCTTAGAATGGTTTGGCGGCATCATGATGCCTTAGAATGGTTTGGCGGCATCATACAAACCTGATTCCTATTTAAGGGATACTCATCCCAATCCATCAACACACCAAAATTTCTTCTTAAACTATCTCTATATCTCTATATCTCACAAACCCAATCCATCAAATGGCTACTTTCGTTCCATACCTGGTTAGATTATACTGGGGTGGTAAGTTTTCATACGTAAACGGGGTTGTTCAAGATGATAACTCGTTGGAATCATCGAGCTTTATTATGCGACAGAAGATGTCTTTTGAACAACTGGTTGAATGTGTATGTGCTCATGTTAATATCAACAAGGAAGCTGTTACTGTCAAACTCCTGCTCGGATACACTTATGCTGGGTACTCTCAAACCAGCCAAATTTTCAACAACGACGGGGTTGATATGATGGATTATTTAGCCGCTGAGAGACGTGGCGACTTTGTTGCGGAGATCTATGTTGAATGGCAACAAGACCCTCCGTTACAACAGCTTACTTTTACTAACCTGCTACGTGACGTGTCGAACGTAAATGTACCACCCTTTGGGTCTCAGCATGATTTCCCCCCAATGGAACATGATGCCGATAACGAAGTCAATGACGAGGCAGGATCCCCTATGACGGACGAAGAATGTTTACAAGAACCTCAATATGTTGCCGGTAATGACAACAATGACGGGTTTGATGAATCCGGAAGCGGAGACTCTAAAGACACGGAAGATAGTGATGACGAACAACCGGCATCAGAAGACTCTGAAGACTCCGCAAACGAGGCCGATCCTACTCAGGCGACGACCCAACAGACACCACCAAATGACAACCTGGCTCTCCAGTTAGGTCCACGTCAACACTACGATCCTCAAGATGATGTGGAGCTAACAGATTACATGGTTCAAGAATACGAAGAGGATGAGTTCGTGTTATGGAACCCAAAAGCAGGGGACAATATCCGGCTTGGTATGTATTTCAAATCAAAAGAAGAGGTAGACCGTGCGGTTAGACAGTGGAACATCCGTCGTGGACGGGAGATGTATGTCAAGGCAAGCAAACCGAAGGTATACACGGTCGTATGTTACACCAGACACCCAAAGTTTGTAAATCCTTTCTCTAGTGGCCGCAACTGTGAGTGGCGTTGCACGGCATCGATTCGGTCTGACTCACATTACTGGCGAATTACTGTATGGGCTACAAAACACAGCTGTTATTCTTCGGCCGTACGTAATAGCAACAGAAGTTTAAAGGCAAAGGATATTGCAAGACACATCTTACCGCAGATACGTACGGACATAAAGATTAAGGTAAAACATATCCAAACCCATGTCAAGCAGGCCCTGAATGTTGATGTTTCGTATTCCAAGGCGTGGCGAGCAAGAAGAAAGGCCATAGAAACTATCTATGGTGACTGGGACAGCAATTTCAAGGAGTTACCCACATACCTTATGCGGCTGCAGTCGAGGAACCCAGGTACCGTTGTTTCGTTCTTTAATCATCCGAACGGGGATCCGAATTACCCCACGTTTAAATATATTTTTTGGGCGTTCGCTCCTTGTATCCGTGCATTCCATCGATGCATGCCTGTCATATCGGTGGACGCGACTCATCTGAAAGGACCCTACCGGGGTAAGCTGATCCTTGCGGTAACAAAGAATGCAAACAACTACATCCTGCATGTGGCGTATGCTGTCGTTGACGAAGAGACTGTACACAGTTGGTGTTGGTTTTTCCAAAACCTTTCTGAGTACGTTACCCTTGATAGCATGGGGCCTTTGTGTGTGATATCAGACAGACACAACGGCATAATTAATGCTATGGAAAACCTTCCACAGTGGAAGGAACCCAACGCCTACCATCGTTACTGTCTTCGTCACATCAGAAGCAATTTCAGCGGGAGGTTCCGAAACAAAACCCTACGGAAACTGTGTTGGTCAATTGGTAGCACATCTCAGAACGTAAAGTATCGTTGGGCTGTTAGCGAAATGAGGCTGAAAAATCAAGAGGCATGGGACTACCTTAACAACATTGATAAGACTAAGTGGACGGTTAGGTATGATAAAGAGCGTCGTCGGTGGGGTAACCTAACGACGAACATCTCGGAGTCCATGAACAACGTCTTGCGTGAAGCGCGACTACTGCCTATCACAGCTCTCATTGACTACACCTTTCGTAGAGACGTCGAACAATATGTTAAGCACACTCAAATTTCGAGCGTTTGCAACACACCTCTACCCCCTCGCATATGGAGCAGGTATGAGAGCCTTTTGGGAGTTGCTATGCAGCATGAAGTGACGATGTACGATGCGAATGCGTTAAGGTGCAATGTTCTTTCAAGGGTTGAGACAAATGACAGGGGCGGAAATGACTACACCGTTGAGTACAAAAAAAGGGTATGCTCGTGTGGAAAATGGCAAATGCAAAGATTTCCATGTTCACATGCAATTGCTGTTTGCAATTGGTTGGGTAAAAGCCCTCACAGTATTACTAGTTGGAAATTCCACACAGACACGTACATTCAACAGTACAACAGTCATTTTTACACCTTGGGGCATAAGTCTGAATGGTCGGCGGCAGAGTGGAGAATTCAAGGGGACCCGTCGATGATTACTACACATCGAGGCAGAGTACGTCAGAGAAGAATGCAAAATGAGATGGATGTGAATTATGACGATCGCCTGAGGCGTCATGCATGCACTTGATGTGGAGAAACAGGCCATAACAGGAAGAGTTGTGGAAATGCAAGGCGTCAACGAAATCAGTGAATGACCCTACAGGGTTGTGTCAGTCCTATCATCACGGTCATCTTTTTTATGTTGTTTAGTTTTTTATTATCTGTATCGTCAATCACCTTTTGCTTTCATGGATGAGTTGGGTGACTCATCTCATCATGTTCTGTACTAGCTTTATTTAATAATGGCAGAATTATTATGGTACTGTTAATTTTAATACCACTACTATTATTATCAGAACTTTTCTAAAATAAAAGTAAATAAATACATGTAGTAATGATAGATTTATTTAAAACACATAATACAAATTTATTTAACAACTATTTTTCCAAACTAGTTAACCGAACAAACTATACAATCTACCGAGTTACAAGACAATCTATTTCCGAGATCACCAATTCCAATAGCTTGTGTGTAAGTTTTATTAGCTTAAATCTCTCTGATCCATGATATGAGAGGAATAATCCATCGAGAACTTGAGAAACAGAGAATAAGAGAAGAGATAATAACATATGAGCTACAATGACGTCGTGTTTTGGAAGCTAGAACATAACTTGCCCCGGCTTGAGATATGAGTTTAATTTTACGTAAAGACATCATTGTGCATATACCTCCTTATCTAAAAGAAACCATGCCCGTAGTGTTTGAAGCCTAGTTCTTTTGGACACAGGTACAGTGAGATTGATAACTTCTCTATGGAAGTTGCTAGAATAGTTAAACAAAAGCTGAAATTGAACAGTTATTTGGAATGTTTCTGATCATTTCAGTTATGCCATCACTATTCCAGTCTCCCGAGATCACCAATCCCAATATTCTACCGCTGCTTCATTGAGTTTCTATTTTGCGCCTTCCATCTCCATTGCTTCAGTGACATCAACAATTGCTTTATTGAAGTCAAACCTGTAGCCGTGGGAACAGAAAGGCGTTCTTCCAGTCAGCGGTAAATAAGGACCGCATTCAGATTCAAACCCATCTGAATGCGGCAGGGGAAGCATATCAATATGTTGAACATTGGTACCAGATCTACAGGTACTTAATGATCAACCCAGGCTGCCACACCGAAGTAGCACGATGAAGAATCGCATCATCCGTTGTCGCCAACGTCGCTAATGACTGACCGTGATTCTTCAACATAGGATGGCCTTGTGCTACAGGCTTTGCCTGGAAGGTTGTCCCCCCTAAAGAGTCTGTTGCCATTAATAGAGGTGGTACACTGGAGATTGTGAGCACCACCGACAACCGACTTTATAATATTATAAACTACAAAGATAACGTTGCATTCTACACGTGTTATAACACGTGTGGATGTAACATCGATCCAAGTAGTTTCATGTGGATGTAACACTGATCCAAAGACCGAGCTTTCTTGGACCCTAGAAAGAGGGAAGCCACAGTATGGCTTATCCCCGCAGAAAACAGTTAAAACTCCATGTGAATGTAACATCGACCTAATATCAATAAAAAATCGTTCCCTCCAGAACAATTGGTATTTTCTTTGGTTTTCTACGATAGGTGGCATTTAAGTATGTGTGGTTTGAGTGTGTGGTTTGGATGTGGATGGAGAATGGTAATCTGGTGGGATTATATTTATATGAGAGATGCCTCATTATCAATTGGCGGCATCAAAGGGATGCCTCATTATCAATTGGCGGCATCATGTTTCAATTGGCGGCATCAACATTGATCCCTCACACTTAGTTGGCGGCATCAGTATGATGCCTCATACTTAATTGGCGGCATCAAGGATGTTAAATTTGGCGGCTTCAATGTAAACTTATCAATTGGCGGCATCAAGGTTTGATTTATTAGATGCCGCCAATTGAGAATAATACATCACCATTTTTGGTTTTTTTCCCCAATACCCACCAAAAGTAATTTCTAAAATAATAAGTCTACTATTTATGTAAATGATTCCAATGAGAGGTGGGTCGAAATGGTGCGGACCGGAACGAAAATGAGTGACTTGAAGCGAGTTGAAAATGAGTGCGGACCGGAACGAAACGGGCTGGCCGGGTCGAAATGGTGCGGGTTGTCGCTAGACCAGGTTGGGTCGAAACGGGTCGTTTCTGTTGGTTGGCGGGTCCAACCCGACCCGGACCCAAAAATTTTAGACGAACCCAAACACAACTGGACCCGAAAATTGTGCCAGACATTTGAACATGAACATAACCTGAATGTTTGCGAGTTGACCTGAACATGACCCATTCAACCCTAAAATTTTAAGTTGTGTAGCATATAATATTATTTTAAATTCAATTTTAATAACAGTTTTTGGCTACAACAACAAGATGGATACAAGATCAGAATCAGATCACATGTCGAGGGCCCAAACATATTTTAAAATTCCCGAAGATAGGCCTGGCTAAAGGGGAGAGGTGATCTTACTTATAACTCATAAGTGTTTTTGGCTTACTTGAACATGTGGTTAATTTGGAAATGAAACCTTATATATGTAGGGTTATGAGTTCGGTTAATGTGAGCCACTAACAATAATTGTGATGGGAGAAACATGCGGTTCTCTAGCTTGGTGATATATATAACAGTTCATTTTGTGATTAAACAAAACAAGTTGGTGAAAAAAATGGATCGGTTCAGTTTCATTTCTGTATATGGGCTTATATATCGGACTGCTGCAAAGACAAACATGAATGGATTCAATATTCCTTGCTGTCTGAGTTTGATCAATGATTAATTTCGTCATGAGATTGACTTTGTCCGTGTTTTAGTCAACTTAATTCTGGGTCAGCGAACATCATTGGCTGCATTTATTGTATATATTTCTTTGGAAAGCGATGGCCATGTGAGATCATGGGTTCGATCCCCATTAACCCCACTTTGGTGGGATATATATGGCAATAAGGGGGAGAACTTGGCCTTTCCCGGTGGAGGGAGCTCGAACTTGAGCTGACCCGGTTCTCATCCGGCCGTTACTCCAGCCAGTGGCGCAGCATAGTAGGGGCGGGGAGGGGCGGCCGACCCTCCGGATTTTCGTGCAGAAGTTCTGATTATATAGTATTCGTATAGAAAATTTTGAAAATATAGGGTTTCGACCCCCCAAAACTGGTTTTCGACCCCCCGAAACTAGTGACTTCCGACCCTCCGGTGACTTCCGACCCCCCGAACCTTCGGGTCAAGCTTCGCCACTGACTCCAGCGGGCGACAGTAAAACTGAGCTCGTATGGAGGCGATACGGTTTCCCGACGGGAGCCGCTAAAATCCCACGCAACCCCCAGCGTGGACCCGGTTAAGACAACATAGACTGGGGGTGTGGAGGGTCAGAGCCTGCTATGCGGATATGACAACTTCCGAGTGAAAGAAAGTCATCTTCCAAAAAAATGTCATTTTAATATTAATTTATTCCCTATTTGACAACATTTTACGTGGCTAACCTTATTTTTTTTATAAACTAGTGTATTTATATATTTAACTAGATACATAAATCTAATGGGCCTGGGTGACCTGCTTATGTATGTGTCATTAAAATAAATGTTACAAGTGAGATTTCAATTCTTCTGTCAATTCAAGGGTTCTTTACGCGTTTAAATTTCATGAAGTGTTTTGTGTTTACATTCACAAGAACTCAAATTATAGCATATATAGACGAGCATGCATGTGAAATTTCCACTACATCTACATGAAATTATGAGAAGCCTATATTCTATATTATCTTCTCTCTCTAAGTGTGTTATATATACACACACATACCTTAAGTTGTTTCATATATTCATTCCCATCTCTTTTCTCTTCCCCCATTGTCCCGGTGTCCTTTAATTTTTCCTACTAGTTTCTCCGTCATGTTCACCTTAGCCCGCGGTTTCTCCTCCCCGACACGTACCTTCCGGTCCTCTCTCTCTCATGTCCACTGTAACAACGGATCAAGGAACCATGGAATAATATTTTAGAAAGTTAACATACCGAAGAACGAAGATTCACTTAGCCATATATATATATATACCCGGCCTTGAGCAACAACACCGCTTAACCCTTACCAGCAGGATCATGTTCACCATTGCGGTAATCAACTCTATTACTAAAATCGATTTATAGAGATTCGAAAAATAGACATAGTTTATTTTTCCTTTTAAGTAGAATTGAATAATAGTACAATGCTATAAAATTAAAGTAATAAAGGCCATTAATAAAAACTAAGATAAAGCTCTATCATATAGGCCTGTAAACGAACCGAACGTTCATGAACTGTTCGTGAACTGTTCGGCGGAAAGTTCGTTTATGTTCGTTTATTTAAATAAATGAACGAACACGAACACAATTTTTTGTTCGTTTAATTAAACGAACGAACATGAACACACGTTGTGTTCGTTCATTTATGTTCATGAACGTTCGTTTATGTTCGTTTAATTAAACTTAGCTTTATTTTTATTATTTATTTCCTTTTGTTAAGTAACATTAATTCATATGTTCTAAAAACTTAACCCTAACCCTAACATTCTCAACATATCACTTATTAGCCGCTCTTCACACTTCACAGCCCCACACTTCACAGCCGCTCTCCACCCTAACCCTAACGTTCATTTATGTTCATGAATCATTATTAACTTGTTTTTGTTTGTGTTCGTTTATGTTCATTTGTGTTCGTTTATACTGATCATTTGTGTTCGTTTATGTTCATGAACTGTTCGTTTAGGTTTAAATGACCGAACATAAACGAACACGAACACGACAAATTTCTTAATGAACGAACACGAACACAAAAATGTGTTCGATTATGTGTTCGTGTTCGTGTTCGTTCGGTTCGTTTACAGGCCTACTATCATATACTAGTTAAACAGAATCAATTGTATAATTCATTTTATGGATCGGATTAAATCATGAAAATTTCGGTTTATTGTACATAAAACTAAAAATAATTGTTTTAAAAGTTAATACATGTTTTTTAAAAATTGGTATGTGTTTATAAAAAGGGTAATGGGGAATGAGTAGTGAGACATGTTATTTACACCGGGTTTTTTAGGGTTTTACAGCTCTCTACAACTCGTAGAGGCCTCTACCAGCCGCAGAGGACCCTCTACAGCAAATAAATTTTAGAGTGGTGCAAATAGGGGGGGAGGGGGGGGGGGGGGGGGGGGCTTAAAATAATAAAGAACCGAAAAGCCTGCGACCTTTCTCACATATGTCTCACTGTAGTTTGATAAATTTTCCCAAATTCCAATTTTACTGTTATGCTTTTAATTTTCATCATATTTTAGATGGGGTGTTTAAACTGTTGGATCAAACCCGAGATCTAAATACGCATAGACTCACAAGAATAGTGTATTGCTTTAAAGAAACTCACAAGAAAGAAACATATACTAATTATGAAGAACACTTAACCAATTTGGGCTATGACCCACTATTAGTTGACCTGTTAACTAAACACTTAACCATTTAAAAAAAAAGAACCCATCAAGATTTGCATAAACACCTGTTAAACCCAAAGTATTTACGAACTATCATATAGAATCCAAAAAAGGGAAGGATTTATATATATATATAAAGAAAAATATTTATCAATAATTCAAAACTAAAGCCAATGATCTTGGCAAATTCTAACCGGGTTAAATTTGAGGTCAGGGAGAAGTACTTGTTTCAAACTACACTTGTGGAGAGGAGACCTAGATTCTTTGAATTCATGGAGGCCTCATCTGTTCCTACTTGGAAGAACCTTTGGGGTAGGTGAGCTGTATTGAACCCGGGCGCTACCACTCACTACTAGGTTAGCTATGTGTCATAAACGCCCCTTCATGACGCACAGTGCACACGTTAACATGATCTAGGTGTTCTAAAAAATTCAAAACTAAGAAAGATACTGAAATTGAATCAACTTGAACTGAGATTGTTCGTTAAGAGTGCTGGCTTTTCGGTCTTATTTATTTTTTCTAAACTAAAAAAAATACACTGATTCTGGATTATACATATGGAAGGCCAATTTTAAAACTACAAAGAAAATATCCAGTTTTTAAATTATTTTAACAATTGCACTACTTCTGGAAATTAAGAATTAAAGAACTCGTGATCTTGCTGAGAAGGGTTAAGCGGGGGAGTTGCTCAATCAAAGAATAATCTGTGACAAGCATACGGGTCTTCTTGGATCGGTTATTCCACCTGAACCGAAAGAGTATGAGAGCTACTTTATCTCTCACAAGTCACAAGCAATGAAAGAGTCAGAGAGTACTCCATGGTTAATTAAAAGACTCATAATCAGGCAAAAATCAGCAGTGTGTATGTATTAATTAGGATGATACGATGTATAAATTGGAAACTACTTAAGGATCAGGTTTCTTTCAATATTGTATTTATTCCAGGAAGGTTACAATACAAAAGTGCCCATTGTGTGTGAAGTGTAGGAGACTACAAAAATACGACATGTCTTTCAAGCTAGGGGTATAATCATCCATGTAAATATGTAGTAGCAAACCACAAAAATTTACCAGTAGATACGTAATCACATAGCGTTACATACTTACGTACTGATACATAATCACGTAACGTTAGAAAATCATGTAACGTTATATTTGTTTCTAAATAAAATGCATATTACCTAATTACGTACTTGTACATAACCCCGTTACGTTATACAAAAAAAATGTAAACACGTAACTTGTAATTTTTTTCTATACGCAATTGCGTACTGGTACATAATTTTGTAAGGTTATACAAAACACGTAACTTTATACAAAAATATGTAATCATGTATCTTGTAAAAAGTAGTATAGCAGTAGCCTACTCATTTAAAAAAATGATTTTGTGTGTTGTATTTAAAAAAAATAACAATAACGTATAAAGGAGTTATGGGCGTAAAAAAACTCGTAGAAGAAATTAGTTTAAAAGTTGGTAATAGTACGTTGTTATTTCTATTTTGTTATTTCGTTTATTCTTCTTGTATGTGATTGCTTGATTTCGGGATCACTTAAATCTTAACAATTGGATGTTAGAAGAAAATATACCAAATTGTCTCCTATACTTTATACACACACTTGTTTAATGTGTAATAATTTAATATATTTATTTTGTATAAATCAAATAGTGAAAGTGAAATAATAGTATCATGAAAAAGAAAGAGTAAACTGTTATTTTGGCCCTTGAGGGTTGTCCTAAAATGCTTGTTTAGATAGAAAAAATTGTTTTTATCACTGTTAACTCAGAACTTTCATTTTGGTGTCATTTTAGACAGTTTTTCTAACTCAGTGTGAAAAGTCAGTTAACTTCAGGGCCAATTAGGTCATTTTATGTCGAAACGTGGCCATATGTTAACCGTAACCGATCTGGTGCAAACCTCAGAGGCTAAAATGGCAGTTTTTACTGAGGCCAAAATGGCAGTTACCGAAAAAAAAATAAAGGTTAAAAATAAAAAAGTGCTACATGAAAGGTGTGTGAACACAACACACAAAAGGTTAGATATTGTACAGTTGTACTTGTACCTGTACCCTTTAGAGATGGAAACAAAAAGAGTCTCCACAATTTGTCGCATACGAGATAACGTAGACGGTCGGCGGTCATGCACTATCAGACGGCTAAACGAATAACCAACGTTAATTTATCACAACCAAATTGTTCAGCATCTGATCCGCTAGCTGCATCCATATCAGCTCCTGATCCTACATCATTAACCTAATTGCCTGCCAGATCTATATATAAACTCAGCAACAGTAGTCTCCAAGCAAGTAAGTCTGGTTTTACTTCATAACTTATCAAATAATGTTCTATCGATACAGTTGAATTTTGTTTATTAAATCGTTAAGTATTCTTGTATAAGATTTGGAGAGTAATTATTTGTTACTTTAGGATTTCCTATCAGACATGTTCTTAACGTAAAGAAATAAATATAGTTCCTAATTTATATAGTTGAAAGGATTTTAGTGGATTGAGAACTGAACGTAAAGAAATAAATATAGCTAGTTCTTTGTTTAAAATTTAAAAGTACGAAAGATAGAATCTGATACCAACTTCTTTATTATGCTTAATAGTGCGATTGAGTGTTTCATATTTCACACATTTTTAACACGTGTTTTGGAGAGGTGAAATCTAAATGGTTGGTTTATAAAAAAAAATAATATAAAACAAAGCAACCATAGCCACTCGCGCCCGCGATGCCAGCTGCCCAGCCACTCCCACACCCTAGCGCCTCTTTAGCACCCTACTGTGGCGATGTATAGCACCCCCGCCTTGTTGAGGTGGCAGGGCTTTAGCCTACCGCCTTATATGATTGTTCGATGGTTTTTGTTAGAATGGTTAGGTTCACGTACAAATAGCTTTTTCGTACGAACTGTACGAATCAAAGGAAAAAACACGCGGGGTCGTGTATAACTAGAGTAATTATATTCGGGGAATCATCGTATTAATCCGGCAGATTCTATTTGTTGAGTCCATTAAAAGAATTTTTAGGAAATTTAATTTCGGCAATGAACCAGGGTTACTTCAATTTTGGGCATGCACACCTTCTAATTCAGGGGACATTGGATGGAATCTTATGTTGACCGATCAAACATATATAATAACTCGAGATCATGAAGGACATCTGCAAGATTACAGGAGGAGATGTCTCCAAAACAGTTATCCTGTTATTGGATTAGAAACAAGGGTGGGCAACTGGTTACCTGGCCGAGCAGCTCAAACTGGGATTGCAGACCAACGGACAATATATCGCGTTCTTAATCAAGAAGATCAACATTCTGCGGATGTTGGAGGCAAGGGGCAGTTAGTTTTGCCAGTGTTTTATGACCAGGGTGCTGAGAGTAAACTCGCGGGAATCATTGAGTTTGTGACACCTGTACCAAAAGAAAGTTATGTCGAAGATTTTGAACATATTCACGAGTTACTGAAGGTTAGTATTATTTTTTATTCTTAACTTGCAAGTTGCAATATAATCAATAATATTGATGTATGAGTCACAAGTCACAATGTATATTTTGTTGGTTCAGCCTTTGAATCAGAATATTTGAATTTAGTGATTAAAAGAGAAGAAAGAATGAAACTTTGCTGCTGAAATTTGTTTCTTGCCTGCTACTTGCTGCGATTTCTTGTTGCTGGTCGATCAAGCTTGCTGATCGACACCCTTTGCAGCTTCTTTTTCTCTCGGCCTAATCAAATGTATCTCAATCAATCCTCTCTTCTTCCTAGTAACTGGTATGAACACGGGGCTGTAAGACCGATTGTTGGTTCAGCCTTCAAAATGCAAATCGTGTTAGACATTTTATTTAATACCAGGGGAGACAAGGTTTTGTTTTCGGTAGGATGTGTTTTTCTATTCAATGGGGCTGCGGTGCAATTTGTTGCCCATCTGCCAGTCGTTGTGCGGTAAAATATATCCTTCAGTCTTGTGTTAATAAAAAGCAATTATATAACATGAAAAGTAGTTTTTGTCAAAAAAAAAATAATAATAAAATGAATGGTAACAAAAAGCTATATTATGTGTAAACTAATATTTTTTGTGCTTGAATCCTTTGCAGGATGAGGGCTTAAAAGCAACAAATATGGGGAAGATCATTAAAGTTGAGTACATTAATCATATTATTAAGTTTACACTGCCACTTTCAGCTGAATTCACAGACCTGCACAGGAAAATGACGCAGAGATTCACGGAATTGGAACACCAAGATTTCCGTGTTGAGTATAATTATATGGAAGGTAATCGTCTTCCGATCTCAAGTGACGAAGACCTCCGGGTTTGCATGGCTGAGTCAAGTTCAAAGGGGGGCACATTCATCAGAATGTATGTTTTATTGAACATGACATAGTGTTGTGACATATATAAATATTTTTTTTTCTTCTTCTTTTGATATTTTGAAGTTAATATGGCACACACGCGGACACACACTTCTTTTCTTCTTTTGCTATCTAGAATTTTATATTATGTTTTAATTTTCTTGAATTGTAAATTTATAAATTATGGTTCTTATTTTCCAGAATTCCTACAACTTATATTATGTTTTCATTCTTTAGCAAATTAATAAGCATATAGTTGTTTATTTTTAAATTACATTACCGTAAGTAAATATGTCCCAATTCAGTGTCAGCCACCGAAAAGATAAAGATTTACCAGCCAAGACATCGCAGTACTGGCCCATTGGTAATCCATCGTTAACTTAGCCGTCGATAATCATTCGGTAGTTTTTTTTTTTTTATCGGCAAATTACTTTCATTCAATACTCAAAATATACATACATTGTACAAATAAGACACTAACACAATGTAAGACGCCCGAGAAACACCTTGTAATTACTACTGTAAAGACAAAAGTTTCCTACCCCATGTCATCAAAAATCGTGTATCTCTCCCACCCCGTGATGTGTTTAGTCGCCCTAAATCATTCGGTAGTTTGTCTTGGTAATTTGTTGGAAACTAAAGAACCCACATTCATATAATTAACGGATTCCCGTTGGTAACCACTTTGATGGAGAACTATATGTCGGTAAACTCGCCTGCTTAGTAGTGTTGGAGTTAACTGGGTCGGGCAATTCTATATGTCGGTAAAGACTTTTTTTTTATTATATTAATCTAAAACTACACGCATATACAATGATTCTAACCCCTATTTATACTAACAATAACATGCATACCACGCTTCATGTAAAGATTCAAGATATACATTCCAAATAAACTACCAATTATCGTATACTTTCTCGGTTCAACCAAATTAACCCTTTAATTAGGATTAACACTTGTGGTTAAAATCATATAGTATAGTTAAATTTGGAGCTTCTTCAATCCTAGATAGATTTATTGGGCACTTCATTGGAGGTCTGTTATCTACCTACCTTCAACCATAACGATTAACACATATATCTTTTGTTGGTCATAAAAACTAAAATCAATCAAGTGTAGGGTTCGAATAAATTTATGCTTTTTTATTCACAATTATTTGTCCCTTTTTTGGCAATCAATGTATCACAAACAAAAGCGATTGCCTACTTCTTTTAATATTAGTTGTTTGGTATTTAAAATAGCTTAACAAATAATATATAATTCTTTTATACAAAAAGTTAGAGAAGGACGTTATCATTCCTAAAATGTTATTCATATATTCAAAAGAAATCAAAAGCTTATCAATCTTAAGAAACAATAAACTAAATAATATGATAAACACGTCAATTATCAATTAAAAATAATATAAAACAAAAGGGCTAGTTAACTTTTTTTTTTTAAGTTAAATAGATCAATAAAGAAAAAAAATGTTTTCGGTAACAAATTTTAATTTATGCATGCATTAGACAGAGATAAAGCTTCTTGAAACACCTAAGATTTTAGGTAACGGTAGGACTGCTAAATCGTGTATACCTGACTTGTTAAGACACGAACCTACATGAACATGAAACATGTAGACACGAATACGACACGATAACTTATCATGTCATTCTTTTCATACCCAAACACGAACCTGTTTATACCTGGTTAACACGATAATACCAGTTTATACCAAGTTAACACAATAAGACACGATAATACCTATTTATACCAGGTTAATGTGATAATACACGAACATGTTTTCCAAATCTGACACGTTAAATGAGTACCATCAAGCATTAATATTTTACTTTAACCCCCCGAGTTTGACTGGGCTCGAGCTCAGCTCGAAAGTAAAACCCAAAAGCTCGAGTTCGACTCGGCTCGACCCAAAATAATTTTAGAACAACTTTAAAGGAGCTAAAAGCTAGGCTCGAGCTCGCTTCGATAGCTTAAACGAGTCAAAGCTCGGCTCCCCAATGTTAAATAGTAAGTATACTATAAATAAAATAAGAATAATATAAAATTTGTTTGGGCTCGTTTAGGCCAATCGCCTAACGGTCTTTGTATGAAAAGCTCGAGCGCGGGCTCGATAACTAAAAGATTCATTTTTCAAGCTCGGGCTTGTTAAAGCTCGGCTTATTCGATATTTTTACCGATCCAATCCCGAGTAGCTCTCAAACCGTTGCGCATCATTTACACCCCTAATGTTACCCCTTGTTTTATTAAATGCCCGCATTAACTGTATTAATTGTTTAAGGTACGTAGTCGTGGGTAGGTCATATTAGCATGTTTTACTATAAACTGAAGCATTCGGATTTCTACCAACATGAAACCTGCTAGATATCGATGTAGAAGCAAAACAATCCTTGACCTTTTTGGCTTACTCTCAGCTGTATTATCTAGAACTTGGTTTGGAGATGAAATCTCATGTAGGCTTATGAGTACGAGTTGAGCTACAAGTTTATCAGTACAACAAGCTTTGAATTGGAGGCAAGCTATTGGGTTCGCTCGATGAGAGTAGCTAGAGTCCACGTTGTAATTTACAAATAAAAAAGTGGGTAAAGAAATTGTCGTTGTAGATATAGAGTTGGACCGGTTCATTTTCATTTCTATATACTAGTGGGGAACCCGCGCGTTGCAGCGGGTCGACAATATAAAAGTTGAAGGAACACCCCTAAGGGTTTCTTTGTGTAGCAACAACTGTGATCAGAGTACGTAGACGGTAGAACAATACACTCCATTTACAGCCACAAGTTTTAAGATCAACTTGAATTCCTAAACCATCTCTAGAATTCTGATACTTACTCTCTGAATGTTTTATCTATAAATAGGTAGAATGGGCATAATGGAAATTTTAGTTTTCTTTCCTTATTTCTTCATTTCAAGTTCTCATATGGTCAAACCATAGCTTCTTGTTTGTTTTATGTATTTCTCTATATTTTAACCTGCATTCATCAAAGCATATGTCAATGGGTCATAAAGCAAACCTTTATTCCAATAATCAAGCTGAAAAAACCTTGATTATTTCAACAATTGGCATCAGCGTTTAATGTCATAAAGGTGTAATTAAAGCTTTAAGATTTAGAGAAAAATAAACTAAAGAATCCCCTTCACTAAAAAGAAATTCAAATTAAAAATAAAAGACTTGACATTTTTTATGTGTCATACAAATTACGCACAACTATAAGCATTGTTCATACTTTTTAGATGGACAAATGGAATGCAAAAGAAATCTTAATCGATATGAACACAAGATTCTTAAATGAAGCAAAAGATCAAACCTTTTGAACTTTGATGGTCCTCTAACCCATGGTTTAAAAAACGGTCGAGGCAAATGCCTCAAGATGAAATGGCCCAAAAACAAATATGAGGCAACACGTCATGAGGTTTTATTGTACGTGATTTCGCTCGGGCTTACGCCTTGGTTCGCCGCAAGGCTTATGCCTCGTGAGGCGAAGGGAAAACGCCTCGAGGCTTGATTCCGTTATTTTAAACCTTGCACCCTCCTCTTTCCATACAACTTTTATACAATCATTTTGATGTCATGTCTGCTCACTGCATGTGAGATTTCCTAATGAAGAAGTGAAAGTGTACCGAATAAAAAAAACATTACCAGAAGCAAAGGCACCAATACAAAATTTTAATAATGTTGGGTATGCAGCCGAGCCAATAGTTATGTAAACCATCTATGCAAGGTTTTTGACCAACCAACATGACTATTACAACAGCCAAACAAGATGGAAATTAATGCCAAATTAAGAATGAATTGATTTATCTAAAAACTATGGAGATAGTGTCTATTTCAATTATATTGTTAATAGATACCAAAGTCTATATAAAACGGTTTAAACGATAATTATATTTGAAACATGTACCTGGCATTGGCAGCAAGGTTCAGCACCTGGCTGACCCGTTAAACCCACGTATGTGATGTGTTCTACTTTCAAACAAACATTTCAAAGCATTTTGTTTGGTCAATCCAGAGATCACATTTCCAATTTGTTTTCTAATGCAAATAACTCCTCAAAAAATACATGATATGTTTGATTCATTATTGTCGTTTAATTAAAAAAAACAGAGGAAACATTGTTACCTCATATGACATTTTATCAATATCAAGTCGTATATCCTTGAGTCGATCATGAATACCAGCCACACAATGAAAAGTTGATTGATCTAAAACCACAAGGTCATGTCACAAAATAAAAACAAAATTACATGAAAATGGATTTTCTATAAAGATAAAACGGCATGTTTTACATGTTTGTATATTTAAGAAAACTAACCTCAATTTGCAAGTTTCTACCATGCGTCCCTACCTTTAAAAAGTTCTTTAAACCACCCATATATAAAAAATAAATCAAGAAACAAGAACTAAAACTTTATCCATTACCGTCAAGAAATACACTTGGATAATCACATAATTAGAACACGTACTCGAATTCTAGCGGTTCGATGACTCCAACAATTGAGCTAACCTGTGCTTCATTTGATTAATTTGTACTCCCATATAATGTTTTTTACATGTGATCTGGTCAAATGCATAACCAAAACAAAAGAGGAGGATCACATTCATTACCTCAAGTCATCAATGAATGGAGCAGGACAAATGCGGCGTTGTTGAACGGTAGCGGTATCCAAATGCCTCTGCAGCAGAACGTTAAATTCTATGGAGCGTTTGATTGAACGGGTGGTGGTCTTATCATACGGCAAATTCGAAAACGGAAAATGGAGACTGACAACCCAATTCATTTATAAAGGGGACGCGACATTCAATAACGGAAATTCAATGATGATCTTTCAATTCCAAATTTTTAAAGGTTTTTTTAAGGAGCCTTCAATTCCGTGAATCATCAATACTGCTTCATAACCGCCGAGTTGAAAGGATGTAATAAAATTCCGGCGGGTTAAATCCATAGGGTAACCGTCGATTTGAATGCATGTCATCAATTCCATGAATCATCAATCCGTATGATAACCGAATATTTGAAGTAAATGCTCCAGCGTCTTAAAGAAAACAAAGGATCGCGTCTTACAACCCTTGATATACCGATGCAATAGATGGTTGTACATCTAGGTTTAAATCTTGTTTTATTGGTAAATTACCTTTTTGTCCTAAAGAGATATATTTATATATAGTATAGATAAGCTCATATTAACATATCGGACTGTTGTATATCCAACTTGGATGGATTCAGTTTCGTAGTTTTCTAAGTTTTTTGATATTGATATGAGAGATATATAGATTTGATCTGTGTTTTAATTAGTCAACTTTTTATTCTTTTCTGATTTTTCATAATCACGGTCAGCGAGCATCATTGTTGGCATTTATTGAATGTTTCTTTGGGACAGAGATGGCCATGTGATCATTTTTTTCCCGAATATCCCGAATATGTCTTTTAACACATATGTTCAAAGCTTCTCTCCGTTGACCTTAATATCCACTAAATTTCTAGCTGAATATGGGCGGCCACGTACATGTTTTACTCTCGGCCGCCCATGTTTAGTTTCAATGAAATCACACGACGTGTCAAAATACAACTTGAAACATCAGTATGTTTAAAAACGATGACGCGTTGTCATTGATGTCATAGGCGGCTTGTCGGTGTTTGTTAAGAAAAAATGAACCGTCCCTTGGCTAATATAACAAAGATGGATGTGCTACTTTTAGGTACTAGTCATATAACGAATCATCCCCTCCATCGCCTAGGAAACGGCATTACATACAAGCGACTTTAGCATAGACAAAACATTGAAGAAGATATCAAAAAGGTACATATATTATATGTATAACAATTTTTTTTTTGAACAGTCAATTGGAATCACTCACGGATCACTGGAGGATCATCGTGCCACCAGTATTACCACGCGATCATATTCCACCACCAAGTCACACCAATTCAGGGGGAAACTCCTAAATATGAGAAAAACCCCCATGTGAGATTCAAACCCAAGTCCTATTAGTGCCTAAGTCTTATCCCACCGCCAAGATGCCGCTTATGCTATAATGCATATTGCGTATAACAATTTTATTGGTGAAAAAAGTGACTACCTAAGATTGATCTGGGCATAAAAATTATGTCTAAATTCATGAGGTTCTTTTTGCGCGTTGGAATTTTATGAACCGTTATGTGTTTACATTCACATGAACTCAAATAGTATAAGACGAGCATGAAATTTCCACGACATTAACATGAAATTATGTGAAGCGTGTGTTTTATAATTCTCTCTCTTGTATTTTATATATATACACACACACCTTTTGGTCTTTTCAAATGCTCCGAATCCCTTTTCTCTCCGGTGGCCAGCCGATGTTTCCTCTCCTCCTCGAGCCTCATATATATGCCAATAATCCTCTCGATCCCTTCCATATCCACTAAAACAAAGGATCGACAAAGCAAATTAAATAAGAGCATACGTACTCTCTAAATATTAATTTAGAGGCTTTGGAGTATAGAGGAAAAGCGAGTCCTTGAGCAACAACACCGCTTAACCCTTACCATCAGGATCATGTACTACTACTACACTGCGGTAAATATTTCTATCAATTGATTTATATGATTTAAAAAATAGCATTTTCAAAACAATTAAATTAAGTAATAAAATCTTAAGGCCATCAATATAAACTAAGATAAATTTTAGGAATGCATGACATTATGATTATTTCGGTTTATGATGCAATTTTTCGAAAATTAGTGGAGTAATTTAAATTAAAAAAAGATCTGCGACTTTAACTCATATTTGTCTCATTGTAGTTTGATAAATCTCCGCTAACACCAATTTTATTTTAAAGTTAGGGGGGACGGGGTACTCAACTAAAAAAAATTTCACTTCACTGATTTCTATCAATCTTGCATTGCCAAATCATTTCACTGATTCACTTCACTGAAATAGTTTTTTGAGGACAGCACTCCACTGGAAATAAAATAGAGAAAAAGACAAAAGGGGGAGACACAAACCACGGGTACCAGCACGTTAACTAGAACTAGGATTTGGTTCACGGGACTACTACCAGCATGGGTGGCGGCGGTGTTACCGTGCTGGTAGTGGGGTACCCGTGACCAATTCTGGTAGCGCCTCGTCCCCCCTTAGTTTTCAACTTTTTTTTAATGATTAATTATGATACCCAAAGAACTAAAAGTAATATAGCATCCAGAAAACGAAGAGTTTTTATGTACAATTATTTGTCAACTAAATTAAAAATAAGAAAGATAATGGAATTCTACATAAATAAATAAAATCATCCAGTTAAGCTAGAATTAAAGAGCTCGTGATCTTGCTGAGAAGGGTTAAGTGGTGAAGTTGCTCACTTAATTAAAGAAGCTAGAATTTGTGACAAGCATATGGGTCTTCTTGGATCGATTAATATTCCACCGGCAGTCAAAAGAACCAGACGTGACGTGACGTGACGTGACGAAAGCTACGGTGAGTAATTTTGGGATCCACACACAGGACCACCATGTGTGATTTTGGGCCCATGTCATGTGTTGATGGTTTATGTAAGCTAAATAGACTCACAATGGATCATAATATGTATTTTTGGGCCTCAACATCTATGTGTACTTTAGACTATTTAGACTATTGGGTTTAATGGGCCTTACCATGTATTGCTGTGTTGTTTAGAATACACAAATTCACATTGAATCGAAGCAATTATTTTGGGCCTCGTGTGTTATTCATTTACACGACTGGGTCTTGAATAATTAGAGGTGTTAAAAAAACCGGTTTGTGAACCGGGACCGATAAACCAACCCGAACCGGTTCCGGTTTGGAACTGGTACTATTCAAAACCAATGCAGGGATTGAAAAAACCGTAGGTTTCAGGAACGGTTCTCCATTTCCAAGCCATAAACCGACCCGAGCCGGTTCTAACCCAAACCGGTTTGGAACCGGTTCCAAAAAAAAAAAACGGTTTGGAACCGGTATAAAAAATCGGTAATTTTTAATTAAAAAAAGGGATTTTTTATATTTAAAAAAATTATATATAATAAAATTATACAAAAAGGTTTCCAAAATATTATAAGAATCAATAAAAGTTGAATTTTATGTAAAAAAAAAAAAAAAAAAACCTTTGTGTTGCCTTTTTTTTAAAAAAAAGTGCGCAAGAATCTGTTCACGAACCGAAACCGAAACCGGTCTTACGAACTGACAAAACCGGTCCAAAACCGAACCGGTTTGAAACCAAACTGGTTTGGCCAGGAACCAGTACTGTAGCGAACCGGTTTGGCAAAAAATCCGATTTGTACACCTCTAGTCTTGATGGGACATGGCAAGTGTTGGTGGGTTGTCTAAGATACACAAACCCCACAATGGGTCATAGTGTCATACAAAGTCATTTTACATTACATTTAGACTATAAGGAGTGGTGGGGGGAAGAGGTGGGGGGAAGCGCCATGTGGCACTTGTGGGGCCCTTTTGGGGGGGAAAATAATTGTGGGGAGCGGAAGGGGGGGAAGAGGTGGGGGGAAGTGCCATGTGGCATTTTGTTTTTCTTTTTTTTTCTTTTTTTTTTATAATAATAATAATAATAATAATAATAAAAATAAAATAAACCGAAAAATATATTAAATTAATTTAATAATAAATAATTAATATTAAATTAATAAAAATAATAATTAATATTATATTAATAAAAAAAATAATTAATATTTAATTTGATAAAATTTTAATTAATATTGAATTTGAAAGTTTTAATTTCAAATTTTCCCCCACTGCTCCACACAGTACAAACATTAATTTTCCCACCATACGTTTGAATTTGAAATTTTAAAATTGAAACTTTGAATTTCAAAGTTTCCCCCCCACTGCTTCATACTTCTAACCCTATAAATACAACCCCTAACCAAATTCTCATTCACACCTATTCCTCTTCCCTAAAGCAATGAATAACATGGGTGACGGTTTTCAACCTCCTCTCCTGCAGTACTCTCGCCGGAGACGGGGACGGGGCCGCCCTCAGAGACTACCATTCACCTCCTCTCCTCTTCCTACTGCTGCACAACCTCCACTTTCTCCTCTTCCTCCTCCTCCACAACATTGGTTATTTCCCGCTCCTCCTCCTGCTGCTGCACAACCTCCACTTTGTCCTCCTCCTCCTCCTCCTCAACATTGGTTATATGGGCCTCCTCCTCCTCCTGCTGCTGCACAACCAACATCTCCTCCTCCTCCAGCCGATGATGACTGGACGGATGAGGAATTAGTCTGGGCCATGGAGTATGTAATGGCCCAGACAGGTATGGAGCGACTAAGGTTGTCTCCCCCTACCACCTGGGCTGCTTCAGTTCAGGCTACCTCCACCCCCATCCCCCAACACCAGACTACCCCCATCCCCATCCCCCAACACCAGACTACCCCCATCCCCACCTCCCACCACGAGACTTCCCCAACTGAGGGGGATTTGGAAGCCCTCCGGGAGATTGAGGAGGAGGAACTCTACTGGAGCCGACCTAGCCCTCCTAGTGAGTGCTACTACTTCCCGTCGGATGCGAGATCCGATGGACGGGATAGCTCACGTCCCCTCTCACCCGAGTACGTCACCCTCCCCTGGGAATGGGACAACTACTCTCCATAGCGGAGAGATTTAGGATTAAATAAGTAATCTAGGATTTATTAATGTTTAAATAAGTAATTTAGGAATTATTAGGATTATGTAATGGTTATTTAAGTGTGTAATGGTTATTAAGTAATTTATTATGTAATGTTTTTTTATTTATTTTATTTATTTAATTTCTTTTTTTTTTTTAAAAAAAAACCGGCCTTGATAAAAAGATAATTAGATTGTTTGTTTTTTATTTTTTTAATGATTTTATCCCCATCCAATAGCTCCATGCCACGTGTCCCCCTCACTTCCCCCACGCCAGTGAACCCCCTCCCGCCCTCCGCCCCACGCCACCTTTCCCGCCCTACCGGCGGCGGTGTTCCCCCCCCCCCCTTCCCGCCCCTCTCCCGCCCCCACTCCCACTAGTCTTAACGATAGTTACAATTCATACATAGTATAATTTCAGGATACTACAATTACAATTACATTTACCATATAAAAAAATATTTTCTTAAATTTAAGCTACATTACATTCCACATCTTATGTGTGTGCGCGCTCAGACAAGGAAGCTAATGAACAATGATGCATTTTTTGGATTTATCAAATGTGAAGTTTTTAAAATTACAGGTACAGTCCTTAATTTTTGGTGTTTCTTAACTCAGATAGTCTTTGGAGTGGCTGTGAAATTACTAAATTACTCTTTTGATGGATGGAGGTTAAATAATTCAGTTAAGTGAATGTAAAATTACTAAATTACCCTTACCCTAATAAAAATAAAAAAAATAGCTAATAAAATATAAAGAGGGTCCACTTAACCCCTTAGCCAATTATTTTTCTCCACCTATTTTAGTGGGGCCCACCAACTTCATCTTCCCCACCCTATCAGTCTATCACTATCACCACCACCCACCACCACCTCCAACCAACCAACCACCAACCCAATTCTTATAAAAACCATTTATCTCAACTCTTATAAAAACCCCAACCCAATTTTGTGTTCCCTATTTATCTGCACACTTCATTTCTAACACACACACATATACCGATTAAAGAGAGAGAGAGAGAGGGGAGAACCGAAAGAGGACGAAGGATCGGAGGGAGTTTCTGATGAGGCCACGTCGGAGCACTGGTGGCTCCACCATCGCTCAATAACACACGCGCATCTACCATCAGATCTGGAACAAAGAGGACCGATGAGAGAGAGAGAGAGAGAGAGAAAGACGCGAAGGAGAGAGAGACGGAGATGAAGGCGGCGATAGAAGCAGGTCGGGGTTCCGATTAGGGTTACTGTAGTGACGGCAACGGAGGAAGGGTTCAGTCACCGGATTACCGTTGAACAGAACAGTAGGTCTGGGTTTCGTATAAGGTTACTGGATAAGGATTATTGGTCAGTTAAGGTGATGACGGCTGATGTTAATGGTGGTGGCGCTGGACTTGACTCTCTGGAAGTTCTGATCGGTCTCTTGCAAAATCTCACGAGGTTTTAATCTCAGTTGAAGAAGGATTTGACTGTTTGATTTGTGTGTTGTGCTTGTGAAGAGAGAGGGGTGCTGGTTGGTGGTGGTGGTGGTGGTGATAGGGTGGGGAAGATGAAGTTGGTGGGCCTCACTAAAATAGGTGGAGAAAAATAATTGGCTAAGGGGTTAAGTGGGCTCTCTTTATATTTTATTAATTAATTAATTTTTTTTATTTTTATTAGGGTAAGGGTAATTTAGTAATTTTACATTCACTTAACTGAACTATTTAACCTTCATCAATCAAAAGGGTAATTTAGTAATTTCACAACCATTCCAAAAACTATTCAAATTAAGAAACACAAAAGTTCTATATCACAATGATTGAAAGTGAAAGGTTAGGTGTACTTTTGTAAAAATTATGCAAATCATATCATCATATCATAGACTATTCAAGCAATTTTGTCAGTATCACAATATCACAATGATTCACAGTGAAAGGTTAGTACTTTTGTACTTATTGTACCCTTTTATGCGAAAGACATATAAATATTCTCCGTCGTCTTCATGCGCACTAATTAATACTACTCCCACTTCACCGCAGCTCCAACATCGTAAACCTTGCCGGATCTATACGTAAGTCTTTTTTTTTCTAGGGTTTTGAAATTAGGATTCTTATAGGTTTTGGGAACCCATAATTATTTCTTAATCTTGGCGAGGTATATATATATCTTATCAGAGATATATGTCTGCTAGCTATTAGACACATAAAAAATGCGTGGATCGACAACTGAACGTAATTCGTAAATATAAATATAGTTAGTTTATCAGAGTTATAGTTTATTAAAAAGTTTCTTTGTTTATTAGCTAGGGTTATATGACGTTAATCTGTTCTATGGTTGTTGGTTAAGAATGTAGTTCATGTGTTTGCTAAACCTGCTGATCACTTTTGTTAATAAACCATAGGGCTGTGAAGGCTTATGCTGAGAATATCTTTTAATAACCCCGTTGAGTTTGCATTCTATGTAAATTAAGTAGTTTTTGTTACAAAAGGGTTTTAGTTTAACGGTATCAAGGTGTTAATGAAATGTGTCACTCTACGTGAGGTTGAGAGTTCACGTCTTCATGCGGTGGATTAGAGAGCGTGCGAGTTAACGTTAAAAAAATGGTTTTGTTTTATTGGAACTGATGAAAATTTTTTCTTTGCTTTGACTCGATCCAGATAGTCCTATTGTTGTATGCTAATACAAATGGAAGCAATGAATATTACTGCAGTCAGCAAATGTCTGCCTGTTCCAACAGTAGAGCCCATTGTCAAAGATTTGTTTAGTAAATTTAACTTTCTCAAAGAACTAGGGTTACTTCAGTATTGGACATGCAGCACTACTAATTCTGAGGACATTGGGTGCAATCTTACCTTGAAAGAACAAACCTATAGGTTAAATGGAGATCCTCAAGGACTTCTGCAAGATTATAGGAGGAGATGTCTTGAAAACCGTTATCCTTTTGTTGGGATAGAAACAAGGGTGGGAAACTGGTTTGCTGGCCGAGTGGCTCAAACAAGGATTGCAGACCATCGGACCACACATCATGTGCTTAATCAAGAAGATCAACATTCCGCAGACGTAGGAAATATGGGTCAGTTGGTTATGCCTGTATTTTTTGGACAGGGTCTTTGGAAGAAACTTGTCGGAATCATTGAGTTTGTCACGCCTGTAGCAAAAGAAAGTTACATTGATGATTTTGAACAAATTCACAGTCTACTTAAGGTTAGTTATTTTCTTTAATCTTGTAGGTTGCAATATAAATCATATAAATGGGTATGAATTCATATGTAAACCTGCATGTACTCATGACAAAATAGAACAAGAGTTCTCAAGGCTTTTTTTGTCTTCCTGTGGAACTTTAAAAAATACTTAAAAAGCCTCTAATTAAATTATCACTAAAGTCATGAGGTGATTAATTTATGCATTTTAAAAATCATATGGTGCCTTTAGAACCTTTTTATCAATTCATGACAAATTTCACATGTTTCTATTTTAGTTAATTTTTTTATGTTTACCTATTTGATTCGTTTGAGACTTATGAATGTATGATAACCTAAATCGGCTCATTTACATGTAAATGTGTCAAAATGTCACCACTAGTTGTACTCATGTTTTGACATCATATATAATCAATGAACCACCCTGGAAAATGAAATTGTGAATTGGTTTTCTTCTAGAAACCAAATCGATATGATTTGAAATATTTTTTAAAACAACTTGTCAACTATAATAATACAAATCCCTTCATAGCTAGTACAGAAACAAGTGATAAAGGAAGCAATAGTTCATAAGTGTATTTAGCAACACCCTTTTGATAAATATGTTTAGTCAAATACTCATTTTAGTACTAATATTGAAGGGTCAAACCAACACGATAACCTTTAATAATATACCTTTAATAATATGAACTATTGCTTCCTTTATCACTTGTTTCTGTACTAGCTATGAAGGGATTTGTATTATTATAGTTGACAAGTTGTTTTGAAAAATAGGGTGTTGCTAAATACACTCCCTTTATATTATTTTTACTGATTACACTCCCCCCTTAAAGTTTTAAATAAACATAATTAAACCTTATATTTTTTTATAAAATTTCCTCTTCTATCCTGATCTAAGTTTGTCTCAAACTATAATAATTACATCATAAAGATTAAAACTAACAATATTTCAAATGGGGTTTTGTACTATCGAGATGATGACGAGATTCATGGGACGGTGATGCTTCAATTATGTGATGAAGATGATGTTCATGGGGTGAGTAACTTAAAAAGGGTTGATTACACGAAGAAGATGAGTTACCAAAATGATTTTTTTTAAAGTAGAAGGATAGAATTTGATAACTTTTAAACTGCTTTTTTAGGAGGGAGTGCAATTAGTAAAAAAAGGGAGTGCATTTATCCAACCCCTTATCAAAATAGATAAAAGCGCCAGCTAAGCCAAATTAGCCAGCAAATTAATGGGAAAAAGTGCGGGCTAAACTGGCTTAGTCGGCGCTCATGTCTATTTTGGTAAGTTCTTGGTCAACAATGATCATTTTAGTAATTTTCCCTATAAATAAAAACAAGCAGTTATTATATGATGCTACTTGGATTTTTATGTATTGATTTATATTACGATTACGTGATCTTTTTCGATTTGTTCTAATTACAAGCATGCATGGTTTCATCGGTCAAGCCACAGACCACATTCTTTGAATTTTTACACGGCGTTAAGTGTTAGTGAGTCTAGTTTTTTCCTGATTGTTTGCTAAGTAGTGGGTCTAATTAGTTACTAAAAGTTTACTAGCTTGTAATTTCCTTATTTCAAGTTGTTTGTTTTCTCTATGTAAAGGCAGAAAAGAACTAGTATCAGTCTTTTTTTACCTCTTATTTTACCTCTAATTTTCTCTCTATGTTTCTTTGGGCCATTTGATTAACGATTCAGTTTGTATCAATTTATGCGGTTTATTTCCGCATCCCTTCTAGGTAGTTTGTAATGTGACCCAAAGTTCTTTTATTTCGTGTGAGAACTGAGAAGTATACAAATCGCTCGCAGATGTAATATTCTGTAAAAAATTGAAATTTCTGTTGGTGAAACTTTTGCAAGTTAATCAAGTTAACTCTATTCAATGTTTGTATCATGTATTGTTTAATATCCCACCACTTCTTTATTAAAAAAAAATCAGTTCCTGATATTATCTTTTAAACTTCTCTATATCACTGTTGTTTAAATAATGTTAATTTATCTTTGTTGTGCTTTTCAAACGTTTGCAGGAATTGGGCTTAAATTCCAAATATATGGGGAAGACGATAAAAGTTGAGTATGATGATGATTTGATCAAGTTTACACTGCCCCTTTCAGCTCAAGTCTCAGACCTGCACAGGAAAGTCACAAAGAGATTTACGGAATTAAAGCACCGAAAATTCCGTGTTGAGTATGATGACACTGAAGCTAACCGTCTTCCGATTTCAAGTGATGAAAACCTTCGGGTTTGCATGGCTGAGTCGAGTTCTAGGGGGGCGAAATTCATCAGAATGCGCGTTTTGTTGGGAAAATCATGAAAATGAGCCAGATGACCAAAAGTTTGTGAGATTAGGCGTTGACTTTGTGAAATTGTAAAAGAAGCAAACCAATAACAAACTTACAAATAAGCAGAGCCGGTATGTTTTTAGTCTAAGTATATTGTTGTACTGATTTTTTCATTGTAAAACAAAATTTTGGTCATATAAAAATAAGTTATTTTGATATTTGACTCATAGTATATTTCTGATTAGATGCTACGTTATATATTCTTTTTGCCACAATTTACATAAATTGTAACTTATGCTTTAACTTAAACGAGCCAAACTATCCAGTTAACGAGTGAGCCATGAGTTGAAGTTACCGTAGCTCGGGCTCAGCTCGTTTACAATCAAGCTTTTTTTGAGCGAGTTTTTTTGAGGTTTTTTTTTTCGAGCGAGCCACGAGCTGTGAGCTTTCTGAATAGCCCTGGGCCTTTGTAGTAGGGTATGTGGTTGACGTGTCTGACTTGGCGACGTACGCATGGTGTCTTCCACGGGTTGCACACCGTCCACCCTTAATAATTTATTCTTATGCAATCATGCAAAAGCTAAATAACCTAGTTATGTAGGGTAAGTAGGGTCACAAATACGGATCGGATAAAACAACACCAACATGACAAATTGACAATTGCTACACATCTAAAGTTTATATGGTGGAA
This sequence comes from Ambrosia trifida, assembly GCA_028751855.1. Classification (NCBI taxonomy): domain Eukaryota; kingdom Viridiplantae; phylum Streptophyta; class Magnoliopsida; order Asterales; family Asteraceae; genus Ambrosia; species Ambrosia trifida. The sequence goes on from CM054128.1 coordinate 5,207,661, forward strand.
TGACACCATAAGGTAAATTTAACAATAATTTGTCTAACAATTAGTACTACCAAAAAATATCAAAAAAATAAATACTAACTTTGGCACAATTCCATATAAAATCAGGTGTTGAAAACAAACACCATAATCAAAGTTAAAACAACTAATCACAGTGGTGAAGTTTGGAGATCGAATCAGCGAGGGCCGGACTCATTTTTTTCCGATTGGTAGGGGCCACAAGATCAAATTGGTGGTGTCAGGACTCAATTTATATAAAAATTACCTACGAAAATTACAAAATTCCACCACTGCACTAAAAAACGACACGGGCCGGGGCACCTTCGGGCTTCTCTTTGTAGGCCAGCTGTGCTATTTATTTTCCTTTTTTCTTTGGACTGATTGCAGCCCACTAAAGAGTCTCGTTGGCAGTTTTTAATTTTTGTCAAACCCACCAAATGATGATCCAGAAAATAATCAATTTTGGCCCAATATAATATAATTCTTTCTTTGTATTTGTGGATTTGTCAATTTCACCCGTCCACTTCCACTTTTTCTTCCTTTTTTTCCAGAAAATAATCGTGTAAATGAATAATTGGTCACACCGAATAGGCGGGAAGAGATTTTAAAATAATAATAATAATAATCAAGACTTTTGTTCAAGGCTGTTGTTGACCAACCCATGTTCTCTATTTAATATTTATTTACAAGATTCAACAAAAATAATTCAAATCTCTCTCTGAAATGAAGCATCGATTTCTCCCATTGATGAAATATGGATCCATTCTTTTTTTTCGAACTGCCAACCAATCAAACCCGAGCACTCTCGGGACACCCTTTCGACAAATTCAAGTACTTCGAGAGTCCCCGAGTTGTCAAACACCAATTCGGGGAAAACCCAGTAGCCCACCCGTCTATAGGCATGACAATGAAATTACCGGTAAAACCGTCTGGCTCAAGAATCGAACCCAAAATCCTCCGGGTCTTCTATCATTGTCCACCAATGTCTGTACCACTATACTTAATGGTAGTGACAAATATGGATCCATTCAAGGTATGTAATCATGCATTCACTTAATGCCTCTACCACTACACTGTTCATTGTTATAAGTTATAACTTATAAGCTTTCCTGCATACCAACACATACCAAAGGGCTTATAATCTAACGATATCAGATATTTGTAGTAAGTTGTTTATCCAAAAAAATGTGTAGATTTACAATAGATTTAAATGGTGTGTGAGTTAAGGGGTTCCTAAAACAATAATAAAAATCTTAGCAACAAATGTCTGCACTTGCTGTATGTTTAGTTCTGGCCAATTTATAGCCTTGTTGCCCCAAAAATGCTTTATCTAATATAAGATTGCCATATCTTGAATCAACAAAAGATGTTTGAATCGTGTCAGTGGCGAAGCTTAACCCGAAACTTCGGGGGGGTCGGAAGTCACAAGTTTCGAGGGGTCGAAACCTTATATACCAAAAAAAATTTATACGAATACTATATAATCAGAACTTCTGAGCGAAAATTCAGGGGGGTCGGCCGCCCCTCCCCGCCCATTAAGAGTTGCGCCCCTGAATCGTGCAAACTTTAGTGTGTCAATTGTTGTACCTTGTTATCTGCAGCATCCCCATAGGATTGCTTAATGGATCGACGGAACACTTCCATCGGTCACTTAAGCAGACCACATTATATCATATCAAGATCAAAACTTTTTCCATTAACACGTCTATCGAAATGAGGTCTTTCTGGTGATATGTCTAGGTGAACAATAAACCCCTAATGAATTGCCCAACAAGTGTATCTATGCATAATGAAGTTCAACTTTAAGTACAGACTTCAGATTAAGACTCTTTCACCCACTACTCATATAACAAAACAAGTAAAGAAGAGTGTGTCATCACAGTGCTATGTGTTCAACGTAACACGCATTCTGATGACCTTGGTCCCTTCTGAACTTGACTCAGCTATACAATCATAGAGGTCTTCATCGCTTGAAATTGGAACACGGTTACCTTCGGTGTCATCATACTCGACATGGAAACTGCGGCCTTTCAATTCCTTGAATCTCTCTGTCACTTCCCTTTTCAGGTCTGTGAATCCAGCTGAAAGGGGCAGCGTAAACTTGATCATATGACCACCTATTTGAACTTTTATTGTCTTTCCCATATAACTGGATTTTAAGCCGTGAACCTGCACAGGATTAAAGCACAAAAAAGATAAGTTCATGACATATAACATACTTTCTGTTACCATTTAAAATAACACTAGTTTTTTTGCGCGTTGCCGCGACGGCCTAGCATTTGTGACCTAATTTCAAGCGTTACGATAATAACACTAACATGACTTTATTATACGTTTACAAAGCGACGTGCGCCAGTAACTGACAACATATATTGCACCAGGTACAACTTTTATTCAACACACGATGCCACTATGCAATTGTATAAAAAAAAATACCAATATCCTATCCACTATGTGAACAAAAAGTAATTTTAGAAAAACCTCACCATGTACAATTGTAGAATGGGCTCCAAAATGTTTATAACAAAATAAGCTACTTCTTTCATACTGAGTAAACAAAAAGAAATATACAGCCAAGAACAACATATCAAGTTTTCACCGGAACCCTAGCCGGCGGAGGAGTCTTTGCCGGTCACCACCTAGGGTTCTATAATCGAAGCCGGAAGCAACGGACAGCACGACAAACACCGCCGAGGAGAAAGCCCTCAAATTGAACCGATACCAAAACAAACAAAACCAAAGATCAAGGCAGTACAGGAAGAAGCAAGAGTTCATAAGGAAGCAATTTGAAACCGTAAGCAGAGACGATCATCAGAGCAGATGTGAACATGACGGAGAAGGTTCTCGCGGAGCAGCGGCGCGTCTTCGTCTTCCGGCGCGTACACCATTGTTTTACCAAGATCGAAGAGAGAGGACTCGCATGGTGGTACCGGCTTAACTATCCAGGCGACGCTTCAGGCCGATGATGGTGGTTGAGAATGACGCCGACACAGGTGTTTTAGTGGGTGTCGTGATACGACGATAAAGAGGGAAGGGAGACGTCGCTGAAGAGGAGCTGGGGTTCCGGTTGGGACTCTGAAGATCTAAGAGTTCTGGTGATGGTTTCTCCGACAAAAAACAGCGGTGGGTACAGATGACGGCGTAGCGGCGGTGGGGTGAAGAGCGGCCTACGGACGACACAAAACAGCGGTGGTGCGGTTGCCGTGGTAGTGCGTGGTGGTGTGTACTTATAGAGAGATAGACAGTGTGAATGGAAAGTTTAGGAATGCATAATTGAGTTGTACGTAAGCTTCAGCTGTTTGTATTGAGCGAAACAGTAAAACGCAGACACAACGAAAGTTGCTTTTTAATTCTATATATAATTATGTGAACCATAAATTCATGAAATGACTAAGAGAAGTTCAAAATGTAATATAAGGAACTGATTTTGTTATAAAAATGTTACTACTTCTTGAAAAACATGGAACAGAGCTAACTTGATTAACTTACTATTAAAAGTTTCACTTTAGTGTTGTACTTCTACATCTGCAGAGTGATCAACTTACTTTAGTGTTAACATGGAACAGAGTTAACTTGATTAACTTAGTATTTCTGTTACCATTTACATCTGCAGAGTGATTTGTACTTCTCACACAATAACATGCTACAAGGATTCATACAAAATATTAACATAATTGATCTTTGGATCACATTACTGACTACCTAGAAGACATTAACGATAAACTGCATAAATTTTCAAACAATTGCATGGAAAAAATCAAGACATACAAATCCAAGATTCCAAGTAGCAGTAAAAGCAAAAGTGTCCTCAGATTCTATACCGCTTGTTTATCAATATTGAATGCTCAAACCAATACGACATGTTTAACGTTTTGAAGTATTGTTTCCTCTGCTTCTTGTTGTGTCTGAACCATTGTATTAGTTGTTGACAATCTGTTTTGAAGATACTTCAAAATCATAACGATTTGGTTTCTAGAAGGAAAGTTCACAATAACGTTTGTCAGGGGCAGTGGCGGAGTGGCGGACCCAGGAAATGTTTCTGGGGTGCAATCGGGGTTCAACCGAATTTTTAAGTGGTGCGATCGGGATTCTAACCTACAAACACACTAATTTTTTTCTTTTAAGGGGGCGCCGACCCTCTTTAGGATGTATGTAGGTCCGCCACTAGTCAGGGATGGTTCACAAATTATGATGTCAAAAGATGGAAGACCAATTTAACATCACCATTTACATCCAATTAGATAAAGCTATATCTACGCATGCATAAGAGTATAACTAGTGGTGAAATTTTGACACATAACACATTTACATGTAGTGGGCTGATTTGGGTATTTTCATACCTCAAATTAGTCAAATAGGTAAAAGTGAAAAAGTAACTAAAACGGAACATGTGAAATGGAGCATGAGTTGATAAAAAGGTTCTAAAGGCCCCATATGTGGTTTAACTTCATAAATTAACCTTCTTATAGGCTCCAGTGAAACATTAATTAAAGGCTTTTTAAGTACCTTATAAAGGTCCCACAGCGCACGCGCGTGCGCGCGCGCGGGGGGGGGGGGGGGGGGGGGACTGTAGAGTGTAGGAAAACAGAACTCTTGAGAATTTTTATTCTCTTTTGGCTTGGGTACGTCATACGTGTAGGTAGGGTAAATTTTTGCGGCGTCTAATTCAAATGTAAAAGATATGTTGAGACTTATATCCATTAATATGATTATACTGCAACTTACAAGTAAGATTAAAGAAAAAAACCTAACCTGTAGTAGATAGTCCATTTGTTCAAAATCTTCAGCATAACTTTCTTTTGGTACAGGCGTGACATACTCAATGATTCCCACAAGTTTATTCCCAGCACCCCGGTCATAAAACACCGGCATAACCAGCTGCCCCTTGCCTCCTACGTCTATAGAATGATCATCTTCTTGGTCAAGCACATGATGTATCGTCCGATGGTCTGCAATCCTTGTTTGAGCTGCTCGGCCAGGTAACCAGTTGCCCACCCTTGTTTCTAACCCAACAAAAGGATAATTTTTTCCAAGACATCTCCCCCTGTAATCCTGCAGAAGTCCTTCATGGTCTAGAGTTAATATATAGGTTTGATCTGTCAAAATAAGATCGCACCCAATGTCCTCGGAATCAGAAGGCGTGCATGCCCAAAACTGTAGTAACCCTGATTCATTGCAGAAATTAAATCTGCTAAACACTTCACTCACAATGTACTCTATTGATGGAACTGGCAGGGATATTATAACTGCAGCGATAAGCAATAGTTTTCCCACAAAACTGAAATTGTCCCGGGAACTTATAGCTTCCATGATACTGTATTTGCAAACAACAATATTGTCTAGATCAAAAGTTTAAAAGAACGGAAAACGAGCTTCGAGGCGTTTTCCCTTCGCCTCATGAGGTGTAAGCCTAGAGGCGTAAGCCCGAGGCGGAATTAAAAATATATATATAAATTATATATCTTATAAAGATAAAAAACTAACTAATACACATTAAAAAGGCACGGAATGTTTGAAATTGGCACAAAAATTCTAAAACATAAAAAGCAAACATCCAAACCCCATGAGGCGCATATTTACTTAGCGCCTCAACCCTATGAAGCGCACATACAATATACCCCCCCCCCCCCCCTCCCCATGAGGCGCTACCTCAGCCGTTTTCTTAAACCATGTCTAGATCATGCCAGAGCAAAGAAAATAATTTTAGCAGTCCCAAAACTCAAAAACTACTTCAGAAAGCAAACTCAATGCGGTTTTTGTTTAAAATCATTCTCAGTAGGTTCAGCTGAGCTCATCATCTCACCACGGCTCGGCCCCTTGTGTTTATACATTGCGTCTTCCTAAGACTACACTAAGAGCATGTTTGGCTCTCCTTATTTCCACCTCCTTATAACTTATAACTTTTCAAAAAAGTTAATAAGTTAAAAAAAGTGTTTGACAAAAAGAAAAGGACTTTTTGTTTCCTTATAACTTATTGATGGTTATTTACCTACATGCACTTCTTATATCCATATACCTTCACTCCTTATACCATTTTTGGTCATTTTACATAAATAAGTTAAACCAAACACTTTTTTACAAAATAACTTATCAACTTATTGTTTTTCCCCACCACATAAGCTAATCTAAACACTTTTTTTAAAACTCGTTTTTAAAAAGTAATAAGTTAATAAGTCATTTTAACCAAAAGTCCTTTTTAACTTAGATAAGTTTATCCAAACATGCCCTAAATCTTTGAAACTGTGACATCACTACATACAAACATTCAATTAATCTCAGGATACATGATCTCCTACAAGAAACCCCAAAGCTTCTAGAAGAACTCTTAACCCTAGAAACGACATGATCACCGTTCATGACGGCAGTAAAATTACGCTCTTGGTCATTCTCAGTAGGTTCAGCTGAGCTCATCATCTCACCACGGCTCGGCCCCTTGTGTTTATACATTGCGTCTTCCTAGGACTACACTAAATCTTTGAAACTGTGACATCACTACATACAAACATTCAATTAATCACAGGCCTGCCTACAATCTACATGATCTCCTACAAGAAACCCAAAATTAACAAAAGATTAATCTTCCCCATAGCTTCTAGAAGAACCCTTAACCCTAGAAACGACATGATCACGGTTCATGACGGCCGTAAAATTACGCTCTTGGTCATACGAATAATAATTAATAAAAATAAATAAAATTAATCTATAATAATTTAGCATTTGATTATCAGTTACTACAGTAAAAACTTACCCGAAAAAATATTGAAATTAAGATAATGGAGGGGAGAAGCAAAAGGATAGGAATCAAAGGAGGGAGGGAGAGAGTAGGGTTAGGAAGCAAGATCCATCTTTTATCTTTCTGTTTCTGGGAAATTAAAAGAAAACGATGGTGACATATAGACTCAGATGATTGCAACACTCATACACTAATCATTAAAGGGTTTTTTTCAAATCTAACGTATTTTTATAACTAAAATAGTCATGTTTGAATATTAAACTTTTATAGGTAGCGTTATTTTAGGGGAATGGAATGGGATTAGGATTAGAATAGAATTGTAAAGTGTATTTGACACCTTATGTTTTGTTACAATAAAGAATGAATTGTAATTAAACAATACATATGGAATTACATCGAGATTTTATTATATTTTATGACACAACCACATCAAAATTCCAAATCAAATTATGGTTCTCGCGCGCAGAGCCGGCTATGAGGGTGAGCCGGGTGGTCACCGGCTCCGGGCCCGACCCTTAAATGGGCCCGAACGTTTTTTTAAAATATGCGTATATATATTAAATTCTATATTTAAGATATATATTTGTGTTTTATACATTAAAGTCTTGTTAGTGGAGTTGGAAAAACCATGTTAATTTAATGTAGAGGTCTCAAGTTCAATCCTTGGCTCTAGCACTATGCACAATTTTTTTTTTATAATTCATTCATTTTTACAAAATTTTGGGCCCAAATTCTTTTTCGCCCAAGGCCCAATTTTTTTTGACATTTTCGGAGACGGCCCAGCTCGCGCGAATTCCAATTCTAATTCTTTTGAAATCCATGAAACGAACGCTACCTTAGAGATCGGATTATTTATCCTACAAAGGCTAAATGAGAAGTGAAAAGAAGTTATTATAGAGTGATATTTGTCTTTGGAATGAACAAGTCGAAATGGTAGTGGCAGATCCAAGAAATTATTCTAGTGTAGTCACTATTTTTAGATACATTAGTTTCGTAGAGTCGAATACAAAAGTTTTCCGACCAATTCAGTGGGTCGGGTTGCTCATATTTTATCACCGTCCAAAAAACATTGGTGTCACTTTATGTACACGAGAAATTCACTATAGTCTCGTGATTACGTACCCATCTTAGTAGGTCTGCCCCTGCGAAATGGCAATTCTGTTCAAGAGGGAAAAAAATATGCAAGAAACATGAGCATGCAAGTCACATGTTATTCCTCCCTACTTTTTAAACGTCTATAACTTTTTTATACATCATCTCTTTACAAAAATTATATCATAAAATTAAGCGTCACTTTTTCTTTAATATGAGGATTCTATTATTATACTTTTGAAAAAAAAATCAAAAGTCTAGTTGCGTAAAACACAATGAAAATAACGTAAAACATAATGAACAACAAACTAAAGATACAATTAACAGCAAACTAAAAACACAATGAATAGCATATTAAAACACAATGTAAAGTAGAACATAAAACCCCAGTTGCGTAAAACACAATAATCAACGTAAGGCTGACAATTTCAGACACAAACACAATCACACGAGACCAACCTATACGATGTAAACAGGTTTTGCGTTTTAAATGGGTCGATACGAATTTACGATAAAACCTTAACAATTTTTGTGTCTAAACAAGTTAAAAACTTGTTAACATGTTAAGACATGTTAATAACTTTTATTTAAAAAAGTTGTATATATGGGGTGGGGGTACATCTTATGAGATGATAATAGATTGCTAAGAAAAGTCTCAAGTTCTTTACTTTTTAGTTTATAGATGCACAATTGTATAAGAACCAATTATTAAAAAACTAAAACCGTGCAAATGAATACTTGGTCACACGATTAAAAAATATAAATCTAATAAGACTTTTGAGCAAGGCTGTTGTTGTTGACCAACCCATGTTCTCTATTTAGTATTTATTTACAAGATTCAACAAAATAATTCAAATTTCTCTCTCTCTCTGAAATGAAGCATCGATTTCTCCATTGATGAAATATGGATCCATTCAAGGTATGTAATCATGCATTCACTCATCATCATTCACTGTTCATTGTTATAACTTATAAGCTTTCCTGCTAATTACCAACACATACTACCAAAAGGCTAACAAAACAAGTAAAGAAGAGTGTGTCATCACAGTGCTATCTGCTATGTGTTCAACATAACACGCATTCTGATGACCTTGGTCCCTTCTGAACTTGACTCAGCCATGCAAACATAGAGGTCTTCATCGCTTGAAATTGGAAGACGGTTACCTTCGGTGTCATCATACTCGACATGGAAACTGCGGCCTTTTAACTCCTTGAATCTCTCTGTCACTTCCCTTTTCAGGTCGGTGAATTCAGCTGAAAGGGGCAGCGTAAACTTGATCAAATCATCAACGTATTCAACTTTTATCATCTTCCCCATATAACTGGATTTTAAGCCCTGAACCTGCGCAGGATTGAAGCACGAAAAAGATAAGTTCATGACATCATGTAACATAGCTTTCTGTTACCATTCAAAATAACATTATGTTCAAAATGTAATTAGTTCTTAAACAACACATGATACTAACATGGAACAGAGTTAACTTGATTAACATGCTATTAAAAGTTTCACTTTAGTGTTTTATATTAAATTTTAAGATACATAATGGGTAGAGTATTAAATAAAAAATCTAAACGAATTTAAAGTAAGGAACTAGCGCTAACTGAAATATATATATTTACAGAAATTTACATCTGCAGAGTGATTTGTACTTCTCACACAATAACATGCTACAAAGATTCAAACAAAAAATTAACATAATAGATCTTTGGGTCACATTACTTCAAACAGTTGCATGGAAAAAATCAAAACATACAAATCCGAGAATCCAAGTAGCAGTAAAAGCAAAAGTGTCCTCGGATTCTATACCGATTGTTTATCAATATTGAATGGTCAAACCAATACGACTGTTCAACATTTTGACATATTGTTTCTCCTCTACTTCTTGTTGTGTATGAACCATTGTATTAGTCATTGACAATCTGTTTTGAAAGATACTTCAAAATCATAACGATTTGGTTTCTAGAAGGAAACTGATTATGATGTCAAAAGATTAAGACCGATTTAACACCACCTTTTACTTCCAATCAGATAAAGCTATAAGTAGGCATGCATAGGAAAATAACTAGTGATGAAATTTTGACACATTTACATGTAAATAAGTTGATTTGGTTTTTTTTTTTATTTATTTTTTTTACATCTCAAATTAGTATAGGTAAAAGTTAAAAAAAAGTAACTAAAATGGAACATGTGAAATGGATAATGAATTGATTAAAAAGTTCTAACGACACCATATGTGATTTAATTGCATAAATTACCTTCACAATAGCTTTAGTGAAACTTTGATTAAAGGCTTTTTTAATACTTTTTTAAAAGTTCCACAGGGGGGACAAAACACTGCAGGAAAATAGGACCCCTGAGAACTCTTATTATCTTTTGGCTCGGTACGTGCACGTAGGGTAAAGTTTTGTGGGACTCATCTATTAATATGATTATACATTTATGCTGCAAGTTACAAGTTGGGTTAAGGAAAAAAAAAACTAACCTTTAGTAGATTGTGAATGTCTTCAAAATCTTCAACATAACTTTCTTTTGGTTCAAGCGTGACGTACTCAATGATTCCCACGAGTTTTTTCCCAGCACCCTGGTCATGAAACACAGGCAAAACCAACTGCCCCTTGCCTCCTACGTCTGCAGAATGTTGATCGTCTTGATTAAGCATATAATGTATGGTCCGATGGTCTGCGATCTTTGTTTGAGCCGCTCGACCAGCTAACCAGTTGCCCACCCTTGTTTCTACTCCAACAAAAGGATAATAGTTTTCAAGGCATCTCCTTCTGTAATCCTGCAGACGTCCTTCATGATCTGGAGTTAATACATACGTTTGGTCTGCCAAAATAAGATAGCACCCACTGTCCTCGGCACTAGAAGGCATGCTGCTGCATGCCCAAAACTGAAGTAACCCTGGCTCTTTGCGGAAATTAAATTTGCTAAACACATCCTTGACAATGGACTCTGTTGTTGGAACCGGCAGAAATATGTTGACTACAGTAACAACCAATAGCTTTACCAGCAAACTGAAACGGCCCCGAAAATTTACAGTTCTCATGAGGCTGCATTTGCAAAAATCAGTATTGTCAAGATCACGTCCGTGCAAAGAAAATAGTTTTAGCAGTTCCAAAAACCAAAATCTACTTCAGAAACAAACTCAACGCGGTTGTTAAAAAATGTTCTCAGTAGGTCAGCTGAACCCCTCACCTCCCCATGGCTCAGCCTCTTGTGTTTACACATTGTATCTTCCTAAGACTACACTGAATGATTGAACCATATTGTTAAGTATAGAACAAACATACCCCAAGAGGCCAAGACCGTGTGTAGCAGGATAGCGCCCACTGCCACTTCAACCATTCAGGGTGCCATCTGGGTTGTTATTTGGGATGTGGGGTGCCGTGATTTTGACCGGCGTAAGGCATTGGGGTGTGGGGCCAACTTAGAATTAAATTATGTTTTCCACATTTTTTTATAAAATGGTACAAAACTTAATCGTGTTATTAGTTAAACTATTTCACACTTTTGAAGGAAAGTTGGGCCGGGTGGTGTGGGCTCACGCCCCACGCTCACATCAGCCTGAAACTCCCTAAACACCACCCACTGCCGCCAAAGGGGGGCGCCATCATCCCCTCCGCCATTCCCTTGGCGAGTGTTACCGGCTGTTTCCTTTTTTTTTTTTGTGGGGACCACCAAGTACTAGCCAATCAGATTTCTATTGTTTTTTTTTTAACTTTATTTAATCAATCCCCCCCCCCCCCCCCCCCCCCAAAAAAAAAAAAAAAAAAAAAAAAAAAAAAAAAAAAAAAATCTAGAAAAAGGAAAAACACAATGAATCTGGTGCAAGGTTTCATCTTTCATACTTTTTCTTAATAAAAAACTATATTTTTTCACTATTGAGTTCATGTTCCACTTAATCTTTGAAACTGTGACTACACTGCATATAAACCTTCTCATAATTTTCTAATCTCAGGAAAAAAAACCTAAATTAACAGGAGATTAATCTTCCCCAAAGCTTCTAGAAGAACCCTTAACCCTAAAAACGAGATGATCAGAGATCATGAATGAAATAAAGTTAGCCTCTTCAAACAATAAAGAAAATAAAAGTATAATTGAGCAATTGATTATCAGTAACTTACTTGAATGTTCAGTTCAATCTTAATGAATAATAATGTGATGAGGGTAGATGCAGAAAGATAGGAGAGGAACAGAGTAAGGGTAGAGAAAGATGAATCTTTATGGTTTATGCTGTTGTTGAAAAGGTGAATCTTTATGATGTCTCACTTAACTGATTTTTTAAATCTGACGTCGTTTTATGTTACTAAAGTCTAAAATAATCATGTTTTCATGTTTTTAAGAATAAAATAAGCGTTGGCAGCCATTTTGGAATGTAAGTTGTTATCTTATCCCTTCTATTTTCATTTACTAATTATATACACGGGTTTAAAACCCAAAATTCGAAAGAAAAAAGAATATCTGACTGTAGAACGATCAGACATCTTATGGAAGATGAAATCTTACCGTCCGATCAGCTTCGTTTGATTTATCTGAGTTCGTAGAACGATCAGACATCTTATGGAAGATGAAATCTTACCGTCCGATCAGCTTCGTTTGATTTATCTGAGTTCGTAGAACGATCAGACATCTTATGGCCTTCTCGTTCCACCATTCGGGTTCCTTTAACTCCAAAAAACATATGAAAAATATAACACAAACAAAAAAACATATCATAAGTTATGATCCCAAATAGCGAAAACATATGTTTTTAAATGATATGCCACCCTTAACGAGTTAACACTTCATTCAAAATCGAACCCAAATCTGATTGGACAAGAATAATGGTTCCCACCCTCTAATTGGGCAAGAATAATGGTTCCCACCCTCTGATTGGGCAAGAATAATGGTTCCCACCCTCTGATTGGGCAAGAATAATGGTTTCTCGTTCTTGAGTAATTCTAGTATCAACTTGAGATGATGTTCATGCTCGTCCTTTGTTCATGAGTATATCAAGATGTCGTCGATGAAAACAATCACAAATTTGTTCAAATAGGGGGGGTGGCTTTTGTTTCACCTATGTGATCAAAGGTTCGATCCCCACTTCCATCATTTATGGTTTAGTATCCGGGTGAAGATCAAATACGGGTGGCGCCGGTTTGAATCTGACGGCGGTGAGGTTTTACCGAGTTCTAATACACTGTCGTGCCTTCGGGCAGGTAGGGAAAACAAAATGTCAAAAGTTACAATTCAAAAATCAACTTGACCTTATATAGGCCTGCACATTCGCCCATTTGTGTTGGTCGAATGTGCATCTGCGCAACCTACAGGTGATAACGCGCACGCGCTTCGCGCATACAGACAACTTTGCGCACACAGGTGATTTCACGGCAAGAATGTTTGACGAGGGCGCAACGTCAGCGCAGGCAAACGAAGAAAGAGTCTTTGAGGCGATTAGGGGCTACTCGCTAGTAGTTACTTGTAATATTTATAATATATATTAAATTAATGATTTTTGAAAAACTAAAAATTGTATAATAAACTGTCATTAGATTAACATAAAATCATTGTTTACACCACTTAATTAAGTAACTACTATTAATCCATTCCAAAAATACGTCAGATCCCGAAGCAGCACTTCGTTTGTTATTGATTTTTAAACTGTAACCGAACCTGAAAATATCGATCTGACTTTTTATTCGGATATTTGGTTCGGATTTAACTGGGTCTGAATTACTTATTTAGAGATTTGGTAGGGGGTTCAGATATTAAAATTTTATGAGTCGGGTTATTTAAATTATTCGGATATTTATTTAAAACGAATAAATGTGTAACATGTTTGTTAAAAGGGGAATGACCCAAGTGTGTTCAACCCATTAGGCTTATGATCATCATTGTATCAAAATGATGGATTTATTTTTAGACTATTTTTTGAAGTTTGAAAATTGAATCGGTGTTCAAGACTAATTTATATTTTTCGTCTTTGTATCTTTATTGTGATTCTTGTAACATTGCAAGTAAACTGTGCTAATATATTGTTTACTTCGCCTCTGATAGGTTACCCATCCAAAAGCTCCTGTTTTTGTTTTCTCGTGAAGAGTTGCTCGCACCTTGGTAGCTTTTCAACCATGTGGACTTATAATTATAAACTAGTAAATTTGTTAGGAACCCAAATTAGGAAAGATAAACAAGAACCAAAAACGAGAAAAAGTTGCTATTAGGATTGTTCGGTTTACCCGGATCCTATTTGAATTGATTTTAGAAAAGAACATATCTAATTCGGATCGGGTCATATTTTAGCTGAATATTAGGCAAACTAAAGTTATATTTCAGTCAATTGAGACTGGAGTGGGGTCGATTTGAAATAAGTTTAAGAAAAGGACATCAATTTGTTTTTTCAAAAAGTAAGTGACAGGAATTAAATTGTTGCTTATTTAGTCTTGTTTTTACATATTACTTTAAAGTCGTGCAACTTGTTGCCTTTGGTTGGTCCATTAGATCTAGGGGTGTTCATGAGTCGAGTCAGGTTAAGCTCGTGCTCGCCTTGGTTATAAACCGAGCCGACTTCGCTCGGCTTAGATTTGAAACCGAGCTGAAAATCAAATTTCGAGTTCGGCTTGGTCTGGCTTGAATTTAAAAAGAAAAATGAAAAATAGCTTTCAAAATTCAATAGTTCAAAATAACACATTTATAATAAGTTCGACCTAATACATTACAAACTAAAATCAAGTTCAATCAAATATAAAATAAGCCTCAAATTTAACCGATATACAATATAAGTTCATCAGCATACAAAATAACCCCTAAATAAATATTAGATGTCCGATTGAACTCTTAAATAGTAACATCTTTGAAATAAAAAAAAAAAACTATTGAGTTTGATAACTTGAGTACTTAGACAATTATCATTATACTACGTTTATTAAAATAACTTTGATTAGTTGTAAAATCAATCCCATGCACACATGTCTAATACCATTTGGAATAGTGGCTTTGACTTACCAACTTTTAAAGGCTCGAACTTAATCTAATACCATTTGTCACACGGATCTTATTTCGAGACCCGTATGGCGTTCATCTTACAAATCGTTAGAATCGCTACAAAAATGTTGAAACTAGTCATGTAGTAAGTGTCGCACGAATTAGGTCAAAAAGAAATTGCAACGTTACAATTAGATACTCAACCTTGACTCTATTGGGTAATATGACTCGTCTGTACAATAATTAAGACAACCGACAAAATATTAAAATGAAAAGTAATTCATCAAACAGTTTGTTGCTATGTTGGTTTTACGGATACATGTCATGGTTTAGGTCAACAAATAACTAACGGATTTTAGTTGTATACTAAGATGAAGATTTCAATGTTTTTTTTGGAAAGCTTTATTGATGGCACATGCATAGATAATTTGTTGCTTAACATGAAAAAATTATAGGTTACCTTCTCAGATTTTTAGAGCTCGTCTATAAATAGCAATAACATTATATTCAAAATGTCAACCCAACATCAATCGCACTAAAATGGTATTGAGTGGTCATTTTGTTAGATGCCTATAAGGGTGGTCGGAGTGGTCCGTAATACACAACCGTGATGGTTGTGATACACCCCCCATCTACCATGTGATGGCTATGAGAAAAGGAAGTGTGGGTGGTTTTTTTTTTTTTTTTAGTATTAGGTGCAATATTGTGATTGATGGGGAATAATTTAGTGATGTTAGTGATGGTGTGATATCTAAGCAGTTAATGCGGTAAATATCGGTTATCAGTCAAGCAATGATATTTGAAATATCGATTATCACGTTGAGATATCGGTGGGATATAGATAGTTGTAGAATGATAAGATTTTACAAATATAATCCTACATGTCATATTATGATGCAATCTCTCATTTGAGAGGTGTCACATACGATGTGAGGTGACATCTATAGACCAATTAAAAATAACCAAAAAAATATACTTTAACCTAATCTATTAAATACCTAATCTACTAAATCTAAATATTAAACTTTTATTATTTTCTCTCTTATGTTTTCTCCCATAACTTTTAAACGTTAATATCTTTTATATACGAGATTTTTTTAAAGAAAAAAATTACACCAAATTAACGAGCGTTTTATTATCTTTTCAACAAGTACCCTAGTGCTATATAAAAAACGGAGAAAAATAACGACTATTGTTTGTAACCCGACAGGTATTGTGTCGGGTTTAGGATTAGTTTAAAAAAAATTGTGGATTTGGGTCGGGTCTGGGATTAGGTGATACCCGGCCTGATTACCCGAAACCACATACCCAAATGCCCGAACTATATACCCGATCATATACCCATGAATTATTTAACGCATCACATAACCCTTAGACTAATGCGTTCGATATTTCAATAATTAATTTTTTTTTCTTATTTCATGTTAGTTCTTTTTAGAATGATCGATTACAAACTTCCGAATTCATTTGACATTATATAATATTTTGTAATGGCACTAGATTTATACCCCGGCGCAGAGATTCGTTTTTTTTTATATTTGAATATGATAACTTATGGCAGAGATTTTTTCAAAATAAATAATAATAATAATAATAATAATAATAATAATAATAATAATAATAATAATAATATTGATTAATCATGTATTTTATTATGTCATATTACATATTTCAATACCGGACGCTCCTGGAATAAAAGCTAGTAATTCATATAGGGAAAATAAAATATACTAGTCAGAATTTTGTTGGACTGATAATTTTGTTCATATATATTTTCTATCACATAATACATTTAGACTGCTACAACTCACATGCATCGAACCCTGATAACAAAAAGGTCTTAAAGGGGTGAAGAGGCCACCACATTTGCTATTTGAACTCAAGGAAAAAATGGGGCGATAACATTAAATGTCTATGTTTGATTGTTTGGTGAGTGGTTTTTACTTTTTAGTGCACTTTTACTTTTATGAGTTTGACTTTATAGTTTCTAAAAATAAGTTCATATTTTAGATAACAAAATACGTAAACAAGTTTCCAGAACTCCTAAAGAAAAAAGAAAAAAAAGCTTTAAAATGTTTAAAGAAAAAACCTATTTAAGATAGCTTCAAAATATGATAAAAGCTTTAATAAATTAAGTTACCTAGCTATAAACGTGCATTACGGTGGGAACGCAACGAGAACTTAGTCGATATTGGTACGGTTTGTTACGAGACTGGTAAGGTACTAGTATGGTACCGCCACTAGTATGGTACCACCAATCGCTAAAACAACCAAAAGAAAAAACCCACACAATAAAATTATAATATGCCAAAGATGATAATGACTTGTGATTGCTTAGTTGTATTTTTTTATTATTTAACTTTAAAAAAAACACCAATGACCTGGTACTTGTATTCGACAATTTCAAAATTATTTAGTTAAATAACTAAAAAAAATACCCATGACCTAGTGGTCTAGCAGTGTGGTGTTGTCTCGTCACAAAAGCGGTGTGAGTTTAAGTACTTACGATTGATTGATCATCAGACTTTCACAATTCATCATTTATGATTGATCATTCACAATTCGTAACCATTTCAAGACCCGATAAACAATTTTGTTGATCTTGGTTTAAATTGGGTTGATCATCCATTCAATTATCCATAAGGTCGGCATGGATGTTCAATATGAGGATAGGAATGGTGTTATATAACCTTTACATACATCAATTCTGTGAAGGGTGGTGGTTTGGTTGGTGTTGCGAGGATTCAAGCGAAAGAAATGGGCGGTGGGTGGTTCGGGTGGAGGAGAGAATCTATGTTCATTTTTATTAAATTAACCATTTTTAACAAATGCATCTAATACCCATATGTAACGAGATGTTATTCATATATGTTGATATGTTATATGTAACTGTACAACCTCACTGTCGTCTTTCACCAAGCTGCATCATCGTCACCATTTGAAGAGCACCTCCGAACCAACATCATATCCGACCATGCCTCTAACCTATACAACTTGCTACAAGCTACACATAAGTAAACACAAAAGGCCCTAACTCTAACTACCATCAGATACACAGTGAATAATAATAATAATAATAACAACAACAACAACAGCATTTATACCAACTTGAAGACGAGGTGTGGTACGAAGGGTCTGATGGTACGTACTGGTCAACGATGGATCTGGATGTGAAGATGTTTGAAGGATTAAATGCTCTGCCATATGCGTAGGAGCTTGAGTCATAGAGGTTGTTCGCCATTGAATGATGGGTTGGCTTAAACAATGGTGGGTTTAACACACACACACACACACACACAGAGATCATCGAAATCTGATTTGGAATTAGGGATGGTCTGGTTGGAGGTGTAAGTAGATAAGGAAAGAAGAAGAAAGGAAAAAGGGATAGTCAGACATGTGATATGTGTTTTGTGTGTACAGAAGACATGTGTCTCATCTTGGTGAGGAGGATGAGACCGACCACAAGGGCCAATCAGTATACAACAACAGTTAGTGACAAATAATATCACCCATCAAAACACTATGTAATTACACAAATGCCATGATTTACTGTTCAAATTAGGATGTCTATTATCATAGTGTAATATGTTGGATGATTTTGATATGATCTCATCAAAACATAAGGCTAGGGTTTCCGAATCGGAGAAGATGAGATATGTACATGTGCGTACACCGAAGAAGATGCTATGTTTTCTATAATGTAAATATATGTACATATATGTATAATGAAGCATGTGAGAGCTTCGATCATGGTTTTGTTAATGTACACATATGTATAATGCTAAACAACTATATTTGAAACTTAATATTGTACGCATATGTACAATACGAAACAACCATCTCATAGACTTATTATACACATATATACAATGCTAAACAACCATCTCATGAAATTCTGATTAAAGGTATAGTGTACAGGTACATATGTTTGCATTTGATGGAAATTTTCACACATCCGTACGTTGTGACAAGACCGTTAATTATCCGATGAGATACTAGGATTCACTGAAAATGGTTAAGTTGGGTCCCATTCATTTGGTTTGTAGTTGTTAACATATTTAGACTTCAGGTAAGGGAAAATGAACTTGTTCAAATGCTAAAACTTAAAAATTCTTCCAGACAAAGTTGAAATTGATAAAATTTAATCCAAACATATGAATTCTAAAAAAATTTAAACTAATAAAAATACAATGCTAATAATAATTATTCGATAAGTTATAAGTATAGTATGTTGTGTTGTCGTGTAATATAAGTTGAATTATTTGCAGCCCACCAAGGAGGCAAGGATTAGGCTACAGCCCACAAGCAAGCCCATGACGAGATCTAACAGGGAGTTATATATTTAAATTTGAGTCAAGGTTTTTTTGTTTTTTTGTTTTTTGTTTTTTTTTTAAATCGTGATAGCATTTACTTCTGTTTATACTAGTATAGTGACCCGCCGCGCGTTGCGGCGGCATCGAAAGTTAAGCGACTCAAATTTATCGTGACCAATAAATATAGTGGCAGTAAAACTAAATCATTAGATGCCTACATTTCAATTAACGAAGTCATAATCCAAAGC
Organism: Ambrosia trifida; assembly: GCA_028751855.1. Taxonomy (NCBI): domain Eukaryota; kingdom Viridiplantae; phylum Streptophyta; class Magnoliopsida; order Asterales; family Asteraceae; genus Ambrosia; species Ambrosia trifida. The sequence continues at coordinate 5,227,005 of CM054128.1, forward strand.
TACTCATTGTATAGCTTACATTCATACCAAGCTTTACAATAAAACTAACTACATAAAATTCATTAAATAAATCATTCATGCACATGGAGATAAGTGTGTAATAGTATGTCTTAAATTGTCAAAGATACCATAAAATCAAAGACCCATAGTAAACCAAAAATTGAAGAAAGTTTACTATTGCAAGTAGCAAGTGCAGTCTCTCCCTTTGTTTGATACTAGTGGGAATGCCCGCGCGTTGCAGCGGGTGTCTCAACGAATATCAAATTCAATTATGATACCTATTGCAAACCACAACCCACTCCGGGTTTCTAAATTGGTAAGCTATCGTTTACTTGCATCAACTCATTTTAAAGAATACAACAATCAGGGTCTCTGGTTGCAGCTTTAAAGTAATAAAGTTTGTTGATGGAGGATAGTGAGTTAGGACCCTAATATTTGTGCTGCTAAATGATAAATAAATTAGCCAAACTACTTAACACCAGTAACAACCAAAAGTTTTTTAAACTAAAACTAATATTGAAAGTCTGAAACCCCAATTACGGTAGAGCATAATTTCAAATTATGTTTTAGGATCATCAATTTACCATTGTTGCCATTTGTGGCTTTTGACCAATATGGTAAAATAGTCAGTATAAGAATTTATAACCAATACCTCAAGTTGCTAAACATATAATAAAAATTGGAAAATAAGAAAACATAAAAGTAATAACAAAAAGCCTGTTGTTTTCCCAAAGAGTTTTTGCTATGCAATGAAATGGGTCGACTGGGGTGAAACTTATCTTAGGTGTGTTGTGCTCTCTATTATCACAACCATTATCGTCACTATCGTTGGTAATCATCGATCTAAATGATCTCAGGCTTTACTTCCGTTTTTTATTGGAGTCATCCACCGCATTAAAGATGGCGATCTATTGCTTTCCGTGACACTTAAAATCATACAATAAGATTTTGGACAATAGTTTTGTGTATTAATATTAATAACTAAAAGTGTCCCAAGTTGAGATACCAGCAAGTGTACTGGCTAGTTTGCCTGTGTATGACCTGATCATGTAGTGTTGCATAGTGCTTATGTGTTCAAACCTGAATGCATTTGCAGATCATATATCAGCCTGTGGCAAATCCAAGGATACACTTAGAACAACAAATGCTAACCTATTAAGCAGCAACAGTATGTTGTTAGCCCAACAATTGCACCATTGTTAGTTTCATTGGGATCGAGCCAAAAAAGTGATTGCGCTGGTTCAAAGAGCGAGGGCACTGAACATCTTCAAAGAATCAAATTGTGCAGACAAGCTTTCACATGGTTGTAGCACAGTTGTAAAACTATAAAAATAACAACAAAATATCATATGACATTATAGCATTTTATAAGGTTAAGGTTTAGTTCTTTACACCATTTTTACATAACATTGTTGCAACTTGGAATCAAGAGACCAAACCAAGATCTAAAAAGATAAAGTTTATACGAGTGGATGGATAAAGCGTGTTGTTTACAATAGAGGTGACAAGATGGGCGAGTTGGGAACGGTGTTGGGTTGAAATTGGACTTTTTAGCATGGTTTAAAACAGATCGAATTGGAATGACTCGCGTCACCTTCTTGCCCACTATAAAAAACAATAACTAAATACTAATGTTTTAACCATGATTAAAAAACAATGCTATTAACTAATAATCTAAATCTTCAAGACATAAAAAACTAAATAGGTTATATGCTTAAAAAATAGAATTTGGGTAACTTTCAGCCCATTTAACGTGCTTTCTTAAGCTAAATTTTTTTATTCGATTCATTTGGGATAATACACATCTTTGATCGATTCATAAGTAAATGGTCAAAATTTCCACCTTCACTTAAATTGGTTAGCGTTTATGAAAGATCCAAAAAAATATATATATATATATAAGCATGTTGTTTACACAAATGCAGTAGCAGGAACATGTCATGCGCACCTAGTGGTTATAGCCTAAATGTTGTTGTAAAATCATGGTCCATAATAATTACATCAACTTGTTCTTTAGCAACCTATGACATGTACCAGGATTAGACATATAAAAAAGATATGCCTCACTGTTACAAGATTATTATAGTTCTGTCCATAACATCACAATAGCCTATCAATGTAACTAACTTTGACTTCAATCATGATGCAGAATGCTAAACACAAATTGTGCTTAACAATATTTTACCTAGGTACTAAAAAAAGATAAAAGATAATATATAAACAAAATTCTCTAGAGAATTAAGACTGAATATGTAGCCTGAATAGAGAAGTTGAAAGTCATAAACTCAATCACAGGCATCAGACCCTGATATATATGCATAACGAATGCCTATTGACAACAAACCCAACTTAAAAAATATAAACAAATATTTGAAATTTAGAAGAGGATATAGGTTAAAATATACAGTAAAACACTAAAACTGATGGGAATAAATTGTTAGGGGTGTCAACAACCTTCTGGACCATAATCCCTTGGTTATCTAGAAAATTCAGAAAATATATAGTGCCATACAATAACACATACATGTATATGTTAGTTGTAAAAGGTGGTTATTTATGAAAGGGCTGATTTGGGTTATGTGTATCTCAAACAACTCAAATAAAGATAAAAAAACTACAAGGAAGCAGGTTGAACAGGTATAAAGGCTTGAAAGTCACCAACGTGTATTTTTAATAAATTAAACCTCCTAAAAATCATATTTTAAAATATAAAAAACCTGAATACAAGACAAAAAGGGTTTGATCGACCTAATCCATTTTGACCAGTAACAAGTTGCTAGTCATTGCGGTGTTACTAAACCTGCTGACCATCCCATGTTGCTAACGGGGAGGCATAAAATTCTAATCATGTATGCGCCATGGAATTCTCCTATATGTACATTACAAAACCACACGTCAAATATATAAAAAAGTTTGATCGACCTAATCCATTTTAACCAGTAACAAGTTGCTAGTCATTGCGGTGTTACTAAGCCTGCTGACCATCCCGTATTGCTAACGGAGAGGCATAAAATTCTAATCATGTATGCGCCATGGTATTCTCCTATATGTACATTATAAAACGACACGTCAAATATATAAAAAGAGTTCTCAGCATCCCTTTATAAAACTACTTTGACCACTTCACCCATAACAAACATTAGGATCAGTAGTCATTGCCTCATCAAGAGCAGAGTTAAAGAGCAACTCGTAGTCATTTGTAACATTTGGAAATTAATTCTAAAATCCAAATTTCTTATAATCTAATCGTAAAACACTACACACAAAACTTTTATATAAAAAATTGTACTGCTTTTCTCGAATGAGCTCTCAAACTATGGTATGTTATTTATATAAAAATTCTTTTAGATTCCAGTATATATGAAGTTGTACATTGATATTTACATATGAAATATAAAATACATATATTTAATTGTTATCAAATACGAAACAAAAATGTCATACTAAATCCTAACAAAAAGTTGTAGCATCTTTGCTGAAATATATCACTTCTAAGAAATCACATTGTGAAGAGAAGCAACCAACACAATAATAACTAAAATACAAAATTTGAGATCAGTAAAGTTAAGATTAAGACTGCAACAAATTTAATAACTTTTTTTATTAACAGAGTATGTACAAATTATAATCTTTGTGTTAATCCGCCTTTAGTATTGAGTGAGGTAGCCATTGAGGATTTTGCTATTGCAAATAAAATTAAGAAATGAAAGTATGAAACTTATTTTTAATTAATGATCATTATATCAACAATTATATTCTTTACTGAAACTTGTAATTCTTGTTGGTTTTAGTATGAAATGAATCATTATATCAACAATTATATTCTTAATAAGAAACATGGATTAATGATCAAACAATAATTAGAAACTAAGTAAAATTAACTCACATCTAAGCTGATTGGATCTCTACATTCGCCTCTGGAGCGCTAGAATTGTCTGGCTCTGGCCCACTCGATCACAGTTTGATGGTTTCTTATTTCCATCCAAGGCTTGTGATTTTGCAATTTAACATCATCTTTTTCTTCTAAAATTCTAATTTATATGAAGACATTAACAAATGTGATAATTTAATATCCACGTTAGATGATAATCACTAAATATTCATATGTATAATGTATATCTGCTATATTTATTAAAAAAAGGAAGTTGAAGTAAAACCCAACTCGCCTTAAGCAACCGGAGTAACAGCAGAACCAGCCGGAGACGCCTCCGCCTTTCCGACGCTAACATCTTCTCCTTCTTTCCAATGACTTCTGGCGAATCCACAGCCGTCGGCGAGGTCAGTTGATTTCTTCGGTACACTCCATTACCAGCCTGTGAAGATGAAACCAAACCATAAATGAATCGAAAACCATGAAATTGAACAAATTACATAGAAATTTTAGAACATAAACCCTAATACAAAAACGATAACCATGAAATTGAAGAAATTACATAGAAATTTTAGAACATAAACCCTAATACAGAAACTCATATCAAAGTACCAAATAATAATGGTTTGGTTTTGTGAAGTGTATTATAGACGAAGATGAATCGGACATTCAAGGGTGTGCATATGAATTGGCGTAACTCAAGAATGTGAAAGAGCAGAGAAGTTGAAGGGATTAGAGGATTGTGGGGGCAAGGATGGAAGAAGGAGGGTAGTGTTGTAAAAGAGTTTTGATACATGAGGTGGGTGAAATGTCTATATTATCCCTCTAAGTGTCTTAATTGTCACAACTCTTCTCAAAATACCCTTAAATTTTTTGCTTAAATGTGTTGTACATGTTGCTTCTTAAGTTGTACGGATGTGAAAATGACCATCTTGTACATCACTCTTTATAATGTATTATAGATTACAGCATATTTACCTGACATGTCAAATTATATAGCATTGAATGTCCAGTTCTGCAAATAATGGTAAACAACTATTGAAGTGAATTCAACCATAACAAAAGGCAGTCTTAATACATACATGTATAAAGAATATATTACAGCCATGTCTAGGACTATATGCATTCACTGGGAATCAATCACATAATCAGTTGAAAAGCCAAATTGTAACTTTACCAAGTCAATATATATGCTTTCATACTGATGTAATCGAATCGATCATCTTGAAGACCTAATAAAGTCACCAGAAACAACTCAAATGAATTGAGAATCATAAAAAAAAAAAAAACTAACCTTGTCCTCGTGGGGAACTCTAGATCAGTCAAAACCCTCGCTTTTTGTCTCCGCCGCTTACCAAAGACTCACCAGTTCTTCTTCATCTCTGTTCCACCGTGGCCGGAAAGAACACACACAACAGAAGTGGTACAATGCGGCATTCCACAAAAAGTACAATAGAGTTCAACAACATTAGTCGGAGTTTACAAACCAACTATTCACTATACTAATACCATAAAGAGTATGAACAACCCATCATCTTGCATAAGCCTTCTGAATATCATTGTGTGCAAAGAGAAACATATAGATATATATATATATACGTATCCATACATGTATATATATACACGTAAGCCATTGGAGCACAATCATAGCATTGGTGACCACGACGGTTACAGACTCACAGTGAGAACCATAACCCTCCACCATGACCTCGACATCAGAGAAAGCGCCGCCTCGTCTCCGCCGTGAGGCTATTTACTCATCATCCACCTTCGCCGCCGATGTTATGCCGGGCTGGGACACCGATCAGCCCGTGGGCGATCAAATTTGCCACTACGGCACCGCTGCTTCCATTGATAACTTCACTCATCTAGAAGTGTCCCTGCAGACTATGTATGCGTATATTATTATAAGGCTTAGTAACAAACCAGTACACATAATACACATTAGTTTATGCATACAAATTGAGTCTCATAAAATGCAATTAAATAGTATTCAGCAACTTACCAAATGATGTCTCTATGAATAGAACCTCTTAACCGGTTTCCTAATTAAGCTGTAACCAGACAATCAAAGTGATTTCAATGATTCGAAAACTGTAGGCGGCATTCGAAAAATCACCATCAGCAAATCAACATCAAGTCGAATATACAATGATTCACCAGCTCTCAGTTTTGAAGTAAGATCCAGAACCTGGCACCTCAAAACAATCAAACATAGGAAAATTTTGCAAAAGAAAATCATCAATTTAGTTCAATTACACTAATCAAATATGATCTTTACGGGATGTTTGGGGCGTTTTTTTTAAAGTATCATGTTATATTGAGAAAATACAGAAAATATAAGAAACTAATAGATTAAATGACCAAAAACGACACTTTTGTTACCAGAATTTAGCTCGGTTATAATCACCAATCGATGCATTTCGTAAACGTTGTTTGCTATATGCACTTCTTTCCATCAGTGTATATATATTTGAAGAGCTAACATGCCTAGTTTAAGTTATAACTTGAAATAAACGTTCCTAGGCGTATGAAGCAAGAGCTTTAAATAACTATGCCCAGAGTAGACCTAAAACAAACTAATCTAGCTTTAAAGAAGCCTAAAACATGTCTAAATTCCCTAAAAACTATATTTTTAATTTTTTTATACTATAAAAGTTGCCTAAAAAACTCTCGTTTTTTAAGCACCTTGCACCAAGGCACACCCTTTACACCTTGAGTGTGCCTTGAGCCTTCAACAACTATGAACTAAATACTATTGCATTGTAATAAACCCATACCCACATCAACCTGAACTCTCAAGACCTAAACAAAACACCATAGCATTGTATTAAATTTTAAAACCACTACCCACATCAACCCGAATCCACAAAACCGAAACAAACTATTATGACAAATGGTCCACAGATGATAAAACAATTCAATCAAGAACAAAGAATCCATTCATAAGATAACCTAGATAGAGAATAAACCGCATTAAACATTACAACAAGCAACACAAATAACCCGATACAATTTTCAATTTACAAAACATAAATAAAAATCATAACTTTCTGAATATAACCTCAAAATCCAACAATATAATTAAGCTATAAAATAAAAAACCCATAAAGAAAAACGTTAGCTTTGACGAATAATAATAATAATACCTAGGTTAGTGAATTCACTGGAGGCAAGAACATCGGCGTAATACTTATGGTTGAAACGAACAGGCAAGAGAACAGAGTTTAGTTTCCTCAATTAAGATAGAAACTGCACGACCTGCACCCATATTATTTGTTCCCGATTGATTGTGATTGTATTGTACAAGAAGAAGATGATTGTTGTGGTGGAGGTTGTTGAAAGCTTTCAATTGATAGCTTAGTTACTGAAGGAGAAGATGAAAGGGGAGGATAGGAAATAAAAGTGATACATGTCGTATGGTTGTATTGATCTGTATCTGATTTGGAACTGTAACCACATGTGCAGATCTAGAGGATGTAATGGTGAAGAAAATTTAAGCTGTGGTGGACACGTGAGTGGTTAAGAAAATAAAAGTGATACCTAGCAATATAGAGAGAGATGAGGAGACGTCGATTGAAAGAAAGAAGGTCGGTTAACATTCATCATTCAATGAATCGATTAATGCAGAGAGGAAATGCTGGTATGGTGAAAGGAAGGAAGGTAGTAAGGGAATGAAATTTGAGTTGTAAACTAAAAACAAAGTATAAAATTACTATTATAACCTTATAAGTGTTTTAATATACCCTTAGGTGACTAATTTACCCCTATCAATTAAGCTTTATTAAGTTGTAAATGTAGCTACAAAACTTGTACCCAAGACAAAATTACAATCTTAGTCATCACTCTTCCTTAATAAGATAATATAGATGAGTAGTTCAATAAGTAGTGAACAGAAATAGATATAGGATTTGAGTTTGCATATGTAACTAATTTGCTACGTAAAGAAGACTTAAATTTGCTTTATATTGTTTGAGTACTTGACACATAACTAACTTAACCGAGAATCAAAACCGACACCGATACTGAAAAAAGCTTAACCAAATAAGAATTCAGTTATTTGGTCTGTTCATCGGTTCGGTTTACAATTTATTTTGTTTGTTCGATTTTCAAAATTTTGTACCCCAAACCAAACACTGAACCGAACCAAATTGGGGATATGTAAACTGAACCAAATTCAACGAAATTCATTTCGGTTTGGTTTTGGTTAAAACCATACAAACCGATTTCAACTGAACTGAAACCGTACTTTTTTCCTGGTTTATTTTCATCTTTGTGTTTCGAAAATCAAGTCAGCAACTAATCTAAACTGAATAATTAAACCACACAACATATGATAAAAGAAAGTTTAAAAGCAAAATAAGACAAACAAATCCAAAAAATAGTCTTACACATAAACACAATGTTAAAACTATAAACACAAAGATCATAGTTTGAACTATGAAGTTGAAAACCTAGATTAAAAATGAGGGCTTTATTTTGAGTTGGGCTTTAGATTTAGTATTTCGGCTAATATGTTTTCTATAGTTTATTATATATTACTATTATTCTTATTAATAAATAATTAGTCGGACGGTTTATTCGGATAACCGAATAAGCCAAACAAAAAATGTGGAACCAAAAACCAAATTTACAATTCGGTTTGGTTTTTTCAATTACAACTACGGTTCGGTTTACAATTTTTTTCGGTTTTTGGTTTTTTTAAACACCCCTACTTTGATAGTTTTGTAACCGAAACCGAATTCATATTCGGTTACCGGTAACTGATTTGATCATTTTGTAATCGAAACTGGATTCATATTCGGTTACCGGTTTTTATTTTTTTTAAATTGTAATATAATTATTTGTGATACTTGGTTAGTTGGTTTATTTGGTCCATTATTCCACATAGCCCATCCATTAAGCCCAGACCCATATCATCATTCATTAGGCCGAACCATTACCATCTGACCAAATCATGCTCGTGTAACTCTCGAGTCTTGCTATTCTTCACGTCTCAAAGGTAATCAGAATTTAAGATACACAACTAATCCTAATTGCTAATTTGTCTAATACGCCATCAGCCCTTTACAGTTCCTTCATGTTTACACAGTAGTGAGCACCTCCACATCTTCTTGTTTTGTTGGAGTTGTGTGAATGTGAGTTGTTCCACGTTGGTTGTGAGGTGGAAAATTGATGAGTTTATAAGGTGAAACTAAATTGAAAGAATTAAAATGTTAAGTCACGTTATACTCTGATATAGAGGTGAGCAAAAAAACCGGTACTAAAAAAATTTCAAACCGAACCGAACTAAAAACCGGCCGAAATAAAAAAAAAAACGAAACCGGTTTAAGAAAAATACATTTTTTTGGCCATAAACACAAATAAAACTTTGTTTTTTTGTATTAATATTCAATTTCTTTTTTTAAAAAACCCTAAAAGTTATTAAAAGTTAAATTTTATGTATTTTATACGATTTTAAAAGGTGCGCGAAAAACCGATTAAGAACCGAAACTGAAACTGAACCGAAACCGGTCTTACGAATCGACAAAACCGGTCCAAAACTGAACCGGTTTGGAACCGAAACCGGTTCGGCCAGAAACCGGTACTGTAGCGAACCGGTTTGGCAAAAAAAACCGATTTGCTCACCTCTACTGACACCTACCTACGCGTGCAGTTTGGTGGTTAAAATAAGTTTTTGAAGCGTCTGTCTTGTAGAACAAAATTTGGTACCGTTTGGTTTTCGGGTACATCCGAATAAAAATAAAAACCGAATTAACCGACCGCTAGTGAATAAGGTGTTTTGCTAGATATAGCAAAATGGCTAGGCAAGTAGTTAACCGACACAAACGAGCATTGTGAACCAAAAGGTAAGCATCTTATCCTAGTTCGGTTACATCGCAACAAAAACAAGAGTCATGAGATGACAACACTCTCCCACCAACACCTTCGAATATTAGCAAGTGATGCCCTATCTAGGCTTTTCCCGAAACTACAAAATACGCAAGTCGTGAATGTAAAATGGCAGACTAGTTGTCGATGTGCATACTTTCCTAATGCATCTAACCTTAAAGCCACCGCATGTCTATATTCCTTTATGGTTGCCACAAAGCTACTCCTCGAGGACACATTCCACTTTTGTGCAAGTGGTAACTTATGAGTGTCACAAATTGTTGAAAATCTATGTATGTGTCCAATTTTTTTTTTTTTGAACGGCCAACGAATCAATTTCCTAGCACTCTCGGGCACCCTTTTGGCGAATCAGGTACTCGAGAGTACCCGGGCCACCAATTGCTACCAATTCCCGGGAAAACCCGACCACTCACTCGCCCGAAGGCACGACAGTGAAATAATCGGTAAAACCGATCGGGATCAGGACTCGAACCCAAGCCAATGGCTGGATCATCCCTCATTTTTCCTCCACCAATGTCCTCCAAATGTAGCTAGTGGGAATTGAACCCAAGCCTCACATAGAAAACTTTAGGCCCTCAACCAACTAGGCTACAAGTGTTGGACCAATTTAATTTGTTGTCCAATTTAATCGTGGCACATATAATTTGTTTAAATGGGTTTTATTTTTCATTGACTGGGCTCGTAGAGTACCGGACTTTATGTTGTTTCTGGGCTTCTTGTTTTACTGGGCTGGATGGACTGAAGCAAACATCATGGGCTAAAGATACCTTGGCTGGAAACTGCTGGGCTAGAGTTGCTGTGCAGTTTATTTGAAGTGGGCTTGAAGCCCAGATGTATATTGTCTATTAAAAATCTTTAAAACCTTTCTTTTGTTCAGAATAAGAAAGATCACTCAGATTTTTTACAAACACATCTTTTTCTATCAAGAGATTCAACTTCTCTTGCTTCTTATATTTCTTCCTCTTGCTTCTCTAGTATAGTTTTGTTGTGAATCAACAGTTCTATAATCTTTCTATTGTTTTTATTTCTAATCGGTGTCTAGAGTTGGATCTTATTGATGTTAGAGGCTATGAGAAATAGGTTGTGAGTTGTTTATGTGATTTTCTCCTTGTATTAGTTCAAAGCTTGAAAGATTAGTTTGAGTTGAATAAAATCGTTGAAGTTTCTTGTTAATATTATGGTTTTTTGACATAAATATTTTTCAAAATCTTGAAAATTTCATGTAGCTCATGTTGCCAATTTATTCAACCTTTTTGTTAAATCATTTGCCCGCATTAGAGATGGAAGAATAAGAAAATATATGCGTAAGGTTTATATCTACCCACAAGATTTCATCAAGCTCATCTTGCCTGTTTAGAAAAGGTATGGGCATGTGTATCTATGTGATAGGTGTGTATATATGCAGTGGCGAAGCTTGACCCGAAGGTTCGGGGGGTCGGAAGTCACCGGGGGTTCGGAAGTCACTGGTTTCGGGGGGTCGAAAACCAGTTTCAAAATTTTCTATACGGATACTATATAATCGAAACTTCTGCGCGAAAATCCGGGGGGGGGGGGGGTCGGCCGCCCCTCCCGCCCCTACAAACCTGCGCCACTGTATATATGTGTATACGTGTATGTATATGTATATGTATATGTGACAAAACCTAAGATCCGAGGAGCCAGTCTTTCAAGACTACCAATTCCAACTAATTAACCAATTGACATCATATTTGTTGCTCATTTTATAATGGAAAGAGCTTAAATGTAGATTTTGCATCACATGTCATACATCTCCAGCTCTATGCCCGTGAAGCACTTATTAAATAATGTGAGCATGCTTTTTTTTGAACGGCAAATTTTTATTACACCTTTATTCCAACTCACCTTGCATTTGCAAGGATTTGAACCAACAACCTTACATTCGTAAGGAGGGAGACCATACCACTAGACCAAGAGGTCATGGTAAATAATGTGGCATGCTACATCCATATCCCTTGAACCTAATTTCACACCATCAAACGACCGTTTGAAATGTAGGGCAGTGATTAGACATGTTCAGTATATGACCATTTAAAATTCAAAGAACTAGTCTACCCTAAATAATTGTAAGCCATATGCCCTTGTGACTAGTCTAATAATTAATGAAAGATGTCACATTGTCTAATAAATAATGCAAGATGTCCTTATTTAATAATTGAATTGGCCTAACGTGTTGTCTATAGATGTGACTTTTTGCCTAACCTATCTAGATTTTGCAATCAGTCCTATTTCAAGTTTTCAACTCTAAATATTATAATTTTCCAAAATTATATATTTTCTTACGGTATTATTTACCTAATGAAGATAGACAATTTTCATAATAAAAAAAAGTTACCATTCCATATTATATTCCATCACACATTTTCCATGCAGATTTCCACTACAATCTTAATGTGACGCTATAAAACGCTTTTAAACACTTTCATGGTTACATAAATAAGTCACTTTGATCGCTCCAATACTTGATTGGTATGTTTTCCTTAAGGAGGGACTGGATATCTTGCCATTACCCAGTTTTCGTTTACTTAGTAGCTAGGCAATACCGCCACCCCCCTTACGCAAGGTTGCATATTTGATGTTCACGGCAACATCTTGCTGTGAAGGATACTTGTGCTTTGTGTGTGTTGACCATTTAATGCTTGTATGTTTTGACCATTTGACAATTTCTCCTCCAATTAAAACTTTTATATCTAGTTAAACCGTTAGGCAACACAACCACCACCTTCTAGGCTTCTTTAGGGTAATTGGAGATGAATTTGACATGATACCATATGATTGGATGGGGTTAGAGTACTGCCTTCAAGGTCGATTTACGTTTCCTTTAACTAAACTCCGTTTTGTACAAAATAGCTGCAAATAATAAAAGAGATAATGATCTTGATCAATGTTATTATTTTGTTTATTCGTTTTCACTATATTGGGTACTAGATTATACCCCGGGAATGTCCCGGGGTTGATAAATCTAATATGACATATCAATATTACATATGAAATAGAATGATGCGATTTACAGTTACATGCAGAAAAACTTTGGGTAGCACCTAATCTAAAACAATTAACAATGTATCTCCAATGTTAATGTCTAACCTTAAACAATGTATAATTCTAATGTTAACATCTAACCTAAAACAGTGTATACCTCTAATATTAATACCTAACCTAAAACAATGTACAACTCCAATGCTAACACATGTTGAAAATAGAATTCATATTTACTTATTTGTACATAATTAATGACTTGCCTATACATGATTAATCAATTTCCTGAACACTTCGTGTTTTTTTTTCTTGTATGTGATTGGCTAAATTGGCTACCTATGAAGATAAATTGCTTTATATGGAGGCTCTTTCAAAACAGAATTCCGCATGTCCGCCTCCTCTTCCTAGTCCTCCGCATCTGCACTCCTCTGCCTCCTGTTACCTCATACCTGAATCAAAGCTTCAATTCCTCAAATAATATTTGTAAGTAAAAACGACTTGGTCCTATAACAATATTGTGGTATTAATGAAAAACTAGATCTTATGGTGGTCTTACATTCACTTTAATTCTGTAGATGAACCTGTTTTCAGTTGTCATCTTAAGATATTATTTTTAATGGTACAGTTTTGTGTGACTAATTAACGGTTATTTATTGTTATCTCAAATATGAAATTGAAACACCTAAAAAGGAACCTAGTGAAAAAAAAGCCACTGACTGTCATTGTATTATCTTGCACTTTGAGCCCAAGTGTTAACTTTTCCATCCAAATGAACGTTAAAAAAGGAATTTACTAAAATGCCCATCATCATCTCCCATCATCATCATTATCTATCTTAATAATACCCAATTTTGGAGCCCTAATTCTTTCCCCCCGTTAATACAATCAACCACTGCTACAATCGACCCATCTATCAAACTTCTTTCCACCGCTACAATCGACCCATCCATCCAAGTTATTCCTTGCTACAATCAACCCAAATATTTTGGCTACTACAATCGACCCTAAGTTCGACCCATCTATCCAGTTATTTCGAGCTGCTGCTAATAATCGAGCCTGATTATAGAGTTTGTAATGTCATATTCTTCCTCGTTTGTGAGTTCACGAAGGTTCGATATGGATGACATGTTCGGGCTTCCCAACTCAACAACCTGCTTTGTTGCACCAAATTCTACAAGTTTGATGCAACATTTATTGTCAACCAGAATGTTTGCCCCTGAACGTGAAACTGAAAGAATATTATATGTCATTGCGCTACGGTGAACTGATAAAAAAAACAAGACAAAAAATATACTTAATATAACTGTGCATAACGCCATTCTTGTGCAAGTAATCAAGACCCATTTCCTAACATCTAATGAGATTGCACTTACAACTATGTTTGGATGAGAAAGATTCTTCAGAAGCTTTACTTCTTCTTCTTCTTTTTCAAGTTCCTGTATGTGAACCTAGCATTCAATGAACTTAATAAGCACCAAAAGTTGATTTCAAGAACTTGATGTGAGTAATAGACGAAAGCATAATCAGGCACTTGCTCATCATTATTATTCTCCTTGATGACTTTAGGTGGTGAGGGTAGAATGGATGAGGCTTTACAGAAAACCCTAGATTCATGAATACATGAATTGATTTTGTCGACTAGGGTTCCAGTGACATGGCCTCCGCCACTGCCAGGTGAACGGAAGACGAGAGATCGACGAACTGATCTGAACATGTCATTCAGAGTTTGGAATTATTATTAATGGGAGGGAAATTTACCTATATACTCTTGGCTCTAACGTTCATTTGGATGGAAAAGTTAACAGTTAGGCTCAAAGTGCAAGATAATACAAGGACAATGGCTCAAGTTGTGACAACTTTCAAAAATGGGTGCAAGGTGCCTCCACCTTGAAACCACAGGGACGCAAATTGCAGTTAACTTTTAATGGTGTTTGGCAAAGTAGCTAGAGCTTTTAATAAAATGTATAAAATGACCAAAATAGGCATTAACTAAAAGCTTGTATGTATCTTTTTTAATTTTTTTATGATACAATGGGTATTTGTGTCATCTACATCTACTCACTTTTCTTTATTTTATTATTTTTTTTTCTTTTATATATAATAATAATAATAAATAAATCAGATATATTTTAGTTTAGTAAAAAAAAAAAAAAAACTTATCAAATCAACATATGCTTTTGAAGCCCACCTTATTTCATTTTATTTAAGAATTTCGGAGCCCAGACAATGCAGAGCCCAAGCCTGATCCAGCCCAAACTCGGCCCAACAACAGTCCAGCCCATCTCCTGCCTTCCCTCCACTTGTTTGTCAAAAAAAAAAAATAAAGGGCTCCTGCCGGGACTCGAACCCGGGCAGGTAGCCGGGCCATCTCAAACACACACACACGTAACCACTGGGCCAAGCCTTTGTTCTTGGTTTAATCCCAACCAATATAGTATTTATCCCCTTCTAACGTCGATCCCTTTCCTTCTTCTTCCATGCTGTACGATTCGCAGCAGCCAAACCACCATAGGAACATCAAAATCTGATCCAATAATCACGCAATCAGTCAAATCCAATCCGTGTATCACGCACCATTATCACCTCCCCTTTCTAAATTAATAAACCGCGTGAATTAACGCGTTCATTGACCAAAAATTTGATTAAGAAACCTTCCTAAAACAACTCATATGAATCCTTATAAATACCCGTCTTTGAAATCAATTGAACTCGCTCACAACCTCTGAGAAGAAGCGACTAACAAACCCCATCCTTAATTCCTGCAAAAAAATACGTTTCTAGTCAAGAATTGCTCACAGTTGACTTTTCGGTTGACTGAACGTCTCGCCATCAAATCTGATCGGTAAATCACGATTTCTTATGTATTTTCAATCTCCATTACAACACGATCAATAACCCTATGAATCCAAGGGTTATTGATTGTTAATTTAGTCAATTAGATAAGCTAGGGTTCGTGGGTTATTGATTTGGGGAAGAAACTGATTCTGCTAGTTGTATTTATTTTTAAATAACTGAGATGAATCACAACCACAGGCCTAGGCCAAGTGGTTGTGACTGGTTCCTATAACTAAGACAACCCGGGTTCGAGTCCCGGCTTGGACACTTTTCTTTTTTGTTGCTGTTTTAATAGTTCTACCAAAAACAATTATATATATATATATATATATTATACTTTATAAATTCGTTTAAAATTATCAAAACTCTTTTAAAAATTCTACAAAAATTATCTTATACTAATCTGATGTAAATGTTCAAACTACAATTTATAGTTTTCAAAAATTTATTTATTTAATATATTTAATAAATAAATCAAGTTTATTCCATTTTATTTATAAAAATCTATAAAAATATCAAAACGATCTTATTAATTTCCACAAAAATTATCCTGAGTATTTATAACATTAAGCTTTTCAGAAATGATTTTTATTTCTGAAAAATCTTTTATTTAATTTTTTTAATCAATTTTTGTTAGTTTTAAACATAAATAATTCATAATAAATTCATTTTTCAATATTTTTGCACCAAAATTTTATATAAATTATTTCTAACTATTTAGAACTGAAATACAATTTTTAATTCAGAAATTCTTTGATTTTAATATTTTTAGATATTAAAGTCATATTTTGACAATTTGAAATAATTAGATTAAATATTCTATTTTCAAGAAAATAATTTTATAAAAATTATTTTCATACTCAAAACCTTATGTTATGATTATATTCAACTTAAGATTTTACAAAGAGACTTTTATTTATTTATTTATTTAATTTTCATATATTTAATAAACAATCCATTAATTAATCAAATAAACATTTATCCCCAATTCAAAGCCCTAGAAATACATATATCCTAGAGTTATTTCCCTTACACATTATCAAATTCTTTAGGTTGATTCTTTGGAATATTTCCAACGCATATTTCGTTGTCCAGTTCAATTACAAGCTATTACGTATACAGTGAGTATTTCCTATCCCCTTTTTGTCTGTATTCACTTTTGGGGTGTTACATGTACAGTTATACAAAATACAAATACAAGTTCACATTTTTACAATAAAATTCTAGTTCATTGTGCATTTGCTTACATACGTGCTTTATGCTTAGACGTTTACATGTAGAATACATTTGTACTTAGTGAAATCATTAACCATGTACGAGCCGACCTTAACATTGGATAACGCTATTTGGATTGACAACCCGCCTAGGTTGATTCTCCCCCTTTTTCATCGGAGAATCCGTGGCCATTGTTAAGTTATTATCCATTTGTTGGATAAGTACACTACAGTTCATACAGTACATTATACAGTCACAGGGTTGATTTCGCTCATTTGTTTGATACATGGTTTACATATTTGCACTGTAGCTTGCACTTGAATTGTATAACTTTTTAACTTACTATATATATCAAATCTAGGAATGCTCACCAACATTTCAAATGTTGACCAAATCTATTTTGTACATGTTTCAGGTGCAGTTTGATCTAGTGCTTTAGCAAGGAACATTTAGTGCTTTATTTTAATTCAGTTATTTCAATATTTACATTTCATTTAGACAATGTAATTTCCATTTCCATGTAAGACAATTTTGGATTATTCAATAATATTTACATTTTAGTACCATGAGCTTTTGAACAATCGTCACTACGTGGCACCTCGATGATTCCGCCATCGGTTGGGGTGTTACAGATTGGTATCAGAGCCATGGTTATAGGGAACTAGGTTACTAGATAAAATAGGCCTAGACTATAACCGAATTTCAACTTTCATGCATTATATTTCCTAAATTGCCTTACCCTCTTAGCCACTTTTTAAATATTCAACACCCTACCCAAATCATATTATTTCTTTTCTCCACATATTATTTATTTTGAAAACTATAACCTCATACTTTAGCACAAACTAAAGATTTCTAAAACTGGTTGTATTACCTAGTAACTTTACAAAGTACATATTTTCCTCGAACTTAAATTCAATTGATTGACGTAACAAACGATTTTCTATATAATGTTTTAAACTATTACAAAGCCTACTTAGCTTGTACTATTTAACAACTTTTGCCTTATGTACAAAACCAAATTTTGAAAATATATATTTTTTTTTTTTGGAATAATATCTAGTCTCTAGATTCTCCATCAACACTCACCCATTTTCAACTTGTTCAAATTTTTACAATATTTGGCATACACCACAATCATGTTTCCCTATACACTTGATTATAACCTTTGATCCAAACCCCAAAATTTACACTACTATATAGTCTCCTTACTATAAAATAAACTCTTTATCAACTATCTTCACATTCACCATCTCTCACAACCTTGATTCTGCTTCAAAATTTTTCATCATCCTCTCAAGAACTAAATTCATATCCTTCACCTTCTCACACGTGAGCTAGTTACCCATGATAATCAAACTACTAAAAACCTGATACTTGATTCTACATGATTTTTTTTCCAAAACATCATTGTTTGTGAAACTTGATTTCCCCTTAATTTGACTATTCACTGGACATCTAATTATTCATGATACTCGTGTTTTCATTTTCTTGATCTTATTATCATTTTGTACCCAATTATGTCATACTCATAAGCGTATAACATCTAGAAATTTCCTTGCGTATTATTGTGTATTAACACAGATTGGAAATTTATTTTATTGATTACGTTTATTTTTAATCATACAAGACTCTACCTTACATTTATTTGAAACGTTTGGACTTGATACTTGATCTCACAGATACTTTTCTAAGAAAACATCATTGGATATTACATGAAACTAGATTTTTCCCTTAATTTGACTACGCATTGAGCATCTAATTATTCATGATACTCGTAAACATTTAATTATTCATGATAAACACTTACACTTAATGGTTGTAGTACTTACAAACTTGCTTGCATAAACATGCTATCAATTTGCAATCTATGTGAATAATAATTGCTGCACTTAATAGAAGTCATCATGCCTTTTTCAACAGTCGGGAGAGGCCCTACAACCTGCTCCACGACTGGTGGAGGCTATCGAACATACTCAACGATTGGTAGAGGTCACTATGCCTTTTCAAACAGTCGGGAGAGGCCCTACAACCTACTCCACGGCTGGTGGAGGCTATCGAACCTGCTCAACAATCGGTGGGATCATAGAAGGACATAAAACCCTAATGTAAGGTAAATTGATGATTCCGGTCCGGAACGTAATCATGAATTTACAGGTACGTTAGGGTAGTGTGAAATTCTATTAGAGTTTTTGGAAGACGTCCAGTACGTTTTCAAGGTATCAAAGATGTGGTGGGTTAGCTGCGGTACACCCTGTATACAAACACTAATGATGCATTGAGAGTGAGACTGGAAGTCGGACCAGGAACAAACTCTGTTTACTTGTAGTTCATTTAGTCTTTCTGTAGTCAATCAACTCGTAAATTTATCATAGGATTCTTAAAACTTGAAACTTAGTGAATTACTAGATCTTTATTTTCCTTATTATTCGAGACGAACCTAACCCAATCGTTAACCCACACCTATCAAACCTTCTATCCAAATCATTCGAAACAGTCTACTTTGTTAACTACAAATTCACGTCATACCTTAACTCAAATTTTCCAAACCACAGTTATCTTAATTTTTACCCAAACATCCATAACCCTATGTTTCTAATAACTTCGGGACGAAGTTTCTAAAAGTAGGGGATGCTGTGACATCCGTCACTTTTCTTTATTTTATTATTTTTTTTTCTTTTATATATAATAATAATAATAAATAAATCAGATATATTTTAGTTTAGTAAAAAAAAAAAAAAAACTTATCAAATCAACATATGCTTTTGAAGCCCACCTTATTTCATTTTATTTAAGAATTTCGGAGCCCAGACAATGCAGAGCCCAAGCCTGATCCAGCCCAAACTCGGCCCAACAACAGTCCAGCCCATCTCCTGCCTTCCCTCCACTTGTTTGTCAAAAAAAAAAAATAAAGGGCTCCTGCCGGGACTCGAACCCGGGCAGGTAGCCGGGCCATCTCAAACACACACACACGTAACCACTGGGCCAAGCCTTTGTTCTTGGTTTAATCCCAACCAATATAGTATTTATCCCTGTAACACCCCAACCGATGGCGGAAACATCGAGGTGTCACGTAGTGACGATTATTCAATAGCTCATGGACTAAAGTGTAAATTTGAATACATTGATTAAATAATTTATTACAATGAAATGAAATACAACGATTCTAAATGCTAACTAATCTGAATTACAATGAATCAAAATCTAAATATAAATCCGAAAGCTTAAAGAATGCATCTCAAAATAACCTGAAACATGTACAAAATAATTTGGTCAATACAAAAAAATTGTATTGGTGAGCATACCCTGTTTTGAATACATATAGTAGAAAAAGTGTTTCGCAATTCACGTGTTATACTGTCTACAATTTAGTGTTCAAGCTGTGTACAAATGCTACCCAAAATCAAACCTTTGTTTAATGAATCAAGAGTCACATATATATAGTATTCGCTCACAGTAGGCGATGAATAATCGTTCACACATAACAATAATTAAGTACTATTTATTGCTATGCTAGGCCGCAGAACGGTTAATGATTCAGGTCATAAGTACACACTATCAGCGAATCAACAAGTAAAACACATACAAGAATTGCGATTATGAATATATGATACAACATGATTAAGTGAGTGAAGTAATAAACGTACATGAGTCACCCCAAAAGTGTAAAACATGAAAAAGGGGAAAGATATACTCACAGTTTGCGAAAGCGATCAAAATCCACTTAAGCGGTCGTGAGCTAAGTAATGGGAATTCCGAGGAATTCAACCTATAATGTGTAAGCATACTAATAAGGAAATGTCTAAAAAGTCTAAGGTAACTAGGGTTTAAGGCATTAGGGTTTGCTAAGTCGATTTGGGGAATTAGAGTTTTTATGATCAGTCGCGTTAATGTAAAAGTTGTATATCACAAACAATATATGAAAGGTTGTAAATGTGGTTTAAATAATATAATTATTACCGATTGAATATTTAGATGAGAAAAATATGTTTGAATAATTAAGACAAAAATAATTTAGTTAGTTACTTTAACTAAATTAAAATAAACACAATAATCATAAATAATTAAATAAATAATTTTGAGTTACACAATGATCCAACCAAAGATAATAAAGACATTAAACCATATGAGTATTTCTATTTTATAAGAACAATATTTATAAAATAAATGTTTAAATTGTATAAATAAATAAATGTTTTATTATGACTAATTAAACATAAATAATATTAGAAATACAAGACATGATCCAAAAATGTTATTTTTATAGAAAATGGATTCTTAAAGATGTAAATAAATGAAAATAATTTTCTCATAATTTATATAAACTTATTTATATTTAAAATTGATTTAATGAGATTAAATCATGTTTAAATGATTAAAAATAGGAAAAATAATAAAAATAAATGTTTTCTGAACCAATAATTTTTTTATTTCAGTTCTTGTTGATGGGAAATAATTACCCAAAAAGTTTGAGATTAAAATCATTAAAAATGAATTTTTAATGAATTAAATATGATTAAAACAAATTAAATACTAAAATTTACGAAAATAAATTATTTTCCAGAAATAAAAAATATGATAATTATCTATGAGATGTCAAGAAGCTACACCTAAATTTTTATAATTTTTGGAGTAAAAATGAATTAGTTATGAATATTATAAGTTTATAGCATATATGTATATATAATATAAATGAATAAGTAAGAAATAATGAAAATAAAAAAGAAAATGAAGCAAAATAAAAAGACTTGGCTGCAGCAAGGTTCGAACCTGAGTGGGTTCTGGACACAAGTAGAGGCACAACCACTAGGATACTTGATACACATGTTGAAAGATTCAGTTTCTAATAATATTTGAACACTATATCAATGTCATCTTCTTCCCCAATTAGACCAAGAACCCTAACCCTAAACCTCAATTCTAATAGCCCGGTTAACACACGATTAGACATTGAATTCATGGGGCTTTTGACCTACGACAACTAACTAACAAAACGGCATCAAAAAAAACGACTTACACTAGCGTTTAGAGGTTGAACAAGACATGAACAGGTCCGCACAAAAGAGTGCCGATTCCGAAGCATCCTGGACTCGATTTCGCTCAATTTTCGTGGGTTTGTGAAGAGTGTTAGTGCAGAAAATTATTGGTAGAAACAATTTATATATTGGATGAGTTGAACGTGCGTTTTGAAGGTGTCAATTAAGTCCGGTCGGTTACAAGAAATTATTACGAATTAAACACAGATTTTAACCCTTAACGCTTGTTTACATTCTTGGAATTTAATACACAATGATGGAGAAATCATTTGAAATCACTAGGAGTTGAAACGGAACACCAAATCGCAAATATGATGCTCGCCGGAAAAAGACTCCGGCCGCCGGAGACTGCCGGAAAAACGCGACCAGATAAGAAAAGAGGGCTGGATTTTTAAACTTTTATGTATTGACAGGAATGGTCCCTCAAGTATAACTAAGTTAGTTTTTATTATAACTTGTTAACTTTTTCATATACAAAACTTAACCATGTTAAACTAACTTAACTTAAAACATTTTTAAACTTGAATATATATATATATATATATATATATATATTATGTAAAAAAAAAACTTTTACGAACCCATGTCCACGTACACATTTGCTTAGAACTCATACCCGAACCGTAATAAATATAAACGATAAATTTTAGTTCGCTCTAAAATTAAATTTGAAAACGTCGAAATTTACAGGGACTAAAATGGAAATATTTGAAGGACTATTATTGTCAGTTTGACGAAAGACGAAGGTGACGAATGTCACAATCCCCTTCTAACGTCCATCCCTTTCCTTCTTCTTCCATGCTGTACGATTCGCAGCAGCCAAACCACCATAGGAACATCAAAATCTGATCCAATAATCACGCAATCAGTCAAATCCAATCCGTGTATCACGCACCATTATCACCTCCCCTTTCTAAATTAATAAACCGCGTGAATTAACGCGTTCATTGACCAAAAATTTGATTAAGAAACCTTCCTAAAACAACTCATATGAATCCTTATAAATACCCGTCTTTGAAATCAATTGAACTCGCTCACAACCTCTGAGAAGAAGCGACTAACAAACCCCATCCTTAATTCCTGCAAAAAAATACGTTTCTAGTCAAGAATTGCTCACAGTTGACTTTTCGGTTGACTGAACGTCTCGCCATCAAATCTGATCGGTAAATCACGATTTCTTATGTATTTTCAATCTCCATTACAACACGATCAATAACCCTATGAATCCAAGGGTTATTGATTGTTAATTTAGTCAATTAGATAAGCTAGGGTTCGTGGGTTATTGATTTGGGGAAGAAACTGATTCTGCTAGTTGTATTTATTTTTAAATAACTGAGATGAATCACAACCACAGGCCTAGGCCAAGTGGTTGTGACTGGTTCCTATAACTAAGACAACCCGGGTTCGAGTCCCGGCTTGGACACTTTTCTTTTTTGTTGCTGTTTTAATAGTTCTACCAAAAACAATTATATATATATATATATATTATACTTTATAAATTCGTTTAAAATTATCAAAACTCTTTTAAAAATTCTACAAAAATTATCTTATACTAATCTGATGTAAATGTTCAAACTACAATTTATAGTTTTCAAAAATTTATTTATTTAATATATTTAATAAATAAATCAAGTTTATTCCATTTTATTTATAAAAATCTATAAAAATATCAAAACGATCTTATTAATTTCCACAAAAATTATCCTGAGTATTTATAACATTAAGCTTTTCAGAAATGATTTTTATTTCTGAAAAATCTTTTATTTAATTTTTTTAATCAATTTTTGTTAGTTTTAAACATAAATAATTCATAATAAATTCATTTTTCAATATTTTTGCACCAAAATTTTATATAAATTATTTCTAACTATTTAGAACTGAAATACAATTTTTAATTCAGAAATTCTTTGATTTTAATATTTTTAGATATTAAAGTCATATTTTGACAATTTGAAATAATTAGATTAAATATTCTATTTTCAAGAAAATAATTTTATAAAAATTATTTTCATACTCAAAACCTTATGTTATGATTATATTCAACTTAAGATTTTACAAAGAGACTTTTATTTATTTATTTATTTAATTTTCATATATTTAATAAACAATCCATTAATTAATCAAATAAACATTTATCCCCAATTCAAAGCCCTAGAAATACATATATCCTAGAGTTATTTCCCTTACACATTATCAAATTCTTTAGGTTGATTCTTTGGAATATTTCCAACGCATATTTCGTTGTCCAGTTCAATTACAAGCTATTACGTATACAGTGAGTATTTCCTATCCCCTTTTTGTCTGTATTCACTTTTGGGGTGTTACATGTACAGTTATACAAAATACAAATACAAGTTCACATTTTTACAATACAATTCTAGTTCATTGTGCATTTGCTTACATACGTGCTTTATGCTTAGACGTTTACATGTAGAATACATTTGTACTTAGTGAAATCATTAACCATGTACGAGCCGACCTTAACATTGGATAACGCTATTTGGATTGACAACCCGCCTAGGTTGATTCTCCCCCTTTTTCATCGGAGAATCCGTGGCCATTGTTAAGTTATTATCCATTTGTTGGATAAGTACACTACAGTTCATACAGTACATTATACAGTCACAGGGTTGATTTCGCTCATTTGTTTGATACATGGTTTACATATTTGCACTGTAGCTTGCACTTGAATTGTATAACTTTTTAACTTACTATATATATCAAATCTAGGAATGCTCACCAACATTTCAAATGTTGACCAAATCTATTTTGTACATGTTTCAGGTGCAGTTTGATCTAGTGCTTTAGCAAGGAACATTTAGTGCTTTATTTTAATTCAGTTATTTCAATATTTACATTTCATTTAGACAATGTAATTTCCATTTCCATGTAAGACAATTTTGGATTATTCAATAATATTTACATTTTAGTACCATGAGCTTTTGAACAATCGTCACTACGTGGCACCTCGATGATTCCGCCATCGGTTGGGGTGTTACATCTACACTTCTACATCTACATCTACACTATATAATAAAAGAAAACACATGAGGGACACATGGCACTCCCTCATGAATTCTCTCATTTTCTTATTTAATTTAATACAATAAATTCAAATTTAATTATAATACTTCAGTTGCAAAAGCATATTATAAATTTATTAAATTAAATTTTATTAATTATATTAATAATCATAGTTGTAACTGAAATCATTAATAAAAGAAAACACGTGATTCTTTTTACAATATTTGATCTTATATATCTACATCTATATCTACACTTCTACACTATATAATAAAATATGTAATCTAATTTTTCTTAAATATATTTTAAATTTATATATAATATATATAATTTAAATTGTTCAACCCGTGTGATACACGGGTACATAACCTAGTTTACTCATTAAAAGCTTGTAGCTAGTAGGAGCTTTTTCTTAAACGCTAGTACTAGTAGCTTTTCATTATTGAGCTTTTTCTCCAACCTAAAAGCTTCAAGCTCCTTCAACCAAACAAGGTTTTTTTTATTAATTATGAGTTTTTTCTTAAAAACTTGAAGCTCTTAAAAGCTCATTGCCAAACATACCCATTATATTCAATTCTTTTACACAAGTAACCACTTCAAAAGTTTGAATTTTAAAATTTCATCATCATCATCATCATACTCAGTTAATCCCACCTATAGCAAAAGCTAAGGTAGGGTCTGAGGAGGGTAAGATGTAGACAGCCTTACCTCTACCCCGTGGGAATAGAGAGGCTACTTCCAGTGAGACCCCCGGCTCAATAGTGGTTTTGTATCAAGCATTAGACATAAGGCACATAACACTTAGCAATCAGGACAATCCCGACTGGTGCATGTACCCCCTTATCTTTTGGCTATCAACGCCACCACCTGATGCATGATTAACCGTCCGTCATTTTAACGTTATTTTCACGAAATTAGTAAAATAACGCTAAAATTAGTGCAACTTTACTTTTGCCCCCGAGGGCCACACATATATACATTATATGCGCATAGCCGTAAGCGGGCCTTATCTTCACATTGTTTAATTTTGAATTTTAAAATTTGAATACCTAAAATTGTTTAATTATTGTGTATTGATATTGGACGCAACACAAAAAACAACTTATCTTCACATATTTAAATCCCAAATTAACGTTAACCATCACAATCTTTTATCTATATTATTTAGGAAAATCACGAAATTACCTACCAAAATAACTTGATTTTTAAGTTCTACACATTATTCAATCCTCATGTGTTATTTTTGACAGAACAAACTCATTCCCTTGCATCTTTGGGCATATCCATTCTTTTAAGCCTGGGTTGAGCAGATCCTCTTGCGCTACCTGGCGTTGAAGAATAATGCTCTCCTGCTGTACAACTAGGAAAACAATCTTCTTGCACGTGTCATTATACCATTGGTCTGCGGTATATTTTCATTATTAAAAAATAGATGTGAGACTTACATTTTCAAAACAAAATAAACTAGTGGATTCAAAAAACTCAGGTACCCGTGTTTCTTTTTGCAATTACTATGAATTTTGAATCTCAAAAAACTCATAAGACCTCGTCAAAAAGGAAATCATAATCGTTCATATTATTGACGTAAAGATGTTTTCATATCAAAGCACACACATCCTACCAAAAACCTCTATAGCAAGTGTTCAAGTACACTGGTATAAAGTGTGTTTGCTGTTTGATACAAATCTATCGCTAAAAGAAACTCTGGAGGATAGAAATCCATCGATCTAATGTGCCCTTCATGGAATTTGAACTCATGCAAGAGCTTTCGAGCAGTTAAGTCCCATATCTATATGAAAGATAAAAAAACAAAAGTTTAGTTAAATTGATCTTTTTGAGATGATTATATAATAAGGTAGTCATTACCAGGGGCGCAGCTTAGTTGGGGTGGGAGGGGGCGGCCGACCCCTCGAATTTTCGCGCAGAAGTTCTGATTATATAGTATTTGTATAGAAAATTTTGGAAATATAGGGTTTCGACCCCTCGAAACTTGTGACTTCCGACCCCCCGAACCTTCGGGTCAAGCTTCGCCATTGGTCATTACCTTTACAATATTATCAAGTCCAAACTTCTCCAACTAAAAGAGAGCTTCCAAGCAGGCTTTTCCAAAGAATTTATGCAGCTTTCCCACTCCATCTAAACAAAACGAAGATTTTGATAGAAATATCTAAATAGTCTATATTATAATTAAAATAAATATAAAATGTAATTCTAAATGCATATAAATTAATTAATTAGTACTCGAACAATGAAATATCGCGCGTTGAAGGGTAAAACTCAGTTTGTAGTGGTATTAAAACGGGCGCGCGTTGTGCGCCTTGTCACACCCTAATTCAGTATCGATTTCTCTAAATAAAACAGACAGACAAAAACCAAAAACTGGTGTGTTTACAATTGAATTAAAATGAGGTATCTACATGTATAAAAAAATACGTTTGGTTTTCACACATAACAGTACAAACTTTTGTTAGTTGTTGACTTTTCTTTGGTAATGGAGTTTCAAATGATGCAATTAAATATGTAATTTAGTATAATAATTTAGTAAATAGCATATTGAAGGTTTTTTTTGTTGTTGGTCGTCATGTCACTAGTTCCTCATAGTAGTTCAATGTAATCTGTTGTGAAATAAATTTTTTAATGGTCTGTGTAATAATTGTATTATTTTGAGTGTTGTTTATATGAATAGTATCATTTTAGTTTTAGAAAAATAACTGTTCTTGTAACACCCTGCCTCTAATATCATCTGTAGAAAATAATGGATCGAATACGAATACAACACACAATCACAAACAAAGACAAAGAACAGCGATATAGCGACAAAACAGGTGACCAAAAATCTATTAGTTTACCCAAACCAAAAACACCCCCCAATACCAAGATCTCAGCAAATCACTGAGATCAGAAAATAATACGAATACAAGGTTCGTCTGCTGATTAATTAGATCAGCAGACTGATAATAAGAATGATACAAAGTAAAGACTTACAGATTAATACACAAACCCTAGACGTAAACCAGAGAGAATACAGATGATAAAGATGAAAAAGTGATTGTGTTATCGAAACAATGAGAGAGACAAGGCTTATATAGTGAGCTCTAGAACCATCAGCTGGATACCCTTTCAACGATCAAGATTGTTTTAATCCAACGATCCACAAATGTCTTCGATATCTGTTACAACAACCAAACACATGGGCCACAACAATATGGACTATTTTATCCACTTATTAGTCCAGTCCAAAATATAACATAGCCCAATAACCCATCTCTGAACAACATAAAGCCCAAATACAACGATCATTTAAATATGTTAGTAAACGAATTAATTATACAAATACGTAGACATATTTTTAACATGCCCCCTTAATTCGATTTACTAAACATATCTCTCAAACCCATTTTGTTACATAAGGCCTCATGTTGTGCAGCATATAGACCTTTTGTGAAAATATCAGTTATCTGGTTTTGAGAACTAATCTTAACAGTTTCTATGAAACCATTACTTACTCGTTCACGCAAAAAATGAAGATCAATCTCGAAGTGCTTTGTCCGGTCATGAAAGACCGGGTTTGCTGCAATTGAAATGGCTGATTTGCTATCACAAAACAGCTTCAATGGCAGGTTACAAGAAACACCCAATTCATTTAACAAGTTTGACAACCAAATTAATTCACATGTTGTCGAGCACATAGCACGATACTCTGCCTCGGCTGTTGACCGAGACACAGTATTTTGCTTTTTACTTTTCCACGACACAAGACACTCACCTAAAAACACACAATAACCTGTAATTGACTTCCTTGTTACTAGGCATTTTGCCCAGTCTGCATCAGAGAATGCAGTTAGCTCAAACTTTTCACTCTTTTTAAACCAAATTCCTTTTCCTGGTGCACTTTTGAGATACCTCAAAAGTCTCAGGGCCATTTTCTGCACACCCACAGTGGGTTTATGCATAAATTGGCTAAGAAATTGAACAGTATAACTTATGTCCGGTCTAGTTAACGATAAGTAAATTAATTTACCTATAAGTTTTTAAAACTCAGTTATGTTTTCTAACTCTTGACCAGATTTTTCATTTTTAACAGAAACAATATAATTCTGCTCAATAGGTACACTAACTGGCTTACAACCAAGATATCCAAACTCTCCTAACAACTCCATACAATACTTCCTCTGATTAAGGCAGATACCCTCATCAGAATACAAAACTTCAATGCCAAGGAAATATTTTAATTTCCCTAAATCTTTAATCATAAAACTATCACTTAATAGTTTTTTAACTTTAGTTATCTCAGCAACATTGTTACCAGTTATAACAATATCGTCAACATATACTAATAGAACAAGAAAAACATCACCACTGATCTTAACAAATAACGAGTAATCACAAATACTTTGAGTAAAACCTATACCAACTAAGACTTCAACAAGCTTTTCATTCCACTTTCGTGGAGCTTGTTTTAACCCATATAACGACTTGACCAACTTACATACTTTTGACTCATGTTCAGAATAATACCCTTCAGGCATAGTCATATAAACGTCCTCAGAAATAGAACCATATAAAAACGCATTATTAATATCGAGTTGAAAAAGAGACCAACTATTCTGAACGGCAAGACTAATAACACACCTAACTGTCACCATCTTTACAACCGGTGAGAAGGTTTCGGCATAATCCAAACCTTCTCTTTGATTGTAACCTTTGGCGACTAACCTAGCTTTGTATCTCTCGACCTCTCCATTACTCTTATACTTGACCTTATACACCCATTTGCAACCTATAGGTTTCCTATTGGGTGGCAAATCAGTGATAATCCAAGTATTATTTCTATGGAGTGCCTCCATCTCGCCATTCATAGCCTCAATCCATTTTGGATCAATTGAGGCTTCTCTATAGCAAGATGGTTCAACAATCTTATTTATGTTAGACACAAAGCTAAAGTTTTCAACAGATAAGTTTGAATAATTAACAGTTTTTTCTATTCCATATTTAACTTTGCCTTCTACAATGTAATCAGAAAACTTTCTAGGCAAAACAGATTCTCTAACAGACTTCCTTACAGATTCTACCCTATCTCCCTCAGGAGTAATAGCCTCATCATTTGGGCTCTCCTCAACTGAGGTGTTAGTCCCTCTACCATCTGTACTACCAGGCTGCTGTTCACGATCGTGAACTGCCTCACTGGCAGCCCTGGGAGAGTCATCTAACACTGTCCCAGGAGAGAGACCATGAGTACCATTTGTTCCCCCTTCATCATCGGGAGGACAAGTGTCTAAGCTACCTTTATCACTTAAAGTACTTCCGGTGTCAAAGCAATCGAAAAAATTCAAATGATTTATATCATTAAAAACAACTTCTTTAAACTCAGTTTTAAAAGGATATATATTTTCGTAAAATTTAACATCTCTTGAAAAAACAACTTCTTTAGACTCAAGACACCAAAGCTTATAACCCTTTTTTTAAGAAAGAATAACCAATTAAGACACATTTATCAACCCTACTACACAACTTATCAGGCTCATCTAGAACAGTTTGAAAGCAAAGACACCCAAAATTCCTTAAGTGATCTAACGTGGGGGGGAACCCATACATCAACTCATAGGGACTCTTACCAGCTAACACAGACGAGGGAATCCTGTTTATAATATAAGATGCAGTCAATACACAGTCAGACCAAAACCGTAGTGGAACACTACTTTGGAACAGCAAGGCTCTAGCAATATTAAGAAGATGTCTGTGTTTCCTCTCCACAACACCATTTTGTTGTGGAGTGTAAACACAAGAAGTTTGATGTAATATACCTTTACTATTACAAAAGCTACTAAACTGTTTGTTAACAAACTCAGTGCCGTTATCGCTTCTAAAAACTTTTATAGACTTAGTAAATTGAGTTTTTACTAATTCATAAAAACTGACCACATTTTCAAACACTTCAGTTTTGTTTTTCAAAAGATAAACCCAAACAGCTCTTGAGAAATCATCAACAACTGTGAGAAAGAACCTGTACCCTTCTCTGCTAGTGACTTTATAGGGACCCCATACATCAAGGTGCACAAGATCACCTAATTGTTTTGTGTTATGGTCACTAAGAGGGAAAGGGACTCTGACTTGCTTAGCCTTGTGACAGATTTCACAAGGCTGTGAGTCAGGGGCTCCTAGATTTAGTGTATCCTTTAAAACAGCTAAGACTTGGCTAGAGGGATGGCCAAGCCTGCTGTGCCAAAGATTGTGTTCACTTATACTACTAAAGCACAAACTACTAAAACTTACATCACTACCAACAAAATACAAGCCATCTTGTTGCCTACCAGTCACCAGGACTTTCCTTAACTTGGAATCCTGGACATAGCAAGCATTTTCATCAAACAACACATTCAGTTTATTGTCCTTAGCTAACTTATGAATAGACACAAGATTAACACAGTAATCTGGTATTAACAAAACATCTTTCAAGATAACACCATTAGCTAATTTGACATCACCTATCTTAGTGACTTTTGCATTTGTACCATTTGGATGTTTAACCTCCATATTATATTTAGACACATCTAGACAGTTAATCATATCTTTATCACTACCCACCATATGTTGATTAGCCCCAGAGTCCATTATCCAACCATAAAACAGTGCAAATTTAACCAGATTTGAACATCCAGAAAAGTTCTTAAACAAATTAGACAGTTTAGACAAAACAGAAAGACCAGAAAAACCATTTATAATAACTTTCTCACCTCCAACATTGGAACACTGAGGGTCTGTTCCAGACTTTTCACTAATCAAGCTCATCAACTTGGTTATCTGCTCAGAAGTGAATGGAGCAGAAGTAGAAGTAGAAGAGCAAACATTATTACTAGACACATTTGATTTTCCACCAAATCTGCTACTATTATTGTTAGTTTTAAAATTTTGAGTAGCAGTAGCAGGTCTTTTCTTAAAATCAGGTGGATAACCAACTATTTCAAAGCATCTGTCCACAGTATGTCCTAATCTGTTGCAGTGAGTACATTTTAGATTAGGATTAGGACCTATATTACCAGCCCTTCTATTATTACCCTGACCATTGGTTTTAGTAAAGAATGAAACATTTGTACCCTTGTTATTGCTACTATTAGACTTTCTGTGTGACTCTTCCCTAGATACTATAGAGAAAGCATGTTTAACAGAGGGTAATGGATCTTGCATCAAAAGATTTGTTCTAACAGGTTGATACACCTCATCTAAACCCATTAAAAATTGCATTAGTTTGATTAAAGTACTAAAACTGTTAAATTCTTTAGAAGCATCACAAGTACAAGGTGGTAACTGAACAATAGAATCGAACTGTTTCCACATTGTGTTTAACTTGTGATAGTAATCAGACACAGAACTACCATTTTGACTCATAGAACAAATACTTTGATGCAAGTTAAACACCACTGATCTATCCACCTTATCATAGGTTTCCCTAAGATCCAACCAAACATCCCTAGCATACTTAGAAAAAACCTGACCAAGATATAACTCTTCACTTACAGAATTCAATAACCAAGACAATACAACTGAGTTACACCTATCCCATTGTTTACCCAAGACTTCATCATTACTAGGTCTAGTAGTAGTACCATCAATAAAACCGAATTTATTTTTTGTTTCAAGAGCCAATTTCATTGCATTAGACCAGACTTTATAGTTTTCTGTCCCTTTTAGTTTTATACTGATTATAGACAAGGTACTAGTATCACTAGGATGAATAAACAACGGGTCACCTATATCCAATTTACTAATCAATGTACCAGTGACATTAGCAAGAGAACCACCCTCAGATCCACCACCTAACTGAGGACCCTAAGGATGAGTATTATCATCATCATGTTAACAACAAAAACAATCAAGTAACAGACACAAGAACAGTTAACAACAACTCCAAGCAACAACAGATAACCAGAAAAACAACCAAGAAATACAATCCTAGAAGACGAAGCTGTGTCAGTGTTCAGATAGTGGGTTCATCACTCAAAGGTGCCCACCCAGATCTTAACACAGGAGTCTTTTAACTAATACAATATACGTATATACCAAAGACAAAAGAACAAACCACAGAAATACACAAACAGCAAGACAGAATCAAGACACCACAGAGTTGGCCCAATACCGGTCCACCTAACCCGGTCAGTGGCCCTAGACACAACAACAATACAAAAAACAATAAACGAACAGTATGAAACGATCTCACCGAGGGGGTGACCCAAGTTAGGGTTCTCCAACCCTACAACCTGTACCTTCACTTAGGGTACAGAATTGCAGGAGCAATTGAAGCTATAATAACTCCTTCCAAAGAATCAACAGCCGTCCAAAGGCTCAACAGCAGCACCAGATCAATATCAGGCACTCCTTCTTCCAAGATCGAACAAGATCATACAAACAGTACCAAACAATATCAATAGACCAGATCTATATAGAAGATAGGATCTATTGACATAAAAAACAAAGTCCAGACCAATATCTATTATTCTAGATAAGATCTAGACTATCAACAACTCAGATCTGTCAAATAAACAACAGATCCGTACAATACAGACACAACTAACAGACACAACGGAAGAACAAGAAGAAACTCACAATATCAAGAGCCTAAGCTCTGATACCATGTAGAAAATAATGGATCGAATACGAATACAACACACAATCACAAACAAAGACAAAGAACAGCGATATAGCGACAAAACAGGTGACCAAAAATCTATTAGTTTACCCAAACCAAAAACACCCCCCAATACCAAGATCTCAGCAAATCACTGAGATCAGAAAATAATACGAATACAAGGTTCGTCTGCTGATTAATTAGATCAGCAGACTGATAATAAGAATGATACAAAGTAAAGACTTACAGATTAATACACAAACCCTAGACGTAAACCAGAGAGAATACAGATGATAAAGATGAAAAAGTGATTGTGTTATCGAAACAATGAGAGAGACAAGGCTTATATAGTGAGCTCTAGAACCATCAGCTGGATACCCTTTCAACGATCAAGATTGTTTTAATCCAACGATCCACAAATGTCTTCGATATCTGTTACAACAACCAAACACATGGGCCACAACAATATGGACTATTTTATCCACTTATTAGTCCAGTCCAAAATATAACATAGCCCAATAACCCATCTCTGAACAACATAAAGCCCAAATACAACGATCATTTAAATATGTTAGTAAACGAATTAATTATACAAATACGTAGACATATTTTTAACATCATCAAATATTGTCCGTTTTGCCCACTAGAAGCTCACGGATTTGTTTTTGGTTGCCTTAGTGAAAACTTCCCAGGATGTCACCCATCCTAGTACTACTTCCACCTAAGCACGCTTAACTGTTGAGTTTTCATGTGCTCAACAACCAACTAAGCCCAAAACGCGTTGGTAATTTATGAGGCATGACATTACTTATGAACCAAGATCTGAACCAAGATCTCTCCTGTCCACGTGAGATGTGGGATATGCCTAGGGTGTTACAATCACCCCTCTCAGGGGACTCATCATCCTCGATGAGGTTTTCCCACCATCCCGGATGGCACGGGAGTGGCTTTGATACCATTCTGTATCACCCCGACCGATGGCGGAATCATCGAGGTGTCACGTAGTGACGATTGTTCAATAGCTCATGGTACTAAAGTGTATATATTGATACATTGAATAATTTATTAAATTGAAAGGAAATTACGGGATACAATAGTTTTAAAATGACAAGTCTAGCTAAAATACAACGAAGTCAAAACATAAATATAAATCCAAAAGCTTAAAAGAAGCGTCTCAAAACAACCTGAAACATGTACGAAAATAGTATATGTCAATACAAAAATGTATTGGTGAGCATACCATGTTTTGAATATATATAATAGGAAAAGAGTTTCACAATTCACGTGTTATACTGTCTACAATTTGGTGTTCAAGCTATGTACAAATGTCACCCAAAATCAAGCCTTAGAGTATAAGTGATATCCGATAATGGGATATTGTGTATATATATAGTATTCGCCCAATAGTATGATTATATATAGTAGACGACAAGTGATATAGGTTAACATAACAATAACCAAGGTCTCATACAACATAGTCACAAGGGATGCATATATCGTAGTACTACTCATTGCTATGGTAGGCCACACAAGGGTTAATGATTAATGTCATAAGTACACACATTCGCTAAGCTGAACTATCCTCTAAGCGTTGTGAATGTATGTGAGGCGAATCCCAAATACTCAACCTAAAGTTTCAAGTTTCCAACATAAGTGTCTAAGATTAAAAGAGTCTAGGGTTCCTAATCTAAGTCATCTATAATGTCTAGTCTAAATTTGGGGGGTTTTAAGTTTAATATAAGAATGAGGCGCCAAAACAATTAAATAGTTTATCAAAATCTCAATACACGAATCCATGAGGTAAATCAAGAGTATAACTTAGGTTCATATTACAAATATAACTAAGTTAAATAATAAGGGTCATGATGAAAGAAATAAATTTTATAAACTTAAACTATAATTATTCATATTTATTAAATTAAATATAAATAATTATATTGATTATAATTAGATGTGAAAGATAATGAATACTTGAGTTTACAAACTAGATATTTTCTGAGCTTAAAAAAATAACGAATTTAACTCATAAAATATCTTATAATTTATATAAAAATCTTTGATGAAATTATATGCTTAAAAGTTAATTTATTCCATAAAAATGAGATATCATAAAAAGACATTATAAAACAGAGAAAAACTGATGTGAACATGATTCTAAAATGATGAAATATTTTTACACAAATTTTCATGTTAAAATAATTAAATTTCGATTTTATATGATTTAAATATGATTAAAACCACATAAATTCAAAATAAAATACAAAATGCTCTTGAAGATAAAAGTTTCTATGAAAACTCTTTATTGACTTATAAAGGCTCACAATAAATTGTATATAGTTTTTATGATAAAAATCTAGTTTACATGAATATTATTTGTTTAAAAGTAATTTAACAAATAAAAATGAGATAACATATAAAACCGAATCAAAACAGAGGGAAAATGGCATGAAAATTATTCTAACATAATGAAACATGTTTTTACCAATTTTTATGTCAAAATACATTTTATATGATTTTATATGAATTAAACATAATTAAAGCATTATAAAATAATAAAAAATACTAACCGGCTTCAATAAATCCCGAAATAATTTTTAAAATTTCTAATTAGTTGTAGGAGCAATTCTACGAAGTTTCATAATTTTTGGATAAGAAATGAGTGAGTTGTGAATTTATAAGGTTTTATAACTTTTAAATAAAAAATCCCCAAATCATCTAGAACACCCTAAACCCTAGATTATCCAATTGAAACCCTTAGAGACTATAATTGAAAAATTAAACAGAGGGCTATTTATCTACAAATATGAATGAAATATCATGCAAAAATAATTAGAAAAACTCACAACATAGCTAGTCCAAATTGAAGAAATAAAAATCGAAAAAGAAAGAATATCAAGCTTCCAATTCGCCAATTACAAGAGCTTATAATCAAAACTTCAATTGTAGAAGTAATAGAATATAGAAGAAAGGCATGAGGGAGGGTTTAGTCGAATTGAAACAATCGATTTAGAGGTGCAAAGTGTAATGGGTCATAAGTGGGTTTTATACTAGTTTTGGATCAATTAGCCATTAGAATTGGTCAACACCATAAAGTCAGTTTTTAAGATGAATTGACTGTTTGACTAAGAATTTGACTAGAACTTTGACTAGGACTTTGACTGTCTCTACGGACCGCGAGAGCTAAAAAATCAATTTTTCTAATTTAATCAACTTTAAGTACCGGACTTGTTTCCTTTGGTTTCTAAGTTGTTTTAGGACCGAAAATTAAGGGTTTTGAGTATCAAGGTCTGAAACATACGTGCTCGGGTGTAGATGTGAGTATAAAACGTGCATAATTTTACTTATAAAAACTATAAGTATTATTAAATTGTGACTTTTGGTCCTATTAAAATACAAGGGTTAAAAATTAAAATTTTGAAATAGTTGAGGGACCAATTATGCACGTTTATGAAAAGTGAAGGCTGCAGGTTATCACAGTTCTGGACCAGTGGACCTGGTTTGTGCAACTAAACATAGGTAGAAAAAATAGATGTAAATTGTAGGTTACTACCACTACAGAGGCTATGATTCACTACCTAATTACAATCCTTCTTTCTAAAATTTCTAAAAAAAAAAAAAAATAGCATGCTAGGTGCTGTGTTTATAAAGAAAATGATCCTACAACACTCCTTTTAACCAACTCCCAAGGTACGTTCTTCCATTTAGATCTTGAGATGATCCAACTTAAGGGACCAGGAAATGGTACCGGGTACCGCCATTTCCAGTACCGGTACCCTTGTCATTATTACACAGCACGCTAATAACATCACCACATTTTCGCTTTCTTCGTATGTTTGTTAGCTTTAATTGGTTTCTATACTCCAATATTTCTTTAATTGAGACAAGATGTGTCGACTTTTGTAACCTCGGCCAA
Source organism: Ambrosia trifida (assembly GCA_028751855.1). Lineage (NCBI taxonomy): Eukaryota > Viridiplantae > Streptophyta > Magnoliopsida > Asterales > Asteraceae > Ambrosia > Ambrosia trifida. The sequence continues at coordinate 5,264,411 of CM054128.1, forward strand.
ATAGAAACCTAGCACCATAGTGATCTAGCTAGAAAACATGTTGCTAAAATGTGGTCCGCTGTTTGACCCATGGTTGTTGCTCAGTTTGTATAGCCAACCTAGGAACTTCAGCATGTAGAAGATCAAGAAAAACTGATCTTTCCTACAACCACACTTGCAATTATTTGCACTAATAACACAAAGCTATCATCAACCTCCATTATTAGAGTTCAGCAACTCCATTACTATCACCATCAATTACCAATACTCTTTGTTCCTCATGTTCTACTTTCTGTTTCCTTATGGTTTCTAAATCACGCTAAAGCACTATGATGTTTATTTGTTTGTAACTTTGTATTGCCCATCTTAAAAGCTGCATCTATGACCTTATAAACTACAAAGACATTGTATCGATCAAAGTCTGGACTTTCTAATAAAAATATATTGCTGTTCTACTCTTTCTTTACTATAAGTCCATGACAATCCAAAATGCTCCCAAGAACAATACTAAATCATTTCATCCAAGAGGTATACTCCTCTACTTAACCCTAATATCAGTGTCAACTAAAGTGTTCCATTCAACATCCAAATGGCCAAATTATCAACAACACGGGACCATAGTAACAACACCAACAAATATTCTATTTTCCTACCATGACCAAAAACAGTTCCAATCAACACAAAATCGACCAGTCTAATGGAAAATGTACATGTAGGTGAAGAGGGACTTACCGGAGCTTAGCCCAAACCCATATGAAGCCTTTGGATTTCCGTGTGATGTTGCAACCTGACAACTTCCATCTCCGATGATCGGTTACCTTTTAGCCGGAAACTGTCGGGAAAACGCGAACCTTAGCGCCTTCAGTGACCGAGTCCCTGTCATCGTCGCTGCTAAACCACCATCTTCTAATCGACGGAATAGAACGACTTCGGAGACCATCGTCGGCTGCCGCTACTCTGTTCCTCTCTCATATTCCTTCTTTGGTCTCACAAAGCTCTCTCTATCTGTAGCTACTTATGTGGGAAATCTAAACGAAGCACGTGCCGGATTGACTCTACCATATCCAGATTTTGATAGCGGTTGAGAGATACAAAGATAAAAAATGCAAGAGAGAGAAAAAGGAGAAGATGTTATATAAAGAGGAAATCAAAAGACCTTCAAAATAAATGATTATGGGTGAGTCACCAGGACGCAGGGAGGAGGGACAAACCACATGGCTGCCTAATGTTTTATTTACAAAAGGAGTTTGTTTTAAACCCAAAATTTGGGCCTGTTGCCCGACTCGAACCCAGGCGGACCAGCCAACACAACAACAATCACACCATTTGTGCTGGAAGGTTTATTGGTGATATATTCAAACCTACCAATATAAATAACATTTTCAAAAGGTGAGATGGCACTATTCATGGAGCTACATAAATAAATATATAGGATAATTAGTGGCCATTTTGCAAGTATTAGTAGTTGAAGAGGTAAAGTCCGAAAAGGAACTTCGAACCTCCTTAAGCGGGCGACTGAGATGAGCTTACCCGTTTTAATATTTAAACTATTGACTATTGTGTACTAACTCATTAGCAAGGTTCAGAGCTATGTAGGTAGTTTTTCGCCTACTACTCTACTAGACCCGGGACTTATAGAGAAAATCCTTAACTGTACCAAGCCCACTAAAGTTATGGGTTCAATGGGAGATCCATAAACTCTCTATATAAAAGAGGTCTTTACCTTAAATAGGGTCATGATTTGAGCACCCTATTTTTTTTAACCGAAATAGAAGAAGTCTCTTTGGTGTCTCTTAAGTCTCCATTTTCTTTTTTATGATTACAAATTTAGACCTAAGAAGACAAAGTATACTCTCATCCTCATCCTCACCTTCTCCCAGATGATTCAAACTTGCCCAATTTCCAAAGGTTTTTAAATATTCATTAGTAAACAAGCCATTTTCTTGATTTTCCTTTACTATTTTACAAATTTAAAAGCAAGATAATGGTCAAATCAGAATGACTCACTCAATTAGACAGGAATTGCTTTTTATTATTAACAACGAAAATTAAATAAAAATATGATGTCATCTAGGCTGCGAGATAATTGGTTTGAGCCGGCGTTATTCGATAATTACTAGGTCGGGCACATAACCATAGCTTAAAAACTTGTAATAAATAAATAAATAAATGAAAGTTTTAATAACCCAAGTCACTAATTAACCAATAACAGAGAATTGAGAGTTTTGTAAAAATACAACAGGGACTCTTTGAGCTGCATTCTATGTTCTTTATAAATATCTCCTTCCACTATTTAACTATACAATCTCTTTATCAACATATTCATTTAATCCTACCAATAGTAAAACTAAGGTTGCGTTTAAGGAGAGTAATAATGGTTTTGCATCAAGCCTTAAACATAAGACACATAACACTTAACAATCAGAACAAGTCCAACTAGTGCATATTCCCCCTTGTCCTTTGGAATCAGTCTCTTTCCAATCTCTTCCCTTCCATTAAATTGTCACTAATTTCACTCATTTTTAATCATTATCATCATCATCATCATCATCATACTCAATAAATCTCACAAATAGCAAAGTTAAGCTAAGGTTTAAGGAGGGTAAGATGTAGACAGTCTTACATCTACCCCGTAAGAATATAGATGTCGCTTCTAGTGAGACCACCCCCTAACTCTATAGTAGTTTGACATCATCCCTTGGACATAAGGCACATAACACTCAGCACTTGGGACAAAGGCCGATTGGTGCATGTACCTTGGACATGATTAACTGTCTGTGATTTTAACGTTATTTTCACAAAACTAGTAAAACACCGTTAAAATTAATGTAATTTCACTTTTACCTCAAGAGTTCATACATATATACATTATTATATATGCACCACAAAGCGTTCCCACACTATTTTTAATGGTTGTGGTAAACGTTCCCTCCCTTCACTTTTAGTTATGATAACTCTCCCGTAAAGTTATCAATTGATTAACATTATATGTAATTGTCAGGCTTTTTTCCTATTCAGATTCCATTTGTTTGATCGATAAAATATGTATTTGTCTGTTAGTTTATTTGATTTATTCTTTTTGGAATGGTTAGAGCGATTTTACTTGTTTATTCAAGTGATCAACTGGTGGTGTTAATATTTAAATCAGCTATTTAATATTACTCAAACGCCAATGATTCCATGACAACATGGCTGAAGCGGGACGGTTTAGCAGTAACACTCTTGAGTGGGTTCCTGACTTCCTGCCTGGGTTGGTCACGAGTTCGACTCCCGGCTACCCTCTTGCTACTGGCATGTGGCACGTGGCGGTCTCAACTCCGGCTTTTAGACGCCGACTCGAATCGAAGACCTGTGTGTAAACAATATGTTGGATAGTTCACAACTGAGTTAGGGGCTGCTTGGTTGATTAAGTGCTGAATCATTAAGATGGCCTGATTGGTTAAGAGGCTCTGAATGGTTAAGAGCTGAATCATTCAGCATCCCTTATTAGCTTAATGGTTCAGCACTTAATCATTCCATTCAGATGCTGAAACAAACAGTCTGAATGCTGAATGATTCAGACCTGAATGATTAAAAGACTGATTAAGAGGCTATCAAACAGCCCCTTAGCTGTTCAGAAAGAAAAAAATATAATATTCTCGAACGTTGTAGACCAACGACCAAGAATATTAAATGTTGGAGAAATAAATAAATGGTGTGGAATGATCGAGGCTGTTTCATAGAAATTCATTAAACCTTTAAAGTCAAATATGTAGAAACAAAGAACACGCCAATTACGACGCCTATCAGGCCGCTTAATGTTCCAAGCAAACTTTAAGGTTCTTTTTGAACCATGAAATTGCAAGGCCATGTACCTTTGCACTGTGTTAAACGTTTTTTTTTTTTTGAACTTGTCGGTTCAGGACATACCGGTCAAATATGAACCCTTTTCCACCGAAAGAAAAGGCAAACGCACGCCATCATCATGTCTTTTTTTCTTTTTAATAAATCAAAAAATACTATTGAGTTGAACAAGTAAACCATTAGAGATCGTCAAAACTTTCAACATTAATATTGCGTTTTTTTTTTTTTTGAACTTTAACTTTCGTTAACAAAAACGCGTAACCTCAAGCCGAGGATCGCAAAGAACTACAACATGGGAAACATAATATTGTGTGTGTGTTTTAAGTTCTTAAAATGGGTTGTATTCAATTTTTGAAACATGTTTAGCTTATGGGTGATCAGCTAGCTACTTGAGCGAGGAGGGTTCAATCCTGAGCCGCACCCCGGTTTTCATCCGACTGTTACTTCAGCGAGGTAACTCGTGTGAATGATGGTTTATGAGGGAACGTCTCAACCAAATCTGATACACCAGCATCCTCTACCATGCACGATAGTTTTTGGGGCAGATATTGGCTAGGTCCGCCAATTAGGCGGTATAACAATGGGTCACTCATAATGAAAATCAAATCGACCTTCCAAACAAAACTTGAAATAGCGAATTTGGTACATTTCTTTGAAAGAGTACATTAATATAAAATATTATATTTGGTGTTAATGCGTTGATGATTCTAAAGCTTATAAACATGACAAAAAAAAATAAAAACATTGATCGGACCACCGGTCCTTACATCGATATATTCTTCCGCTCAACACGACACATAACTCCACCACCTAGCATCCATTGTCTTCAGTCCATATATAACGTCAACAATATTCTGTTTTTTTCTTTAAATCCATTAAAAAATAACAAGAAAGCCATATCCGATCCGAAATTTATGCAAGATCCATAAATCAAGGGATGGATGATCCAATCTATGTTATTTGGATCTTGCAAAAACTCTAAATCTAAACCTCAACACAAAACAAGACAATAGGGTCAACTACCAAAGGTCCAGAACCACTTACCACCATCTTGCTCTATATTTTGCTTCGTAGCCATCGTCAATAGATGTGGAAACAGATTAAGCCCCTTGGCGAGAGAGGGAATATGATTTGTAGTTTACCTTTGGAATTCTCATTCAGAGTTCATTTATATCTCTTTTCGTATTTAATTTTATATCTTTTAAACATTGATTTTTAGAGTATTTAAAGCTAATATCTATATCTATACTATATATATATATATAGTGTAAGTATATAGATATATATATATAGTGGAAGGATAGGGAGAAAACCCTCCAAAATGAAAAAACTCTAGAAAACCCTCAAAAAAACCTACTTCCCGAGCTTTTTTTTAAAAAAAAAATTAGGGCATGTAATATACATGTTTTTGAGTGTTTTGAGCCAAAAAAATCAAAAAAGCGCCGAAGGGTTTTTTTTTTAAAAAAAATAAGTTTTGCATCATAACATATGTTACTAGTGCAAAAATAAGCTAACATGTGTTATGATGCAAAACTTATTTTTTTTTAAAAAAAAAACCCTTCGGCGCTTTTTTGATTTTTTTTTTGGCTCAAAACACTTAAAAACATGTATATTACATGCCCTAATTTTTTTTTTAAAAAAAAAAAGCTCGGGAAGTAGGTTTTTTTGAGGGTTTTCTAGAGTTTTCTCATTATTTAGGGTTTTCTGTGGATCCATCCCCTATATATATATATATATATATATATATATATATATATATATATAGGGGCAGGATCAAATACAAAAATATAAAATCGTGCGAAGCGTGCGAAGGATCACTTTGTACATGATAATTACGTAATGATAATTACGTAATGCCTTCATGAACATACAAAAACATTACGTAATTATCATTACGTAATTATCATGTACAAATGCATGATAATTACGTAATGATAATTACGTAATGATAATTACGTAATGCTTTCATGAACATAAAAAACATTACGTAATTATCATTACGTAATTATCATGTACAAATATCCTTCGCACGATTCTCTATTTTTGTAGAATAACCGCCCCCTATATATATATATATATAATGAATTTTTTTTAACGGCCAACAAATCAATCCCAAGCACTCTCGAAGTATCCACCGGACAAAGGAGTACTCCGAGAGTAAACCGGGTCCACCAGTAATTTCACACCAGTTTCTGGGAAAAATCCGCCGCCAAAGGCCCACCGCGGTAAAACCCGGCCCACCAGCAACATTTTGGTGCCGGGTAAGACTCGAACTCCCCACCTTCCATAAAAAAAGCAAGGAGGGCATCACTCCACTGTAAGGGGATTGGCTATAATGAATTTTAGAAGGATATTTTCAAACACCAAAAAGTTAAAGAACGTTTTTTAGTCTAATGCATAAGGGACAACTATAAAATGGGGTTAATTTAGTCTTTTAAATGCTAATTACATTTTATAACAATCATCTTGATTCCAATTTAATTTCCTAATTAATTTTGAATAATTATTTAGTAGTTACATGTTATTCTCCTTGTATAAAAATAAGTACCCCACAATTTTTAAAAGACATAACTTTTTAGTACCTTAATATTTTCTTAAAAAATAGTGGTGTTCATCTAATCGAATAACGAATTTTAGAATTATTCGAATCGAATTTTTCAAATAATTTATTTTTTTACTGAATTCGTATTCGATTTGAATTCGATTAAAAGCTGACCAATTCGATTCGAATTCGTATTTGAATAAAAAAAACTCAATTCGAATTCAATTTGAATTCGTATTAGAAACTCGAATTCAAAGCGAATTCGAATAAATTCATTTAAGGTTAAGACTTAAGTTATAAGCTTTAGTTAGCCTTGGGCTTGGTAATGGGCTAACTTATAACTTAGATCAAATTCATAAATTAGCAGATGTTCTAAAATTATAGGTGTGTGTGTGTGTGTGTGTATATATATTAAATACGTATTTTTTATTTGAATTTCGAATCGAATTGAATTTAAAATCATAAATTTGTATTCGATTTATTGAACTCGAATTGAATCAAATTCAAATTCTTGATCATCGAATCGAATTAAGTCAAATTTTGAATTTTTCAAATTCGAATCAAATTCTGAACACCCCTATTATTAAATTACACCATAAAAATGAGCATTTAATTTTCTTTAATTTGATTATAGTGTTTCTATATTTTTTAATTAAAAAAATTGATATGTTACATGATTAACACTGTCTAGGGGTGATCAATAATTGAATTGTTGACAGAAACCAAACAAAAAATAGACGAAATCGAACTTAAATTAATCAAACTAAAATGAACAATTCATGCATTCATAATACATATAAAATTTTTGGTCAAAACGCGTAAAATTACACTACGGAGGAAAAAATAGGGGGCCAAGGCACCCCCGACCCCAAATAAGCTTCGCCATTGGTTTTACCATTATATCATTTATTCTTTTTATTCTTACCGTAAGTTTCTTCTCATTTGATCCTCACCTATACCCATGGTGACTTCGTACCAAGCCTAAAATCTTAGATCTGAAAATAAAAGCAAAAAAATAAAAAAAAATTAATAAATAAAAAAATTCAATAATCACGGCGGGGTGATCCATTGGGGTTGGTGGTCCAATAGCAAGGCAAAGCCTTTTAATACACTAAAAAGTGTGAGGTCTTGAGTTCAAGTCTCACAAGGAGCAAAAAATTTACCTTTAAAAAAAATAATAATAAAAAAATAAAAAATAATAAAAACCCTATTGAATCTTGTATATAACTACAGATTTGGGCGGGTAATCTTACAAAATTTCATAGGATTTTTAAGTCTCAAAGACACAGTCAACTAATAATTCATTAGTGCATTATTGTCCTCAATGCGACATGATGTATCAGTAGATAGGACCACGGTGGCGATAAAAAATGTGTGGCATGGAGTCATGGACAATGCTAATCTTATCTGTCTGAGTTGAACTCTCATTCAGCCAGTAGAGGCAAATCATTCTCAAGTTCAGATTCAAATATATAACACATACCATGCTCAAGGGAGAGATCTCTTCAGAACCTGCGGTTAACGTTGAGTCGAGATACTTGCACCCGCTTCGGGTTTTTAGAAACAAAGATACCACAGTCACCGGTACGTTTCTTTTCTAGCTATTTGCACAACAAATTTCTATATTGTTACAGGTTTTTTACTTTCTTTTGGTTTACATTTGTTCATGCTTATGAGACGTGGTTCGTTTAAACTACAGATATTGACCCAGTTCATCAGAAAACACAGGATTTGGAGCTGGTAGTTCACAGAATTGACCCAGTTCATCAGAACAAAATACTGGAAAAGATAGAAGCTGCACTAAAGCTCTTAACGTTCCGGGAGCAACGTGTTCTCCTTCAGTTTTGGTCACCTCATGATGCTGGGAAGCAGCAATTACTTATAACCAAAGGTCAACCATATGGTCTTGGAGTAAATGATGCAGGCCTTTGTGCATATAGGCAGGATTCTGAGCGCAACGCTCTGGTTGTGGATAATGATAACGACGAAGAGGGTTGTAGTCCTGCAGCTCGAGTATTCAAACGAGGGTTGCCTGAGTGGGCTTCTGGTTTGAATAATTACAACCGAAAACAATTCCAACGACAAGAGTGTGCGGTTCGTTGCAATCTCCATGGATATTTGGCTTTACCGGTCTTTGATTCGACGACAAGGTTATGCGTTGGTGTTCTTGAGCTCTTGACGTCTTCAAAGTATACAAGTTATGCTTATGAGGTTGAACAACTTCACAAGGCACTTAAGGTTTCCATATTTCTTCCCAAGTTTGAGGATATATCTAATTCTTTCATACCTTATTCTCATTTGTAAATTGTTGTTTTGCAGACAGTAGAGCTTAAAACGCAGAAAGCATTTGATTATCCCACTCTAAATGTGAGTTGGGTCGTTGTAAGTTGCAACGAACGGTGACAATCCGTAATTTTCTTAACGGTGTCACCATGTTTTAGTCTTTTTTTTTTTTTTTTTTCCGAATATCTATTGACTTAGGTATTCTAGGGTGTCATGTGATGTCACCAGAATTAATAATAAATAGTGCAATTTAAAAATACAAACGTTATTAGAATGCTCACGAAATCTTCTTCTAAGAAACAAATACAACAGTTTATAAAATCACCAATCCAGTTGCGCAAATCTGACTTTACAAACTTCATTTAGAAATAACATGCATCTAACAATTGTTAGGGGGGGGGGGGGGGGGGGGGGGGGGGGGGGGGTAGTGGTTGACATGTAAGGTGTTAGATCTCTCTTTGGGTTGGACTGCTTCTTCCTAAATTTCTCTGTGTTGCCAAACAATCTAGGTGTTAGCTGTTAAAAAATAATAAAAAATCAACAAAATCCAGCAATTGTTGTTCCAACCGATAAAACTAATAAGTAATAATAGCTTAGTAATTAATAGGTGAACAAATAAAAATAAAAAAGAAAGGTTGTTTCTGTGTTTTCTCCTGGTCTTACAAAATAAGACATACCATTCAATACACGAAATTTTCCATCTTTTTTTCACATCATCAGAGTGGTATATACATGTCGCTGGACTTACAAATACATAGAAATTGGTTCAAATGAGAATCTTTGGCCAAATTGAGAACCGAGAGAACCATTATAGACCACACATTTCTCTAAGGCAATTTTTTTTTTTTAGATAACAATTTCGACCACACATTTCTCTAAGGCAATTCTTTTTTTTTTTTTTTTTTTTGCTTAATTGCAGGGTTTTTTACAAGAATGATTTTTTTTTCAATATACACATATGTATAAATGAAAAATAAATAAAAAAATTATTCTTGTATAAAAACATACGATTAAGCAAAAAAAAAATTTTGCTTTTAAAGAAATATGTGGTCCATAATAGTTCTCTCAGTTCTCAAATAAGGGTTAGTTCTCTTAGGATCCCTATCCTATATAAATACATATACACAGACAAAAAAAGGCAAACCAATGTCACTTGACATTGGTCTTTTGCGAGCAAATCTGTCCGCGGTGACTAAAGTTTGATACTCTGTGCAAGGTTGTAAGATGTGTTTTATGTTCAGGTTCCTAATGAACGCAGACAAAAGGATTTCGATAAAATCTGTGCTATTCTGAAAACAGTATGTGACATCCACAGTTCACCTCTTGCTCAGACATGGGCTGTGTCCCAACACACTAGTTACGTTTCCCATGAAAATGTTATACTTAAGAGCTGTAGTAGTTTTGACACTAGATGTGTCGGGAAAGTCTGCATGTCAAAAGCCGCTCTACCTTTTCATGTTCAAGACCTGGCCAAGTGGCCTTTCTTGAAGGCGTGTAGAGAAAGACACCTAGACGTGTCCTGTGGCCTGGTTGGCAAGGCGTTTATATCTCGTGGTTCATGTTTTTGTGGAGATGTAACAAAACTCAGTGAAGAAGAGTACCCGTTGGTCCACAATGCACGCATGAATGGGTTGACCACCTGCTTTGCAATTTTCTTGCGTAGTGTTGAAGCCAATGATGACTACGTGTTAGAATTCTTTCTACCACCAGACATCAAAGAGAGTGCACAAGTCCTGAGCTTGGTGCAGACATTGAAGCAGAACATTGAAAAAGCTTCTGGATTTGAAATGGGCGACAGCTCATGTATACAAGCAGTTGGACCACCTACAGAAGTTGGTAAATCTTTAAGTATAGATCCTCAAACTATCCAACTATCATCAATCACAACAACAAATAACAATAAACTTGAGACGGTTACATCAGATTCAGAGTCAGTCATGGTAAATATAGCTAATAAAGCTGAGTCTTCAGCAAACGTATCGGACCAATCGCAGTCCAAACAAATTTACCCTAATGATGATTTTGCACAACACGACTCTAATGCAGTTGGTTCAAGAAAAAACAACAAAATGATTTCCTATCCTAATGTGAGTTTGAAGAAAACAAGCGATAACATTACTGATGCAGGTGGAAAAAACAAACGTTCGAAACAAGGAAGAAAGCGTAAAATAGACTCCCTTACAATGGAAGCAGTTGAGAAACATGTTGAAAAGCCAATAGAACAAGCAGCCAAGAGTCTTGGTGGCAAGTTTTCTTACTTTTTCATGCTTTTTAGTAGTCCTTCCTTCTTTCAATTTATTTTTTATAATGATCTTTGGCCCATTTTGTTCTTTTTTTCAGTTAGTCGGTCTACATTGAAGCGTTTTTGTCGAGAGCACGATATGCCAAGTTGGCCATTGCCAAAGCATAGCAAAAAAACTATTGATGCTACCAACTTAAAGCTGTTACAAAAATCATTGCCAAAGCAAAACTTGCAACAGCCTTCGAATATAAGGCTTGGTTTATTTTTTGTTGTGTTCCTGATGGTAAGGGTTAAGAGGTGGAGCTGTTCAATTAGAAGACATGGATTGTCAGGCAAGTGGTGGAGTTGTGGCAAGCATAGCTATCTTCCTTCTAAATCAGATTGTATATACAAAGCAGCACGCCTGATCGTGCAGTTGAAGCGGTGGAGAAATAAGACTTCAATGAGGAACCCATTGCGTAATGGTGATCACCCTTCGCGTGTTCCGGAATCTACTCTTGTTCATGCATCCCCAAAACAGATCGTGACCAATATCTCAAATAGAAAGATGGTAACAGTGAAGGCAACTTTTAAAGAAGACATGATAAAGTTTCAATTCCCTACTTCATCAGGTCTTCTTGAACTAGAACACGAAGTGGAACGAAGGATTAAGTTAAAAAGTAGAAGGCATCGTTTAAAATACAAGGATGAAGACAATGACCTGATACTCCTTGCTTGTGATGCCGACTTACACCATCTTTTAGGGTTTGCAGCTAATCACAGTACTATCAAATTAATCATCATGGCTGATGATTAATTATAAATCTACGCTGCTTTTGCAGTGAGATCGATGACACAAAGTGTCATATGAATGTATCATTTGTTGGCCATTTGTATCAATAAAAGCTAAACGACCCAAGAATGCAATCCATCAATTTACAGTATTCTTAAAACTTGATTGTATATTGCATAATGCTTGAGGTAGTAGCAGCATATCAGTTGTGTATTTAAATTAGAATTATGATTTATGTAAGCACCAACATATTTTAATTTGGTTATTTTGGCTGAACCAATTTTAATTATGTTGTAGTCTTCAATGCAATGCCCTAAAAACGGTTGGTAAAAACATGAGAATTGAGTGTTGGACTTGGATGAGGAACCACACTGCATGCTTAGAACCACAATGCAACTTAATGAACAGAACTATAAAAGGTTCAGATTATCATATGCGTGTTTTTACCAAGATGTTTATAAACATGTTTATTTGTCCAAGAAACTGTAAATATTTCAGAGAAGATGTTTATTACATGGTCCACAATCCCAGAACCAGCAACAAGCAGAAATAAAATGTAAGAAATTAATCCTTGTCAAAGTTGCGAGCAAATTTAAGTCTTAAACTAAGCTTTGGGTTTAGACTAAATCTTACCTCGTTACATGAGAACAGAACTGTATGAATGTGTTATGAAAGATGTGATGTACAGTTATGTAGCAAAATTCTATCTTTTGGATGTGAATTTGGTTAGATGTTCAGAGTGTTTCAAGTGACACCAGTGGATGTAGAGTTTTATTTTCTTTTAATTGGTCTAGCAAACTTTACATGGTTTTTGTGTAAAATTTGTAACTTGTTTTGAAAATGGGTGATCCGTTAGTTAAACTAGCGGATGCGGTGGTGACTTAGACTTACCTACCTCACTAAGCTGGAATAATTTGTCTGGTCTGGTCCGGTCCCTTCGTTCCTTAGATTAAACTTCCGGGAGCGATGTTCACCTTAAACATGGTCCGGTCCCTTAGATTTCCTCGATTTGGCATTCAATAGTCGAGAAATAAGCTCACCGGAAGCGATGTTCACCTTAAACATCTGGGATCTTTACCTTTCATATAACCAGCTAACATTTCTCGCTGGTAGATTTTTTGAGAAACCAGCTGACAGGTGATTTAAGCTAGCTCTTTGGAACAAACAAGATGATGGAGTTAGCTGGTATTCTGAGGAACAGGTTTCAGTTTAACCTCGCAAAGGTGCAATTTCTGGCAAGCTTAAGGTATTTGGATTTGAATCACAATAAGATTATGGAAGTCTACCAGTGACATAGACAGGACTAAGTTTGCAGAACCTAATCGTGAGGTACGATAGGTTGTGCGGTAAGATTCCTCAAGGTTGTACAGACCTATTAGCCAAGCTGTAGGTAAGCCACGACACCACCACATCCACCAGTTAAAATAGCGGATCCCATCCATTTCGTCACCAGCACTGCAGCACATGTCCACAACCGCTAGCCAGACTAGCGGATCACCCATTTTCAAAACAAGTTTCAAATTAAATACCCAAAAGCCATCTAAAGTTGGCCAGACCAACAAAGAGGGGTAAAAAAGCTCCCTAGATGTATGTTTATTAATTGAATGTTAAAATTTAGGTGTCAGTCACATATTGCATCAAGATGTTAAAGTGTGAAACTTTATACTTCAATAGATAATATATACACTTAAATTACATAGTCAAACAGATATGGAAGGCCGACATTGGACAGGACTACAAGGGAAATAATTTAGCCAAGAAATTACTAATATTTCTAGCAACACTGAGAGACTTAAAAAGTGGATAAAAGTAGTGTGGGTGGGTGTGCGGTTATGTATGCATGTATATAAATATATAATCAGTTAATGTGAGTATGAAGAATATTATCAATCAATGTGATTATGATAATTTGAAAGTACCTGATATTTATGAGGTGTTATTTTAAACCAATTCACCAGGGTCTCATAGGCTTTTCAACAGGTTGATAGGTTCATAGGAGTTAAAAGTAGCTTCAATACAAGAGATCTGCAACACAAAAGGAAACAACTGCTTTGGTACAAAGAGGCGATTGTGAAAGCAGTTAACTAATCGTTTCTAATACTTTGTATAAAGAATACTCTTGCACTTGTCAACAGAGACAGAAATGTTTTCAGCTAGACATTAGTTTCAGTTAAGTCTATACCTAAAACTATGGCCCTTAGTTTGAGTCGAATCTGGTTTTTAATTGTTTTAACAAATTTATTATGTTCAAAAACCTAAAACAGATGATTATATCATTAATCTAGATAAACTGCACAGTGCACCCTGCATCAGAGTTGATCCATTTCTCTAGATCCTAAAGTTTGTGAAACAGGTCTATAGAGCACGTTTTAAATATTAAGATGTAACAGAAAAATGTCTGAAAGTCGAATAGAATTCTAAAAATACCTTCTTCCTATGGAGAACTGTTTCTATGTTGCCAAATGTGTCACTAAAAGACTACAATGGGAATTATATTTCTTCAAAGATTTTACATTTCCCCCTCTTTACTAATAAAAGCAGATCGTGAATTTCTGTATCTGGTTTAGCACTAAGTTCGGCGATATTAATCGCCTGACCATTACTGAAAACAAATATCCCAACATCTTAGCACATAAATATGCACAATTTCGTAATCGTGTTTTTAATGCAACTGTTAACAACTGTTTCAAGTGCTTAATACCATGATTTTAACGGCTTGTTGCCGGTATCTTAACTTTTGCTTAAAATTTACAGAATTTAAAACATGCGTCTGTCTGTAAGGTGAAAATCCTAATTCATCATAATCCAAACTGCAGAGGAAAAATATACTAATTAAAAAAAAAAAAAAAAAAAAAAAAACTATAGTTGCAAATTAAAGAGGCAAAGATATCCATATGAGATTATAACGAAATTGCATAAATAAACAAATAATAATGGGAAGAGAAAGAGAGCTGGAAATTAACAGCAAGGGCAAGCAATTGTTGGGATTTATTATTACCTTACACTCACCAATGATCAGATAGAAAGATAGATCCGTACGAAGATTAACTACGTACTGAAGACCTTCCATCTCCACCTGATATTATTATTGGATAAATTGGCATAATAATAATAATATAAACACTTGTTTCAATTCAATTGGACTCATCAATTAGGTGGAATTGGAAACATCAGGTTCTGGTTTGAAGGGTTGCAGGAGGAGTGGGAACCCTAATTTAAGGGTTTTTGAACGCTAAAATACACGGGTTTTTTAAAGAAAAAGGTAGCAAAATGGGAATGAAACGGATCGAACTCAGCAACCTGAACGACCGAAAACAGAATTCTACCCACCGGAGGAATCGCTTGTGAAAAAGGGCATGAAATCTAGGGGTGTAAACGAGTCGAGTCGAGCCTGAGCCTGACTGGGCTCGAGCTCGGTTCGTCATGGTTTTATAAAGCTCGAGCTCGGATCGGTTCGAGCCTACAATCTTGAGCTCGAGCTCGGCTCGCTATCAAAATCAAAAGCTCGAGCTCGGCTCGGCTCGAGATCGCAAAAGCTCGGCTCGCGAGTGTTATTAAATGAGCCTATGAAATAAGGACTTGAGCTTTGAAGATGTGGGCAATAAATTATAAGAGATATATAAATTACTTATAATTATGTTTGGGCTCGTTTAGGCTTGCGAGCCCAATCGAGCTTTGTATATAGGGCTCGAGCTCGGACTCGATAACTAAACGAGCCATATTTCAGGCTTGAGCTCGGACTCGGGCTCGTTAAGGCTCGACTCGTTCGAGCTTTTTACCGAGCCTATCCCGAGTAGCTCTCGAGCCGCTACGTGTCATTTACACCCCTAATGAAATCCCTTAACGCCCGAGTAACGTCCCAACACCGCCCTTCATGGCGTTAAACTTCAAAAATTTGCTTTGGCGTTAAATTATCTTGTGTAGTGAGGTGAAATTTAGAGCTCCTCACTTAGGCAATTTTTGATAAATGGCATGTGGGTCCCACTAAGGCTTGAAAGGACTTGAATTTCATAAGACCATGTATAGTGGGAGGGGGAAATTTAAGACCCCCCCCCCCCCCCTCTATGATTGGTCTACGTGACAACTAAGTCAGCATGGAGCGTTAATTCAAAATGGGGTGTAATGGGATAGGGGGGAGGGAATGGGACGCTAATTATAAAAAAAAAAAATCTAAATAACCATCACCACACCATCACGGTCGTCTTCTTCATCATCACCACCACTTTCTCCTTCTTCCCTTCTTCTCCTCTCTACTCTTTCTTTCACCTACACCACCGCCACTACCACATTAGCACATTGTGCCGCCTTCATTATCATCATCACCACCACCTTCTTCATCATCAGACCACACTATCACCACCACCACATCAAACCAATGAGAGAGAGAGAGAGATTAGACCAAGGGGTGACGTGGAGGAATTTTATTGACCGACCAAGTTTCAATTGAGCGCTAAAATGAAAACGCCCCAGGCCAATTTTAAGCCATAGCGCCCCCACCATTATGGTGTTACCGGCGTGAAAATCAAATTGGCGCTGCACATCACGCTCGACTACACATGATCTAAGGGGTGTAATGGTGTGGTGTGAGTGTGTGTATAAAGATATTAAATTTCAATTAATATCTTTGATTGGTTGAAACCTTGCTCCTTCCCCCGTGAAAATTTTCACGCCTCTTACCTCGTGAACACATTTAGCGCCCATTCACAAGGAGAGGGCCGGTGTGTAGGGCGCGAATGGGGCTTGAAAATGCCCTTCAACGCCCTTTCACCTTGCCATTATATATGGTCTAACGCTGGAATGGGCATTAAACTTCAAAGAATGTGCCATGCAATTTGCCTATTGGTCCAAGTGGGATTTGGGCGTTAATATTCACGCTCCATTACGGAGGCCTTTATTTATGGGCATTCAGCATTTTTATATATAATTTCTATTTAAAATTCGAAACTCAGTGGGTTCACATGAACCCGTTCCTATATACATAAATCCGTCCATGATGGCACATTCATTTTCCCTTACAATTTTTAAACATTAATTACTTTTTTATATGACAATTGTTTTTTAAAATACACCAGATTAACGAGCGTTTTATTATCTTTTCAACGAATACTATATTGTTATACAAAAAATGAAAAATAAAACAACCGTTTAGTGGATTTTTGCTTAACCCAAAAAACACAACGTGTTGAGGTAATTCATTAATCATGTTTAGGCAAGTCACTAATCATGTTAAAATAATATATATGTTTTTTTAACATATTATTACATAAAGAACCCGCTAAGCACATATATTTACACACGTAGTTAGTTTGGTAGGAATCTAATTTTCTTTTATTTTACAGGAACAAAGTTAAAGACAAGTCATTGCTAATTAAGTACGTAACGTGCATGACTATTTGATTGTGTAATGTTAAAAAAAAGAAGCATTGAATGCACGTAAATATTGATACACCTACAAGTTTCATCAACAATAGGTATACATATCTAACATATATCTTTCATATACAATCTTAAATAGAAAAATAAAAAAGTACACACGTAGAATTAGAAGTAAGTTTTATGAGTTATCGAGTGTTAAATGCATTTAAAAATTGCAAAAAAATACAATCCGATTGGTATTGGTGTGCTTGCTATAACAAATAATATAATAGAAACTAAAAACTATAGCCATAACATGCTAAAAACATTTTCGGTTTGTTGTTACTTTACTGAAATGTCGTTAGATTGCAAGAAGGAAAGACCATTTTAATGTTTTATTTGGTTAAGTATGATTTCAGTTAAATATTTAAAGAAAACAAAAAGGGAATAGAAAAATGTAAAGTTGTAAACATAAGACAAAAATGACAAAGAGATGGTAGACAACTACATGGACTGAAATTCTGAGAAAAAAGGAAAGTTTTCAAGATTCAAAGTTTCAAGCAGGCCAAAAACTTTGAATCTACATGAGTGATGCAGATTGGTTTATTTCTATTTCGCTTTTATAAACAAAAATTAATAAAAAATACAAAAAAGTTGATGTGACAGAAACCTACTATGAGCATTCAACGTTAAAAGGTAGTATGGTATAGCATAATAACTAGTGTCCGTGTCCCCTCAATATCAACGTGTCGCATACTAGTGACAAGGAGATCGGGTGGGGTTAGGTACGATTTTTAAAACCATTAGAGTTAAGGCATGCTCCCCATGAGGTTAAGGGTTTGAGACTCACCAAAGACGGATTTGGTGTAAGCCGTTAAAAAAAGGTAACGAAGGCAATCAACATTTATGCAGTATCAAATTGCAAGGCGAATACAGGCAAATTAATAGGTAGTATCGTATAATATAAATGTGTTCAAACGGAGATTTGGGTGAATTTGTATGAGAGGGCATATGATTTATGAGGTACACGGTCGTGTCAAAGGCAAATTTCCAAAAACTTTGTGGAACTTGGGATTGAGCTAATAAGGTGAGGTCCATTTAGATAGTGTGATGGTGGTGATGTGCGACGTCCCACAATACTGTTTTGTTCACTGGTATGTGGGCAGGAAAGACGATGGTTGATCCCTAGGGTTGAAAGGAAGGTAGACAAGTTCCAAAACTCTCCACCCCAATCACTTTGAAAAAATTTAAGCATTGTGTTAAAGTGTTTTTCATCCATAGTGGCAAATTGTTTGAAAAGTCCAAATATGACAGATTCACGTTTACAAGTGAAAATGTACATAAACTTCGATAAGTGGTCTACACACAACATAAAATAATTATGGCCTTCAAAGGACATACCAGGAGCGGGACCCACACATCACAGGTTGCGAACGGACAGAAAAAAAGACGAACAAAGTAGCCGATAAAAAAAAAGTAGGGTTTTGGTTTGGTGAGGGACACCTTGATTTGGGTTTGACCTAAGCTCTAATACCAAATTAACTTTATAAATCAAAATTGCTTTATTGTTCATATAACTAATTGGTGTACAAGGATATGGATGTATATATATACATAAAATATACAATGTTACAACGTGTTTCTCGAATATAATATAATGATAAAAAATAAAGATTTGTAATTACCTGAGTAGTGATAGTCAGTGTTGGTACCGATGTTAAACTCGGAATGGCAAAAAATAAAAATAAAAACACAAAATTCATACGGGTGGTGTTAGTTTTTTAATTTAATTTTAAATGATTAAATAATGTCAATATTACAAGATAAGCATGAAATATTTTGTTATAATTTTTACCTAAATAATGAAAAAGATTATGTAAATGCAAAGGATTTATATTATTAAATAATGTCAATATTATAAAAATAATGGTCGGGAGAGTTGTTTGAGGGAGAAGGTGGTATTGCTAAATGACATTAATTAGAATCTTTTAGTATAAGTAGGATATATACAGCGAAGCTTGACCCGAAGGTTCGGGGGGTCGAAACCCTATATTTCCAAAATTTTCTATACGAATACTATATAATCGGCACTTTTACGCGAAAATTCGAGGGGGTCGGCCGCCCCCGCCGGCCCCAACTAAGCTGCGCCAGTGGATATATAGTTGGATCAACCCTGAGTATTATAGCTACATGAACTTGGCCGGTTTTGGTTAACTCGCTTAGCAAACTAAAAACAATACTGCACACACACACATGCATATATATATATATATATATAATACATATGTTTAAGAGAGTATTGACACTTGTTTGATTCGTTAAAAAGATTTAAAAAAATATTAATTTTGATCGGTGTTGGTGCACTTGCCGTAACAAAGATATAGAAAACTAAAAAATATTGCCATAACATGCTAAAAACATTTTCGGTTTATCTCTATGTCGTTAGATTGCAACAAGGAAAAACCATTTTAAAAGTTATCGGGTTAAATTTGATGTAATTTGTTGTTTTTTTATATATTAAAGTGAAATTTCTATTGCTTAAAAAAAATTGATTTCAGTTATGTATTTAAAGAAAACAAAAAGGGAAAAAGAAATTTTTTAAAGAAAACAAAAAGGAAAAATGAAAAAAAAAAAAAGAAAACCAAAGACAAAAGGGAAAAAAAAGTAACTAAAAAGCAAGATTCAAAGTGATGCAGAGTAGAGTGGTTTATCTCTATTTCGCTTCCACAACCTTTCATAAACCAAAAACTAATAAAATAAAAAGATAAAAAAATAAAAAAAAGGTAATGTGACAGCAACCTACTTTGAACATTCAACAAACATCAGCAACCTATTTTTATTGAACATTAGTGTATGGATTAATAATAACATAATAACTAGTGTTGCTGTCCCCTAAATCTCAATCTCAATCTCAAGTTGTCGCATAATAAGTAGGTAACGGAGGCGATCGACGTTGATGCAGTATCATCAGATGGCTGCAAGGCCAATACAAGCAAATTAATATTCATATTCATAATAATAATAATAAATCAAGATGCAGTATCAGTATCAGACAGTGCTCTCTTCCCGTTTGCTTCTTATCATTCAGCATCTCCTACTCCTGCATAATTAGCCTTGCCCTACTCATCTCCATGTAAGCTTAACTCTAATTTTACTTTCCTATTTAAATTACATTTCGATAATATATACATATTTAAATTACATTTCTAATATGTTTGTTCGATGGTTTGTTGGTTTAGAATGTAGGTCATGTGTTTTTTTAACCTGCTGGAAATTTATTTTTAATAATCCATGGGGCTGACAATATTTTTTAGGAGAATTGGATTTAAATAATCCCACTTTGTCGGGTTGGAAGACAATAATCCCAACTTGAAAATTGGAATCTAACAGGCTTAACTAGTGTTAGTTTTTATGTTATTGGACTAAATCCAGTGGCTTGACCCGAAACTTTGGGGGGGTCGGAAGTCACAAGTTTCGGGTTTGGGGGGTCGAAAACCAGTTTCGGGGGGTCGAAACCTTATATACCAAAAAATTTCTATACGAATACTATATAATCGGAAGTTCTGAACGAAAATTCGGGGGGGTTGGCCGCCCCTCCCCGCCCCTGACTAAAACTAAAAGGGGTTAACCCAATAACCCGTTAGTTTTCTGCCTGTTTTTTTTGCCAACCAGGACATTTTTTACACGTCATCTGCCAACGTGTCATACCACGTAGGCAGAAAACTAACTGGGTTAACCCCAATTAATTTTGGTCTAGTGAAATAAAAACCAAGACGAGTTAGGCTTGTTAGATTCCAATTTTCAAGTCGGGATTATTGCCTTCCAACCCGACAAAGTTGGGATTATTTAATTCCAATTCCCCTATTTTTTAATAATCTCTCGCTGAGTTTGTGTTCTTAACTAATTTTTGTTACCAAAGGGGTTGTACTATTGTTGTAGCGTAGCGATATTAAAATGTGAATGAAAGGTGTCCCTCCTTGTTAGATTGAGGGGTGAAGTCTTGTGGTGGTTTAGTGTATGTGTGAGTTAGCACGTAAAAGAACTAGTCTTTCTTAGCAATGGGGTTGTCGTGTAGCGTAACAAGGCTCTCTGTTAGGTTGAGGGTTCAAGTCCTGTGCTGGTTTAGAGTAAGCGTGAGTTAGCGGGTAATAAAAATAGTTTTTATTTTTCTTTGTTCTGACGTGATCTAGACAATACTATTGTTTTTGCCAATACAGTATCATGGAAGCTATAAATTCCCGGGAACAATTTGATACTCTGGAAATTATCATAATAGTCCAGCAGGTTCCAATAGTAGAGTCCATTGACGACATTTTTAGGAAATTTAATTTCGGCAATGAATCAGGGTTACTTCAATATTGGGCATGCACACCCTCTGATTCAGAACACATTGGATGCAATCTTATGTTAAAAGATCAACCTTTTAGACTAACTCTAGACTATGAGGGACTTCTGCAGGAGTACAGGAGGAAATGTCTTGAAAACCGTTATCCAATTGTTGGAATAGAGACTAGTGTGGGCGACTGGTTAGCTGGCCGCGCAGCTCAAACAAAGATTGCAGACCATTGGACAATACATCATGTGGCTAATCAAGATGATCGCCATTCTGCAAACGTAGGAAGCAAAGGGCAGTTAGTTTTGCCTGTGTTTTGTGACGAGGGTGCTCAGAATAAACTTGTGGGAGTCATTGAGTTTGTCACGCCTGTACCGAAAGAAAGCTATGTTCAAGATTTTGAACAAATTCACAACTTGCTCAAGGTTAGTTTGTTTCTTTAATCTTACTTGCAAGTTGCAGTATAATCTTATTGATAGATACAGGGGCGATTCTTTTAAGGGGCGGGGAGGGGCGGCCGACCCCCCCGAATTTTCGCTCAGAAGTTCCGATTATACAGTATTCGTATAGAAATTTTTTGGTATATAAGGTTTCGACCCCCCGAAACTGGTTTTCGACTCCCCGAAACTAGTGACTTCTGACCCCCCGAAGTTTCGGGTCAAGATTCGCCACTGGATAGATATGACTCCCAACATATATGTTACATTTGAATTAGACGCCAAAAAAAGTCTCGAAATTATGGTGCCTTTAAAACCTTTTAATCAATTCATGACCCATTTCACATGTTTCCATGTTAGTTACTTTTATAACTTTTACCTATATCATTTGAGATATAAAATCACCGAACACATTTACATGTAAATGTGTCAAATCCTGTGCATGTGAGTATATATTGCTCTATCTGATTGGAAGT
This sequence comes from Ambrosia trifida, assembly GCA_028751855.1. Taxonomy (NCBI): domain Eukaryota; kingdom Viridiplantae; phylum Streptophyta; class Magnoliopsida; order Asterales; family Asteraceae; genus Ambrosia; species Ambrosia trifida. The sequence goes on from CM054128.1 coordinate 5,286,673, forward strand.
AACAGATGATGTTAAATTGCTCTTAATCTTTTGACATCATTAATAGTGCACCACCCCTGACAGGAAACCAAATCATCATGGTTTTGATGTATTTTTTTCAAAACAACTTCGTCAACTACTAATAAGAGTTCCTTCATAGCTAGTTTAGACACAACAACAGGCAAACGAAACAATACTTCTAAATATTATACAATATCGCAATGGTCTGACCACTCAATATATATTTGATAAACAAGCAGTATAGTATCTGAGGACACTTTCGGACTTTAATTGTCTTGTATTGATTATTCTCATGCAACTTTGTTAGAAATTTATGCAGTTTATTCTTGAATTTCTCCTAGGCAGTCTGTAATGTAGCCCAGATTTCGTTTGAATCCTTGTACCATTATATTGTTTGACACATAGTTGTCAAAGCACCTAGGCGCACTCAAGGCACATAGGCCGAGCCCGGAGCCTAGATGCAAGACGCATAAAAACCGAGGGTTTTTTATAATTAGGCGCATAGTATAAAATACATTTTTTTAGGGATTTTAGAGATGTTTTAGGCTTGTTTAGGGCTACTTTAGGATGTTTAGGGTTGTTTAGGACTTGTTCATAGCTCCTTTAGGATGTTTTAGAGGTTTAGGCAACTTTTAGCTTGAATTTGGCCGGAAAATCAGCCTGATGAGTTTAAGCTCTCGTTTTTTATCGCCTGCGCCGGTTCTAGGCACGCGCCTAGGCACCGTTTTTTCACAAAAAAGCCCAGATTTGCGCCTAAGCCACCACCAGGCGCTATAGGTGCGCCTCGTTGCGCCCGAGCGCCTAGGCGCGCGCCTGAGGGGCTTTTGACAACATAGCCACATAGGTTTGACAGTGTCACCGCGTGAGAAGCGCAAAATCACTCTGCAGAAACTGCAGATGTGATTTTTCTGAGAAAATATAAAATTTCCATTGGCACTAGCACCATACTTAACATTCGCTTATATGTATTATTTATTTATCTACTCATGATGTATGTTAAAAATCAATAAAACACTAAAGTGAAACTTTAGATACCATGTTAATCAAGCCAACTCTATTCCATGTGTGTATAATGTCTTGTTTAAGAACCAACTACATTTTACTTTAAATGGTAACCGAAAGCTACGTTACATGAAGTCATGAACTTATCATTTTTGTGCTTCAATGCTTTGCAGGAAGAGGGATTAGATTCCACATATATGGGGAAGATAATAAAAGTTAAATACGCTGATGATTTGATCAAGTTTGCACTGCCCCTTTCAGCTGAATTCACCGACCTGCGCAGGGAAGTGACAAAGAGACAAACGGAATTACAACACAAAAATTTCCGTGTCGAGTATAGTGACATTGAAGGTAACCGTCTTCCAATCTCCGGCGATGAAGACCTCCGGGTTTGCATGGCTGAGTCAAGTTCAAAAGGGGCAAAGTTCATTAAAATGTTTGTTTTGTTGAACACATAGTGTGATGACATATTTGCATTTTCTTCTTTTGATATTTTGAAGTTTATAAATATGGCACATTGATAGTTTGATACTAAAACCAGTAGCCCAGGCCCAACTGCACTTGTAATTCTGAACCCATTATCTGACACAGGGCCCAATTAGCCATAGTTTAGGAGTTGGGGTGTTAATCCATGTAGTTAGGACTTAATGGCTAGAACTATTCCCACTATGTCTTGTAGTTAACTATCGATGTGTTAGGGTTAATTTCTTTTGTAGATGTTTATGTAATTACTAGTGGAAAAGCCTGCACGTTGTCGTGGGTACTTATGTTTTATTGGCGCACTTTGTGTGACCGGTTTCACATAATTTATTTTTAATATCAATTTGCTAAGACAACTAATGTATCAATTTACATGTTGCAAGTGAGCAAAGAATTGACACAAGAAACAATAATATAAGACATAATAGATAACATTATGGACAAATCGACCTCGACATAACTATATAGAACTGCATTGCAAGTTGTGACCTCTATCATAACCCATATCTCAAGTACAACAAATGTTTAGAACCCAATTTGAAAAGGATTTCCCAAGTGATATATCTTAGGGATGGCAACTTGAAACACAGACACGATAACACGACACGAACCGACACGACCTTAACAAGTTTTGTGTCTTAGACAAGTCGACACGATAAGGCCACTTAATTTTCGTGTAAACAGGTTAAAGACATGTTAACAAGTTAAGCACCCATTATGCTAATAATTTTTAATTTTAAAAAATAAGATATGGGTGAGGATTATACTATATACGCGACATCACAATTGAAAAAAAAAAAAAAGTCTAATTTTGAAATCGCGTCTAGATTTTCCCTCTCAGTCTCTCGTGATATATTGTATAGTACTTATGTTAGTTTTCTTATTCATATTTAGAGATCTATAAGTTTATTGTTTTTTGTTTTTCTTTATACAAGCCATGTAATACACGGGTGAATAACCTAGTTAGTATAATATTTACAAAATATTATTATGTTTATACATGTCCGTTGGCCAAGTAGTTTAATGTCAAAATAATATTTTACACACATTTTTGTTTATGGAAATTAATTAAATAATTAACATAATGAAAGACATATTAAATTAACCATCATGTTACTTTCAAGTACTTACATGAAAACAAAAATAAAATAAAAATAATCATAAGGCCATAAGATAGGATGTCGATCTGCTGTTTAAAACAATAGGTAGATCAGATGAAAACCACCCCCACAAATTATTTGAAAAGCTATTTATTTACCACTACCTAATATCAATTGTCAATCGAATAAGAATAAAACAATATTATTGATTTTGATTACAAGTCAATATGTGAACCAGATCTAAACCGTTTATCATTTGTAAAGTAAAACCACTTTCTGCACAAAAGACATCAAATTTTCAAATAGTACCCTCAATATGCCATTAGAAAACATAAACAATGAACAAAATAATTTTACCATTTTGGGAGCAACATGCCAAAGAAATCAAATCAGAATGTTAGATACCTTCGCTTCATTAGCTTTGATTTCATTACTACCCATCAACAACACAAAGCTACGAAACACCATAAACGACTAAATGTAAAATACGCCAATTTCTTAGATAACACAATTAACGATTAAAACTCTGAAAAAAAAAGAAACAATAGTCTAATTAATGCCAGTTGTTGCTCAACTCAAGAGTTCTTGAAACAACTGCTTTAATATTGATTTGTATAAATAAATAAAATGACTTACAATTATCTAACAAAGAAGCAAATGCAAAAGGTGATCATTAGCGCATAGAGAATAATCCTAATTTGTAAAGATGACTAATTATTGAAAGAAGTTATATAAATCTGCTTACCCTTGCCAACTTATAGGATCAGGTTTGAAGCCATCCATTGTTGTGAGAAGAAGTGACTGAGCAGATACCATCGCAGCTATTACCGGAGGAGTGGTGGTGATGGTTTAGTGGCAACAGCCTGAAATTTGCATAGTTTTAGAATGCCATGATAAAGTGAACAAGCAATGGATAAACAAACATACAAAAAGATGAATACACTCAGACCCAATTTATGGTGCACAACTTGCCACATTATTATTTGCGAGCACTTATGAATTTCTTCTGCTTCATTTCCATCAACAAAAGTGATCACATCCAAACAATCTAGCAACTATAGTAAGTATCACCAACAAAATAGAATAAGTAAATCATCAAATTAATATTATTTAAGAGACGAACAAACATAAAAGGGGCGAGGCTATATGCTAATCTACCAGCGTTTCGTGACGGTGGATTATAAACGATCAAAATGGGATGCATGGGTCGTGTGTTCAGTAGAATGACAAGAGATGAATATATAAATGGAACTTTAATTCATTTTCCATCACCTAATAACTGGCATTATTAAATTTTCGGTTACACGGAAATGGAAACGCATGGACGTAGAAAGGAAAGCTATAACAATCTTTCATTTAATTCTTTGTTTACAATAATGAAATACGAGAATGACAATCAATTTTAGCAATTAATAATGGTTAAGTGGTTTTGAAAATGTACCAACAAACCAAAGAAAAATATAAGAAACTTGATGTGGTAGGATGGTATAGTAGGGGCAAAAAGGGAAAAAGTAGGTTAAAATTAGAGATTTAAGCTTGAGACTTTTAATCTCCCATCTTAACTTTGTCAAGTTGGACATCTTTGCCCATTGCTCCCTCTTTATAATGTAGTAGAGATGTTTATTTAAATCCTTACTTTGTAGGTTAGAGAAATCTAGTGGCGGGTCCAAGGATTTTCTAGTGGGTTAACTTTTTTAGTTGATCTCATTTCATGTAAACATAAAAAGTTTCGTATTGGTTGTTCGGGTTGGATAAGGTTCAATTTTCTTATTTCAAAAAATCTGAAAGTTACCAAAAGTTAAAATTTATGTAGTTTATATGATTTAAAAAGTGCGTACAAAAACCAGAATGGAACAAAAATTGAAAAGCCAATGAATCCGGGTAAAAGTAAAACGATTAGCAACCAACTAAATCAAGTGGACCGAACCGGTTTGGCTTGGAATCGGTCAAAGTGAAAACCGGTTCCAAATCGAAACCGGTTTGTGAAAAAACCCTGATATGTTCACTTCTACAACCATGTAAATAACTCTTTAAAGTATATTTTTATTTACATCTCTTGATCTGTAATAAATTTATTATACAGTCCCTCAAGTTTAATAAATTACTTTTCATTTTAAAGCAATTTGCACTCCAGGCCTCTGATGCATGGAAACGTCCAGAAGACACCGTACCGCGTATCGAAAACTCTCCGGGGACAGAAACACCTACGGGGACGGCTGCGAAAAGTTTCTTGGCCGTTTCCAAAAATTTGGGGACGTTCCTTGACCGCTTTGATAAGTCAACTGGCGTTTCTTGTACCATTTCTAGTTTTGGGGACATTTTTTTTAAAGTTTCTAGCAGTCTAGGGGTATTTCTTGTAAGTTTCCAAGGTGTATCATGTACGTTTCTCATAATCAAACGATTCATATTCATCCCCTTCCTCTCTAATCCCAAAATTCAACAATAATCTTCATAAAATCACAGTCTCCGACTTTTATCTAGGGCTCCCAATGATGACTTGAAGATGTGGGATATTGGTGGAGATACTTTTGACTCGATGGAAGATGTAGGCTTTTTGTAGTTTGCGGATCTTTCACTAGATGACCCGGATCTTGAAAACGGTTTGATTGATAATATTTGATTACCTTTGCTTTATAAGATGTATGAATTTTGAAAAATTTATGATTATCTTTGGAAGATGTATGAATATTGAAGTTTACATCAACGTATGAATATATTTTGGGGTTTGTGGTACATTATCTATAATATATATTTATTTTTTTATGTATTTATTTCCGTACCCATGCCGTACCCGTTTCTTGATTTTTTAAGTTTTGCCGTTTCCCGTACCCGTACCCGTTTCTCGTTCCCGTACCAGTTCCCGTGCAACATTGCTACAGGCCCTAAACTTTAATAAACGTAACTACACACCCACACTTTAATCATTTTTTTCTATACGTTTAATTTTTGTTTTTTACGCAGGGCCTTTGCGCCATTACCGTAATGAAGAGAACTAATATGAACCAGGTTCTCGTCACAACACACAGAGTAAAAATACTAGTTTTATTAATATAATCTATGTTACCTTATTAAGGAGGAGACATGTCTAGAAAGGTAATTTTACACCCATTTTAAGATGGGATATCAAGAGACTCATGCTTTAACAAAGATATGTCATGTAAAAGTTCCCCATAATACCCTTTATTGCATTATGCACTTGTACTATAACTATGTAATCAATTTAGAGACTTATTAATGTATTTGAATTATCACATGTACTTATGTATAAATAAAATTTGAAGTATTCTATGAAAATTCTACTTTTATAAAAATGTTCATTACTATCATGTGAGTTGTTTTAAAGCTCCTCACCCTTATATGATTTCAATTAAAAAAACAAAGTGACCGTCTACATCAATTGCAAAATGACTATAATATAAATATAAATTCTAAAATCATTATATTATACTAAGGAAGTTAAGTTTGAATGATTGTATGAACAAAATAAACATAAAAACATATGTGGGTTGTAAAAAAACAAGAATTGTAATTTTGATTGTTAAATCTTAAATTTACTTTCAAAAGCCGTCTCTTATGAGAATGAGAGCGAGAAAGAGACATGTTTTACGAAATTTAGCCAAATTAGAATGCAATACGCTGCCATGTTTTTTTAGAATTGTATTTGCGCAGCGAAGCGCGTAGACATAATACTAGTCTATCAAAAAGCATGAGAAGATTTGTTGATAAATATCATCACATGAATAATATGAGTAAAGATTAAATACAAATGGGCTTAACTACTAAGAGGGTGTTTGGGGTTAAGTTTTGAAATGGATTTTTAGATTATTGCGCTTTGAAAATGCAAATAATTAGTTTTTAGTGTTTGGGGTTGAGTTTTGAAATGGATTTTTAGGCTACCAAAACGTAATAATCTAAAAGCAACTCAACCCTACTGTAGCAAAATGTATAATCAGTTTTCAAAAAGCAATCCCAAACACCCTCTAAACATGAGAAGTGAAGGGGATTTTTTTTTTTGAATTTTTTTCCCATATTCTTAAACATGCCTTCTAAATAATATAAAATTTTCAGCGTAATTACATCATTAGAGTAATTACAGTAGTTTACACTAGAGTGAGTAATTACTCTACAACAGTAATTACGTAATTACTCTACACTAATTTTTTTTTAAATTTCAGTACTAAAATACATGTTTAACAATATGGAAAAAAAAAATTCAAAATAGAAATAAAAAAACCCTCATTCACTTCTCACATTAAAACATGTGAAAGGGTTCAAGAAACATGGGCTTCTTTACATAGAGTTCATCAATCAATTCACTGAGGACATAAGCCCAACTTAAAGAAATTGATAATATAAAGCGAGGAGTTGGTAAACTGTAAACATACTGAGGTTAGAGTTAAACTAAAATTTGGAACTTTTTTTTTATACTTTTAACTTTATAGTTAAAGATTTGAAGGGATAAAGGAGACTGGAGATCAATGAACCGTGGTGACCTGACCCCTAGTGGGAGATTCAAAATCTTTACTAGGGGTTGAAACACCCAAGGTGGGTACTGCTTTTTTGTTGTTTGTTATTTTTCAAAAATCAAGAAACAATTATAAATAACTATTAATACCTGTGTTAAGTATTGTTAATTACCCGTTCAAAAAAAGTATTGTTAATTACATAAAAAAACAATATCATTTTAGTGATAATATGTATCTTCGAATAAAATGATTTAGAATGTTATATTGCACAAAAATGATCTAAATAAAACTGATATAATTGATTTTGAACCAAAACAAAAAACATAAACAAAACACCATTAACACCGTGAGAATTGAAGATTTAAATAAAACTGATTTAATTGATTTTGAACAAAAAAGGGGTTAAATGTTACGCATATTCTAAACCAGGTTATCTTATGAGAGTTTCACGGGCTGGAGCAATTCTTTAATCTAAATCTATTATTTAACATTTGTCGTCATTTATTCAACAAAATGGGTTCAATAATCGACTTATTGTGATTGACTCTAAGAGAATTGGTTAAGAAACTTCTTGCAAAATCAAACAATGATAACAATAACAATAATGAAAAGTAACACCTTTAGTGACAAAACTGGACATATTATAGTTATTGGTTACATGTGCTGAACTTGAAATAAGTACATGTAAAGAAGAAATTTAAAACCCAAACTCAAGCAACATGGGGTTGCACGCTTATGTGCATTTCTAAGACAATATTTGCGATTTCAAGTTCAGAAAAGTGGATAATCATTTTGCGACTACAAGGTCAGATCTATAGCCTTTCTACAAGAGTATGAAATCTTCTGTGACCAAAATGATATGAAACCAAAGTTTTTCTCTCCTCGCTACCCTTAAAAATTTCTTTTAGATCCGCCACTGGTACGAAATGTAGTCATAGAAGTGACACGAATACTAATGCAAATAGTGACGCATCTCAAGAATGGTTGGATGAAAATAGCGATGACGAACAAGGTGTTTAGGTTTCGATATGCGGTCATGTACGTGTTAGAATTCTTAACCATAGGGCATAGGCGTATTATTAGATACACATTTTAGGAAATTCCACGACTTGTTATTCTAATGCTTCCTTTGTTAATGCTAAAAGCACCGGTTACATGTAATTGTCACTATATATGTGGATAACTTTTTGCTTTTTTGTTTTTGAACGACCAACAAAAGACCGATCGCCTAGGTAAACCCAAGGGCAAAAGGTTACCCACGCCTGCAAACGCAGGCAGCATTGGTGACCTGGCCCTCATCATTCTAGAGGAAATCCATCGCCCGAAGACCACTGTGGTAAAACTCCTGGCCCAACCTAAAAACTTTTTACTCTAGATGTGACTCCAACCTATAACCCCTAATATTAAAAGGTAATAACGTTGCCACTAGATATTTTTTTTGTAGTGCATACAAAGATACAAACAACCCCAATCATAACTAGAAACAATTATTATACAAGGACGAAACCAATTACAACATCACAAATACATAATAAAGTAACCAACATTTGAAAATAATAATGAACCGATTTAACACCAACTTGACTTTGAACTCTTGAAGACCTTGAACTGAGAAATAGAAGTAAAGACAACACCTGCAGGTTTAGTAGCAACACATAACTGGACTTATTGGACTAATTAATAAACTCGATAAACATTTTAATGTTTATCATGCAACTCTTTCGATAAACATTCTGATTGTCATAATTCCATTCGAACTCGAATTAGCTACACAACCCCAGAGGTCATCATCATTCAGAATCTGAAAAATGTTGCCGTTGTGGTCTATATAATTGATTCGAAAAGCTCTATGATTCACTTTCTTAAATCTTTGTGTCACTTCACCCCATAAGAATGTGACACCCGACTTCAAGGGTAGTATTAACTTAATAATCTCATTCTTGTATTGAACCTTTATCACCTTCGCCATTGGTTTGGTTGCTAAGTTCTCATCCTGCAAAGGGTCATGAGTTAGATGACACGAATTACATACTGATTATCTAGCTATAACCAGGGGTGCTTAACGGGTCGGGTTCGCGGGTTGGCGGGTCCAACCGACCCGAACCCGAAAATTTTACCCGAACCCGACCCGAATCTGAAAATTGTGACATACATATGAACCCGAACCCAACCCGTTCAACCTAATTTTTTTTTATTTTTTCGCAAACTAGTGTATTAAAATTCAAATTTGACTACAAAAAACACTAACATATATAAAACATTTATGTTTTATTTATAAAATCTCATACCAATTTCTATTTTAAGTTATAAGTGTAGCATAAAATACCTAACCAATTTAATTTATAAAATAAAACATATTGTAAAAAAAATATATAGTATAAATAGATAAACGGGTCAACCTGGCCGAACCCATTTAGACTAAACCAAAACCCGTTAATTTCGTTTTAGGTTCGGGTCGTGTTTTTGGGTCGTGTCATAAATTCTCACCCCTAGCTATAACCAATACTATAGACAACTCAGAATGTCAACAGATATATGAAATAATAAGGCAACAAATATGCAAATACTAACCTTCAATAAATTGTGAATTTGATTGAAATCTTTGACATAACTTGCTTTCGCGAAAGTTGTGACAAATTCGATGACTCCTAGCAAAATATCGTTACCACGCGTGCTAGAAAATACAGGAATAACTAACTGGCCCATAAACTGATCACGGGATCGAATTGTCCTTTGATCTGAAATTCCTGTTTGAGCTGCTAGGCCAGCGAACCATTCTTGCTCGGTTGGTGTACCTAGTCCAACGGAAATTTCGTGTTGGAGACACATCTCCCTGTAATTCTCAAGCCCTTCATTGTTTTTATTTGATCTAGAAGGTTGACCTGCCATTGTTAGAACCATCTTATTGCGAACTGAAGATCGGAGTTCCCAATACTGAAGATAACCCGAGCGTCCTTTGAACTCAAACTTTTGGATTACATTGTTAATTATGGACTGCATTTTGAAAGGTTAGAAAGATTATCTGGACTGGAAAAGAAGATAACTTTGATGTTTGATGGAACATAATGTGATCTGGCCAATTTATAGTCAGTCCAAATGAGAAAAAAGTCAAAAAGCTTACTTGGGGTGCAAATAACTAGTCATTTAAGGGGTTCAATAACATTTGACTCTTTTTAGGATCAGGCCACATTTAATTTGAAGGGGTCAATTAACCAGCGGCAAGATTTTAGCTTATTTTATGCAATTTTCTGGACATATTTGTGATGGAACTAATTTCTTCAACATATTTCCCGTCAAATTAACGCTACTAAACAAACGAATATTACTGACGAATCTCAACTAAACCAATATAAGTTTCGAGAAGGTAAATTAAATAAAATAATCGTTAAACATTCGGTAAGGCCTTAAGGGGCACTCCTAGATTATTTATTTTGTTTCACTGATTTTAACCAATTATACACTGCTACATCATTTCACTGATTTACTTCACTGAAACATTTTTTTGTAGGCAACACTCCACTGATTCACTTCACTGAAATCTTTATTTTTATATTATTTTTTAAAGAAACAATAATTAAACATATTATTAAACTTAATAAAATAAAATTACATAATATTCCATAAAATAACATCAATACATGACATCAAACATTATTTAAAACCGTAAATAAAACCGTTTAATAATATGTTTAATTAATGTTTAATTATAAAACGGCCTCTCATAGCTCTCCAAACTTCGACCCTTGGGTAGTTATCAGTGTGTAGGTTTCGGTATTGGTTACGGGCTTCTTCAAGCCACCCATTTGTGTTTAAAGCCGGATTGGCGTCCATCGCATTAACGAATAATTCTTGAAATATTGCGCACTTCGACTTTAACAATATAAACTTTCCATATATCGCGTCCATTGAACAAGTGTTTTCACCCATTTGTTCGTTGAATCTTGTGGCCACCGCTTTCCAAAAACTTTGCCTTCCCCCGGTTCCTTGCTCTTGAACATCAAGATAGCTATTCACCAAGGCGAGTTCATCCTACAAGCTCCAGATTGGTGCTCGCACACGGTTTAGCGGGGGCGGGATTGGATTTGGATTTGGGTTCTGGTTTGCCAGTTGTTTTCAAGTTCAAGATGACCAATTGATAAAAATTGGCTATGGTTTTATACTAAAAATTAACCTAAAGTTAAAAACAGTCACAAAAATATGACTGTTTGAAAGTTAGACGGTAAAAAAAGGAATAAATATTACCTAAAAGTTTGCACCGTCCCACACTACCAGCCCGTTAGATGGAACCAGAAAAAGGTCTACGGGAGCCCTACCAGCATGGGTAGCGGCGGTGTTATCGTGCTGGTAGTGAAGTACCCGTGCCCAATTCTAATAGCGCCCCGTCCCCCCTAATAACTGACGAGATGGTATATACCCTCCAGCGTTGATATCAACGCTTGTATGGCATGTGATGATCGAGATGGTATCTATTCTTTTCTTTTTAATTTACTACATACATTTTTATACTAATTTATAAGTCTTTTGTGCAAGGTAAAGGGACCGAAAAATGGTACACGAAGTTGAAGTCGCTAGTAAGAATCGTTACACTCAGAACGGTGAGAAGTCGTCTCGGCACACCAGAACCCAGGGCCGTCTTCAAGAACACTAAAAAAAAAATTGGGCCTCAGGCGAAAAAAAATTTGGGCACAAAATTTTGTAAAGAGGAATGAATTAATTTTTTTTTTAATATGGTGCTAGAGCCAATGATTGAACTTGAGACCTCTACATTAAATTAGCATGGTTTTTCCAACTTCACTAACAAGACTTCAGTGTATAAAACACAAATATATATCCTAAATATAGAATTTAATATATATATATATATATGTGTGTGTGTGTGTGTGTGTGTTATTGACTATTGGCCAATAACAGTCCCAACTACGAAAATAACCACTAGTGGTCACAATTATCAGACATTTTGCTTTCAATGGGCCCACCGTTAACTCACACTAACGTTGTTAGCTGAAACTCACAATTCTAGGCAATTATTCACATGATCTGAAAGAGGGAATCGAGACGATGATATTGGTATGTTCAATTGCAGAAATAAACATGGTTCGTCGATTGTAGGTTGATGTTCTCCTCGGATGGGATGACCGGAACCGACGATTAAACCATCGAACAATGGTCATTTCTGCAACTGAACATACCAATATCATCGTCTCGATTTCCTCTTTCAAACCCGGTGAAAAATCGCATAGAATTGTGAGTTTCAGCTAACGGCATTAGTGTGAGTTAACGGGGGGTCCATTGACTGCAAAATGTCTGAAAGTTGCGACCGCTAGTGGTTATTTTCGTAGTTGGGACTGTTATTGGCCAATAGTCAATAGTTAGAATTATTTAAATCCATTACTCCTAATTTAAAATATCAACATAAAACATGATTATTAGTGTTTGTGTCTTTCGCTGGATCGTGTAACACCCCTTTAGTATGAAAATACCTATATTATTATGTAATAAAGTTTTACTTAACGAAGGTGTAAGGCTAAATAAAATTGTAAGAAATATATGTACCTTTCAAATCCAACCATCACTACGTACAGAAGCTTAATGCTCCACGAAAACTCAAATAAAATATATACACCTACGTTGAAAATAATAATTCGGTTTTGGACTTTAGTCGATATCGAATCCCAAAAAATCCGGACTGGGGCCAATTGGATGATGTAGGCCCGGGGTCAAATCCAACCAGTACTAATTGAACCCCTTTTTTTTAATGGCACTAATTGAACCTGTTATTTTGCTTTTCTATAAGGTTGGTCCGGGTCGAAATAAACAATTGCATAAATATAATAATTTACGTGGAAATAACCGAGAATTAAACCATCGACGCTAATATAAGAAGTTGGTTTGTAGAATTCTGAACCGTTTCATTTGGTGCTATTTTGCATAGCTTCGTTATCATTATTATTAAAAAAAAAAATTGTTTTGAATATGTTTACTAAATATGAAGATTTAAGTTTTAAATTGTTTTTATAAAAAAAGTTAGAAAAGTATATTAAATAAACTTAAACTTTCCTAATATATAACATATTACTATTTCATAATTTTTTAAGAAGTTGAGATTAACTTAATACACTTTAACATACAACTTATTATATTATTTTAAGTTTTTAAAAGAAAATACGTCGGCAACCCATTTTGCTTTGTATTTGTGTCCAGTTAGTGTCAAATGATTACTTTAACAAGCAAACTTGAACTTTGCTTCCATTTACTTTTGCTATTTGATCCCTCAAACAGCTTATTTGGACCTCAAATATGATGTGTGGACCCTATCCTGGTCTCTTTCTATAAATTAATTGAACCGGTTCACAGTTTGAAGAACTGCTATATATAGATCCTTTCTCAACTCACAGTTCATCAACAAACTAATGATGGCTTCTTCTACTGCTAACAGTGGCTGCACTGAGGAAACCACAGCTGTTTCATGGAAATCTGAAGTGGTTTCACATGGTGAACCCTTTGAGCCTTCTATCATTAACTGTAAGTTCATACTAACAGAAAAGCATGGTTCATGAATATTCACTGTTAATTATGTTTAGGAAAATGAGTTGTATCTTGTTCTTTAGTATCCCTATCCCCCCCCCCCCCCCCCCCCCCCTTCCCTTCCCTTCTCTCCATTTGTTATTCAATATGCAATCTTTAGTTAATCCAAAGATCAGTTTCTTCGGCTAATCCCTCGCTTTCATATCCGAGGATTGATCCCGTTGTTCTAATAGTTTGAATACTACAGATATTTGTGCTTCAATTGATGAAGAGGTGAAGAAAAAGATCATTTACACCCTTAAAGCTTTACCATTTCAAGACAGTGAATCTGTTCTTGTTCTATTTTGGGCGGCAAAGGAAATTGGAGACGCGACTGTGCTCACTACAACGTGGCAGCCTTTTCGCCTTTCTGGGAACAACAAAGAACTTCAGGATTACTATTTAGCCTGTCTAGACCACAAAGTCTATGTGTATAGAAATGTTAAGGAAGAAGCGGCATTTGGCCTTGCAGGTTGGGTTTACCTGTATTGCGTTCCACGACAGACTCAAAATGTGCATGCATACCCTGAAGATCAACGTCCTCCATGTGATGATGCTATTTTTAATAAGAAATGGGGATCCTTCGCTGTGCCTGTGATTGACGGCAACAAACGTGTTGGTGTGCTTGAGTTTGTCATTGATACACCTAGAGATTATAGCAATGATATTCTTGTAGTTCAAAGACTCCTTGAGGTTTGTCTTGCCACTAAAATCTACATATTTGCATAAACATATGTGGTTTTATTAATTCAATATCTAGATAAGCTAGCTTGTATATTATTTGTTAATTGTTATGTTAGATTATAAGCAGCTGCATCACATCTCCTACATGAACTTTTTGCAACACCACATGAGGGATATTAATGTGTGTTTGTATAAGCACCACATCTGTTAGATTAAAATCTATACCTAAATAGTCATAATGTTAATTAATCATGATCATAACATGTAGTTACTGATAGAGAACACATATACTTGCTTTAGTCTATGTTAACTACAGGGGCGGACATAGGGCTTAAGCAGGGGTCGTGGACGTTGCGGCTCAACTTCGCGCGCGTAGTGGAAAATTAGTGAAAAATTTGGTTTTTTTTTTACGAAATTTGGAAAACGTTGCTACTAAAATGAAAAAAATGAAAAACGTTACTACTGATTTTGTGGCCTAGATCCGCCACTGGTTAAGTATAGCCTTGTATTTAGTTAGGGGAAATATATCCTTTTAGCCTATATATGTCTTTTTACTATACATAGTAGCATGTTTTATGGAAACTATTATAATGTAATGTATCCATAATGTAGTACCAATAAAAACAACATATTCTATACCATTAATCTCATTGTAATTTTATTCATGACTACTATGAATTGTTACAGTTAATGAATAAACATGTAGTTGTTATTAGTAAATCTAATAAACTCCTTTTGTAATTTTAAACATTTAACTTTGAGTATTAGTTATACCAACATCTTGCTATAACATTCAAATCTAGTACAAAATTTACAATGATTAAAGTAACAAAAGTTACTAATCTTATGCAATTCACTTGCAGCGTGCCGGTTTGCAAACTTCAATCCAAATCGATCGCACAATAAGGACTTATCTCTATCCCCAAAAAATGATCCGCAAGTCAAAATCATTTGATAAAACTAAATACTGTTGTCTTGTTCCATTGTTTGGACTGAGTAGTGCCCGTGCTGCAGAAATACTTGGCGGTAAGCTTCATTCACCTACATATATGTGATGATTAATTTAGTGTCAATACAATTGATAGAAGTTTCTGACTTACACATGTACTCCTTGTGCAGTTAAACCAAGCACCTTTACAAATCTTTGTAGGAGAGTAGGAATTCCAGAGTGGCCGTGTATACGAAACACAACTAATACTTCTATCACAGAATTTCAAGTCAAGCAAATGATAGCTGAGATTAAGTCTTTCATAACGCCGAATGCAGATTTGATATCCATCTCGTATGTCATTTTAAACTTTCGCATTCATTTGACTGTGGGACGCGACATTGGACTTGTTAACAATGTATCTTCTTCTTATGTAGGGATGAAGAACTTCTTGAGTGGCCAGTGGAACAACAAACTATGACTGGTGTGTCTAGTGATTCCGATCCTTGCCTGTCGGAACTTGCTAGTTTTGATTTCAATGCAGACCTTGGTGATTTGGAATATCTTGATAGTACCCTTATTGATGAAGAAATGTTAAATATTGATCATCTGAATGCTGATTTGAACTCTATCTGGTAGGTCATATAAAAAAGTTGCACTAGTTTTAACGTTATTTTACTAATTTCGTGAAAATAACATTAAAAACAACGGACGGTTAATCATGCATCATGTGGTGGCGTTGATAGCCAAAAGACAAAGGGGTACATGCACCGATCGGGTTTGTCCCGATTGCTAATTGTTTTGTGCCTTATGTCCAAGGCTTGATACCAAACCACATCGAGCCGGGGGTCTCACTGGAAGCAGTCTCTCTATTCTTAGGGGTAGAGGTAAGGCTGTCTACATCTTACCCTCCTCAGACCCTACCTTAGCTTTGCTATAGGTGGGATTAACTGAGTATGATGATGATGATGATGATGAACTATTGCTCTTTGGCCGATAATGATCCCAACTACGAAAATAACCACTAGCGGTCCCAACTTTCGACATATTGGTCACCAACGGACCCAAACTAACTGAGGCTAACTCCGTTAGTGTGATGCTGACGTGGCATGCTTAGGTGGCAAAATGATCCTACGTGGCATCCTAGGTGGCAAAATGATCCTATGTGGCATCCTGCGTGGCATGCCACGTCAGCATCACACTAACGGAGTTAGCCTCAGTTAGTTTGGGTCCGTTGGTGGTCAATATGTCGAAAGTTTGGACCTCTAGTGGTTATTTTCGTAGTTGGGACCATTATCGGCCAAAGAGCAATACTTGGGATTATTTATTTCCATTACTCCTATAAAAACATCTCACATTCATTTATACATGGGACATTAGACATGTTTACAACATATCTTCTTCCTTAATAGGGACGAAGAACTTCCTGAGTCGTTGCTGGAGCAAACTTTAACTATGGATTATGATGCTTTGTTGCGCGAACCTGTTGGTTCTGGTTTCATGGCAGACATTGGTGAAATGGAACTTCATGATACCTATGCACCAAGCATGGAATATCTTGATTCCATGTATGATGAAGAAATGATCAATATTGATCATCTGATTGCGGATTTGAACTCTACTAGGTAGGTAATTTCAAAACTTTCGCATTCATTTAATTATCCGATATTGGACTTTACAACTGATTCTGATGCTTTTTTGCCCGAACGTTGCAGTCCTAACTTTATGGCAAACCATCGCGAAAATGAACATCAAGATAACTATGTACATAGCATGGACTATCTTGCATGATGATAAGTGGATCAATGATATATATGTTGGGAGCGTATGATTAAATAAACCGACGCAACAAGAGCAACCGAGTACTCCTATGTGAAAGCAGAAAGTGAGTGTTTGGGTTTGTTTTGCCTAGGTTTAGGTGTGGAATGGTAACAAATAAGTAGTTTGTTTGAAACATAACAAATATTTATGTAACCTTTAGGTTATAAGACATAACTGTTTGTGTGCTATTTTATCTTCTTTTGAAGCTTCTCAAGTTGAAATGTCTTTCTAGGAGTTGGCATTCAACAAACTTGAATACAAATTACTTCATTTTGTAGTGCCATTGTAGCGAGTGGCGGATCTAGAAAAAAAATTCAGGGGTAACGTTCAAACGTCAAAAATATTTTGAGCGGTAATGACAATAGAATTTAGGGGTTGCGTAATACGAAAAACGTCAAAGATACAAAAATTTTCCACTACGTCTGAAAAGTTGAGGGGTAGGCCCCAATGGTAAATCCGCCCCTAATTGTAGCAACAAATTGGTGCCCCCAATAAATAACTCATAGCTGGAAATGACACACCAACAATAGAGGATGTTATGTGTAATATATATGCTTTTATTTAATGTAAAGACACATAATCACTTTTGGGCGTAGGTTTAATCTATCACAAGTAAACTTGTAATTTCACTTGAGCATATGACAATTTACATAGACATAATTTGTACACCTTTCATATTAAAAAAATAAACTAAAGTCAATCAAGTCACATAAGGTCATCATACAATGCTATCGGAATGAACAACTCGATGAACAACTCCGATGAACAACTAGGTTGAGGTCTGGCCACCATGATTTTCTTTTTTGCTTGCGGCTCTCTCGTCGGCTCAAGCGAACAGCCCCAAAAAAACTGGCGACCGTTAATTCTCGAGCCTCTGGTTGTGGGTTCCCAATTTAAATCCAGCCCATTTAATTAGTTCATTCTAATGTTATAACTTGTAAGCCAAAAGCCCAAGACTCTTCTCTACTTAGCAGCCCATAATTTAGTCATTTAGATTTTAGCCCATGATATAATTTCCATCTCTTAAAATAATCCAGCCCAATTCATATATACGATAAGATTTTTTTTTTTGAATGACAAATTTCTACTCCTTGTGAGACTTGAACACATGACTTTCTCAACTTAGGTGTTCCTAGAATCTTTGCTCCTACAGTCCTACCATTGAGCCACCAACCCCAACTTTATATACGATAAGATAACCAATAGGAAGGAGGTGCCAATGTGGCACCAAAACTCAAGACTCTCTCTTAATTTAAGTTAACTCACCTTAGAATAATACTTGCATGTCAACCAAAAACTGCATGTCAACCAAAAACGGCTTGAAATTTGATCTATCATATTTAACATAATTGCATCGTTTTGAACTTATTTTCTCCATAACCTACAAAATACCGGAGGTGTTTAAAGTAGTGTAGTTTGTAGTTATATTGACGCGTTGTTAAGTAATTAACATGAAATAAAGTGTCTCTCAGTGTAACTGCTAACAATATTGAGTTTGTTCTATTCAACTTAGTTAGTTAGGTTATTTAGTTGCGTTTGTTAAGGTTGTTAATCCTCTACTTAGTATAAATAGAAATGAGTAGTCATTTCTATTGAAGCATTGAAAGAGGTGTATATCATTTTCATATCATATTTTCTCTCTCAAGATTTGGAGTAGTTGGTTGGCCTCATTGCCAGCTAAAAAATTTTTAGACCCAAAACGGATAATAAACACGAGACCCTTTTTGTAATAAAAAAAAATGCTTTAGACCCTAAGATTTGTCATCTTTATATATGCATAATTATAGATTATAAACATCAATGTCAAGAATCTCAAAGACAAAATCACTACATATAATATATTCTTACTTCAAATTTGAAGCCCTAAAGAAGTGAGTGCCTAAAACCGTTAGCTTTATTTCAATTCCACTTGAGGCGGCCTTGGTTGGCTTAGAATAAAACGAAACGGCCATTAAACTTCTACGGAGCTTGACTATCAGTATTTTTCTTTTAAAAATATGTAAATGGACTTCTTTTCTTTTTAAAAGGTCAAACTCACACTCACCAATTCTATTTCTAAAGCTACATCTTTGTCAATTATGAGACTAGATCTCTCACCACTTTATGAGAAACGCCATTATGTATACTATTTGATACCAACTAAGCTAGAAGTTCTTAGTCATCATCACTACCCTTCACATCATCGCCACATCATTCCACTCTCATTCACCAACCTAGAGGTGTGGTCACTAACTTTAATTGAATAGGACAAGATAATTAAAACCAAAAGTGAACCATGACTATCTTGAGGATCTTCACGTTACTCACGCGTGATAGTAATGAAGGACGATTTTCCCATAAGGTCACTACACTCTCACGTTCCTCTCACTTTTCATGTCCATCAGGAGATTAGCTTTAAAAAAATTAATCAAGTCAAGCTCAAACAAACTTTAAGCTTACTAATCTAAACAAGTTTATTATTTAATAAATTAATAGTTTGTATTTAATATAATCCATATATAAGTATAATTATTTAATATATTATCCCGTTCTCTTCTTATAATTGTTGACTACATACTCAGTTAGACCATGTGTAGTGGGGTGAAATTTGGAGCCCCTCACTTGGACAAATGTTAACACGTGACGTGTGGGTCCCACTAGAGGCTTGAACTTTATAAGGGGTGTAGTGGTGTGGTGTGAGCGTGTGCATATAATAATATTAAATTTGAATTAAAAAAAGAAAAATAAATAAAAATGAAGTGACATGACCTGATTGGAGGAAGAGAGAAGAGTCCAGCGCGAAATATTTCGCGTGACCCTCATTCACGCCCAATTCATTGACGAATACGTATCTATACTATACTATAAAACATTTGACAAGGACTTCTTAAATTTTAAGAGGTACAAATTTATTTGTTTATCTTACAACACCCAATGCATATAATAACTACCTTTTGGGGGCAATTTTGTCTTTGAAACACCATATTTAATTAAAATGAAGTCAAGATTTAAGTGATGTTTATGAGAGCACATGACATTTAATTATACAATTACTTAAACACATTAAATAGAAAACATATAAAAGATAATTCATAATACTACATGTTTTGTTATAATATTTTATATACTTTATAAAAGTTAAAGTTTTGTAAACTTGATAATACTCTAAGAAATCAATAATGATGAGGCAACGATTTGCATTTTGAAATCAGTATGCTATAGTAATACACCCAAACATGCCTAATCTTACCTAATCTATCTATATCTATACTATACTATAAAACATTTGACAAGGACTTTTTAAATTTTAAGAGGTACAAATTTATTTGTTTATCCTACAACACCCAATGCATATAATAACTACCTTTTGGGGGCAATTTTGTCTTTAAAACACCATATTTAATTAAAATGAAGTCAAGAGTTAAGTGATGTTTATGAGAGCACATGACATTTAATTATACAATTACTTTAACACATTAAATAGAAAACATATAAAAGATAATTCATAATACTACATGTTTTGTTATAATATTTTATATACTTTATAAAAGTTAAAGTTTTGTAAACTTGATAATACTCTAAGAAATCAATAATGATGAGGTAACAATTTGCATTTTGAAATCAGTATGCTATATTGATACACCCAAACATGCCTAATCTTACCTAAAACAATACATCACCAGATTCTATGACTGGGGACGAAAGTTTTCATTTATAATAAATTTCAAACAATGGTTTCCCATAATTATGGTCAATTGATCATGATTAAATTAGATGGAAGTTAAATTTTTTTTTTTTTTACAAAAGGTATTTGACATATTATAATATGTGAAAATTTGATATCAAATTGTATGATAATTTTAAAATGTTATAAATTTAGTCGAATGATTATTAATAAAAAGATAACTCTGGAGTTTGTTAGATAAGTATTTCTAATACTCTAGGGAGAGGGGATCAAAAATGGAAATTTATGTTATAAAGAAAAGTTGTCTCATAGCCTTAAATCATTTGATATGAAATACATCAAACTTATTGTTTTTCATAATACTATCTTGTATTTATAAGAAAGAGAAAGGAGTAGTTCCTATATTGGTTCCATTGCTATATACTTTTCAATGTAAGTTTCGTTTAAAACATAATTGTGTGTTGATAATATACAAGTCATCTAAGCATAGCGAACAACTCATGAAAGTTTTCTTTTTAGTTTTTGTTATTTTTTTTATGTAGTTATGTTACGGTTCGACTTACTTAGGCGAGTTAACTTGCTGCCACACATGTGTGTTTCAATGTTTTCGGCTTATTTCTTGTTCGGTTTAACGGTCCCACCACAACGCGCGGGTTTCTCACTAGTGGTCTTAAAAGAAAAATAAAATGGAATTATGGAAACAGAGATGGCTACAAAATTACTATATTACCCATTTGTTTGCCCTCAGCCTTATCAAAGAATTTCAATTTCCGGCCCGCCGTCATTCAGCAGCCAGCCTCCGATTAGCTTCTCGTTATTAATCAGCAGTCTCTCAAGTAAGTATGTCAGAACTTTTTTAAACCAATTATCAAGGGTTTAGTTAATTTATGGGTCAATTATGTTTGTTACTGGGATCGTTTATATTATTTTAGGAATATCCCAAATAGGATTTGGTAGTTGAATGTGGGACAAGAGTCTCGTGTGTTTGTTGTATGAATGCTGCAAAAGATTGCAACAATGTTGATATTGATCATAGTTGTTAAGTGCGCAAGGCAAAGGGTGAGTTTTAGGCCCGGTGCAAGGCGTTTAAAAGGCAAGAGCTTTTTAAGCCAATCACACGAGTATAAAAATACATTTTTAGGGGTTTTAAACATGTTTTAGGCTTCTTTAGGGTTAGTTTAGGTTGTTTTTTGTTGATTTTAGTTTAGGTTGTTTTAGGCTTCTTTAGGGGCCATTTGGCGCAGATTAGTTTCTAAAGTGGCTATGAGGAAGGTTGGGAAGGAAATGGCTAAGTACCTTAGGGACTTTCAATTTGGGGTGGGAACACCCAATGGGGCGGAGGCGGTGCTTCACAGCGCGAACAGGTTCTTAAGCTCCTTCCATGCGGACGGGTCCTTGGCTATGCTCACGGTAGATTTTTCGAACGCCTTTAATATGATCGACCGCACTGCCCTTCTTCGAGAGGTCCATCAACGTTGCCCGTCTATCTATTCATGGGTCCCCTCCTTTTCGCCCTTGCTTTACACCCTATGGTTCTCCGGGTACAAGAAATTTGTAAACTCCCATTTCATGCGTGGTACCTGGACGATGGGACGATTATTGGTGAGGCCACCGAAGTTGCTAAAGCCTTAGACATTATCCGGCTAGAGGGGCCATCCTTGGGGCTTCAGCTTAATATTAAGAAAACAGAGGTTTTTTGGCCGTCATGTAATGGGGTGAAACTTCAGGAGGGGCTTTTTCCCAGCGGGATTGGTAGGCCAGAAAAAGGGGTGAAGCTCCTCGGAGGGGCTGTTAGCCGTGACCCTTATTTTATCCGCGGATTGGCAAGGCGGAGGGCATCGCGCGCTGTTGAACTCATGCAACTCTTGCCCTGCCTTAGGGATCCCCAGAGTGAACTCCTCCTGCTCAGGTCATGTTGAACTCCTCCATGATGGATGAAGCAGTATCATGTTTTGACAAGGGTTTACGGGATGCCATTGAAGACATAGTGGTATGTGGGGGGGGGCTTTCTTTGGTGACCTACAATGGCGGATGGCGTCTTTGCCGATGCGTGTGGGAGGATTAGGGCTCCTCTCTGCGAAGGATGTCGGCATGTATGCGTTTGTGGCGTCACGAGCTCAGTCCTGGAACCTTCAAGACCACATCCTACGAAATAGCGGGGTTTTCGGCGCAGACTTGGACTACGTGCAGGCCCTCGAAAAGCTAAATGACTATCTCCCAGGTTTTGATATTGGCGGTTTTTCTAACAAGGACACCGCCCCCCCCCCCCCCAAAGCCTTAGAAAACTTTGGCGAATGCCCTTTATGGCAAAATTGCTCAGAACCTGGGTGAAGTTTTTGGTCTGTCCCCCCGTCAGAGGGCAGTTATTGAATGCCTGCAAACCCCCCACGCCCAAGATTTCCTAACTGTTATCCCGATCGAAGGTTTAGGCCAAAGCATGTCCGCTATTGAATACAGGGCCATTCTTAAATATCGTCTGATGATCCCAATGTACCAGGAGGATGACATCTGTCCGATGTGCCGTAAGGCCTGCCTGGATGAATACGGGGAACACGCGGTTCATTGTAAGGAGTTGCCCGGTTTTAAATATCGACATGATTGGGTTCGAGACATTCTGTGGGACATTTTAAGACGGGCTGGGATCTCAGCCAAGAAGGAGGCCCCTGTAAACTTCCTCTCGGATCCAGCAGAAGGGAGATCCACCCTACGACCAGCAGATCTCCTTGTCTTTGGGTGGGCCGGGGGGAAGCATGCTTGTGTTGACCTGACGGGTGTATCTCCCCTAGTTGGGTTGAGGGATAGTGGCTTTGTTGCAGGGCAAGCGGTCCGGAAAGCAGAGGCAAAGAAGGTAGAAAAACATGCTAAAGCTTGCGAGGAGAACCAACACGTCTTTGTACCTTTGGCTTTTGATACCTTTGGCTCATTGGCACCGGAGGCTACCCGTTTCCTGATGTCCAGCGGGTTATTCACAGTAGTGTCTCGGCTCCGGGTGGACAATACATGGTTATGTTTTTAGTAGATTAGGATTTGCTATCCAGAAAGGGGTGGCGGCGCAGCTTGTTGCCCGCCTGCCCGCTATCTTAATGTAATTTTCTTTGTCATGGAATGAATAAATAAAAAAATTTAATTTAAAAAAAAAAATTATAATTGTTTAGGGCTTGTATAATTGTTTCAAACCTATTTAGACAATTTTTGGCCGGAATTTCGTCGGAACTTGGCCTGAAAAATGCGCCTGAAGGCCTAAAAATAGGGCTTTTGAAGCGAAGCGAGAAGGCTGCACTTGGCCTGAAAAGCGGGCCTAGGCGCCGCCTATCATTGGCGGATCTTCACCAGTGTAAGTTTTACCGAAATTTTTTATGTTTAATGAGTTCGGCCCTACTAGATTGAGTCCAGCCCTATCAGGTTTTTCGTTCAAGATCCGCTATTGGCGCCTATTGATGCAGCTATTGTCTGTTATAAAAGTTTTCTGAGATACCAAACATGTCAATTTATAAAAATTAAAAAGTGACCCGTAGATTATTGGATCAACATAAAGTTGTGACAATTATTATTAGTAAGTTTTATCATGTCACAAGGTTACAATCAGTTTCAATGTCATTGGTTCATATTTAGCTTTATGTTGCAGACTAACTAATTTTATGTTGCTTCTCTGCCCGCTATTTTGATGTAATTTTCTGTCTTGGAATGAAAAAATTGATTGAATAAAAAAACACAAATTTCTTGTTTCTATAGATGAAGATTTTGAAAGAAAATGCGGGCTCGCTTATGAATTTTGAAGTGCTTGATTTTTTACGTTCTAGAGGGGCTGCAAAAGACCCCACACGGGTTCTTGCTCCAGTAGCGCCTTCAGAGTTCAAGGTTTACGACTACCTTGTGCACACAACAGCTTCTAGTCAAACAAGAGAGAGCATTACTGAGTTTGTGGCTAAATGTAAACCATACAAGCTTACAAAGTCTGAGATCATCAACATTATTAACATTAGACCTTCTTCGTCTGTAGAAATTTACCCGTTGATTGAGAATATCGAGACGCGACTAGAAGAAGAAAGTGTTGAAGAATTGGTTGAGTTGGTTGTGCAAGTGTTTCCCCCTTCTGAAGAGCAAAGTAAATCTGATGCATGAAAGCAACCCCTGTATGTATGTATGCTACCATTGTTTTCGATTTCTAAAAGTTTATTCATTATTTTGAAAAAGCCAATCTCAGCTCTAATTAGTATGGTAGTTAAATCAAGTTTTGTACATATCAATGAAGCATAACTTCATCAGGAAGTTACTAGTTATACTAGTTGTGTAAGATACTAGTTGTGTGTAGATGTAGTATACATATTTTGGATTTTTATGTGTTTTTCTTAAGACCATATGTAATGGGTGCGTGACCATGAGAGGTCCACCGTGTTGCAGTCTCATGAGTGGGTTGGGAGCATGGTGATTGTGAGTTAGGAGCTAAGTCATGCTCGTAAAAGGATGTTTTGAACGTTGGAAAAATTAAATCTCAAATAAAAAACACCGCTATAAATAGTACTTCATTGCTTAGGGGCTGTTTATTTTGGCTCTTAATGGGACAGATGTCTAAATCGGTTAGTGTTAAAAATAATAACATTTTTTGTCTAATTCAAGTGCATAGTCTATTCTGGGCTTAAGTTATAACAGGTTGAGATATTGGGCTTATTATTCTTGAGGCTGTATTGGGCTTTAAGATGATGTAGCCCATATATGTTGAGAAGGATGGTTATTGTTCGTCAGCTGGGCCCAGTCCGTTATAAAATGTGTTTTCTCTCAATGGTTCAGATCATTTGGCTCAGAGTAATCTACGGCTGATATTTGTCTCACACGGATCGAGTGGATCTACTATAAAAGCATCTCATCAGCTCAATATTATTATTATTGTCTCATTTTTTCTTTTATTCTGTCTAGGGTTTCTCTGTACGTCTTCCCTGATTGTATTCGTCTTATTCATAGTCTGTAAGTCTTGTATTGTGATTATCTTCATCACAATCATCTACTGATCTAGACAATCAGTAGAAGATTGTTGTATTGGATTCATCTTTTGATTCTCAGTGATTTGCTGAGAATCTGGGTTGGTTTGGGTCTTTTCTGGATTGGTAAATAATAAAAGTTTTGTCACCGTTTTTGTCGCTATCTCTTCTTGTTCATTGTATTGTTACTATTGTATGGTTGTTAGTATTAGATCTTTAATTTTTGACATGGTATCAGAGCCTTTAGGCTCTTGATTCTGGTGTTGATCGTCTTCCGCTGTCTGTCTTGATTTTCTGTCTGTCTAGATCTTGTTTTTTGTGTCTGGCAGATTATTAGGGTTTTGATCTTATTAGTTAGATCTTGACCTTGTATCTACCTTATAATAGATCTGATCTGTCTAGATCTGGTCTATTATCATTGTATGGTATTATTGTAGATCTGGAGTGTTTGTCAACCATTGTTGGCTGTATACTCTTGATCATTTGGATTGAGCTTGGAGATCTGGATTTTTCTTGGATTGGAGTTATTGGAAGGTTGCTACAATTGCTCCCATAACTCAACACCCTAAGTGAAGGTGTTGGTTGTGGGGTTGGCGAAACCCTAACTTGGGTTCCCCTCACTGTGAGATCGTTCTTACCCTGTTTTTTGTTATTGAGTCTAGGGCCATTGACCGGGTTAGGTGGACCGGTATTGGGCCAAAAGTATTTGTGTATTGTCTGTTTGTCTTGATTTGTTCTATCTGTCTGTTCATTTTTTCTTGTCTATACATATACTATAATAGTTAGTAAAAAGGACTCCTGTGTTAAGAATTGGGTGGGCACCCTTGAGTGATGAACCCACTATCCTTACACTGACACAGCTTCGTCCTTCTAGGTCTGGTGTGTTTGGTTTGTATTGTGTATTGGTTTTTTACTGTTTGTTGTGTGTTGAGTCAGCTGTTGTTGACTAAATTGTTGATTACTTGTTTTGTATTGATTGGTTAAGATGGGTGATGTAGTTGATCCTAATGTTGCTGCTGGAGGAGGAGATCCTCCAGCAGGAACCCTTATTAGTAAATTGGACATAGGTGACCCCTTATACATTCACCCTAGTGACACCAGTACACTGACTATCACTAGTATTAAACTTAGGGGGACTGAAAATTATAATGTCTGGGCTAAGTCAATGAAGTTAGCTCTTGAAACTAAAAACAAATTTGGTTTCATTGATGGGAGTACTGTTAAATCTGTTAGTGATGATGTCCTGGGTAAGCAATGGGATAGGTGTAACTCTGTTGTCTTGTCTTGGTTACTTAACTCTGTATGTGAGGAGCTATACCTAGGTCAAGTTTTTTCAAAAAATGCTAGAGATGTGTGGTTAGACTTAAAAGAAACCTATGACAAGGTTGATGGTTCTGTTGTCTTTAACTTGCATCAAAAGATATGTTCTATTAGTCAAAATGGTAGTTCTGTCTCTGAGTACTACCATAAGTTGAACACAATGTGGAAAGAATTTGACTCTATTGTTCAAATACCACCTTGTGTTTGTGAAGCCTCAAAAGATTATAATAATTTTAATGGGTTAATAAAACTTATGCAATTCTTAATGGGACTTGATGAAATATATCAACCAGTCAGGACTAATCTTTTGATGCAAGACCCCTTGCCTTCTGTTAAACATGCATTCTCTATTGTGTCTAGGGAAGAATCACATAGGAAGTCCAATAGCAGTGTTAAAGGGTCAAATGTTTCTTTTCTGGTGAAAGGAAATAATACTGCTAACAACAGTAATAACAGGAGACCCTTTAACAATGCTAACAGAGGACCAAATCCCAATCTAAAATGCACTCATTGCAATATGATTGGACATACTGTGGATAGGTGCTATGAACTAGTAGGCTATCCACCAGGTTTTAAAAAGAAAGTTAATGCTCAACCTATTAGAAGTAATGCTTCTAATGGGAAAGCACCTGTTTCTAATGCTGCATCTAGTTCTTCTGTTCCTTTTACCTCAGAACAGATTTCAAAGTTAATGAGTCTTATAAATGAGAAAAGTGGAAGTGATGCACAAAGCTCCAATAGTGGAGGTGAGTGTATTACTGTAAAAGGTTTCTCAAATATGTCTGTCTTGTCTAGAGTTTGTAATGTAATCAAAAATTTGTCTAACTGTTCTGATGAAACTAAAACTGCATTATTACTCAAGTGGATCATGGATTCAGGAGCTAACCAGCACATGGTTGGTTCTGATGAACACTTGATTAATGCCTTTGATGTCACTCAGTATAACATGTTTGTTAAACACCCAAATGGAACCAATGCTAGAGTTAAAAAAATTGGTGACATAAGGATTACAAAAGATGTTATACTACGTGATGTCTTCTTTGTTCCTGAGTATTGTGTTAACTTGGTGTCTGTAAACAAATTAGCCAAGGATAGTAAAATGAGTGTCTTATTTGATGAACATGAATGCTTTGTTCAGGATTCCAGGTCCAAGAGTGTCCTGGTGACTGGTAGAGCTCATGATGGTCTGTATTTTTTAGGAGACAATGTGAGTTCTTCTAATGTTTGTTTTAGCAGTGTTGTTGAATCCAATTTGTGGCATAGTAGACTTGGACATCCTTCTGACCAAGTCCTAGCCGTGTTAAGGGAGTCTCTGAGTTTAGGAAAGATTTCTTCTCAACCTTGTGATGTGTGTCACAAGGCAAAACAAATCAGAAATCCTTTTCCTCTTAGTGATCATAAAACTAAAGAGGTAGGGGAGCTGATTCATTTAGATGTATGGGGTCCTTATAGGATTACTAGTAAAGAAGGGTATAGGTATTTCTTGACAATTGTGGATGATTTTTCAAGGACTGTTTGGTGTTACTTGCTTAAAAACAAAGGAGAAGTTTTTGAAAACCTTGTTATATTCTATAAACTTCTAAAAACACAATTTAAAAAACATGTAAGGTTTTTTAGAAGTGATAATGGGACTGAATTTATAAATCAACAGTTTAATAACTTTTGTAATAAAAAGGGCATCATACATCAAACTACTTGTATACATACTCCACAACAAAATGGAGTTGTGGAGAGGAAACATAGACATCTACTTAACATGGCTAGAGCTTTGTTGTTTCAAAGCCAAGTGCCACTTAACTTCTGGTCTGAGTGTATTCTAACTGCTGTGTATTTGATTAACAGACTTCCCTCATCTGTGTTAAATGGTAAGAGTCCCTATGAAAAGGTTTATGGGTTCCCCCCAAGTATTAGTCATTTAAGAAGTTTTGGTTGCTTGTGTTTTAAAACCATTCTTGATGAAAATGATAAATTTTCTAGTAGGTCAGATAAAACTGTTTTACTTGGCTATTCTGTGTTTAAAAAAGGTTATAAATTGTTAAATTTAAACACAAATCAGATAGAATACTCAAGGGATGTTAAGTTCTTTGAGGAAATCTATCCTTTCAAGTTTAAAAAAGATAAACAAGTTTTTAAAAATTTAGATCATTTAAACTTTTTTGATAACACAAGTGAAGAAACTTCTGAGTCTTGTAATCCTCCCGATGATGAAGGGGGAATCACTGTTACTCAAGACACTTCACCTGGGGAGAAGTTTGATGACTCTCCCAGGGCTGCAAGGGGGGTAGATCAGGGCTTAAACTCTGATCAGCAGCCTAGGAGCCCAGGTGATAGAGGGACAGACCTTCCCAGAAGTGAAGAGTCTGATGATGAGAACATGACTCCTGAGGGAGATGGGATCAGTCTTAGAAGGTCCAGTAGGGAGTCTGCTTTGCCAAAGAAATTTGATGACTTTGTCATTGAAGGCAAAGTCAAATATGGTGTTGAAAATGTGGTTAACTATTCTAAATTGTCTAGTGAAAACTTCTGTTTTGTGTCTAGTTTGAATAAGTCTGTGGAACCTAGTAGTTATTCAGAAGCTTCAAAAGATCCTAGGTGGATTGAAGCTATGAATAATGAAATAGAGGCCCTTCATAGAAACAACACTTGGGTCCTATGTGATCTACCAAAAGGTAGAAAACCTATAGGATGCAAGTGGGTGTATAAAGTAAAGTATAGGGCTAATGGTGAGATTGAGAGATATAAGGCCAGACTTGTAGCAAAGGGCTACAATCAAAGAGAGGGCCTGGACTTTGGTGAAACATTTTCACCAGTAGTTAAGATGGTGACAGTGAGAACTGTGATCACCTTAGCAGTCCAAAATAATTGGTCTCTTTTTCAACTTGATGTGAATAATGCTTTCTTGTATGGGTCTTTGTCTGAAGAGGTGTATATGTCTTTACCTCAAGGTTTCTATTCTGAAAATGAAACCAAGGTTTGTAAGCTTGTCAAATCCTTATATGGATTAAAACAAGCACCTAGACAATGGAATGAAAAATTGACTGGTGTTTTAATTCAAATGGGTTTCAAGCAAAGTATATGTGATTACTCATTATTTGTTAAAAATGAGAATGATGTGTTTATAGTATTGTTAGTTTATGTTGATGACATTGTTATGACTGGTAATTGTAATAATGAAATCAATAATGTTAAAAGTGTATTAAGTAAGAGTTTTCAAATCAAAGATTTAGGAAAACTCAAATACTTCCTGGGTATTGAAGTCTTATATTCAGAAAGTGGGATATGTTTGTCCCAAAGGAAGTATTGTCTTGAGTTATTGAATGATTTTGGTTATTTAGGGTGCAAACCAGTAAACACACCTATTGAACCAAATTATATAGTTTCTAATAAGAATAGCAAAACTGAGGGTCTGTTAGAAGATATAACAGGATACCAAAAATTAATTGGTAAACTTATATATCTTTCTTTAACAAGGCCTGATATCAGTTATGCTGTTCAATATCTTAGTCAGTTTATGCATAAACCCAGTAAGGGTAATCTTCAAGTTGCCTTAAGACTATTAAGGTACCTGAAATTATCCCCTGGAAAGGGAATTCTATTCAGGAAAGGAGATAACCTTGATCTGCTGGGATATGCAGATGCAGATTGGGCCAAGTGTCCAGTCACTAGAAAGTCTGTGACTGGATTCTGTATTTTCCTTGGCAACAGTCTTGTATCCTGGAAGAGTAAGAAGCAGAGTACTGTGTCCAGGTCAACGGCTGAAGCCGAATACCGAGCCATGTGCTCTGTCACATGTGAAATAATGTGGCTCATAAATGTGTTAAGTGAGCTAAAAGTGTCTTGTAAGTTACCAGTTAATGTCTGTAGTGATTCAAAAGCAGCTATATCTATAGCTGCTAACCCAGTATTTCATGATAAATGTAAACACTTTGAGATTGACTTGCATTTTTTGAGAGAAAAAATTGCAAAAAATGTTATTAAAACTGTCAAGGTGAGTTCTGATGAACAAATTGCAGACTTATTAACCAAAGGTGTTGGTGTTGAACAGCATAATATGCTGTGTAACAAATTGGGATTATTTGATATGTTTAGCACTTGAATTATGAGGGGATGTTAAAAATAATAACATTTTTTGTCTAATTCAAGTGCATAGTCTATTCTGGGCTTAAGTTATAACAGGTTGAGATATTGGGCTTATTATTCTTGAGGCTGTATTGGGCTTTAAGATGATGTAGCCCATATATGTTGAGAAGGATGGTTATTGTTCGTCAGCTGGGCCCAGTCCGTTATAAAATGTGTTTTCTCTCAATGGTTCAGATCATTTGGCTCAGAGTAATCTACGGCTGATATTTGTCTCACACGGATCGAGTGGATCTACTATAAAAGCATCTCATCAGCTCAATATTATTATTATTGTCTCATTTTTTCTTTTATTCTGTCTAGGGTTTCTCTGTACGTCTTCCCTGATTGTATTCGTCTTATTCATAGTCTGTAAGTCTTGTATTGTGATTATCTTCATCACAATCATCTACTGATCTAGACAATCAGTAGAAGATTGTTGTATTGGATTCATCTTTTGATTCTCAGTGATTTGCTGAGAATCTGGGTTGGTTTGGGTCTTTTCTGGATTGGTAAATAATAAAAGTTTTGTCACCGTTTTTGTCGCTATCTCTTCTTGTTCATTGTATTGTTACTATTGTATGGTTGTTAGTATTAGATCTTTAATTTTTGACAGTTAGACATTTGCCTCTAAATGGATTAGCGTTGTACAGAGTTTGAATAGGTCAGACCTCTTACTGGTTTAACAATTAATGGTTCAGACATCTTAATGGTTCAACACTTACCCGTTCAAAAGCTGCCAAATAGCCCCTTAATTATTTTACCAATTTACAAACACGCTACTCCTATCCTCTTATTTTAATAAATTCAAATATTCATCCATCATCATGATTCCTAACAACCCATTTGATGCAAACAATCCCAACGCTAACCCAAGTAACATTTCCCATTACAATCCTAACCAAGTTTAATGCCCTCAAATGGATTTCAAAAGTTTCACGTTGTCTGAATGGAACCATCGTATTCCCGAAACCCAATCCTAACCGGATTTTGTTCGAAGTTGTTCGCCGAGCACAACCCAAAACAACGAAAAGGAAAAACAACAAGAAGCAGGCACGGCTAGAAGAAACCGTTCGCCAAAATTCAAAAATGGACCCTGTAAAAAGAACCGGGATTGGCTTGGGCTTGGATCAATGTGTCCGAGAATCCAAAGACCAATAAACAAATTTTATACTTGTCTATATGCTACTATTGTTTATTGTTATTTAATAAACAATGTTACTGTTACTTATTTTTTACTAATATACATAGATGTATATTGACTGACATACACCACTTTGTAGCCTTTTGGCACTCCACATGTGTAGATTTCAATCCATATAGTTACGGTACCGACTACTCATGACTTCTTAGTCTAATGGTATGGTGTCCTCTTATAAATGTGAGGTTGTGGTTCAAATCCTTGTAAGTACAAAACTAAAGGTGAAATTAAGGGTGTTAAAAAGTTTGTTGTTAAAAAAAAGTTACGATGCCAACTATAGGTATATAGCCCCCAAGACTATAATGCATTAATGGTGTACAATTAACATTTACTAATATAATACATAAATAAAGCAAAATTATCATTTGCCTGTATTTTTTGACCCAAATCATTTAACAAAGGGGATTTAGTTGCGAGGACTCACCTTTGGCCTCGGCGATTTAGGATATTGATCAGCCTATCAATCAAAGATAACTCATTCCTCCCAAAAAAAACTTCCACGTCTCTATTGGTATGTGACGCTTATATGACATTTGATGAGTTTTGGGAGGATACCCGCCATCTTAAGATATGAATTGTGTTGGTATAATTAGCAAGGGAAAGAGTACAAACGGCGATGATGACAAAAGGATTCAACAGGCTGAAGATCAATTTTGTTAGCTAAATTTCGTATTTTACAGGTTTAACTGTTAGCGGTTATCCAAAAGAATAACTTAAATCGGAAAGAGTTAATTGCAATTTTCGTCCCTGTGGTTTGCCTAAACTAACAGGTTCAGCCCAGACTTAACACCCTGAGTACCTGTGCTTTCATTTTCTAACAGTTTAGATCCCTCGATCTAACGGCCGTCCAACTGCCATTACATCACCCCCACGTGCAGCTCACGTTAGGGGTACTTTGGTCATTCTAAGTCTTTAATGAAGGGCATAACGGTCATTTCATCCATGGAGGGGGTATCTGGGTCATTTCAAGTCGAAATCGAAGGGTATTTTCGTCATTTCACCTTGATTAAAAAAAAATCTTAACTAAAATATCTGCACGATATTAACTTTCCCTCCCTATTTAATCCCCTAATCTTCAACCCTAACCTTCATCTGATCTTCAATCGACTGATTATTAATCACAATCAACATGGACAACCAAACTACAATGGTGATGTGCAGGTGTGGAGCAACAACAGAGCTCAGAATTTCATGGACGAATGAGCATCCAGGACGTAGGTACCATCGTTGCACAAATGGATGTGGTTTCATTGATTGGACCCCCTACTTGTACAAACCCTATTGTGTTGATACCTGCTCTGTTGGCCACCATTCGAAACCATGAAGACAATGTGAGAAGAATGTGTGCAAGGAAATCAGAAGCTGATCAGGTGTTGAAGAAAACAGAGGATGTGTTGAAGAAAACAGAGAATGAAAACAAGATGTTGAAACTCGGTCTGGTGTTTCTTTTGATGTTTTTGGTGATGTATTTTGTTATGAAGTAGGTCTAGGGTATGTGCATGTGTAGGGTATGTGCAGGTCTAGGGTATGTGCAGGTTTTGGATGTATTTTGGTGGTTGTGTAGTCATGGGTCATAGGTTTGGTGGATGTTTTTTGTAAGGAAAGTAATGAAACTCATGTTTTGATGAAGATGAACAATGAATATTATGTAACTCATGTTTTGGTAATGAAATGAATATTATGGATGAATGAATGTTATTGTGTATGAGTCTTATGTTGATGTTATTGTTATTGTTAATGATTGTATTGTAATGTTATTATGTACGAGTCATATTTTAGTGAATCAGTCATGTTAATTGTAAATGATTGTGCTGGATCATAATGGTTGGGCAGGGTCATATGGTTATTGTAAATGATTGTGCTGGATCATACTGGTTGGGCAGGGTCATATTGTCATGTTAATGGTTGTGCTGGATCATAATGGTTGGGCAGTCACAAGGTTAATGAATCAGTTTGTTAATGGTTGTCAAATGGGTCATAGGTTTAAGTCAAATGGGTTACTTTGTGTTGATGGTTGCAGCCTATGAAAACAAGATGGTTTTCATAGGTCAAATGGGTCACTTTGTGTTGATGGTTGCAGCCTATGAAAACAAGATGGTTTTCATAGGTTTAAGTCAAATGGGTCACTTTGTGTTGATGTTGGATCAGTTGAAGAGCCACTGGTTTGTGCAGTTTGCTTGTCAATGTCAAATGGGTGAGGGTATAATGTTGCTAATGGTTGCAGCCAAGTATGGGTCAAGTATGCAAATGGGTCATAGGTTTAAGTCAAATGGGTCAAGTATGCAAATGGGTCAATATGATTATGAATAGAATGTCATTTCTAACGGCCATATTGCCCTGTATAACGGCCATATTCACTATAAATAGAGCACAACAAGGGACCAAATGACCATACAATCGAATTAGTAAGATGGATAAAAAAACACAAAAACCAAAAGACTAAAAACCAAACACACTCAACATGAACATGCTGCTAGTGATCAAGATCCAAAGGAAGAAGATGTTGTTGATGATCAAGATCAACAACCATAACATGCTACTGATGATGAAGAAGATCCAAATGGAAGTGATGAACAACCAAAACATGTTGCTGATGAGAGTGATGTGCAGTTGAATCAGTTTGAAGAGCCACTGATTCATAATCAACAAGATGCAGCTGATGATGAACATGATCATGAAGGAAAGACAAAAAAGGAACAGGAAGAAGCTAATCCATACGACGATTATGATCCTGGGATTTTGAAAAAAGCCTGGGATTATGCAGACTCTGATGATGAGTGGTACCACGACCCGTATGAAGATGAGCGTCGGTCTGATTCATGCTCTGATGATGATCGTCACTAGAAGTGAAACATGTAACAAATGGAAGTGATGAACAACCAAAACATGATGTTGATGTAACAAGTTGCTATGTATGAATGAAATGTATGCAATGCTTAACTAACATAATCAATTTCATTCCAATTCAAATTCATTACAATGAACAAAGTACAAGACAAATAACAAAATCTGCAAAATTGGAGGAACATCACTCCATCTTTCAGTTCGTAGATGATAATTTCAGCTCCAATTGGACATTGTTGATCTCGAATTGGAGTAAAACAATGGATTACACATTAGGGTTTTTGAAGTGGAATTGGGGAAGAAGAGGATTACTTCTTCAAATTTAACGTTCATATTCATGGATGAAATGACCGTTCTGCCTTTCATTAAAGACTTAGAATGACCAGAGTACCCCTCACGTGAGCTGCACGTGGGGGTGATGTAATGGCAGTTGGACGGCCGTTAGGTCGAGGGATCTAACCTGTTAGAAAATGAAAGCACAGGTACTCAGGGTGTTAAGTCTGGGCTGAACCTGTTAGTTTAGGCAAACCACAGGGACGAAAACTGCAATTAACTCAATCGGAAAATTTGTAAGTTAACTCATTGCAGTCACCAGTATAAACTATAAAAGTTATTACTTAAACTTTATGCTCCAAAAAAGTTGTAAGAATAAGAAATTATTAGATAAATAAACCCTTAACAGATCTTTACCCCTTAAATTTTAGGTCACTAAATATGCTTAATATTATTCCATATAAAAACTAGAATATATTATATACTACGGGGAAAGATCCGGTACAAAATGTTTTTTCGGTAAGAACTGTGAGAATCAAAGGAGGGTATTTTTTTTTTCAATTTTTTTCCCATATTATTAAACATGTATTATAGTATTGAAAACTAAAAAAAAAAAAAAATTGGTGTAGAGTAATTACATAATTACTCTAGTGTAAACTAATGTATTTACTTTAATGACGTAATTACACTAAAAAAAATTTAATTTTTTTTTGTATTATTCATCTAGAAAGAATGTTTAAGCACATGGGAAAAAAAATTCTAAAAAAAAATAAATTTTTTTAACCTCATTTGATTCTCACAAATTTTATAAAAAAAATACTTTGTATTTGATCTTTACTCTATATACTACACCTTACTTCAAACCAATAATTTGGTTTTAGTCAAAATAAATCCCAAGAAATTCCTAGTATATAATCCAATTAAATAACATTATTTTACTCCAATATCGGAGTAGTGCTGGCATCATCGTGAACCTTTATTTTTATGTGGATATAATTAATCGTCCAATTGAATGGTGTAGGCCCGCATGGCATGTGCGGAAATTGAACTTATTGACTTGATTACTTGTACAGTTGGACTGGTTTTCAAAAGACAGTTGGTCTGTATGATTCGGGACCTTTCATTTTGGTCTTCTTTAAACCAGCTTTCTAATGGGTAAAAAAAGCGCTATTATTAATTTTGTAATAAAAAAAAAAAAATTCTTATTTCTGATTTTGAAAATATTACTTAACTGTTTATAAAGATTTGAGTTTTCTAAAATGTTTTACATGAAATTAGTTGAGAATAGCTCTATAATATGGTAATTTATGTTGGTCTAAATATACTTCTCAAGAGGCCGTGAAATGTGTATCTATTAAATTTAAACATGTAGGTTTTAAGTCGAAATATAACTACAGCTAAAGATAATTGTTGTTCGATTAATGATAAGTTGAATCTAGATGTACACCGAGCAGGGGCGGACCTAGCTTGAAGCTAGGTGCCGCGTCCGTTGCTACTCAACTTCGCGCGCGTAGTGAAAAATAGTGGAAAATTTGTTTTTTTTTACGATATTTGGAAAACGTTACTACTAAAATGAAAAAAAAAAAGAAAAACGTTAATACTGAAATTAATTTCTAGATCCGCCACTGACACCGAGTAAAAAGAACTATTAGCTAAAGATAATTGAATTTGTATGTCCATCTAGTCATGGGCGGATCCAACTCTGTTTTATGTGTTCTCATGAACTCACCCGGTTTGAAAAAAATACAAAAAAAATTAGTGAAAACCTTGTATGATTTGAAAAAAAAAAAGTGGGAATATATCAAAATGAACCCACTAAAAAACTTCCTGAATTCGCCACTGCATCTAGTGTGTTGTGTCACTTCAATTACTTTTGTTATTTGACCCTCAAATAAGCTGAACCTTATCTCTGGTCTGGTTCTTTATAAATTTACTTATCCAGATCATATATTCAAGGCAGAGATTGAAGAACTGCCTAGTTTATGGTCTCTTACATAGTTCCTCAACTAGATCAAATTGGTTGATGATGGCCTTTTCTAGTATGAACCGTGGCTGCACTGAACGAACCACGGCTGTAGTTTCACCTGTTGTATCCTCTCCAATCATTAACTGTGAGTTCAACTAACAGAAAATCATGGTTCATTCAATGTTAATTGTTTTTGGTTAAGATCTAGTTGTTTAACTTTTGTTCTTTGGTATTTTTTTTACATTTTTCAACTTTATTCAACAGATATTCTACTTGCATCTCCCTTTCCCCCCCCCCCCCCCCCCCCCCCCCCCCCCCCCCCCTCTCTCCATATGTTGTCCAAAACACAATCTTTAATCAATATCAGTTTCTTCGGCTTATCGATCCCCGACTTTAATCAATACCTACTGGTATGTGGTCTTAGAAGATTTTAGTACCTTTTGCATCAAGATGAGTTTGTAGAACTGCTTAGACATCATACTTATAATAATGATGTTCTGTGTTAATTAATAATTGCTATTCTAATAATCAGAATAATTAATACAGATGTTCATGTTCATGTTGATGAAGAGGTGAGGAAAAAGATCGATATTGTCATTGCAAGCTTACAAATTCCAGATAGTGTATCGATTAATGTTCAGTTTTGGGCGGCAGAGGAAATAGGAAACACATCTTTGCTTACTCCAACGCTTCAGCCTTTTCGGCTTTCTGGGAACAACAAAAAGCTTCGGGAATACCATATAGGCTATTTAGACCACAAATTCTATGCGTATAGAGATGCTAAGAAAGAAGCGGCGTTTGGTATTGTAGGCAAGGCGTACCTATACTGCACTCCTTTCCAAACTCAAAATGTGCATGATTACCCTGAAGATCAACGTCCTCCGTGTGAAGATGCTATTTTTGAAGAGGAATGGAGATCCTTTGCTGTGCCTGTTTTTCACGCGAATAAGTGCGTGTTGGACCAGGATCAATTTTGCAGCGGATTTAACAAATAACAAACACAAATATGAAGTGAAATCAATCGAAAAACAAGTGTATATTGATGAACAATGTTTCAGACAGAAACTGTTTTTACAAAGAGTTTGTGAATGGATTGTTTGGATACAATCTTGGTAACCTTTACAATACAACATTCTATCCTATATATAGTTTCTAATCCATGGCGGTTAATTCCCGGCAATAGGTGTGTCTTTTGATAAACCGTCGCGTCTGTTTGTGTATGATCACATTCGTTCATTCAAGAGTTGCGTCGTATGATTCTTCCACGTGTGCGGGATTGGGAATAACCGTCAAGATGATAATATACTTATGATAACTATAATATTACATAATAATAATAATCTAGCTTATATATCTCCAATAGTGCGTTGGTGTGCTTGACTTTGTCATGGATGCACCAAAGGGTTCTCTCGACGATCATATTCGTGTAGTTCAAAGAGCCCTTAAGGTTTGTCCCACCCTTAATACTTTACATATTTTCATATATGTGTGTAGTTTGGCTAGGGGTGTAAACGAGTCGAGTCGAGCCGAGCCTGAGCCTGACTGGGCTCGAGCTCGGCTCGTTATGGTTTTATGAAGCTCGAGCTCGAGCTCGGCTCGGTTCGAGCCTACAATCTTGAGCTCGAGCTCGGCTCGCTAGCAAAATCAAAAGCTCGAGCTCGGCTCGGCTCGAGGTGATTTCAGAACAATCTCAAACAAGCTCAAAACTCGGCTCGAGATCGCAAAAGCTCGGCTCGCGAGTGTTATTAAATGGGCCTATGAAATAAGGACTTGGGCTTTGGAGATGTGGGCTATAAATTATAAGAGAGATATATAAATAACTTATAATTATGTTTGGGCTCGTTTAGGCTCGCGAGCCCAATCGAGCTTTGTATCTAGGGCTCGAGCTCGGGCTCGATAACTAAACGAGCCATATTTCAGGCTCGGGCTCGGGCTCAGGCTCGTTAAGACTCGACTCGTTCGGGCCTTTTGCCGAGCCGATCCCGGGTAGCTCTCGAGCCGCTACGTGTCATTTACACTCCTAAGTTTGGCTATTCCACATCCAGATAAGCTGATCCTTTATTTATTATGTTGGATTATATGCCACACACATGAGGCATATATTTGTGTGTTTGTAAGCACTACATCTCTTACATTAAAATCTATACCAGCTGAAATTTCAAGATTTCCTAGCTAATCTTATTGTTAATCATGATCATAACAAGTAGTTACTGAGAACACATATACTTACTTTAGTTTAAGCTAAGTATAGGGCCTTGAATTTAGTTAAGATGGAACTTATCCTATTAGCCTCTAATAAGACATTCATATGTTGTTTACCAACTATAATAGCATGGTTTATGGAAATTATTTATAGCAGTAATGTACTCATGTTGTATTACCAATAATAGCATTGTAATTTCACTTAATAAATAAGTTTATTTAAACAAAGGACCATACATTTATTTATGTGTAAAATATCACATTAACATAACATATCTTGGTAATTTCCATTATTCCTATAAGTGACACAAGATATGTCGAAAGTTGGGACCACTATTGGTAATTTTCGTAGTTGGGATTGTTATTGGCCAATAATCAATAGTTGGGATTATTTATTTCCATTATTCCTCACTTATATCACATTAACATAAATATCACATAAACATAACATATCTTCTAACTGTCAAAAGTTAATTACATTCTCAGAAAAAAAAAGTTATATGGGAAAATATCACAGTAACTGTCAAAAGTTAATTACATTCTCAGGAAGCCGGTTTGCAAAGTTCAATCCAAATCGATCGCAAGAAAAGGACTTATAAGCATCCCAAAAAAATGGCTCGCAGATCAAAGTCATTTCGCAAAAGTGGGTACCGCTGTCTTGTTCCATTGTTTGGACTGAGTAGTGAACGTGCAGCCAAAATACTTGGACGTAAGCTTCATTCACCCACAAAATTATCAAATACAAACAAAATTATCGTGCGAACAGTACGAACTGAAGGGAACAAAAAAAAAAGTGGCGGTGGCATTTTCGTAAATAATGACCACCACTCTTTGTTGTATAATTACTAGTGTATATAATTACTTTAGAGTAAAAAAGTGGCGGTGGCATTTTCGTAAATAATGACCACCACTCTTGTTGTATAATTACTCTAGTGTATATAATTACTCTAGAGTAATTACCCTAGAGTAATTATATAATTACTCTAGTTATATAACTACGCTATATAATTACTTTAGATTAATTTTATAATTACTTTAGTTATATAATTACGCTAGAGTAATTACGCTCAGTGGCGAAGATTTGTAGGGGCGAGGAGGGGCGGCCGACCCCCCCGGATTTTCGCGCAGAAGTTCCGATTATATAGTATCCGTATAGAAAATTTTGAAAATATAGGGTTTTGACCCCCCGAAACTGGTTTTCGACCCCCCGAAACCAGTGACTTCCGAACCCCCGGTGACTTCTGACCCCCCGAACCTTCGGGTCAAGCTTCGCCACTGATTACGCTAGTTATATAACTAGAGTAATTATATAATTACTCTAGTTATATAAAGTTTCCAATATTTACAGAAATGCCACCGCGTGTTTTTTTACTTCAGTTCGTACT
Source organism: Ambrosia trifida (assembly GCA_028751855.1). Lineage (NCBI taxonomy): Eukaryota > Viridiplantae > Streptophyta > Magnoliopsida > Asterales > Asteraceae > Ambrosia > Ambrosia trifida. The sequence goes on from CM054128.1 coordinate 5,327,665, forward strand.
GTTTGTACGATAAAGCCTATTTGTACGTGAACTTTACTCATATAATTATATATAATCAGCTGATAATTAAATTGTGTCAATTATCATGATTGATAAAAGTTTATTCTGACTTACACATGGATTCCTTGTGCAGTTACACGAGGTACCTTTAGGAATCTTCGTCTGAGAGTAGGAATCCCTGTGTGGCCATATAGCCGAAATACAACTACCAGAGCTTCTTCTATCCGTAAAGCTCAAATCAATCAATCAGCATATGAGACTAGGCCTTTTGTAACACCGAATGCTGATTCAATCTCTTTCCAGTACGTCATTTCAACACTTTAATTAGCTTCATTTGATAACGGGACGCTGGACTTGTTCACAATGTTTGTTATTAATTGGAATAATGGAAATAAATAATCCCAACTATTGACTATTGGCCAATAACAGTCCTAACTACGAAAATTACCAATAGTGGTCCCAACTTTTGACATATTGGAATATAATGGACCCAAACTAACGGAGGTCTAACTCCGTTAGTGTGATGCTGATGTGGCATCCTAGGTGGCCAAATGATCATACGTGGCATCCTAGGTGGCAAAATGATCCTACGTGGCATCCTACGTGGCATGCCACGTCAACACCACACTAACGGAGTTAGATCTCCGTTAGTTTGGGTCCATTATATTCCAATATGTCGAAAGTTGGGACCACTATTGGTAATTTTCGTAGTTGGGACTGTTATTGACTAATAGTCAATAGTTGGGATTATTTATTTCCATTATTCCTTATTAATTCCTTTGTAGGAACGAAGAATTTCATGGGTTGCCACTAGAACAAAGTATGACTAGTGAATCTGATGATTGGTTCCTAGAACTTGCTGATCTTGATTCCTTGAATGATGATACATGGATCGATGAAATGTTTGCGGAAAATAATTAAATAAAGAGATGCAACAAGAGCTATAATTCGAGTTTAATGCCAACCCAATCAAGCACTTCTATACAAAAGGGACAAGTGAGTGTTTGGATGTGATCTACCTAAGCTTAGGTTAGGTGTTAACCATTATAAATAAGTACTTGGCTTTAAACATATCAAATATTTGTGTGACCTTTATGTTATAAAGACATAATTGTGTGTATGCTATTTTATTTTCTTCTTTTGTAGTGTCTACATATAACTTAACTCATATCTGGAATTGAGACAGCAACAATAGTCAATAGAGGATGTTATATGCATTACCTTGGCCTTTTAATGGTTGAGTTTTTTTTTTATAACAAATTATGAAAGGGCTTGTGGTATAATTTACCGTAAAATTTAGTTCAATGAATTGATCTAGGTGGATCAATTACAAAACGTGTTTTAGATTAACACAATCATAAATATTTACTAGATCATTAGCATGATTTTGTAAAGTTCAAACACAAAGTTCTATAGAAAACGAATGTTACCGATGAAGAATGAGTTTGAAGTCCGTTTACCATGATCTAGTCTTGCGGCTTGCGTCGGTTCAAGCAAACAGCCCCAAGATGGGCACTGCCGCTCGATCTAAACACCTTTCCCCTGAAAATAAACTGACTTTCAATTCTCCCGAATGCGTGCGGGCTCCCAATTTTATTTAAGCCCGTTTCTTTTTCTTTATAAGTATGCCAATGCCAATTGCCAAGTGCCAACAACCCGAGCCTCGCTTCCGCAGCCCAATATTTAGGGATTGTTTGGTTGATTAAGTGCTGAGAGGTTTGAATAGTTAAGAGGTCTGAATGGTTAAATGGTGAATCATTACCATTCCATTCAGAAGCTGAAACAAACACGCTGAATGCTGAATCATTCAGCACTAAATGGTTCAGAGCCTCATTAAGAGGCCTACCAACCAGCCCCTTCGTCATATATATCCCATGATATAATTTCCATCTCATTCATGTTTTTTACACCCAAGTGTAAACATCACCTGGATTGTTTGTGGGTTAGCACTGACAAATAGTTATCCACTAGGCAATCCAAGTCCACCAAGTCACCAAGTCGGGAAAAAACTCGCCACCTGAAGGCACACTACGGTAAAACACCTCTGGATCGGATTCGAACTTGAAACCAAATGGCCTCAAGCTATTATCTTCATTTTTCATGTCACTCCACCAAATGGTGGGGACCCATCTCATTCATATTAACCAACAATATATAGAGTTAATTGTTTGGTTGGTTCTTGTGCATTTCAGATCTTCCCAGACTTCACTAATTACACACTTGGTTCTAAATGTTTACAATTTTTCACTCGTGTGGTCCTATCTATGAATATCCTTCAGTATGCAACGTTAAGTCTTCCCACATGAGGGTATTTTGTTCTTTTCAAGCTGAAATGATACCAACTTTTGCATTGCATATACTAGTCGTTAGATGTTAGTTGTCATATATGTTGGATTACTTACAGTAAAATGGAGACCGATCAGATTCTGCAAAAAGAAACAAACAGGGAAAATAAAAAGGATTAACAGAACCGGGCTTGTGTTTGACACAATTCCCTTAAACAGATTCGTCGTCTGTTCCCAGGGTACACCGGTTAAACAGTGACGGTGCACTGCGGACTATCTCACTTGCCTGAAAAGAAACCGGAACTGGACTGGTACTGGAACTTGTTGCTGATGTAAGACAGATGTGAGAGTATATGTTTCTGTGTGTATTGTATTCTGCACACAAGTCTGTATTATATACTTGAACACCAAAACTGTTGGAAGCTGTTCAGACTCTAATTAATCACGCGAATTAAACACCATTATTATGATGTTAATTGCTGGTGATAATCAAGAGTTGCAACTGTTGGAAGATGAAGGCAAAGAGTTCTTTCTAGAACAATCCGCTACATTGTGCAAAAATTAAACAGACATCAAAAACCAGTCTCGCACAGACCCGGGTTTTTCGAGCTGCATTCGTGTCCGCAGGTCGTGCGGGCGCCACGTTGGTTCAAGGATTTTTCCGAGCCAGAACCCATTTTTGCACCCCCCCTGCGCGCGGGTAGGAGTCAGAGGATAATATAACTTTAACAATTTAATTCCTCCATTCAAACTTTACCTTATAAAGTCTTCCAACTTTCATCTTCCCACCAATGTGGGACACAACCAACTCATACACTTAACTCACATTCACTTCTATAATTTTCCAACAATCCCCCACATGAATGGGAGTTATTCCCAGAAACAATCTCGTTCCGATTAAATTTCAACAGTTGAGTTTTGCATACGATAGGTAGGTGTGACCCTTTGAACCTTCGCTTATGAAACGCACTTAGCCTACTGGCTCTGAGTAGAACGCGATGTCTTTGAACTCGTCTGCCGTTTGTGTAGACGACAATACGCTTCACACAAAACTCTCCCTGACAACGTCAAGTCCTCATAGTTGTGTCCGTTATGGTCATGGACACGTGCCTGGTTCTGCGAGAGCTATTAAATATTGTGCCCCAACAATACCCTTCGAAGCGACCCCACTTCTCTCTCACATAGGTGATCTACTAAGACTGGTTACCTCAGTCAAATCATTAAAAGCCATAAGCTTATCCTCAACATTGTCACTTTTAGGAATGGACTAGGAAGCTTATTAATTTTATAGTAGGCTCCCTTTTTTCAAATGTGGGTTTCCATCAACTCTTCCCCCCACAGTGACCTTCGCCAGTTCATACAATTAGGTTGTCCTATTGAACTCAGATCTTGGGATCTCCAGTCAGCTGAGTTAGGTTTCCTTCGCATAAACCTAGCCTTTCATGGGCTTTAGTCCCATTCCCATTGACGACTTCTGAACTAACTCTCTGCTTAAGCCTTTCGTTAGCGGATCCGCGATGTTATCCTTTGACTTCACATAGTCAACAGTGATAACTCCTGTAGAGATTAGTTGTCGTACCGTCTTATGTCTACGTCTTATATGCCTGTTCTTACCGTTATACATTGTGCTACGAGCTCTGCCAATTGCCGATTGGCTATCACAATGTATGCATATGGCCGATGCCGGCTTCGGCCATCTTGGTATATCCTCAACAAATTGACGTAGCCATTCTGCCTCTTCACTTGCCTTATCTAAGGCAATGAATTCCGATTCCATCGTGGATCTAGCAATAACAGTTTGCTTAGATGATTTCCACGATATTGCTGCACCACCAAGCGTGAATACATACCCACTTGTCGCTCTGGAATCATTCGTGTCAGATATCCAATTTGCATCGCAGTAACCTTCAATAACTGCTGGATATCTACTATAATGCAGCCCGTACTCTCGTGTGTATCTCAAGTACCGAAGCACCCGTGTCATGCAACCCCAATGAGTTAAACTTGGGTTGCTCGTGTATCTACTTAGCTTGCTTACAACATATGCTAAGTCTGGTCTGGTACAACTCATCAGATACATCAAGCTGCCAATAATTCTTGAATACTCTAATTGATTAACAGGCTCTCCTCGAATTTTAGCTAGATGTTGACTCGTGTCAATGGGAGTTCTAGCCACATTAGAGTCATTTGCACTGAACTTCTCAAGAATTTTGTCCACATAGTGAGACTGACTTATCACAAGTCCATTCTGGGTTCGTGTGATTTGTACTCCCAGAATCACATCCGCTAATCCCATATCTTTCATGTCAAACCTTGCTTTCAGGACGTCCTTTGTAGACTTTATCATTTTCTCATTACTACCAGCAATGAGCATGTCATCCACATACAAACACAAGATGACATATCCGTCTGGTGTGTCTTTCACATACACACACTTGTCACATTCGTTGATTCTGAACCCAGAATCAAGCATGACATGATCAAACTTTTGATGCCATTGTTTTGGAGCTTGCTTCAAACCATATAAAGATTTTACAAGCTTGCATACTTTCTTTTCTTGTCCCTTGGCTATGAAGCCCTCGGGCTGTTCCATGTAAATCTCCTCCTCTAGATTTCCATTCAAGAAAGCCGTTTTCACATCCATTTGGTGAATTTCCAAATTTCTAATGGCTGCAATGGCAAGTACCATCCTGATGGATGTTATTCGCGTGACAGGCGAATATGTGTCAAAATAATCCAAGCCTTCTCGTTGTTTATATCCTTTGATCACCAACCTTGCCTTATACTTATCAATGGTGCCATCTGGTTTCATCTTCTTCTTGAAGATCCATCGATATCCTAGTGGTTTGCATCCCGCAGGAAGATCCACTACTTCCCAAGTGTGATTTTGTAAAATAGAATCTATTTCACACTTTATGGCCTCCTTCCACTGAGGTCCATCCGAGGAATTTACCGCTTCTTGGTAAGTTTGTGGTTCCTCCTCGACCACATAGGTGAGGAAATCTGGACCAAAGGATTTTTCAGTCCTTTGTCTTTTACTCCTTCGGATTTCACTTTCATCTAATTGAGGTTCATCATTTGCAACCTTTTCTCTTGAACCACCTTCCCTAGTTGAATTTGATGGGCCCGGTTCATCCTCTAGAACCCTATCATCAATTGGGCTTTGTGAGCCCAACTTAGGCCTATCCAAGCATGGAAATATGTGCTCGAACCAAGAAGCATCCTTAGATTCCAATATAGTGCCGTTAGACACTCCAGGATTCTTCGAGTCATGCACAAGAAAGCGAAGTGGACCACCCAAACGAGTGTATCCAATGAGCACACAATCTATAGTTTTGGGTCCTATCACAAGACGCTTTGGTGGTGTCACTACCACCTTAGCTAGGCACCCCCACACTCGCAAGTGATTATATGATGGTTTGCCTCCTGTCAACAATTCATATGGTGTGACATCTTTCTTTTTACGGGGAATTAAATTTAGAATGAAATTTGCTGATAACAGCGCTTCCCCCCACATGTCCTCGCTCACCCCCGAGCTTATCAACATGGCATTCATCATTTCTTTCAACGTTCTATTTTTACGTTCTGCTATGCCATTTGATTGTGGTGAGTAAGGAGGTGTGAGCTCATGTATGATTCCACTTTTTGCACAAAGATCAGCAAAAGGTGAAACATATTCACCACCTCTATCACTCCTCACCTTTTTTATTTTCCGGTTAAGTTGATTTTCAACTTCGGCTTTGAACACAACAAATTTGTCAATAGCCTCGTCCTTACTCTTAAGTAAGTACACATAGCAAAATCTTGTGCTATCATCAATAAATATTTGTTCCCACCTCTAGTAGGAATAGATTTCAAATCACACAAATCTGTGTGGATCAAATCAAGAGGACCGGTGGTTCGTTCAACCTTTTTGAATGACGTTCGTGTTTGTTTTGCCTCGACACAAGTTTCACACTTATGATTTGAGTCAATTTCAATTTTTGGTATGCTATTCAATTTAATTAAATGTCGAATGGAATTAAAATTCACGTGACCTAGTCTACCATGCCAAATATTGGAAGACTCAAGCATGTAAGCAGAATTATCGTTATTCATTCCATTCATCACAGTTACATTTAACTTAAACATACCATTAAGGGCATAGCTCTTACCAACATACATACCACCTTTGGTCAACACGACCTTATCAGACTCAAACACCATTTTGAACCCAAACTTGTTCAACTGCCAACCCGACACAAGATTCTTACGAATCTCATGAACATACAACACATTAGACAGAGTAAGTTCCTTTCCCGACGTCATCTTCAAAAGCACATTACCTTCGCCTTTGATATCTGCAGTGGCAGAATTCCCCATGAAGAGCTTTTCACCAGCAACTTCCTTGAAGGTGTTGAAGAAACTCTTATCAAAACACACATGCCGGGTTGCCCCGGTATCAACCCACCAATCCTTGGCATCTGTTCCAACCAAGTTTGCTTCAGTGACCATCATTGACAAATCTGACATCATAGCAACAAGATTATCAATCATGTTGGCTTGTTTGCCATTTTCCTTCTTGGGAAGCTTGCATTCACTTGCTTTATGCCCCGGTTTGTCACAGTTATAGCAAGTTCTATTGAACTTCTTCTTGCCAACCCCACCTTTAGGCCCAAGGTAGGAGCTCTTCCCATTGCCTTTCTTAAAACCACCCCGTTTGTTGCCTTTGTTACTTTTGTTACCCTTTGATGATTGACCATGTTCAACAACATTAGCTTTAGCGACTTCATGACTAACAGTTTTCTTTTGAGCGACTTTGTTGTCTTCTTCAATACGAAGACGCACAACCAAGTCTTCAATTGTCATTTCCTTTCGCTTATGCTTCAAATAATTTTTGAAATCAATCCAACTTGGTGGCAATTTTTCAATAATAGCCGCCACTTGGAATGTCTCGCTAAGCATCATTCCTTCGGCATGAATATCATGAAGAATCACCTGTAATTCTTGAACTTGACTCATAACAGTTTTTGAGTCAATCATAGCAAAATCCAAGAATTTTGCCACCACAAATTTCTTAGTGCCCGCATCTTCAGTTTTGTATTTGCGTTCCAATGATTCCCATAAATTTTTGGCAGTAGCAGCTTTGCAATACACATTGTAAAGCGAGTCAACCATTCCATTCAGGATATAGTTTCGGCACAAGAAATCAGAATGATTCCAAGCATGAACCGCGCTCACAGTTTGAGCATTCATATCCTCTTCAACAACTTGAGGAGCGGTTTCAGTTAAGAACCTTGCAAGGTTCAACGTTGTCAAATAGAACAGCATCTTTTGCTGCCACCGTTTGAAGTTTACACCAGCAAACTTCTCAGGTTTTTCAGCGTGGCTTGCCACAGCAGTCGGCAAAGGCGCCACTAAACCAGTGGTAACAGTAACAGCCTGAGAAAACACTGCAGAAACTCCGGTGACAGTGGAGTTCTGGAAAGCAGCAGAGGGCATGGGCTGAGAGTTCTCCATCACTGAAAAGAAACCGAATCTGTTAATACAAGAATCTGTTTAAGTTTGTTGGATTACTTACAGTAAAATGGAGACTGATCAGATTCTGCAAAAAGAAACAAACAGGGAAAATAAAAAGGATTAACAGAACCGGGCTTGTGTTTGACACAATTCCCTTAAACAGATTCGTCGTCTGTTCCCAGGGTACACCGGTTAAACAGTGACAGTGCACTGCGGACTATCTCACTTGCCTGAAAAGAAACCGGAACTGGACTGGTACTGGAACTTGTTGCTGATGTAAGACAGATGTGAGAGTATATGTTTCTGTGTGTATTGTATTCTGCACACAAGTCTGTATTATATACTTGAACACCAAAACTGTTGGAAGCTGTTCAGACTCTAATTAATCACGCGAATTAAACACCATTATTATGATGTTAATTGCTGGTGATAATCAAGAGTTGCAACTGTTGGAAGATGAAGGCAAAGAGTTCTTTCTAGAACAATCCGCTACATTGTGCAAAAATTAAACAGACATCAAAAACCAGTCTCGCACAGACCCGGGTTTTTCGAGCTGCATTCGTGTCCGCAGGTCGTGCGGGCGCCACGTTGGTTCAAGGATTTTTCCGAGCCAGAACCCATTTTTGCACCCCCCCTGCGCGCGGGTAGGAGTCAGAGGATAATATAACTTTAACAATTTAATTCCTCCATTCAAACTTTACCTTATAAAGTCTTCCAACTTTCATCTTCCCACCAATGTGGGACACAACCAACTCATACACTTAACTCACATTCACTTCTATAATTTTCCAACAATATATACGCCATTTTCCCTTTTATTTTACAGCTTCTCTTCACTCTCACACTAACACTCTCTTCACACCATGGTTGCAAAAGTCGTTATGCGCTCCCAGGTCGGTCGACTAGAGAGATGTGAGTACTCAGACTAGGTGGAGAGTACTTGGGGATTAATTGGACATGGTAAATATCAATAAATTAGTTTTCGGTAAATTATATATGTCAAATATCATAAGTTTATTAATATTTGTAACAAATTACATGATTATCAATATAAATAAAAAAATCTACCTGTTCAAATACTAAGAGCATTCTCAATAACTTCTCCATCCTCTATTCACTCACAACCAATCACAACCACATATTACATTGAAAATCATTACAGTTTCCCTCTCCCCCACTCACAAGCACTTTCAACAAATATTAAAAAATAAATACATTTTTCCTGTTTTCCCTAAAAGATTCCCAAAGAACCCAAAATTTGCCGATAAACAGTAGATTCCCCATTTGCTCTAAAGCATTTAAAAATTAATGTTCATCTTTTAGAAAATGACATTCATTCTTTGATATTATAGATATAGAAATTAGGTTATAATTTATTTTAAGTCAAACTCGACCTGAGTTGACCAACTATGTCCGATTATGACCGGGGTTGACTGCTTTGATCAATTTCGAATAACTAGGTGAGGTTGAAATTAATCATCTCGACACCCTAACTTGTAGTGATTACTCAACGAGTACTCGACCACCAAGGAGGAGTTTTACAACATTGCTTCGCACACACATGTTGCGCTTGCAAAATTATTACATTCAAAGTCATTTGAAGACGATGGTTTGGTACTAAGAGCCGGTCACGATACTTTTGACCCCCTCCATCATGATTATGGTAAGTTTGAGTAGTGTTGTTGCATTCAATCTGGTTTATGGAGCTTTTTTTAGTTATTGAGCGCAAAGTTAACTGTTTTCTTGTGCGTATGTTTGTATTGTTTTTTATTCTATTATTATTGTTGTTGTTGTTGTTGTTGTTGCAAATGGAAGCCCTAATTTGTTTACTGCGAAACTACACTACGATGGTGTGTTTAGAAATGTTCCCGGAAGATGGTATGTCATTGGTAGCTTTGTGTGGGTAGATTTCTTGGGCGACATAGTTGAGTTTTTTGTCCATGAAGTTAACTTGATGATTCGTACTTTACACTGGTTTAGTAGCTTTAGACAATGATGATGATGTTCGTAATTTGTCAATATTTAGGTGAAAACAAGGTTATTAACTTTTATGTTGAACACAAACAACCAAAGATTGATACTGAGTTGAAATCACCTGGGGGAACGTCAAAGATGGTTATTAGGGAATTAGATGAGAGAGTTGGTAGCTACCAATTAAAGGAGATTGATGATTAAGTATAGTCAAAGTTCAAGGGCAAATGACGTAAAGGGTCAAAATGTTGTAGAGGGGTCTAACTGTAGGGCTATCCAAAAAAGCTCGTGGCTTGAAGCTCGCTTGGATATAGCTCGAAAAAAGTTCGCTCGATATGGCTCGGTTTGAAACTGAGCCGAGCCAGCTCGGATCGGTTAGAAAGTGAGCCAAGCTCGGATCGGTTCGTAACGAGCCGAACTGGCTCGGTTTGGCTCGGATAATTCTAATTTTTAATACATATTTTTTATATAAATATAATATAGTATAAAAATGTTTAAAAAGATGGGGAGCATGTTACATATTTAATATTTGGTAATAGTAGCATAGAGATTGTGCACTTGAGATTGAAGTTACAGCTAATCAAGTTATTTAAATAAACCAGAGCATAATGATAAATTGTCCAAGTACTCAAGTTATCAAACTCAATACTGCTTTTGATTTCAAAGAGGTCAGTATGTAGAAGTTCAATCAGACATTTATTGCATATTAGGAGGTTAATTCGTATGTTGATGAACTCATATTGTATTCCGTTGAAATTTGAGACTTATTTTGTATTTGCTTGAACTTGATTTTAGCTTGTAATGTACTAGGTTGAACTTATTTTAAATGTGTTATTTTTAACTATTGAATAATATTTTAGACTATTGAATTTTGAAAGCCATTTTTCTTTTTTTCTTTTTAAATTCAAGGCAAACCAAGCCGAGCTCGAGCTTTAATTTTTAGCTCGGTTTATAACCAAGCCGAGCACGAGTTTGACTTGGCTCAGCTCGATTCGGCTCATGAAAAGCCCTTGGTCTAAGAATGCTACAAAGGGTTCTAGGAATGCAATATAGGATCTAAACAGTTTAGAGGATTCTAGGAATGATGTAGAAGGTCAAAATGGTTTAGAGGGTTCTAGGAATGTTATAGAGCTTATAGGTTGGACCCTATAATATAATGTGTTTGCACACTTTATTGACATCAATATATGAAACAAGAACAAGACAGTGGTGACCCGAAGTAATGCATGAAGTCAAAACTGCTCTTAGTTGTGTTTTAGTCTTTACAAGACAATTTAATAAAGGTCAAACTTAGAAAAAAACAATCAAAACATAAACTTAATTATGCTTTCAAAGTAAGAAAAATGCTAAACAAAATCAAAGTTATCATAAAACAAAAAAGTAGAGAAAAGAGCAAATTGTTCTATAATTATTTGATTTTTAGATATTCAGCTCACTTCAATGGTTTTAAGTTTAAATTCTCCATAGAGGAAAAATACCTAAGTTTAAACATGGTTAACTGAACCGAATAATCGCCATTATCCGAGTATCCGAAATTGTAATAATAAAACCGAACGTTTTTAGAAACTCCATAAGGGCAGGCGGGGTGGTCCATGATGGTCACCCCGTGATGGCCGTGATACCGTGAAACACCGACCGGCCGAATTTATCACGGCCGCGATTGAGGGTTGGCGTGATGTATATCACGGAGGAATGAAGAAAACATAATGTGGTGGTGGTCCCTACCATCAATCTCACTTTTAGGTGGTGGTCCCCACTAAAACCCAATCTCTTTTGATTTTTATTTATAAAAAAATAGTGGTGGGTGTGATGGAATGAATGAAGTGTCACAAGGTAATTGGGTGTGATGGTTTTAGTGATAATTGTGAACACCACCACATGGATTTAGTAATGAAATGTGATAGAATCTGATAGAATAAGGTGGCACAAGATGATTGGGTATGATAGTGTGATGTGTGTGATAGAAACCAAACCAAATGTTTAAAAAACAAAACAAAACTAAAAATTTAAATTACAACTTATAAAAAATATAATATTATCCTATATGTTTATTTTACAACCTCCATGAATATGTTTATTTTAATATTATCCTATATGTTTATTTTACAACCTCCATGAATAGTGTCATCTCACATTTTAAAAATAATGGTTTTAAGATTGTTAACAAAAAGTCTTCTGGTACAGATGGTTATAGCGTAGTTGTGTGTTATGTGTTGCCTGGTTGTATTTATAATAAGAATAAGAAAACTTATATTGCTATTAAGCGTTGTGTGTAAAATATAAATATTAGATTGGGTTTGGAGTGTTTGTGGCAAATTTATAAATTTTGTTAGATGATTGACAAATGTTTTTTGTTTTTTTGAACGGCAAAATTTTATTACACCTCATTTTGCATTTGCAAAAGATTTTTATTACACCTCACATATACTGAGATTCATCTCATATAAATTGACACCCTTTTATATCTAGCACTAATTGACCATATCATATTAAGGTTGGTTGACATGTTAATTAGGCAATTTTATCCCGGTATCCATATTATTTTCCTTTCAACATCAGGATTCAAACTATTGGATCACCTCATAAAACTTTAGATGCTTTACCTCTTTAGTAAAACTCCATTTAAAATACTTCATTATACTAGATAATCAGTAATTGGCTTAACCATCATCAATAATATAACTCAACCATCATTATATAACATAATACACATTTACTTAAATTGATCAATAGTAGCACCTTATAATAAGATACAAGTAAAATGTTTGATCACCAACACACATTTTGTTAGTTGGACCGGTGGGAGCCAATAGTTGATAGTATCTTAATCCAATACTCCTATATCTTTTACTGTAGTTATTAACAGGTGGGCATTGATTTTTTTTATTGTCCTATCAAGTAAGCGATTGAAGATACTGAAAATGCGCGCAAACAAGTCTTTAAGTGCTTATTAATCTCAGATCACCAACATCAGGCCATCTTCGTCTGTGGAAATCGACCCGTTGTTCTCAGATCACCAACATCAGGCCATCTTCGTCTGTAGAAATCGACCCGTTGTTTAAAATTCTTGGTTCGCGACAAGGCCATCTATGTGTGATGAAAGTGGCATCGTTAGTTTTGAAGCTTACCTGTACCCTTTTCTTTGAAGTATAGTAGGTTTTTTATGGCAGTAACTTGCACTTTCAAAAATGATAAATAAAAAATCAGAATTAAAGAAGACTAGATAATCATATAAATAAAATAATATAAAGTAAACAGAACAATTGCAATAGTAGTATGCTTTTAATCAAAATTATCAAAAGATTACAATAAAAACATTTGATTTCGGTCAAAATCTTTTAGTTAATCTTCATTGTCAGAGTCGAATGTAATCTTGGTGGCCTTGGGTGCATCTGCAGAAATTTCTTTGAAATGGGCTCCATATAGTTTGGATTCCTGAAAGAAAAAAAAAACGAGAAAAGATTTTCATTTTCAACTTATAGCTAAATAAATTTTGAATACAGAAAATATGTCCGTTGACCAAAAAGTCAAACCGATATTTAAAAAGAGCAAAGCACAAACCTTTTTCTTAACATGGGTACCGAAATTCAAAAGGTTCGTAGGTACATTCTGTCCTGCTTCTCTAAGAACATTTATCAGCTCACCAGAGAGCGCCTGAGGTGCATTATTTTACCATTTAGATGAAATCAAACTTCTCGTGTGTTGTGGTCACGTTGAAGAATGTAATGAAGATATTTTTGAAAAGTACCTTATTCTCCTTCATGAAGAAAGTGTGTGCAACACCCTTTTTACCAGCACGACCTGTTCTTCCAATTCTGTGGACATAATCCTCTGTGGTCAGCGGGAAGCTGTAATTTATTACAACTTCAACGTCTGGAATATCCAGCCCCCGAGCAGCAACATCTGTTGCTATCTGCATGAACACCAAAAAATATTAAATCATCACAAATGTATAAATACTACAAAATCATGGTCTGTATATATTATATAAAAAAAATTGGATTGTAATAATCCCACCTTTGTGTTGTTGGCCAATAATAAATTAAAAGGTGGGACTGGTGGAAAGAATAAACTTACGTGGGATTATTATTGGCCAACAACACAAAGGTGGGATTGTTACAATCCAATTTTCCTATTTAAAATCAACTATTAAAAAACTAACTTACCAATAGAGGAGAAGTACCATCCTTAAATAATTGAAGTGCCTCAGTCCGCGCCCTTTGTTGTTTGTCACCACTAATGGAAACAACCTTCCAACCCCTGTAAAATCAACACATTAAATATTATTGGTATTAACTACTAATAAGGTCAACAAGAACAGGTAAAGCAACTCACCTTCTTTGCAACATATTCTCAACTCTGGATGCTTCCTTCTTGTATAATACAAAGACCAGAACTCTATTCCTGAAATATTCATGGCCCAAAATTAGCAACTTAAACAAATATCAAAAGAAAAAGAAATTATCGGATTGGGTTCAAAGTTCTCAATTTCTCATGTGAAAGCATCATGAAAAAATAACATAAATATATTGGTAGCAAGAAAGAAAAACCTTCTTGACTTGTGGTACTTCTCTAGCAATGTAACTAAACGTTCATCTCGTGCTCGATCTTCCAACACCTACATTTAAATACAAGAAGTCCCATTTTTTTTATTAAATTCAAAACACCTATCTAACTAAGGTCCATGTGAGCATGGTTTGAAAAAACGGGTGAGGCGTACGCCTCGAGGGGCGCCTCGAGGCAAAACTCTATGAAAACGGGTCTGAGGCGCGCCTCATGGGGTTCGGATTGTACATACGCCTCTAAGGGCTGAGACGCTAAGAAAATGTGCGCCTCAGGTGCGCCTCGGGTGGTTTAGGGTCTTTTATGTATTTTTTTTTTCTGGTGTTTTAGACTTTTGGGGTCAATTATTTTATTTTTTATTACTGTCTTTGATGTTTTAGACTTTTCTAGGTCAAATATTTTACTTTTTATAGACACATAATTTTTATATTTATTTTTTGACTGCACCTCGGGCTTACGCCTTTGTTCGCCTCGAGGCTTACGCCTCATGAGGTGAAGGGAAAACGCCTCGAGGCTCGTTTCCGTTCTTTTAAACTTTACATGTGAGTTTATATAAAAAAGAAATTGTAAGAAATAACAGATCAGGGATATTTACAGTACCTCGACTATCTGCATGACATCATGGTTGGCAGCTAAATCCTCTGATCCTACAACAACCTGGCAAGAAAAATTATGTTATTTACAAGAGAAATTGCAGTCTATAATAATACATATATCTACAACAACTTCCTTTTTATGGTCAAAGTATAAGTAAACCATGAAGCTAAAAAAATCACCTTAACAGGATTTGGATCCATAAATTCCTGAGAGAGTTGATTCACGGCTAACGGCCAAGTTGCACTGAACATTACAACTTGACGAACTGTAGAATGTAAAAACTTATCATGAGTATAGATGCAACAAAGAGCTAACTGCTCGGTTTTTAGGTCAAAACCGAGTACTCTGTACAGCTGTATTCCATAACAAAATTGACAGTAATACTGTAACTTCAGTAAAAGCTACCAAGACTGGTCAAAAAGTTAGTTTGTAGCAATTTTTAAGTTCTGAATGAAAAGTGGTCATGTACCCGAACTTGTTTTGCTTAGGATGGAACGGACTTCTGGTTCAAATCCCATATCAAGCATCCGATCTGCTTCATCAAGCACCTACAAAAAAAAGTCATATTAAAGAACAGTATTTTCCTATGGAATTACACACACTTCACAAACTGCATTTTCTTACCACAAAAGAGACCTCATGTAGTTGGCACACGCCCATTTCTATTAGATCCTTCAAACGTCCAGGGGTTCCAATAACGATATCCTAAGAGAGAAAAGAAAGTGAGACATATGTAAAGTAACAGCAAGGAAACACACAGGTATGTGTGTATAATATAACTGTGCCAGTTGAAATTAACAAATAGATCGGTATCTAAGTACAATAACCAACCATCGGTCCACAAGATATTAAAACAAAACAATAACCTACCCACACCAAAGGCATTAAACGCTAAACGGTTAATTTGCTCAAATAATCATATTTATATAAACAGCAGTGGATAACTCGATATGTGATCTTACCACTCCAGATTTTAGAGCAGATATTTGAGGTCCTTTTGAAGTTCCTCCGTAAACACAAACCGATCGAACGCCACTAGGTTTCCCAGCATCAGACAGAACATCATATATCTGCCAAATCCAACCATAATTAGTGAAAACCATACATAACAAAATCATATCATCCAATTTAAAAAAAAAAAAAACTGAACAAGATTATCTTTCTTTGCAAACTCAAAACTATCTTATTGGATCATATACACACCTGTTGAGCAAGTTCTCTTGTAGGTGAAAGCACAAGGCAAAGAGGTGTCACTTTCTTATTTGTACTGTTCTTCCTCTTATTCAAAATATGATTCATTGCAGGTATCCCAAACGCCAATGTTTTCCCTAATCAAAACCCAAATCACAAACCACATAAAAATCCAAACTTTACAATCCAAACACATAAAAATCCCAACTTTAAAAACAAAAACACCAAACTAACCTGACCCAGTTTTAGCAATCCCAATAAAATCACGCCCATGTAACAGAAACGGCCAAGAATTCGACTGAATCGGAGAAGGCTTATTAAAATTCTTACAACACTCCAACAACTCATCAGACAGCTTAGACTCTGCAAAAGACTTCAAAGCTTTATACTTTACATCACTAATATCTTTTCCAGACACCACAACATTATCCTCAGTTTCCCTAACCTCATCCACACCACCATCACCATTGTTCTTAGCTTCATCCTCTTTCTTTTGCTTCTTTTTCTTCTTCTTTTCAGTCAAATCTTCTGACCCATTTACAGTTTCTTGTTGAAGCTTGTCTTTCTTCTTCTTTTTCTTGTCTTTTTTGGGTGATTGTTGTTCTACAAGGTCTGGGTGTTGTTGATCTTGAAGCTTTCTTTTGTGGTCTTTGTTTTTGGTCTTTTTATCGGATTTAGTGATGCTGTCGGTGATGGTAGGCATGTTGAAGGAAGAAGAAGATGGAGAAAGATGGTTTGTTGGTGTGTGAAAGAAGTTTATGCCCACAAGAGGCTAGAGATGTTTGGAGGAGATGTTTTTAGGGTTTTAGAGGTTATGGGTTTTTTTCAGTTTTTCTCCTTCATAATTAAAATATTGCAAAAAGGCATCAAAATTTCTTGTATACTTTTTTTTTTTTTTTATCGGCGACCAACTGTGTGGCAACCACCCTTGCGGGGCGCCGTGCCCAAGAATCGACTACTCGACCTCCAGCAGCCCCCGCCTTCTCCAGATGCGCGGAAACCCGAGCCCCACCCGCCCGAAGGCACGACAGTGTTATAGAACTCGGTAAAACCTCGCCGCCCGTCAGATTCGAACTGGCGCCACCCGTATTCGATCTTCACCCGGATACCAAACCATAATGTTGGAAGTGGGAATTGAACCCTTGATCACCTAAGTGAACATAAGGCCTCTCCACCACTCCACCACTATGGATGGATTTAAAATTTCTTGTATACTAAACATGTGTTGGGAAAAAAAAAAAAAAAAAAAAAAAAGTGGTATGTACGGGTTTGTATCGGTGGGTGAAAAAAGTGATACGTGTAGTATTGGTGGATGAAAACTGGCATGGGTTGTATTACTCAGTTTGGTCTTGCCATACTGGTTTGTATAGTAACTGGTTTACAGTGTCATGTCAGTGGAGTGGCGATATTTGTTGTTTTTTTGTTTAAGATGTTATAAGAGTATAATTTGCACTGATTTTTATTGAATTTGATTAAAACATTGGTTTTTATTCATTTTCGTATTTAGAAGTAGTAAATAACAAATGACTTCTTCTATTGTGTTTTAATCGGATTTTATCACCAAACATATATAAATCACAAGTTATTCGGTTGAGTGATAAGACAATTGGTTTGTGCTTTGTTGTCATGTCCGATTCTGGTGACATTGTGTTTTAATCGGATTTTGTATAAGCAAAATACCCCTCTAAGGTTTACCCACTTTGTGGGGTTCCTGCCCTGGGAGGTCACAGGTTCGAATCCCACTCAGAATAAGGTTATTTTGAAATGAGGGGCTGGACCTTAGGGGGGCCCGGGGACGGACCTGAAGGGTGCGGGGCTTCGTTATGGGTGTGTACCGTTGGCCGTTCAAATTAAAAAAAAAAAAAAAAGATAAAATGACATCAACAACTAATTTTACCCATTGAATCATTCTATATGTATATCCTTTTACATGATTTGACAAACCTCTCATTGTGTCTTTGATAAAATGGCATCAACAACTTATACACCATATCATATTTTATACTGTATAGAGTAATTTTAGTGGTGAATATATCAATGTGTTTTTTTATGTCAAACAAATCATTTATCAATGCACTAGCTTATACCCGGGAGCGTCCCGGGTTGAGAAATCTAAGTAAAGTGAATAAAATTAGAAGTATCTAAACTATAAAAATGACATCTATGTATCAACTTACATTAGATACTTTTAAAAAAAATATACCAAAAGATCTATTTCACCTTACAACATCAATACCTAAAACAGAATATTAAGATCCCAAGCACTTCCAGGGGACAAAGATTGTTTAGCACCAATACATTCAGTCAAAGGTCTTTAACTGCATACAATAAGATTTGAGCTGTTTCAGAATATGGTAGAAAAAGAAAACATAGCAATTACTTGTTGGAGAGCGTCCCGGGTTGAAATATCTAAGATGACATAATAAAATATCTAATATGACAACATAATTAATGACTTGCCAATATATGATTAATGAATATTCTTCTTCTTCTTCTTCTTCTTATTATTATTTTAAACAAATCTCTGCCATAAGTTATCATATTCTAATATAAAAAAAAGGGTAATTGGGTCGGGTATCACCTAATCCCAGGCCCGACCCAAACCCACAATTTTTTTTAAACTAATATATCCCGGGAGCGTCTCGGGTTGAGAAATCTAATTTGAAATATCAATTTTACACCTGAAATAGAATGATGCGTTTTACAGTTACATGCAGGAAAGCTTCGGGTAACACTTAACCTAAAACAATTAACAATGTATCTTCAATGTTAGTGCATAACCTTAAACACTGTATAACTTTAATATTAAAACATAACCTAAAACAATGTACAACTCCAATGCTAACACATGTTGTAAATAAAAATCATATTTACTGGTTAGAACATAACTAATGACTTGCCTATACATGATTAATGAATAACCTGAACACTTTGTGTTTTTTTTCCTGTATGAACAAAACGCTCGTTAATTTGGTGTAATTTTTTTTCTTTAAAAAATCTCGTATATAAAAGATATTAACGTTTAAAAGTTATGAGAGAAAACATTAGAGATAAAAATCTAATTTTGTTTTTAAATTTTAAATTATTATTTTCCTAAAATAAAGTCATTGCCACATGGGATGACACATGGCACACTCAATGAAGAGAATACCCTCTTTGAATGCCATGTCATTAAAATGGCTTTGGTTTATTATATGTATAGATTATAGATAAGTATGTACAGTAACACACTAGTTTGAATGTTAATATACAGGTCAATCCAACAACCATGTACGACTCGTTTAACCCATTTATTACAACCAACCAACCGATATTTATCCAGCTGGCCTTTTTTACCCACTTAGACAAGTGAATTACTTAAACAGATCGCGTTTGGGTTTACGCAACACAAATAAATATATTTCGTGTTTGGAACTACAGGTACCAAACACTTGGATACATAATCGTAATTCATTCATAATGATTGTTTTGTCAACCAAATGTATTTCAAACCCAATGACAAACCACACCAGACGGTGATCCAAGCTAAGAGAAGCTGCTGTGGGTGGTAATCTAGTTATGAGTGCATCATCACATCCTTCAAGTTTCAAATATATGTTAACTTATATTTCACCAATAATTGAACATGTAGAATATTCTTTCACCCAAAAAAAAAAGATCATGTCAGTCAAATAATTCGATCAACGAACCCCTATCATGTTATCGTGTTTCTTCCAGTGTCACGTATCCTTCATCCTGAGCCGGCTCAACTATTATGGGGCCCAAAGTGAAATAAAATCCAGGGCTCTATTTAATCTTTTACCTTTTCAAACTGCATAAATACATGATTTATATTTTCAAATTTTGAGTTAAAATGACCAATGTGTAATGGTATTGCACAAGACCTTTTATATCATAAAAGAACATAAACATAGTAACAGGCTATAAAAAAAGATTATGCAAACATGCAACATCAAGGTAGCAAACTTAATAAGTAATACATGTCAATAAAACAACAAAAAAAACATGCTTGTCTGATCAAATAGCATATTTGGACAGCACACTGTAACATTAAAAAAAAAATCTAACCATTTTTACTTGCAAAATCAGTTAACTGTATTCTTTTAAAAATTCAAACTTTTGATTCTAACCTAATATTTTCTCTAAATTTATATCTAAAGTAGGTTTTCCCTATTATTTAATTCTGAACATTTTTGCTTGCAGATGGTAATCAATTGGGAAGGAATTGAAATGCTAAAAAAATCACAAAAAAAAAAAAAAAAGTGAACAGCTAAGTGATTTCAGGGACTAGCAGAGTGTGTGATACTAGAGTGATTTTAGAGAAAACAGACCAAAAGGACTAAAGGAGCAAGATTATACCTTGAGAATCGGAACATGAAGACTCGATATTCAATTTTGATGGATCCCATGCATACTCATACTCGGTGTGAGCAGAAAGAGTATGCATCAATTCAAGAACAATACCAGACAAACAAACCGGACAAATCTGCATTTGTAACAAGAGGCAACGAAACTCACATCAGAAATCAATACATCAAATAGTTAAATGTAAGAACTTTGTTCGCTAATCTGAGTCAGACTGATTAGATTTTATAATCATAGAAAAAATTGAGAAAAAACACAACATAATGTCATCAAATGTAGATAACATGGTGGATTGACCTTACACTTACATCCAATTGAGTGGAAGCCTGATGATCCCTCTTTACCTTCATTCCTTGAAATCAATCTTCTACATCGTATATTTGAGCTTCATTCAATACAAAACAATCGATCTTTAAACCCCTAGTCACTAAAAATCGGGGGGGGGGGGGGGGGGGGGGGGGGGGGGGCTGTGGCTTTACCTTGTTACATAAAAGAGCCGACCCTGCCTTCATCCTTAACCACCAAGAGAAAATTCTGTAACAAAGTATAGATCTCATCGGACCTCGGGTTACAAGTGTCAGCCGCTCCGAACACATGGGTGTCATTATTCACTTCAATCCAACTGTAACCAGGCACCTTTTCAACCCCTCTAAGTTTCATCATATTTCTTGTTTTATTAACACCTTCCCATTTCCCAGCATCAGCCTGCACATTAGAAAGCAGCACATAATACCCGGAATTGGTGGGGTCCATGTCAAAAAGATGGCCGGACGCAGTTTCAGCCAGCTCAACATTCCCATGAACCCTAGACGCGCCTAACAATGCGCCCCAAACACCAGCATCAGGGTCAAAAGGCATAGACTTTATGATTTCATAGGCTTCGTTTAGTCGACCCGCTCGACCAAACAGATCAATTATGCATGTGTAATGCTCCATTCGTGGTGCGATTCCATAATCATTTGTCATGGACTTGAAATAATGGTAACCTTCATCAACCAAACCAGTATGATCAAATGCAGAGATTATTGCAAGAAAGGTGACATGATCAGGTTGGAATCCGTGTTCTTTCATTTGGTGAAATAAAGAGAGACATTCTTGAAGGTGACCATGATTTCCATAAGCGGAAATGATACTGTTCCAAGATACTTCATTTTTACCTTGCATTGCGTTGAAAACATTTCTTGCAGATTCTAAGTTTCCACATTTAGCGTACATGTCGATTAACGCGCTCTCTGCATAATGATCTGTTTTCAGTGCACCTCTTGTCATGAACCCATGGATTGCTCTTCCATACCCAAGTAACGGTAAATTTGCACACGCAGAAAGAGCAGCTGATATACTTACAGAGTCATATTTGGCTCCTTCTGAACCCATTTCACGAAAAAGATCAATGGCTTTCTCTGGTTGACCGTTCTGGCAAAAGCTAGTAATCATGGAATTCCAACAAACGGAATCCTTTTCAGACATTTTCGTAAACACTTGGCGTGCAAGATCAAGCCTTCCACATTTTGCATACATATCCACGACTGCTGTTCCCACATGACACCTTCCTTCTAGCCCATTTTTCAAAATCTGACCATGCAATTCTTTGCCCAATTTTAAAGCAACCAAACCAGCACAAGCAGGTAAAGAACTTGAAACAGTAACAGCGTTCGGTCTCATTTTCTTGTTAAGCAAAAACCGAAAAATCTCTAAAGCATCATAGTTCATCCCGTTCAGTACATAACCAGATATCATAGCAGTGCATATGACAATGTCTATGTCACCACTGCAAGTGAAAACGTTGCGTGCCATTTCCACCTTCCTACACTTCAAGTACATATCAATAAGTGCATTCTTTAAGAAAACATCCAAATGTACATTTTGTCTTAAAATGTAGCAATGGATCTCTTTCCCGTGGTTTATAGATGCGGACTCTGATAAAGCCGGAAGAAAGCTTGCTAAAGTGACGGTATCCGGTTTGGTTCCAACAAATATCATTTCACGAAGCAAGTCTAAAGCTTCATTCATAAGTCCATTCTGCACATGCCCACCAATTATAACATTCCAAGTAACCGAACCAGCTTCTTGTACGCTATCAAATAACTCCCGGGCATCAACCAACCGCTGACACTTTGTATACACTGCAATTAATGTGTTGAGAACCTGAGGATCAATCACTTGTCCACATTTAATAAGAAGTCCATGAAGTTGAGTGCCTAGATTAATATTCGCATCAGAAGCACACGCAGACAAAACACACGCGTAAGTCACCGACCCTGGCCGAGTCTCGGAACTCCTCATCTGATTAAACAATAAAAGCACATGCTTTGAATCCCCATGCTTCAAGTAACCATTAAGAATAACGTTCCACAACACATCATCTCTCTGAGGCAATTTATCAAACAGGTGGCGTGCATCATCAATGCAACCATTTTCAGCATATAACTTAATCAAAGAACTACCAACATAAACATCCATCTCAAATCCCATCACCCGAATCATCCGATGAACAGATTTCGCTAACCCAACCGCTCCCAATCGCCCACACGCCTTAACCACATACGGAAACGTATACTTATCAGGACAAGTTCCAAACCCTAACATCTTAAAATAAACCAAGATTGCATAATCAAAACACCCCATCATAGTAAACCCTCTAATCATCCAATTCCAAGGCGAAGCATAGACCAAATCAAGTTTATAAAACAAAGTCTTGGCATCAATGAATTTCCCACAAAGTATGTACATTCCAAGTAATCTTGAACCTAGTAGGCCTACATGGTTGATATTATTAACAATCATTTGAGCATGAAGTTGCTGGCCTTGTTTAATTACTTGAGGATCAGGATTAGGGTGTGAACAAGATTGCAAAACTGATGCAAGTTTGGATATTATATCTTCTTTCGTGTGTACAAAAAAAGGGGCCGAAGATGATGTTGTTTGGGAAAATCTTCTGTGGAATGAGAAGATGTTCTTTGGGTACATTTTAAGTCAGTAATCAGTTCATCATTAATCACTATAAACTGTTGTCATCTGATGACAGTTTTTTTAAGTTCAATCTTCTAACAAAAAAGAAACAAGTGAAGGCTTTTATTTGAGATAAAACAGTCAGCAATGCATAATATTACATACAGATTGGAAGAATAATGACAGTACACACAGATTTCTTGATTGACTTGCTTCTACATCATTTCAGGGTTTTGCAGGGATTTTAGGGTAATGGAATGAATGAGAGAATGTAATGGACGAGGTAATGGAATGGATCATTACCATTTCATATCTTGTTTGGTTACCATGTGGGAATAAAACAAAATATTACTTTGTGGTGTTGGATAGGCAAGAAAAGATGAAGGAATAAAATCAGTGGTGAGTGGTGGTTAGTGGAGGTGATGGTGGGTGATGATATGTGGCGGTAGCGACGGTGGTGGGTGGCAGCGACAGCACCAGTGGAAGGTGGTGGATGGCCGTGATGGTGGGTGGGCGACTATGGTGAGTGGTGGCGGTGGGTGGTGGTTGGTGCGGTGATGGTAGGTGGTGGTGTGTGGCGGTAGCGTGGTGGTAGGTAGCGACGACGGTGGTGGGTGGTGGCGGTGGATGGCGGTGATGGTGATGGTGGGTGGATGACGATGGTTGGCAGTGGCGACGGCATTGGGTGGTGTTCGATGGCGGTGGTGGGTGGGTGAAGGTAGTAGTTACGGCGACGGTTGTGGGTGGTGACAACGGTTGTGGGTGGTGGGAGACAGTGGTGGGTGGTGACAGCGGTGGTGGGTGGTGGTGACGGCGGTGGTGACGATGGTGGTGGTGGTGACGGCGGTGGTGACGATGGTGGTGGTGGTGACGGCGGTGGTGACGATGGTGGTGGGTGGTGGTGGTGGTGGTGGGTGGTGACGATGGTGGGTGGTGACAATGGTGGTTGGTAGTGGGTGTGAGTGGTGGCTTATGGTGTTGTTAATGAAGGGTGAATAAGGTAGTGTTTGGTATGATGGAATGGAAGGGGAATGGAATGGATCATTACGAGGTAATGGAAAATAGTGTGTTTGGTTGGTTAAAGGAATGGAATCACCCATTCCACAAGGCATTCCA
Source organism: Ambrosia trifida (assembly GCA_028751855.1). Taxonomy (NCBI): domain Eukaryota; kingdom Viridiplantae; phylum Streptophyta; class Magnoliopsida; order Asterales; family Asteraceae; genus Ambrosia; species Ambrosia trifida. The sequence continues at coordinate 5,352,201 of CM054128.1, forward strand.
TTCCTTCAAAACCATTCCATCCACCCCCCATGTTTTTTTTTCATTCCATCCTTCATTCACCATTTACTAACAACACCATAACCCACCAACCATCACCACCACCCACCACCATTGTCACCACCCACCACCGCTGTCACCACCCACCACCTACCACCGTCGCCCGCCACCGCCGCCGCCACCACCCACCACCGTCGCCACCCACCACCGTCACCCATCCACCACCGCCATCCAACACCACCCAACGCCGACCACCACCGTCACCACCTGCCACCGTCGCCCACCACCCACCATCGTCGCCCACCCTCGCCGTCACCGCCCATCATTGCCATCGTCGCCACCATCCACTAGCTTCACTCACCCACCATCACCGCCATCCACCTCCACCCATCGCCATCTTCGCCACCAACCACCACCGTCATCGTCTCCACCCATCGTCATCTTCGCCGCCACCCACCACCGTCGTCGCCACCCACCACCGTCGTCGCCACCCACCACCACGCTACCGCCACACACCACCACATACCATCACTGCCACCAACCACCACCCACCACCGCCACTACTCACCATCGTCGCCCACCCACCATCACGGCCATCCACCTCCACCTTCCACCGTCACCACCACTGCCGCCGCCACCCACCACAATCGCTACCGCCCCATATCACCACCCACCATCACCGTCACTAACCACCACTCACCACCGATTTTATTCCTTCGTCTTTTCCTGCTTATCCAACAACATAAAGTAATGTTTTGTTTCATTCCCACATGGCAACCAAACAAGACATGGAATGGTAATGACCCATTCCATTACCTTGTCCATTCCATTACATCGTCCATTCAATTCCCTCATCCATTCCATTACGGCATACCAAACAGACCCTAAGGGATGGAATGAAAAAAAAAACATGGGGGTGGATGGAATGGTTTTGAAGGAATTGAATGCTTGTGGAATGGGTCATTCCATTCCTTTGACCAACCAAGCACACTATTTTTCATTACCTCGTAATGGTCAATTCCATTTCCCCTTCCATTCCATCATACCAAACGCTAGGGTATGTTTGGATAAACTTATTTGAGGCTAAAATGACTTTTGGTAAAAATGACTTATTAACTTGTGACTTTTAAAAAAAGTGTTTGGATTAGCTTTTCAAAAAAGAGTTTTTAGAAAAGTTTTTTAAAAAGTTTTTGAATTAGATTTTCAAGTAAAATGACCAAAAAGGATATAAGAAGGGTAGGTATAAGGGTATAAGGAGGGTATATAAGTAAATATCCATCAATAAGTTAAAAGGAGAAATCATAAGTCACAAATTCTTACTTTTCCAAAACAACTTATCCAAGACCAAATGAAAAGTTAAAACCATAAGTCCTTTTGGTTTGCCAAACACTTTTTACCAACTTATTAACTTATCCATTAAGTAATAAGTCATAAGGAGGCTTGAAAACGGAGAGCTAAACATGCACTTAATGAAAAATATGTAATTTAAGGGTTTAAGAAAAAAAATGATCACTTGCGTTAGTTTTAACATGAATAAGATATTACTACTAATTAGACCCGCGTCAAAAAAAAATTCCCCGTGACGATTTAAACCATGATGTATACCCCAACAAGTTCATAACACCTATCAACAGTATGCCCAATCATATTGCAATGAGTACATTTCAAGTTTGGATTTGGTCCTCTAATAAACCTTCTTTTATTATCAAAATTTTGGTTTGTTTTTGACACAAAATATACATTTGGACTTTTGAATTTACACTAGATCCCCTATATGACTCTTCCTTTTGAAACAATAAGATAGGAAGTTTTTAAATTTGGTAAAGGATCCCTTATTAACATATTTGTTTTAACTGGTTGGTAAACATCATCTAATCTCATAAGAAATTGCACCATTTTTATTAATGAATTAAAATCATTATACTCCTTAGCAGTTTGACATTTACAAATAGGAAGTTGAACAATAGCATCAAATCGCTTCCACATGGTGTTCAACTTATGGTAATACTCAGAAACAGTACTACCATTTTAACTCACATAATTAATTTTCTGATACAGATTAAAGACCACAGAACCATCAACTCTATCATAAGTTTTTTTTAGATTAGCCCATACTTCAATAGCATATCTTGAAAACACTTGACCCAAGTATAATTCCTCACTAACAGAATTAAGGAACTAAGACAAAACAACTTAATTACACCTGTCTCAATGTTTTCCTAACATCTCATCATCATTATTTCTAAGACATGTCCCATCTATGAAACTTTTTTTTTTTTTTGAGCTTCTAAAGCAAGAGTCATATAGACCGGACTAAATAGTTCTCAGTTCCTTTCAATTTTATACTAGTTATAGACAAACTATTAGTGTCACTATGATGCAAATACAGGGGGTCACCAATGTCTAACTTGCTAATCAAGGTGTTAACACTTCCTAATGAACATCTAACAACTCCTGGGGTATCATCAGTCCTTCTAGGAGATGTTGGTGGGGTTGGGTTAGGATCACCCATGACCACTCAAAACATACAGAACAAAAACAAGAACAATAACAACCAATCACACAAATCCTAAAGAGCGAAGCTGTACCAGGAGTCAGATCATGGGTTCATCACTCAAGGTGCCCACTAGGGGTGTAAACGAGCCGAGCCAGGCCCGAGCCTCACTGGGCTCGAGCTCGGCTCGGTTCGAGCTTAATACTTTGAGCTCGAACTCGGCTCGAAAGTAAAACCTAAGGGCTCGAGCTCGGCTCGAAATAATTATAGAACAATTTAAAAGGAGTTAAAAACTTGGCTCGAGCTCGCTTTGATAGCTTAAATGAGCCAAAGCTCGACTCGCCAATGTTAAACAACAGATATATTATATATAAAATAATAATAATATAAAATTTATTTGGGCTCGTTTAGGCTCGCGAGACTAAATGAGTCGTGTTTCAAACTCTGGCTCAGGCTCGTTAAGGCTCGGCTCGTTCGTGCTTTTTACCGATCCGATCCCGAATAACTCTCGAGCCGTTGCGCATCATTTACACCTCTAATGCCCATGCAGATCTTTGTACACGAGCTCAATAACTAACAATACAATAATAACCAGACCACAAACAAATAACCATACCAAAAATAATCAAACAAATAACATAACAAACAGATAGATCTTAACACGTATTACGCAGGGTGTGGCTCTCCCTATTACTAACCAATCTGGTAGACTAACTCGATCAACAATCAATACTCAAAGAACCAAGATAGAAGACTTACAGTGTACTCGAGTAGCCAAAAGCAAAGTACAACTAATACTATGAGGATAAGAAACCAGAAAACTCACTGCTTGCACAGCTTCCAGATCCACAAGTCAACTTACCAGAAGTAAGATAACTAAACCATAAACCAGATCTCAGATATAATCCAAGATACCAAGATCCTTTCAAAACAACACAATTATTAGTATAGACACATGAGATCTAGATCTAAACTTTTAGACCTCAAATCTGCAGCGAAAACAACCCAAGATACAAAAGACTTGTGATAAAAGAGCCTAAGGCTCTGATACCATGTAGAAATTTAGGGTTTGAACAAAGACTTAAACGCACACAACAAGATAATCAACAACACAACCAAAACAAAGATATAGCGATAAAACAGGTGGTAAAACTCTTATTTATCCAACCTAGAAAACACCCCCCCCCCCAAACCCTAGAACTTGTAATCAAACAAGTTCTCAAGATACAAAGTCTAAGATCATCTACTGATGAAGCTCTGGAACACAAACAATAATCACAAAGCTTACAGACGACACTGGAAACCCTAGATCTCTGAGAGAGAAGAAGGAAGAGTCCAGAAGACAGTAGAGATAATACAGTGTGTGTAAAGAGAAAAATAATGTTTTATAACTATATACACAAGACCTAAGCCCAGATGGGCTCACAACATAACCAGCAATCCGACCCACTTCTTTTAGCCCAATAATAATCAGCTAGCTGGATTAGTCACTATAAGCCCAAATCCTACAAACACATTCTCAACAACAATATTTGTAATATATCAAAAACAATATAAAAGTTAAATGTTTGAATTATAGTTATAAGTATTATTTTTAACAAATGCAAGAACAAAAGAACACAATATTCATCAAACCACATATATATATATATATATTTCCAAACAACAAAAAAACAAAACACAAATCAAACTTCCATGCTTCTATCTTGCGTTCCCTCCAAATCCCCTTTCCCTCCAACCTTAACCACGTCATTCGTTCCACAAACCGGCGAATCCGTCTCACGACGCTTTTGCACATGCCCCGCCGCCACAGCCCCGCCATAACTACTAATGTTACTAAAGATCAAAGCAACAATACCAACAACAGCCGCAACAAAAGCCGCCCCAAACGACCTATTAACATTCCCTACACCACTCGAACCAATAGCAAACCCAACAAACGCCCCAAGCATCCTAACCCACGAAAACCAAGCCGCAAACACCCCTTCCTTACCCGAAGGCGCACAATCCATCAACAAAATCCGACTATGCGCATGCAAAACACCTGAAGCAATGCTTTGAATAGCCACAAGTAACAACACATGATTATTATGCCAAATTTCATTCCGGTAGTAAAATCCCATCCCAGAAGTTAACGTGGAGAGCAAGAAACCAAATATTTGCATTTTAACCGCGTCCGATTGTATAACTTTTTGAACAGGATGTAGTAACGGTAGTGCTAAAACAGGGAAAAAGAAATAAGTTAACCAAGTGAATAATATATCTTGTGGAGGCGTACAAAGTTGCCCGACAATGTATAGCACGCCGCCAGTGAATATGCTCATTGTTGAGAACGACGACAGGAACACCCCGACAAGACTACCCGCAGCATGCGGGTAGTTAAATATTGAAACAAAGTATCTATATGATACTCTATTATTATTATTGTTGTCATTAGATGATGAACCGTAACTACTATATCCATTAGAGCGGACCGCAGTTAGGATGTGCGCGATTCCAGCGAACCATAATATCCCGCTAAAGATAGAAACAACCCATAAACTAATAAACCCTTCTGAGTTACGGAGCATGTAGTAGGTGAATGAAGCAATGGTGGCAGAACCAAGGCAGCCGCCTGCAGTCGCGTAGAGTGAGAGCCGGCTAGAGACGGCTTGGCGGTTAGGGAACTGGAGTTTGCGGATGGTGGCGCCAACAAAGGCGCGGACCATGAGGCCGAGGTGGCGATTGTGGAAAGCGGAGCCTACTGCGTTGGAGGCGACTATGGCGGCGACGTAGGGTGGCATGATCCAAGGGGTTTTGATGATGCCTGCGGGGAGGCAGAAGACGGCTCCAATGGCGGTGGCGATGGCGGTTATGAGTTGGGAGTTGGGGCGGTGGTCGAGGTGGATGGAGATGTAGGCGAGTAGCGGTCCGGCGATGATTAGGCCGGAAAACCAAGAGATTGAAGTCCATTCTAGTGGGGAGAAGGATAAGTCGCCCACTTTTATTCTCCCATATGTTAATCCTTCAAACCTGTAATTAATCAAATTATTCACGTATATAAATTATTTTGCATGGCAATAGATGTCAGGGGCGGATGCAATGTATACTTAGAGGTACGCCTGTTACCCCTCGATTATTCTGGCGAAATGGAAAAAATGTATTTTTGTATGTATTTTTATAAAATGTTACCCCTAAAACAATTTTTTTTTGTTACCCCTTAAAATAATTTTTAGAAAATTTTACCCCTTGTTTTATTTTCTAGATTTGTCTCTAATAGAAGTGTAACAAATTAAGAAAAAACGGCTGTTTTAATAGTTTTTTCCTAAAAAATTTGTATTAGAATTGTTGTATTTGTGTAGATCGATTTTGTATTAAAGGATCTTGGTAAAGTGTGAAGTAAATTTAAGTATGACAACATAATTTGCAAGATTAGATTCCCAATTTATAGAACCGTGGCATGTTATTTTGTTTTAATACGAAGTGATGAACACTTACAAGTTACAAAATCTAAAAGGATGGGAAACTTACAAAGTGGTTTCCTTCTTCGTGCAAAAAAGACCTCTAGCATTCTTGTACCATCCTCGTGCCGGTTCTGGTGGCGGTTTACTAAAAGTTTGACTTATGATGAGTGGAAACACCACTGTAATAAGAACTGTGTGCGTAAAATACGAACACAGTTCATAGAAACACCAACCCATAACCTCACCCTTTGTGGGTTTGTCTTCATATTCCTCATAATCTTCTGTCCCGGATTCACTCTTAACCTCCATAGAGGTATCCGCGGCTTTAACATCCATAGAGCGCACACTTTTATCGTCCTCCATGGCTTTTACATCAACCGAGTGCCCACTTTGATCATCGTCCTCCATGGACCTTGGCCTCCGTGGTGCGGTGACCACTTCATTTGTTTCAGGATTCTCTTCGGACATGTTAGTGATTAAGAACAAATTGAAAAGCTATGTGATTGGTTGGTGTATAAAAATTGGTGTGTGAAATAACCAACTGTGATGGAACTACCGAGAGTTTGGTTAGGCTTTGTAATGTTCAATTTCATAGGTAGCAATGTAGCATAATGGCATCGTAATTTTCTTGTTTTTTCTTACATGTTTGATAGCTGTTTTTTTAACGTGTAGTAATGTTGAATGAGGGCACACATATACATTTAATCAAGAAATGTTTTTATATAACTTTTATTTAATTATATTCAAACCTATATTAAGTCTACGAGTCTCGGGATGCAATCACTTACGCAGTGGCGAAGTTTGACCCAAAGGTTCGGGGGGTCGGAAGTCACCGGGGGTCGGAAGTCACTAGTTTCGGGGGGTCAAAAACCAGTTTCGGGGGGTCGAAACCCTATATTTACAAATTTTTCTATACGAATACTATATAATCGGAACTTCTGCACGAAAATTCGGGGGGGTCGGCCGCCCCCTCCCGCCCCAACTAAGCCTCGCCACTGCACTTACGATAAAGTAAATATATAAGAAACGAACATCATTGTTTCATACACGAAAGCATCATAAAACACTAATAAAAATTAAGTCGACACAATAGAAAAGTTTCAACGTTAATGAGAATATGGTGATGCAATGATCACCTATTGCCGCTAAAGGTGTTGGTTCTAAAGGTGCGTTTTCTTGTAGTGACAGCAGATATATTTTTTTTTGTTATCCGGCATGTGGTTGAAAGTATAAGAGTTAGATCGATGTGCATAGGAAAATATGGTGGTGATTTTAAAAACTTGTTTTTATTGTTATGTTCGTAAAGCAGTGTGACGTTAATTGTCTCTAATACATGTAATATCCGACAAAATATAAACTAAAATAAATAAAGATATAATCAAAACATGAGTTGACTCAATGGGTCAAAGAAAATGTGACAACCACGTTACTACGATTCTAGATTATCTTATTTAGTATTCAAGTTATATATGTATAAACAATAAAAATTAAACAAAGTACTAATATTAACTTATAGTAGATTTACTTGATAATAATAAACTTACAATAATAATAATGTAAAAATAGTAGAAAAACAAAAATGTCCTACACTCATACATTCTCATACATACATTGCATTTAACAGCTCACTTCATATGTGAAGCTTGAAACTCACGCACATATTCGGACAGCACATTGTTCATCATCATCACAATTGACAACACACTTAGCTTCTAGAAAGTGATAACACTTGCACAACTCAAGTTTTGACAGCACATGAACAACACACATGCATGCATGCCTTTAATTATAAATAAAGCATGGTAAAGGTAAATCATGCACCAAACAAAAGAAAGAAAACAATACAGAGAAGAGTTACGTGAGAGAGAGTGATAGAGAGAAATAGAGACGTGAGAGAAAGAAGGCACACCGGTCACCACTTCCGACCAAGTTCCGGCAACCAAACCATGGCGTCCCTTTTCTTTTCCTGTCACCCCGGTTACCACCTCTGACCAAGTACCGGTCACCTTCTCCGGCCAATAACCAAACTTCGACAACCTCTGGCTCTTCTCCGATCACCCTCTGTCATCTTCTCCGGTCACCTTCTTCGTCTTCGGTGAACCGCGATCGAACACACAACCCCTGTTCCGACAAAAACCACCACCCGATCACCACCTTTAGCCCTCTGTCACCAAATCCGAAACCAAGAACCACCCGGTCCATCTCCGACCACACCTTTGAACCACCGCTATTACTCAACTAATATTTTCCAGCGAACCGTCGCTATTTTGATACAGTAGACATCTCAAAATCAAGGTAAGAACGTAAACCCATACACTCTTAATTACAGATATTATATAGACCAAAATTAGCCTATTTTATTAGCCGTAAACCAATACGGGAGCCATATGGCAACCTGTGTTATTTCACTTTAAACTTCAAAAGAAAAGGTTAACTAAATGCATGTTTTAATAATTTTATTATTTAATAAATAATTCACTCGTTTGCCTACATTTAACTATCTGACCCAAAATGTTTTTTTTTTTATTTGGTTATTAATTACTAGAGTTCAAAAACTAAAGCATCAACTTCATGTTTTACGATACATACTGTATCTATAGAATATTAAAGTAGTTTGTGATTTTATGAATTTTAAAAGTAAATTAAAAAAAAAAAAAAATTTTAAAACCTTTTACTAATGAAACCAAAACCAACAGAACCTACTAACTATATATTTTAATGATTTACAAATTAAGATAGTTGTATAAAGAATTATCAATGAGTTTTACGCTAACAGAAGATAAGCGATCTATTACATGAATCATAAATTCCGATCTTTGTAAATCATTCCTTAGTATATTATAAAAGATTTGTTTATATAAACTCTTTCTAGATTATATATGCAAGATACGAAGATATTTAAAATTAACTAAGCATGAATGTTAAATAAATTTCAAGATGATATACTAGTATTTGATTCAACAAAACAATAAAATATTCTAAATAAAATATGACTTGTATGTAGATAAATACAAACGTTGGGGAAACAAGTTGTTATAGCCTTGAAACATTAAAGCCAAAAAGGTACGGATCCTTACCCCTCTCCTTTGTTATCTGGTTCAATTGATATAAACCCTATTAATAATATATATAAATATTAAAACTCCTCCGTCTTTGAGCATCAATTCATTTGACCGTCCGTTCACTTCTCGTTCTAAATATAATTAATATTGGAAATAGAATATATATATATATATATATATATATATATATCATACGATACTTTTAATTAACTCATTATCATATGTCCCAAAGTATATGATATTATTAGTATTAGTTATTATTTGCACCAGATTATATGACTCAGATTTTCAGTGCTCTGTTACCCTAAGCTACCGCTTCCCGTGGAGTGTCCCGCGGGCATGTTGTTGTGGCATCGACAATATGTGCTCCACCCGTGACGGAGAGATTAGTTCACGGCGTCTCTTAAGTACAGGTGTGGTACAATGCAATTAGGAGGCGTATGGATCGATCCTAGTTTAGTTTCAGTTTCAGTTCCGGAAATGGTTGCGGGTATGCCAACCTGCGCCATTTCATGTGTTGATAAACGGGAGTAGCTACCCGTGTATCAACACGCCTAATAGAATTCAGTTTGGCTTATGGGTATATCTGTATTACATGATTCAGTTCAGTTATATGTTTGTTACGTTTCAGATCAGTATTTGTGTTATCAGTTCAGTTAATTATTGCGTTATTATTTGAGCCTATTATTCCGTACTGGGCCTTCAGCTCATTCCGTAAACTTTTTGTATCTACAGGTTAACAGGTTACTTTGGGCGGGATAAAGAGAGAGCAATAAATCATAGGATGCTACCTAAAGAAGACTGTCACTTATGTTTAATATTAATGTATTTTGACCTTAAGACTAAGAACCACCTGTCTTCCGTAACGCTATATGTTTTATAATTAAATAAATGAAACTTTGTCTTTTGTCTCTGATATGATATTGTAACACGTCAGCCCGTTCCGGGCCGGGGTGTTACAATACATATGTGGATATGCTCTTTGTACCCCACCTAGCCTAGCTATTTACAGGCCGTTGACATTTCCTTTGATATGCAATTACATTACTTTCGAGTTACTTTAAACACACATAAAACATAACATACAAGTAACTTTAAACATTTAATTGTATAAACGAAGAAGTGCAAATATGATAAAACTCACTTTTCAAACTCTTCTCGTGTTAACAACTTTAACTTAGTAATGGATTGTTTTTTTGGGAAATCACCAAAATGACCAAAGACTTGGTCAACTTATCAAAATAGCCACCTCCCATCTCTTGGGAGAGTTGGCTCACGATTTCCAAGTCGTCTTCAAGAGGTTTCCCGTTTAACCAACCACAGTATGACACGTGTTCAAAAAATCATATAAAAGTTACTGTCTCTTGTCCCTCTCTACTCTCTCTCTCTCTCTTTCTCTCTATCTCCTCTCTCTTTCTAAGCTGGTTTTTCTTAAAACTATGGAACGACGTCGTTCAAGGCTTGCTTTGAGATTTGACCCGGAGAAATGTCGGGTTAAATGGTGGTGGTTGTGGTGCCGGAGACGTCGACGGAGACGTCAGCCGGAGACGTTAATGACGAAGCCGGAGACGTTGTTAATGACGGAGCCGGAGCCGTTGTTAAATGGTGCAGAAATCACGCTATATACACAAACACGGGCTCTGTATCTTGAGTGAGTAGAGAGAGGAGAGAGAAAGTGAGGAGAGAGAGAAGAGAGAAAGTGAGAGAGAGAGAGAGGAATGACTTGGGAAGCCTCACAAAGACATCTTGGGATTCGGGAACCGTCTCTCCATGAGGTGGCAATCAGCTAGTGGTCCATTACCGAGGTCTCACGAAGACGCCTCGGGACCTGTGAGCCGACTTTCCCAAAAGATGAGAGGTGACTATTTTAGTAAGTTGACCAAGTCTTTAGCCATTTTGGTGATTTTCCCTTTGTTTTTTCCTCAAGTCATGTATTTTTTTTTATTTGAATTTGACATTGTCACACTGGGCCTTGTGTGTTGGGGTATTGGACTATTGAGCTAAGATTGCAAGTGGATCAAAGAACTAGAGGTTCTAGTCTAGACTCTTTCTACCCCTTTTGTAATCAAGGTATAAATTATTTTTTAGAAGTTATGTATTGTTGAATATGATATTTTACACCTCTTTGTTACTTTATCCCAATGGTTATACCATTATACGCTGTTACTCTTTGAAAAAAAAATTGGTTTAACTATTAAGGAGTTTTTTTATTGTACTAGCGTAAAGGAAAGACATCAAATTGTATTAACCTAGTGGTATATTATAAAGCTTTAGTGATTATACGTATGCTTTTATACAATTCACACAATATTCAAGTTGCATTAAAAGGAAATAAAAAAAAAAAAAAAGTAACAAAAAAAGACTGTTAAATTTGGTTTTGCCTTTTGATTTGTGAGATTTGACTAGGGATGGCAATGGGTCGGGTTTGGGACGGGTTTGCGTAATCCCAACCCCATACCCGATTAGGTATGCTTGTCCCAAACCCGGCCCAAAACCCGTCGGGTTTGTGTCGGGTAATTACCCATCGGGTATCGGGTATACCCGTGGGTTTCGGGTAAACCCATTAATTTTTAAAACTTATCCATTGAGCATATCCGACCAAAGACCCGACGGGTATCTATTAGGTAACTATTAACCAATTACATTTAGCATTATTAAATATCTATGTAAATGATTACAATGTATATATATAAAATACTTAAATCATATAAAAACACTCAAAGACATAGATAACAAATAGTATACACTAAATTTTGAAAATTTTAAGCACAAGATGACAATCTAGATGAACAATTTGATATATTATGCATACATATTTAAAAAGATATATTAGAAATTATACTGGGTATCTAATCGGGTAAGCGGGTATACTTTATCGGGTAATCGGGTCGGGTAACGGGTATATTATCAAATCCCAAACCCGTCCCAAACCCGCGAAAAAAATAAAAATTAATCCCATACCCGGACCCATACCCGATTAGCCAACCCCAAACCCGTCCCAAATGTATCGGGTTTCGGGTTTACCCATTGGGTTCGGGTTTGATTGCCATCCCTAGATTTGACAAAATTAACCATTTTCCTCCAAAATTCTTAGTCAATAATAAAGAAAAAAAAGGTTATTTTCTCAAACCTCGTGACAAAAAAAGCCAGAACATAATTTTTTTATCCATTCATATCACATCACATAAAATATATAAAACTATATAAAAAAAATGTAACATGAGAATATTTTTTATTTTCTATGAAAATAATTTATGGGATTGAGTTGAGAAATAACTTATTGAATTATTGGCTTTTTAAAAAGAAAAAAACTCACAAGTCAATAAACTGTTAGGCTTTGTCAGAAATACTTTCTATTTTAGCCTTTTTGATATGAGTAATCTTGGATTTTTGTTTTAGCTTTTGAAATAAAAACTACATAATTTTCCAAATACATACGCACTTTTTGATCAATTTACTTAAATAAGCTATGACAAATGCTTTTTAAAAATCAATTTATTAACTTATTGGTTTGTCCAACACTTGTAGCCCAGTTGGTTGAGGGCCTAATGTTTCCTATGGGAGGCTTAGGTTCAATTCCCACTAGCTACATTTGGAGGACATTGGTGGAAGGAAAATGAGGGATGACCCGGCCATTGGCTTGGGTATGAGTCCTGATCCCGACCGGTTTTACCGATTATTTCACTGTCGTGTCTTCGGACGGGTGAGTGGTCGGGTTTTCCCGAGAATTGGTGGCAATTGGTGGCCCGGGTACTCTCGAGTACCCGAATTGCCAAAAGGGTGCCCGAAAGTGCTCGGAAATTGATTCGTTTTTTAAAAGGTTAATTTCTTTTAAATCCTGTAGTCAATAGAAAATTGATTCGTTGGCCGTTAAAAAAATTAGCTTATTGGTTTTTAATACCACACAAAAGCTAATATAAACAATTTTTTTATTAACTCCTTTGAAAAAGGTTACAAGTCAAAACTCAAAAGCACTTCTACTAAAACCCTCTTCTTGCCTGTATCTATTAGAGATGGACAAATAAACCGGTTTTTCAACCCGGCCCGGAAAAAAAACCGGTCAACCGGTTTCACAAAAACCGGTTTTTTTTAAAACCGGTCCCAACCCGACCCCAAAGCCCGGTTCTGTATAGGTTTGGTTTTCTGGATCCTAAACAGGTTTGAAAACCGGTTTGAATGGGAAACCGGTTTGGAACCCGGTTTAAAACCCGGCCCGATTGCCCACCCGGTTTGAAAACCGGTTTTTGTAAAACCCGAAAAAAAAAACCGGTGGGAAAACCGGTTTTGGACCGTTATCAAACGGCTATATAGCCGTTGGGGAGCCAAACTAGCCGTTTTTTTTTGGTTTTTTTTGGAGATTTTTGACCCACAATCATACTATAAATACCCCTTAATGTTTAGGATCAATCACACCATCCAAAACACTCTCTAATCTTGCATTCTTCATCTACTTTCTCACAAATTAATCTCTACTTTCTAAGAAAAATGGCATCTTCACAACCACCAACTCCTAAAAGCCAAACCGGTTCGCACGAAGTTGGTGCTTCTTCATCCCAACCCACGGTTGTTAAGGTGGTTCCCACGAAAAGAAACCCACTAGTTTGGAAACACTTTGATTTGTGTGTTATGACTTTTGGTCCAAACAAGGCGAGATGCAAATATTGTTCGGCTATGCTTAAACATGATGCTAACTCGACCTTGAGAGACCACGTGGAAAAACCATATTGTAAAATTTTGAAAGAACAAAAAAATTCTCAAGGTGGAGCCTCGATCACACAAGAAGGCGACTTGTTTGTGTACAACTTGGAAGCGGTTCGCGAAGAAATGGGGAATTTTGTCATACAAGAAACGTTGCCTTTCAATCATTTTGACAACCCACGTTTGACGAGGCTTATTCAACGAACGCTTCAACCAAGATACACACATGTAAGTCGTGCTACTCTTAGGCGTGATTGTTTAAAACGATGGAAACAAGCAAAAAATGAATTAATTACTTATTTTGAAAATTTACAAACCGGTGTTAACTTAACAAGTGATGTTTGGTCCGCACCGCACGGTTCACCCGACTCTTATATTTGTGTAACGGCCCATTGGATTGAACCGTCTTCTTGGCAAATGATGAAACGAACTATTGCGTTTCGATTGTTTGATTACCCTCACACCGGTACAAATATTTTTAATATGATTGATAAAGTTATTCAAACGTTTAAGTTGTCAAACAAGATTTTATCAATATCTTTTGATAACGCGTCGAATAATACCGCGGCAATCACACAATTAAAATTAAAATACCAACCTATTTGTGAAGGGGTATTTTTTCATAGTCGTTGTGTCGCACACATAATCAATTTGGCCGTTCAAGATGGTCTAAAAATTATTGAAACACAAAGAGAAGGTTTTCGAAGAATGTTACGCGATATTTATAGCAACAACACAAGGCATGCTAACTATATAAAATTTTGTAAAAGTGTGAATTGCCTTTGTTTGGGTCCGAATTGGGATCTACCAACAAGATGGAGTTCCACTTGTAAAATGTTCGAAAAACACGTTTTGCAAAAAGGTAGTTTAAATGCATTTCATGAAATTTTGGTTAGTCGGGGAAAAGCGGCACCATACCACCCATTGAATTGGAATGTTATTGAAGCGGTTTCGGAAATGCTACAAGTTTTTAAAGCTTCAACCACCGCTTTGTCGGGAGTTTATTATCCCACAAGTTGTATAACACTTCACAAGTTATATAACATGACTAGAAAATTAGGGGAAATGGAATGTAGAGGTAGTCCATACAAAGAAATGGCGGAAACTATGAAGGAAAAATTTAGAAAATATTTTTCGGAATTACCGCCGGTTTTTACTTGTGCATCCGCTTTAAACCCATGTTACAATATAGGGGGGGTAGAAAATATAATTGAAAATATTTGTGACGAGTTGGGGTTGAACACGGCAAAAGAACCACTTTTTTCGCAAGGTATGGTAGCAAGATTTAACAAACATCTTACGGATATGTATGATGTTTATTTTGAACGTTATGGTCAAATGTCGTCCATTCAAACGCAATTGAGAGAAGCTTCTAAAAATGTAACCGATTCGGACATGTATTTATACAATTCTTTGTTGGACACGTCTAATAAACGTGCAAGGGGTAACACTCCTAGTAGCGAACTTGGGAGGTATGGTGCCGAAAACTATTTACAAGGTTTGACTCCCGATGAATTTAAAAATTTTGATGTGTTGGCTTGGTGGAAAAGTAAGGAAAATCAATTTCCGGTCTTAGCCGCCATGGCCCGAGATTTACTAACCGTCCAAGCTTCCACGGTAGCTTCGGAATCCGCTTTCTCTATTAGTGGCAGGGTCATTTCGATACGTAGGACGCGACTAACTCCACCTTCGGTAGAGATGGCGATTTGCTTGAAGGATTATTTGGATGCGGCGGAGAGGGTGCAAAACATACGCTCACTTGAGGGAGAACTTGAATATGAAGGCGAAGTGTACGAGGACGAGGTGAACGCGGACTTAACCGAACCAATGTCGGAATATGAAGCCGAAATGGATGAATGGATAAGAAGCAACTACGGTTCGGGTGAAGAGTAGACTATGTTTGAAGACTTATTTCCTATTAAGACTATGTTTTTTAAGATTATGTTTTCGGATTCCTTAATGTTTTGATGTTTTGTTTCTTCGGATTCGTTTATGTTTTGATGTTTTTTTTCGTGTTTTTAAGTTAATGAAATCGTATTTTTAAGTTACAATGTGTTTATAACAATTTGTAGTGTGTAAATAGTTCAAAAAACAAAAAAAAAAAAAAAAATTTCTGCAAAACAGCAGCAAAACAGCAGCAAAACAGCAGCAAAACCGGTTTTTTTACCGGTTTTTTACCGGTTTTTTTACCGGTTTTTTCCACAAACCGGTCCCAACCCGGTTCCAACCGGTTTGAAATGTTGGTCCACCATGAGTGTGAAAACCGGACCGGTTTTTAAACCGGTTTTAAAAAAAAACCGATTTTTCAAAACCTCTACAACCCAAACCGGTTTACAAACCGGACCGGTTTTTTAAAAAAAACCGGTTTGTACATGACTAGTATCTATAGGGTTTAAGAAAACCTTTCCACCACCGTCGTTAATATTATTATTCACCGGCGACAAATGGCCACCGTGTTACGGCGCCTTTCACTAAACACGATCAGCAACCTCCACACATCTCTCCAACACACTTATTATCCTACCACCACCACCACCTCTCTTCTCTCCCAATTCATCACCAGAAGCCTCCAATCTATTGTTTTCCACCATCCCTATCCTCGAAACATGTGCACCGGTTCTATATACGAAGCTTCCGTCGCTGCAGCATTAAATTTAGACGACCGTGTTCCCGCCACAATTATTACTGGTTTCCTAGGTTCTGGAAAGGTCTCAGTAACTTTTTTACTTATTTACAATTTTTTTTTATAAAATTACATACTGTAATTTTTATTAAACAGGTTTAATCGTGTCTATTAGTATGAAATTAGGTTTAATTTGATCATTTTGTTCTTACTTGAATGGCAGACAACTCTATTGAATCATATACTGACAGCTCAGCATGGCAAGCGGATTGCGGTGATCGAAAACGAGGTATACCATTTCAAGTGCAATTAAGTGGCTAGGTTGCAAATCGAGTTGATGTTATTAGTGAACTACTATTTTGTGTTTCGGTTTTTTATTGTATGTGTTGTGTGTATTATGCGGTGCTGCAGTTTGGGGAGGTAGATATTGATGGTTCTTTGGTGGCTAGTCATTCGTCTGCCAATGAGGATATTGTTATGGTTAATAATGGTTGTTTGTGTTGTACTGTGCGTGGTGAGCTTGTCACGATGCTTTTGGAGTTGGTTAAAAAGAGGCGCGACAAATTTGATCATATAGTGATCGAAACCACAGGTATGCAGTATGTTTACACGTCTAAAGACTAATATGTGGTTTAAGCGTTAAAGTTCTATAGGGAGTAGCATCAAACGTAAATATGATGACCAGAGCGGATGTTTAACGTTTTTTGTTCAGCTGGCTTGTTTGTTTAACTATTTATATCTGGCATCTTTTGAATTTGATTTTGTTTATATCTATTGATTCTTGGTGATCCTCATTTTAAACTGAACGCGTTGTTTCATACATTTGCAGGCCTTGCAAAACCTGGACCAGTGATTGAAACATTTTGCACTGATGAGCAAATTTCTCGCTATGTGAAACTTGATGGAGTTGTTACTCTGGTTGACTCTAAGCATGCCATGCAGCATTTGAATGAGGTGAAGCCAAGATTTGTGGTAAACGAAGCAGTGGAACAAGTTGCATATGCAGATCGCATTATTCTCAACAAGGTAATTCATTTTTTTCAACTTTGCTCTGATGATCAGCAATACATTTGCCTAATTACCTTTATCCGACTGCTATTAGTTTCTGCTCAACAATATTGCAGATAGATTTGGTAAGCGATGCTGACTTGCAGGCTTTGACAAAGAAAATACAGGTAGAGTTTTCCTATATATGACTTTATGAATTTATGAATTCTCTGATTTGGAAACTAGAAGTGCTCTATTGCCGGATAATGTGGCAGCTTACAGATATACAATGATTTGGTGTCGTTTCATTGGTTGTAGCTCTTTATGTTGCTCTGTTCTCATGCATATTTGTCTGATAGGTCATTGTTTCATTAGTTGTATACGTATAATCGTCACTTGTAAGACCTCTTATCACTTTGAAGATTCTCAATGACACGTGTTGAGTAATTATCTCCAGAACAGATAATCTTATATGACAGCAGACAGAATTATTTTATTGAATAGGCTTGGTTTTAAAAAGTGATAGGCGCACAAAAGCGACGAGATCTAAGCGAGGCGCGAAGCACCTAGCGCAAAAGCTGTGGGCTTTTGGTACCCAAGGCGCACACTAATTATATATATATTTTTTATATATCCCATAGGTTTTTAACTTCCTTTACCCATAATTTAGCTATAAATAAGGTTTTTATATGATTTTACCTATATGTACAAGCCAAAAAACCCAAGGTACAACATGTTACTGCATAAAAGCTCATGGGGTATGAGAGGTGCGCGCCTCAGGACCAAAAAAAAAATGCAACTTTTCTGGGCTTTCTGGAATTTGCCCAGGCGCAGATCCCTGAGGCGCCTGAGGTCACGCCCTGTTGCGCCTCACGCCTCAGGCGCACTTTTTAAAACCAAGTGAATAAGAAGTCCAGAACTGAACACAGGGAACTGAAAATTTATTGCATGTTTTCTCCTCAAAATTACATCCTAATTCACACAAGATTCCTATTTGTGCTAACAGTAGAAGCTTTTAACAACTATATAAAAAGATCATACGAATTACATAAAGTGAAGAGACGCTTATACCCTTCTAACTTGTTGATTAATGTCACTTACCTAACAACGCTGATGGATTTTTTTTTGGAATATAGCCTGGTAGGATTGGGTTAAGGTATCACTTGCACTAGAGATTGGTCAACATATTAAAGTAAGTTCTGTTCCAGCCAATCAAGTCCCTTATAGTACACTATGAGAAATGGTTAATTGTTGATATGGATTCTAGTTTGTATATAGCAATCTGAGGTTTTATATTGATTAACCAAAAGTAATGTAATGATTCGGTAATGTGGAGAAATGAGTTCTGGTAAAATGATTTTCTAGTCTTTTACATGTCAATGCCAAGATTTCTATTTTTACTTATTGGTCTTTAACACGGCTGATAGTTTTGAAGTTGTAGTCTTTTTGAGGTACCCTACCACTTTATAAACTATTTTCTAGCCTTTACAACTCGGGTTACCACTCTTGACATGCTCTTAACAAAGGCTATGTTTGGTCAAGTACAATTCATGACATAAATCAACCAACCAATAGCACTCAAGTATGTCAGTTAAGCCATTGTTTGACTAGATGTTTTGTCAAGGTTGAAACTTAGTATATTTTCTGAGTAATGGCATTGACTCTGTCACTCTGAGAGATTTGATAAAAAAAGTTCACTTATAAGTTATAACTCCTTGAATAGGTTTTAGTTCTTCAAGATCTTTTCTTGAAGTTTAAGGATAATAGGAATCTAGGACTTCACTATAGATGTATCATTAAGAGTTTGTGTGGGTGTGTATATATAGATGGAAAGGGTTATTTTGTTCTCTAGCTATTTGTGGTTCTCTATGAACCTTCCCCTATACACACACTCCCTTTACAAAATACCCTGTTGAAGACAGACGGTGGAGTATGGAGGGTGTGAAAGTCCATCACACGTGCGAAGTAAGACATATACCATATGAACCCCCATTTTTTTTTTCTTCAGCATTAGTTATATTGGTGTAGCCTACTTAGAGTACATAGATTGAACTGGGTCTCATTCTTCATTGCTTTACAGTTTACATAAATCATGTTCTGACATGAAGAAATCTTTATAAATGTGTTATGATTAACTGGATTAACTTGAGCAATGAAGCCCATTAGCAGCTATCTAATTTCTATCATCACCTCTCCCAAATTGTATATGTAATTCGTTTACATAAATCCTGGCCCTAAACTACAAATGTTTAATTCAGGTAAATAGTTTTAGAAACTTCATTCTTCCGGTTCTGATTTTCAATATCAAATCCACTTACTCATATATTTGTATTATTTTTAATGATAACTTCATATCATATCTCTAGTTAGAGTTTGTTTCTTTTCTGTTTACATAAGCAAAAGTTTAAATAAAGTTGCTAACCTACACATTGTATATTGGATGTTTTTGTCAACATGGTATTGTTTAACTCAAATTTGGTCTATTTTCCAGCACATAAATGGAATGGCACAGATAAAACAAGCTAAATTTGGCATTGTTGATATGGATTTTGTGTTGGGAGTGGGAGGCTACGATCTTGACAGGTGATGATTGTAGGATATTTCTTCCATATCTATGTAAACGCATTCTGCTGTTATTCTGTTATACATACATGTCTCTATACATTCACGATAGTATTTGTTTCTTGTATAGCATTTTGGATGTATAATTCTCATATAACTAATGAAGCCTTTTTGTTATGCAGAATTGATTCTGAAGTTCCATCAGATCAATCTCATTGTGAGAATCACACTCACGAGCATGGGCATGGTATGTATCACTTTCTCGTTCCACGTCCTCTTATTCTCTTTTCTTTACTTTTTCTGTGTGCTTCATTCAGGTTTATTTTAATATTTAATCGTATGAATATAATCTGGTGTCTAAACAGAATGTCACCTGATCTAGTCTGTACTTATGTTGCTGTATTTATTTTATTTTTATTTGTATCTTTCAAATGGTTAAAAAAAATTCAGGCTTTAATCAAATGAATGTATTTGATTTTTATTAGAATGCCACCAAGGACATCATCATGATCACAAGCATGATTCTGCTGTATCCAGTGTGAGCATTGTCTCTGAAGGAACTTTGGACCTTGATGAGGTAATTTATACATGCACATGCTTAATCATTCTACTTTCTTTTAGTCGTTTTTCACTTATTTTAGATATTACATCACTTCCACTTGTTTTTTTTGGGGTGTACACGTTTTTGTTCGGTTAATTTCAGTTATCAGTTAAACATACAAAATGATTGGTTACTGATGGGCTTCAGTTTTTGGGCTTGTCTTATTGGGTGAGGTTTAATATAGATCTGGACTTTGACAAAAGTGAAACATATCAATTAACTAAATTGATATTTTGGTCTGAATTTTTAAAAAGATATTACTTTGGTCGGGTCAAAACGGTTCAAACTAAAATTAGTTTGGATTGACAAAGTTGGTGGTGGTGGCAACGATGGTGGCTGCATTAGTGGCAGTGATGGTGTCAGTAATGTCAATGGTGATGGCGGCCCAAATTGACTGGCGCAGTTAGTGTAGATGGATGGATGGGTCACATCTCACAAGTCACAACTGTTGGCCTTAGCAAGGGTTTTATTTTTTACGCGTGACTCGTTTAATTTGAATCCGCCAAATTGACTGGTATAGTTAAGAGTAGATCCAAATGACCCAAGTATGATTTTCTTTACCCAAATCCAGTCGTGTATGGATGGACGGGTCACGATTGTTGGCCTTAGTTTTTTCTGACCTTAAATGCACATGATCTATCCAGCTCGATGATTGGCTTGAAAGGCTGGTCGAGGAAAAAGGGGATGATCTGTATAGGATGAAAGGGGTCCTGTCAGTGAGTGATTCCGAGACACGCTATGTTTTTCAGGTTCCATCTTCATTTATCTTTTAATTACATTTAATTTCTTATATGTGTTCTTCAACATTAGATTGAAACATAGATGTTGACCTTGTGATCTTTGATCCATTAATTGTAGGGTGTACATTCCACTCTAGATGGATGCCCAGGAAAACCATGGGGTCCAGATGAGAAAAGAGTTAACAAACTTGTATTCATTGGAAGGAACTTGGATGAAATTGCTTTGAGAAAAGGCTTCAAGGGTTGTTTGGTGTAATTCTATTCTTCTTTTATTACTGTATTATTATTATTATTATTATTGGTTATAAACTCTTTTATTTTTTAGAATGAAATATAATAGTTTATTCATCATCCTCATACTCGGTCAAAATCTTAATCACACTAATAGCAAAAGCTAAGGTATGGTCAAAAGAGAGTAAGATGTAGACAACCTTACCTCTACCTTGTGGGAATAAAGAGGTTGCTTTCAGTGAGACCCCTCTGGCTCAATAGTGGTTTTGTATCAAGCCTTAGACATAAAACACATACCATTTAGCAAACAGGACAAACCCGATTGGTGCATGTACCCTCTTGTCTTTTGGCTAATGGCTATCATCGTCACCACCTGATGCATGATTAACCGTCATGTCATTTTTAATGTTATTTTCACAAGATTAGTAAAATAACGTTAAAATTGGTGCAACTTTACTTTTACCCCCGAAAGCCACAAATATAATAGTTTAGTGAAGAAAACAAATGGATTGGTTTTAACCTAAAGTGGTTAAATCTAAGGTTACACATCTCAAACACGTCTTTACGAAAGGAAAAAAATATGTTTGTTTATGTAGACAGCTAAGGGATAGATTTCAATGATTGATGTATAGTATATGATGGCGTTTTTTGTTTAGTCTTGAATTAATCCCATTTTGTCGTTGAGAGTGGGTCAGATGGTGGAATATTCTGCTGCTACCCGTCTTTTCCGGCCTCATTGCGACGTGTTCCTCTCTCTTTATTCCAAGTTTTGGACCCTTTCTTTTTTTTTTTTTTTTTACCGAACGAAGAATACAATTTTGTGTTCCACAGTTTAGGCATCAAATATGATTTTCAATCATTACATTTTTGTTATTTGATTCTTATATTTCTAAGTATAAAATTTCAGAAAACCTATGGTTTTCTTGTATTTTTTATCTATAAAAGAAAAGAAAAAGGTTAACTAATTTTTAGTGTTTTTTTACATTCTCATTAAGTAATTTCGAGTCCCCCCACTCGCACTAAGGGGTGAGAAATTCAACACCCGTGTTTGACCTGGATTCGAACTGGGGTTGAGGGGTTTGTGCGTCGTTTGGATTCTCCATTAAAATACACCTTCCAAAAAAAAGTATAGATTAAATGAACATTAATTTATACTTCTGATGTGGTTTTTATTTAAAAATTTTATTTTAATATGATAAGACATATATGTATGTTTTTAATCATTCACACATAGCATATGTTTTTACTGTTTTCAACTTGACCATCTTGATTAAATTATATGAAAAGTTGTGGAGTAAAATCGGCTTCAAAGTTCAAACATGTTTTTAGAAAACCGAGTTAATTCATTTAGCATTCTATTAACTTTTGACTTCTTTTTTTTTTTTTTTTTATTAAAATTCATTTAACTTTTGAACGACATCCATGAGGTATCACAGAAAGATGGTAGCGATTGTTGGAAGTGGAAAGGGAATAAGGATGGCGTGTTTACAGTGGCCTCGGCAAAGAAACTCCTCTCGCGTAATACTTCAGACCCAAACAGGTCTCTTATTCATTGGAAGACTTGGGTTCCTCTTAAGTGTAGGATTATGATTTGGAGGCTTGCGCTAAATCGGCTGCCTACTATAGGCGAGCTCATCAAACGCGGAGTTACTATTAATCAACATGCCTGCACTCTTTGTCAGAAAGTCCCGGGAACTGCTATCCATCTTTTTACTGGCTGCGAGTTCTCCCAAGAAGTGTGGTTTCGGATTGAAACTTGGTGCCGGATCCCGCACAACTTCATTTTCCAGATTTCAGACCTTCTCAACATGCCGCAGTTTAATTTCAGCTCTAAACAGTCAAGAAGAATTCTAAGAGGTATAATATATACGACTTTGTGGGTGATTTGGAACGAACGGAACAACCGGGTGTTTAATAACAAAAGACGAAGACCTATCGAGATTGTAGAGAATGTTAAATCTATGTCATTTTTTTGGTATCGTCATAGGTCTAGACATAAAGATGTTGAGTGGAAAACGTGGTGTATTTGTCCTTTGGATTGATGTTTTTCGGTTTTTCGCTCTTAGGTCCTTTCTTTGAGGACTCTTTGAGTTGAGTTTAATGAAGTTTTTTTTTTTTTTTTTTTTTTTTTTTTTTTTTTAAAAACGAATATTTTTCTTTCAAACAACTACTGCTATAAAAATCTTTTTTTTTTCTTTTTCATTTAGACCCATGTAGTTTTCATTCCTTATCATTTTCGTCTTCCCCTAAGGCCCTCCATTCTCCTATTGTTAAACCAATGACATTTTTCTTATATAAATTGCTGAGTACTTTAAACTTGAGTATATAGCATTGATATATTTTTTTTTTCTCTAAAATGGATATTTAATTTTCCATTAACATAAACGAAGGATCCAATTTACAAAACTGACAGGTAAACGAGTAACATGATGCGTTACAACCCCTTTTGGATAACAAAATCACAAACATTTTAAAATACTTATCTGTTGATATAGGGGAATTGGATTCTAATAACCTAAACTATTTGAAATTGGTCATTGGCACCCTCAACTAAAAAATTGGCCACATATAACCTGAACTATTAACTTATTGGAATTTAACACCCAATTGACTGACGCCGTCAGTGGGTTGCTGACGTGGCATGCTGATGTGTCAATCCACGTCAACATGCAACGTCAGCAAATGGTGCCACGTGGATTGACACACCATCATGCCACGTCAGCAACTGGTGCCATGTCAGCATGCCACGTCAGCAACTGGTGCCACGTCAGCAACCCACTAACGGCGTCAGTCAATTGGGTGTTAGCTTCCAATAAGTTAATAGTTCAGGTTATATGTGGCCATTTTTTTAGTTGGGGGTGCCAATGACCAATTTCAAATAATTTAAGTTATTAGAATCCAATTCCCCGTTGATATATGTCCATAAGACAGGTCCATATTATATGATACATAATTATATGGACGTGGATACATATACCCTCACCTAAAATACATGAGTAGCAGCATCTCTAGCTAGCGGCTTTGCATGTTTCATATGATAAAACAACTGCATATACATGAATGAAGCAGCTAATAAAAAAGAATTTAGTATAACATAATCATTCAATGAAAACCAAATTCAGTAGTTTGGAATCTTGATAGAATTACAAACAATTAAGGCACCGAATTAGAATTAAGTATGGGTGTGTGAATACAAGGTGACACGTGACACGTGATGACACGAATATTCGAGTCCGCTTGTATGCCGGAGAGAAGAGAATAATCCATGCTGTCCCGTAACTAAGTAATCACCTACTCTCCAACACATATACTTCGGTTCCACTACTTACAGTACTATCCGTCCGATCTTCTTCTTTTTTTTTTCATATAATCTGACGGTTATGATTGCGCCTGCTGTGTGTTATTTATTAATAATAGAGTTAATAGCCAAAATCGTCCATGTCAGGTTTGATCGGTTTTGCCTGTTACATCTAAAACATTTTTGGATAGATGTGACCAAAATGCTCAAACCTTAGAGACGAAAATGGCTATTAACTCTTAATAATAATAATAATAATAATAATAATAATAATAATAATAATAATAATAATAATAAAAGAATATAAGCCGGCTGGGGTTGTCATGTTGTTTTAAGATTCGTCGCCGATATTTCCTCCCGATGTTCCTCGTCCACTACATTATTGTCTTTTCTCCCGCATTTCACTTTCCTAAACTAACTTATATTAATATTTACCAAAACACCCTTGCCTCCTATTATTTAAAAAAAAAACAAAAAAAAAACTATTTGTCTAGTTGACTCGGTTATTTAGATAATTCTTCTATGCAATTGTGTGTTTCTTACGTGTGTAAATATTATATAATTGTATTCACCCATGACCTCTTGGTCTAGTGGTATGGTGTTCCCCTTACAAATGTGAGGTTGTAGATTCAAATCCTTGCAAATGTAAGGTTAGGTAGAAATAAGGTGGTATAAAAATTTGCCGTTCAAAAAAAAATTATATAATTGTATTCTTAAATGTAGTATTATTGCACAGTTTAGTGTATCTTAATTAATAAACAAATCAAATACATTTAATGAATGAAAAAATAATTAATCTATAGGGTGAAAATGTGAAAAAAAGATTTCACTTTATTTTGTACAGTAACTTTTAATGGTCAAATGGCTATTGTCCAATGTCCTTTCTCCCATCATGGGGCACAGCTTCTTTAGGGCCCGATAGAGCCCTGGCCTCTACTGATTTTTAACGTAGTGGTGTAATTTTGTGATTTTCGTAGGTAAATTGAGTCTCGGCTGAGTCCGATCCCCACTGTCACTGATTTGATCTTCCGGCCACTACCGATAAAAAAAACTGAGTCCGGCCCCCACCGATTCGAAAACAAGCTTCGCCACTGCTCCCATCCTTCTACGGTTTCACAAACTCATTGTTGAACCTACACATTGTTCCCACATTAGGAATTTGGGTTTTGAACTCTAAGCAAATGTAAATTGACTAATATCTTCATTGAGTAAAAACTTAATTCAACAAAGAAACTTTTTATGGCAATCATCAAACTTACATTTAGTAATTCATGGATTATTGTCCCCACATTTAGTAATTCATGGATTATTGTCCGGTCCAAAGGGGTTTTATCGCAGTGGTCCTTCAGGCATCGGGTTTTCCCTAAATTGATGGCTTGGTGATTGGGCGGTCAGTCCTGTTAGTGTTAACCTAATGACGGTTCATGTGATATTTAGTTGGCCGTTAAAAAAAATTAATTCATGGATTTTAACATTGAGTAAAAACTTAATTCAACAAACAAACTTTTTACGGCAATCATCAAACTTACATTTAGTAATTCATGGATTATAAAATATTTCTATAAGAAATTATTCCTTTATAACGAAAATTCTTATAGAAAAGAGATGTTATGCTTTTAATAAAAAAGAGAAACCTTACTTTTGGAATGAAAATAAACTAAAGTTCACTTCTTTTAACATAATTATGTAACTGTTAAAATGTAACTATGATAAATGATTTTAGTACGAATCAAAGTTTGACACCTCATACTTACATTTTGTTTTTTGGTGTTACATCTCATACATTCCTTTAAAACGTTTTTATATTTTTTTTTGAAAGTTAAATTTCATTAAACAAGACACTGAGCGGACCTCACGAAAAGGGCCCCAGGCACACAAACAAACTACAACGCTTAAAGCGAATATTTACACCAATCAACCCAATCTATACATCTCATTCTAGATCTATTCCGAAACCAAAAATACGATGTCATTTTGATACTTTCGACAACTTCAATAGCGCGACGCCTTTTACCTTTGAATATGTGATTATTACGTTCCATCCAAATGAGCCACATTGACGTATAAACAATACCTCGCAACACGTATCTTGACTGTTTGGAGGCTGCGTGAACATTGGCAATCTGCAAAATATCAGGCACATCGAATAGGATATTATGACTTAAACGACACCAGGCCTCAACTCGATTCCAAACCTCTGCGGCAAAAAAACAACCAGTGAACAAATGGAGTGCATTCTCAACATCCGACTCGCATAGGTTGCATTGAACATCAGGTAAATTGACCCCACGTCTGCGTAAATCCATCTTAGTCGGCATACGATTAAGTGTCAATCTCCAAACCATAATCTTACATTTTAGGGGAACCCACGTCTTCCAGTTCATTTGAACGGTATTATTTGGTCTCAGATAGCTAGATAACAGTCGTTTAACACTTCGAACCGAAAAAACACCATCTGCGTCTGCCTTCCATCTCCAAACATTTTTACCACCCTTCCATACATAGTCATACATATCCGAAATGAGGCTGAAATATTCAAAAACTTCTGCAGGGGTCGATGGGTTGGCTCTCCACTCCCACTGCAACGATTTCACCCCATCAATGACCCGAAATCTGTCAGCAACTGTTACCCATTTGTTTTGCTCAAGTCTGAATAAATGTGGATATACTAGGCGGAGCGGTTGTTCTTGAATCCAAGAATCCACCCAAAAGTTAATCGTCGACCCGTCACCCACTTCACCCACGAAATAGCTCTCACGAGTATTGTCATTCCATAACTTTTTCTTTCCAATCTTGACTATTTGTTTCCAACACCCACTAGCCGAGGAAGAAGATGGTAAGAACTCCCAAGTTCTACTCGACCCGTGGCATCCAATAATCACTTTCTTCCACAAACAAGTACCACAACTTTTAAAATGCCATACCCATTTTAGGAGAAGAGCATCGTTGACATCTTCCAACTTGGTAACCCCTAAACTTAAAACAAAGTTGTATTCAAGATAAAGTATCACCGATACCGTAACAAACCAAACATATAACGACCAAACATATATTTTTGAATTCATGTTTATGGTTTTCCATCAATGTAAAATATGTGTCTATATCCTTTTAAACATATCATTACTTTATTTTTTCAATACACGAGACAACTTTTGTATAATTGAACCATTGTATATATACTTTTTTAATGTTGAATAATTTTTTTTTGTAATACATACATATTTCTCGTTGCATCGCATAAAATAATTTCCCCTAGTTTATATTATCCTCAAGTAATAAGTAGCAATCAAAGAGTTTCATACATTACATTTTTACAATTTCTTTTTAATGACAAATTAGCAAGAGCCTAGTATAAAAAGGTACCCTTTAAAACAACAAAGTTACATCATGAGTTCCAATCTGGGGAGGGGGGATGGTTTCATGGATGGGTTTGAAGGTACACCGCCCAACCGGGTATGATTTACAAGTATTCCAACCCGCGTGTTTCAAATGTTGTTTGTGACCATTCACCGGTCATTTCGAATGTTAGATTAGAAAAATCTTATATATTTTTATTAAGCTATTATGTATTTTTATTCGGTGTTAGTCTATGTATATTCTACGTTTCGTATTTTGTTTATTTAGTTTGAATTATATAATATTTTAAATTTTAATGAAAGTTTAATTTATAATTATATTTAATTGTTTAATTTATTTTTTATTTTAAAAAAAGTTTTAGGACAGTTGAAAAAAGTGTTGCTAATAATTTTGTGATAGGGTATTTAAAGGTGGAAATAAAGTGATAGTCAGGATTCATGGATGTTAAGATACATAAAAGATCCGGCCTCCACCCTTGTATGCACTATTTTTAATCTAGAAAAAGGTGTTTGCCTTAATGGTTGTGCATTTCTATTGAAAAGTTTATCATTTTAAACCTTGCAAATGAGACATGTTGTCTGGCCCAACCTAGGGGTTGGGTGATGGCTTGTGGTCCGATCTTTTGATGGAACCAAAATTGTTTAAAATATATGACAGTATCGTTAGTGGAGTTGAAAAAACCATCTTAATATAATGTAGAGACATCAAGTTCAAGGCTGGACTATAGTAACAAGATCTCCTTTTTTTTATTTCATTCCTCCTTTAAAAAAAATTGGGCCCAATCTTTTATGTCGCCTAAGACTTGAATTTTTTTAATGGTTCTCGAGGACGGCACTGTCGCCAGAAATTCAGATTGTAATACCATGTTTACATGGATTGTACTACAAAAACTAATATGTATATTTTTTAAAACCAATCCGTCTTCGAAGGGGGCTCAAACCCTTCCTCGAGTGGCTGTAGTGGGAAGCCTTCATAGCGCCCCCTCCTTCATTCTTATTGGGTGCAAGAACTTGGCACACCAACCAAAGAAATATGGCGTTATAATCTTAGCGCCTGACACCCATTTCATGAATTTTAAAGCCACTTAGCGCCCCTTAAGGCCCTACCGTAGCGGTGTTTGGGCGCTAAAATAGAATTTCAAGCCCTAATAACGTCCCACTACACATGGTCTTAAGGAGGCAAAAACTTAATTTAAGTGGCTTTGTCATTTAAATTTATATTTTTAAATTGATTTAATTCAACTCATTGTTATAGTATAACGCTTTCAAGGTTATGTGTTTGAATGACTTTCTACCTCTTTTGAATTTCTGTTTTCATTTATGTTTCTGTAAATATAAACAAATTTTACAAATTTCTGCCTACAACAGGATGAAAACCCATTAAAAAATGTTTGTTTTTAATTGGACAGAAACAAATAAATCTTGTAAAAGAGAATCAATTCCATCATTTGATTCTTTCGGTTTGCTAAGATTCTTTTCGTATAATTATGATTATATATGACATCTTCGTTACCATGCATAATTTTTTATACGTAAAGAGTAAAAGATGGAGTCGATACATGTACATGATGAGTTTTAGAGGTGAGGGTAATTGCATTTGCATCTATATTTGTCTATAGGGGTGTGCGGAGGTCTCCACTTAAATATTTTCAGCTTCACTGATTTACACCAACACTGCACTTTCACATTATTTTACTGATTCACTTCACTAAAACACAGTTTTGAAGGTAACACTATCCTAAACCACCAAACCCATAAAAAACAAAAAACTCACTCTCAATACATCCATGGTATAACACCCGTGAAACCTACCAGCAAAACACTACCCCTGTCACCCGGGGCAGTGTTACCGTAAGGGTAGAGAGGTACCAGGCTACCAGCACCGTGCGCTAGTAGTGTCCCGCCATTCCTAAGGGTCGTGACTTGATTCGTCATATAATGATAGATGCAACATTGCAATTGAGTTAGATACACCAGCATGGTCTCAACAATGTATTAAACATTTTAATTTTAAAAAATAGTAATTTTAATTCAAAAGAATTTAAACAATAAAACTTATTATTTTGTGATTAAAAAAATTATAAACTAGAATTAAAGGCCCTTCGAGTCATCTAAATCTTATTATTTAAATTGATTCAATCAATGATTCAGATTATGACATTTGATCTCTTTATTTGATTGTTTGTCATACATAACCAGTTTTAATATGTCCATGACATCTACAACTTGCTCTACAGGTGAAGTTAGTGTATAAATGTGTGTTCTTCTAGGAAGGATAAGAAATGTTTTAAGCTATTAAATGAATTAATGCATGGTTAAATTTGAGCAATAGTAAAATTGTAATTAGTGTTTTAATTTTAGTATAGTGATTTGACCATCTAGGGGTATTGTCGTAATATGGTGTGTTTTAAATTAAAAAACTCACATGCAATGTAAACCTTTAAAAGGCAACAACTTTTTTATACATAATTATTTTTTTCTAAAAAAATACACAATAATAATGAACGCTTTTTATCTTTAGTGTGACTACTATATTGTTATATTATATATATATATATATATATATATATACACACACACATAATTACATTTCAACTTTTTGTACATTGTGTTTAAGTCTGTTCATGTAATGGTGTTTTAGATACAGGAGGCACATGGTGTTTTATTTTTGTAAATAACAAAATGTTTATCTGGCAGTGTTTTATTTGTAGCATGTACATGTTTTACTTGTAATTTTGGTGTTTTAGTTTGCAGGCAACAAATGATGTATGGTGTTTTATTTTGCAGACACGGTTTTTATCAATATTTCACAAATTGTTTCAACTACTCTTATACCTTTCACCCCTAATTTTAATTATTGCCACATGTCAAATTTCTTTGGCTTCTTATCTTTTTTAGGAATTTAACCCTATGTACAACATGAGATAGGATTTTATTAACATAGTTGGTGCTAGTAATCATTAAATATTCCGTTTGATTATGTGTGATATTAAAAGAAAATATGATTGATAACACTATAATGCGAACTAAACCAAAGATATGATGCTTCACGAGAAATAAAGTTATAGTGACTCCACAATCGAGTCGCAATCCGACAGGTTCACTTAGGATGACACTTAGGTGTCAATTGTTAATATACCTTACTTTTGAAATATGAGAACAAAAAAGTGAATCAGATTAAAAGTATAGGGACCATCCAAAGTGGTCATATTTCGTAAGAGTTCCACTTTAGACCTTTAGTTATATATTGAGATATTTTATATTCATATATATATATATATAACTTACGGTAGAGAGTTCAAATGAGAACAAAGTGTTTTTTGTAACAAGAAAAAAACAAATTTAAACTAATAAATCTTTCATTTAATAATTGTATATAATGATAAATTAATTATTATTTAATTGTAACCTCCTAAACTAGTTAAATAAATAAAACTCATAATTCTTTTTAAAATATATTATTCCAAAGCAAACTTAATTTAGAGTGAAGGATAATATGTAAGATGAATTTTTATGTGTATGAAAAATGTATGATAATCTCAATATGTGTAGGATACACATATGATAATTTTGATATATGTATGATGAATTTTGATATGTGTAGAACAAATTTTGATTTTTCTTTTTTTGAAAGGTTAATTTCATTAAAAAACGGCACGGAAAGTCCTCGAAGCAAGGACAACCGGCCAAACAAAACGAGATTACAACGAGTCTAGCGGATATTTACACCAATCTTTCCAAGCTAAACTTTTGACATTATTTCTATTTTTAAACCAAAAATACGAAGTCATTTTGATGCCCTCGAACATTTCTGTAGCACGCCGTCTTTTTCCTTGAAAAATGCGATCATTGCGCTCAATCCAAATGGTCCATAAAGTAGTAAAGATAATACCGCACAAGATGTGTTTGGCTTTTCTGGATATTGGCTGACAATCGGATATCTTCATAAGGTCACTAACATCAAAAGGCGAGTGGTTAATAACTAATTAACTAGAGAAATGATAATTAATGTAAAAAGAGTTAAAACTGTTTAATATTTTACCATTATGTTAATTTTTTTTCATGTTGAGTTTCTTCTTTTTGATCTCCCCTATAACTTACTAGCTTTTATCCCGGGAGTCTCCCGGTGTTGAAAAATATAACCATTTTAATAATACTAATACTAATAGTAATAATTATTACTCTTGTAATTAAATAAATAAAAAAATAACCTTGCTATAAGGTGACACCATGTGTTGCAGTGTTGCGCGATTCTTTCTCCCAGCTTCTCTTGATGAAGTATACCTATCCATCTTTAGAAAAGTAAAATTCCAATGATAGCATGGCGATTGGGCTTATTGATGGTTTTAGTGTGTCTTAGTCAAATTGAGGTTGATTGTTTTTAAATTCTTAAAGAGATTAGGGGTTAGATAAGTGTAGGAGAATGGATGAAAACAAAATAAAAAAATAAATTAAAAACTCTCACTTCAACGTGCCACATGGCAGTCTCCATTGAATGTCACCTCATCAATATTCAATTATTTTATTATAAGTTATTATAGATGAGTATTTATGTATTCACTATTTTAAAATAATTATCACATGCTTCAAAATTATCTAGCTCAAAATATTATTTTTATGACATACAAATGAAAGCTGTTTCTAGTCGAATAAATGAAAGTTGTTTCTACTAGAATAAAGTAAGTTATTTCGATTTTAAATAAACAAGCGAATTATCGTTTGATTCTTCATTCCTGAGTTATGGACATAAAAACTATAGACTCCCGTTTCATGTGATTTATCCAAAAACAACTCTTGGTACAAGTAAAAAAAAAATAATACTATAACAAACAACTGGTATACTCAAATGTATTCAGTTTTTTTTTTTTTTTTTTTTTTTTTTTTTTTTTTTTTTTGACAAAATGGCAGACTCAATATTTGTTTTACTGGTGTCACTTTTTGAAAATATTGATGTCACTTGACTATCAATACGTGTATAACACTTGAGAACATTTTCATTCCCCTAGCGAAGCTTGACCCGAAGGTTCGGGGGGTCGGAAGACACTGGTTTCGGGGGGGTCAAAAACCAGTTTCGGGGGGTCGAAACCCTATATTTTCAAAATTTTCTATACGGATACTATATAATCGAAACTTCTGCGCGAAAATCCGGAGGGGTCAGCCGCCCCTCCCCGCCCCAACAAACCTGCGCCACTGCCTAAAGTCCAAGTTATCTGGCAAATACGATCTAAATTAAGTAATACTCAAGCCATATTTTGAAAAGCAAGGCTTAAATCCATAAACATTACATGCAAACGACTAATAAGCCGCGCCGTAACCTCATTTTAGTGCTTTATTATTATTATTATTTTTTTTGTTAGTAAAGATTTTATCTTTGTTTAGGGCGGGTTGTTCTAATGCTTGTTACAAAACATACGGATATTTTAGTCTTTTTACATATAATTTTCATTTATAAATATAAGGTTAGATAGAATTTTGAGATTTATTGAAATCCAAAATAGAACATTCGTAACCATAGTTGGAGAAACCACAACAAGTGGCTTTTCAAATGAGCAAAATAAACACCAACAAATAAGATAATGGTGAGACCAATGCGCAACAAGGGTATAATGGTCATTTGAGAATCACACAAAATTCAGTGGAGGGTGTGACTTCAAGGTGGCAAGAATAGGGGCTGCCTAATATTCTTTTTAGGAGTCATGGGTTGTTTTAATAAAAATATTATTATTATTATGTAATAATTAACAAACCTCAACTTACATTAATTGCACATGACACATGTAAATGTAAATGTAATGTAACAACTTCTTAGTTTAATAATATATATTCCATTGTTTATTTTAAAACTATTGTTTTCAAAGATTCTAAGTTCCAAGTAACAAAACTCAATATGTAACATGAATAGGTTCTCAAAGAATTTATATATACATAGATAGATACATGGTATATATATGTGTTTGAAGCTTTTAGCACTTTTGGCTTTTTGAGTGTGGGGAATTCATTCTGTGGTTGCTTCTTTCTCTCTGTCTTTGTTGTACAAAAGAAAGAACCCATCCATAAGTAAACAAAATTCCCAAAGAGGACAAAGATAAAAGAGAAATAAAGGAGAAAACAAATAAAGAAAATAGTTAGTGGGAGAAGTTGAATTTTTAGGACAAAGAGTATAATCAAGGCTGTAGTGGGCACTGGTGAAAAAAAAAAAAAAAAAAAAAAAAAAAAAAAAAAAAAAAAAAAAAACTTGTATTGCAATTTGCAAATTTGAAATGGATGGGAGGTATGGTGGTATGAGCGGCGGTGCGGGCGGTGGCGGTGGTTGTTATGAGTTTGAGGGTGGTGGTGTGGTGATGACAAGAGACCCAAAGCCAAGGCTTAGGTGGACTGCTGATCTTCATGATAGATTTGTTGATGCTGTTACTAAACTTGGTGGCCCTGACAGTTAGTCTTCTATGTTTTTCTTTATCTATCTTGATCATTGTTATTTGTTAATGTGTGTTTTTTTATGTTTTTTGAACCAAAAAGTGATAAATTTGTTAACTTTGATGATATTCTTGAATCTTGATCTTGATTAGAAGTTTCCCAATGCTTAGAGTCCAAGATTGTTAAAGAAACATATGAAAGTTTTGATCTTGATGAGATTCTTGATCTTGGAAAAAGGTTCCCAATGCCTAGAGTCCAAGATTGTTAAAGAAACAATATAAAGTTTTGATCTTGATGGGATTCTTGATCTTGGAAAAAGGTTCCCAATGCCTAGAGTCCAAGATTGTTAAAGAAACATATGAAAGTTTTGATCTTGATGGGATTCTTGATCTTGGAAAAAGGTTCCCAATGCCTAGAGTCCAAGATTGTTAAAGAAACATATGAAAGTTTTGATCTTGATGATTTTCTTGATCTTGGAAAAAGGTTCCCAATGCCTAGTGTCCAAGATTGTTAAAGAAACAATATAAAGTTTTGATCTTGATGAATCTTGATTATTGGATTACATGTTCATGTGATCAAGAATCTTTATATGGAAGTCTTATTTTGAGTTGAATGTTAAAGTGGCTTTTTGAATGCTAATCTAACTATTTAAGACATGTCAAAAGTGATCTAGTAAAAACTCTATAAATCTGCCCTACTAATATGGTGTGTTGACTTTGGTTTTGACTTCTACTTGCAATTTTGATCTGGTTGATCTAAACTGATCTGGGGTTTGGTTGGTTTTTCAGAAGCAACGCCGAAATCGGTATTGAGATTGATGGGGTTGAAGGGGTTGACATTGTACCATTTGAAGAGCCATTTGCAGGTAAGAGTTTTTAAGTTTGACTTTTCAAAATTCAATTCTATGACATTAAAGATTCAAATTTGACATGAGTTCCTTATTTTAGAACTTTAAATGATTCAAATCCATCTTTCTGTTACAATGGTGAAATGTATTTTATTAACTTTACTACTCTAACAACCCGATTCTTGGCGATTTTGAAGTTAAAAAGTTGCTCATTTGAACTCATTTAAAAGTCAAACATGCCTTGTTTAATTTGGGAAGACTGAATCTTTCATCATTTCATGTCTTGTTCTTGATGTATATAGAAGTATAGACTCGGGCAGCAGGCGAAGAAGCAAAACAATGGCGATCCCAACAATGAAAACAGTGGTGAGAATAATCCCAACAATATGCATTCAACATTTTTACAAATTCTTTTCAGGAATTTCTGATGGTTATTTATATTGTTTAGGTGATTCTTATGAACCCTACAATATGCATTCAACGGGCACGAGCTCTAATTCCATAAGAACTAACCATGAACCAGCCGCAGGGTACCCATCAATCTCGTTTTTCAATAGTTCGGTTACATAAAATACAAGCTTAATAGTATCTCAACCCGAATTCGGTTGTTTTCTTTTGCATACAGAGATATCCCCATTGCAGATGCACTACTATGCCAAATTGAAGCACAAAAGAGGTTACAAGAACAGTTCGAGGTATATAACGCTTACTCCCTTTGTCCCCTAAAAATCGCATTTGTTAGAGGGTATTTTAGTCATTTCACAACGTGTGTGTGTGTACAGGTGCAAAAGAAACTACAAATGAGAATAGAAACTCAGGGGAAATACTTGCAAGGAATATTAGAGAATGCTCAAAAAAGCCTGTCACTGGACATGAACTCATCTGGCAATCTTGAAGCGACACGCGCTGAGTTAAGCAACTTCAACTTAGCGCTATCGGATCTCATGCAAAATCTTAATGCAGAACAAAGAGAGGAAAACATCACCAAATTTAGCCTGGATAGTAATAAGGGACCAGCCACAGTAAAAGAAGAAATGAAGATCAAAACGGAGGGCGGGGGTGGTGGAACCATCAGTTTTGATTTGAACACCGGAGGTAACTACGACTTCATTGGCACGAATCAGGATTTACTTGCACTCGGGTTCGCCCGACAAAACTAGAGACGATCGTAATAATAATAGCATAATTCATATTTTCTGCAATAATTCATCTAAATTTTGATGATGCCAATTAATGCACTTGATGTAGGTAGATGAAGTAATGTTTTCATGGTATCTGCCATAAATCACATTTGAATTAAATTGTAGATTTATAACATTAACATGTATTTTGATATTGATGAATGGCTTCTCTTAAATTCATTTCAATATAAGTATATTCTAAAAGTATTTTCACATAGTTTTGATGTTATGTTACAACCAATGTTTTGAAAACCAGACCTAATAATATTAAATGATTATATGAAATAACAAGAGATATCAAGGGTTTGAGAATGCATAATACTTGTTCAACTTTCTTTATTCTTCATGCTTTCAGTTTGAATGATAATACCATCCCATACCTTGTAAATACGAAAACCGGTTACTGGTTCAACCTACCTGGTTTCTAGTTTAACCAAGGCCGAGGAAAACTGGAGCGGTGGCTCAGTTCCTGGTTTAACCAGTACTATTGGTCCAGTTTTCTAAACAATAACGACAGCTAAACTCGCATCGCTTCAAGCTCTCTTTTAGAAACCAAACCAAAACAATACACATAGCAGGATATTTGGTGAATAGGAAGGAGCTCATATTAATGTTGGTAAAATGGTCTGATTAAATGACCATTAAGAAAAAATATATAAAAAAACAAAATTTAGTTTTTAACATGTTCTCTTAAAAACAAGAACCATTATATAGATGACATCCTTTCAGGAATAAATTAGATTTGCTGGCTGGCTGGCTTACTGACTTCTAGTTTCTCCTCCTTTTATCAGGTGGGGTACCGCTCCCGGTCCCCGTCATGCCACCCTTCCTTTTCCTATTACTGGACTTGGGTGACCTTGACCTGTATTCGTCGTCCATGATCCCCACTTCCCCTTCTTCCACTGGGTCAAAACCTTGACTTCTTGACGACTGCCCCTTATGTGACGAATGATGTTGACCATCTTCCATATCGTCATCATTCACAGATTTTGACCAATTATGTTTTCTGTTTTTCTCTGGTTCAGCCGCCAACTCTATACCATCTTCTAACGCTCTCTCGATTAAATCATCCTCATCCATCAAATCTGTTTTCCGGGTCACATCACCACCACGGGCTTTTCTTCTTTTCTCAAGCGCTGCTTTTACTTTATCTTTATCAAGTCTTTTTATAGCATCTTGAGGTGACTGTCCTTTGTAATCTAGATTCCTTCCCAGGTACTTCTCCTTTGATAATTCCGCTGTTTCCCTTCTTTCTCGGGTTTCCTCATTCCCGTTACCATCTTCTATCATGTGATGCTCTTGTTGACTTTCATTGGCTTCATTGTCTCCCTTCATGTTCTGGCCTGATTGATCATGAGTGGGCCTCGATGACGTACCAGGCCTGCAATTGGTGTTGTTAGGACCATCTTCGTCGTTAGGAAGAGATCGGGTTGGGCCCTTTTGTGTAACCCCGCCACCTATACTGCTGTCAACAACTTCACTAGTTTGAGAAGGTGCCACTCTGTTTTGCTCATAGAGTTCCAACATTTGGTTACTGACCTCTGCAAAATGATTAAAAAAAAAACTTCAGAAAAGAAAATCATCTAAATATATGTGGGATGTATTTATAGAAAGAAGAAAACACAGACCCTCTAATTGACGCGGGGTGACATCGAACTCCTGCCACCAAACTTTTTCACCATCTGAAGGGAGTTTAACTTTGAGAAACTTGGCGGCAAGGAATATAGCACCGGCGGCAATGTGGTGGGGTTTAAATTGCAAGCAGAGAGATGTCCTAAGCCTGCATGCCTCTTTTGCATGTCAAAATGGTACGACAGGCTGGCATTTTACATAGAGAAACCACAAATTAAGAAATTACAGCAGCATTACCCATCGTTGACAAAATTCCAAGCAACTTGAGCAAGGGCATTTTGGGCAACTTTGAACTTCTTTATTGCCTCTACTAGTGGTTTATATGGATGATGCACATTAAAATCGAAACCAAGAGTTGCAAGAACAACTCGCTCCCCAAGTAATATTAATTCCTTTTGTTGTTCGTACACTTCCTGGTTCACAAACATATAATACAAACCATTTGAATAACAGTGCATTCATGTAGGGGTGGGTGTTCATTGATGGTTAACCGGTAGTGTCGGTTTAATGATTTCTAGAACCTAAACCGAAACTGAAACCGAAAAACACAGGTTAACCGATAATCAGTTAACCAGTTTTTCCGGTCTGGTTATATGGTTAACCAATTAACTGTGAGAAAATCTATTCAACATATAGATTTTCAAACTTTAAATAGTATAATGTGTTGTCATTATGAATGCAAATATCTCTTATTTTGCATGAAAATTAAATAAAAGACAAGAAAAACATTTGCTTATTTCATACTCGCCATTTGTTGGGTTTAAAACACAAAAGCTAATTGGGTAATTAGTTACTATTATACAAGTTAACGTACATACGTACGTACATACATACATACATATAGAAGTATCGACATTTTTTGGTCAACATATATAAATAGAAATAATAAAACTTAATTTGTTCTTTTGGTTATTCTTCCATCACCAAAATCTTAAGACATATCCCTGAACGGAAACTTTGGGAAAACTGGCTTGGTTAACAAAATATATGTTACATTTCATCGGTTTTTCAGTTCAGTTCAGTTTCAGATATTTTGAACACGCCTACATTCCACATCTTACAATTTGAACTCAAATACATGACACTATCTAAAGAAAATTGTGGCTGGATATATGTGTGATTGTGTGGGTTGTTATACATAAACACATATAACAAACCTAGAGAGCTAACAAGTGAGTTTTTTTGTAGAGTTAATAATACCTTTTGTTTGATTCTTTGTATAGCCTCGGGATCCTTTTTGTTATTAATTTCATATGAAACAAGAATTACATCTTTCAATGGGCGTGGAGTTTCTTCAACCTTGCCAGCAAGAAACATGCAGACAGTTGCAATTGTCTGCATTCCAAACATGTTAAAAAAATGATCAATATGTGTACTCTGTTACTATCCTCAAATAGCATGCCAATTATTTCATCAATTTCAATATTTTGTAGATTAAACAAGAAAAATACATGAGATGAAGCACAACTCACCCTCCTGTCATTCTTTGCATGTGATTGGCGAAGAAAGAAACGGTGACAAAAGATTATAGCTGTAGCAATGGTTACCTGGGGTCTGCATGGAAACATCCAACACAATCCATTTATTACTATTAAAACTTAAATAAAAATAATTATTTTCAGTAGGAAAACACAACAGGTCTATGTGTTAAGAGCAGCCTATATTAAAGATTAAGAATACTAAAACCTCCAAAATTGCAAGCTCACAATTATCAAGTGAAGCATGTATTTATGTAGTCTTTTCCTAGGGCTCTGGAAGCACACAGAAGATGAATATAATCCGCCTTCAGCACGCCATTCATTGTCTTGCTGTCCAAGCGTTATTACTTCTATGTTTTAGAATATAATCCGCCATTATCATTAACTTTAACTCTTTAAGAATCCAACTTTTTTTAACGGCAACTCACAAGCCCCTACAAGTACTCCTAAACTAAACCATTTACCCACAAAGGAAGAACCCTACTTTCTTTAAGTCTATACTCTATTTTAATGTCTTAATGTCCAAGCGCCGTTGCATTTATATTTTACAATATAATCCACCGTCAGCACACCATTTTCCTTACATAGTTTTCTTCAAAGAAACAGTTTTGTTCAGTTGACAGTGGTCAGTGGTGGTGACCTCGACAACCAAGAGATGCAGTAGCGACCAGTAGTTGGTGTCGTGTGCATTGGGGGCAGTGGTGTGGCTGGTGTTAGTCTATTCTCTAAATAGATTGTGGTATGCCGTATGGGAAGACCCATAGCAACCCAAATAACAAGCAAAAACTTTACCCAAACCAGCCCAGTTTAAATAAAGACGGGTTGAATTTCCAAGCAGAATAAATCCTAATGCACTTTTCATTGATTATCAACGAATAAAGATATGGACACAAATAAAAATGATAATTTGATTGAATTTCCAAGCAAAATAAATCTTAATGCACTTTTCATTAATGACCAACAAATAAATATATGGACACAAATAAAAATGATAATTTGAGGGGAATGACAAAAAACTAAAAAAGCTTACACTTTGAGCCTCATACCCAAGTCTTGCAAGAATGTGCAATATGACTTGCGTAGATAAGTTTCCTTCTTCAGATCAATACCATCTGGTCTAGATGGGGAGTTTTCTTCAATTTCTTTTCGTGAAAAATACCACCGGCCACCATTTTCTTCCATTTTATCATCAGACTGCCTATATGGACCGCCCTCATACTGTCCAAAGTGCATCGGATCGCTGGACAACAAAGCAGTCATTGGCAGCTTCTGCTCTCTTATCAACTTTTTTATGAAATGATGACAGGGCTCCCCTTGTTTGCTAGTTTGCAGGATGCATTAAATTGACATCTGCACTGTATGTGCACTAACAAATTTCAGTAAACAAGATAGGACACAACAGGCAATTTTTCAAATATATAGATTCTCCCTAGTTTATGGTGTTAACTTCACATAGGTGTATTAACAAAAATGAGTAAAGAAAGCAAAAAAGCAACAAAATGGTTACACGAATCTTTTAACGTTTATTCAATTGCACAACCAGACTAAAATAGATTCTAAGCCTGTATGAGATTAACTACAAAGCCACACAGATAGCATTAAGGCTCCAAAATGGACATCTGTAATTTCCTACAGCCTAGAATAGATCATATGATATGCAAAACACACACAACAAAGACATGCAGACAGCCTCCCCAAAGAACGTTACATTACAGAATACTCACGACCAAAACTCAGTCCCATAAGAAAATATTAATCCGGGTGGAACCCTAGATTCTATTAGCAATTTTATAATGTTAAAAAACTAACGTAAAGTATACTTAGAAGACCTTTAAAACACCAGATGGAACTATAATAAGCTATAATCTTGGTGTTAAAAAGCGCGCCTTAGGCGCAAGGTGCATCAAGGCTCAAGGGCCATCACCTTTTCGCTTAAAGCCTATAGTAAACCAAAAAGCACCAAAAAAGCTCATATTTTAAGGGTTTTTCTAGCCTGAGGTACGCGTCTCTTGTACCTTGGTATTTTTGGCTTGTACATCTATATAAAAACCCTATTTATAGCTATATTCCAGGTAACAGAAACTCAAAACCTATGGGATATATAAAAAAAATATAAAAAAAATCGCCTTGCACCTTGGGCACAAAAAGCCCACTGCTTTTGCGCTTCACGCCTCGGTTTTAGACCTCGTCGCTTCTGTGCAATTCACGCTTTTACAAACCAAAGCTGTAATGCAACTGGATGTACATAACTAACCGAAAAAGGTTCAAGAGCCTAAAGCCTTAGCCATTAAGTAAAGGATGAGTATGTGTCCACTTTAAGACAATGGCCTACAACAACATGATTTTTTTCTGCTCAATCAAATCTTATCTCCATTCAACAACTCTTATTGATATTAAACATGTAATTATGTAAATACTACTTATTTCTTTTTCATACGACTAAGAAGCAAACCCTAGTTGTCTAATTAGAGGGGAAATGTAACACGGTTTCAAAGAAGACAGATATAATAATAATAATAATAATCTGCTAAAAGTTGTAACATTGAATGTATAGAAATAAAGATGAGGTAAATATATACATACATACATGGGTTATCTTATCTTGTGTGTGCCCTAATTGAACAGGTGCTAACAAAGATCGACCATTGAATAATAATAATAATAATACTGCAAAATATTAGGGCACCAGAAGATGAAAGCAGAGGGTATGAGATTATTAAGTTAATATTATTATTATTATTATTACCGGTGATTAGTAGAGCAAGATTATTGCAGCGATGCTAATTAAGCGTTTCTCGACGGTGGTTTTAGGCTGCGCGTCGTGTGTAAGATGAGAGATAAAGACAAGGTGTGGTGTGAAGTGAAAACGATGGGTGTTTACGGTTTGGTTTTCGCGGTTTTTAGGTCAAACTGTAAAGGCGTAAACTAGAATGTTTGTAGCGGTTTTTTATTTTTGTGAATCAAAACCAAACCGTAGAACTCTTAAACTGAACTAAACCAAACTGTTAGTAACGGTTTGGTTTCACGGTTTAGTGTGAAGTGAAATCGTGTTTTCAAGCAATGCTTTAGTTTTTTTTTCACGGAAAAGATTGAAGTGTTAAAAATCATGTTGTTTCTAATAAATAGTGGGATGTAAAACCTCTAAGTCATAACATGGTTTAATTTAGGTCGTAATGATGAATTGTTAAAATCATATTGTTCTTAATAAGTTGTCTTTAAACTAACATAAAAAAATATTAAAAATAAACCAAAATGATATTATGTCTATTCGTCTTCACCTTTGTCATCATAATCATCATCATCGTGTTTTGTTCTTCTTACTAAGGCTATGTACACACAAAGTGAATTTGCACATGATGAAGATCGTGGGAAATATTGAGTGCAACATTGAACATTGCTTCCTTTCTTATTTGGCCTTTTTTTTTCCTTGTTTGTGTAGTGGTCTGAAGTAGTGGGTTAGTTTTTTTTTGTTTGTTTGTAAGGCTATAAAAGCCACTGTTAGTTTGAGTAAAAGTTACGAATGAAAATGAATCAATCTCATTTCTGCCTTTGATTCTCTCTAATTCCTTATATTTTCTTTGAATACTAAGTTGGTACATATCACATCATCTC
Source organism: Ambrosia trifida (assembly GCA_028751855.1). NCBI lineage: Eukaryota > Viridiplantae > Streptophyta > Magnoliopsida > Asterales > Asteraceae > Ambrosia > Ambrosia trifida. Next base: position 5,395,457 of record CM054128.1, read on the forward strand.
CCTGAGCACGGTCAAACTATAGATGCTCAACCAAATCTGTTCGAAGATTCAAGTGTGTGTCCCTATCACGTATCTTCATTCGGATAGCTTCTTTCTCGGCGTAGTTTAGTAGTGGGTTCATCGATTAAAGAGTATCGTAAAGATGATACACGAATACATGATATTTCTCATTTTTTCTCTTTTCATGTATATTTGATGGTTTGGCAATGATAGTCATCTTTTCTTTAATACTCTGAATTCTCGTTCTATCTTTTCTTGTCGACTCATGTTTTTTCTTGTAATACAAACGTTTGCTGTCATCCAAACATGAAAGAGTTTTCACCAACGTAGCCCAGCCTGGATAAATACCATTGACAAGAATACCCGTACTTAAACTCCACATCATTTGCATAAAATGATGAATTTAGTGCAACACCATCTATGAAGTCATCGAACAGATTTGATGATTGTGAAACAACGATATCATTGTTTGCACATGTCATGCTAAAGAATGCATGCCAAATCCAGAGATCTTGAGAAGCGACTACTTGTAGTATTAGGGTTGGACCATCATGGTCAATGAAAATTATAACCATTTTCACATAATGTGAATACAAGAATTATCCATTGCTTGACTAAAGTTCGTGAAATATAGATTAAGTAAAATGTTTGGATAAACATGTATATGTTTTCAGGTAATCATGTCGTTATCATCTAGTCCCATACCCGCATGTCAGGTATATGTTTTCTGGTTACGAGTTCCCATATGGCTCGGATTCAACTGCCATCCCTACGAAGTCACCATAAAAACAACGACTATTCTCTCCTTCCCTCATACATCATCGTCTTTCTCTCTCGTCCCCCTCTTACAAGGATTGCTTTTCTCTCATATACTGTCTATGTACATGGACAACATGACTTCTCTTTTCTCACCTCTCTCATGCACGTCTGTTGAGTACGACCACGGTTGGTCTAATGGTAACAAGGTAAATAAGAGTTTACAAAAAGTTGTTTCATAGTTTAAAGTAAGATCGGTTGGTCCTCATCTTACAAAGACAACATGAATATGTTTAAATGTACAATATTGAACTTTAATAAAACATAGCGCAAGAATATTTTATTCTTTGTTGATTAAAAAAAAGAACTTCTAGTATAAACAACATTGTGATTTCATGACCAAAATCAAAATACAATAGCATCATGTATAAAGTGTGATAATGTTAAAACTCATGACTATAAGGGTACACGACATCCCTCTCATCCAAATAGGTAAAATCCCAACAAGATGAGCTTAAGTTAGACAAGCCCAACCTGGGCAAGCTGAAGTTGGAAGGCCCATTAGGGTTAGGCCCACAAGGCTTCTATAAATTAAAGCCTTCTCTTCAATACAAACCATGTTATCTCCTCCCCAAATCCTATCTACACCACCATATTCCTATACATGCTTACACTCACGTATCCATGGTGGATCAATATTGACTTTAGTGTCGGATGGTGGTCCAAAGACCCAGTCTTTGACCCTTTCTAGGTCGTTACAGTCAACGTTATCGTACTTCTAATCGTTAGCGTAAGGTTAGCCCTCATTACTTTTTTTATATAATTCTTGTCATCACACAATTAATTTTATGACTTAAAAGTTATAATAATAATCTAGTACATTGACAATATGATTATGTATAAAATATTATATAAAGATACAAATGGTAATGTTGGATGTGAGTGAGCTTTACTGTAGCTATCTCACGGCCGACATGTTCCCACGTTTCTACGAGCTTTCATCTCGACGAAGAAGATAAAAAAGCCAAAACGCCAAAAAAAGACACCCCAAACCGTCCTAAAAACATAGCCAAAACGCCCTGAAAACGTCGCCCTATTGTTGACTCGTGAATCCGTTAGCCGGTTCCTTGGGTTGTTTCCTTAGAGAGAGAGAGAGAGAGAGAGAGAGAGAGAGAGAGAGAGAGAGAGAAACAACGAGCTTTTTCAGCTAAGGCATTGCCGCCGTTGTTTGCCTTGATTACGGATAACCAACGTCTTAGCCAATCTGCTTAAAAAGAGAACATGCATGTTGAAGAAGCTTCGCCTGAGCCTCATCGGAGGTTTACGCGACTTTCACCGATTCTTTCACCGCATTTTTCATAACATCCGAATGTACAAATATGGATACGAAACGAAACCAGATCGAGGTTTGCTTGAACCACAGGTCTCAAAAAGTCGATAGCTATCGTCGACCAAAAGCGCAGGCGTTCTCCGCCATTTGGACTTCCTATCACCACGAAATAACTGCTGCTTGGCTTAACGCAACCAACACCACACGTCTATCCGTAGCATTTCGGTTACTTTTTATGGCTGGGATTGTGGATTAAAAGATTGGGTGTTGCTTTTTTTTAGGAGATGATTGAAAGAGAGAAGATCGAGAAAGAAAAAGTGAGAGCTTTGTGGAGAAAGGGAAGAGATGTATAACACCATGAGAAAAGTGGAAAACGTACCAGAGTAATGTTTCTACAATTTAAAATAGCTTTATATAAACGTTTTTAACAATAACTTTTATATTTCAAGTTTGGCTGTTAAGTGGCTTAACAAGTAAAAACTACGTTAGGTTTTTTTTTTTTGAAAGGAAAACTTCATTAATAAAAAACGCTAGTCCTTAAAACAAGGACTAAGCGAAGAAACAATACATCAATCCAAAGGGAATTTACACCAAGTTTTCCAATCCTTAAATTTCCAACGGGATCCATTACGGATCCAAAAATAAGACGTAGCTTTGATGTTCTCCACAAGCTGAACTGGATTCCTCTTCTTATCATTAAAAACGCGTTCATTTCTTTCATTCCAAATCATCCACATGGTCGTGTATGCAATACCCCTGAGAATGTGCTTCGCGTCTTTGGACGTGGCTTGGGACTCCGGCAAATCCAAAATGTCCGGGATGTCAAAAAGAAAGGAGTGGCTTAGGTTGCACCAATTTTCAATACGAAACCATACCTCATTCGAATAGCGGCACCCGGTAAAAAGATGCGAAGTAGTTTCCACATCTTCTTGGCAAAAACTACGTTAGGTTGTCGTCGCAACACGCGACGCCATTAAAAAACTAGTTACTTGACAAGCACCACCAAGTCACACTTTGGGCCCTCTAGGGTTAAAAATTGAAATTGATCATCTTGGCCAACAAGACCCCATTGGTCCCACAAAGGATCCAATAACCTTTTTCTTATAATAATACGTCAGCATCATCAACAATTAATTTAAAGCCAGTTCACCAGGAGGGTATTATGCTTCTTTTTCCTGCAATTTCACCTAATTTATATTCAATATTTTGACCCATAATCCCAAGTTTCCACCTTTCTTCCTTTTTCCCCCTAATTTCCTCTCTTTAGGGTTTCTGTTAGCTATTAATTGTCATTACATTTGGGTTACTGGTTTACAAGGTTTAACGGTATGTTATTCTTATAACAAGTTATGGTATTATGTGCTTGAGAATGTTGAACTGTGGTTTGATCTTTCAGGGCTTTTGATAAATTTGTTACAGTTTATGTTATGTTAATGTAATGGGTGTCATTGTTTTACCTTGTTAAATAATCTTGACATGATTAGGGGTTTTAAAAATTGGTTCTTGAGATGTGAACCCAAGAGGCCAAGATTTCATGTTTAATGTGCCTTTATTGTTTATTGTTTTAATTTTCTAGATTTTTTTTTTATTTTAAATAAATATGCATGCATTGAGATGTAGTGATAGGATGGTTGTAGGTTGTATTGAAGTGATTGTGGTTTGAATAATGGCAAGTCACTCAAGTCAGGAGAATGATACACCGCCTGCGAATGAGTCGGACGATTCGGAGAAGGAAACTCCAACTTCCCAGGTGAATTCATTCTCTTTTGACTCTTTGTTCATCATGTGATGTTTTTATACTTACATTTCTCATGTATATTGTCTTTTGTTTGTTCAGGAGCAGCAGCCCTCAGGAAATGCCATGGGAGTGGTCCCACCGGATTGGTCCGGTTTTCAGGTTTCGTATTTGTAGCACTTTTAAGCTTATAGTCAAATTGGAGCATGTGGGGTGTGAGTTGTTTGACTAAATTTAGGTGGTGTTTACATGTTGAACAGGCGTATTCGCCTATGCCTCCACCTGGGTACTTAGCGTCAAGCCCTCAACCTCATCCCTACATGTGGGGGGTTCAGGTACCAGATTCCTTGAATACTTGATTTTGCTCTATATAGTTAACTTATATAAGGGAACCATGAGCCGGTTTTCTGGTAAATTTTCACTTTTATGTGTTTTTTCTGTTTCAAACTTCTATTACTATTATTATTCTCTAATTACTGTGCCTTATTGGCTCATCCTGTTCATATGGTTTAGTTAACAAAGTTCACTGCTAATAAGTATCAACACATTCTCTAGTTTAGGTAACAGTGTTGCAAAAATCGGCCTAGGCGGGAGCAAAAATCGGAAATAAGCCCTAGTCGCTGATCTAGGCGTTTTGGCCATTAGGCGGCCATTAGTCGGGCCTAGGCGGTCCTAGGCAGTGCTAGGCGGTGGATTTTTTTATTTTTTTTTAAATTTCTAAGTATTTCTTAGTATTATGTGTATATATCTAAGTATTTCTAAGTATTATGTGTATATATCTTAACATATTTTCAAAAAACACCTAAATTTGTGTGTATATATATAAAATACGTATAAAATACCAAAACGCCTAATTCCGCCTAATTTTCACCTAGTCCCGACTAGTCCCTAGGTTGGACCTCACCGCCTAGCGCCTTTTGCAACCTTGTTAGGTAACCATTTATACTTTTAGCTTGAAGAAACAGACACCATTTTGGCCAGCTGATATGAAGTTGGTCATCAATGAACTATTTTCATTCATGTATTTTGACGAGTTATTTCATCTACATTGAAATACTTTGCGTGTGTTCTAATATATATGTGTACTTGCAGCATCTTATGCCGCCTTATGGTACGGCGCCTCATCCATATGTTATGTATCCTCATGGTGGCTTATATGCTCATCCATCTATGCCTCCGGTATTCTAATTATTACTCTGTATTTGTGCTACATTTGTTTTTTATTCCATAAAGAAGGCATTTGATGTTAATACATATTGTGAATGTAACCAGGGATCATATCCTTTTGGTCCATATGCAATGCCCTCTCCGAACGGTGTTGCTGAGGCTTCTGTAAGTTGCCTGAGCTAGTTAGCCTATAAATTTTCTGTTAAAAGATGTTAGAAACAGTTTCTTTGAATTTGCATGCAGGTCGGCAGTATGGAAGTAAATGGCAAGTCACCCGAGGGGAAGGAAAAACTTCCGATTAAAAGATCAAAGGGAAATTTAAATGGCAAGAACAATGAATCCAGCAAAGCAGGTGTATCTGCAAATGGATCTTATCCTAAGAGGTATAGATTTATAAATATCATATCGTGTTTTGATATGGTGAATTCCAACTTGATATAAGATTTACGAGCTTTAATGTACTTGATTTGCAGTGGTGAGAGTGGAAGTGAAGGTTCTAGTGAAGGAAGTGATGCAAATTCTGAAAATGTAGGTATTCTTGGAAATACTTTTCAGTTCAAAGCTATCGAACACTGTTTAACGACATGCTTACCATATAGTAGGCTAAACCGTTATTGTTAAATTGGTAGCAACACAACTACTTACTTATAAAATCAACTGGTTACCGATTTTTGCAGGCTTGAGTTTTTGTAGATCTTGTAAATTGATTGGTTTTGTGTGTATTACGCACTTACGCCTCACTGTCTCAGTTAAATATTAGTAATTATGTCTGGTATATATTCTTTAGGCCAACTATTTTCCTGAATGAGTAACAATATTGCTGGTTTTGTTTTTTATTTTTTTCAGAACTCACAAATGAAATCAGGACCCACACAAGATTCTATGGAAGGTTTGGTGTTATTAGTTTTTTTCTTACCATTGGTCTTGCGTAATTAATGCGATTGCTATAACCATGTTATTGCGTACAGGTGAGGCATCTCAAAATGGAAATCACACCGTAAATGGTCATCAGAATGGACTGGTGAATCAAACAATGATGATTGTGCCAATGCCAGCCGCAGGTCCCGCTACTAACTTAAACAATATTCAATATTCGTTCACAATATTCCTGCAATTTATGGAAAAGTAACTCTTGCTCCACTTGCAGGGGGAATGGTTGCTGCTGTCGGGTCAAGGGAGAACATTCAGACACAGCGCTGGCTACAGGTTCACTTCTCTGTTTTATTAAAAAAATTATTTATGTCCAATTTTATTCTTTTTAGTAATTGTTTCTTTGTTTTTTTTTCGCTTATGAATAATGCCAAGGAAACCGAATATTTTACGATGGTATCCATAGTTGTCGATAGCGAATAGCGCTCATCCATTCTAGATACCATTAGCAAAGTTTAAAAGAACGGAAACGCGCCTCGAGGCGTTTTCCCTTCGCCTCACGAGGCGTAAGCCTCGAGGCGAACCGAGGCGTAAGCCCGAGGCGGAATTAAAAAACTAAATAAATAATTATATATCTTTCAAAAAATAAAATGCTAACTAATTTCATCATCAAAAACATCAAAAACACACATAAAAAAGACATAAAATATCACAAAAATTCGGAAACATAAAAAATATACCTGAAAACCCCCTGAGGCGCATCTGAGGCGCAACTTTTCATAGCGCCTCAGTCCTGTGAGGCGCATACCATTGTTCAAACACCTGAGGCGCCGCCTCAGAAGCGTTTTCAGACCAAATCGCCTTGAGGCGCGCCTCGAGGCGCACGCCTCAAGCGTTTTTTTAAACCATGACCATTAGTGCTATTGATTAATTATTTAATTTCAGGATGAAAGGGAGTTAAAAAGGCAAAGAAGGAAGCAATCCAATAGGGAATCTGCTCGCAGATCCAGATTGCGCAAACAGGTAAGATTTGGGCTACATTTGCCTTCCAAAAGGTCAAATGTGTAAAAGTTTAAAAGTTGGTTTTTACCCATTTTGACCCGTTACTCAACGTCTCAACCCGTCTGATTCCCTGCCCATTTTACCATCTCTACGTGGCATGCGTGATATGCATGATGAATCATATATAAGTTTGATGCTGTAACCTAAAGGAAAATCTTGACCTCGATTAATATTAATCTTAATTTTTTTTTTGTTAACATTATGTGGGAGTTAGGCAGAATGCGATGAGCTAGCTCAACGGGCCGAGACTTTGACTGAAGAAAATGCTTCTCTTAGAACAGAAGTGAGTCGTATTAAGAGTGATTATGAGCGGCTTCTTGCCGAAAATGCAGCACTTAAGGTATCACACAACTCTGGTTTGGTCCTGTGTACAACCGACTGACTGTCTCCAGGGGTAATATGGTAATAACGATAATGTGATCTTTTCAGGAGAGATTAGCGGAGGCTCCTGGGCAGGAAGAAACTAATCAAGAAATGGGTTACGAAAATCATCAAGATGGGCAAACCGTACTTGTGTAGACTGGTTAATGATTAACCTAACTGAACCCAACCGAACTAAATTTTAGTAAAACAGGAAAGCCTGTGCTTTTGAAATGGTAGTATGTAGTAGAATAGCCATTGATGCTGACCCTTATTCCGATTTAGATGGCAGGATCTTTAAACCAGATTATCTTATTATAGCCGTCCATTATTTTGAATTGATTGTGATCTTTTGAAGCTGGATAACTGCCTGTATTTGTCAATGTTACAAGAGGTGGCAAAGCGGACAAATCAGACAGCTTCGGTAACAAGTTACAACGGGTTGAGTATGAATGCTTTTGTTTTCGTTCGTAAGGTAAGTATTTACTTGGTTTTGATTTTATATTATGTGGAGCCAAAAAACACCTTCTCAAAATCCAGCAATTCCGTTTGAAGGGCGTTCGGAACACACTGCAACTCCCATCCATATTTCCAACATTTTTCACCCCAATAACGACTTCAAATCCCAAATTCCTACAAATACCATCACCTACCTCAATCGCTTCACATTCTGGATAACGACAAACCTGATCTTCATCTAGACTCTCGGCCTCAACAGATTGATTTGTACCCATTACTAGAACCACAGCGTCTGCTACAGCAGCTACTTCCCTTGCTTTGTTAAGTTGCGCTAATGCGCACTTGGTGTCACTACAGCCTGCGTGATAGACAGTCGCAACGGAGTCTGATAGCCCTTGTAAAGGAGTTGTGTATTTGCATGGAATCCCTAAGAAAATCAACATCATATATCTCAGTTACACACACACACACGTGTTTATGTATGTGTATATGTATACCTGCGTCGTTTCCAATCATGGTGGTGGTGACATTAGCATTGGGGCGAATAACAGCTAGAGACTTGATAGCAGTTGGAGAGTGTGGTAACGAGCGAAATGCATTTTTAAGTAACACAATTCCTTATGTACCCGTTTAATTTCTATTCGCCCCGGATAACCCATTTCAAAAGGTCCTGATCACCACATGTTGGTTTGCCATTAACTTCATTATAAGAACACATCACACTTGCAACATTTCCATCCAAAACACAGCTCTTGAATGGTAGTTGATATGTATCCTCCATACCTTGCTTTAACACCATAAACACAAAAACAAAGTATATTTTAGTGAGGGAAAAGAAGCATATTTATCGTATTTTGAATGAACCTTAGAAGTACAAGTTATATTGAGCAATGATAAATCATTTGGGAGGGCTTTCTATTTTTCTTCTAACATGTGTAGATAGTTTCTTACCGGAGTAGATACCAAGATGTCCATATATAAGGATGTATGATACCGATAAGATTAACATGGACCAGTGAAACACCTTAGGCAAATCCCATATCGACCGTGAACATGAGAAATTATTGGTTCATAACTAATCCACTGACTCTTAAATCACCAACGAATTGTTGGTTTAGTTGGCTGTGGAGCACATGAAAAATCCACAGTTAAGAGTGCTCATGTGAGAGTAATACCGGGATGGTGACCTCATGTGGTAACAAAAAACAAATCCATGAGTTATAGGATGGGCAACCCATATGGTGGTGAGATGGACCTGATGTTACAAACGATTCAACCCATATGGTTGGAGAATCTTGGGGGATATTAGTTGAGACTAGAAAAACATGAGATGGGATTGCATGTCATGAGGGATATTAGGATGACATATTTGTTAGCATTGAGTATCGTATGGTTGCAAGTTAAATCCTAATAGAAAGACAAAAAGAGGTCATTAGAAGAATACTGATTTTGATAATATTACAATAAAGAACCTTACAACTTATTTATTACTACATTTATATAAGGTCTTATACTTCGAACACCATTTTAACTTTGATTCGATAATCAAATGGCTTCAAATCAAGGGCAGAATACTACTTCGTAGTTGGTTCCACCGGGGCACGTAAATGTGCTAGTTGGATCATCTTTGGGATAACTATAAGCATCAGGACATCTGGTCTTGAAAAACCTGGATAAGTCAGTTGGCCCACAGTTTCCAGAGTTACAACAATATTGATCAGTTTTGTACACGGTGCAAGGGTTATTGCACCCACCAGGAGCCCGTAACTCAGCAGGGCACTGACCATTGATATCCGCAGTACATGAGATACCACGAGTGCACCCATTAGAATTGGGCTTGAATAGCATGGGCACATTGAATCCATCGACAAGAGAAATGTCAAAGAAATCAAGATTCATGTATTGATTTAGACCGAACTCAGCCAATGTGTTGGGTGGGGTTCCATAGTCTTGGCATTGGAGGAGACCGTTGCAATCACCGGTCTGACACCTGCCTCGTCCAGAACCATCAAAGTTGCAACCAGTTCGGGGCCATATACGGGCTCCAGCTCTGCCAGCTGGAACGCTTATTAGCCATGTTTGGCCTGGGTTAAGTTGTCGGCCACCACCAGGCACTGCACCAGCCCAAACGGTGTACCCACAGTTGTTTCGAACATTGAACATAGCTGCATTGGTGGAGTGTAGAAGAAGAGCAAATAGAAGGAAAATGGAAAGGTTGGAGGTGGTCATTGTAGTTTTTGGTGAGAGTTGAGTGAGATTAAACCTGGTTTATATAGGCCCAAATATTATGATGTCATAGACTTTTTGGTCTTCATCAATCATGTTTTTCTAAAATTTAATTACTTGTGTAGAATATGTTAGCCCGCTAGTAATCAACACTAAAAATATCAATTTAACATGCATTATATATACTGTTTACACACTTTGGCGTTTGTACACTTGATAAAACGTTTTAATCTATATCTATATCTATCTATACTATATTATAAAGCATTTCCCAATAACTTCTTAAAATTTAAGAGGTATAAGTTTGATTCCTTATAGTTATAACACACAATGCATATAATAACTATCTTTTGAGGGTAAAATTGTCTTTTAAACACCATATTTAATCAAAAAGTAATCAAGAGTCTTGAGATGTTTATGAGATCTCATGACATTCAATTCTATAATTATTTTAAAACATTAAATAGGTACTTTATAAATAAAACACATATAAAAAATAATTCACAATACTATATGATTTGTTATAATCTTTTACATACAATTAGGTACTTTATAAAAGTTAAAGTTTTTATAAACCTGATAATACTATATAGAAATCGAGAAATCAATAATGAAAGTCGTGTTATTAATCATGAGGTAATGCCTTACGGTCATTGGATTCTATGATCGGAGAAGAAAGATTGTGTTTATAATGAATTTTGAACAAAGATATTAGAGTTAATAGCCAAAATCGTCCCTGAGGTTTGGTGGTTTTTGCCACTTCTGCCCAAAAATGAAACGTGCTACAACTGGGTCCGTAGGCTTTTGTTTTTTTGCCAATTTCGTCCCTGACAGCAAACTCAGTTAATTTTAGACGTTAAGTCTAGGGGTAATTTTGTCTTTTTGGGTTCCACACTTTCAAAACCCCTTTAAATCAGACGAGTCATCTTCTTTATAACCCCATGAACCCTAATCGAACTCCAGCCATAAAACCCTAACAATCAGCCCTAAATCGGCCTCCAATCCACAACCCGTTTCAAACATGCTTTGCCCATGTGGATCAACAACCCGGATTCGCACATCGTGGACCGTGCAAAACCCAGGTAGACGATTTTATTGCTGCAATCTCAAGATTTTATTACTCCTTTATATCATATGAATCAATTAAAACATATCAATCTCAAGACAATCAATCCAGAACAAACAAATATTAGAATGATCAATAAACCACCAGATCAAACATATTACATACTAGACACGAATCAAATCTGCTACTAACCACCACCATTCTAATCCTCTTCCTCCATCAGAGACTGGAGGAGTGTGGTGCACCCAGACATGACCTCGTCCTTCATGAACCCCATCGCGTTAGCGAAACGGGTGTCCGACACAATTCCATTGAAGCTGGTTAGAGGCAAACATGCACGGTCACGCCCTGGGTCAGCATTCTTGCAGTCACCAAGTGGGCTGCTCACAAGAACCACATCGCAGGTCTCCTCACCGTGGATTGGAGGTCGATTTAGGGCTGATTGTTAGGGTTTTATGGCTGGAGTTCGATTAGGGTTCATGGGGTTATAAAGAAGATGACTCGTCTGATTTAAAGGGGTTTTGAAAGTGTGGAACCCAAAAAGACAAAATTACCCCTAGACTTAACGTCTAAAATTAACTGAGTTTGCTGTCAGGGACGAAATTGGCAAAAAAACAAAAGCCTACGGACCCAGTTGTAGCACGTTTCATTTTTGGGCAGAAGTGGCAAAAACCACCAAACCTCAGGGACGATTTTGGCTATTAACTCAAGATATTAAGAAATATTCATATAAAGTGGTGAACAATAACTAAAAAGTAAATTTATTAATAATAATGGGTTCTTCTTCTTGAGTACTTCAACTCAAGTCCACATTTCCAGCTTAAGTAAAATTTTCAGTTATTTATTGAAAATCAAACCGATATTCATAATCGATTAACCAAACGGGAACAAATGAATAATTGAAACCAATCGGTTTTTGAAATATCTTAATCGAAAGTTTTGGTTTTGGTTATGGCTCAAAACCGAAGTAAACCGAATAACAACTTGTACACAACCTTAAAATCACCAATTGAAGTGTTGTGGTTTCCGTCGCAACGCACGAGCACCCCACTAGTCAATCATAACACGTCACCTTAGATCTCGTATCTGTAGTATTTTCCTTCTAGTGCCGAAACTATACATATTGCCATATCTGGTCCTTCAATTATCAGTTGTAATTTGTTGTTTTCCAATTTACCCAAAATTTCCAAACCAAAATTTCAAAGGCAATATGCTTCACTGAAACCCAATCCAATCTATCCATTGCCTGCCACATGTTCGACAATTTGCCTAAGTCAAGACATCAAACAACAATCATCTCCACATGTTCCAACACCTTATTTATCGTCTTTATAAATTATAAGATTGTGTGTTGTGGCTCACCTTGAACCATAACTTGATCCTCTAATATTATGCAAAGTAGGTGCTGACATGGCACCCTTATAAAGCTGCTGTTCACTAACTTGATTTTGTGAGCAGTGACTTTATCCATTTATTATTATTTTTTTAGGCTTTCTAAATTTGTATAATTTATAATATTAATACAAAAATAAAATTAATAAAAAAATTTAGATTAATGTTAACAAAAATATAAACTATAAAAAACTAAAGCTAATCTAGTAGAAGATTATCGGGATGTCTAGCCCATAAATGTTCGACCAATTCATGGCGAAGGTTTCCGTGTATCTCACGGTTCTTATTGTTTATGTTGTCGAGTTTTTGAATATTAGTGATTGTCGATTGAGCACGTGGGACATCACCTTTGGCGAAGGTTTCCATGTATCACGGGCCCTTTAGATACAGATGCAACCTCTGAAATAAGGCGGTTTTGTTGTCCGGGAAGACTTATACTCAGTGGCGCAGGTTTGTAGGGGCGGGGAGGGGCGGCCGACCCCTCTGGATTTTCACGCAGAAGTTCCGATTATATAGTATCCGTATAGAAAATCTTGAAAATATAGGGTTTCGACCCCCCGAAACTGGTTTTCGACCCCCCGAAACCAGTGACTTCCGACCCCCCGAACCTTCGGGTCAAGCTTCGCCACTGCTTATACTGGTTCTATCTAGACTCTCGGCCTCAACAGATTGATCTGTACCCATTACTAGAACCACAGTGTCTGCTACAGCAGCTACTTCCCTTGCTTTGTTAAGTTGCGCATTAGCGCACTTGGTGTCACTACATCCTGCATGATAGACAGTCGTGATGGAGTCTGATAGTGATAGCCCTTGTAAAGGAGTTGCATATTTGCATGGAATCCCTGAGTAAACCAACATCATAAATCTCAGCAAAACACACACATATATGTATGTATGCAGTATGTATGTATATGTATACCTGCATAGTTGCCATTTGCCAATCATGGTGGTTGTGACATTAGCATTAGCATTGGGGCCAATAACTGCTAGAGACTTGATAGCAGTTGGAGAGAGCGGTAACGAGCGAAATGCATTTTTGAGTAACACAATTCCTTGCCTAGCAGCCTCGCGGGCTAGCTCCTGGTGAACCGGGGTGCACACGTCTTTTGCACCAAGGTTCCCATACATTTGCCTACTCGGGTCACCGTCCAAGAACCCAAGCCTGATAAGTGTCGCAAAGTTGTTCGACACTGCCTTATCAACCACTGACTCTTCCACTAGCCCCCGCTATATAGCATCCATGGTGTGGTTTTTTAACCAATTCCCAAAATTAAGGTCCAAACCAGCGTTTAACGCATCTGCAGCGACTTGCAAACCAGCGTTTAACGCATCTGCAACGACTATTCACCAAGTCATTTACTCTTGTTTTGACATCCAATGAAGCATTACAGAATGAGTAGTTCTTCAAGCTCGGGTCTTTGTCGGTATTGCAGGCGAAAAGGGGCCCGTTTTCAGCGAAAACGATGGTCTGGCATGAGAATATAATCGAGAAAAGAATAACAATGACCATGGATAAGTTGTGTTTAAGAGGATGAAAAGTGATTAGTAATAATTTAATACTAGATTTAGTAGAAAAAAACTCACTTAAAACACACATAATACATGATAATCTATGATAGTTTAACCAAGATGTGTACGTTGAATTGACGAAAAGTGTACAACCTCCTAAAAACTATGTCACAATAATCAAATGAAGAACGTTTTAGTAACCATTTTATAAAAGTTTACTACATTTAATGGACCCCGAAATGACATGAAAACATACATTATTTGAAATACACTTGGGCCTAAGGGTTAGTGGGGTGGAATTAAGCAAGCGTTATCTTTGTGCCACATCAGCGTTAGGCAGACAGTAAGACTTTAAAGCCTCCACCCTTAACTAAGCGTTTTTTGTTTAGTTGGCTGTGAAGCACATGGGAATTCCATAGTTAAGAGTGCTCATGTGAGAGTAATATATACCAGGATGGTGACCTCCTGGGAAGTCTCTACCGGGGCAACAAAAAAACAAATCCATGAGTTACAGAATGGGCAACCCATATGTGAAGAGGGACTGGATGTTACAAACGATATCAGAGCCACTCACTGTTGTGCCGTTCAGAATGGTGGGACAAGTTAATTCCTAGTATAATGTTTCAAAAACCTATATTTTATTTCTTCAGCGGCCTCATTTTATATTATACCTTTTGTTACACTAATAGAAAGACAAAAGAGGTCCTTAGATCAATACTGATTTTGATAATATTACAATAAGGAACCTTATAACTTATTCATTACTACATTTATTTAGGGTCTTGTACTTCGATTACCATTTTAGTTTGATTCGATAATCAAATGGCTTCAAATCATGGACAGAATACTACTTCGTAGTTGGTTCCACCGGGGCATGTAAATAAGCTAGTTTTATCATCTTGTGGATAACTATAAGCATCGGGACATCTTTGTTTAAAAAACATTGAATAGGGAGTTGGCCCACAACCTCCAGATGTACAACAGTACTCATTACTTTTGTACACGGTGCACGGGTTATTGCAACCACCAGTGGCCCGTAACTCTGCAGGGCACTCATTATTTATATTTGCGGTACATGAGATACTACGGCTACACCCCCCAGAATTGGCCCTAAATGTCATCGGCACATTGAATCCATCCACAAGAGATATGTCAATGAAATCAAGATTCATATATTGATTTAGAGCGAACTCAGCCAATGTGTTAGGTGGGGTTCCATAGTTTTGGCATTGGAGGAGACCGTTGCAATCACCGGTCTGACACCTGCCTCGTCCAGAACCATCAAAGTTGCAACCAGTTCAGGGCCATATACGAGCTCTAGTTGTGCCTGCTGCAACGCTTAATGGCCATGTTTGGCCTGGGTTAAGTTGTCGGCCACCACCAGGCACTGCACCAGCCCAAATGGTGTACCTACAATTGTTTCGAATATTGAACATAGCTGCATTGGTGGAGTGAAGAAGCAGAGCAAATAGGAGGAAAGTTAAAAGGGTGGTGGTGGTCATTGTAGTTTTCTGTGAGAGTTAAGTGAGATTAAACCTTGTTTATATAGGCTCAAATATTATGATGTTATAGACTTTTTGGTCTTCATTAATCATGTTTTTCCTAGAATTTAAGTACTTGTGTGGAATATGTTAGCCCACTAGTAATCAGCACTAAAAGTATCAATTAAACATTCATTTTTTTAATAAATTATTATTATCTTATTCATGATCAATTTAAGTACATAACTGCAAGAGTTACATCAAGATAGCAGGCAAGCGGACAACAAGCTGCGCCGCTACCCCTTTTTAAATAGCGAATCCTAATCTACTAAACACAGAACCCCGCCCCTTGCCACCGAGATATTGCTATGGACAACACCTCAACCCTGTTCAGGAAACGAATAACTTCCGGTGCTAGGGAACCGAAGGTATCAAAAGCCAGGTGACAAAAACATGTTGGTTATCTTCGCAAGCTTTAGCATTCTTTTCCACTTTCTTCGTTTCTGCTCTCCATATTGCTCGCCCAGCTATGAACCCATTATACTTTATTTCCGGTTCACATACTTTGGTAAAACCTTAAATCAATCATAAAAAAAATTCTGATTGTTTTCTTTCAAATAACGGTTTAAAGTTTTATCGTCAAGCAATATCTACGAATATTTAGTCGTAAATAATTGGTGGATGTGTAGTATTACTTTTTATACTTAAAAAAAATCAAATTAATGAAAAAAAAATTGCCTGAGTAACAAGGACGAAGGATAATGAGGGTCAAGGGGTGCGCTGGCCCCCTATGTTTTTTGGCTCAGTAGTTGAAGTTTGCGATTTTCATAAGTAATTTTTATATGAACTAAGTCTGGCCACCAGCAATAGAAAAAAAAATTAGGTCTCGTGATTTTCAGCCTCCACCACTATTTTTTTCAAGATTCGCCACAACTAAGTAACATATTAAAGAGCTATTCAGGGACACTTACATTAAAGAAAACACTGACCAAGATGAAGGGTCGACCTTGTTTCGTTTTTAGTTATACACTCTTATATGAAGCAGCATATGAAAATTACGAATTTCGATTGGTTAGAAACAGTTACATAAATAAAAAACAATTGAAAATTTAAGATTATCATAAATCAATTTGTTAACTGGATTTAACTTTCATTCGTGTTATGATACATTGATATACGTGGGTCTCCATATGCTTTCGAACAATTACAATCAACTGATCAAGGAATCTTCTGATCTTCGGATAAATGGGTTCATGTGCTACTTGCAACACAACAATGGATGTCTAAGGATAGATGTTAAATATGGACATATAGCCTTGATGAAAACATATATATTTGTAATATCGATAATAACAAATCACATGCATGATGCATCCATCTTTTGTTGTCATTTTTTATTAAATATCAGTGCTAATGTAACAAACTAACAATAATACTACAATATTAAAAGAAAATAGTGGTTAGTACTTATGGTCTTCTTTTATCTGCTTCCAATAAGCATGCTTTGAATTCCTGGCCTTTTGAGTTGTAGAAAGTGGTTCCAAATTTTCCAACTTTAGTGCCCCTCCCATTTCCAATCTAGAAATGATGTAGAAGATATATTCTGCATCTGTGTAGCTTTTTAGAGAGCCAATCAAAGCTATGATACTTTCAATAGTCAAAAGCAAGAGTTTTTTAAGTTTAAGAGCACGTCCAACGAGAGATTCAAAATATGGTTCAAAATTCAAAATCACAAAGCGGCCATGTAGCGTTGGAAGAGGTTGTCCAAAATGGTTTGATCAGCTATACCAGACTAGTTCAGTTTTGGAATGGGTGGGGGCCACACACATATACATTATTTTACTAGATTGGTGCCTGGAATTGCATCTTTGAAAATGATGTAAGGACTGCATTTCTAAATATGGAATTTGAAGAAGAGCTTTACATGGAGCAACTTAAGGGTTTCGCTGCTCCTGGCCAAGAACTCAAGGTATGTAAACTCGTCAAGTCATTGTACGGCTTAAAGCAAGCTCCAAAACAATGTCATCAAAAGTTTGACCAAGTCATTGTATGGCTTAAATGAACGCGATAAATATGTCTATGTGAAGGACACTTCTAAAGGTTATGTAATCTTATGCCTTTATGCAGATGGCATGTTCATCATTGAGAGTGATGACAAGATAATCAGATCTACTGAATACATGTTAAAAGTGAGATTTGACATGAAAGACATAGGTCTAGCTGATGTGATTCTTGGAGTGAAGATTATTTGTAACACCCCAACCGATGGCGGAATCATCGAGGTGTCACGTAGTGACGATTGTTCAAAAGCTCATGGTACTAAAATGTAAATATTTGATTATTGAATATTGTTTTACAACATGTGAAAATAAATACACAACAACAATTGAGATAGTTGATTTATTTAGTCTAAGTCCAAAGTCCTATGTGAAGCGTCAAGCAGCTTATCCTGAAACATGCACGAAAATAAATTTTTTCAACATATGATGTTGGTGAGTACTACCTAGCTTTGTTCATATAGTATAAGTTTGAAAAGTAGTACAATTCATGTGTCTAGCATCACCAAGGCATTATGTAACACGCAAGTAACCAAACAAGACAAAGATCAAATGTAAAGTTGATAAGTTGAAATTGATAATGAGCACCCTAACACGTGTCAAGTCTAAAAGAGCACCATAACATAAGTTATGTCTAAATGAGCACCGTAACATAAGTTACGTCTATATGTAAAGAGCACCATAACATAAGTTATGTCTAGATGTATGATTTTGTATGTAAGCTACGTTCATGTTCAAACATAAAGCACAATGATAAACAAGACACGTATATGAATTGTAAATGAATAAAAATGTATGTGTAAACGAATATGAAAGTTTTGTATACTTATGCATGAATCACCCCAAAAGTTGTAAAAGCGAAAAAGGGGATAAGTAATACTCACCTTAGCAAGGTGTTAAGTCTTGTGAAATTGAATAAGTGTAATCCAACGTTGCCAAGTATCACCCTATGTATAAGGTAACAAATAAGTCTAAGTCTATCGAGTCTACAAGTATATTCTAGGGTTTCGAATTGGGGATAAGTATTCGTTTGATTAACAAATTAAACGTTTAATAAATAAGAGAAATTTGATAAACAATTAAACAAAAGTCTTTTTGTATATTTTAAATCAAGAATGGTCACAATATAAAGTTTTAAGTGTGAAAATAATTTTTTATAAAATTATTTTCTTGAAAAATAGAATATTTAATCTATTTATATCAATTTGTCAAAATATAACTTTAATATTTAAAAATATTAAAATTAAAGAATTTTTGAATTAAAAATTGTGTTTCAGTTCTAAATAACTAGAAATAATTTATATAAAATTTTGGTGCAAAAATATTGAAAAATGAATTTATTATGATTTATTTATGATTAAAACTAACAAAAATTTATTAAAAAAATAAAATGAACGGTTTTTCTGAAATAAAAATAAATTCTGAAATGTTTATTGCTACACAAGTTTAGGATAATTTTTGTGGAATTTTATAAAATCGTTTATATATTTTTATTGAAATTTACAATTATAAATGAATAAACTTGTAATATTTATAATATATATAAAATAAATTATTTTTGAAAAACTAAAAATTGGATAGCAAAGTTTATCATTGAAATAACATAAAATAAATTTTGTAGAATTTATAAAATAGTTTTAGTATTTTAAAACGATTTTTAAAAGAACAAAGAAAATATAGTATAAAGGATAACTAAAAAAAAAAATTTGTTCATGCCGGGACTCGAACTCCTGTCCTGGCCAGTTCAGTGTTTCAGCATAACAAGGTATCACCAACTGATCTAGCAGATCAAGTGGTGATAGTTTCTCATCTGTTTTGAATTTAAACTGTTACAGTAAGTTACCATCTTCCCCAAATCGAACAAACAAACCCTAAGATTTCCAATTGTTTAAATCACACAACAATAACCCAATTAATCATAGGGTTATTGTTGTGTGTATGCCGAAGATCAAAACCCATAGAGAAAAGAGTGCTTACAATAACAAATCGTGTGATTTTAGCTCGGTCAACAAAATAGTCAAACACGAACGAATCTTGCTCAAAGAGGGAGAGTTTACAGAAATTGAAAGTAGTGTGAGGTTCTTCGGCGTTCTTAGGTTGTAGAACAGGATCCAATTTATACAATCATGTATGATTAGTTGATTTGGAAAGTTTTGACCCATTCTTAATTAAAACGCGAATTAAGCCTAAGATTGGTATGTTTTTAAGTCGTGATGGACGCGTGGTGATGTGTTGGTCAAAGCCGAGTCAAGTACTTCGAATATGGTTTCCATATTAGTCCCAATTATGGAGTCAAATTACTGGTCAAAGCAAGAATTAAGGAAGGTGTTGGGTCGGCGTTTGCAGCGAGCAGGAAAGGAAAGAGGAGGGGATAGTTTATTTGTGTATAAAGGATTTACGAGTCCAAAGTCTTTCAATAAGTAGCAGGTAGCCTAGTGGTGGTGTGCGCGTGTGTTGTGTCTGACCCGGCTCTCTGCCCGGGTTCGATTCATGCTAACAGATATGTTTTTTTTTTCTTTAAACAGGGGAGAGGGGAAGGTGTCTGGTGGGCCGGGTACTGGGCCTGCTGTCTGGGTTGGGTCCTTGGGCTCAGATGGTGGGCTTCAGTAATACACAAAAGAAGAAGTGGTTGGGCTAGACTAACATTATTGCTTATTATTATTATTATTATTATTATTATTATTATTATATACAAAAATAAAATAAAAATAAAAGTGACGGATGTCACAGCATCCCCTACTTTTAGAAACTTCGTCCCGAAGTTATTAGAAACATAGGGTTATGGATGTTTGGGTAAAAATTAAGATAACTGTGGTTTGGAGAATTCGAATGATTTGGATAAGAGGTTTGATAGGTGTGAGTTAAGGGTTGGATTAGGTTCGTCTCGAATAATAAGGATAATAAGAATCTAGTAAATCACTAAATTTCAAGTTTTAGGAATCCTAAGATAAATGTACGAGTTGATTGACTATAGAAAGACCAAATGAACTACCAAGTAACTAGAGTTTGTTCCTGGTCCGACTTCCAGTCTCACTTTCAATGCATCATTAGTGTTTATATATAGGGTGTACCGCAGCTAACCCACCACACCTTTGATACCTTGAAAACGTACTGGACGCCTACCAAAAACTCTAATAGAATTTCATACCACCTTAACGCACCTGTAAATTCATGATTACGTTCCGGACCGGAATCATCAATTTACCTTACATTAGGGTTTTATGTCCTTCTATGATCCTAATCTAACAACACATTTAAGCAAATAAGTTTCACAAGAAGATGACACAACAACCACGTTGGGTTACAATGAGACGTTATCAACGAAATGAGGCTATGTAATAATGAGATCAATTACATTGGTTTGCAACGATTTGCAAGCATAACAAAGTTTAAGTATGGGCTACTACTCACCCGAGGAGCCCTTTAAGTGAAATGTTTGTCTGGATAATGTAGTAATTGTCTTTCATAGATCAACATGCAAATTGATAATACACACATGTGAGCAAGTTTGTAGTTACGACTACCATTAAGTGTAAGTGTTATCTATAGAAATGGCTCATATTTGGCCAGCCATGTTTACGAGTATCATGAATAATTAAATGTTCAATGAATAGTCAAATTAAGGGAAAAATCAAGTTTCATATAACAAATAATGATGTTTTTAGAAAAGCTCTGTAGGATCAAGTATCAAGTTTTTAGTAGTTTGATTTTCATGGAAATCAAGTCCAAATGTTTCAAATAAATGTAAGGTAGAGTCTTTAAAATAAACATAACCAAATATGATAAATTTCCAATCTGTGTTCGTACACAATAGTATGCAAGGAAATTTCTAGATGTTATATGCTAATGAGTGCGACAAAATTAGGTACAAAATGATAATAGGATCAAGAAAATGTAAACACAAGTATTGGATTCTCGAGTCTTAAGAAGATTTCATCCATGGCTTAGCCAGTGGGATTAACGTCATCCTGGCCGTTTGCTTCGCTGATATTGATATTGAAAGCTCGTCCATGTGCCACCAGGTTTACATTATTCAATTTAGGGCATCGAGGTCGCATGTGGTTAGGGTCTCCACAATGATAACATGCCCGACCGTTAGTAATCGGTAGTGATTCCTGGGCAGCTGTTCGATGATTATCCTGTGCCCTATCCATTACACGACAAGTGGTGACAAAGTGTCCAAACCTTCCACATCTAGTGCATTGACGACATGGAAGACTTGCAGGGTAATTGTAACACCCCAACCGATGGCGGAATCATCGAGGTGCCACGTAGTGACGATTGTTCAAAAGCTCATGGTACTAAAATGTAAATATTATTGAATAATCCAAAATTGTCTTACATGGAAATGGAAAATACAAAGTCTTAAATGAAATGTAAATAACGAAATAACTGATTAAAATAATGCACTAAGTATCTCTTGTTAAAGCACTAGATCAAACTGCACCTGAAACATGTACAAAATAGATTTGGTCAACATATGAAATGTTGGTGAGCATTCCTAGATTTGATATATATAGTAGGTTAAAAAAAGTTATACAATTCAAGTGCAAGCTACAGTGCAAATATGTAAACCATGTATCATACAAATGAGCGAAATCAACCCTGTGACTGTATAATGTACTGTATGAACTGTAGTGTACTCAACCAATAAATGGATGATAACTTAACACTGGCCACGGATTCTCCGATGAAAAAGGGGGAGAATCAATCTAGGCGGGTTGTCAATCCAAATAGCGATATCCAATGTTAAGGTCGGCTTGTACCATGTTAATGATTTCACTAAGTACAAATGTAATCCACATGTATTGTCTAAGCATAAAGCACGTTGTAAGCAATGCACATAGTACTAGAATTGTATTGTAAAAATGTAAACTTGTATTTGAAATAGTGTACATGTAACACCCCAAAAATGTATAAAAGCAAAAAGGGGTAGGAATACTCACAGTTCACGTAATAACTTGAATTTGAACTTGGACAACGAAATATGAATTGAGATTACTCCCAAATGATTAACCTAAAGTAATTGATAATGTGTAAGTGAAATAACTCTAGGATACATGTATTTCTAGGGCTTCGAATTTGGGGATAAATGTTTATCTGATTAATTAATGAATTGTTTATTAAATATATGAAATTTAATAAATAAATAAATAAAAGTCTCTTTGTAAAATCTTAAGTTGAATATAATCATAACATAAGGTTTTAAGTATGAAAATAATTTTTATAAAATTATTTTCTTGAAAATAGAATATTTAATCTAATTATTTCAATTTGTCAAAATACGACTTTAATGTCTAAAAATATTAAAATCAAGAATTTCTGAATAAAAAAATTGTATTTCAGTTCTAGATAGTTAGAAATAATTTATATAAAATTTTGGTGCAAAAATATTGAAAAATAAATTTATTATGATTTATTTATGATTAAAACTAACAAAAATTAATTAAAAATATAAAAAGGCCGGTTTTTCAGAATTAAAAATTGTTTTTGAAATGTTTATGAATATACAAGTTTGGGATAATTTTTGTGAGATTTAATAAAATCGTTTAGATATTTTTATTGAATTTAATAAATATAAATGAATAAACTTGTATTATTAATAATATATATTAAATAAATTATTTTTGAAAAACTAAAAATTGGGTAATGAACTTTATCATTTGAAGATCATATAATAATTTTTGTAGAATTTGTAAACCACTTTTGGTATTTAAAACTGATTTTTAAAAGATTTAATGTCTTAAGTATATATTAAAAAATGGCAAAAATACTTGTTGGTTATGGGAATCGAACCCGGGCCTCTGGCCGGTTCGGGTTATATCACAAGCGTGGCCACCAACTGAGCCACACCCTGAGAACGAAATATTTTGGATTTGAATTGATTATATGTTCATATTGAATCTTTGATTTATAAAGCTTTTATAAGAAAAGAAAAAGAAAACGTTTAGTGGGACTCGAACCCAGGCCCTTCGGCCGGTTCAAAATTTCGAATCACAACATAACCAACTGATCTGTGGATCAGTTGGTTGATATTCTTGTTTTGAAAAGATTAAAAGAGTTCACGAACAGTCATCTTCCCCAAAGACTAGGTCGAGCCCTAGTTTCCAATCCGTTTAATAACGGATTCAACGGCCGTTTAACCATGGGGTTAATAGTTTTCAGGGGCCGATAAACAAAACCTATACAAGAATTAGTACTTACAATGCACGATTTCGTGATAATCATCAAGTCAACAGAAAAGTCAAACTGAGCATAAAAAGCTTCGAAATCGCTTGTTAATAAGAATTGAAGGTGAAGAAGAGATGTTCGGCCCGTTGTGTCTGAGGAAGCATGTTCAATTTATAGTATGCCGTAGAAAAAGGAAGGTTTGACGATGGTGTCGAGTTCGGTCAACAAACGAGCAATTAAAGCTCTAATCCCGCTGATTTTCGGGCTATAGACGCGTATAATCGTTCAATCGAGTCAGCAGTGATTAATAGGATTTAACCTTCCTAAGATTAGGTAAATTTAATGGTCAAA
The DNA here is from genome assembly GCA_028751855.1 of Ambrosia trifida. Lineage (NCBI taxonomy): Eukaryota > Viridiplantae > Streptophyta > Magnoliopsida > Asterales > Asteraceae > Ambrosia > Ambrosia trifida. The sequence continues at coordinate 5,419,449 of CM054128.1, forward strand.
TAACAAAAGAAAAGGAAACTTTCCATGTTTTTGCTGCTGCGCGCGTTTCAGGAAGAAGGAAAGGAAGGAGCTGTCAGCGTTTTAGGAAAGGATTTATATAAATTAAATCAAGGTTCAAACAATAATGAGCCTTGGCTCAGTTGGTACGTATGTCTGTGTCTGGTCCGCCTTGCCCGGGTTCGAGTCCCGTCAGGGGCAAGGTTTTCTCCTTATTTTTTTTTTTTAACAGGTAAGGGGAAAGAGAAGGTGGGCCGGGTATATGGGCCTGCATGTCTGGGCCCACAAAGGAAGGAGAAATGGTTGGGTTTGGGCTTAGGTAGGGATTGGTTTAGGTTAATGGGTTATGTGTGGTTTAGTAGGTGGTAAAATGTAATGACTAACTTTATTATTATTTATTTATTTATTATTATTATTATTATTATTATTATTATTATTATTATTATTATTATGTGGATAAAATGTGGCGTTTAAGATAGGAGGTGCGAGAAAAATGTATATATATATATATATATATAATAATAATAATAATAGTGACAAAAGTGACGGATGTCACAGCATCCCCTACTTTTAGAAACTTCGTCCCGAAGTTATTAGAAACATAAGGTTATGGATGTTCGGGTAAGAGTTAAGATAACTGTGGTTCGGAAAATTTGAGTTAAGGCACGACGTAAATTTATAGGTAACAGAGTGAATTGTTTCGAGTGATGTGAGTCAAGGATTGGATTAGGTTCGTCTCGAATAATACGGAGAATAAGAATCTAGTAAATACTAAACTTCAAGTTTTAGGACTCCTAAAATAATTGCACGAGTTGATTGACTACAGAAAGCCTAAATGAACTACCAAGTAACTAGAGTTTGTTCCTGGTCCGACTTCCAGTCTCACTTTCAATGCATCATTAGTGTTTGTATACAGGGTGTACCGCAGCTAACCCACCACACCTTTGATACCTTGAAAACGTACTGGACGCCTACCAAAAACTCTAATAGAATTTCACACTACCCTAAGGTACCTGTAAATTCATGATTACGTTCCGGACCGGAATCATCAATTTACCTTACATTAGGGTTTTGCGTCCTTCTATGACCCCACCGATTGTTGAGCAGGTTCGATAGCCTCCACCAGCCGTGGAGTAGGTTGTAGGGCCTCTCCCGACTGTTTGAAAAGGCATAGCGACCCCTACCAATCGTTGAGTATGTTCAATAGCCTCTACCAGTCGTGGAGCAGGTTGTAGGGCCTCTCCCGACTGTTGAAAAAGACCTGATGACCTCTATTAAGTGCAGCAATTATTATTCACATAGATTGCAAATTGATAGCAAATTTATGCAAGCAAGTTTGTAAGTACTACAACCATTAAGTGTAAGTGTTATCATGAATAATTAAATGTTGTACGAGTATCATGAATAATTAGATGTTCAATGAATAGTCAAGTTAAAGGAAAAATCAAGTTTCATATAATAAGCAATGATGTTTTCTTAGAAAAGCTCTGTAAAATCAAGTATCAAGTCTAAACGTTTCAAATAAATGTAAGTGTACGATAACGTAACCAATATGATAGATTACCAATTTGTGTTCGTACATAATAGCATGCAAGGAAATCTCTAGATGTTATATGCCTATGAGTATGTCATAATTGGGTACAAAATGATAATAAGATCAAGAAAATGAAAATACGAGTATCATGAATAATTAAATGTACAGTGAATAGTCAAATTAAGGGATAATCAAGTTTCATAAACAATGATGTTTTGGAAAAAATCCTGTAGAATCAAGTATCAGGTTTTTTTTTTTTTTTTTTTTTTAATAGTAGTTTGATTGGCATGGGTAACTAGCTCATGTGTGAAAAGGTGAAGGACATGAATTTAGTTCTTGAGAGGATGATGAAAAATTTTTGAAGCAGAATCAAGGTTGTGAGAGATGGTGAATGTGAAGATAGTTGATAAAGAGTTTATTTTATAGTATAGCAGTGTAAATTTTGGGGTTTTGATCAAAGGTTATAATCAAGTGTATAAGAAAACATGATTGTGGTGTATGCCAAATATTGTAAAAATTTGAACAAGTTGAAATTGAGTGAGTGTTGATGTAGAATCCAGAGACTAGATATTATACCAAAATAAATATTTTCAAAATTTGGTTTTGTACATAAGGCAAAAGTTGTTAAATAGTACAAGCTAAGTAGGCTTTGTAATAGTTTAAAACATTATATAGAAAATCGTTTGTTACGTCAATAAATAAATCAATTTAAGTTCGAGGAAAATATGTACTTTGTAAAGTTGCTAGGTAATACAACTAGTTTTAGAAATCTTTAGTTTGTGCTAAAGTATGAGGTTATAGTTTTTAAAATAAATAACATGTGGAGAAAAGAAATAATATGATTTGGGTAGGGTGTTGAATATTTAAAAAAGTGGCTAAGAGGGTAAGGTGAAGTGTGATTGTGAAATCCATAGATGGTTATGAAAGTATGAACTTGTAAGCAATATATGAAAATCGTAGAATACAAAATATTGTATATGAACCGAGAGAGTATTATTGAAAAAGTTTGCATGAAATGCTTGGAGTGCCCTTGTCTAGCTGTAAAGCCCAACAAGAACGTTGACTTTTCAAAGAAATTGAACCCAACGGTGATCAAAGAAGACATGCTTTAGCCTATAAGTGGACACTCACTCCAGGAATCCCCAGGTAAGCATAACAGGTCCGTAAATGGATTTATGCGCTATGCTTGCCTATGCCAGAAAACCCAGTGTACAGGCGTCCACCCTTCCAGATTGCACGTGTCCTTTTCACACTTATTAAAGTTCAACAACTTTGAAGGAACAAAAGTAAGAGTAGGCATTATGCCTAAGAGTGTCTTCATGAAAGGTACTGTCCTTGTTCCATGATGATGTAGACATTTCCACTCCCTGTTCTACGCACCATGATGAAGGATGAAAAGAATGGAGAGAGAGAAAAAAAGGGAAAGATGAAAGAAGTAAAGTAGAGGGAAATGAGGGGTAGGGTAATTCAGGAAATATTATGCATGAAAGTTAGGTTATAGTCTAGGCCATTTTATCTAATAACCTAGTTCCCTATAACCATGGCTCTGATACCAATCTGTAACACCCCAACCGATGGCGGAATCATCGAGGTGCCACGTAGTGACGATTGTTCAAAAGCTCATGGTACTAAAATGTAAATATTATTGAATAATCCAAAATTGTCTTACATGGAAATGGAAAATACAAAGTCTTAAATGAAATGTAAATAACGAAATAACTGATTAAAATAATGCACTAAGTATCTCTTGTTAAAGCACTAGATCAAACTGCACCTGAAACATGTACAAAATAGATTTGGTCAACATATGAAATGTTGGTGAGCATTCCTAGATTTGATATATATAGTAGGTTAAAAAAAGTTATACAATTCAAGTGCAAGCTACAGTGCAAATATGTAAACCATGTATCATACAAATGAGCGAAATCAACCCTGTGACTGTATAATGTACTGTATGAACTGTAGTGTACTCAACCAATAAATGGATGATAACTTAACACTGGCCACGGATTCTCCGATGAAAAAGGGGGAGAATCAATCTAGGCGGGTTGTCAATCCAAATAGCGATATCCAATGTTAAGGTCGGCTTGTACCATGTTAATGATTTCACTAAGTACAAATGTAATCCACATGTATTGTCTAAGCATAAAGCACGTTGTAAGCAATGCACATAGTACTAGAATTGTATTGTAAAAATGTAAACTTGTATTTGAAATAGTGTACATGTAACACCCCAAAAATGTATAAAAGCAAAAAGGGGTAGGAATACTCACAGTTCACGTAATAACTTGAATTTGAACTTGGACAACGAAATATGAATTGAGATTACTCCCAAATGATTAACCTAAAGTAATTGATAATGTGTAAGTGAAATAACTCTAGGATACATGTATTTCTAGGGCTTCGAATTTGGGGATAAATGTTTATCTGATTAATTAATGAATTGTTTATTAAATATATGAAATTTAATAAATAAATAAATAAAAGTCTCTTTGTAAAATCTTAAGTTGAATATAATCATAACATAAGGTTTTAAGTATGAAAATAATTTTTATAAAATTATTTTCTTGAAAATAGAATATTTAATCTAATTATTTCAATTTGTCAAAATACGACTTTAATGTCTAAAAATATTAAAATCAAGAATTTCTGAATAAAAAAATTGTATTTCAGTTCTAGATAGTTAGAAATAATTTATATAAAATTTTGGTGCAAAAATATTGAAAAATAAATTTATTATGATTTATTTATGATTAAAACTAACAAAAATTAATTAAAAATATAAAAAGGCCGGTTTTTCAGAATTAAAAATTGTTTTTGAAATGTTTATGAATATACAAGTTTGGGATAATTTTTGTGAGATTTAATAAAATCGTTTAGATATTTTTATTGAATTTAATAAATATAAATGAATAAACTTGTATTATTAATAATATATATTAAATAAATTATTTTTGAAAAACTAAAAATTGGGTAATGAACTTTATCATTTGAAGATCATATAATAATTTTTGTAGAATTTGTAAACCACTTTTGGTATTTAAAACTGATTTTTAAAAGATTTAATGTCTTAAGTATATATTAAAAAATGGCAAAAATACTTGTTGGTTATGGGAATCGAACCCGGGCCTCTGGCCGGTTCGGGTTATATCACAAGCGTGGCCACCAACTGAGCCACACCCTGAGAACGAAATATTTTGGATTTGAATTGATTATATGTTCATATTGAATCTTTGATTTATAAAGCTTTTATAAGAAAAGAAAAAGAAAACGTTTAGTGGGACTCGAACCCAGGCCCTTCGGCCGGTTCAAAATTTCGAATCACAACATAACCAACTGATCTGTGGATCAGTTGGTTGATATTCTTGTTTTGAAAAGATTAAAAGAGTTCACGAACAGTCATCTTCCCCAAAGACTAGGTCGAGCCCTAGTTTCCAATCCGTTTAATAACGGATTCAACGGCCGTTTAACCATGGGGTTAATAGTTTTCAGGGGCCGATAAACAAAACCTATACAAGAATTAGTACTTACAATGCACGATTTCATGATAATCATCAAGTCAACAGAAAAGTCAAACTGAGCATAAAAAGCTTCGAAATCGCTTGTTAATAAGAATTGAAGGTGAAGAAGAGATGTTCGGCCCGTTGTGTCTGAGGAAGCATGTTCAATTTATAGTATGCCGTAGAAAAAGGAAGGTTTGACGATGGTGTCGAGTTCGGTCAACAAACGAGCAATTAAAGCTCTAATCCCGCTGATTTTCGGGCTATAGACGCGTATAATCGTTCAATCGAGTCAGCAGTGATTAATAGGATTTAACCTTCCTAAGATTAGGTAAATTTAATGGTCAAATAACAAAAGAAAAGGAAACTTTCCATGTTTTTGCTGCTGCGCGCGTTTCAGGAAGAAGGAAAGGAAGGAGCTGTCAGCGTTTTAGGAAAGGATTTATATAAATTAAATCAAGGTTCAAACAATAATGAGCCTTGGCTCAGTTGGTACGTATGTCTGTGTCTGGTCCGCCTTGCCCGGGTTCGAGTCCCGTCAGGGGCAAGGTTTTCTCCTTATTTTTTTTTTTAACAGGTAAGGGGAAAGAGAAGGTGGGCCGGGTATATGGGCCTGCATGTCTGGGCCCACAAAGGAAGGAGAAATGGTTGGGTTTGGGCTTAGGTAGGGATTGGTTTAGGTTAATGGGTTATGTGTGGTTTAGTAGGTGGTAAAATGTAATGACTAACTTTATTATTATTTATTTATTTATTATTATTATTATTATTATTATTATTATTATTATTATTATTATTATGTGGATAAAATGTGGCGTTTAAGATAGGAGGTGCGAGAAAAATGTATATATATATATATATATATATATAATAATAATAATAATAATAGTGACAAAAGTGACGGATGTCACAGTAATGATACTTGCAAGTGTTGTATTGAGGATGGATTCCCGTGTAGGCTTTCTTGATAGGAGGCTGAGTCACAGGATCCACCACAGCATGGTTCTGATTATCGCTCATTCGTTTCTTAGAGTTCGAAGAAGTAGTGGCGACCTTTGCTAAAACAGTCTTAGATTGTTCAACAGCATTGGTGGTTTTCTCAGTAGACGTCTTGGTGCCCTTTCTAACCAAGTTTCCTTTCCTTACGTGTTTGTCTGTTAAAGTGGCTGCAAGCTAGATGGCTTCTTCTACCATAGTGGATTTGCCTCCAGTGACAACGTCTTGAATCAGGTCAGGTAATCCCTCGATATATTTTTCGATTGCTCGAGAGACCGGGGTGACCATGTGTGGAACCAGTATGCTAAGTTCATGATATCGAGTATTATACGCAAGATTCTCACCACTGTCTTGTTTGAGCTCACGAAACTCATCCTCCAGTTTCCTGATTTCGTTCCTAGGGCAGAATTTAGCGATCATAAGTTCCTTAACCTCAGCCCAAGACAAAGATAATGCAACGTCAGCGCCCCGATTGCGCTTTTCGCCATTCCACCAGGTTAGCGCCCCCCTTTTGAAGGACACTAGTAGCATAGCGAACGCGACGTTCATCAGGACACTCGCTGTTCACAAAAGTGCTCTCCATACTTTCAAACCATTGGAGGAGACCAGTAGCACCCTCCTCACCAGTGAATTTTGTGGGGTTGCAGGAGTTAAAGTGTTTGAAAGTGCACCGAAATTGAGTCGCACCCCCTGTGTCGGCACTGTTACTATTCTGGGTTATCTCACTGACAAGGTTTGGGATCACTGCAGCAATTTGCTCGGCGACTAAAGATGCGAGGCGACGATCAGAACGTTGTCCAGGAGCACGAACAGTGCGTTGGCTGGCATCACGGAGCATGCGGCGAGCAGACATCTATGAGGCAGTCAATGAATAATCATGAGATTAGAAAATGTAAGTGTATAACCGTACAGATGATTATGAAAGTATGAACTTGTAAGCAATATATGAAAATCATGAAATACGAAATATTGTTTATGAAATGAGAGAGTACTATTGAAAAGCTTGCATAAAATGCTTGGAGTGCCCTTGTCTAGCTGTAAAGCCCAACAAGAACGTTGACTTTTCAAAGAAATTGAACCCAATGGTGATCAAAGAAGACATGCTTTAGCCTATAAGTGGACACTCACTCCAGGAATCCCCAGGTAAGCATAACAGGTCCGTTATTGGATTTATGCGCTATGCTTGCCTATGCCAGAAAACCCAGTGTACAGGCATCCACCCTTCCAGATTGCATGTGTTCTATCACACTCATTAAAGCTCAACAACTTTGAAGGAGCAAAATAAGAGTAGGCATGATGCCTAAGAGTGTCTTTATGAAAGGTACTGCTCCCGTTCCATGATGATGTAGACTTTCCACTCCTTGTAGGACACCATCTCTATGCACCAGGATGAGAGATGAGGATAAATGGAGAAGAAGGGAAAGATAGAGGAAGGAAAGTAGAGGGAAACGAGGGGTAGGGTAATTTAGGAAATATTATGCATGAAAGTTGAAGTTCGGTTATAGTCTAGGCCATCTTATCTAATAACCTAGTTCCCTATAACCATGGCTCTGATACCAATCTGTAACACCCCAACCGATGGCAGAATCATCGAGGTGTCACGTAGTGACGATTGTTCAAAAGCTCATGGTACTAAAATGTAAATATTTGATTATTGAATATTGTTTTACAACATGTGAAAATAAATACACAACAACAATTGAGATAGTTGATTTATTTAGTCTAAGTCCAAAGTCCTATGTGAAGCGTCAAGCAGCTTATCCTGAAACATGCACGAAAATAAATTTTGTCAACATATGATGTTGGTGAGTACTACCTAGCTTTGTTCATATAGTATAAGTTTGAAAAGTAGTACAATTCATGTGTCTAGCATCACCAAGGCATTATGTAACACGCAAGTAACCAAACAAGACAAAGATCAAATGTAAAGTTGATAAGTTGAAATTGATAATGAGCACCCTAACACGTGTCAAGTCTAAAAGAGCACCATAACATAAGTTATGTCTAAATGAGCACCGTAACATAAGTTACGTCTATATGTAAAGAGCACCATAACATAAGTTATGTCTAGATGTATGATTTTGTATGTAAGCTACGTTCATGTTCAAACATAAAGCACAATGATAAACAAGACACGTATATGAATTGTAAATGAATAAAAATGTATGTGTAAACGAATATGAAAGTTTTGTATACTTGTGCATGAATCACCCCAAAAGTTGTAAAAGCGAAAAAGGGGATAAGTAATACTCACCTTAGCAAGGTGTTAAGTCTTGTGAAATTGAATAAGTGTAATCCAACGTTGCCAAGTATCACCCTATGTATAAGGTAACAAATAAGTCTAAGTCTATCGAGTCTACAAGTATATTCTAGGGTTTCGAATTGGGGATAAGTATTCGTTTGATTAACAAATTAAACGTTTAATAAATAAGAGAAATTTGATAAACAATTAAACAAAAGTCTTTTTGTATATTTTAAATCAAGAATGGTCACAATATAAAGTTTTAAGTGTGAAAATAATTTTTTATAAAATTATTTTCTTGAAAAATAGAATATTTAATCTATTTATATCAATTTGTCAAAATATAACTTTAATATTTAAAAATATTAAAATTAAAGAATTTTTGAATTAAAAATTGTGTTTCAGTTCTAAATAACTAGAAATAATTTATATAAAATTTTGGTGCAAAAATATTGAAAAATGAATTTATTATGATTTATTTATGATTAAAACTAACAAAAATTTATTAAAAATATAAAATGAACGGTATTTCTGAAATAAAAATAAATTCTGAAATGTTTATTGCTACACAAGTTTAGGATAATTTTTGTGGAATTTTATAAAATCGTTTAGATATTTTTATTGAATTTTACAATTATAAATGAATAAACTTGTAATATTTATAATATATATAAAATAAATTATTTTTGAAAAACTAAAAATTGGACAGCAAAGTTTATCATTGAAATAACATAAAATAAATTTTGTAGAATTTATAAAATAGTTTTAGTATTTTAAAACGATTTTTAAAAGAACAAAGAAAATATAGTATAAAGGATAACTAAAAAAAAAAAATTGTTCATGCCAGGACTCGAACTCCTGTCCTGGCCAGTTCAGTGTTTCAGCATAACAAGGTATCACCAACTGATCTAGCAGATCAAGTGGTGATAGTTTCTCATATGTTTTGAATTTAAACTGTTACAGTAAGTTACCATCTTTCCCAAATCGAACAAACAAGCCCTAAGATTTCCAATTGTTTAAATCACACAACAATAACCCAATTAATCATAGGGTTATTGTTGTGTGTATGCCGAAGATCAAAACCCACAGAGAAAAGAGTGCTTACAATAACAAATCGTGTGATTTTAGCTCGGTCAACAAAATAGTCAAACACGAACGAATCTTGCTCAAAGAGGGAGAGTTTACAGAAATTGAAAGTAGTGTGAGGTTCTTCGGCGTTCTTAGGTTGTAGAACAGGATCCAATTTATACAATCATGTATGATTAGTTGATTTGGAAAGTTTTGACCTATTCTTAATTAAAACGCGAATTAAGCCTAAGATTGGTATGTTTTTAAGTCGTGATGGACGCGTGGTGATGTGTTGGTCAAAGCCGAGTCAAGTACTTCGAATATGGTTTCCATATTAGTCCCAATTATGGAGTCAAATTACTGGTCAAAGCAAGAATTAAGGAAGGTGTTGGGTCGGCGTTTGCAGCGAGCAGGAAAGGAAAGAGGAGGGGATAGTTTATTTGTGTATAAAGGATTTACGAGTCCAAAGTCTTTCAATAAGTAGCAGGTAGCCTAGTGGTGGTGTGCGCGTGTGTTGTGTCTGACCCGGCTCTCTGCCCGGGTTCGATTCATGCTAACAGATATGTTTTTTTTTCTTTAAACAGGGGAGAGGGGAAGGTGTCTGGTGGGCCGGGTACTGGGCCTGCTGTCTGGGTTGGGTCCTTGGGCTCAGATGGTGGGCTTCAGTAATACACAAAAGAAGAAGTGGTTGGGCTAGACTAACATTATTGCTTATTATTATTATTATTATTATTATTATTATTATTATTATTATTATTATTATTATATACAAAAATAAAATAAAAAGAAAAGTGACGGATGTCACATTATTAGAACTAAAACTAGTCTTGTGTTAAGTCAATCTCATTATATGGGTAAGATCCTTAAAAAGTTCAATCCAGAGGATACAAGCGTGACCCAAACTCCGATTGATACCTCTCACCATTTGCCAAAGAATAATGGCGAGGGTGTTGCTCAATTGGAGTATTCACGGATCATTGACAGTCTTATGTATCTTATGTCATGTACCAAACCAAACTTAGCATATGCTATAAGCAGGCTAAGTAAATATATTAGTAATCCTAGTTCTAAGAATTGAAAGAATATAAAAAGATTTCTAAGGTATTTGAGATAAACAAGAAATTATGGATTGCATTATGGCCTAGATCCAGCTATTGTGGAAGGATACAATGACGCCCACTGGATATCCGTTATAAAATATTCCAAATCTACAAGTGGCTATGTCTTTACCCTTGGAGGAACAACTATAGCTTGGAAGTCATCCAAGCAAACTCTTATAGCTAGATCCATGATATAATATGAGTTTATCGCTTTAGATAAAGCCGGTGAAGATACAAAATGGTTACGTCAGTTCTTGGAATATATTCCAAGATGGCTTAAGTTTGTGACAGCTATCTGCATACATTGTGATTGCAATAGGCTATTGGTAGAGCTCAAAGTGCAATGTCTAATGTATTAATGGTAAATCGAGGCACATACAACATAGGCATACAATACGAAAACTGCTCTCAACAGGGGTTTTCACGATTAACTATGTGAAGTCAAATGATAACATTGAGGATCTGCATACAAAAGGTTTAAGCAAAGAGGCAATGAACAAGTCGTCGAGAGGAATGGGACTAAAGCCCTTGGAGTAAATTTGTACAACGGAAAATATATCCTAGAATATTGGAGATTCCATAATCTAGGCTTAATAGAACCACCTAATTGTACGAACTACGGTCTTTGTGGGGGAGTACCTCAAATCAATTACTCTATATAGAAAAAGCAAACCGACGAATAGTTACAACTCACATATGTTGCATATGTATAGGTTGGATTGTGTTATTTGATAGCAATATTAAATAATATGTTATAAGATGGTTTTCATGTGAACACATTGTCTACATGTGAATCATTTGAGCTTGTTGTTTTAAAAGATCCGAGTTTGAACTCCGGTCTTTTTTGAGCTCTATATTTAAGGCTTGGCTCATTACTCCAGCTCTATTCATTATTGACTTGTTTCCTACTTATTAATTATATGATTATATACATAGTGTAAGAATCAAATACAAATGAGCTTATCCTACTAAACATGAGAAGTGAAGAAGGAAAAAAATATTTTGATTTTTTTTCCCATTAGCTTAAACATTCTAGATGAATAACATAAAAAAAATTAAAAAGGTTTTTTAGCGTAATTACGTTATTAGAGTAATTATAGTAGCTTACACTAGAGTAATTGCATTAATTTTTTTTTAGATTTCAGTACTAAAATACATGCCTAACACGATTAAAAAAATAAGAAAAAAATTTTCTCCTTAACTTCTCACGTTAAAGCCAATTTGTAGGATAAAATCCATTTATACAAAAACCTTACTCTATATACATATGGTCATCTTTATATGTATAACTTGTTATTTTAAAACGTTTGAGCTTTAGCTCTGGTCTTTTCGAGCTCTATGTCTAGTGGCTCATTATTAATGCTTCAAACTCGAGCTCGATTCATTATTGACTCGTTTATCATTTACTAATTATTATTTTGTAATATATATATATATATATATATATATTTCATTAAATAAAATATATTGTAATTTATAATTATATTTCTACATATTGAATTTGGTAAAGTACACAAATAGTTCATGTGATTTTACATAATATTGAAAATAGTCTTTAAGTATGATAAATTACATAGATAGTCTGAACTTTTGTAATTTGTAACACCTTTAGTCCCCTTATGCCATCTAATCTCAGGGACGTACTAAATGTGTTACAAATTAAAAAAAAAAAAAAAGTTTAGATTAAAAGTATTACAAATTAAAAAAGTGTGTACTATCTATTTAGTTTTTCATACCTACGAACTATTTCTAAAATTTTATAAAAGCATTAAGATTATCCATGTACTTTTCCCTATTGAATTGTTCACATAACTAAATAAATGATTCAAATATGAATGTTATATATATATTTGTTAATTTGTATGTGTATGTGTATGCAGAATGTTATAAATGGAAATTTCGGAAGGGTCGCAGTCAATACCCCTACAAGCTTATCCAGAATTTGGTTAATTTGGTTCCTTGTGTTGAATATTTTAGCCGCCTTCTATTCTGGTTTAGTTTATAGTGTTTGATCATTTGGACTGTGTGTATATCAGACGTGTATAAATTTGGTTTTACAATGACGTACACCATATTTAAATAAGGTTTTTAAATTGTTTTGGATGAATTTTTTTTATTTAAATCAGGTTTAATCTTTTTAACTTTTTACAAAAAAAATCTTTTGCACTTGCGTATTTTTTTTTTGGATATTTTAGTGTAATTGAATTGACTGTTTGACCAATATCTTCATAATAAGACATCATATAGGTATGGTGGTGCGGAGTGCACGTCTATTTGAATTTATTATGAACTTAGAGGCGAAGCCCCTAAGGGAGGGGGGTCCGGGGGCAGCGCCCCTGGTAGCAGGGTCCAAGGGGCAGAGCCCCTGGCTGAAATTTATTTCCATTAAAATTGTTATAGTAAAAATGTCTCAGAAAATTAATTTTTGGAAATTGATGGACTAAATTTTGCAATTTGAAACTCTTGGTCAAAAATCTCTCTGGTTCTTCTCTCAATCAAATCATACAAAAAATTCTTAATCTCTGATTGTATCCGATTAAATATTTCGATTGAACCGTCAAATTGATTCAATCTAAAAGCGATTACGTACCTTTAGATGTTTCTATTATCTGGTTATTTGTTTGTTATTACTATGAATCCCCAACATTTTTAGTCCTATTCATTTAGGGGCATGTCATGTGTGTGTATATAGTAGTAATAATACTAAACTTACTACTATTATTATGAGAAAGTATACGATACAAAGCTCCTTAACATACAAAGTATAAGAGTGTGTGTAGTGGTGGGGGGTTATGTGGGGGTTATGGTATTAAAATATTAAAAAGTAATAGAAGGGGAGTTATGTGGGGGTTATGGAAAAAGAGGGTGTAGTGGGAATGGGGGTTATGAGGGGGTTATAAATGATTGGGTAATTATTGTTTTTTATGTATTTTTATTATTATTATTATTATTATTATTATTATTATTATTACACATAAAATATTAATATTAATACAATCACAAACATATATACACACACCTGCACATACACCATCCTCACACACATCTTCCTCCCTCACCTTCTGTCTCTCTCTCTCTGACCCAACTCCATAGCACCACCACCCAACAGCACCACCACCCAACCACCCAATCGTTTTCCTATCTCTTCATCTTCTTAATAATAATAATAATAAAAAAGAATGTCATACCACACAACGCTCGTTATGAGCAAAACAAACCACCACCAAAACGCCCCCATAGCGCCTGGGGGGGCGGTGTTCCCGGCGCTATGGGTGGCTAAAACGCCCTATAACGTTGCCACTACACACACCCTAAGAAGCCACTATATTATGCCACCTGTCTACTTAATCAAACCCCAATTAACCTAACTAAACCTTAATTAACTTCAATTGCAGTTAAACCCAAGGGCAAATCAGACTTTTTTTCTCTGTAACTTAAGAAGCCACTATATTATTGTTTTTTATGTATTTTTATTATTATTATTATTATTATTACACATAAAATATTAATATTAATACAATCACAAACATATATACACACACCTGCACATACACCATCCTCACACACATCTTCCTCCCTCACCTTCTGTCTCTCTCTCTCTGACCCAACTCCATAGCACCACCACCCAACCACCCAATCGTTTTCCTATCTCTTCATCTTCTTAATAATAATAATAATAAAAAAGAATGTCATACCACACAACGCTCGTTATGAGCAAAACAAACCACCACCAAAACGCCCCCATAGCGCCTGGGGGGGCGGTGTTCCCGGCGCTATGGGTGGCTAAAACGCCCTATAACGTTGCCACTACACACACCCTAAGAAGCCACTATATTATGCCACCTGTCTACTTAATCAAACCCCAATTAACCTAACTAAACCTTAATTAACTTCAATTGCAGTTAAACCCAAGGGCAAATCAGACTTTTTTTCTCTGTAACTGATTACTGCAATCACGTTCTATATTTTTGTAAACGATTTCATAACATAAGTGAATGATTTCAAATTCGAATTCGTATTATACAACATCAGTCGATCAAATATATTATTCGAAGAACAAACAAATCAAGTACACCAAATAAAAAACTAAACGTAAATGAAGAACAGTGAAAAAAAAAACGATTATAGAGAATCATTCCAGAAATAAAAAAAAACAGAGCATGGTTACTGAATGTAAATGAAGAAGATGAAATGTATAAACGTAAATGAATGCTCTGATTTTGAAAATCCACCACCTGAAACATGCTCTGTTTTTTTTTTTTTTTTTTTTTAAACAGAGCATGATACTGAAGAGAAAGTGAGAGATGATGAATGCGTCCAAAATAAAAAGCGAGTGCGTCCAAGTAAAAATATTTAAAAGGAATATAACTTAGATGTTCCATAGATAAAATGTATTGACTATTGACTCGATCGATTATCTCTATCCAGAAATAAACATCACCTTATCATAGGTATATGCCGTGTTAATAAGAGTTTGGAGTTGGTAACTTTGTATGCAAACTCAATAAGGTTCAACACTTTTAACTACAAAATCAAAATATGAACATGAATTTGAGCTCAAGTTAGACCACCCGTACTCGGGCGTTATATATCAAAATTTTTCAAAAATAGCGCCCCCCACACCGCTACAGGGGGGCGCTATTTACTGATTTTAGGGGTGGGCTTTATATTTATAACGCCATATGCATCTTTTTCCATCCAATCAGACCTTGCCATGTGGCAAGGTCAAAAGTCAACTTTTTTTTTTTTTTTTAATAATAATAATAATAATAAACTTTATAATAATAATAAAGATGATAATAATATTAATAATTGGAAATTTTAAATTTTAAACGGTTACTGTTCCAAACCGTTTGAAATTCAAAATTTCCCCCCAAACCGTTTAAATTTCAAAATTTGAATTTCAAACGTTTTCCCCCCAAACCGTTTGAATTTCAAAATTTGCTAACCCTATAAATAGGTAACCAAATCAGATTTATCAACCACACCTCCAATTCCTCATCCTCCTCCTCAAACCATAATATGTCTGGTTTTCAACCAGGAGGCTCATCCTCCTCTAACCTCCGACAGTACTCTCGCCGGTATCCCAGGGGACGGGGCCGTCCCCGGAGACTACCATTCTCCTCATCTCCTCCTCCTACTGCTGCTCCACAACCTCCTATTTATCCTCCTCCTCCTCCTCCTCCACAACATTGGTTATATCTCCCTCCTGCTGCTGCTGCACAACCAACCTTTCCTCCTGCTGCTGCTGCACAACCAACCTTTCCTCCTGCTGCTGCTGCACAACCAACCTTTCCTCCTCATCCTCCTGCCGATGATGACTGGACGGATGAGGAATTGGTCTGGGCTATGGATTATGTCATGGCCCAGCAACAAATGGAGCGACTAACGTTGTCGCCCCCTACCCCCTGGGCTGCTTCACTCCCCCAACACCAGACTACCCCTACCCCCACCCCCATCCCCCAACAGCAAACTACCCCCATCCCCATCCCCCAACAGCAAACTACCCCCATCCCCATCCCCCAAGACCATGGGACTTCCCCAACTGAGGGGGACTTGGAAGCCCTGAGGGAGATTGAGGAGGAGGAGTACTACTATAGCCAACCTACCCCTCCTCGTGAGTACTACTACTTCCCCTCAGATGCGAGATCTGATGGACGGGACAGCTCACGTTCCGTCTCACCCGAGTACTACTTCCCCTGGGACAACTACTCTCCATAGTGGAGAAAATTAGGATTAATAATTAATTTAGGATTAATAAGTAATTTAGGATTAATAAGTAATTTAGGAATTTAGGATGTGTGTAACTTTTTTTTTTAATATCAGTTGTGTGTTTTTATTATTATTTGTGATTTTTTTATATTTATTTGCATTTTATTTTAATTATTTTGAATTAAAAGATAAAAAAAATATATATAAAAATCAACCAATCACAAACAGGGGCTTTATAAATAAAGCCCCACCACTACACCCCTTTTTCAGTTTCTCTCTCCACGCTGACTCAGCAGCCACGTGGACCAATCACATTCAGGGGCTTTATAAATATAAAGCCCCACTACACATGGTCTTAGTGGATAAAAATAAAGTACTTGTACTCAGTATCTAGCAATATTCATATAAAAATGGGGGAATATTCAGCAAGGAAAAAAACAGGAAATCATGAAACTCAGTTGATACTGAATACTAATATCAATATTATAAATTTATCATATATATCCATTTATTATGACAAAATACGACATTTGTATTACAATGAGGAAGTAGCCTTATAACTAGACTATCGCCTTCATTACTTATTCACCATATACAATTATACATCACTCTGTTTATTTCAGTTCTTAGATTTCGAACATCTTTTTAACTTGATCATATAATCAAATGGCTTCAAGGGCAGAATATAACGTCGTAGTTGGTTCCACCAGGGCACGTAAATGTGCTAGTTTGATCATCTTTGGGATAACTATAAGCATCAGGGCATCTTGTCTTAAAAAACCTTGAATAGTCAGTTGGTTCACAAGTTCCAGAGTTGCAACAATATTGATCAGTTTTGAACACGGTGCAAGGGTTATTGCACCCGCCAGGAGCTCGTAACTCAGCAGGGCACTGGCCATTGATATCTGCAGTACATGAGATACCACGGCTGCACCCACCAGAATTGGGTCTAAATACCATCGGCACATTGAATCCGTCAACAAGAGAAATGTCAAAGAAATCAAGATTATTGAATTGGTTCAAAGCATACTCGGCCAATGTGTTAGGTGGAGTACCATAGTTTTGACATTGGAGGAGACCGTTGCAATCACCAGTCTGACAGCTGCCTCGTCCAGAACCATCAAAGTTGCAATTGGTTCGGGGCCATATACGGGCTCCTGTAGTGCCAGCTGCAACAGTTAAAGACCAGGTTTGGCCTGAGTTAAGTTGTCGGCCGCCACCAGGCACTGCACCAGCCCAAACAGTGTATGGGCAGTTGTTTCGGACGGTGAATACGGCTGCATTGGTGGAGTGAAAAAGAATAGCCAAGAGAAAGAAACTTGAAAGGGTGAAGGTGGTCATTGTGGTTTTGGGTGAATGCAAAGTGAGACTAGACATGGTTTATATAGGCCTAACATGATACTATTTCCAGAAAGATATACATTCAAATTTCAAAGGTATTCATTTATGTAGAATTCTTCTTTATGTGGCGTATGCTTTAAGGATACCAATTTGCCTAATAATAAAACAAAGTTGAAAAGCCTTCTTCACATACTTTTCAAACCATTTTATGCTGAACCGTCTCCGTTCATTATCATATTATGTCCATTTAAATTCATGACCTCGTGGTTGAAAAGCTTTCTTCACAAGATATGCTCTTCTTATGTCATTTATTTAATTAGGGTGATAGCTAGAAATGTGTGGTCTATCAGCGGGATCTGAAGGAAGATCATTTAAATCTATATATGACCTCGTGGATGAAGCCGAAGGATTAGAAACAACTGGAATTGAATTGTAGCAACATCATCATTCGTTTGCATATCATTATCATTATTAGCAACATCATCATGCTCTTGCATACCAACCTCATCATTCACGTCCTTATTTTCAATATTTGGAGAATTACTTGAACCAATTTCATCATTTTCGGGGGCTTTTCTTTTAAACAAATTGTTAGTAAGTGCTTATTTAGTATTAAAACGTGGTTTCATCTTTATAATCGCAAACCTAATCAATTAATCAAAGACCTAGCGGAGGAGGGCGGACGCAACAGGGGAGGGGCTAGGTTAGGGTTTTTGGTTTGTGCTTTGCTGCTGTATCACATAAGCTTTTTTTTTTTTTTTTTTTTTGAAGGGAATAACGAGGTGGGGTGGGCTTTGTGGTTGGATTTGGGTTAGGGGGTGGGGTAGGCTTGGGTTAAATAGATTATAAATAAATGGTGGGCTTTTACTTGTTTTAGTTATTGTAGGTAGGGCTGCAAACGAACCGAACGAACACGAACAAGGTCTTGTTCGTGTTCGTTTGTTAAGAAAATTATGTGTTCACGAACTGTTCATGAACACTTACCGAACGAGATTTTTTGTTCATGTTTGTTTGTTAAGAAAACACCCATGTTCGTGTTCGTTTGTTAATTTTGTTCATGAACGCATACGAACACAAACGAACATTAATGAACAGAAACGAACATTAATGAACACAAACAAATGGTCATGAACACAAATGAACACAAAAAAGTGTTCATGAATGGAAACAAACACAAACAGACATATATTAACTTTTGAATAACATCGAATTCACATACATTAAGACATTAGCTAGATCCACCCAAAATATAACCTAATTGTCCAAACATACTTCATACTTAGTATTGGTGAAGGGCGTTGGAACATGGAAACATATAATAAGCGTGGATACAACAAGTAGGTTTATTAATCTCATATAGTCATATATTTACCTCATATATATTATTTATTGTGTAAGATAAATAAAAATAAAAGAATATAAAAAAATTATAAAAATTAAAAACCTTAATAAACTATCGAACATAAACAAACAAGTTACCGAACGTTCACGAACATAAACGAACGAGCGCGACCTCTGTTCATGTTCGTTCGTTTAACTAAACGAACGGAGTTTTTTGTTCGTGTTCGTTTGTTTATTAAACGAACGAACACGAACGAACTTCCCGCCGAACGGTTCGCTGAAAGTTCAATTCGTTTGCAGCCCTAATTGTAGGATAAGTATAAATTATAAAGTTAATTAGATTAGTTAATTTTTTTGGGTTATCATTTGTTGAGTTCGATAAATATTTTTTCGAATAACGTAACGTGGTAACGTATAATTTCATTTAGTAGTAACGTATATTAAATTTTAGTAGCAACGTAACTTTTATTTCAGCAGCAACGTTTTTCAAAAATCGTAAAAAAAAATTTCTACTACGTGCGCAGATTTGAGGGGCAGCAGGCGCGGCACCTAGCTAGTAGCTAGGTCCGCCCCCTGGTTGTAACTACACATACATTGATGTGTGGTGTTATATATTTTAAAACTTAACGGATTTACTCATTTCATTTCAAAAGCAATATTTATTATTAATATTAAATGTTTTGGATATCTCACCATTACAGTTAACAGTACAATTGCCAAAGGCATTATAGCCCAGCGGCATCTTGGTGGTGAGATAAGACTTAGGGACCATAAGGTCCTGGGTTCGAATCTCACAAAGGGGGTTTTCTCATAATTATGAGTTTCCTCCTGAATTGGTGACTTGGTGGTGGAATATGATCGCGTGGCAACATTGGTGGCACGATGATACTCCAATATTCCGTGAGTGATTCCAATTTGTTGGCCGTTCAAAAAAAAAAAAAAACAGTACAATTGTTAAAATTTGTTGAATGGAAATTTTACTTTAAGGAGAAACTATTACTCTATTAGTGTTTACTTTTGAAAGTTTTGTTAGGTTTCTTATAGAAAAAGATATTTACTACAGTTTACTCTTTTTTGTATTTTATGCATGAATATAGTAAATCTATAAAAGAAAATAGTAAATATTAACATAATTTTTTGATCAATTATAAAATACACATGTATGCATCTAATGACTAATATGTATTTTTTGTGTGCATAATCTAACTTCAGGTTTTTATATTTGACCCGTTATGTAACTTACATGCGTGTACATTTTAGAAAAAAAAAAAAAAAAACAATTATGTCATTCAACCATCAAAATTGATTGCGTGTACATTTTAGAGCCTGAGGGCAAAAAAAAAAAAGAAGAAATTAATAATCAAGTCAAGTTTGTTTTTTATGATACTAGTTGGTGACTCCGCGCTTCATCGGTCGTGTCTTTTATCAGAAGGAGGGATATTGAATTGCCTGGTTCAACTTCCACTAGCATCACTTTAAATGACATTATAGCAATGAAGTTTAGAACTAGGCCTCTTCGGATGTCGCAAGTTTGAAAATGAGCCGAACTGAGTTTTACTGCAGTGGACCTTCGGGTGGGTGAGTTTTTCTCCCAAACTGGTGGCGGATAATGGGTATGCATCCAACTTTGAACGATATGGATGAGGGGATGTATTTTCTCGATTGAGGGCATCCCAGGATGCTTATCCAGTGATTTAGTTGGCCATTAAAAAAAAGTATTAAATTATCTGGTTAGTTCATAGAATATATAGAAAGTTTTATATAATCCATTTCAACATTGCATAGTGATGAACGAGAGAGGCATTTGTTTGCCTACCAGCTGTTACATAACAAAAGCAAAAATTAACATGTGTTAACAATGTGTTACCCGAAAACTTATTTATTTTAAATAAAAAAGTGTTCGGCGCTTTTTTTGATTTTTTTTTGCTCAAAATGCTTAAAATCATGTATACATACCCTAAAATTTTCATATAAAAAAAAGCTCGGGAAGTTAGAGTTTCCAAAGTTTTCACTATAACAAGGGTTTCCAATATATCCTTTACACACACATATATATATATACATATATATATATACATAGGGGAAGGATAATTTGAAAACCCTCCCCACTTGAGAAAACCCATGAAACCACAATCATAACCATCCATCATATGCAATCTATGGTCAGGATTAAATGTGATTTTTTTTTTCAAAATTAAAGATGTATCATTGCCCATATTTAATGACAAAAGGGTAATATAGTCCAGAAATAAATTACTTTCCTCTCTCCTCTCTCATCTCTCCTCTCTCCTCTCTCTTGTTTTAAGATTAAACTAATGGTTACTAGGTTTGAAAACGTAACAAATGTTTTATGTAACAAATTACATATTTTTTTCACAACCCATCTCACCAATAATATATAGTAAATTCTAGCCCAGCAACAAAAACATATGTTTTCACGACCTATCTCACTAAAAACATGTAAAAATTATAAACCAAGAACAAAAACAAAACATATGTTTTCACGACTTATCTCACTAAAAGCATGTAAAAATTATAAACCAACAAAAAAAACATATGTTTTCACGACTTATCTCACTAAACATGTAAAAATTATAAACCAACAACAAAAACATATGTTTTTACGACTTATCTTACTAAAACATTGTGATAAATTATAACCCAACAACAAAAACATGTAGAATTATAATACACACAACTTAAGAAAAAAAAAACTTGATTAAAAATTATAACCCAACACAACTTGATAATCTGACAATAAGAATTGTATTGTAATAAAATTAAAAAATGCACACAACTTGAGAAAAAAAATACATAACATGAATGCATCTCAGGACTCATCTCATAAAAACGAGATCCACAGCAGAAGGACAATAACATACGATGCTCCCCTGTTCAACCACCTCTCTTTCGTCTCGTCACCGAAGCTTGAACCCCAGATCTAGATCTTGAAACCACCGAGGCATGGGCCGATAAACAGATCTTGAAGCTTGAACAAGACTCGTAACCATAGATCCGGATCTGGTACATAAGAAACAAGACTCGTCACCAGTTGTAGCAGCTGGTATGGCGGTGGTTGTCACTCGGCAGTGGTCGGTCTTGGCCCGATGGTGGCTAAAAAGTAAATGTGGAGGTTTTGGGCTTGATTTGGGTTATATTTTGGAGGTGATTATCATGAGAGAGAGAGAGAGAGAGAGAGATATGGAGGTGTTTATTAGGTGAGAGAAAGAGAAACATGGTGTGAGAGAAAGTGATGTAGGTGTTGATATGTATCTGGTGATTTAGTAAGATTTGTTTGAAAAAAGAGACTCTATCTTGTGTCAGGAAAAGAAAAAGAGAAACAGACAATATGTTATGCCAAAAATGCCCCTCAAAGAGAGAGAATTGCAAGATACGTGGCACCATTCTAAACCATTCATTTGGGTTTCTGAAGTTTCCTTAACTCACCATGGTTTTCATTTTAGAATTCCCCTATATACATATATATATATTATAAATGGGTTAAACATGTCAACCTGCCAACCTGCCCCGGTTGACCCGAAGTCGGCCCGTTTAGCTAAATGGGTTCGTGGGTTCAACCTGAAACTGACTCGCACCCGTTTAGAAACTCAACTTGGTTGTAAGCAAATTAGCTAAGTTTAAAAACAATTTGAGTTCAAACATGTCACACCCTATATTAGGGGGGGGGGGGGGGGGGGGGGGGATTGATAGCAACTTACACAGCAAGATAAAAGTAAATTATATAAAGTTAATAGTCCATACTTCGTAAAAGTTACAAGGGTATATCACAAAATTGGACATTGACTCTCCCACTTTACAAATATAAAGAGTGTTAGGATATCTTCTAACACCACACCCTCCTAAGTTAAATATAAGTGTGAAAAAAATAATGGTTGTAATATCACAATAGTTACAAGTTGAGTGATTAAAAAAATATTTTTAGTATGTTCAAGGTACAACAAGTACATTTTCAAGAATAAGTTCATGATGTGATAAGAAAAGAACAGATATAGTGTTACATTATAGGCAAGTCTCATGTTATATGAAGGGTAGCTCCACTCCATAGTAGGGCTATTTACAAGCCGAGCCGAGCCGATCTAAGCGAAGCTTTGCTCATTTACAAACTGAACCGAGCGGCTTGTTTACATTCCAGCTGAAACCCAAACGAGCATTCTTCGAGTGTAAATTTTTTGAGTGAGCGTCGTGCGAGAATCGAACATAGAGTAATTTGGACGAGCATAAAATTGGGATGTTTTCTTCGATGTTTTAATTGTCAGGTGATAACACTAATAGTGAGATCCCAGTGTCCGAGGATGTGGCTTAGATTGAGGCTGGTGAGACGATGAGCATATGTTAGAGAACAGTTGTTGCACTGTGACGTAGGGTGATATCAAACGACAATTAAGTTGCTGGATGTGGAGACGGGAGAAGAGCCCTCCACGTAGGAAAACTTGTCAGTGTGGGCAAATATCAAGAAATGAGACATGGGGGGGGGGGGGGGGGGGTTGGGACATGAGATGTGGAGACATGGACCTCTCATTGGTCCATTCACTAAATATTAAATGGGTTGGTTTGTGATCGGTTCATCTCTCATGTTCTTTTGGAGACGGGAGGAACGAGGACATATGAGGGGGGCGGTGTAGAAGACGGAGACATGGCAAAAAAGTGGTGGGACAGACCCTTTTTCGTCTCCACACCCAATAGTCTTAGTGATAGACGACTATAGCCTAAAGAAGTTAAGATTGTCACCTCAAGACTTATGGTTTACTATTAAATTCTAGTGTTAACTTTTTTATTGAGTTAAGTGGACTGGTTATATTTTCTTGCATATACTGAGTCAAATCCAATAGAATGTTATATATAAATCCATAAATTTATCTGTAAATTGTGTGTATATTTTTAATTAAATATACAATAAATAAATAAAAATTTATTCGAATCGAACCGCGCCGAGCGTACCTTTGCTCGTGCTTGGCTCATTTACAAACCGAACCGAGCCAATCGGCTCATTTACAACCGAGCGAAAGATTGAGCGAGCATTTTCCAAGCGAGGAGCGAGCGATTTGAACAACCCTACTCCATAGTCATGGATCAACATTTGTTACCTAGGGCCTACATCGTACCGATCATTTTGGTACCGGTACCTATTTATTCTGTTTTTCCGGACCGGTACCGATTATTTTCAGTACCTGTACCGTAACAATTATTTTCAGTACTCGTATCGTACCGTACCTATTATTTTCAATAACTTTATCCATTTAGCCATTTTTCGGGACCCGTTAACAAAAATGCCAAAAATTCCAAAATGCTGTTGAGAGAACCTCATTGTGTAAATAACATATCAAAGCTAGAAAAATCAGAGTGCCTGCTATGTGTACCAGAATCATTAAATGGATTAAAACTTGTTGTTAGGCCTGATTTTGTGGGTTGTGACTGTGAATAGACCGTGGGTGTTAGTGACGGATCTAGAAAATAAAACAAGAGGTAACGTTTTATAAAAATTATTTTAAGGGATAACAAAAAATTTGTTTTAGGGGTAACATTTTATAAAAATATCTTAAAAAACCAATTTTTTCCACTTCAGCAGGATAATCGTGGGTAACAGACGTACCCCTAAGTTTGAACTAAATCCGCCCCTGGTGGGGCTAGTTAAAAACAGGCTTTAGACCATGTGTAGTGGGGCGTTATTGGGGCATGAAATTGAAAAACAGCGCCCAAACACCGCTACACGGGGGCTTTATGGGGCGCTATATTCCTTCAAAATTGAAAAAATGTGTGTTTGGCGTTATGTTTATGGCGCCACTTTTGTTTGGTTAGTGTGCCACCCAAATTCAGCCAATAGGAAAAAAGGAGGGGCGCTATACTCTCCCTCCCACTACAGGCAGTCTTAGGATAAAGCCCATCTGGATATGTTTGGGCTCCTGCTGGCTGGCTACTAAATTGTGGATCAAGCTCACAGCTCACTGAATGACTGAAGTGAGCACAGGTCATTTCAGCATACAGCCATACATTATACATATCAATATTGGTCATGAAAGATTAAAGTTTAGAGTTTATTAAAAAAAAAAAGTGATAATTTTTAATTTTTATTCAAAAAAATGCTGGAATGAACTGAAAAAAAAAATGAAATGGAGACCGAAAGATTAACTAGTAATCAGCTCGAAGAAACTCTTTTGATACCCATATGAGTATTAATCACATATATTTTCATTTATTAGGATAAAGGACCAACATTACTGTATTACAAATTACTTATATAACTAAGGAGAAAGCCTTATAGCTAGACTATCACCTTAATTATTTATTAACTTCATATTACTGCATTTATTTCAGTTCTTATATTTCGAACACCTCTTTTATTAGATTCGATATATCTAATGGCTTCGATCAAGGACAGAATATAACGTCGTAGTTGGTTCCGCCGGGGCACGTAAATGTGCTAGTTGGATCATCTTTGGGATAACTATAAGCATCAGGACATCTGGTCTTGAAAAACCTGGATAAGTCAGTTGGTCCACAGTTTCCAGAGTTACAACAATATTGATCAGTTTTGTACACGGTGCAAGGGTTATTGCACCCACCAGGAGCCCGTAACTCAGCAGGGCACTGACCATTGATATCCGCAGTACATGAGATACCACGAGTGCACCCATTAGAATTGGGTCTGAATAACATGGGCACATTGAATCCATCGACAAGAGAAATGTCAAAGAAATCAAGATTTTGATATTGATTCAGAGCGAACTCAGCCAACGTGTTTGGTGGAGTACCATAGTTTTGGCATTGGAGGAGACCATTACAATCACCAGTCTGACACCTGCCTCGCCCTGAGCCATCAAAATTGCAACCGGTACGGGGCCATATACGGGCTCCTTTTGTGCCAGCGGCGACAGTTAAAGGCCAGGTTTGGCCTGGGCCAAGCTGTCGGCCGCCACCAGGCACCGCACCAGCCCAAACGGTGTACGGACAATTGTTTCGGATTGTGAAAACGGCTGCATTGGTGGAGTGAAAAAGAAGAGCCAAGAGTAGGAAACTGGAAAGGGTGGAGGTGCTCATTGTGGTAGTTTAGGGTGAATACAAAGTGAGGCTAAACACTGTTTATATAGGCTAACATGGTATACTATTTTCAGAAAGATATACATTGAAATTTCAAAGTCATTCGTTGGACTTAATGCCATGGCTATGAAATTTCCAAGGCAGTCAGAAAGATTTTTTTTTTTTTTTTTTTTTTTTTTTTTTTTTGAAATTTCAAAGTCTTTTTAGCCTATTCAGGTCGGTTCATAACCGTAACCAGATAGTTGATCCGGTTAATTACTGGTTTCACAAATCTTGCTTATTCGGATGACCGAAATTTCCATCTAAATTTCCATCTAATAAACCGAAAATAATCGGTTTAGTCGGATAACCAAACCGAATACTTTGGTTTAGTATCGGTTGAATTTGGTTCGTCAGACACATTTCTAATTTGGATTGGTTTTTTATTCGGTTTAACAACACAATTGTTAAGACTTGTATTGGTAATTTCACTCTTGTCGGTTTTAGTATTTGAAGTTTTGTATTGTTTCTTAGAGAATATCTTTTTTTTTATTCTAGTTTCCGTTTTTGTTATTTTATGATTTTATAGTAACTTTTTGAAGTATCCTTATTTGTGTATAATTTCATATTTTATGTGTTCTTTTTTTTTTTTTGAACGGCCAACAAATTGTAATCACTCACGGAACACTGGAGTATCATCGTGCCACCAATGTTGCCACGCGATCATATTCCATCACCAAGTCACCAATTCAGGAGGAAACTCATAATTATAAGAAAACCCCCTTTGTGAGATTCGAACCCAGGACCTTATGGCCCCTATCTTATCTCGCCACCAAGATGCCGCTGGACTATAATGCCTTTGGCCATATTTTATGTGTTCTAAAAATTAATATCAGATTTGTGTATACTAATTTGTAATTAATATTATCCTAGTACACACACTAATATATAAAACCGATACTAAAGAGAGATCAAAGACACTGTTCCACTCATAAGTGGAAATTAGAAATTTCAATTTTTACTGGAAGCAGTTTTTCTATTTCTACGGAGTAGAGACAAGGTTGTCTACATCTTACCCTCCTCAGACCCTACCTTAGCTTTTGCTAGTGGTGAGATTAGCGGAATATGATGATGATTAATTTTCACCTCTGTAGTTTTATCATGTAGTTTTATCAAGGAATCAACCTGATTTCTATCTTTTTAATCTTGTTGAATAAGTCCCTATAATTCAAATCTTTAACACCTGGCATCCCCTACTATTTAAACTATGTTAGGTTAGAAACCAATATGAGATATTTTACTCTTTTCTTATTTGATTCATATAGAATAATCATCACATGGTTATATGATTAACATATAGTTGTAAAACAAATTTATTTATTAAATGATAATTATCAATTTGAGATCAAACTGAGTAGAGTGGTACACTGTGTAGACGTGACCTTTATCATATTACCGCACATATTTTGAAAATTTGTTATTAGGTTATTTCTAGGCCTCTCTGTTCCAGAGTTTCATTAAAGGATGGAAGAGAAAGGATTGGGAAGGAAGTGGGGAAAAAATGTGTTCCAGAGTTTTTTATAGGAGGGAAATGGAGGGAATGAGAGGGATAATAAAGAGGATTTTAGTGTGATTTTCAATCTTTCCAATTTGGAAGGAATTGGAGAGAAGGGAAGAGAGGGGAGATCCTTTCTCTTCCATCCTTTAATGAAACTCGGGAACACAGTGTAAACGAACCAAATGTTTATGAACTGTTCGTGAACTGTTTGGCGGGAAGTTCATTTATGTTCGTTTATTTAAATAAATGAACGAACACGAACATAATTTTTTGTTCGTTTAATTAAACGAACGAATATGAACACGCGTTTTGTTCGTTCATTTATGTTCGTTTATCTTCGTTCGTTTATTTTTGTTCTTTTATGTTCGTTTAATTAAACTTAACTTTATGTTTATTATTCATTCCCTTTTGTTAAGTATCGTAATTCATGTGCTCTAAAAACTTAACCTTAACCCTAACATTCTAACCATATCACTTATAAGTCACTTTCCACGCTTCACAGCCCCACCGCCCTTCTTCTCCACACTCCACAACCCTACATTCTTCTACTTCCGGCCGACCACCTCCACGGCCACGTCTCCACTCTCCAGCCTCCACAGCGTCGCCGTCTCCGTCATCCCCATCTCCACAGACCACAACACCGCCGTATTTCTTATCCCCGTCTCCACTTTGTAAGGTTTTTTTTTTTTTGTTATTTTTTAGTATGTTTCATATTGTTATAACTTTAAGTTTTATTATATGTGTATATGTGTATGTATACATATGTATATGTGTGTCTGTATATGTTTGGTGGGGTAACCTTGTTTAATAGCAATGATGTTATATGTTTGGTGTATTGACTATTGTAATTTAACACAGCGTCGTCGTATTTCTTATTCCCTTTTATATGTTTGGTTTATTAACTATCGTTTTTGTTTGTGTTCGTTTATGTTCATTTATATTGATCAGTTATGTTCGTTTATGCCAATGAACTGTTCGTTTAGGTTTTAGATGAACGAACGTAAACGAACACGAACACGGCAAATTTCTTAATGAACAAGCACGAACACAAAAATGTGTTCGATTATGTGTTCGTGTTCGGTTAAAGTTAAATGAACAAACACGAACACGCCTATGTTCGTGTTCGTTCTAGTTATTTCCAAGTCTTTTAGCAAGCATAAATGCTAATAAAAAACTGTGTATGTTACTTCCATTCCCACTCAGTTGTTATCATTCCAATTCACTATCAATATTAGCTTAAAAATGAGAGTACACAATCTTGAGGGAACTCATTGCTAACTTTTTTTTTCTACCAGCAAAGCAAACCTTTCTCATTAAACCCAACCAAAAATAGAGAGCCCAAATTCAGCAAGTAGATGTGAGAGGTCTCTCAAAAAGCAAAGTACAAAAACTAAAAAAATAACACATCCCAAAACATTACAATCAGGGGCGAAGCTTGTTTTTGAATCCGGGGGGGGGGGGGGCGGGGAGGGAGGGGCGGACTTAATTTTTTCGATCGATAGTGGCAAATCGGCGGGGGCCGGACTCAACCCTGACTCAATTTACCTACGAAAATCGCAAATGTATACCATTGCGCCAAAAAACAGGGGGGGGATGCCACCCCTGGCCCAAGCAATCCTTCACCCCTGATTACAACAAGAAAGAGCAGCTGACAAAGAAAAAACACACCATCTCCTCCAGTCTTCTGCGGAGACAGGTGTACGGATTAGATGACATATAAGGACTAATTGTTGGAAATTTTATAAGTGAATGTGAGTTGGTTGTGTCCCACATTGGTGGGGAGATGAAAATTGGAGGAGTTTATAAGGTGAAACTTGATGGGAAGAATTAAAATGTTAAGTCACATTATACTCCGGCACCTATCCGCGCACAAGGGGGGGCAAAAATGGGTTCTGGCTCGAGAAAATTCTTGAACCAACGCGACGACCTACGGAAACGAATGCAGCTCGAAAAACCCGGGTTCGCGTGACGCTGGTTTTTGCTGCCCATTTTATTTTTATGTGAGAAACAGAAAAGCTTCCAGAAGACTGTTTGTTCGTTTCATGGTCTTCAGCTTCCAGAAGAATGCGTTTCAACTTCCCTGGTCATTAGCTGCATTGAATGGCCTATCAGTTTCATCTTGGTTGTTTGAGTATATAAGGGAGACTACATGTCTACAGAAATCACACAACAACACATAACAAAAACTACATTCGCAGACACAGCAGCAGTTCGGTTTCTTTTCAGGCAAGTGGGATAGTCCGCAGTGCACCGTCACTGTTGAACCGGTGTACCCTGGGAACAGATGACAAATCTTTTTAAGGGTTCCTTTTACTAATCTGTTCAGTCTTTTCTTTCTATTTGCTTCTTTGCAGAATCATCACCGTCTCCATTTTACTCTAAGATTTGTGACACTAAAGGCGTTATAAATTGCAAAAGTTTGGACAAAAGGTGTTACAAACTGCAAAAGTTTGAACTATATGTGTAATTTCTCACACTGGACTATTTTCAAAAAATTTAAGACCATATGGACTATTCATGTACTTTGCTCTATCTATAATCTAGATCTATAATACATAAATAGGGGTCAGTGACAACACTAAGGGGCTGTTTGTTTTTTCCTCAGAAGCACTTCTGGCCTCTTTTGTCTGCACCACGCAGATGCGCGCAGACGTTTGGGGTCTGCAGATTGTTTGTTTTTTGGAAGACCTTTCACTCAAAAAGGTCTTCCTGACATCTTCTTGGTGCAGACTTGTTCCAAAGTCTTCAAAGGTCTTCAAAGGCCTTCTCCTCTTCTCTTCTCCTCACCCACCACCACCACCACGGTCCACCACCACCACCACCGTCCACCACTACCACGGTCCACCAGTCACCACCACCACCCACCACCACCACCGTCCACCACCCACCACCCACCACCACCGTCCACCACCACCCACCACCGTCCAACACCACCACCACCGTCCAACACCACAACCACCGTCCAACACCACAACCACCGTCCACCACCACCACCACCACCGTCCACCACCATCACCACCCACTACCACCACCACCACCGTCCACCACCACCACAGTCCACCACCACCACCGTCCATCGTCCACCACAGTCCACCACTAGACTGCTGTAAAAAAACAGTTTATTTAAATTTCAGTTTATTTCAGCAGCCCACAGACGTTAACAAACAAACAGTCTTCTTCTTGCAGACTGCAGACCTTTGGTCCACCTATTCTCCTGCAGATGTGGTCCACAGACTGCAGACCTTTTCCTGCAGAAAAAACAAACACCACCTAAATATGTGAATAAAATATAAAAATAGAAAAAAAAAATATGTAATAAAAAGCTTTAAAAATATACTCAAAAAATAATGTGACAAACTCATATTAGAACCCGAAACTGACCGAAGACTTTTAGACAATTAATACCTCAAAACTTTTTGAGTATTAAATCTGATGAAGGGTAAAATTGACAGTTTTGCCCTTCACTTGAGGGGTACAGGAACCTGGTTAACTAACGTGATGGAGGGTGGTTAGTGTAAAGAATTTGGAGTGCACAAAAATTAGTCACAAAAAAACATTCTTTGTAGTTATTGAAAACAAATGATAACTAGTACAATTTCCAATATAATTTGTGTAATTTTTTCTAAAAGTTATTATTATAGTAGGTTACCAAAATTTGATAAAATACTTTTTTTCAGTTTATCAATTCCAAATGATCAAACTTGCTACGAACATGTACAAAAATTTTAAAATAATCATGTACACATACCTTTTAAAATAAACATGTACATAGGTTTTAAACAACATGGAAAAAAATGCATACATAGTGAATATAATTCAATCAACAGAGCTTTCGTTTCATTACTCGCCACCAACCCCTGTTGGCCCAACAATACTGACCCCTCTCTCTTAATGTGTTAGCCTCAATTGAAACAGAGGTAGGGTAGATCCAACCCCAATCGAACACTAATTTCAAATGTGAAATTTCTTCGAAATGCACTTGCCCGGGATATTCTCATCGAAGTAATTTTAGGCAGCCCCGGTCTTCTTCACCACATGTGTTTATATATACGGGGAAGGTTTAGACTATAACACGTATATTTTATGGGAACCGTGAAAAGTTACTAAAAACTAATTAAAAAAATGATTCACAATGAGAGATAAATTAGTGGAAGAGTAAATTTGTTTTCTGATTTCAAATTTAAGTAATAATTGTAGTGTAATTTTATTAATGGTTATTGATTGAGTTCTCATGATTCTCACAAAATTAATTAGTTGTGATGATAACTCTCTAATAGAAGGGAGATTTAGAGGACTAAAAGATAGATTAGAGCCGATCTTTTAATTCATATTCAACAATTAGGGGAAAATAACATAAACTACTTATTATATTTATATAAGAAAGTAAACCTAAACTATAAAAGGGAAATGCATGGAAGAAACTAAACACTACTCACTAACAATAACCAACTTGAACCCCCAAACCCACTTCTAGCCATGGGAGCACTATCAATCCCTCCCGGTTTATGACATCCTTGTCCTCATCGAGCAAATTGGATCATTGGCGGTGCACCATGGTGGTTCTACCTATGACATACGATTGAGCCTAAGCAAAGCGCCAAGGTGGCGCCATTCGTAAGAACCTCCATTTGTCTTTGGAGAATTCCCGGTTTGAGTTTGTAACAATATTGTTGGAGGTTATGTGAAATGGTTGTGCATCCACATGAGAGATAACGGGCCATGCAAAATGGCCCGCTTCAAAATATTATAAAAGCGTTTTTGCGTGAAAAGTTAGTGTATAAAAAGAGAAAACTCCAAATTTACCAAGTTTCGTAAATTACATGAGGAGTCTCCATTCAAACAACAAAATACAAATCCGTGAGCTCACTATGAGAAAAGCAAACAATATTTATGGTATGAGAGGTTAAATACTACAAATGATATCAAAAGTATATTTTGTTTCGTTTACAATGATGAGGCAAACTTCATTGAAGCGTGGCAATATGGTGGGTTTTGTACATTTTTTTTTAATTTGTATTTATTTAATAAAATATTTAGTTAAATATTATTTCTTAAAGGGCATTTTGGACAATTTACACGCAATTGACGGAATAAAATGGATGTTGTTAGTCACCTTAACTGAAAATGACAAACCACATTGACGAAAACCATCAGTTTGGCCCCTCTCCATTGACTCATACGTTTTTTTTTTTTTTTTTTCTTGCATGACTCTAGCAGATCCAATAATTACGTAGAAAAAAATGAATAAATGAACACTAAATTCTAACGTGCAATTTCTATGAAACGAACTTGCCTTGGATTTTCTAATCGCATGTCGTCTTCACATTTAGTTTGTGTACTCCCAACCAATCTTCTTGGCCATAAGTATGCATACTTTTTTTTTCCCTATCAATGGTGAAGCCATAAACTTTTAACCTTGGGTCAATATAATTAGTGTTTGATAATATTTTTTTACTTGAATACAAAATAAAAATCAGTAAAGTAAAAGAATTAACAAAATTAAACATCTTGGATACTTTTTAAATTAAACCAAATAAGCAGTTAAAAATAGATTAATTAAAACAACTCTGCTAAAAGAAAAATGACAAAACCTTGACTTTTCACTCTTTTGATGTCTAGATTCTTTTCTGGTCATCGGTATAGTTGTTTGTGTATTTGATATGCCAAATTACACACGCCTAGCTAGTTGAGATTAACATATCAATTGTGTTATGACATTTGGATTGGAACTTTGCTTTCTTCATTTTCCTCATCATCATGACACTCGTAAAAGTGTAAGGTGTTGTTTGTTTTTTCTGCAAGAAAATGTCTGCAGTCTGCGGACCACATTTGCAGACATCTGCAGGAGAAGAGGTGGACCAAATGTCTGCAGTCTGCAACAAGAAGACTGTTTGTTTGTTAATATCTGCAGGCTGCTGAAATAAACTAAAATTTAAATAAACTGATTTTTTACAGCAGTCTGGTGGTAGACGGTGGTGGTGGACCGTGGTCGTGGTGGTGGGTGCTGGTGGTCGTGGTGGTGGGTGCTGGTGGACGGTGGTGGTGGTGGTGGACCATGGTGGTGGTGGACGGTGGTGGTGGTGGACGGTGGTGGTGGTGGGTGGTGGCGGTGGACGGTGGTGGTGGTGGTGGACCGTGGTGGTGGTAGACGGTGGTGGGTGGTGATGGATGGTGGTGGTGGTGGTGGTCGACGTTGGTGGTAGACGGTGGTGGTGGTGGTAGACGATGGTGGTGGTGGTGGACGGTGGTGGTGGTGGACGGTGGTGATGGTGGGTGGTGGTGGTGGGTGGTGGTGGTGGTGGGTGAGGAGAAGAGAAGTGGAGAAGTTCTTTGAAGACCTTAGAAGACTTTGGAACAAGTCTGCACCAAGAAGATGTCAGGAAGACCTTTTTGAATGAAAGGTCTTCCAAAAAACAAACAATCTGCAGACCCCAAATGTCTGTGCGCGTCTGAGTGACGCAGACAAAAGAGGCCAAAAATGATTCTGAGCAAAAAACAAACAGCACCTAAGAATATATCTTAACTATTCTCTTACGTGTTGATTTCATATACGTCAAAATTGCTAGTTTACATCAACATAATGGAGAATGGTTGTGCAAGATTTCTTGAGCCAAGGCAATTTCGCATGATTCTCATCTTACGCTTCATTGTCTCTTTGAAGCACAAAAGGTCAGTAAAAGATAATTTCACACGATGGGTATGTTTGGCAAAACTAGCTGAAGGCTGGTAGCTGGTAGCTGTAAGCTGATAGCTGGAAGCTGGTAGCTGGAAGCTTTTTAAATATATTTTGGTGTTTGGCAGAGTAGCTGGAGCTTTTAATAAAATGTATAAAATGACCAAAATGATCATAATTAAAAGATTATAAAGAAGGTTTTTATTTTATTTTTAAAATAGAATGGGTATTTGTGTCATTTACTAACTAAAAGCTTGTAGCTAGTAGAGCTTTTTCTTAAAAGCTACTACTAGTAGCTTTTCACTGTAGAGCTTTTTCTCTAACCTAAAAGCTTCCAGCCCCTTCAACCAAACAAGACTTTTTATTAAGTAGGAGCTTTTTCTTAAAAGCTTGAAGCTTGAAGCTCCTAAAAGCTCTTAAAAGCTCCTTGCCAAACATACCCTTAGTGGCTTTTCACTATAGAGCTTTTTCTCTAACCTAAAAGTTTCCAGCCCCTTCAACCAAACAAGGCTTTTTATTAAGTAGGAGCTTTTTCTTAAAAGCTTGAAGCTTGAAGCTTCTAAAAGCTCTTAAAAGCTCCTTGCCAAACATACCCGATGTTGTACTGAAAGAATTATTTGGACGATATTCTATATGCATACGAATGTGTACTATCAATTATTAGTCTATAAATTGTTTTTAACACAAAAATATTGTCCAACACATTGCGAATGAATTGGAAGTTTTTCAAATGTATGAATTTATTACTAGGCATATACTCGTTCGGTAACAGTTTTTTTTCCATGCCTACTGCCAAGGGAGATTTGCCCGGCAAGTCACTGGGACAAACTAAGTTTAATAGCATTACTAAACATGGGATTTCCAGCATTGCTAACGTTGATGCATGTCTCAGACTCGTGCCCATTTTTTGCCACAAAGCTTGTGATTTTGTCGATAACCAATCTGGTTTCAAGTGACACGGGGGCGGAATTTGCCATACTCTGGAAGCAAAAACGGGTGCAGTTTAGATTTACAAACACTTTTGAAGAAAAACTATATGAAAATATTTACGAGAGAATAGGCAATATATACTAGAGGTTTATACTTTATATTGTGTGTTCCGTTATCTTAGGTAGTTTTTACCATTGTAAAACGAAAAGCTGAACCAAGGGGATAAGATCAACACCTTGTATATATTAAAATCCTTATTTATTGATTTGAATTTTTTTATTACAAATGTTTTATCATTTCATATTTTATTGATTTATTTCAAAACGCAATAATTTAAAAACCAATTTTAAAATTGAACCCCAAACGCCCTCTAAACAGTTATTAATTTACCTTTTCTTTTTGTTTTTCGGGTTTTAAAATTTGTAAGTGTTGCGCTATGTGTGGATTGTGGATATTATAAGGTAATCTAGTGAGATATGGCAAAATCTTGGTGTTATTGGGTTAAAGATGTCTCTTTAGACTTTCCTTTAATTGTTTCCTACCTTCCAATTCCAAACACTTAACTTTCACGTGGGTTTTCATAATTTGAAAAAAAAAAAAAAAAAAAACATCACGATTTGGATTCCCAGGCCCTGCCCACCATTTTCCTTTATGTCTTTCTATGGGCTCAGGCCCATCTGTTTTCAGACTTAGGTGACCCTCTTTTTGGGCCACGCAAACAACACCAAAAGTCCGAAAAAATTGCACATGGCTACATTTTTTTTCTCTGTGCAACTAAGTCTTCTTCTCTAGTTGACCGTTTCGTCTGTTCTTTAAAGATTTTTACTTTGGGACTTTTAAAACAACCCTAAGTTCAAATGGCTTCAAGGGCATCATACAAGACTATAGTTGGTTCCACTAAAGCATGTAAATGTGCTAGTTTGATCATCTTTGGGATAACTATATGCATTGGGACATCTCATCTTGAAAAACCTAGAATATTCAATTGGCCCACAATGTCCAGAGTTACAACAATATTGATCAGTTTTAAACAAGGTGTAGGGTTATTACACCCACCAGGAGCCCGTAACTCATTAGGGCACTGGCCATTGATATCTGATTTATATAGGATGTCACGGGTACACTCACCAGAACTAGACTTAAATTCTAGTGGCACATTGAATCCGTCCACAAGAGACATGTCAAAGAAATCAACATTGTTGATTTGATTCAGAGAATACTCGGCCAATGTGTTGGGTGGTGTACCATAGTTTTGGCATCGTAAGAGACCATTACAATCACCGGTTTGACACTTACCACGTCCAGTACCATCAAAGTTGCAATTGGTTCGGGGCCATATACGACCTATTGTGCCAGATGGGACAGATAAAGCCCATGTTTGACCAGAATTAAGTTGTTGGCCACCACCAGGCACCGCACCAACCCAAACGGCGTATGGGCAGTTGTCTAGAATAGTGAAAACGGCCGCATTGGTGGAGCGAAACAAGATAACCAAGAGAAGGAATGTGGAGACAGTCATTCTAGTTTTGGGTGTATGCAAAGTGAGGCTAAACCTGTGTTTATATGGACGTATAAATCTATAAAAGGTTGAAATTTCAAACGTATTCATCGGTCTTGATTTGGGTTTTTGCATGACTCAACACCATTACCAACCAAAAGTGAATAATCGAACACTAAATTCCAATGTGAAATTTCTAAGAAATGCACTTGCATTCCTTTAATTCTCTCATTTTCACATTATGTTTGTGTAGCTACATGTGTTCATTCATTTATCATTTTCACGTACAGTATCTTTTTTTTTTCCTTATATTGGGTAATTTGGTAATATTAAAATTAAAAGCAAAAGAAAAGATAAACAGCAATAGTCATTTAGCTACGAATGTTTATTTACTAATTGGTTGCCTCGTGCGTTACATCAGAAAACATATATAAATGTGTATATATATAAATTTTAGACTTAATTACACAGAAGGCGTCCCATATAATCAAAACATAGAGCAATGTTTTTTTATCAAACACTAAAAAAAATATTGTATGAGTTGCCTTCAGAATCCGTTTTAAGAAATAGCATTCTTTGATGAAAAATAGGCATAATATGTATTTGAATAACTTGAGATATTCCTTGGTAAACATATTTGGCTTGATCCGTTTTAACTTTTAACGCACCCATTTTTTAACTCACTAAAAAAAAAATCCCAAATCCGTCCGTCATTGACCGGGAGTGTGTGTGTGTGTGTTTGTAACTTGGTTATTTGAATATTACCTTTGGGTTTACTACTATTTCATGGTATGTTATGACTTATGTCACACAACACACTGGCATTTGATATGTATAAACAAGATATAGGATAAGATTTTGTTTCCTTTATCAAGTTCATAGTACTTCTATTTGTGTTACGTTGTATTATATTATATCTCGTCTTTCGGTGGTTCCCTATTTTAGGACATCAAGTAGAGCTACAAAATTGATATTTTTGGTAAAGCTTAAATTATGATATATACATTTTTCAATAATTCGATAATGTTCCGTTCAAAATAATAATAATAATAATAATAATTCAATAATGTATACAACTTTGTTTCTTTGTAAAGCAAAATAGATTCCATTGCTTAAAAACACAAGTAGAGCTATACACCTGATTGCCATTGGGGTTGGTGGTCCAGTGGTAAAGCAAAGCCTTTTAATACACTAAAAGTGTGAGGTCTTGAGTTCAAGTCTCACAAAAAGCAAGAAATTCGCCTTTCAAAAAAAAAAAAAAAAAAAAAAGCTATACACCTGATTAAAAATTTAATTTAATCTCTATCTACAAGACAAAAAACTATATATCACATTCGCATATGTATATTTACATTTGACCTTTGACATAATATATTTTAGCACTCAAACGTGAAATTCTTTTGATATTCATATGGGTAATTAATCATCATAATTATTTATTTGACATAAGATGGCATTATCGTGTTACAACTTACAACAAGAAAGAAGCATTATAATAATGTCACCTTAACTTATTCATTATAACTATTGCTGCATTTATTTCATTTTTTACATTGCAAACACCCTTTTATTTTGATTCCATTGTCAAATGGGTTTAAGGGCAAAATACAACGTTGTAGTTGGTTCCACCGGGGCAAGTAAATGTACTAGTTGGATCATCCTTGGGATAACTATATGCATCGGGACACCTCGTCTTGAAAAACCTTGAATATTCAGTTGGCCCACAATTTCCAGAGTTACAACAGTATTGATCAGTTTTAAACACAGTGCAAGGGTTGTTGCACCCACCAGGAGCCCGTAATTGGCTAGGACACTGTCCATTGATATCCGCAGTACATGAGATACCACGGGTGCACCCACCAGAATTGGGTCTAAATGACAACGGCACGTTGAATCCGTCAACAAGAGAGATGTCAAAGAAATCAAGATTTTGATATTGATTCAGACCGTACTCGGCCAATGTGTTGGGTGGTGTACCATAGTTTTGGCATTGGAGGAGACCGTTGCAATCACCTGTTTGACACCTGCCTCGTCCAGAACCATCAAAGTTGCAATTGGTTCGGGGCCATATACGGCCTCCTGTTGTGCCAGGTGCGACGGACAAAGACCAGGTTTGGCCTGGGGTAAGCTGTCGACCGCCACCAGGAACCGCACCAGCCCAAACGGTGTACCGACAGTTGTTTCGAATGGTGAAAACGGCTGCGTTGGTGGAGTGAAAAATAAAAGCCAAGAGAAGGAAAGTGGAAATGGTGGAGGCTGTCATTGTGGGTGTATATATGCATAGTGAGACTAAAATCGGTTTATATAGGACTAAAATGGTATACATTTTTCAAAATTATACAAACTGGAATTTCAAATGTATTAAATGGATACCTATGTGCGCTAAAAGTAACATAAAAGCAGTTTTGGTGTAGATAATATATATTAATCGGAGAACTATAAAAATATGTTTATGTTGACAAGGACCAAAGATATTTCAGTCTAATATATGTAGTTTAATATTTGTAGTTGTACCATCCAATTCAATTTACCCATAATATTTTTGAATAGAGAAGTATATGATTATTAGAATAATAAAATCACCTGTAAATTTGTAGTACGTTGTGAAAAAAAAAATAATGTATGATAATAAATTTTCTTAATATTAAGTCATAATTTCGTTTATGTGTGTAGATCAAGTCTAATTTTTAATGATATGACATCATTTGTTTAGTCGACATCATCATCATAGCTAAATTATATGACTTGTTACGGTGAGGGCGTTCACTGCGGAAACACAACTCGATCGGGTGCCACCTCGACTACCCAACTCGGGTGCCGCCTCGACTACCCCTAGAGGCGGTGTTCTCGCCTTGTAAACCCTCCCTCCCCCCCCCCCCCCCCATTATACGGTGTACTAGATCATGTAGTAGTTCCCAATAAGAGTTACCGAGTACGCCATACCCATCCTTAAATAGTATGATAGCCAAGGGCGGATGTAGCATAGAAGGAGGGGGGACATCCGTTACCCCTCGATTTTTCTGGGGAAGTGAAAAAAAATTGTTTTTAAGGTATTTTTATAAAATGTTACCTCTAAAACAAATTTTTTGTTACCCCTTAAAATAATATTTATAAAATGTTACCCCTTGTTTTATTTTCTAGATCCGCCACTGATGATTGCACCATTATCCCAGACTCGTGTTTGCGTTCTACACATAGCACTGCGAAGAACTCAAAAGACGAATCTATGACAACTAATTAATACGTTTTTTTCTCTTGCATTTGTACATTTGTTTAAGGAGAATATTGATGATAAAATCTTTAACAGTTATATTATAATCGTAATTCATGTTCCGGAGTTGAGTGCTTAAAGTTTCAAGTATAACTTCTGTTTTTTTCTCTTGCATTTTTACATTTGTGTGTGTAGATTTCTTAAAGAGAGTTCTTTAATTTAAATATAAAAGAAATTGTAAACACGTTTATCATCTCTTTAATATTTCTAATTATCACTATCATGAGTACACGTCTATATTTTACGGAAAATGTTATACTATTAAATTAAACCCTTATAAAAATATATAGTCTCACTTTATGTGTCTACATTTGTTTCACGTGTATTGTATAATGCAGTTATTATTATAGATATGAAACAAATATAAAGTTAGATCCAAACCCACAACTAAAGATGATGAGCAGTAACATTAAAAAAATCTATCTATTATCTATTAATATATATAAAATAATTGAACATTGCTGACGTGGCGTGCAATGGTGCCTTCAACCTCTCCATGAAACTGACACGTGACATCATAATTGAAAGATTTTAGTGTTTTTGAATTATTTTTTTAATTAAATTGAGTTATTTTAGGAAAAAAGAATTTAAAAATAAATTTAAAATTTTCTCTCTCATATTTCCTCCCATAATTTTTAAACGTTTATATTTTTTATATACGGGATTTTTTAAAGAAAAAAATTACACCAAATTAACGAGCGTTTTATTATCTTTACAACGAGTACCATAGTGCTATATAAAAAACGGAGAAAAAATCGACTATTTTTTGTAGGGTTTCGTTCATACAGGAAAAAAAACACACAAAGTGTTCATGTTATTCATTAATCATGTTTTTTCTTTTAAACCAGGTTCTTATCTACGATGTTGAAAATCAGCCCAATCGCCATGTTATCATTGGAATTTTACTAGGTATACTTCATCAAGAGAAGCTATGAGAAAGAATCGCGCAACACTGCAACACATGGTGTTAGCTTATGTCACACCCTCAAATTTCCACCTGCGGAGTCCTACCGCGAGGCGTGTGACACACCAGGATCCAAGTCAACGGTCACAATAAACGACGTCTAAATGTAAAAGCATACGTAAACAAAAACCATGCATAAGTTTAAAACCGACATTCAAACAGTGCGGAAGCATTTAAAGTTTTACAAAAGTCATGCAGAAATAAAATATAAATTCAACAGTTCATAATCCCAGACATGCAAATGAGACCCTAGACGCGAGACGACTCCAGTGCGACCTCGTGCGCCTATCTGACAGCTGCTACCTTAGCGACCTGAGAAAACATGCTAAAAGAGTCAACATATAATGCTGGTGAGTTCACAGGTTTTAATTAAACGTTTAAAGTGTTCCATCGAAAACCGTTACCATCACAATTACTACTATGCTTATGAGAACGCCCGCTAGGCGCAGAATGAGATACTCATACGGGTGAAACCATTACTGACTGAGCCGTGTGTTACCCTTAGTTTCTTATGGGCTAC
Source organism: Ambrosia trifida (assembly GCA_028751855.1). NCBI lineage: Eukaryota > Viridiplantae > Streptophyta > Magnoliopsida > Asterales > Asteraceae > Ambrosia > Ambrosia trifida. Next base: position 5,460,726 of record CM054128.1, read on the forward strand.
CGTCATCGCCGGTAGACCTTGTTTTGTTAGAGACAATATGCACCCGCCCGGTCCAACCGTCGAGTGGGGTTTGTCAGTTCCCAATAGCGCTATCCATATTTCCCCGCCATATACCCATGTTAGTGGTTTCTAGGGATTTTCGATGAACCGTATAGTACGATAAGTGAGCCATAGTATAACGTGATAAAGAGTCATGAGCCATAAGAGTTTACCAAGTCATAAATCATAAAAGAGTTTTAAGCATGTTTCTCCCCCGAAAACATAAACAGTAAAATGTGGGGCCGTGAACTCACCTTAAGTTGCGTATTCCGTTTAAGAGTAAACCGTATGCGTGATATGAGTAAACCGTCTGTAAGATATGATAGCCCCAACTATTGGCGACCTATCATAAGATATGTGTCAAGTTAGACTAATAACCCATCGGGTTCATTAGTCCCTACGTCCAGTCCATGACCATTATGTGTCCGAAAAGCATGTTTAACCGACAACCAGACTACGTACGACAAGACTCGACATCTCATTGGTGACCCGACATTCCACGTGTTAGATAAATACAAGACATCATGCCACATATGCAATTAAACACTTAATACGCGCAACAGTTCACCTAGTCTAGCATAATATCCGATTAACGCATAAACAGGTTCGAACACGTGTCACTAAGTCATTGGGTGTATCCCGGGGTTCCTATCATGTTCCTAGGCGTCAAATCATGTTCCGGGATGTTAAAATATACATACAACAGCATTACACACGATCAGGAATCAAACTAGCATTTAGGAAAAGTCAACATGTGATTAGGGTTGGTCAACAGGCAATTACAAGGGCTAATCGCCTATATATACACGATTAGGCTTTCCATTCAGGCGATTAGGCCTCTGATCGCCTATAACATAGGCGATTAGGATGCCCAATCGCCTATAGTGCAGCTGATGTGGTTTTTCGCGCGTTTAACCCTCCAAATCAGATCCGAAACGTGTAAAAACACCCAATAATCATCCTAACACATTAACAAACATATTTCAAGCAAAACCCCTAAGTTTTCATCATTCTAACAGTTCCGAATGCGAGCGTTTTCCTAAAATGGCAACTTAGCATGTAAACATCACATCAACATGCAAGAACTTGCCCTAAATAGCAAATATCCAGATTAAATCGCATAACCACGTTGTCCGATAGCATCCTACTGTTCTAGCATCATCCTATAACAAACCCTAACACCACACAATCAATAACATACCTCATATCATCCTTAATCATCCAAAATCCTCCAAAATCCTCCAAATGGGTCAAAACATCAAGTATCAACAATACACCACCAAAACCATTCAAACTCCTAGGATATCATCATACTAACTTGTAACAGCAATAAACATCATAATAACACAAGAACAACCATGATTCAATACTAAAAATCCTATCTTTAAACACATATAACACATATAACACATGTAAAGGTGTGGGTTTGTTTAAAAACGGTTTTAAATGGATTTTCAAAGATAAAAACACTTATAAGTCAGGTCTGGACGTTTAGGGAATAAAACATAATCATTTAAAGGTTTGGGTTTGAAGAACACACCTTGTATTCAAGAGGTGATGATGGAATAAGCTTGGAAATGGTTGTTTTGATGCAAAAACGAGTTCCAGAGGGTGTTTGTGTGTTGGGTTATGTTATGGGACGGCTAGGGTTGCACAAATGATGTTTTGGAGGTCAAGGGTGGTATTTATAGGCGTTTTTAGTCGTCCAGCACGTAACACGCGATTATGCAGCTTTACACGCGATTAGGGAGCCTAATCGCATGTATGTTCATGTGATTGGGGCCTAATCGTATGAACAGTCATGCGATTAGCCCCTACTCGCCAATAACATCCTCCTACTCGCCCCTATATTGGCGATTAGGCTATTCCCCATAAGCCTAATCGCCTGTAACCCCTGTGTTCGTGTGTTTTGCGCGTTAAACCCCGTTTTAACATATGTTAACACATATTCACATACCGACAAGTCACATAATGATTGTAAACATATAATGCATGATAAATAACACGTTCCCGCCCGATCACCAATTCCCGGGACCCGAGACTTGCGTATGTTAAAACTCTAATGATGTGCGACTCGACTCGACCGACCTTGTTATGTGTAACGTATGCGCGACTCGCTAAGGTAGACTTACTAAGTTTTCAAAAGTTAGTTACCGGAAGTTGCCGGGTGTCACAGCTTATAGCAAGCTTATTTTTTATTTATTTAATTACAAGAGTAATAACTATTACTATTAGTATTAGTATTATTAGAATGGTTATATTTTTCAACCCCGGGAAGAATTGATAGTTGCTGACGTGACGTTCAATGGTGGCCTCAACCATCTCTTGATTATGCCACGTGGCATAATGAGATGCAATGGTTACAACTTCCAACTTAAGTGTTTGTTTAGTTGATTAGGTTAGGAATTATAAGAGCCATTAGAATGTGAGAAATTAGAGAGATGTGATGAGTTTTTGAATAGTTGCAGCTTACATAAGGTCATGGGGTATACCTTCACACCAAGAGTGTTAACGGTGACATGGCATGTTAACTTTTATTGTGCACCACTCCCTTCCCATGTTAAGGAGCATTAAATTGTCACTAAGTTAACATGTTAACATGACTTAAAAGAGAGAAAGTTAAGGGATGAGGTAGAGTTAAGGGGCGTTAAACCATTTCCTTGAAGTGAGCTAGTGTGAAAAGAGACAAAATGAAGGATGTGGAATCTAGGTGGAGTTAAAGATGGTTAGAGTATACCTCATGGCCTAAGTGATTCTTTAGATGATTACTGATTAGGTTTTAGATTAGGAAATATGAGTTATTACTGCTTAAAATACTATGAACATGTAATGATTGAGAGATTTTGTGGTTAGTTAACTTGAGCCATTTGCAATAGGTTATCACGTAAAATTAAATTTTTCAACCCCGGGACCCTCCCGGGGTAATCAGCTAGTTATATATATAAGTTCAACTAAAGGCTTAAATTTTTTCGTGTCGTGTCTTCTTCAAATTATGTTTGTAAAGTCCCGGCCTTCGGTGGCCACATTTTGCATTGACTGTTATTCACTTGCATTAACAATGTTTGATTATACGAACAGTCTTTAAGTAAGCATATTTATTAATATTGACTGTTTGCCAATGATGTCCGTTGTCCAACCAGCTGATCGGAGGTAGTAGGGTTTAACACGCTTGCGTGGGTCTCTGCCCGGGAGGTCTCTGGTTTGACTCTCGCCACTTGAAAAATATGCAACTAAGGCCTTTGGGCTAAGAGGGTTGCAGCATCCTCGGGTGATGTTCTTGGCCGTTAAAAAAATAACATTGAACATTTAATATTATATTATCAAGGCACATGTTTAAAAATGATTTACCTTAATAATAAATAAATTCGGATAAAAAAAAAATTATAATTCATGTGTATAATTGTAATGTTAGGTGTGTATATTAATTAAAAACAAACTAGACATCAAATGTTTTGGTATTCATAATCCATTAATCCTTAAGGATCCAAAAAGAAAAAATAATAATAATAAAATAAAATTTCACATCTTAGCATCAAATTTTTTTCTAATTTTATTATATTTATCTTTATTTTTACCATACTATTAAATAATAATATAAAATCAGATTTTTTTATTTCTCTCCTATTAAATAATATTATTAAATCATAAATTTCCTAATTCTCTTATTTATTTTCTCAAGTATTTCTTTTGCTTTATCCGCTTATTAATAATCGTTTAATATTTATTGATACAACCGTGCGTAATACATGAGCTTTTGAAGTTATAACTTTTCCATTACTAAGTATATAAATTTAAATTTGTTCAACCCTACAATACACATGTGGCAACGTTCTCCTACAATTTAAAGGAAACTTAGGCTTTACTATTCGTTACACAAAAAACAAAACACGATATTATTAATTAAATTGAAAACAGTTAACAAAATTTGTACTCAAGCTATATGTAGCTTTGTAGTTATCTTTGAAATATTAGCCCCTTGAACCGTATAAATTTATTGCAAAATTATTATGTTTTTCTTTAAATTTCGTAGGAAGAAATTGACATTTCTTTTCTTGCAATTTTTGTGTAACATTTATCATCTACTACTTAAGCTATATATTTTTCTTTAATTCAATCCGTGTAATATACGAGGCTAATTCAATCTGTGTAACATACGGGTGTATAACCTAGTGTGTATAATATACAAAGTAACTAATAGTAGCTAGGTGTATTAATACACGCGCACTGCGCGTTTTTCACATTGGCTTTTAAAATGCGATATTCATATATCATCAAACAACAATAAATTCAGCATTGAAACTCGCAACAATCAATTAACGGGGAGTAGTAACTCTGTTGGTTAGTGTTATAAAATGTGTTAGAAGTTAACGTGGAATAGTAAGTCACTTAGCTAACGACGGTTAAAAATAAACGGAGTTAAAACTGCGAACAATAACTCTTTTAGTTACTATTCAAAACCCTGGTTAGAAGTTAACGTAAACCAGTAACTCAGTTAGTTAACGCTGGCTAGAAATTAATGGGGAATAGTAACTCTGTTTGTTACCGTTAGAAAAGCCGGTGACTGTTAGAAAAGTCGGCTAATAGTTAACAGGAAACAGCAACTCGGCTACCTAAAGACGGTTGAAAATTGACGGAGCTAAACCTACTCAGTTAGTTAACGATAGCTAGAAGTTAATGGAGTTAACAGTAACTCAGTTATCTAACGACAATTAAAAGCTAACGGAGTTAAAATTAACAGGGAACTGTAACTCAGTTACCTAACGACGGTTAAAAGTTAACGAAGACCGTTAGCACTAATGTCGTCAACACTAACGCCGTCAGCATTAACGGCGCTAGGCGGCTTACTATAGCAGCAACCCGCTATTCATTTGACCTTAGCTAGAATTAGAAAAACCTATAGATATTCGTATTTCTATATTTCTTTTCTTGCAAGAAAAAAAAAACAATTTTATAGTAAACATAATAGAAACAACCTCAAAAATGCAAATCATCATGCTCCCATGGCTATTTCCTATTAAATCTTTTACGTTTTACCTATTTGAAAGGTAGAAACTACACTATACAAATATCACTAATATCAAAATTCAGCAAACCATGGAGAGTGGCACGTAACAATGCTGTCCAAAATTTCACAATTCGGCATAACATATCGCGGAATTTTCAAATATTACGTATTTTCACTGTAAATCTCTCGATCAACATATGGTGGCCTAGGTTTTGGTTCTCTACTCGACGCTAATTCGGCTATGCTTGTAAAGTGGTGGTGGAGGTTCAAAACTGAACCCACCGCTTTGTGGCGTAACATAATTTGGTCTATACACAATTCTAGTCGGGATTGGAATCCAATCCCTACTAGATTATCCATTTCAGGTTCGTGGAAGCAAATTCATTCGTCTATGCGTGTTGTCAAAGGGGTTGGGGTGGATGTGGGTTGGGCTCTAAAAGGGGTGGTAGGGAATGGGTTGGGTATTTCCTTTTGGTTGGACACTTGGGCTGCTGAAACTCCACTTGCAGCCAAATTCCCAGCACTGTTTGAGTTGGAACGTGACAAGAATGCAAAGGTAGCTGATCGGGTGGCATCCTCTGGGGCTGGGTGGGGTTGGGTTTGGAAGCGAAGCGTTCTTTCGATTACTGAACAGGTGGAGCTGCAGTCGTTCTATAACATGGTGGATGTTCCGGTTCTCAATGGGTCAGCAGACTCGTGGGTTTGGGGGGTGGGTAATTGCTGCAGGTTTAATGTGGGCGAATTGAAGAAAACGCTGCAACAGTTCAGATTTGCGCAGGCGTCTTTCGTTCTTCAATGGAATTCGTGGGTACCTAAAAAAGCGTTAGTGCTTGCTTGGAGGGCTGAACAGAATCGGTTACCAACTAGGAGCGCTCTAAGGTATAGAAACATTAATATCTCATCGGTAATGTGCCCGTTCTGTGGTGATTGCGAGGAAACGACGGAACATCTTTTTGTTTCCTGTTCGTTCGCTCAGATTGTTTGGGGCCTTGTGTCGCAATGGTGTAACATCGGCTCAATCTTTATCTTTCATTTCAAGGACTTACTTCAGCTTCATTCGTACATTGGTGGCTCAACAAAGCGTAAAAAGGCGTTTAGCGTTATTTGTCTAACGACGATTTGGTGTCTATGGAAACATCGAAACGAGGCCGTCTTTAACAACCGTCAAGTTCTCATCTCAAAAGTCATTGGTGATATTAAGGCCCTTAGTCTCTTTTGGGTGAAAAGTAGGGCAAACCATCCTGCGTTAGATTGGATTATTTGGCGAAAGTTTGATCTCTCAAAAATTGGGTGGTAGATTTTGTAGCTTTATTCTAGTTTGTATTAGAGTATTTTGGTGTACATGTTCCTTGGTGTAATCATGCTAGTATCCCGCTAGCTTTGGTGAAATAAAATATTTTGTTGATCGTTCAAAAAAAAAACATATAAAAAATGGTGGTACATGTTCCTATTTTGCAAAGATAGGCAGCAACATCCTTTGCACTCTTCTATGTTAATTTGGGTTCTTTTTATTTTGGCCAAAACCGGTCACTAGACTGCATATTTGCTTGCTTAACTATTCTCTTTGTTTTAAAACAAATATATTAATTTCTACATTAGTTTATGATGTAAAAAGCTGTTCATTTTAAATCATTTATCAAATTTATTATTTTACCTTCAAACAGTAATTGCATAATTAAACATTCCTAAAACTGTGTGGATTTCAAAGGGCTAAAACTGAGGAATAGAACGAACTCTCACGTTTCATTACAATTTACACCAGTGGCGAATACAGAAATTTTTTTGACGGGGGCACAAATTTGTTGACCTTAAAATAAGATGTGTTAAAACTAGTAATATCAAAATAGATCACGTAAAATCAATTCATAGTTAACTATTTAATTTAATTATTAAAACAATTCGTATAATATTTTTGATATTTGGTATAGTATTTTTAACCCGTGGGATCCTAATATTTAATTTTTGATATTTGATATAATATTTTTATTAAATATAAATAAAAAACAAAGAAAATAATAAAAATCAGGTAAATTTAAATACATGAAGTGATGAATAACTAAATAATATGTAAAAAAATATCTTGCTTTTAGCTTTCCGTATATTATTATTATATTTTTATACTTTAAAACTCTTGTTTGAAATGATAACATGCACAATTTTTAAGGAATACCCAAAAGTCAAACCTATCCTAAGTTAAGACAGTACCCTTGCTTTTTACCTTCCTTTCTCCTCCGATCTTTCGTGACCGCTGCAACAATTAAACCAGCCGGAAAAAGTTTCCGGTGAAACTTTTTCACATTCCCCTTTCTATTTAACTACACTTCAATACAACTACTCTGGGTTTATTAACATTCCGGTAAAAGTTTTACATTTTTCTTTTTCATTTGAGTCAACAACTTATGAATGAGGCCGTGAGTGTACGGTGGGCACATGCCCACCGTCCCTATAAGGTAAATCCGCCTCTGATTTACACACGAACTAATAGACCAAGTCCTCTTCGTCTGTGTCATACGAAAAAGACCATCCTAAACTCTTGAACAGTTTCATGTAAGAAAACTAGTGGTATCTCTTACTTGTTGATAATCTCTTGTACTAAGTAGTTAACTCGGCCGATATATCGGTATATCACCGATATCTCGGTTATCGGTCATCAACCGATATATTGGTACCGATATTTTGTACCGATATTATCAGAGATATTGGCCGATATTTTACCGATATATCACTGATATTCCCGATATTGGTGTTTTTCTTCTTAGTTCTTCCACTTTTCTTACTTCTTATAGTTGTTATTACTTTTTATTACTGTTTTAAGTCTTAATTGTTATTAGTTACTGTTAAATATTAGTGTTTTAAGTCTTAACAAGTTCCCAGTTCCCACTTGCTACAATTGTTAGTGTTTTGCAAGTTGTAAAAGGTTAATTTGTTAATGGTAGGAGAGTATGTTGAATTGTTAGTGTTAAATTGCTACATGTATGGATTTTGCATGATATATAAATTGCCGATATCCCACCGATATCTCACCGCGATAACCTATATCTCAAATATCAGTCCTTCACCGATATCCGATATTTTACCGCATTAACTGCTTAGCTCTTGTAGTAACATGGCACCATCGTACCCTACAAGACATACGTATAGACACGAAGTCTGTTTTGAACAAATTGTGTCTAACATGACGCCCAAACCAAATCTGATTCTTCATATGTTCGAATCCTACATATTCTGTTTTGATTTCTCTTAATTCTTTGATATGCTCGTATACATATTTTATTATTCTAATTTTCTGGAAACAAATAAATTGTAGACACATGAAAGATTAAATTCGCAATAAAGAAGTAAAAGTTGAATAATTAGCCATTGCTTCTATCGTGATATTACTTTGTGAATTTATGTATTGTAACATGTGTTATGTGTCCGAAATTGACTGAGTTTAAGCGTATTGGTTGCGCCTGGAATTTCAAAAGAATAATTTAATGTCTCATTTTTATCTTAGTATAAATAGTAATTTGATTTCAAATGACCACAACAACCACCACCATACCTAGTAAAATCCCATCCATAGCAAATTTCTTCGGTAGATCCAGGGAGGGTGAGACGTAGATGTTCCATAACTTTATCCAAGAGGATAGAGAAGCTTCGTCCAAGGAGACCCCCGGCTCCAAACCATATCCAGGGATAGAAAGAAGTATATTAGAAACATAGAGATACGAAGACTAGAAGAAGTAACAATCAGAGACCACCAAAAAAAGGGAAAGCTATGCCCATAGGACGACGATAAGCCAAAACAGTACCTTCCCCCTGATAGTCGTTAATCTTAATCCTACACCTCCACAAACTCCTACCCTTGACCACTAGTTAAATTTAATATCTCACTTAATTCCTTAGCTAAATAGATCAGTAACACTATGAGTCATACCAAATTGTAAGTGGTCACAGCTGAACATAAATCAGCTATAGTCAGCCATGTTGTGTAATTGTCATGATAATAACGAACGACGACAAAATTAAACTTTGGCAGTTTGGCACCATGAAATTCAATCACTTACATAGTTTCAACTTCTTGAAGAACGACGAAACAACAGATTTAGGGTACGGTTTGGAGGCAAGACAAGTAGGATAGTTCTCAGGCTGTTCAATCCACAGCTTATGAGCAATGTTATTGCTTGTAAGCTTCTCTGACAAGTTCTTTAACTGCACTTCTCCTTTTACTTCAAGAGTTACCTACACCATCCCAACCCAAATATATATTAGTAACTCCGCTACCATAACGACATAATTTTATACATAAGAACTAATCACACTTTTTCACAGGCACGGGCAACTTAAATGTTATGAGATGTTAGACGAACTTTTTACATCGAAGAGTTTACAGTACTGAGCTAAAATGTCACAAAACTATTTAAGCATCTATAACATTCCAGGCTTCCAGCATAAATTTATACACTTAAACATCCAACCACAATCTCATGCACATCTTTATAGTTCTTTAAGGGGTTGTTTGGTTGATTAAGTGCTGAATTATTAAGAGGTCTGAATGGTTAAGTGTTGAATCATTAAGTTGGATCTCTTAATGGTTAGTTTTTTTGTCCCACATTGGTAGGAGAGCCTCATTAAGGTTCAGCCTAATTCAGTGCTTAAGACTGGTGGGTGCACAAACGTGGCAACCCCCCGTCCCGCCACTTTTGCCGCCTCCCTCGTCCCAACCACCACCCCCCACCCCCGTCCCTCATCTCCCTCGTCTCCCCCATAACGGCAGGGACGCACCAATCACCATTCAGCACCAATCACCTTTCGCCACCACCCCCGTCTCTCGCCCCCGTCCCCGTCTCAACCACCCCCCCCCCCCCCCCCCGTCTCCCTCTCTCGCGTCCCCACACCCAGTAGCCTAATGGTTCAGCAACATCCAAAGTCATAATGGTTCAGGCTTAACCATTCAATTCAGAAGCTGAAACAAACGCGCTGAATGCTGAATCATCCAGCGCTGAATGGTTCAGAGCCTCATTAAGACGCTTACCAAACATCCCCTAAGTCAAAAACTTGATAAACATCATGCTTCATATTATTCTTTACCTATTACACATCAAAAATGGCACCAAACAAACAAACGTACCCCGTAAAATCTCACTCGTAGCAAAAGCCATTTGTATGGTCATGGAAGGGCGGAACGAGGGCAAACTTTTCCTGTATCTCTAAACCTGTCCTAATTTGTTTATCACTAGAGCTCACTGTTAGGGTTTGAATGCAAGTTATAAGTTGCAACCCCGACACAAAGTCCACTAATATGCTAAAAATATAAATATAATTAACTAACACACAAACTAATGGTCATAAAACAGAATACTGGTATATTAAGGATAATTAAACTAATAATAATTCAATTAAAAAAGTAAATTTATAAAAATCGAACTACAAATCGGTGAAACAGATGACTTGCCTTATGCATTGAATCGAGATTATCAGTGCTACAGTAGTCGACAGTGTGAGGATCATCTTTGTGTGACCAAATGGCGGCAACGGAGGCATGGCAGCCTTGGGTAACAACGCTACCTAACGGCCACGTGTCAATCAGATCTCGTCGGAGAACCACGTACTGTACCAGCACGTCATCGGAGGTTGGTTGTGGGTTTTCGGTGGCCGGAGACTCTGCGGCGTCGGTAGAGGAGGCCATGGGGCGGCGAATATGGAGATGGAGGGATGAAGGGGGGAGAGGACTCCAATACGACGTCGTAGGGTGGGGTTTGAAAGAAGTGAAATGTGTAATGTAACGTGGTGACTGGAGTATGGCCATTGCTTTGTAGGTTGTGGTTCAGTCCACACTGGATTATGGCTCGGCTGAAAATAATGGAATAAGCCATAAGGGTTCGTATGATATTAATTACTTTTTTGAAGGACAAAATATTATAGTTATGTTAGCATCTACATTGCCAAATCCGGGATTTTTTGGATGGCGTAAAATTGGAGGCGCGTTGGAGGAGGTGGTTTAGAATGGGTTGGTCTGGTAGAGCGAACTAGTCCGTTTGGGTGAGGTTGGGGCTACACAGATACATTTTTTTTTATGTAAAAGTATGGTGTGATTCACAGTTTTGGATTGGTATAGTGTTTGAAGAAAAAATAGGTTTGAAATAACGTGGCAAGTCTTAAATTTTGAACCAATCCAATGTTGTGGATGCTTTAAGTAGTGTTTGATTCTATGTTCTTTTATACATAATGAAGGTTGAGTCCCTATTTTTTTTTATTTTCACCCTAAGTCTCTAACGTTTTCAATTGCAGTCAATCACGTCCCTTACCCTAATGAAGGTTGATCTACTGTTAGTTTATTGGTGAATGTCCATTTTACTCTCACACACTCTTCTTCCCTAACCTCCCTCATCCGCCACTCACAACCACCATAAACCTCCATCTCACCCAAATTTAAGAAAAAAATTCGGACTCAACCTTCATTCTACATCAAATCACAAGACTCACACGTGACTTAACTCCATCATGTTATAACCAGCTAAACTAGCAAGATGCTAAAGAGCCTATGAAGAGAAATTATACATCATTTGGGCGTAAATGGAAATTGAAACTACGTCAATGAATCCATTATAGATTCATCAAGGAAGACTTGGTTTTTACCTATAAAGATCTAAGTGATTTTATGTCTTTCACAAATTCTCCCTTTAGAGTGACAAGTCTTAAAGACTCATCAAAGTTATGAAGCTCTTAAACCTTGCCATAAGCTCTTGAACCCTACCATAAACCCTTTGTAGCAACTCTTTGTATCTCTAGACAACTCGTTTATAACTCATCAATATGAGGACTCATTTTACAAAATTGGGTTAAACATGTCGTGTTCGGGTTAACCCGAATGTATATCTATACGGGTTAGAGTTTAGATTTTTGACACAAAAAATAATATGTGTTGGGTTTAGATTGTATAATACAACCCAACTTGTCAAGTGACACGATTAACATCCTTAGATTAAATACGGTTATTAGACAATGCTGATGACCCGAATACCTTCAAAAAAATTTGGGCATTGGACAACTTGAACGTTCAACAAAACCCCGACCACCCGGATACTCTCATATGCAAAAAGTCATTCACACATGTAATCGCAGACAGTGCTGATGACCCGACCGTCATCAATTCAAAAGGTAACTCACCCATAAAATCTCCGATACGTACATAATTTGTCACAGACGAAACTCTAACCAACGACCAGGATGTCATCTTTATATCACATCGCTATTGTAAACGATAAAGATTAAACCGCTAGTTCCAAATTAATCAAAACATCAAAACTGTAAGACTATATGGTGTGCCCCCCTTTTCCCCCAACACCCCCAAGTGCCACATCAGCGCCACATCATTTCCCCTATTTTCTCCCCCAAAGTTTGGAAATGGTATTCCCCTAATTCCCCTACTTCCCCTTCATTTTTTTATTATATAAAGTTTAATTAAAAAAATAAAAAAAAAAATGGCCAATCAAAAGACTCGGTGGACACGGGGATTTTTCACCGTTTTTCCCGAAAAAAAAAGGGGGGGGGGGGGGGGGCGGTGTTTTGATGTCTCCCCGATGCCACATCCTCTCCCCGAGGGCAGTCCAAATGGCCTAATAGCATATAAATCTTAACCGGTCAAATGGATTCGTTTTAAACTGTTAGATAGGTATGAATAACCATAGTTGATGTAGACTTATTTTGTACACGTCAACACGTTACTGACACGTGCTCCCCATCCAAAATCTACCGTACACCTTAATATGCGTAACGTACAACACCATCTGCATGACACCTAGAATAATGTATTCTTGACACGAAAATTCGAAGAAAATTCTCCTTCGTACACACTGTAGAACATTCTCGACACAAACATCCCCAAACATCTCTCCATCCTATAAATATCTGTCCCCCCTTCATCACCTGATAGCTCTGCACAAACTATAAACTACCTGTACATTACTAATATTAATAATAATAATAATAATAATAATAATAATAATCAAAATCTGAACAAACGAAGTGATTTGCAAAGAGATGTGTTTGGTGTTCGTGTGCGATGAAGATGAGAGGATCGTGGGACAACAACAGGCACCGGGATCGTGTCCGTACTGTGGCGGCATGATTAAGGCGATGGATGTTGAAAGCCAGTGGAGATTGTGTTTTCTTCCTTTGTATTACAAGACTAAACGAAAGTATTTTTGTACACTCTGTACTCGACGCCTGATTCTTCAGTACTAGGGTTTCTGTGAATTCTTAGTAGTAGTACGTTTTGATTGTCTGGATTTTGGAAATTTAGATGTGTATAAAAAGTTGAATTATCCATATGTATGTATTATTATTTTTTTATTTTTTGTAATATTTGTATGTGTTATATGAGTTTTGGTTTTAAGCCATTTTGTAAGTAAACATCGAATCCAGAAGATTTATACTTCTCTAGGAGGCTGTTTAGTTGATTAAGTACTGAATTGTCTGAATGGTTAAGAGACTCTGAATGGTTAATAGCTAAATCATTTAACATCTCTTATTAGCTTAATGGTTCAACACTTAATCATTCAATTCAGATGCTGAAACAAACAGTCTGAATACTGAATTATTCAAACCTGAATGGTTAAATGGTTAAAATACTGATTAAGAGGCTACTAAAAAGCCCCTAACTACACTCCTACACTTGAAACTTGTTATAGGAGAAACTTGTTATTTAAAATTTGTTATTTAAAACTTGCATTGAAACTTGTTATAAGATCGTGTTTATAACACACCTACACTTGAATGTTGGATGAAAATATAACATCGTTAAAGACTTGCTTTGATCCACAAGAAATTAATTATTCTTTCAGGTATAAATTTGATAGAAAATCTTAATAATAATACATATTAGGAGGGAACAAAACGACTAATTGTAGCATAACATTGAAAGAGGCAAAAAGTGACAGATACAGAAATAAAAGGCTCGAATTACTGAGGTACTTAAGTGAGTACAAGATACATAATAATCTCTTTCGGCTCAAGTCTTGGTGTTTGGGATTGAGTTAGAGATGCAAAAGTGCTTTTGGTCAAAAGTACTTATTGACTTATAACTTCTTGAAAAGGAGTTTTAAAAAAAGTGTTTGGATTAGCTTTTCGGATGAGAAACGTCAAAAAGTCAATAAATTGTTGTTTTTTTAAGTGTTTCGTTTAACTTATTGTGAATATTGGTTGTATGGGTTGTAGATTTGTAATTTTTTTCCAAAAGTCAAAAGCCAAAAGCCAGGATTTCTAACTTTTCAAAAAAAGTTTTTCCACCCTTAAAAACCAAAATTCAAAATTCAAAACAGAAAGTGCTTTTGGGTTACACAAACAACTTATTGACTTATTAGCTTTTTGAAAAAGCCAATAAGTTGTTTTGAAACTCAATCCCAAACACCCTCTTAAAAGGGTCGCTTGGTTATGGGCGAAGTGTACAGAGAATGCTCTGATCAGGTTCAATTGGGGATGGAAAATGGGTTTGGTAAGGCTGCGGTTCTGGAAGTTGATCCCAAAAGATTAATTTGTTCGTGCAAGGGTGTTGTTTGGTGCCATTTTTATTAGGATAGAGCTTCACGGAAGGATGTTAATCTTATTCTTAGCCTATAGAGCAAAGTAGACTCATTGTATATGTTCTCATCCAATTATTTTTTAGGCTAACAAGCGCATAAAGGTGAATGGGATCAAGAGGAAGATCATCCAAATCCATCTTTGCCTTCGCTTGTTGGAGGATTCAGAGACGCTAAAACCAGATGCATCTTTTTAGCAGAACCGATTAAAATAAGTCAAAGTCAGTCGTTAAAGTCAGGGATAGGTGGATCAGATTTAATATGTAGATTTGTTTGGTTTGTGCCATTTGCTTGTGTTGCATATCCTGCACTCCTGCCTAGTCGCTTGCTAGCTTGGTATGTTTGCTTAATGAAATTGGCGTCCAAAAAAAAAACCTTAATAATTAGTTTTTAATCTTCTTTATTTCAATTTCAATTCATTTTAAAAATCAAGTTACATCATAATGGGTAAGCGAGCATTACTTAAGAATAAAACAACCATTTATATATCTTCAACATGTTTGGCAAATAAAAATAGATAAGAATATCCATTGCCGGCCCCAAGCAAGCAAGCAGGCGCGAGTCACAAACCTCAATCTCAAGTAATCCGGTCGCTTGACCTGGTTGTGGCTGGGGTGAGCACCGGCGTGACCAAAACACCTCTCTCTCCCGTTAACACACGCGACCACCGTCACACGTGCTCGAGCTGCCACTGTTCACGTAGGGCTATTGTGGCTGGGGTGAGCACGGGATGAAACTTCCCTCGTGCTGGAGCTCGCTCGCAGCCCATAACGGACAATCTAACAAGAAGGATCGATTTGTTCATCATACACATATTAGAACTTTGAAAAAACAACATAAAATATCATATAAACCGTAAGACATTACCACATATTTTTGTGCTACAACTCTATAAATAAAATCCAAATGTGTTAAAAATTAACCATAAAAATCAATCATAATTTTTTTTTTGCTAATTGCTAAAAACACAAAATATTTTATTTGTTTTTGCTCTGCAAGCTAATCCAACAACAAATCACAAAAGCCTTCATTTCCAAGGTAGAGCCTTTTTTACATGTCAATAACTTTGGAGCCCAACAACTATAACATTGTTTAGCTTCAACAAAGTTCATCATTCAAATCTCCGTTCTTTTAAATCAATCATAAGGCCATAAAAACACCCAAAAAAACACAAGATTTTGACATAATATGTTTGCCTCAGAGGTAGTGACAATATTTGTTTATCATCAACTTTTATTCTGTTAATACAAGCAAATACAATGCATCATTGGCAAACTCTTTACCATTTCTTCAAAATAAATAAAAATAAATAAATCAACCAAAACAATGAATTTAAGGTAAGTTAAAGCATCAGAGAGATTCCCACAGACAAATCATCATGTTCAAATAGAATACAGATGTCCCTGTCTGATCTATCATCATTTGCTAAACCTATAAACTCAAAATTGTAAATTATTTTTATATAAAAGATCCTAAGAATAAAAGAAAATAAAAACAAAAAAATTAAATAAAAAAATTTGCATCAGAGAGATTCCCATTATAGACTTGGTCAATCATTAATACAAAGACTTTGGAGATCTGATGTCCCTGTCTTTTTATCATCACTTGCAAATAACAAACACAAAATTAAAATCATCGAATAATGTTTTTTTTAACAAATTGGGTGCCTCAGATTAGGTTGGTTTCATGGCGTAAATGCTCAAAGTATATTTAATAACCATCATAGGCACAATAATATAATATTATTAGAAACAAAACTATAAAATACAGTAAAATACGGCAGTAGATCTAGGTATCTAAAAAATTGTAATGAAATTGTTAATTCGAACACAAAAGAAATGATTTTAGAAACTGTAGGTTGGCAAGTGATGATGACAAGCAAACCTGTTGCTGAAGAAGTGTGTTTATAGAGAGGTTTAATTGATGGAAAAGAAAGGTTGAATATATAGTAGGAAAACCCTAGAAACTGAAGAAAGCAGACGTTTCTTCTATGTTAATTGGGCTTGGAGGCCCATTTATGTAATAAATACAAACCCAAGTATTGATAAAATAATGGCCTAAATTAGGTCACTACATAACTCGGAAATATGGAACATACATAAGTCATATCTGTCATAACGAGCAAAGTGAGTGTTGTTGAAAGTCACTACAGCTTTAGCTAGTGGTGAAGCTTGGTTTTGAAATCGGTGGAAGCCGGACTCAAGTTTTTTTTGATCGTTAGTGTCAAATCGGTGGGGGCCGGACTCAACCCGGACTTAATTTACCTATGAAAATCGCAAATTTATATCACTGCATCAGAAAACAGAGCTCGCCCTTCTTATCCTTCGCCACTGGCTGTAGCTTGTGTCAATTGCTTTATCCTCGGTTGAACACTTCTTCTTGTTTAATGCACTGGTAAAGAACCTCTCAAATATTGAACATTTTGTTCAAACAAGCATAAACCTTGAAGTTAGTTTTCATCCACATGTTAATGGAATCTTGTCACCCGCATGTTAGCGGTATAAATGAACACGTGACCATTGGTTACTTAACTTACTTCCCATCGCTCACCTTCCCTCCTTCCTCACTCCGTTGGAGTTTGGACACTTCACGTCTCGTCATCATACTTGCCATCGCGCCTGCCTGTGGTGGTGTTTCACCATCGCCCATGCTGAAGTGGCGTCTCACTGTGCCCCACAAATAGGTGGTTTAAACTTTATTGAAAATTAAAGTGTTTGTACAGAAAATTATGGATATTTGACAAAAGGTTTACGATAAATAAACATAAATAATATTTATATGTAGCAAAACAATTTTTTATTATAAACAAAATTTACAGTGTAATAATTTACAACTCTTTTTGCATATAGGTGCTGTATTTCATGCTTACGATGATTTTAAAAAAATGATTATTTACTTTTCAATCCAAAACTTTTCATCTTTTATAATTTAACCTAACAATATTTTTACTTTTTTCATATTTCATAAATTTTTCGTTTTACGTTTCACGTTTCGCTTAAAATTTACAAGTTAACACAACACAACATACGTTTGTGGTTCAATTTTTTTGCGTCTATTTTTTCCTTGTGACAAGTTTATTGCAACGCGCAAGTCTTATCACGACTTAGTTATTCTTTTTCAGGTTTTACGTTTCGTTCTAACTTATCAGCACTAACATGCCGCAACTTCAGTGTCCGTGTTTACTGGCGATAGTGTACGATTAGTGTTATTCAACACAGTTTTACGTCCCGGCTATAACGCGAGAGACTTAAATATAAAATTAAAAAAACTATTCCGGGTGAAGATCGAATACGGGTGGCGCCGGTTCGAATCTGACGGGCGGCGAGGTTTTACCGAGTTCTATAACACTGTCGTGCCTTCGGGGGGGTGGGGCTCGGGTTTCCGCGCATCGGGAGAAGGCGGGGGCTGCTGGAGGTCGAGTAGTCGATTCTTAGGCACGGCGCCCCACAAGGGTGGTTGCCACACAGTTGTTCGCCGATAAAAAAAAAAAAACTCACAATTAAAATGAGAGCAAAAAAAGAGCAAATAGAAAAGAAGAATTTTACAAGGAAGCAAGCTCTAGACCTTTCTCTAGAGAACATCAACATTTGAAACCCCTCTCCTTCCCTGCAAGCAAACGATTACCGGAACCAGCGACCATGCAAATATCCGGCGGTGCATTAACCGACGTGACGGCAGTGTTCTATCCTCCTTCCTTCTGTAGGCCCCCTGACTTTCGACACCTCCACACCTTTTCTGACTCTAAACCCCTCTCCTTCCTTAAAGTACCTATTCTTCTTCCTTACATTTTATTATTATTATTATTATTATTATTATTATTATTCATACGCTTACCGTTTTCATCTGTTTGAAATTAATATGAATTCAAGTAATGTAATGTAATTCCACTGTTAGTCTGTTAGGTACGTTAAGCATATAGTTTGAAACCGTTAGGTAGGAGCGTGGAATCCGTTGACCTAATATTGTGTATATGTGATTATAGTATATTAAAACTAATTATTGATGCAAATTGTGTAATATATCTAAGAGAAGTGATTTCCTTATGTTAATTTAGTACAGGGACTAGTTTTTTAGGCTAATCACTTGGTTTACATAATAAGCTTAATTAAGTTTATTGTAACAAGAGAAGTTTGTTTTGATGATTGTTTCTTGTCAATGTTGTCAAGTGTCTTGAGCACATAGTTTGAACTGTTAAGTGTGTCGACTACCTGTTAGATCGGTTGCTCGAAATCCGAATAGGCGAATAGTAAAATAGAAGCTCATTTATTTCAATTTCAGATTCTCAGCTGCAGATATTTTATAAATAAGATTTTAGTTTCAGATGTATATTTATTGTTTATGGAACTAAATATTGATGCAAATTGTGTAATCTATGCAAATAGAACTGAATTCCCTAGGTTAATTTAGCGCAGAGACTAGTTATTAGGTTAATTTCTTAATCTATATACGTGTGATGCCTTGTTAAATGTAACGTATCATGATGAAAAGTTACAGGAAACAAGACATTGAGGTTTGTAAACCTGGCAGGGATCTGTCTTGATGATTGTTTCTTGTCAATGTTATTAACTGTTTTGAGATGTTGGTATAGGGAACTAGAGGCGAAACATCACGAGCATGGAGTTGTATAGCAAAGGCGTCGTCGGGTGGTTCAGGTTCGGGTCATGATTTGGTTCCAGTAGCACCGCTTCAGCTCGAGTCGCCAGTTGGCCAACTGTTGGAACAAATTTTGCAAACTCATCCTCATTTGCTCCCTGCAGCCATTGATCAACAACTCGACAACCTTCAAAATGAGAGAGATGCTCAAAAACAAGAACCTGCTCCTTTATCCGCAGATAGCCTTTATAGGTAACTTTGTTTCTGCAGTTTCGCTACCTGCAAACACTACGAAACTTATCATTTGCGACTTAAAAACATAATATTCAGAAATTCAGATAATACTTTCAAAATGTCATGCCAAACACACCCCTTATAGTTGTAGGTAAGATTATTTCCTTTTGCAGCTACTTGTAACCTGATAATCCTCGCCATAAATTAACAGAATCAATTTCAACATCCGCGACTTAAAAACACGATGTCAGATAATACTATCAAAATGTCATGCCAAACACACCCCTTAATTGTTCTCATATGAAATATAATATGCAGTAGTCATCAAATTTCAGGAGAATAGCTGAAGTGAAAGAAAAAGATAGGCAAAAGGTGTTGGAAGAAATAATGTATTGTTGGATAGTTCAAAAGTTTATTGACAAAGAAATATCAATGATCCCAAAATTATCACCAAGCTTAGATCCCGCCGGACGGGTCGATTTCTGGCCAAACCAAGAATTAAAGCTGGAATCTGTGCACTCAGCCGAAGCACTCGAGATGATACAAAACCATGTAGCCTTAGTAATCGGGGACCGCCTTGTGGGCCCCTTAGAGTCCCTTGTCCAGATCAGCAAAATCAAACTTGGAAAACTATATGCTGCGTCCATCATGTATGGATACTTTCTTAAACGTGTTGATGAGAGGTTTCAACTGGAGAGGTCCATGAACATGCTCCCGGAAGGTTTTAAGGATGAGCAGTCGAGTTTTATGGAGCCATCAGTCCCGCTAAGCCCCTTTTTGGATCCAGATTCACTGATACGGATCCAACCAGATTACGATGATGAAGGTTTGAAGGGTTCTTATGGCGATGATAGTAAACCATATAGATTAAGATCATATGTTATGCGATTGGATGTAGAGACACTTCAGAGATACGCAACAATAAGATCCAAGGAAGCAATTTCTTTGATAGAAAAGCAAACTCAGGCTCTGTTCGGAAGGCCTGATATTAAGGTATCTGAAGATGGTTTGTTAGGTGCAGGCAATGATGAAGCGGTTTCCGTGACGTTTTCTGGATTGACAATGTTGATTCTCGAGGCGGTTGCTTTTGGATCTTTTCTGTGGGAGGCTGAAAATTATGTAGAATCCAAGTACCAGTTTCTGAGAAGTTGAGAATTTTCATTTTGTTATAGCATGTAGTCAGCTGATATGAAGTTTTACTTGAGTTGTAACAAAAATATTCCAAACATTCTGGCAGTCCAGAATGTCTCCTTGTAGCATTCATTAGTCACAATAGAAGGAATCCTAGATGCTTGCTTTTGATAACAGTGTCATAATATAGAGAAACTCAACGCGTATTGCAGGGGTAGTGGGTTACGGGTACCACAGAACTCCCACGGCAACTCCTCCCCGGGTTACGGGGCCATACATGGGCTGTAGGCAACGGATTGTATGGTTGTGTGGGTTTTTGTTTTTTATGAGTTTGGTAGTGTTGACTCTAAATTTATGTTTCAAGGTAGTGACTCAGTGAAGTAATGTAATAGTGTAGGATTGGTGAAAATCAGAGTAGTTTAATAGAGTCTGGGGTAGCGCCTCACCCCCTTATATAAAATCGTAATACGGTTTTCAAATTTTTGTTTTTATTAAAAAAAAAGCTATAAAAGTCGCTCGTTATCTTCAATATTGTTCAAATTATCGTGAAACTGTTAATTATTGGAATAACCTAAATATAACGAATTTAAAACTTGAGCACTATGTATAACTAGGGTTGCAAACAAACCAAACTTTCAGTGAACAGTTCATGAACTGTTCGGCGGGAAGTTCGTTTGTATTTGTTCGTTTAATAATGAACGAACACGGACAAAATATTTCGTTCGTTTAGTTAAACGAACGAACATGAACAGAGGTCACGTTCGTTCACTCATGTCACTTGGTTTTGACATTTATAAAGAAAAAATTAACAGCGAAACAATATTGCAACTCTTAAGAAAAAAAAAGAGCAACTCTTTCAATGTTAACTTGGTTCCTGTTAGGTACGTGACATGTTTCTCAAAACAAATTGAACAAGTGATGAAGCTTTTGATCAACATCAAAGGACCAACAACATAAAAACAAAACAAAAAGGATAATCAGATTTACGATAACGATTCAATTCACAAGAAAACAAGATTTGCAAGCCGGGCGGCTTGAATCAGCCATCGCGCCAAAGATGCTTAAAAGGTCATCTTGAAGTTTCTAGTAATCCCGCAAACAAGTGTTGATTTTATTTATATGTGCTCGAGTCAAGCTAGAAGAACTATGACCACAATGAGAATCACAATCGCAATGATCACCAAAAGGAAGCACGTCTGCACGCAAATGTACAAGCATTGTAGCAGCATAAGAATTTTCAATGTATAAGTACCATCAAACCAGTTCCAACAAACAAAAAGTTAGAACAACTTTACCATGGAAGAGTTTGACCTTTGAGTTTTTGACGCTTTTGCGAGATGAGATCTCGCCTGTGAAGTAGCAGCATGAGAATTCTCGATGTTGGATCCAATATCATCTGAAAACAAGTTACAAGTGTAACGCACCACCATCGTAAAAGATTTAAAGTAAAAACCAAGATATCCATACGACCATACCAATCATAGCTCCCTGCTCATGTACCAAAACAGCAAGATCTTTGAAAATTTCATTGACCTCGCCAATTTGGTTCTGGATTTCTTGTATTCCCTGATCTCTTTCCTCGATAATAGCTTCATTGAACGCGATCTCATTGTCCAACAGCAAAACCTCCTGCCTGCAGACCAAAAACAACTTGGATTAAAACACATGGTCGTATGGATATCTTGGTTTTTACTTTATAAAAAAGTTGCCTTTTAGAGTCCACAAGAAGAGCTTGCTGTTCTTGACTTCTGTCTGAGCTTACATCTGCTTCACTCGCCGGATCACTAAACACACACAAAATTTTTTTTAGCTAGATATGGTTTGAGGAAAACTGAAATTTGGTTGTGATGGAAGTTAACCGTGAAGGAAGAAAAGATTGAGGAACGAAAGGTGCATAAGCTGTTTCCCTTTCAGCTGAAAGACGCTGTGCCTTCTGATATTCTTGTAGAACTGTTTGGAAATCTTTTGCAAGTTTAGCATCTGTGATCTTTTTGGTGGCCTGAACAAAACAGAATCATCCAACCAACAAAAACAAGAACAAGAATACTTTATGAATTAACAACACCCTAAATAGAATCGGGGTTCAAAAGAAGAGAAGGTGGCGGTACCACTGTCGAATTTCGACACAGACAGGAAGGGTTTGACGAATAACAAATTAGGATTGTCAGAAAGTAACATGTAACAACTTTCTAACAATCGTGTTTCGGAAGGGGTTCACACATTTAGTCAGTACCTAGGTAAGGTATAAAGCTATAAATACACATTATATTATACTAACTAGATCTGATGACATAATACACAATTCACAATTACTATTATCTCGGTGCAGCAGATACTTAGGTGTTGTTTGCTTTTGTGAAAAAGGTCTACGCAGGCTCTTCTTGGTGGTGTTGTTTTTTTTCTGAAAAAAGGTCTACGTAGGCTCTTCTTGTTTTTCTGAAAAAGGTCCACGCGCAGACATTGCCATCCGCAGACTGTTTGTTTTTCTAAAGACATTTCATTAAAAAAAGGTCAGCGCAAGCTCTTCTTGGTGTAGACGTGGCCAACCACTTCTAAGATCTTCTAAGGTCTCCGGAGGGTTAAACACCACTGTCCACCACTCCACCCACCATCACCACCGCCGTCCACCTCCACCAACACCACCACCCACCACCACCGTCCAGCACCACCACCATCTACAGTCAACCACCACCACCCACCACCACCACTACCCACCGTCCACCGTGCACCACCACCACTAGTTTATTTTAATTGTCTACAGACGTTAAAAAACAATCAGTCTTCTTCTTCTTCTTCTTGCAGACTGCAAAGGTTCAGTCCACTGTCCACCTCTTCTTCTGCAGACGTGGTCCGCAGACCGCAAACATTTTACCTCCGAAAAAACACACAACACTATTCTCACCCTGATCAAAGGAGAACCATCCCTCTCTATGGCAAGTCTAACAAGCTTCATCTAGCTAGATATGCAGAGTCATCCTTAATTCTACACTTAATGAACAATTAAAATCAAGGGAAGGGAAGTCACTTCACTTACACTAACACCAGCATGATGATCAGTTTCACTAGCTTGCTTAAGTTTATCTGAAGTATCCTTTACCAACTGTCCAATATGCAGTCTGGTTTTATGTCTGCCATTTAACAAATAAATACAAAAGCGCATTAAGACACAAAATGACCAAATTAATCAATTTCAAACCCTAACTGAACCGAAAGTAAAGTAACAAAACCAATTAACCAAATAACCTACAGCTTTTCACGAAGGTCAGGGGTATCCTTAGGAGTACCAAGGTTATTAACAAGCCTCTGAAAGGTAGAGACAGCGGTATTGATCTGGAAGATTCCAGAAGCAACGGCTTGTGTGGGATCTTGTTTTCTAACGGCGCCACGTCTCGAATTGAGGGGCCGACCGGCTTCGATATCTTGAAAACTCATCACAGATTTCGATTGAGATGAAATCCAAAGCAAAGATGATGAATTGGGAACACAGACAGACAAGAAAGAGGGTGATCGGAACGTGAATTAATCGGGTAATGCGATAATTAGGACACGTGGTTTTGCATTGGCAGTGATTCGAAAGCAAACTAAAGTGGACACGTGGAAAAGCAGACACGTAGATAAAGTTTGCATCAACAGGTTATTTTTGCCCCTTCTACATATAAAATAAAAAATACACCCCTTAACTTTGTGAAATGTCCCTTTTAGTTTTTAGTTTACTTGAAAAAAAAAATTACTTTATACATGTGGATTTTTGTGTACGTATCAATATAAATTCAAGTTGATCTCGGTTTAGAATAAAACTTGGAAATGAGTCAAGGTATAAATTCAGGTATAATACATTTTTGTTAGATATAGTACGTTTTAATTCCATGGTATAAATTCGGATTACTTTGTGTTTCGTGTGGTTTCAATTTTTTAAAGCTATAATAAGCCCATTTTCGTTACATTTCGGTTGTTTTTCTATACACGCTTTATAATTTTTTTTAGCCGCAATGCTTATACAAATTAGGACACGTGGTTTTGCATTGGCAGTGATTCGAAAGCAAACTAAAGTGAACACGTGGAAAAGCAGACACGTAGATAAAGTGTGCATCAACAGGTTATTTTTGCCCCTTCTACATATAAAATAAAAAATACACCCCTTAACTTTGTGAAATGTCACTTTTAGTTTTTAGTTTATTTGCTTTGCAAATGTTAAGATTTAATCCCTTGTGATTATAACGTTTCAACTTTACTTCTGTACCCTATATAAAATAAGTTTTTAACGCATTATTTTATTTAATGATTTGTCATTAACCTTCTTGAGTTTTAAAAGTTTCAACTTTACCGATTTTGTTACTTTACTTGAAAATAAATACTTTTTGCGTGTGGATTTTTGTGTACGTATCAATATAAATTTGACTTGATCTCAGTTTAGAGTAAAAGTTTTTTTGGGGAAACAAGTCAATGCAAGTATAATACATTTTCTTCAGACACAATATGTTTTCAATCCATGGTATAAATTCAGATTAGAGATAATTACACGTTTTGTCCTTTATGTTTACCTCAAATTGCACCGTGTGTCCTTTAACTTTAAAAATTACACTGTGTATCCTTTATTTGAAACCTTTGCACACCACAAGTCATTTACACTAACCCCATCCAATATCTTGGTTATATTCCCTAACCCCATTTAAAATCTTGGTTATCTTCTCTAACCCCATCCAAAATCTTGGTTATCTTTAATTATATATTATTCATTTAATGTTTTTAATAATTATTTAAAATTCATTCACAACTCCAAAAATTCTATAAATTTTACAGAATCTTATTTACATCCCAAATTTCATTATTTGTATTTTTACTCTCAAAAATATGTTTTTAAATATATTTAATATTTTCATTTTAATTCACAATTATTTCAATATAAATCCGATTTAAAAGCCTTAAATTTTTATAAATAATTTTCTATCATATTTAGCCCTGTGAAAATTATTATTTTAGAAAATACTATATATTAATTTTTTTTAAATTTTAAAATAAGTTATTCATTATTAAGAAAAATAAATCTGTTTTATACTAAATGAAAACAAAAAATACTTTACAAAATTATTTTCCAACTTTATACAACAGTATATGGGTAAATGGTAATAATTTTGATTTAGTTGTTATAAAATTTAAGGATTCCGAATCATGGCAACCTTACAATAAGATAAAGATGACATGTTAAAAAGCACTTAACAAGACATGACAATAGTTGTGGCACATTAAACACAACTATACAAGATTGCACCATTGTAAAAAGACAACCTTGATGTCTAAACGAAATATGTTAACATCGAATACACACATATGCTACTTATGTTGAATAGCCTTTTAGCATAATATACTTATTCTCACGTATAGGCCATGTAAAAAACATCTGTTGTCCGTGTGATACGAGATTGACAAGTCTGTCTGTTTTTTATATTTTTTTTTTCAGGGTAAAATTACTCATTTGTCTTTTACAGGATTTGAACCTATAATCACTTTGCGAAACAAACGACTTCACCATCAGGCGTTCCTCTTTGCGACACGAAATTGATAGAATGATAGGCATGTATCCAAAATTGAAAGCCCATGCTCAAAGTCCAATCACTTTCACCATCGCTACAATACTCTTGGAAGTTATATGAGGTTAGTGGTAGCCACACAATAAACATATTTTCGTTCGCCTTATATTCGATTAAACTTAACAAAAAAAATAAAATACTTATATGGTTCACAAATACATTAATTTAACCTTATTTATTATTATTTAATAATAATAAAAAAATATCACGAATTTCACATATTCCGATTCTTGTCCAATCAAATCCACCGTATTGCAATAACACGTCATAAGTTGGCTCCACGTCTCTCCCTACGTACAAACACATCAAAGCGTACACACGCATCACAACTTGTACCTTCTGCTTCAAAACTTATACTTTCCCTCTATATAAAACCCCCGATCCAGAAAATTTAATCACAACCCCGTCAACGCAAACCCTTCAAAAAACCCCTTCCCTTCAACTCTCCTCGTTAATTTCTATTTTCCATCACAAGATAATAATCCACAATTTTTTTTTTATTTTTTCTTTGATCTTTATCTCCAGCAGTTATAATGTCGGTAAGTATTAATCATTTAATCTGTTTAAAATGTTTATTTTTATTATTTATCCAAGCTTAATTCATAATCCTCATTGTATTATATTACAGTGTAGATCTGTTATTCTGTTTAGTGTGTTTACTTATTTTGTTTGTTTATTTATTAGTCAGGATTGTTAAAAGCTACAGATTTAAGTTATGGATGATTTTATTGATCCGGATTGTTTTGATATTAGATAATAATTTGAGCAAATGATTAAGGATTAGTTTTTATTGATCTGATTATTTAGGGTGTTTAATTAATAAATCTAGTTTGTTTGATCTGATGAAATATAATATGTGGGATTATTGTAACATTTGGAACAAACTAATGAGCATATCATGCTAGATATATGTAAGACTGTCCGTTGTGGGCTGCGAGCGAGGTTTCAGCCCGGTGCTCACCCCCAGCCACAACGGCTCTACGCGAACAGCCTCGCGCGAGCACAGACGATGGTGGTCGTGTGCGTTAACGGGAGAAAGTGACCTTTGGTCGCGCCGTTGCTCACCCCAGCCACAACGGAGTCAAGTGTGGTGGTCGCGCGCGTGCCTGCTTGCTAGCGGCCCACAACGGATAGTCTAAGGGTTAGTATGCGTTTGTAATTCGATATTCGGCATTTGTGCAGATTAAAACTGTGAAAGTGAGCAATCTTTCACTAGGGGCTTCTGAGCGAGATGTAAGGGAGTTCTTTTCCTTTTCTGGTGATATTGTTTATGTTGAGACACAAAGGTTAGTATATTAGAACATGTTAACCTTACGGGCTTTTATGTTTGTTACAATTAACACCATTGTAATTCTCTATTTGCAGTCATGATGAGCGGTCTCAAATCGCGTTTGTCACGTTTACTGATAGTCAAGGAGCTGAGACTGCTGTTCTTCTTTCGGTACTTTGCTTTTGTCTTTAGATCTAATCAAGAGTTGATCTTCGCATATGTGTTACATAATACATACCCTTCACCATAGACATCATATTAATCAAAGCTTTATAATGATCAAGATTCAGTATTGCCGTATATTCATATAGTCGTGTATTAATCTTAGTTTCTTACTGTAAGCCGGTATGTAAAAATTTCAAAGTACTTATTTACCTAATCATCCAAAATGCGTAGGTGTCTAATTTTTTTCTCAAAAGAAACTTTTTTGTTTAACAAAAAGATTGCAAAATATTATTTTTGGCAAAATAGATGAAGTCATCACTGAGTGATTGAATTTCATGTGACTCGTGCTCTTTATAAATTGCATATATCAGCAACTAAATTTACTCGCATACGTAGATATTTTTAGTCACAACAATTACATAATTCTCATTTGTCGGTTTATCTGGATCGAACATAACTTTAAGTTTTCAACATTTTTGTTATATACCAGGGTGCAACAATAGTTGATATGACTGTCACTGTAACCCTAGACCCGGAATACCAACTTCCACCAGCTGCTACGGCTGCATCTCGCGTAAGCTCAGCTTCTTCAAACTTTTTTCATTTAAAATTTGAATCTGTTCTCCCTTATAGTTTAATAAATGTATTTTTAGCCAATTGGAAGCGACGGTCCTGCTGGAAACGACTCTGCCCTACGTAAGGCAGAGGATGTTGTGACCAGCATGTTTGCAAAGGGTTTTGTGTTGGGTAAAGATGCAATCGGCAAAGCAAAATCCTTTGATGAAAAGCATCGTTTGACGTCCACAGCATCTGCTAAAGTTGCGTCCATTGACAAGAAAATTGGATTCACTGAAAAAGTCAACGTGGGTACGTCGATCGTGAGTGATAAAGTCAAAGAAGTTGACCAGAAACTTCAGGTTTCGGAGAAAGCCAAATCAGCTTTAACTGCTGCTGAGAATACTGTAACAAGTGCCGGATCTGCTATAATGAAAAACCGCTACGTGTTCACCAGCGCTTCGTGGGTAACGGGAGCTTTTAACAAAGTAGCTAAAGCAGCTAGTGAAGTTGGACAGCAAACTAAAGAGAAGGTAGAAAAAGCTGAAGATGAAAAAAGAAGGAAAATGGTTGATGATTACGCTGAAGTTCACTTGAGCGAGTCTCCTACCGCTCCTGACGAGCAACATCATCCTTCCAAGCCTGCACCAGTGACAGGTTTGGTTCTGTAACACCAATTCGGTTTCTGTTTACACATTTTTATTTGGGAAATTGGATTCGGTACGCCCGTCATCAAGTGGTGGTTATAGAACTTTATATTTGTTTGTTAGATTGTTGCAAAACAAACTTCATCTTTCTGTTACATTGTCATGAATTTGAGCTATGTGAAACTATTTGCTCCATCTTTTTACTGGTTTGTTAATTGGTGTTCATGGAACATGATCTTCATATTATTAGTATATATATATGCAGAATATATATATATATATATATATATATATATATATATGTATGTCACTTTTCGTCCTGGATTGGTTTATAGCCATCATTGCCTTAGTGGAGATGGATATGATCATGTGGTTACGCTGGTGACATGATGATACTCCAGTGATCCAATCTGTCAGTGATCCAAACTTGAGGTTCCTAAAAAAAGTCCACTCTAGTTGTATTTTAAAAATGACATTTTTTTAATTTGCTTTTCATATTACTCAACCTTTTTTTATTTGTAATAAAAACAACAATTATTTAATTGTTTGATTTGTCATCGTAGTTTGGCAATTTGGCTTGTGAGTATGTCACGAGGGTTAGGCTTTGTGAATCTTTTTCGTGAAGAAAAAGTTTGATATGTACATGTATCAATCAACTCACCGTGAAGGGTGCATCTAATATAGGGAATTAAATTAAATGGATTTAGAAGTATCTTTTTATCTACTAAACAAAACCACATGTCTCTAAGTTTGATTGGAATAGATGGATCCCAAAAAAGGTAAACATATTTGGATGGAGGATAAACTTGGATCGCATACCGACTCGTAAGTTCATGCCCACTCTACAGCGAAAGGGAGGAAACTACAGAACACCTCCTCACGGCGTGTCACGTGTGTTCGGCCACCCATATTTGCTTTCTATGTTAGTGACTTGCTACAATTACACAAACACATGTTCGGGTCGGAACTAAAAAAGAAGATGGCTCATGCACTCATTCTAATCGCGTGTTGGTGGATATGGAAGACGCGTAATGAAGTTGTGTTCTCAAGCAAAAGGATAGATATTGCAAAACTTGTGTGTCATGGGGCGGTTCATCACCCACAACCCAGGTCCCAGGCCGTCACTTGGGTGATGACTGATGAGCCTGCCCCAAAATAACGTGACGGCTAATGTGAAGGACCATCTCAAAATATGGGCTCCCCAATCCACCAACCTAATAAAATTTGCACAAATCTCTATTGATTCTTTAAATGAGTCAAATCAATCACGCAAGTTGCCGAAATAATTGTAAATTGTAATGACTTTAAATACCGTGTCTTTCGCAATAACTTTGTAATACTTTTACAGACCATTGAATGTTAATTAAAGAGAAGTATTGGTATCCTAAGACCATGAGTAATGGTTAATGCCTTATAAGGGGTATTTTTTGCCACATCATCATTATAATGCCCTTTTAAATAATGTGTAATGGCTATCCTCTTTTTTAATGCCCATTTAGTAATTAGTTTCCTTATTTTTCTCCTATTTGGGCATTATACTAGAAATGTCCCTCTTTCTTCATGCCCCTATAATGCTCAGAGGGACGGTGTTAAGGGCATTATGAAGCTCATTCATGACTACATAATGCCCATTACACATGGTCTAAATGTAAAATGACAGCTTCTCCTTACATGTCATTGAATGTGATTAAATAGTTTGACTACATTCATCATAGTCAGTTAGTCACCTAGGCTATTTGTAAAACTTCCACTAAGTATAAACGGTATGGGGGCGGCTTGGGCTGGCCGCTGGCGCATCTAAAACGGCCAACATAACCCAAATAATCGGAACACCCCAACCAAACTCCTAATCCAAATGCGAACTTCCCGTTGAGTTTTAGTATTATCGACCCGAAGTGCCATCCTCCTTTGCGAACTACCAACAATCCTACTCAAACGCGTTTCAACAACTAAGTCAAATTCAAATGCAACAACTTTTGCAATCGAACATGTTTAATCAAATGCAAATGCAACAACTTTTGCAATCGAACATGTTTAATCAAATGCAAATGCAACAGCCTATGTGTACTACTACTTTTACACCAACTCAACCACCTCAACCACGCCCTTCAACACCACAAGTAGCTCGTCCCATGGGGCTCGTTGACGAGGAAGATGATGAGGACGGAATTATTTTGGAAACGCAACCATCACCATCACTTAAAAAAGGCAAAGGAAAGGCGAAGGGTAGTCAAAAATTGCCTAAGAAACCATGGACGAGAACCGAAGTTGAGGCGTTGATTCTAGTGTGGCTAGAAACATCCACATGCCCCATTGTTGGTAATTACTTTACTACGTTTTTTTATTACATTTGTATATTGTTACAATTTTTTTGCATAGTATTTAAGTATTACTTTACTACGAATAATAAATTTAATAACTTTAATTTTGGAAATAACTGAGATTTATGTAGTGTGTTTATAGCTTGGTTTGTGATTTATAACTATAAGTTGTGTGATATGTTACTTTGTTTATATTTATTTTATTTAAACAACTTATGATCTATGTATTGTGTTTATAGCATTGAAAACCTTAAATTATTTCCTTACGTATATATTTTTAGTCTTATTTTCCGAATTATAAATTTAATACATTTACTTTGTTCCAATAATGTTACTAAAAAACATTGATCAGAAAACGGTTTGTGTAACGGGACAAGATTACAAGTTGTTAAAAAGGGATCGTGTAATAGAAGCTAAAAATCATTTCAAGAAGTAACATTGGAATTCGAAGTTTATCCTAAGAATTAGTCTGTACCCTTCTGATAAAAAAATTTATTTTAAATTTAACAGAAGACCATTTTCACTTGCTTTGTCTTTCACAATGACAATAAACAAGAATCAATGACAATCCTTATCTAGAGTTGAGTTGTTGAAGGATCCTGTTTTTTAAATGGCCAATTGTATGTTGCGCTATCAAAAGTCAAGAGTCGAGGCGGACTGAAGATGTTAATAACTTAATATTAGACAAAGATGAAAGCCTTACGAACAAAACAACTAATGTTGTGTACAAATAAATATTTGGAGCTTAATGAATAACCTTATAAGATTTTAAATTATCTGTTTTTTTTATGTAAGGTTTTTAATGTTGCTTCAAAAATTTTAATGGTGAAATTTGTTTTTATTATTATTTTGTATGTTCTGGAAAACTGTATTTAGTCACATTGAATGTTCATGTTCATTTGGCTTCAATTAGAATAAATTAGTTATTATTCATTTGATTCCAGTCTTTGTTTATAAATTTTGTCAAATCAAACTTTACTTGGTTAATATATCCTTCATTGCGTTACATTAAAAGTCTTATATGATATTTTGTATTTAACAACAAAATCCATACCAATTGAACCACCAAACATTTAGTAAGCAAAACAACTTGCATACTACAATTGATTACAGTCTTTGTTTATACTTTTTTTTTGTCAAATCGAACTTACTTAGTCAATATATCCATCACATGGGCAGTTGTATGCTGCGCCATTAAGGGTCAAAAGTCGAGATGGACTGAAGATACTAATACTAGATCAAGATGGCAACCTTACGAACAAAACATCAAACGTTGTGTATAAATAAATATCTGAAGCTTTATAAATAACTTTATAAGATTTTGATTTCTCTGTTTTTTATTTTAGGTTTATTAATATTGCTTTAAAGGTTCGAATAGTGAATTTTTTTATTATTATTTTCAATGGTATGAAAACTATATTTAGTTACTTTGAATGTTCTTGTTGATAATAAATATATTAGAATAAATACAATATTATTCATTTTATTCAATTCTTTGTTTATATTTTTTGTCAAATTAAACTTTACTTAGTCGATATATCCATCATTTCGTTACATTAAATTGTTAGATGACATTTTGCATTTAACATCAAAATTCATACATATTGCATTATCAAACATTTAGTAACCAAAACAAATTGCATAATACAATTCTTATATTCCTACTTTTTTCATTTTATTTTCGGGTGAACCATGGGTTCCACGGGACTTTAACCTAGTATTTTTAAAAACTTGTATACTATCAAAGCACCTTGGTTCGATCCTGAGCCACCCCCGGTTTTAATCCGGCCGTTACTCTAGCGATCGGTTCGTGTGGAGGCGGTACGGTTTTCGGGAGGATGCCATGAGACCAAGTCTGATACTCCGAGGACGCGAGCCCGATTAAGACAACGTAAGTTCCGAGGGGCAGACCTTGGTCTGGGCTACTGTCATGGCAGTGCGAACCGATCGTCTACTGTCGTAATTCGCCATCCAAAAAAAATCAAAGCACTAAATTCCTTGTCATCCACGTGCCCAACATTCATAACCAATCATTTGGGGCTAACTAGGACTAGGGAATTAGCAAATTACAGAGTCTTATGATTAATTAGTTAAAAGTTTGAACAAATTCGAGCTCAAGCTCAAGTGCTTAACTCTAAATTAAAGTTCGTCTAATAAACAAGCTAAAAGTTCTAGTTTTATGCATTAATCTTGATTAGACTGGAGCGACTAAAAAAACTATTACTTCGAAACAAGACGATATTAAGCTTTAAACAAATCAAAATTCAAGTTTAGTTGAACAAATACTTTCATTGGTAAACCTCTAGAGAAATAAATCATGTTTTCGCTACCTGTCGGGTTCGATTTTCTCTTAACTATTGTTTGTAAATCCATTATAATGGTTGTTTTTAATAATTATTAATCCAATTGAAGCCTTTATCGTGTTTTTATAAATCACCTTGAATCATATTTTGGTTCCTACCTACGAACAACTTTACAAAAATAAAAAAAACAAGCTACATAAACCTTTTAATCAACTAAAATCAAATCACCAGCCACATATTCTTCATGGTTCGGCACCATTCTTACCCTAACTAGTATAAGGTGATTAGGAACACATAATTCTCTGTATCTTTGACCGGTCCTTCCACACTGATCAACTATACCCAATAAAAATTGGCTTGTTTTGGGTTGCATTAAGGTAGAGGTTAACATACAAAGACTTTTTCACAAATCAGTTTTGATTTTGACCGGTTCCACCTCAAACCGGTTTTATTCCGCCCTGATTTGGTCGACCACAAATCATTTTTTACCACGTTTTGGTTTTGATTGCATTTCATGTTCATGTACACACCTTTTAAAATCATGTATATACTACAAAAAATTTAATTTTTATTAAGTTTTAGATTTAAAAAAAAGAAAAAGAAAATCAATATAA
This sequence comes from Ambrosia trifida, assembly GCA_028751855.1. Taxonomy (NCBI): domain Eukaryota; kingdom Viridiplantae; phylum Streptophyta; class Magnoliopsida; order Asterales; family Asteraceae; genus Ambrosia; species Ambrosia trifida. The sequence goes on from CM054128.1 coordinate 5,494,754, forward strand.
AGAAACCATGATATTATGTTTACGAACAAAATCGTTTTTTTCTAAACCGATTTTGATTTTTCGGTTCCAATAGGTTTTTAGCGGTTCCGGTTCTGGTTCCGCTTCATTTAGCCGGTTTAGCCCATGTTTGGTTTAGGCTTAGAATCTTTTACCGGTTCGGAATAGGGATAAGCATACAAGGTCGAATACCGATCCCGATCCCGTCCCGTCCCAATCCCGATACCGTACCGTATGTGTTCGGTATCAGTATTGTTTTTTTGGACTTTTCGGTATTGGTATTGTCGGAATCGGTATCGGTTCGGTACCGATACCGTCCCGAGCTCATCCCTAGTTCTTCGAAACCTGTTTTTTTTTTAATCTCTATATGGGCCGGGTCAAAAATTACTTAAGCGTGAAGAAAACTTGTGAATCTCATCATAGTTACCAAGAGGGTGTTTGGGATTGAGTTTGGAAATGTAAAAGTGCTTTTGGTCAAAAGTGCTTATTGGCTTATGGCTTTTTGAAAAAGGAGTTTTAAAAAAAGTGTTTGGATTGGCTTTTCGGATGAGAAGCGTCAAAAAGTTAATAAATTGTTGTTTTTTTAAGTGTTTCGCTTAACTTATTGTGAATATTGGTTGTATGGGTGGTAAATTTGTAATTTTTTTTTCCAAAAGTCAAAAGCCAAAAGCCAGGATTTCTAACTTTTCAAAAACAACTTTTCCACCCTTAAAAGCCAAAAGCCAAAAGTCAAAACAGAAAGTGCTTTTGGGTTACACAAACAACTTATTGACTTATTGGCTTTTTGGAAAAGCCAATAAATCAATAAGTTGTTTTCAAACTCAATCCCAAACACCCTCCAATTCGGTTGTTCGTCTTTCATTCTTCAACAAACAACTAGACGAGGAGGAAGGCTGTGATCTGAGCATTCAACACAAACCCTAATTTTTACCAGTCAGCAAACGAGTAAGCTTCTATGATATGTTTCGTACTTTTCATTAATATTCAGTATCGTAAACATATATATCAAGGGGTTTGGAGTATGCAATAGCTTAATTACTCTTTGTAACGATTTTTTTTTTGTCGATCTCTATTGTAATATCTGAATTGATGAATTGTTTTTAGGGATTTGTAATTTAAGTTCCAGCCATCACAATTTTCTATGCTTTTGGGATTAATTTTGTGAACATTTGCCTGTCAATAGTTATTATTATTATTATTATTATTATTATTATTATTATTATTATTATTATTATTATTAAATTAAACTGTGTACTTAGGATTTACTCTATTGATCTTGCCATTAGTATGATGAAATCCATGTCATTATTGTTATAATTTTAGTTTTTAGTAGAATATGCTTCATTAGTTAAAGTATTATTTACAGGGAACCTTAGAGGTGTTAATGGTCCGAGTTCAGCAACTTTTGACGATAATGGCAAACTAAACAGTCCGGTTTGACAGTTTGATCTTTTTTTCTTTAACCGCGAGTTTGTGTTAAATTTTTAAACAAATGATAATATGATATATGAATATCATGCGTATTCATAAGCGCATTAGCCCAAAATGAAAAGTCATGTCTAGTTAACGTTTCTTTTTTCTGAGAACTATGAGAACCTGTCACCAAAAAGCTCACGGATCCTACCAATACTCTGCTAACCAATGAGCCCACTGCCCAAGTAAGTAAAACTCAGCTTGCATTGAGCAGGTGGCTTTTAAGGGGTTGAAGGCAAAAGCAAGTGAAAGCTAGATTTGAACCTAAGAACTCTATGCTATGGGAATGAAACGCTTATTACTGCACCATCCACTTGAATTTATTGACCACATTATCCTGTGCCTAAACAATGTGCTTTAGATAAAAAAATGTACTATTGGACACATAGTTATCAAAGGCGCTAGGCGCGAGGCGCAAAAAAAGCGAGGGCCTGAGATAAAAAAACGAAGAAAGAAAATAAAGTAAAATATATTAGAATAATATTATTTTCATCTAGTTAGCATCAAAAGTTTTAAAATATTGATGTATTAGTGTATAGAACTACTTTTCCTTCGACAAAACTAGAAATCTGGCTAGAATCTAGCCATAATTTAACGAATTTGGGTGGAAACTCTCCGGAATTTGGGAATCTAGCTCAAATCTCCGCCTTAACCATCACCTAGAGAATTAAAGCGCAATTTCCTCGCCTCAAAGCGCAAATGCATCGCCTCGCCTAAAAAATGGGCCTAGGCGCAACTGCGCAAGAGGCGAAGGCTTTTAACACCTATGATTGGACATAAGTTCTGTATTGTTAACATTGTTAAACTTACCTTCCAGCTCACCTACAAGTGAACATACAATGGAATTGGCAGACAGGGCGATTGGGTTCATTTTAGCAAGCATCAGTGTGACCATTTTCACCTATTACACCTTCTGGGTTATTATATTGGTTAGTTGTGCTCGTTTATTAACTTCATTTTCTGTAATTACTTCATTCATGACCAAGTTTCCAAGTTTGTTATCAATCAAACTGTGTATGGTTCTTTCAGCCCTTTGTTGATAAGGACCACTTTGTACACAATTACTTCTTACCTCAAGAATATGCAATCCTGCTACCTGTGTATGCTGGTGTCTCTCTGATTTGCTTCTTATCGGTCTTTGTTGGATATGTGATGCTTAAATCCAAGAAGAAGAAAGCCTAATGCAAGATCTGCACTGAATTTTGAGGTATCTTAATAGTGTTATACGGCATAATGTTCATTATCAACATATCTGTTTTTTGTTACTTCTTCAAACATATCTGATTTCGGAATGAGTTAACATGTTTGACCATTGTACTTTGCATATGATATTCTAAATTATTGAGATGTAATCAAGAAAAAGAATTGATACTCACCATTTTCTTCATTTGACCTTTATCTTATTATGAAAAATGCATTATATGGTTATAAGAGCAAAATTCAGAAGAACCTTACCGTGATGAACCGATTGTGGTTGAAACTTGAAAACCACTGGTGTCTGCGTTTGTGGATGAAACCGATTGCAGTCAGCTCGTCAGGTTTCAAATGTTGATTGGGGGAAAAAGCCCCTCATTCGATTAGGGGACTTATGTGGTCGAAAAATGAAGTCCATATTTCAAACAATGTTGTCTGGTTACCAGTAGAAATTTTGTATGTGTTTTTTCAGTTATAGGAGGTTATGTAATACACTTGAAAACTTTATATAACATATCATCAATGCTCAATGAGAGTATAAGATTAAAATCCGAAAATACACATGAAAACATGTGGAAACAATCGAAAATGAGTTTAGGTTTTTCTACCCTAGAGTCACCATAAAGTTTACGCCTGGTGCATTGTACTTTTGTGCAGGGCGAAGCTTGGTAAGGGCCCGGAGGTGCTCCGACGCCCCCCCGTTTTTGGCTCATTAGTGTAAATTTCCCTGGTTTTATTAAAAAAATTGTATTTTTTGGGTCTGGCCTCTACCGATTTGAAAAAAAATTGGGTCTCGTGACTTTCGGCCCCCACCATCCAAAAGTTCAAGCTTCGCCACTGATTTTGTGGGGTTATGGTGGCTCCAAACATTATAAGGCTGTCATAATTCATAAACACAGCGTAGACATTTGATGATTTTAAGCTTAATACACAGCTCAAGGTGAACTTTTATTGTAAAATGACGTGAGTTAGACATGTTGGGTATCCACACTCTGCAGCTTGCTGTACAGTTTTAATGTAAGCGGACCATAGAAGCTCGATGTGAAGTTCTATTGTAATCGGACAACAATTATTTTTTAAAGTCTTCGATTTGATTCAGAAGATGATGTTTTACGCGTTGATGAAGCGTCGCTGAAAATCTATTCACATCAATCTGGTATCATATTGTGACCCATTTAATTTGGAAGTATTATTGGACACTCAATTTTGATCCAAATATAATGAGTGGCAAACCACAAACACTTACTGGGAAACCACTTAAAGCTTTAAAATTAAGGTGACCGGTTACATGTTTGAAGACCGAGTCTAATCAGATACATGTTTAAACACACATGTTCTTGTTGCATGTCCTTCGAGTCTGTGTTAGAAAAGTGGCTGCGTTTTTTGGTACCCCAATGGTGCGGCGTTAGAACCACTCTATTGATAAGTCCAGGGGCGCAGCTTAGTTGGGGCGGGGGCGGCCGACCCCACTCCCCCCCCCCCCCCCCCGAATTTTCACGCAGAAGTTCCGATTATATAGTATTTGTATAGAAAATTTTGGAAATATAGGGTTTCAACCCCCGGAAACTGGTTTTCGACCCCCCAACCTTCGGGTCAAGCTTCGCCACTGGATAAGTCCATGTAGACAAAACCAATAACTCATGATCACATCTTATAAACAAGAAAGCATCTCATCACCTTCAAGTAAAACCATCAAAATAACTACTACAAAATTAAAACAATAGTAATACCAGTTTTCTATCTCAAAACAAGCAGGTAATCCAAAAAAAAAAAAAAAAAAAAAAAAAAAAAAAAACAGAGCTTCATTATCTATCTATCAACTCGACGCAACAACATGCCTTCAACAGGTGTGGAGATGCAGCTTCATTTCTCAATCACCTATAAAGATCATCTGTAAACCAAAAACAAACAAAAGAAAAACAATTTAATCATTCAATTTTACTATACAATTAAATCATTCACTATACATGTCAAAAAGACGGTTTTTAGGGGTGTTTGGATTTGATTATTCAAAACAGATTATGCGTTCTGGAAAAGCAGGGGTGGAGCTGCTTATAGATTATTGCGTTTTGGTAGCCTAAAAAAATGATTATCTGTGTTTTCAAAACGTAATCCCAAACACTAAAGACTGATTATCTGCGTTTTCAAAACGCAATAATCTAAAAATCAGATTCAAAACGCAATCTCAAACAGATCTCAGAAGAAGCAAATAAGCAACAATTCTATCCTCCTCTGGGACGAAGGAAAAGTTTTCCCTCGTCCCACCTTCCCTAGACCCTATTAGTAAATTTTCCTACGAGTAAAATTTCATAGGGTCCGTCTATATGTTTGTTTGGTTGTTTGTTTGTTTATTAAATTTGTTACTCATACCTGAAAAAATATGGTCATTCAAGCAAAAGAATTATCAAAAGCAGCCGAAGTAATCGCCCTCGAAAACTCCTGAAAATTAATCCGTCCATCACCATCCGTATCCGCCTCCTTGATCATCCCAGTGAGCTCCTCAGCCGTCAACGCGTGTCCCAGTTTCGCCATAGAGTGAGCCAACTCAGCCGCAGTAATAAACCCATTCCCATCCCTATCAAACATCTTAAACAGCTGCTTCAACTGATCATCCGTATAAGGCGACTTCGCAGGCAGAAGCTCGGGCGCCACAAGCGCCACAAACTCCGAAAACTCCACAAATCCATTACTATTTGTATCCGCTTTTTGTATCAATGCATCAAGCTGATCAGGGCTCGGTGTAAGGCCTAACGACCGTAACAACGAGCCCAGCTCGAGTTGGGTCAGGCTGCCATCGTTGTTTCGGTCGAATGATCGGAATATTTCGCGCAGTTCGGTTAACTGTTCATCATCAAGCTTCACAGTTTGTTGATGGTTGGAGGTCATTGTTGTGTATGGAAATATTAATATTAATTTGTGATATTAGAATTTCATGGTAATAGATGAGGATTTAAAGGATGAATTGATGTACCCGTGAAATGATCAAACAAATATTAGGAAAAAACAGTTGATTGAATTTAGACAGATGAGTTTTTATGTGTATCTGAATTGGTAGTTAACTTTCTCCTCATTTATTGGATCGAACGAATTGTGGAGAGCACCGTTGACGAGTTTTATTAAAAATAAAAATAAATAAAAAATAATAATATGTGATATATTAAATTTTTATTTTTTTTTAAAAATCTTATGGTTTTAGTTATTGATTTATAAATATTTTTCGTATTTTTTTTAACGGCAAGTGGTTCAGCCGGTGGAGCTCCGGCTAACACCCTGAGGCAGCCTAAACTGATTAATGATTATCTATTTCATCTGGATTGAGGATTTGCCCAGGTAAAACCCTCACATGTGGTAAATATGGTTCCGACCGGGATCAAACCCTCATTGTCCACATAATCTCCGCTCTAACTCTCCCAGTCAGTGGCTCAGGTTTGTAGGGGCGGGGAGGGGCGGCCGCCCCCCCCCCCCCCCCCCCGGATTTTCGCGCAGAAGTTCCGATTATATAGTATCCGTATAGAAAATTTTGAAAATATAAGGTTTCGACCCCCCGAAACTGGTTTTCGACCCCCAAAACCAGTGACTTCCGAACCCCCGGTGACTTCCGACCCCCCCAACCTTCGGGTCAAGTTTCGCCACTGCTCCCAGTTTCACCAACTGAGCTAGGATTTATTGGCATTTTATGCAATCTTAATATTATTTTTACTAGATTAGAATGAAAAAGGAAATAAAAAAAAGAAAAAGAAAGAGCGGCAATCGCGTGAAGCCGCGCACGTCTTTTTAGCTGGAATCCGTCAACCGCTTTCTTTCTAAAATTAAAAAGTTAACATATTGGCTACGGTTCCCTGCATCGCCTGCACACCATACCAACTCCACCTGTCACTCCTTTACCACTCAGAAGGCGCCACGTCAGATTATTTAACCATTCAATCTACCCGATGACTTGCTAAGTCAGAACTGGAAGAATATTCGTCATAGATTTTTTTTTTTTTTTTTTTTTTTTTTTTTTTTTTTTTAACCTAACTTTCACTTTTCATTAAAACAAAATACGGAAGTCACATCATAATAGCAGGTAGACGGGCAACAAGCTTCGCCGCCACCCCTTTTTGAATTGCAAACCCTAGTCTACTAAAGACAAAACCTTGCCCCCCTGGGGATGAAACATTGCTGTGGACAACCCGTTGGACCCTGGTCAAGAAACGAATAGCTTCTGGCGCCAGGGAGCCAAAGGTGTCGAAAGCCAGAGGGATAAAGACATGTTGGTTATCTGCACAAGCTTTAGCATGTTTATCTACTTTCTTTGATTCCGCCTTTCTTGATGCTTGCCCAGCTACGAACCCTGTTTCCCGTAACCCAACCAGCGGAGATACCCCGGTGAGGTCCACACAGGCATGTTTCCCTCTCTCCCAACCAAAGACAAGCAGGTCTGCTGGTCGCAGGGTGGATCTCCCTTCCGTGGGGTCTGTGAGGAAGTTTACAGGGGCCTCCTTTTTGGCAGAGATCCCAGCTCTTCTCAAGATATCCCACAAAACATCCCTCACCCAGTCATGCCGATATTTGAAACCAGGGAGCTCCTTGCAATGAATTGCATGCTCCCCGTATTTATCCATGCAGGTTTTACGGCAGATGGGGCATGTTTCATCTTCCGGGTACATAGGGATCATCAGTCGGTACTTGAGTATAGCCCTGTACTCTACTGCAGACATGCATTGACCCAAACCCTCAATCGGGATAACGGTCAAGAAATCCTGAGCATGAGGGCCCTGTAGGCATTCAATCACCGCCTTCTGGCGAGTGGACAACTCAAAAACTTCTCCCAGGCTCTGAGCAGTTTTGCTAAAAAGAGCATTCGCCAAAGTTTTTTGTGGCTTTGGGGGGGCGGTGTCCTTGTTAGAAAAACCGCCAATATCAAAATCCGGGAGATAGACATTTAAGCGTTCGAGCGCCTGTTGATAGTCTGGGTCTAGTCCAATGACCCCACTGTTTCGGAGGATATGATCCTGAAGTTTCCAAGACTGAGCTCTGGACGCCACAAAAGCATAGACCCCAACATCTCGAGCTGAAAGGAGGCCCAAACCACCTAAACGCATCGGCAAGGATGCCAAGCGCCACTGGAGGTCCCCGAAGAAGGGGCCGCCACACACAACTATATCCTCAATAGCTTCGCGGAGACCATCATCGAAAAGGGATACCGCATCCACCATGAAGTGGGGTTGGCAAGTTCGTAACCCAAAAAGTAACTTAGCGACCCCCATGCATGACCTGAGCAGCAGGAGTTCACTCTGGGGATCTCTAAGGCGGGGCAGTAGTTTCATGAGGGCAACCGCACTCGTAGCCCGCCGCCCTGCCAACTCCCCGATAAAGGCAGGATCTCGGCTAACAGCCCCACCAAGGAGCTTAACCCCTTTCTTAGGTCTACCAATCCCTGTCGGGAAAAGCCCTTCTTGGCTTTTCAACCCGTCACACGTCGGCCAAAAGACCTCTGTTTTCTTAATATTGAGATGAAGCCCCAGATATGGCCCATGCACGTTGATAATGTGATAAATTAAATTATTAACTCATTAAGCTGAACAATATACAAATGAAAAGAAAACCCTCATAGCAAAAGCTAGCTAGCTGTCACGGGCCAAATATTTGAAGATCGCAATGCTATGGGCTGTGCTTGAACGCTTGGGTCACTGGCCGAATCCTGGACTTCATCAGGGACGGTCTATAAGGCGAGTCGTGTCTAGACATGTCTATGTGTCGAACGCACCACTGGTCGAGAGCTGTCGCCGCTCTCCTGATGAGTCCAAGGCAGGACAAAACCAGTGACCCAGATCAAAGAAGCGGGAAAGTTTGGCTTGTCCCCGGAGATTGGGGACGCCACACGGGGATGAAAAGATAACCCCGTGACATAGCGCTAAAATATATTCATTAAACTTTCAGTCTTTCAGTGAACTTTTTTTTGGATATTATTGTTTACTTACATTTTTTTAATTGGTATCTTTTTTGTGTCTGTTACGTTTATCGGTGTACATTTATGTTTGTTTACAATAATGTCAAATGAAAATGTAGATTTTCTTAATGAACAAAAAGATTGTTTGTTTGTTTGTCCATTCAAATTATCAACGTTATAGGAAATGAGATAAACAAGCCAGTTAACTTCGGTTCGTCATTTTCGAACCGATTCGAGTCATATACTAGAATTCAAAATATATACAACTTTCATTAGAAATATATATACTGTAATGTTGGCCCTCTTATGGTTGTGCGCATATAATTTATATATGTGTGGCTCTCGGGGGCAAAAGTAAAGTTGCACTAATTTTAACTTATTTTACTAATTTCGTGAAAATAACGTTAAAAATGACGGACGGTTGATCATGCATCAGATGGTAACGTTGATAGCCAAAAGACAAGGGGGTACATGCACCAATCAGGTTTGTCCCGATTGCTAAGTGTCATGTGCCTTATGTCTAAGGCTTGATACAAAACCACTAATGAGCCGTCACTGGAAGTAGTCTCTCTATTCCCATAGAGTAGAGGTAAGGCTATTTACATCTTACCCTCCTCAGACCCTACCTTAGCTTTTATTATTGATAAGATTAACTGAGTATGATGATCATGATGCTGTAATGTATTCTTGTAACTCCACTTATTTGAGTCATTTAAAATTAGTTTATTTGAATTTCGAATTCGAATATGTTTTTTAAATTAAAACTCTAACTTGGTTCAAATTTAGTTTTAAGATTAACAATTTCGAATTCCCTGCAAAGACCAACTCATAAACCATTTTACATGTCTCCGTAGTCCCTTGATTGGCAATTATATAAAATAAGAAGTAAATTAGACTTGTTATAAAAAAAAAAAAAAAAAAAAAAAAAAAAAAAAAAAAAAAAAAAAAAAAAAAAGGTATCAATATATACACAAGTGTAGGTTTGATGCTAATTTGGAACATTTAAAAAAATAATAGTTTATGTAAGAATATGTTAACAGGCCAAATTGCAGTTGCCGTCCCAAATACTTTGAGGTCCCACACGGTCTTCTGAAGTTACAAAATTGCCCTTTGACTTCTGCTCAGTTTGGTTTTTGACAGCAAATTTAGTTTGCCCAATTGGCATGTTGAGTGTCCTATCCATCTTCATGTACATTTCGAAGGGGGCATTCTCATTTCCATTTTCTCACAAAGTTATGGCAAGTCTTTTACAAAGTCAAAAGTCCTACAATTAGCATTTTAGGATGTTAGACCAAACCAAACCAAACCAGTCAAACGCATACACATGTTTACATGTTTATGGCATCTATTTATTAGACTATGGGGTGTGGGTCGATATGGAGCATTGGTGAGTTGATGTGGAGGGGTGCCCCGTCGGTATACACCCCCCCCCCCCCCCCATGATTGATCGGCACAATCGATGATTTCACACCGAGCTCACGGATGATTGATCCCATTTGCCAAGACTTTCATTTTGTCTTTTTCTACCAATTAATTTAAAAAAAAGTATTATAAAAAGTATTATAAAAAGGAAAGGGGAAGGAGGGGGGACTATTTCCCTAATTTGGGGGAGGGGAAGAGGGGAAATGACGTGACACTGATGTGGACAAAGGGGAAGGAAGGGGGAAGGGTTCCACACCCCATAGTCTTATGGACAATGGATGTCACTTTTGACCATGTTGTTCAAAACCATGTGAATTTGTCGGTCGGGCTGGATGAACCAAGACCACCCCTAGCTAGCACAGTTGGTCAGTTGGCATGGGTTAAATCAGCTGATTTTTTTATGATATGCAACCTAATTCAGTGACGAAAACAAAAGTATTCTTTTAAAGTTACAAGATTTGAACCTGTTGTATCTAATAATCATATTAAAGTGTTTTGTCAATTGACTTGGGAAAACTAATGTTGTAGTTTTTCTCGTTTTTTTAGGAACTTGACAATACTATCTATTTTATTTTTCTAATATGATGAACATAATAATATAATATTGTATTTTAAGTTGAACATGATGCCAAAGCCAGGGCTGGAGGTGATTTATGGTAAGATTGAGAAGATGAATGGAGTTGAGAAGGTGGTGAGGTTATCGGAACTTGGTTGATCGAAGGTTTAAAGGCCGGGGAAAGGGTTAAGCATAAAAGAGGGGGAACGGAATTGACCAAAATACCTTCACATGTTTGCATGTGAGGGACTTAACAAGAAAAATAAACTGGGTTTGTGTTAAATTTCAAAACTTGCAAGAAATCATAAAATAAAAAGTAAAGTATACAAATAATCTTTGTGGTTTGACAAAATTTTAGATATAGTCCGCAAGTATGAGAATTTACACTGACAGTTGAAATTTTTTTAATTTGTAACACATTTATATCAAACTTTAATAATTTGTAACACCTTCAATCCCAAAATTTAGATGATATATGGGGACCAAAGGTGTTACAAATTGCAAAAGTTTAAACTAAATGCGTTACTAATTGAAAAAGTTTGGACTATCAGTATGATTTCTCATAATTAAAAATTATTGTTGGAATTCTGTAAAATAGAGGGATCATCCGTGCATATAAGAATATTTATATCATTATATGATATTCTTTGACTCCATACTTTATGTAGTATGAACTACTAGAAAACAACTGATTTCTGACTAAAATTTCCGACCAAAAAAATTTGGTCGGTATTTCCGACCAATAACCGACAAATAATTATAGGTTGAAATATAGACTGTTATCCTTTAAATGCAAACTTTCATCTCTATCAAATAATTATTTGAATTGGTTTTTAATGTTGTTGGTAAAGTGTCTCTCTGTATTTAAAAAAGGGGTTAAATTTTATAAGTTACAGTCTAATGGCTTTTAGAGAGGTCATAGGTTGAAATATAGACATGTGTATTTGTAATTTGTTATAAAACGAGTAGTGCTTGCCTGCGCGTTGCGGCGGGATCTTGATTATGAATGTTTTAGTATCACCATATGAGATGCGAAAATTCTTAAACTTTATTTATACCATTAATAATCATCTTCATGTAAAAACTCATCTAAAGTCAATGAAATTCGCATAACACTTACATGTTGACATCACACTAAATCAACAAAATTAATCCTATTGATTATCAAAAAAATACATAATCATAAACGCAATTCGGAATTCTTCATATATTTATAAATTCGTTATCTTAAATCTCAGTCGAATTAAATCATATATTTCGCACAATGCTTACGCAAAAATGAAATCAAGCTAAATCAACAAAATTAATCTGATGCGATGCAACCCCTTCTTTGTACCAAGATTTTATAACATATGCAAACACTACTATCTAACAGAACCTCCGGAACAATAAATTACGACAGAAGCTGCAGAAAGCATTTGGCAAAAGATACCTATGTAGAACTCAAGGGACCCAGACCCGATTTTGTAAACTCGGACACACACCAGTAACAACTGCGCCCGTTGATAATCTCCCATACACACCTTAGTTAAACCACTTATGTGCATCGCAAAGGTTTAATGTACAAAATTTGAACAGATGTTGGCTAAAAGTTGAATAAAAAAGATACTTTACATAATCTATAAAGTTGTTTTGAGCAGCGATAGGAAAAAAATGAAAATTCATTAACAAAACGGCAAGCATCAGCTTAATTACAATCTCAAATTTATCTACCACCTCTATAAGTGACTCAATAGCCACCAACAAACTAACTAACAATACAAAATACAAAAGACCAAAATTCCTTTTAACAAAACAATAACCTCCATTTTGCACATCAAATGCCCAGCAAGAAAGAACTGAAATCCCCTAAATCAAAAGCAAAATGCATAAAAAGTTGATTAGAAACTTACAGCCTCAATTGGTTTAAAAAAAGGGTGAATCAATAGCAAAGTCCAACTCCGACGTTCAATTTGTTTATCTAATATGATTAAAGAATGAAAACAGCAAAAGAATAAGCATAGATATGATTTTTTTTTTTTGAAAGGTGCATAGATATGATTAAATAGGACAGATTTATGCAATAAATTTGGAAAGCCAGTTTGTGTTGTTTAAGTCTATTAAAATTACACAAAACGATCCATAACAAATCTGATATAAATATGGCCAAAATGTATGTAAACAATTAAAAAACACTTGGAACATAAAAACTAAAAACGAATATAATCAAACCAAACACAATAGAAGTAATAAGAACAATCACCAAATATTAAAAAAACGAAGGCAAAACCCGGTTAAGTCTTTAACCGCATCGTACCACCACATCCACATATTATTCGCATATCGTATTACAATTCCTATACTGAATCGCACAAAAACATGCGGATGCCAAACCAACTAAGAAACATGTTGGAAATATCAAATTTACAATCGTTCCCACCATAACAACTTATGCTTAAAACTACATCTATACGATAACTCTCTATTTTTACATAAAGCTACGCTAATTAAAGTGAGCATCATCATAAATCGTTAAATATGTTACTCAAAGTTTTTTAAAGAAAAAAAAAATCCAAAAATTTGATAAAGTTTAAGTAGAGTTTCATTTTGTTTTGTGGTGCCTGTCAATTTGACCGGATTGAATCGTTAGTGATATAAGGACGGACAAATGAAATATACGGTTGCCTAATTCAGCGATTGAATAGCAATCCTCTAAATAGATTAAACAAAGATAAAAAAAACTGTACCTTCGTTTACAGAGTGAATGATACTTTGTTTGTAAGTTAAGAATTGTGTTGTATATGGTAAAAGCCTATGCCTTGTGTTTCATCGTCCCCCTTTTCGAACTGTGAGAAGGCAAGCGTATCAAACAACAACATCGGTTTACCATGTAACGGTTTCAAGTAATTCAGTGGTTTCGATGCACAAAAAGAACCATCAAATACGCGATGCAATATGGTGTCGGTAGTGTTATTGATTAAAACTAAACACTAACTCTTCATAACATTAAACAAACATAACGAACGATTTACAGAGGCAAAACCTAAGCCCTAATAATAATAATAATAATAATTAAAACAATTGAAACATAAACAATAAGTAACAAACATATTCTGGTTGAAATTATCAATCCGTACTCAATCTCTGATTAAATGTGTCAAACAAAACATTTCAATAATCGTGATTCAAGAAGAAAGACATGGAAAAAGCACATGAATGGTTTGAATAGAGAGTAAGAATGGTACCTTTGATGGCGAAAATCACTGGTCGTTTGGTTTCAGTTTGTGATTAGAGGTTGAAGGAGGGAGAACTTGAAAGAGAATGGGAGGAATATGAAGAAGAAAGGAGGGTGGTTGGAATGGGGAAAGCGAAAAAAAAAAAACAGAGTAACCGTCAAGTTGATATGGAAAAGTCAAATAAAATTAAACGGCCGTTAAGTGTCCGTCAAGTTGATAATTGTATTAATATCAAAATTCCAACCAAGTAAATCGCTAAAATGACATGAGCGCACCTCATTGCCCCTGGGTGCTGCTGCCTCGTACATTTTTGGGTCAAAAAAATATCACAACTTTGACATGTTGATCAACTATAATACATTATACTTCAGTTCTTTTAACATAAGCAACCATGGCATTGTCTCCAAATATGACCTTTGATAATAGGCCTAAATACGTCAATTTTTTTACTTTTGCTGGTCCACTTCTACTTCAAAGTACAATTAGTGTTACTTTTCACAAATAATAATATTTTACCCATTATTGTTAATCAAATAATCCCACTGTTTCTTGCCATTTTCCAGACTACACAAACATATTCATGTTTGTTAATCAAATAAGCAGAATGTTTTCCGTGAACTTTCAATTTTTCCCATATTTGTTAATCAATTAAGCGCACTGTTTCGTGTGAAAAGGGATGTCAACATTATTTACTTTTCACAAATAATCATATTTTACCCATATTTGGTAATCAAATAATGGCACTGTTTCTTGCCTTTTTCCAGACTCAACAAACATATTCATATGCCTATCACAGACAAAATGTAAACATGAAAACATACATGTCTTATTCAAACCATACAAACCATGCATATGATAAAACACGATTATCAGTTTTCTTTTAATAAACAATAACAATGCTTCAAAAGATAAAAACAATGCTTCAAAAGATAAAAAAAAAAGGAAAAAAAAAACAATACAACATAAAAAAAATCATTTGACGATTTTTGTAAAGATGAAACAGATTTGAAAACGGATTAAAAGTGAATTGGCCTTTTGATTAAACAGTAACCCTAATTGTGATTAACAAAACTGAAACCTATAACCCTAAGTGCGATTGAAGATGAAACAAAGTAAAATTGACTAAACAGTAACCCTAATTGCGATTAACAAAACTGAAACCTATAACCCTAAGTGCGACCCTAAGTGCGATTGAAGATGAAACAAATTAAAAACAGGGAAGAAGAATGGAAACAAAAAAATTGCATCAAATGAATTAGTAGGGAATAGGGTTAAAAATTGGTACCTTTAATCGCGAATTTGACTCGTAGATGAAGAGAGTTTGAAAGGGAAAAGAAAAATTTGTGATGAATAAGAAATGGAGAAGAAGATGTATGAAAGGGAAAAGAGAATTTGTGATAAAGAAAAAAAAAACGTGATTGTTGCATTTAAAAGAAGACGGACGGTTACAAGCAAAAGGGGTCAACGGAGATTTAACGGAAGATTTAACAGAGATCGCTTCACCGTTAAGTTGGTATTTGTATAGTATATATAACTAGCTGATTACCCCGGGAGGGTCCCGGGGTTGAAAAATCTAATTTTACGTGATAACCTATTGCAAATTGCTCAAGTTAACTAACCACAAAATCTCTCAATCATTGCATGTTCATAGTATTCTAATCAGTAATAACTCATATTTCCTAATCTAAAACCTAATCAGTAATCATCTAAAGAATCACTTATGTAAGCTGCAACTATTCAAAAACTCATCATCTCTCTAATTTCTCACATTCTAATGGCTCTTATAATTCCTAACCTAATCAACTAAACAAACACTAAAGTTGCAAGTTGTAACCATTGCATCTCATTATGCCACGTGGCATAATCAAAAGATGGTTGAGGCCACCATTGAACGTCACGTCAGCAACTATCAATTCTTCCCGGGGTTGAAAAATATAACCATTCTAATAATACTAATACTAATAGTAATAATTATTACTCTTGTAATTAAATAAATAAAAAAATAACCTTGCTATAAGCTGACACCATGTGTTGCAGTGTTGCACGATTCTTTCTCATAGCTTCTCTTGATGAAGTATACCTAGTAAAATTCCAATGATAACATGGGGATTGGGCTGATTTTCAACATCGTAGATAAGAACCTGGTTTAAAGGAAAAAAACATGATTAATGAATAACATGAACACTTTGTGTGTTTTTTTTCCTGTATGAACGAAACCCCACAAAAAATAGTCGATTTTTTCTCCGTTTTTTATATACCACTATGGTACTCGTTGTAAAGATAATAAAACGCTCGTTAATTTGGTGTAATTTTTTTCTTTAAAAAATCCCGTATATAAAAGATATAAACGTTTAAAATTTATGGGAGGAAATATGAGAGAGAAAATTTTAAATTTATTTTTAAATTCTTTTTTCCTAAAATAACTCAATTTAATTAAAAAGGAAATAATTCAAAAACACTAAAATCTTTCAATTATGATGCCACGTGTCAGTTTCATGGAGAGGTTGAAGGCACCATTGCACGCCACGTCAGCAATGTTCAATTCTTTTATATATATTAATAGATTAATAGATATAGTGAGAATAACTTTAGCCATTCAAAAAAAGATTATGATTAGAAGCCGTGATAAATAAAAAATATATAATTATTTGGATTTATAACCATGGCAATCCCCATTAAACTTCAATTTCTGCACCAATCACGCCTTCAAACTGTTCAACAAGGAACATTGATTATTCATGTAATCTTTTCATTGTATAGTTAAAAAATGTAATCTCCTTATTTGAACATTGATTACCCTTACTGAATACATTTGGGTGTACTAAACTATAGGAGTCAATTGGTTAAAAAATGAGCAGTAACACCCTCTAAAGTTGTGCGTCTCTATCACCTACCAGTCATTGTTGCCGCCAACCACCACTGCCGCCAATGCCATCACTGCCACCTTGGTCGCCGCTGTCGTATCAGCCATTGTCGGCAGTGTTGTTGACCCCTACACCACCGTTAAGGCCGGCTCAACCTTTGTAGGAGCCTAAAGCAAATACTAAAATAGGGGCCCTTTGCCGAAACTAAAAAAAAACATAAAATGTGAAGATAACAATAATTGAAGGATTAAAACTATTTACATGATAAATACAATGAATAAGACACACAGACTATAGAGATTATGCTTAAAGTCTTTTATTACAAAAAGAAAATACCATGTAATATAAAAAAAATCTTTAAAAATTGGGGGCCCTATTGAATTCGGGGCCTAAAGCCCTAACTTCAAAATACTCCACCTTAAACTGGTCCTGACCACCGTTGCCGTCACCTACACAGCTGACACTACCGGCAGCCATAAAAACAAATATAGACAACTAGTTTTTATCCCGGGAGCGTCCCGTGTTGAAATATCTAATATAACATAATAAAATATATTATTATTATTATTATTATTATTATTATTATTATTTTAAACAAATCTCTGCCATAAATTATCATATTCAAATATAAAAAAACGAATCTCTGCGTCGGGGTATAAATCTAGTGCCATTACAAATGAATTCGGAAGTTTGTAATCGATCATTCTAAAAAGAACTAACATGAAATAAGAAAAAAAAAGTTAATTATTGAAATATCGAACGCATTAGTCTAAGGTTATGTGATGCGTTAAAAAATTCATGGGTATATGATCGGCTATATAGTTCGGGTATTTGGGTATGTTGTTTCGGGTAATCGGGTCGGGTATCACCTAATCCCAGACCCGACTCAAACCCACATTTTTTTTAAACTAATCCCAAACCCGACACAATACCTGTCGGGTTACAAAAAATAGTCATTTTTTTCTCCGTTTTTTATATAGCACTATGGTACTCGTTGGAAAGATAATAAAACACTCGTTAATTTGGTGTAATTTTTTTCTTTAAAAAATCTCGTATATAAAAGATATTAACGTTTAAAAGTTATGGGAGGAAACATGAGAGAAAAAATAGTAAAGTTTTAGTATTTAGATTTAGTAGATTATGTATTTAATAGATTAGGTTAAAGATTATAATAGATTAGGTTAAATCATATTTATTTCTTTTTTTAATTGGTTTACACTTGCCACATCACATCCTATGTGTCATCTCTCAAAAGAGAGATTGCATAAGAGTATGACATGTAGGATTAATCCCTTTGCAATATATATATATATAGATAAACGCTCGTTAATTTGGTGTAATTTTTTTTCTTTAAAAAATCTCGTATATAAAAGATATTAACGTTTAAAAGTTATGGGAGGAAACACAAGAGATAAAATAATAAAGGTTTAATATTTAGATTTAGTAGATTAGGTATTTAATAGATTAGGTTAAAGATTATAATAGATTAGGTTAAATCATATTTATTTCTTTTTTTTAATTGGTTTAAGGTTGCCACATCACATCTTATGTGGCATTTCTCAAATGAGAGATTGCATAAAAGTATGACATGTAGGATTAATCTCTTTCAATATATATATATAGATAGATGAACCCATTTTAATATCTTTTGTTATTTCTAAAACGGCCCATTTAAAGAGGAACCCGTATTAGCCATAAATTGTTTTAACCTGACCCGTTATCTGAACTGACCCGTGTATTTTGCAAGTCGTTACATTTAAAAGATATCAAACCACTGGGCTGAACTAGTGGGAATCGGTCTGAGCCCATTTGTTATTTTCTTTCTTCTGTTCAGCGATTGCCACCATGCCAAACCACTGGGCTGATACCTAGTGGGCCTAGATCTGAGTCTGTACACAGCCCAATACCTTTTATTAATGACGGCCATTGTCAGAAAAGAAACTAATGTAGTTAGTTTACCCAGGGGTGTTTGGGATTGCGTTTTGAAATAGATTTTTAGATTGTTGCATTTTGAAAATGCAAATGATCAGTTTTTAGTGTTTGGGGTTGGGTTTTGAAATGAATTTTTAGGCTACCAAAACGCAATAATCTAAAAGCAGCTCCACCACCGCTTTTCCAAAATGCAGAAGCTGTTTTAAAAAATCAATCCCAAACACCCTCTTAATTATGTAAAATTTATAACTCGTATTTTAAAATTTTAATTTTTTTAATTACTTAAAACTGCTCAGCTATGTTTCTTAAAGAAACGTTGCAGCTTTTTGTAACCAAAACTGATCGTTGATGTGATAATTAGGGCCGTCTCTGAGAATTCAAGTGCCCGGGTCGAGTTACGAAAAAAGGTGTCCCTTAGCCATAGGCGTTAACGAAATAAATAAACATATACTATTTTTTAAACGACGGGTAAAGTAATATTAAATCGATAGATCAACTCTTCACATTTTATATTATCTAACATTTCGTTCTCGATAACTATCACTGGCAATCCGCAAAATTTTTCTTTTACTTAAGTTGGATAACACTTCATGGCTATTGACTAATGACGGGGGCACAATACGGATCGACTAACAATAAACGATTAGTTTTATGATTTTTTTATTATCAAATGAAAAAACGAGATATTTTTTAAAATCAAATGAAATAAGCTAACAATAATAAAAGTAAAAAAATGTGGTAAAAATAAACTATTAGATTTAAAGTTTTTTTGTATTATTTGTTTTGAACGGCATTTTTTTTATCATTTTTAATTTTGAAAATAATAGGGTGACTAATAATGACAGGTTTGACCGACAATGACATAGGTTTAAACCACATAGACTTTTTTTTTCAAGTACTCATAAAGTCACTTTAAAAAAAAGCCTCATAAATTTATAACTTTACTAAAATACTCCCATCGCCTTTGAGTATTTACGCATTTACCATCGTCTTCCTCACTAAACCTTTACACTATAAATTTTTTGGCAGATTTGTAAATTTGTGCAGATTAGATATGAATCATTTCCAATCGGTTCAAGAAGGTTATTGCCGATCCTCAAATACGTATAAATTCGCCATTGTGACTGGCCGAATGTGCCCCACTAGAAATTGGTCCAAAGCCGAGAGTCCTCCCCGCACCCAACCATGGCCGGCCTTGGTAATAATCTTATTATTTAGACACAAAATAAAATAAATTAATTACAAGTCTATAAATGTAATGCATTTTAAATTTGAATAACTTGATAAAGCTGATAATGATTTTGTAAACATGTATCCTAATTTCTTTTTGCATAAATAAAGTATTTTAGTTAACTTCGTTGCATCGATTGATAAACATGCTAAAGCTTGTGCAGAGAACCAACATGTCTTTATCACTTTGGTCTTTGATACCTTTGGCTCCCTAGCGCCAAAAGCTATTTGTTTCTTGACCAGGGTCCAACGGGTCGTCCACAACAATAGTTCATCTCCAGGGGGCAAGGATTTGTCTTTGGTAGACTATGGTTCGCAATTCAGAAAGGGATGGCGACGCAGCTTGTTGCCCGTCTACCTTCTATTGTGATGTAACTTTTGTATTTTGTCTTAATGAAAGAGATTAATTCAGTTAACTTAAAAAAAATGAACTCAATAAAAACTTCTACATAAAACTAGGTTGTGTTGAAAGGTTAGCAAAAGGAATGGCGATGAGAAAAGCAATATTGGTAATTACAAATAATATACAATAGGGTTGGTGGTTTAATGGTAGAAGTTAAGCTTCTAAAAATGATGAAATCATAAGTTTAAGTACTACAAGAAATAGAAATTTATCGTTAAAAAAATTATTAGTGTTATATTGGTTAAAACATGATGTTCATCATGGTTGCAAATAAAGTAACGTTTCCTTATGATGATGCAAGGTATATGAAGAGGAAAATGTAACCTCTCGATGGTTCGGAATAAAGTGTGACATCCGTCACCTTCATCTTTTATCATTTGTCAAAACTAATCCTTGTACTTTGCATCTTTCTATCCTTTTTAAATAATTACATTATTAATTATTTTTTACTAGAAGCGTCTACATTTTAAATATGTATCAAAAGTTTAAACTTACCATGGAATAAGTTTATTAAACTAGTGGATGATTAAAACTAAAGAGTTAAAGTTTCAAAGAAGTTGTAAAAACATTTAGAATGATGTACTTAACATGGTTAATTTTTATAAAAAGGAAAACTAACTAAGATATAATATAAACTAACCTGGTTAGAACTCAAGGGACTTGTTTTGTCAACTTCAGAAAGTTTCACATAAACTCTCCCTCTTCCCTGATGATTCCCGTTTTTCCGGCAGGGATCACCGGCGGCGGCCACAAATCCGGCCAAACCCACCGGAATACCTCAGGGTTTTTACTCCACTTTTAATGCATAAAAACTCGTCTAAATGATTTTAGGGGACGTTTATCACCTTAATTGCAGCATAAAGATCATTAGTAACGTTATAATTGGTGTTTAAAGGTGTTGGTTTCGAAACCGTTGTTTTAATGGTAATCAAAGATTCATACGTTATCAATTCGCGTGTTAACCTTTAAATTGGTGTTACCATTCCACCTCTACATCACAACCCAATGTAAACCCACAAAATTCTTATCAAAAACACGTCCGAAAGCCTCTGAACCAGAACCATATGTCGCGGCCCTCATTCCTTCGTTTCGAACTCAAATCGTTATTGTAAGTTCGTTTTTTTGATGCCATTTTAATCATTATACAGTTCTCTTTGAAAGCCCTATTGTTTCAGGGCTTAATCTTGTGTGAATCAGATTTATTAGTTTGAGGTTAGGGTTAGGGTTCTTGACTAGTGATTTGGGGAAGAAGATGAGTAGGAGTTTTATGTTAAATATTATTAACTTACAAACAATTCAACAATCCTAGGCTTTAGTGTAGTGGTTTGTGTGGGTGTTTGGCTCAAGAACCACTCAGATTCGAATCCCACATAAAGCACCATTTTTTTTCCTGATTTCTTTCTAATTATTATTTCTTTATTTTTTTTCTATATTTTAATCATTTAAGATTCATTTAAACTTAGAATATTCATAATAAATTCAATTTTGATCCAAAAATTATAAAAATTTAGGTATAGCTTCTTGACACCATAAAGAAAAGTTCCACACTTTTATTTTCTGGAAAAGGTCTTATTTTATATTTTTTTTATTGAATTTATTTGTTTTAATTGTATTTAATTGATTAAAAATTCATTTTTAATGATTTTAATCTCAAACTTTTTAGGAGATTATTTCTTATCATTATGAACTGAAATAAAAATTAGTGGCTCAGAAAACATTCATTTTTATTGATTTTCCTATTTTTAATCATTTAAACATGATTTAATTCCATTAAATCAGTTTTAAATATAAATAAGTTTATAAAAATTATGGGAAAATTATTGTCATTACTTTACATCAGAAAGTACCCATTTTCTATGAAAATAGTATTTTTGGATTGTGTCTTGTATTATTAGTCTTATAATGTTTAATTAGACATAATTAATCATGTATTTATTTATACATCTATTTTATAAATAATTTTCTTGTAAAATAGAAATATTTCTATGTTTGAAAATCTTAATTACAAATTGTTGAATTATTGTATTTATTTACAATGATTAGTTATAGTAATTAACTACATCGTTTTATCTTAATTAGTCAAACATAATTTTTATCTAAATATTTAATTAGTAATAATTATATTACCTAAACCGTAGTTTTAAACTTTGGTATATTATTATACAACTTTTATATTAATCCAGTTTACCATAAAGCTCTAATTCCCCAAATCGACTTAGCAAACCCTAATGCCTTAGACCCTAGTTACCTTAGACTTTTTAGACATTTCCTTATATTCTATCACATTATAGGTTGAATTCCTCGGAATTCCCATTACTTAGCTCACGACCACTTAAGTGGATTTTGATCGCTTTCGCAAACTGTGAGTATATCTTTCCCCTTTTTACTGTTTTACTATTCTGGGGTGATTCATGTACTTACTATCAAGTTTCTATTTCTTTTACTAAATGCAATTCTCATGTGTGTTTGCTCTATGTTAATTGGTGTGTCTATGGCTTGTCAAAATCATTAACCGTTCTGCGGCCTAGCATTTCAATGAATAGTACTATGGTATACCCCCTTGAGACTCTGTTGAGAGAATCTTGGTCATTGTCTTGTTAATTCATTATTCAGTTGGTTAGTCATGTGTTAGTCATTATTCATAGGCTTGGTTTTGAACGGATATTACTTATTACATAATTGCAAATGGTACCGCACATGAATTGCTAAACACTTTTCCTACTATATTTATTCAAACAGGGTATGCTCACCAATACATTTTTGTATTGACATATACTATTTTCGTACATGTTTCAGGTTATTTACGAGATGACTTTTAAGCTTTTGGAATTTTTACTTAGATTTTGGATTCATTGTATTTCAGTTTAGTTGACTTTTGAAACGTTGTATTTCATTTCAATGTAATAAATTATTTAATCAATGTATCAATATTTACACTTTTAGTCCATGAGCTATTGAACAATCGTCACTACGTGACACCTTGATGTTTCCACCATCGGTTGAGGTGTTACATAAAGGGATTAATCAAATATGTGATGAGATTGTTTGTTGAGCTTAGATATGGATAAACATGCAAAATAAAGCACCGTTAGGCTCGTTACATGGAAGAGAGAAGATCTCTTTCTGACCACCACCCGGCGTAAGAATAAGTAAAGGTTTCTGAAATGATTAAGAAGAAAGAAAAGTATTTAGTTCGGAGGTTTTCCAGTGCCCTTTAATTGAGGGTGGAATTGAGATATTTATACCTTACTATGTGGGCTTCGGACTTTCAAGGGCCCATGGGCTTTTGCTCCGAAACCACGTTATCGGAGCACCTGATCCGGTGGTGGCGACGTTGGTTCGGCCTTCAGCCACGAGCCATATATTCTCTTTAGTATATATATGGTTATTGCAGGGTTAGCAAAAGAGATGAGAATGGGAAGAGCATTCGCGATGACATTTTCCTACTCGATTAATTGTAGAAGTATGTATCACACTTCCCTTAATACTTGTTGGGTATTTGTGGAATAATTATCGCTCGAGTATTTGGTAAATACGAGCTAGTTTGTTAAAATAGATTACGATATGCATTTATTACTATTGTAATTTTTATATAACTAGAATGCTACCCCGCACGATGCAATGGGCTTATTGTGTTCGTCGATTGTTTTATCGTGTTTCATTTAAACAATTTTTGATTGGTGGTTGTACAAAATTGAGCGAGGTTTTTGTTGGATTAGGCAATTTGTTGTCACATAAAAGTTAATAATTTGTATCAAGATGTTTAATTTTCTAAAAAATAATAAATACATATTTTGCTTTCCCATACTCTTTCTATCTCTATTTCCCTACACTATCACCACATCTCTATTTCTTTACTCTCTCAGCACACCACCAGTTTCTCACACAACCGTCACACATTTAGGCATTGCATTTTTGTCACAATACGTGAATTGGATTTCATACTTCAGGTATGTAGGCTATTTGAATATCGTGCTTAATAAATCATTTGCAAACTTTATCTGTTATGTTTTGATACTTTAATTTGCTCGCAAACGGCCCTACCTTCTTCTCAGCAGCCGTCTGGCCGGCCATTCACGGCAGCGAGATCTCCATCACATATCATAATCATCAATCCTTGGTCCTCCAAGCCTTCTATCGAAGCTCTACAACTCCCACCGCCCAAAACCACAACCGAATTTTTCCCCTACCACCCACACCACCATCAACAACAATCCCACCAACTATAGCCGCCACGCCGGCTATAACCTCCACTGGTGATCGGTTGGTCACCATCATCGGATGGGAAGCAAACAACTTATGTCCGACAAACCCTAGCCTTAATTTATATAAATTGTACGACAAAATAATAAACTTATTACCTTTCCGGTTTCCAAGACGAACATTGATACAGTGAAGACGCTGAAAGACAAAGAAGATGCAGGTGGAGTTATAGCAGTTAAGATGTTGAAAGAGGATTCAAGAGTAATTTGGTGCAAAAAAGTTATAGAAACCATTTTAAATAAGAAGGTATAACCATACAAACTTACGTACAATATTACTAAACACAAATAACCCATAAAGCATAATGTACAACACCATATTGCATAAACCATTTGTAATTTAATACTATATAAATTATGTTACCCAAGAAAGTTAGAGATCAAAGACATTAAAAGTTGGTGAATATATAAAAATTAAAAAGAAAATATTCATAAGTATGATACGGGTAAATTGATGTATGTTTCGAATAATCAAGTGGAGTATCGTATACCAATACCATACTCGTTGTATACCTGTAATTTTTTTATAAAGCTAATTTTATGGTTGATACAGGGTATTTTGGCAAAATTAGTCGGAGGTTGGTAGCTGAAAGCTGTTAGCTGGTAGCTGGTAACTGCAAGCTTTTTAAATATATTTTGGTGTTTGGCAGAGTAGCTGAAGTTTTTAATAAAATGTATAAAATGACCAAAATGAGCATAATTAAAAACTTGTAAAGAAGGTTTTTATTTTATTTTTAAAGGGTATGTTTGGCAATGAGCTTTTAGGAGCTTCAAGCTTTTAAGAAAAAGCTCTTACTTAATAAAAAGTCTTGTTTGGTTAAAGAGCTGGAAGCTTTTAGATTAGGAGAAAAAGCTCTATAGTGAAAAGCTACTACTACTAGCTTTTAAGAAAAAAACTCTACTAGCTACAAGCTTTTAATTAGTATATGACACAAATACCCATTCTATTTTAAAAACAAAATAAAAACATTCCTTACAAATTTTTAATTATGCCCATTTTGGTCATTTTATACATATTATTAAAAGCTCCAGCTACTCTGTCAAACACCAAAATATATTTAAAAAACTTCCAGCTACCAGCTAACAGCTTCCAGCTACCAGCTACCAGCCTCCAGCTAATTTTGCCAAACATACCCAAAATAGAATGGGTATTTGTGTTATTTACTAATTAAAAGCTTGTAGCTAGTAGAGTTTTTTCTTAAAAGCTAGTAGTGGTAGCTTTTCACTAACCAAAAAGCTTTTAGCTCCTTCAACCAAACAAGACTTTTTATTGAGTAGGAGCTTCTGGAAGCTTTTAGGTTAGGAGAAAAAACTCCATAGTGAAAAGCTACTACGGGTATGTTTGGCAAAACTAGCTGGAGGCTGGAAGCTGGTACCTGGAAGCTTTTTAAATATATTTTGGTGTTTGGTAGAGTAGCTGGAGCTTTTAATAAAAGGTATAAAATGACCAAAATGGACATAATTAAAAGCTTGTAAGGGTGGGTATGTTTGGTAAAACTAGCTGAAGGCTGGTAGCTGGAAGCTTTTTAAATATATTTTGGTGTTTGGCAGAGTAGCTGAAGCTTTTAATAAAATGTATAAAATGACCGAAATGGGCATAATTAAAAACTTGTAAGGAAAGTTTTTATTTTGTTTTTAAAATAGAATGGGTATTTGTGTCATTTAGTAAGTAAAAGCTTGTCGCTAGTATAGTTTTTTCTTAAAAGCTAGTAGTAGGGTATGTTTGGCAATGAGCTTTTAGGAGCTTCAAGCTACAAGCTTTTAAAAAAAAGCTCATACTCAATAAAAAGCCTTGTTTGGTTGAAGAGCTGGAAGCTTTTAGGTTAGGAGAAAAAGCTCTACAGTGAAAAGCTACTACTACTAGCTTTTAAGAAAAAGCTCTATTAGCTACAATCTTTTAATTAGTAAATGACATAAATACCATTCTATTTTAAAAACAAAATAAAAACCTTATATGTACCATAGTTTTTTTTTTTTTTTTTGAAAGGCAACTTTTATTAAACACACCAAAACCACAGGAACATCTCCAAGATGGAGACACCCAAACCAAGAAGTTACATTACATCAAAATTAAAACATTTCCAATCATTCCACCCCACCGACCCCTTTTTATACCGAGTAGAAAACCAAAGAAAACCCAATGCTTTCACGTCAGCAACTATGTCGACCACCTTCCACTCAACGTCCTGAAATATCTTCTCATTCCTAGCCTTCCAAATCCGCCAACAAGTAAGAACCATAATACCATGCAAAGCCGACTTCTTTATCGCAGGCCATCTAATTCGATCATACTCCTGAATAATATCATTAACAGAAAAGAAAAAGAACATCGGGAGCTTTACCCAACGAGCAATAGCAAGCCAAACACCGGTGGCCATTAGACAACCTGTAAATAAGTGCTCAACGCTTTCCTCTTGATCTTCACAAAAAATACATAGCGGGCTCCCAACATTTATGTGCCGTCTTTCTAACGCCTTTTTAGTAGGGATTCTATCCATTAACATACGCCACATAAAAATATTGCATTTACCCGGTAACCATTTACACCAAACATAACTCGAATCAATTTGAATATTAGTTGCAGAAGCTAGCCATCTTCGCACCTCTGAAACGGAAAAACCATTCGCAGCCCCATAATCCCAATACCATTGATCTCTACTAACCTCTAGTCGTTGCCCCTCTAATAAACGCATGCACTCATTCAGTTGTTGAGTCTCTATTTGTGAACTCGGAACTCTACTCCAACTCCATTGCAGCGAAGATCCCATGCTGTTCATATCCAACCGGTCACTAACTACACACCATTTAGAGCTTTCCAGACGAAACAAATCCGGAAATCGAACTTTTGGAGGAATCGTATCCACCCATGGATCGGTCCAAAAATGAATATCCAAACCATTACCCAATCGACCACGTATCATATACCAACTAGATTGATTACCAATCTTTAAACGCTGCCCACTTGAAACTATCTTAGACCATGTGCCAGAATACAACGATTTGTGTGGATATGGATCCCACTTTCTATGCGACCCATGTAAGGCATCAACAACTCTCTTCCACAACGTACCCCTATCTTGACGATAACGCCATAACCACTTAACCAAAAAGGCATTGTTACACTCTCCAAGCTTTCGAATACCCAACCCTCCATATCGAACCGGTTTAGTTACGACGTCCCATCCAACCCAATGCAATTTTCGCACATCCACATTACCTCCCCAAAGAAACTTTCGAACCAGACCTTCCAACGTATTAATAACCCCTAAAGGAGCCTTAAATAAAGAAAAATAATACGAAGGGAGTGCTTCCAAGACTGATTTAATAAGAGTAACTCTACCTCCGATCGACAAGACTTTCGATTTCCACTTCGACAATCTCGATTTGAAAACCTTTATCACCGGATCCCAGTTATTAATTCGACTCATGTTCGCACCCACCTGTATACCCAAGTAAACAAAAGGCATAACTCCTGATTTACACCCCATATGGAAAAATCGGAGTAACCTCCTTAAACAAATAAAATTATCGTCCGACCACTCACCCATAACCATTGCATCATCAGCATACAAAAGGTGAGAGACGATGGGGCCACCATTCGGCAAAGAGACCCCCTTAAATGCTACCACATCACAAGCATTCCTAATCAAACCCGAGAGGGCTTCCATAACCATAATAAATAAGAAACGCGAAATTGGGTCACCCTGACGAATACCCTTTCCACAACTGAACTCAAATGTTGGAGACCCGTTCACCAAAACTGATGAACGAGCCGACCGCAGAACTCCTTCAATCCAATTACACCATAATTCAGGAAAATTCATCTGTCTCATAACCGAAATCAAAAAGGCCCAATTCACATTATCATAAGCCTTCTCAAAATCTATTTTAAACATGAATAAATCCCTTCCACTTTTTTTCGACCACGTAAGAACTTCACTAATCACCATCGGGCTATCAAGAATATACCTCCCCGCTATAAATCCCGATTGTGTCTCATGAATAACACTATCCATGACTGGTTTTAACCTGTTCGCCAGGACCTTAGATATAACTTTACTAATCACCCCAATCAAATTTATCGGCCTATACTCCTCCAGCCTAACCGGATCATTAACCTCTTAATAAAGCGGAAATTGAATCCGTCAAGACCCGGGGCTTTATATGTACCATAGTTGGATGGTAAAATGAACATGAATTTAATAGGTAAATCTAAAACCCATAATTTTTAGGACGGGTATTCAGGTATTGTAGTATGTTAGAAAGAAAAAAAGTTAGATAACTACGATAGGTAGATAGGTGGGTTTACAGAATACATTTTAAAAAGAAAATGTATTAATGAGTATATTTTTCCAGATTTAAACTTCTATATTTGCACACCTTTTGCTGATTAATTATATTGCGCACACTTTTAGAGTATATTAAATCATATTATTTAAGGATCCGTGGATGATTTATATATATAGCGTCTAAGACTTTGTTACCACACACTTTATTCTTTAATATTATAATAGCTGAACGTTGACATAACAATTGATAAAACTGCAGCTCACTCCTTTAACCCTGTTGTGGCTCAAAGCGAGCAGTGACTTTATCCTTTTTCAAAAAAAAAAATCATTATTTAAAATGTTATTTAGACAAATTAAATGATAAGACATAAAACATTAAAATTAATAAAAAAACATTACACGTCATTAATAAAAAAACATAAAAAACTACTAAAACTAGTAGTTATTGTTTTGCTTGTCTTCAAATTCCTTTACGATACGCTCATGTTCTCGTTCAAGTTTCGTTCAACGACTAATAAGGAGGTTGCTAAAGTCCTTCGTAAGAAAGTCCATGTCCGTCATTCTTATTTTAGAAACTCTCGCTTGCGCCGTCATCTCCATGATACTTCTTATTTTCCTAATCTCCGTCGAGAATTCGGCAACGACTTCATTAATAACTTGTTTTACCCCCGATCCCTTCCAACTAGTCTACGTGGAGACTGGTCAACAGTCTCTTCAATGTTTAGGTCTATCCCCACATGAGCATCCAAGCTTGTAGAGGAGACGAACCCACCCGAAAAAGTAGTTTTTGTCAGCTTTGAGCCTCCTTCACTCATATCTTCGACCGTAATTAGCTTGACCCATTTCGAGTAATTGTGAAGAATTCTCCACAAGTAGTCCCCATCCCACGTTTTCGTAGTCTTGTATTTGTGAAAAACCTCTTGCTTCCATTTGTCACAAGTAAATTTGTAGACTTCAAGATCGCTACTACCACCTGCTCTCATTCAGTACTATTCCTATTATGAAAATTCCTAAACAAGCCCACGTATTTTCGAATGCCGGTCCACCGGCCGAATATCATATCGGGAGAACGAGCTTCACTCCCAGTTCATTGTAGAAAACGTCGCGAATTTTTTTCTAAAACACTTACGCCCTTTGATAGTCTGCTAGAAAAAAATAAAAAAACTATAAAAAGTCTTTAGGTAACAAAAAAAAACAATATATACATAAAAAATTATATGTCGGCTTTTTCAATCTTCGGGAATTTCAATCCACGCACGACACAACACTATATTCTCTTCTTTTGTTCACGGTGTTGCTTGTCGTTTTGGACGTGTTTCTTGTTCGGATATTCGGGTCGGGCGTCTTGATGTTCATCCTATCCCGTCCTTCTTTTGTCCTCGTTATTTTTTGCCGACATCTTGTGGTGGTTTCCTATCCGGAATAAGAAAATCCGGGGACGGGGGTGGCATTTGGCTAAGGTTTTGGTCAAATTCAGTGTTCATTACCAAACCCGTCTTCTATCATGAATTCTAGAGCCGGTGATCAGTAACAACCGTCTCACAACGTGTTTTCCATTTAGGTTTGAAGATATTTTTGTGGTAGTTTTGTAGTTTGATGTTTGAATGTTTGTGAGTTTTTAAATTATTTGTATGGTTTTTATAAAGTTTAAAAATGTTTTTTTAAATAGCCAAAATGTAGCTGTTGGCAACAGTCAACGCATAGCCAAGGGTTAAATTTCTACCGCTAGCACACGCGAGCATGATAGCGCTTGCTTGCTCATAACCACATTTCGCGAGCATGTTGTGGTGTTTGCGAGTCACGTGGCTTAGCTGCACGTTCGCAACTGCTCATTCGTGACCCACAACACATAGTCTAAGTTTTTAACAACGAAAAAAAAAATTCAAACTAACTTTTGATAAAGGAATTTTTTATCGTCTATTATCCATAATGACATATGTAATAATGAGTCAAATTCATGTACAAATAGATTTCCAGTACGAACAGTACGAATCAAACAAAAAAAGGGCGGTGGCATTTTTGTAATTATAGACAAACTTTTTTTTTTTTTTTTTTTTTTTTTTTTTTTTTTTTTTTTTTTTTTTTACAAAAACCCATGGAATCAACCAGAAATCCCAAATTCATTCTAAAAATCCTAACAAAAAACCCCAAATTAACAACACAATTGAAGACGATCAAGCAAGATGAAGCTCACACTACTAGAAAAATACCCCTATCTTGACGCGCATTGCGCGTCATAAAAGGGTGTTTATGACACACAGCAAAGTGTCAAGGAAGAACATGTCATTAAATTTTTATGACATGCAAGCGC
Source organism: Ambrosia trifida (assembly GCA_028751855.1). Lineage (NCBI taxonomy): Eukaryota > Viridiplantae > Streptophyta > Magnoliopsida > Asterales > Asteraceae > Ambrosia > Ambrosia trifida. The sequence goes on from CM054128.1 coordinate 5,525,834, forward strand.
GTGTCATCTTTTAATGACACGCGTTCATGACACGCATTTATGACACGCTTTCATGACGCTCTTTAATGACATACATTCTTGACACACCTTTGTGACACTCATTTTGCGTGTCATGGTTTTTTTTTAACCTAAAAAAAAATTCTGCAAAATGACTAATATCCCTGGATTTATATTTAAATTTATAATTACAAAATCAATAAATTTGATAATAAAGCTGCATATATTATATATACCACCAAAAAATCCATTACAATATAAGCATTTATCGAATCCTACCACAAGTATTAACGGTTACAAAAATATTGTGTCAATACATTACGTTAGTCTATACCTAAACATACGGATCACTTGAAAATGAAGGTTGCGGCATAACTTGACCATTCTTCACGACTTACATCAATATCCGCATCTGTGTAAACATCTACTCCTCCCCCAACCTGAGACAATAATTATATTAATAAGATGAAGGTTAAGGTTCATAATGGTAATGAGCGAGAAAATACCTTTTTCATTTGTAATGAGCGAGAAAATACCTTTGTAATAAGCGCCTATTTGGTTCAGGAAATGATTCGATGATTGACGAACACATAGCATTGACGAACACATAACTTGACCATTCTTCACGACTTACATCAAATCCGTTACTTAGCAAATCAACCCCGTCCGAGCGATAGCACCTACTAAAAATGCTTGCAGATTCTCTGTCACCTGTTGTTCAAAAAAAATGATGTTAAGCGAACCCATAAAAATGAGGAATAAAATTAAAAAAAAAACTAGTATTTTTATCGAGCCGCGCATTGCGGCGGCGTACCCGGCTCGTTTAATTCCAGGTTAAATTTACGTCAAACGTAGAGTACTTGAAATTTATAGTTTATACCGTAAAAGAAACATATTAAGAAATATATTACATCAATGATAACTAATAAACATTATAACTGGATAATAATAAACCTCTTTTGACTATTTCATTGTGATTGCAAAGACCACAACAGGAATTACATCTGCTAGGTCAGACTCAAATGTAATGGAAAACAAATATTTGAATGCTTGTAACATGTTCTCCAATCAAATACAGTATACTATATATTCATATAACACGAATTACAAGAATAAACCTGTAGAAATATTCAGTCACCAATTGCTACCAAACAGTATGCATTTGTTAGCTTTGAGAAGACACCAATTTCACATGAATTCTCCAACTGAAGTCCTGTGAATAACAACACGCAAGCACCATCAGGCAACAATTTAAAGAATAGATAAAGACTCCACATAGCAAAACTATTGCATCTTAACTTAATTCTTAAAATTTTACATAATAGATGTTCCTCGACAATGCTGGACTACTAATGAAAAGGCGCCGTCTTTATCGCCTAGCAAAATCCATCTATTGTGCGTCCTGGACACAGGAACTGCAGCAAGTGCTGCATTAAGCTGCCATGATTCTTCCTATACAGCAAATTTTTAATTATATGTGATGAACCATTGCATGCTTTTACATTAATTAACCAGCACATATGATAATAAACAACTTGCATCAAACTACAACAGTTAACCGCATCCATTTTACCAAGTCTACAAGCATGCGTAATAATAATCTCAAACGTTATCTCATCCGGATCAACCCTAGCTTCCTTCATCTCTTCCAGTAAACTCAAAGCCTCGGAAATCTTATCGGTTTTGCACAAACTACCTAAAATGTAATTATATATTTTCGTCTCGGGTTCACACCCTACCGCTCGCATCTTCTTAACCTGCACTGAAAACTCAAAACCTGCTGTTCCTATTCAATACCTGTAACAATACAACAACACATTTGCCCTAGATCTGTTCTAATAATATCCACAAGCAGTAGAAACAATACAACAACACATTTGCCCTAGATCCGTTCTAATATGTAAATACCTAATAATACATGAACCGTACAAAATTAGAAAGGAAACAAAGGCTGTATTGAAGAAGATTAACCTCTTGGTCGCTTTGTTCTTTGACTGCTTTCAGCTGTTCGATGCTCATCTTCTCCGGTTCAGCTATCATCATCCCTCTTGATGCCATTGTTGTTTGTTTGTTTCATGAAGGGTGACTGGTTTACGGTGAGCGAGTTTGGTGGTGCACGGTAGGTGTGTGATAGTGGAGGTTGAGACTTGCAGAGGTGGGTGGTTTGTTAGCAGAGGGTTACATCGATGGCTTCAGAAGTTGAAGATGGCTTCTGTGTTTTGGTTGCATAGGGTTTTTTTAGAACTGAAGATCGAAGGTTTGATTTTCTGATTGTGTTTTGATTGTGTTTTTGGGAATAATAATAGAGGAGAGAGAGAGAGGCGCGAGATTGTTTGGGAGGGAAATGAAAAAATGTGAAATATTGACACTAGAGATGACACCTAATTCTTATACTGTCATGTTTTTTAAAATCTTGACATTAGATTGTTGACACGCAAAAAAGAGTGTCATTGTTGACGACGATTTTTTAATGACACGCGCTTTTGCGTGTCATGAGTTCTCGCGTGTCATTAAATGTGTGTCAAGATAGGGGTATTTTTCTAGTAGTGTCAATATCATCGAAAACTGGAAACCGGAGGTAATATGTGATTTTTATACGATTTTTTCCAGTTTTCATGCTATGAAAAGGTGTTCGATAAATGTCTAAAACAGAGGATAGGATGTTTATTATTATTTTTTTTATGAAGAACAAGATTTCAAGTCTGTAGGATTTTAAAGCTGTTATATGTAGAGTACTTTTTGTGAAACTTGGTATAGCATGTTCTATGTAGAGTAATTTTTGTGACACTTGGAGCTGAGAAAGAGACAACATGAATTTGTTTAAAGCAGAGGATCAACAAGAACATGATGAAATGAAAGAAGGATCTGCTACAAAATTACTCTACTTGTACAATAATTACTCTACACTATAAACAACTGCTGATTACTCTAGAGTGTTTATATAGCGTAATTATAACTAGAGTAATTATATAATTACCTTTTCTTAAGTAGTAATGGTTTGATTTCTGGAGTAATTTTGGAACTAGAGACTAAATGTTTCTTGTAGAGTAATTTTTGAAGTTGTAGAGTAATTTTTAAAGTAGTTATTGCATATCTTTGTGGAGCAATTTGTGAAGTAGTTATGGATTGTTTTGTAGAGTAAATTGTGTTTGTTTAGTATTTTTGTGAATTAGTTATGGTTTGTTTTCTAGAGTAATTTTGGAACTAAAGACTGAACGTATGCTTTGCTTTTATATAGAGAGAGAAAGTGGGGTAAGAAAAAGTGACATAATGTCTGAGAAAAAGAAAGTAGCAAATAAAAGTTGTTGTTATTTACAATAATGTCACCGCATTTTTTTCTTTGATTCGTACAGTTCGTACGATTTTTTTGTTTGTGTTTGATCTTTTGTCATGTAATAATTGTTAAAAACAACTAATTATAATTAGAACTTTTTTCATAAATAGGCAAAAATCAAGTTGGAAGAGTGTATCTAGGTGGTACATGGAATTTTTTTTTTGTGAAAATACGTAGGTCGCTAGTTGAACTAACGACATTGAATCTTTGATTTTGAAAGTTGCTAGTTGAATCAGCGACCTTCAAATATTGTTTTTAAGAGAGATGGTTGGTTTAGCAACATTTTTTGAAAGTTGCTGATTTAACCAGCGACGTTCAATCAAGGTTGCAAAACCAACCAGCGACCTTGAAAATAAAAAATTCAAGGTCGCTAGTTCAACTAGCGACCTACCTATTTTCACAAAAAAATCTATGCACCACTTAGAAACACTCTTCCAACTTGATTTTTACCTATGAAAAAATTCTTATAATTAATTAAAAGTTTTTTCTTACAATTAATTAATTAATTTAAAGTCAACATATACAAATCAAATCTCACTATAATCTATAGATGCATATATATAACAAATGCCATTACACATTGAAGAACATTAACTTGCCCTAGCCTTTATCAGTATTTTGTAGAAAAATAAAGGAGAAATGCCACACAAATGTAACCAGGTTTGTTTGGTGTTCTAATTAAGGGCATGTTTGGTAGCTTTTTAATGAGCCTCTGAACCATTCAGCTCTGAATGGTTCAGCATTCAGACTGTTTGTTTCAACCTAAAAAAGGCTATGAATGAAATGGTTAAGAGCTGAACCATTCAGCATCCCTAAGGGGCTGTTTGGTAGCCTCTTAATCAGCCTCTTAACCATTCAGGTCTGAATCATTCAGTATTCAGACTGTTTGTTTCAGCATCTGAATGGAATGATTAAGTGCTAAACCATTAAGCTAATAAGGGATGATGAATGATTCAGCTCTTAATCATTTAGAGCAACTTAACCATTCAGACCTCTTAATGATTCAGCACTTAATCAACCAAACAGCCCCTTAATCATTCAGAGTCTCTTAACCAATCAGACCTCTTAATGATTCAACACTTAATCAACCAAACAGCCCCTAAGTCACTCAAACTTTTTTTTGTCTCTCTAAAGTCACTCAAGTTTCATTTATTATTTTAATACTATGTAAATTACCAGGTCATCGGGTCACCTTCTTTTTTCTTTTCTTTTTATTTCTTTCATTTTAATGTTTATGTGGATATTATTTTTATTAGGTGGGTTTTATAAAATGAAGATTTAAAAAAAAAATATTATTTTAAATTTTACACATTTAAAAAAATTATTAAAAAACATTAAAACGTGACACATCATCACTTTAATCTGGAAACGTGATAATTAAATAGTATTGAAACAATAAATGAAACTTGAGTGACTTTAGAAATACAAAAAAAGTTTGAGTGACTTAATTGAAACAGTTAGCAAACTTGGTTACATTTCTACAAAGTTACCCTAAAAATAAAATACATACATTATATTAGTTAAAATTATAATCTTCTATAATATATAAATTGTAACATCCGGCACCTCTCACCACCAATATTGTCCGCTTTGCCTCCGATGGGTTGCCCATCTAGGAACTCACGGCTTTGTTTTTTTTGGTCGCCCTACTGGAGACTTCCCAGGAGGTAACTCATCCTGATACTACTCCCACCTGAGCACGCTTAACTGCGGAGTTCTCCTCTCATCCACTAACATTAAGCCCAAAACGCGTTGGTGATTTAAGAGGCTTTGGATTACTTATGAACCAAGGATCTCTCCTGGCCACGGCCGATGTGGGATTTTCCTAGGGTGTCATACAAAGGTCCATGTTAATCTTCTCAGAAATCAGTACTGTTACAATCACCCCCCCTTAGGGACTCATCGTCCTCGATGAGGTTTGCCCCACCATCCCGAACGACACAGGAGTGGCTCTGATACCATTTGTAACATCCGACACCTCTCACCACCAATATTGTCAGCTTTGCCCCTGATGGGTTGCCCATCCAGGAACTCACGGCTTTGTTTTTTTTTTTGGTCGCCCCAGTGGAGACTTCCCAGGAGGTCACCCATCCTATTACTACTCCCACCTGAGCACGCTTAACTGTGGAGTTCTCCTCTCATCCACTAATATTAAGCCCAAAACGCGTTGTTGATTTAAGAGGCTTTGGATTACTTATGAACCAAGGATCTCTCCTGGCCACGGCCGATGTGGGATTTGCCTAGGGTGTCATACAAAGGTCCATGTTAATCTTCTCAGAAATCAGTACTGTTACATAAATGAAAGTTAATGAGGGACACATGGCACCTTATGGGAGTTTCCTTTAAGTTTTTCCCGCTTATTTTACCGGGTCAATTAAATGGGTCATGGAAACTCAATCTATTATTAAATTATTTTTTCTCTCTCATATGCATGAAACATGCAACCCCCCATGATTTTTAAAGGCTAATAACTTTTTTAAACGACATTTTTTTTTTTTTGGAAAAAAAAATTACACCAAATTAACAAGCGTTTTATTATCTTTCAAACGAGTACCATAGTATTATATAAAAAAACGAAAAAAAAACGAGCGTTTTATTACTAATGGGTCTGCTCTGTTCAATGGGTCTGTTCTGAAACAAAGTTTTTATTACAACATCTGTTGAGTGCAAACCACTACTGTCATTAGAAGTTTGTTTCATCATCTGTTGCTTGCTTCATTCGTGGATAATCATCAGCTGATTCATTCATCAATGGTTACCAATCCATCAGTGGTTTCCAATCAGCTATTTCATTTATCAGTGGTTACTAAAGGCAGAAGCACAACCACCAATGAATGAATGGATTTTCAGCATTAGTTGGATTTAGTCTTCCCGTGTTTTAACACGGGATTTCACCTAGTGTGTGTATAAATTAACATAATTTACAAATAAAATTTTGTATTCATTATAATAGTTAAATGACCAACATTTCCTGTTTAACGCTATTAAGTATTAATTAAATAATCTTATAATAATAAATTCAGATATATATAATACACATATGTGTGTACATATATGTTTTAATATTTTCAACTATACTTCGTAGACTTAATTTGTTTTTAAAAGCTTTATTTCTTCAAAAAAAAATAAAAAAAAATAGCTGACTTTGATATAAGAAACGCACGTATCATCGAATGAGATGGTGCCACGTGTAAGAAACAGGCAAGTAGGTCAAGAGGAGTCAATCGGTTTCCTCTTAGTGTATTTAAGTGCTCATTTACCACCAACCCTTCCCACAAAACTTACAACAAATTAGACAAGCAGCTTAATTCATATCCCAAATATTTACACCCACACTGGTAACTTCATTACTCTCTCTCTCTAATCGTTTTCAATCTCTTAAACACACATTCTCTCTCCTTCTATCTCTATATATGTATATATGTATGTATGTATGTGTGTGTAAATTTATAAAACAAAAAAATGTTTGATCTTTGATGGTGGTCATTGACTGTTTCATTCCCAATAGTTTGAAAAGTTGAAAAGTTAAAAAGTCAAAGATCTTTTTGTTTTCCTCTTGATTTCAGTGGATTTTTCATCTTTTTTTGGGCTTTTGTGAATGATTTAATCTATTGCATGTGAGTGAAATATGATTTATTCCTTCCTTAGTGAGATTAGATATATACTCCTTTAATTATTTGTTATTAATCTTTTTATAAGTGTTAATTTGTAGAGCTAGAAAAGATGTACGGTGGAGATTGTCAAGTGATGTCAAGCATGGGTGCTGGAACTGGAATTATTTCATCTGAATCTATTTTTCCTAACTTCAACTACATGCCTTTCACTGATTTTTCTTCTCTCATGCCTGTAATCTCTCTCTCTATATATATATATTATACACACACATAGTTTGATTGTTTTAATATATTTGCAGAAAGAAGAGATGGATAACATGGTGAGATCATCAGGAAAAGAGGAAATGGAAAGCGGGTCGGGAAGCGATCAAATCGAAGGAGGGTTGTCAGGAAACGAGGTGGATACCGATCAACAGCAGCCTCCTAAGAAGAAGAAGCGTTACCATAGACACACGGCTCATCAGATCCAAGAAATGGAAGCGTATGCGAATTATTATTTTTTTTTAACGACAAACTAACATACTGCTAAATACTAAATATTAAATACTACTAAACTAGCATCTAAGATTTTAAATAATATCTTTACATAAATAATCTTTAACAAAAAGAACATGAAATTAACATCACATATGATATATGTGATGCATATATATAGAAATGTGAATAAAATAATAATAAAGTTTATATATTTGGCAGGTTGTTTAAGGAATGTCCACATCCAGATGATAAGAGAAGATTGAGATTAAGCCAAGAACTTGGGCTGAAGCCACGCCAAGTCAAATTCTGGTTTCAAAACCGGCGTACACAAATGAAGGTGCGCACGTTAGCCTACTTCCTTTGTTCTACTCTGGCTGGGTGTACATCTTCTTGTTTGTTTTCTTGGCTAAACCTAAAATTTATTACATACTGTTGAAACGTACATACACCCAGCACAGATATCTAGAAGACGTGTTTTCATTTTTTATTTATTTTTTTGTTTTTGTGTGTATAATATTCACAATTATAAATGAAAACTGTTTTGGTTTTTTCTGATACGTTTTCAAAACATTTTTTATAATTCCTAAAATGAGATTATGTTTATTCTGTTTTAAATAGCTTTTATCCTTTTAAAACGGACTTGGTAGGTGTTATGATTTTTAATTTAACAAAAACAAAGAAAAAAAATGAAATTATGTAAATATGGTATTCAAGAAAATAACAAAAATGAGCATAACACAATCTCTCTCACACGTACACACTACACACATGTATGTTATATTGGATTTGATAGCTAAAATTGATAAAATAATAAATATACAATATATCACCATTTATTTAAATTCCAAAACAGTTTTATAAACCATAAAAATTTCAAATTTAAGCTTAATCCGGTATATATATATATATATGGGGAAAGATGTAATAAAAATAATTAACATTTCAGGCATATAATCACCGGCCATTTGTATTTTTATTGGCCGGTGACCAGTTTTCAAAAAAACATAAACACGTAAAGTTTATAGTCATGAATTTTCTTTTTTGACGGCAAACAACTTTTATAGTCATGAAGTTAATTAATATGATTTACAAATTTTAAAACACATGATAACTATCAAATAAAACTTACTTTTTCTATTCACTTTTTATTTTGTTCAAAGACAAACATATAAATGCTGTCAGACAAGTTTTATAAGTTTGTTTTTAATAAATGTGACAGTAACATTTTTTCTTGAGTACTTTAAACATGATGAAACTTGGTAGGGGTCGGGTCGGGGGTGAGGTAAGGATAAGTTCTGCAAGCGTACGTTAACCACAACTATGAGCCTTGGTGACTGAAGAGATGCATTTACTAAATTTGGTTGCTTTCCCATTAATATACCCTTGTGGGGTACATGGTCAACCCCTACCCCCCAGCTACATGACTAAAATGAGCCTCCCACAAGGGTAGCACACTCTTTTAATATATATAATATATATACTTTTAGGGTTAGGGTTATTATCACCTTACTTGCTTGCTACTTGCCTACTTGTACTACTATACTAATATTTGTGTTTGATCAATTAAAGGGCTCCACTTTTGTGGTACTATTGATCATGTATGTGCCACATCCAATAATGCAATTAGTGTGTTTAAATTGATAACATTAATTATAAGTTGTACATTAAGTGTTTAAGAGAGGGTATAAGTAGAATTTATAATTTTATGTAGGCACAACAAGACCGGTCGGATAATGCTATTCTTAGAAACGATAATGAGAATCTACGAAATGAAAACAGTCGACTGGAAAGTGCATTGCGTTCGCTTGTTTGCTCTAACTGTGGAGGGTCTTCGATATCTTTTGATGAGCAACAACTTCGCATGGAAAACGCTCGGCTCAAAGAGGAGGTAACTAACTAATTAATTAGACGGGTATAAAACTAGTTAATTATGTATCATCAGTGTTTGAGTAATCATATCAAACTAATATATTAAAAGAAACTATACCATGTTTACATATAAAAATTAAGTTTTGAGAAATAAAAATCATTTGTAAATAGAAAGAAATGTATTTATTGATAGAACATCCGAGCATTTACGCTCATTCCCGAGTTAACTTGAGGAGGGAAAAGAAAGGAAAAGAACCGAAGGAAATGAAAAGAAATGATACACATCCTTTCCTTCTGTTTCCTTCCAAATCGGAAGGAAAACTAAACTAAAGGATTTGACCTAGTTGAAACTCGAGAACACAACATGTTTTGTTTTCATTTATTTTCCTTTCATAAATGAAACTTGGAAACACAAGAAAGTTTTTATTTCCATCCAAATACTTTCTTTTCTCTTGTTAAATGAACTCGGGAACTCAGACTTAAAAGGTAATATTGAGTGGCCATCTCAGACAATAAAAATATAAATTTAGCATTTTAGTTTCAATTGTTTGTAACTAATAACAAATATTTGTAATAGTGCCCTATTATATTTACTATGCATTTAAAAAAAAAATAATTTCTGTGATTTGTAGTAATGACTGGATATAGACATATAATGTACTTAGTGTAACTTTAATCAAACTGAAGAGTAACTGATTTTTGTAAATATACACTCTCTTAAATAAATAAATATATTTGCAGCCATTAGTTACAATTTTAATTTTAATTTTGATTACTCTTTTTAATGATTTTTGCTATTGAATTGCCACAGAAAATAGGTGGTTGCAACTTTTGCGACCGTTATAATTTCGGTTGCAGATCAGATTAGTGATCTTTTTACTGGTCATAAATTTATGCCTAGTTTTCTAGTAATGTAATTAGTCTACCTTTAACCTATTAAGTGTTAGAAAATCACTTTAACCTATTAGGTGTTAGAAATTCACTTGTTTGTAATTGACAATAAAATTAATGTTTTCTTGCAGTTGGATCGTGTCTGCCTTATGGCAAGTCAATTCTGTGGTAATAACCCAATGCAAACTCAAGGACAGAGTCATTTACCTCCAATGATGACCTCTAATCTGGACTTGGATATGAATATGTATCCTAGACCATTTGAACAAGATGGCATGCCAAACTGCAATGACATTTTGCAGATCAATCCTCTAATGGCACCTGAAGGTCCCAATTTTGCTGCTGCTAATGGGTTAATCATCATGGATGATGAAAAGCCTCTTGCAATCCAATATGCACTATCTTTCATGGATGAAGTTGTTAAGATGTGCAGGATTGGAGAACCACTTTGGACTCAGGTTAATGATGCGGGCAAAGAAGTGCTTAATTTCGATGAACATGCTAAGATGTTCCAAAGTATGATTACCAGGAAGATTGATTCGAATGAGTTGCAATATGAAGCTTCTCGTGCTAGCTCAGTTGTGATTATTAACAGTATTACTCTTGTTGATGCTTTTCTTGATGCAGTATGTCACCAACCTTTTCATGTTAGATTATGTTCTTTTTTTTTTCTGGTTTGGAAATTGATATTTGGTTGGTTTTTAATTTTTATATTTTGGGGTTTATAGGATAAATGGATGGAGCTGTTTCCCTCAATCATCTCGCGTGCGAAAACACTTCAAGTCATCACTTCTGGTGTTAACGGAACAGCGAATGCTTCCCTACAGCTGGTGAGTATTTTTACGTTTTAGTTATAGGCCGGGGTGGACCTAGCTTGAAGCTAGGTGCCGCGTCCGTTGCTACTCAACTTCGCGCGCGTGGTGGAAAATTAGTGGAAAATTTGTTTTTTTACGATATTTGAAAAACATTACTACTAAAATGAAAAAAATGAAAAACGTTACTACTGAAATTAATTTCTAGATCCGCCACTTATAGGTGGTAATTAAAATAAGTAGATAAGCCTGGGTTGAATATGTCACATCTATATATCTTTAGTTATGAAACTAGTGGAAATTAATCAAACAAATTATATAATGGCTTAATTTGTTTTTGACAAATTTTGATAGAATTTTTGTTGCACTTGTTTGTTATTAACAGATGTATGCTGAACTGCAAATGCTATCCCCACTTGTGCCAACTAGAGAAGTTCATTTCCTTCGTTATTGTGCGCGAAATTCAGACGATGGAAGCTGGGCAATCGTTGATTTCCCGCTAGACAGCTTTCACGAGACTTTCCAGCCATCGCTTACTAGATACAAACGACACCCCTCTGGATGCATTATACAAGACATGCCTAATGGCTATTCAAGGGTGACAATCTATTTCACTTTATTTACGCTCGCAAGTTTTCACAATTCGTTTCTTCACTGTAGATAAATCACCAAGAATGGTATTGTATATTGATTGTGTGCCTAACATGGTTAAACATAGAGGTTCAATATAGAGAATAATATTACATTTGATCAATAAATCAAGTTGGATATGATAATTATATAACTTGTCTAGTAATTGTATTTCTTGATATTAATAATCTTTGTTATTTATTCTTGTGAACTATTTTTTTGATTCAGGTTACATGGGTTGAGCATGCTGAGGCTGAGAATGAGCTGGTCCATGGGATCTTTACTGATTATGTTAGCAGTGGAATGGCGTTTGGAGCTCGACGGTGGCTAGTTGTATTACAACGCCAATGCGAGAGGCTTGCAAGTCTTATGGCCCGAAATATTTCTGACATTGGAGGTACTTTTTTTAAAAAAAAAATCAAACTAAATTTCCACTAAAACGAAATACAAAACTTACATCACAATTGAAGGGAGACGGGCAACAAGCTGCGCTGCCACCCCTTTCTGAATTGCGAACCCTAGTCTACTAAAGACAAATCCTTAGCCTTAGTATGTTGGAGGTACCAACATACTTATAATATTTATTTATTTATTTAATAACATGGCTTGATATACTTATGTAAATTTATGTTTACAGCGATACCATCACCAGAAGCAAGAACAAATTTGATGAATGTGGCTCAGAGGATGGTAAGGATGTTCTGCCTTCACATCACTGGCTCGTGTGGACAATCATGGACAGCCCTTTCGGATTCAGTAGAGGATACAGTTCGAATAACAACTAGAAAAGTCACTGAACCAGGCCAGCCCAATGGTTTGATCCTAACTGCAGTATCAACAACCTGGCTTCCTTATCATCATTATCAAGTTTTTGATCTTTTGAGGGATGAACGTCGCCGATCTCAGGTTCATGAATATATATACACACCAACACACACATACACAAATTTTGAATCTGATTTTTAGATTATTGTGTTTTGAAAATGCAGATAATCAGTTTTTAGTGTTTGGATTGCGTTTTGAAAACGCAAATAATCAATTTTTTAAGCTACCAAAACGCAATAATCTATAACCAGCTCCACCCCTGCTTTTCCAAAACGCATAATCTGTTTTGAATAATCAATCTCAAACACCCGACAACTTATGATCTTCTTCCTTATAAGTTAATTTGCTTTATTTTGTTAATTTGACTCGTTAAGAATAATAAAACATAATTAAGGGCCCGTTATATTTATAACTAAACGGGTCAAAATTGTGATGCATGTGCCTCACTTTGGTTCTAATATGTTTGTTGGTGTATTGATAATGGCAGCTTGATATTCTTTCAAATGGGAACCCATTGGAAGAGGTTGCTCACATTGCAAATGGCTCTCATCCGGGAAATTGCATCTCCTTGCTTCGTGTGAATGTAAGTGTACTATTCCGCTAATCCCTAACGAATCGTTTGAGTTAATTTTGATAAGTTGGGAGATTTTATTAAGTTCTAAGTGATAGAATAATTAAAACTCCGTAAATTATTATGTATTATTAATCAACTATGTATAACATATATTGAGCCTTCATTGCTAATATATTCTATGAACAGGTGGCTAGTAACTCGTCACAAAATGTTGAGCTAGTGCTGCAGGAGAGCTGCACGGATGACTCTGGTAGCCTCGTTGTGTACTCGACTGTCGAGGTTGATGCCATCAAACTTACCATGAACGGTGGAGATCCTTCGTGCATCCCTCTCCTCCCTCTAGGGTTTGTCATCATCCCAGTGGGACAAAACCCTAATGGCAACGCCACCACCACCGAATCTAGAGGAGGATGCCTATTAACCGTGGGACTACAAGTGCTAGCCAACTCAATGCCCAACGCGAAACTAAACCTCATGAGTGCTAACACAGTCAACAACCACATCCAAGCTACAATGCAACAAATCACCACCGCTCTTGGTGGGGTTGCCACCAACTACAGCACTGGCGGTGGTAGCACTGCCAGTGTTGATGATGGCAACAATGTTAGTGGCTTCGACGAGCCACCAACAAGTAGGCCATCCAAGAAAGTGGATTCAAGCCCAACTTCAAAGGTTAATTAAACTATTAATTAACCAAAAGAGACTATATATATATTATGTTTTTTTCTTTTTAGCAAACTTAAAAGTAACACCAAGGTTATGCATGAGTGTGGTTTGTGTAGGGTAGGGTTAAAGGGTAGTAATGTCTTTTGAGTCACATCACATTATGATGGTTCTGAAGAGTGGTCAGAGTGTAATGAAGAGAGGTGGTTGGTAGTTATAGAGAGTGAGTCTGCAACATCAATCAATGGAAGATGGTGGGGAAGAGATCAAGTGCATATTAACGAGGGTAGTCAAGAGCGCACCAGATAAGTTCCTTGGTTCGGGAATTGACTTTCTTCGCCTTTTGTATGTCGAAACCCCCACAGCCTTTGAGACTATATATTTCTGAAATTTGTCATTTCCATTGCTTTGAAAATATTGTTGGTTAACTTTATAATATATAAATTATTTCAATATTTAACTTTTTTATGAATTTTGTTGAATATGTTTAAGACGTGTTGAATAGAATACATGACTAGAAAATCATGAAGCCGGCCATAATCACTTGTATGACTAATGATATAATAAGAGAGAATATAAGTGGTTTATGTGGTAAGTGTGAATATTATGATTTTTTATAGTGATTTTTTAAGTAAAGGATGATAGAGTAAAGTTTTTATTGTATATATATCACATTAAAGGATTTGCTATATGATAATGGCTAGAGAATTTGTTATAATTGTGACAAGAAACAATCTCTTGCGCAAAAGATATTCAGTTCACTATAGTGATGCTTAATTCTTCTGAGAAACATCCACAATTTATATTTTAATTATCATTAATCTTTTGCACTTAACACTCATTTTTAGTTCGAAACCCCCTCGATCCCTTCTCTCTTATCTATTTTGTCAAATAACAACAAACAGTAAATATTAAACCCGCACGTGTTACTATTACATTGCATTGCATGCACACTCATATTTTGTGATGCGTTAACCATATGAAAACAATACATGTGTTTTAACGTATCCGATTTAACACAAAAGCATTGTGGTTGAATCAAAATGTAAAGTAATCAAATTTATATTGTATAGTCATAACATATTTATATGTGATCCGACTCATACATAGGAAACATACAACAAAAACCTTCAGTGGGTAAAAAAGGGAAAATTGACACGACATATTCGCATCAAGGATTGAAATTTTACCCATAGTGCGTTGCGGCAATGTTAAAACGTAGAGTAACTTGAATTTATACTGTCGAATGAGTATTTATTATATTTGACCCCATTCGATTTGGAACTAAATTTATGACGAAACATAGACCAACTGGAACGCACATAAAATAAGCATAAAATATATTATATTTGATCTGACTTGTTTTCAAAAAAAGTTTACGTCACAACGTAGAACACTCAAATTTATACCGATACATAAATAAAAATACGCATGTCAAAATAGTTTTTTAGGTAAATGAACTAAAGGGGTAAACTCGGAACTTTAGAAACCCTAGTGAATCAAAATGATATTTTACAAATTTTAGATACAACGACAAATTAATTAGTCTTTTTAAAAGAGAGATTAGCTAAAAATTGCAATATTCAAACTGTAATTTTTAAAAGTTGATGGTTGTATGGTTAGTGAGATAATGAGTGGCAATTTTTGTAAATGCCACCGAATTTTTGTCTTTAATAAATATATAATAGGAGACCATAGGTTGGCATGTTTAAGATATTATACAAAGGCAACAATGAGGAGTGTTGGAAGAAACCATAAAGTGTCATGTGTTTAGGTAGGGATCAAGTGGGAATGACAGTTTCATCTAAAAGAAAAAAGTATATGTGCATGCTAAGAAACATACACATGCAAGTCACGTGTTAGTGCATCTTTTCTAAAGGTCCGTAATTTTATATATGTTATTTTAAAAAAGTGTATACCATACAATTAATCATATTTTTATTTTTAATATGAATACCCCACCGCTATACTTCTGAATTTTTTTTATGAAAAATCCAGTTGCATAAAACATAATGCGTATCAAACCTAAAAATGCAATAGATAAAATACTAAACCCAAATAGACAACATGCTAAAAATTAACTCAATGCACAATAGAGTGAAAAGAAGTTCATGACCCGTGGGCCTTATACCTTCACTCGACATTACTCCGTCAGGCTTTCGCCCATTGCAGAAAATTCCCCACTGCAGCCTTCTGTAGGAGTCTGGACCGTATCTCAGTCCAAGTGTGGCTGATCATCATCTCGGACCAGCTATTGATCATCGCCTTGGTAAGCTATTACCTCACCAAGTAGCTAATTAGACACGAGCCCCTCAGGCGGATTCCTCAAACACGATGGATAACGGAAACACAATGAACAACATACTAAAACACAATGGACAACAGACTAAAAAAATGCGTGGACAAAAAAAACCCACAATAAATAGATTTATAACACACATAATATGAAATATTTTTTTATTTTTAATATGAGTATAATATTGTTATCCTTTAAAAAAAAATCTAAAATCTTAGTTGCATAAATGAATAATGTGAAACACGATTAAAACTAGTGCACTTTTTTTTTTTTTTCTTCATATGGGTTTGACGATTATTTCATTATGTTCATAGAAAATACCTTGTTATTATGGATTATGTCCTTGTTATTATGGATTATGATTTATGCCCTTTATGTCCTTGTTATTATGAATGATGTGCATGATTGATCATTATTTTTTTCATAATTGATAATGTTTCATTTTATTATAAACCAGTAAAGAGTAAAGATCAAATACAAAGTGTTTTTTTAGTGAGAAATGTGAGAATCAATGGGGGGGGGGGGGGGATTTGTTTTTTTTTTTAGAATTTTTTTTCCCACATGCTTAAACATACTTTCTAGATGAATAATACAAAAAAAAATTTAATTTTTTTTAGTGTAATTACGTCATTACTCTACACCAAATTTAGTTATTTTTTGTTTTTTTAGATTTCAATACTGTTTAACAATATGGGAAAAAAAATTCAAAAAAAAATACCCTCATTTGATTCTCACAGTTCTTGAAAAAAAAAAAAACTTTATACAGGATCTTTCCCAAACTAGTAAAAATGTCCACGCTACGTGACGGGGTGTTCGTCTATTTGACGGGGTGTTCGTCTATGTTGGTTCATCTATTATCTATTAATTAATATATATAAAAGAATTGAACATTGCTGACGTGACATGCAATGGTACTTTCAACCTCTCCATGAAACTGCCACGTGGCATCATAATTGAAAGATTTTATTGGTTTTGAATTATTTTCTTTTTAATTAAAAAAAAATAAACATAAAACCCTAAATTTATCTCTTTATCTCCCAATTCTCAATTACTAAAATTAAATTGAATTATTTTAGGAAAAAAGAATTTAAAAACAAATTTAAATTTTTCTCTCTTATGTTCCTCCCATAATTTTTAAACGTTAATATCTTTTATATTCGAGATTTTTTAAATAAAAAAATTACACCAAATTAACGAGCGTTTTATTATCTTTCCAACGAGTACCATAGTGCTATATAAAAAACGGAGAAAAAAACGACTATTTTTTGTGGGGTTATGTTCATACAGAAAAAAAACACAAAGTGTTCAGGTTATTTATTAATCATGTTTTTTCTTTTAAACCAGGTTCTTATCTACGATGTTGAAATTCAGCCCAATCGTCATGCTATCATTGGAATTTTACTATTCTAAAGATGGATAGGTATACTTCATCAAGAAAAGCTAGGAGAAAGAATCGCGCAACACTGCAACACATGATGTCACCTTATAACAAGGTTATTTTTTTTATTTTTTTAATTACAAGAGTAATAATTATTACTATTAGTATTATTAGAATGGTTATATTTTTCAACCCCATCATGAATTCTACATCTATATAAGTCAAAGTCAAAGTCAAATTGTAACATATTTTAAATTACATAAAGATGATTATATGTTGAATGTTATTCTTTTAATACTGTATTATGTTTGATATGGTTTATGCTTTTTATTTTTTTTAACTTTTTAAATAAATGTTTTTTTTAACTAAGATTGATTATGTTTAACTTATTTACTCTTTTCGTGATTTGAGTTTTCTTCTTTTATCATTTTTTATTAAATCATATTAAATTTTTCAACCCCGGGACCTTCCCGGGGTAATCAGCTAGTTCGTTTATATATACTTACTAAATTACATGAATAATTTTCTCTTAAGTAACTCAATTTTATAAAGGGTAAATTAATTGTAGCATCTTAATAATATCTTTTATTTGTTGCATAATATCTTTTTTTAATTTGTTTGTTTATGATAAAGGGCAGTAGACGAAACTCGAAAGAGACTTGATTTCGTGTTTGGGTTTACGACCCATGACCTAAACGACATCGTTTCATACTTATAGTGTTCAACTAGTCATCATCCCTTTTAGGAACAAATCTATTCTATTAATAATAATATTATTATATCTCCGTCTTCACACCAAAAACGTAGGCGTTCGATTCATTCGTTTCTGCAAATATTCAATCGAAGCGATGGCGATGCAAGCAGGGATGGGATTCTCTAAGATCATCCTCTTAATCGGCGCAGGTTTCCTTTTCACTCTTTTACCAGTTATTATTATTATTATTATTTTATTTTCATACGTAGATCAGAAGCCCTAATTTGTATGTGTTCCGTTTTTTAGGGTATACTGGTACGCTGATGATGAAAAACGGTAAACTGTCTGATGTATTGGGCGAACTTCAGGTAAAATTGTGATTTGTGCTATTGTTAATTTGTTGTTATTTTTCAGTAATTAAATTGAATACTATGATTTAGGTATGTATAAATTGAGTGTGAGGTGATATATGTGTGATGATAACTTGATAAGCTGTTCTGTTTTGCTTAATTATAGAATTTAGTGTTTGGTATTTGGTAATGAGTTATGGTTTTTAAAACGGGCAGGCTTTGGTGAAAGGATATGAAGAAGGGCAGGGGGATGGAGGTGAAGGTGATCATGCAGAAGCACTTGCTGCACAGGTACACATTGAGTTTACTTTATCACCTAAAAACAGCATTATTAGGATCAGACTAGACTGGAAACCTGGTTTGTTTAATGTGTACATTTAGTAACTTCAACCTATGTTGTCAAAAGCCTATGGCGCATAGGCGTAGCCCAGAGCCTTGGCGCCATTTATACGTAGGTTTTTTTTAGCTAGGCGGATAGTATAAAAGGCCATTTTTAGGGGTTTTGGACATGTTTTAGGCTTGTTTAGGCTATTTTATGACTTATGTTGATCCAAGGTTTATTCAAGGGTTTCAAAGGATTTTTGGCCAGAAATTTGCCTAATTTGCGCCTGTGATAGGCACCAAAGTAGACAACGATAGAAATCATAGAATTTTGAAACTGGAACAAGACGGATAGATCTACGGTCCGTTTATGATACAGATGCACCACATAAACATACAGTAGGGAAAATTAAAATTGGGTTAAGATACAGACACACCACTTAATCTGTAATTAGACTCCAAGAACACCGGTCAAGTTGCCAAACTTGAACTAGCGTGGAAACAATTAATCAACTCGTAATCCAATGAGAAAATTAACCAAAGCTTTCATACTCATAACTCACTGTGCTCTCTCTCTCTCTCTTCACTGTGAAATACGATTACATATAGGTAAGAAGAAAAACACATGCATGATCGTGATGCTACATTTAAGGAATTGAAACTGAACCAAACATGGAAATAATTAAAAATAAAAAAGACAAAATACAACATTACGTAATCGTGGTGTGTCATGGGTGGTTACGGCACCCAGTGCTATCAGCCTGGCTTGCTTAAATCTCGCCTTTCGGGATGCAACGCTAAGGCTGCGTTGGGTTGCGCTTCCGTGCCTAGGCGCGTGCCTTGATCGCTTTTGACCACATAGATTGCAACAAAGCTAAGTTGCACCAATTATCTAGGTTTACACGTATCTCTTTATTGTGTTTCATAAAATAATAAAATTTCCAGGTTAGAAGATTAGCAATGGAAATTCGCCAGATGGCTTCTTCGAGGCAGATCACTGTTCTGAATGCTGGTGCCGGTGGTATGTTCTCTCAGCCTTGGCATACTTTTCTAATGAACTTCAAGTGGAGGCTTCATGCTTTGTATTGTCATGCGTTTATATGTTTTTTACTTTTTGTTTGAGTTTGCTTATATATACTTGGTGTTCCTTGTTGATAAAACTCAATTATCGCAAATTTAATGTTGATGCAGGTAATGCAGCATCTTTAGTGGTACCAGCTGCTACCGTGGGTGCTGTGGGTTATGGATACATGTGGTGGAAGGTTAAGTTGTGTTCTTGTTCTTTATTATTATCAACTAGCTCAGATAATATAAGTTGTTCTGGATTTAATTGTGCATATTCAGTAATCTTTCATTTCATTTCATGCCTTGCACATACGCACATGTAAAAAGAAGACCTAAAAACGTTTTTGTCCATACTGAAAGCAACATGTTATTATTATTTTGGCAATTTGCTCAACTTTGGGTTAATTAAAAGTGTCTAAAGCTTTGCAACTTTCTGTCATTGTGTATATAGGGTTATTCATTCTCAGACCTCATGTATGTGACAAAGAAAAACATGACAACTGCTGTCTCAAACTTGACAAAGCATCTGGAACAAGTGTCGGATGCCCTTGCTGTAAGTTTCTGTTAGATACTAGAGTTAATACCTTCACATAATTTGTATTTTGCTATATCATACATCAAATTGTCTTGATAAATCTGCTACATTGTGAAGTATTTTACTTTCACGCTATGCCTCGGACTTTATACTTTCTTTCCTTTGGCCTTTAGTTTATATGAATAGTTGCTTCATGATTCAAGTATTAGTGTGGTACTGTGGTATTCCTTTAACCTTTGGCAAGAACTTGGTTCAGTTTCATATCATAAGGATTACTAACTACTATATTATGCTTGTGTTGGTTTCATTTTTGGTTTTAATGCGTGATGCGCCCGATGCGCTGATGAGATCGTATCAGCTGATGCGATGTGCTGCAGTTACATGATGTGAGGATGATGCGCTTTAAATCGCATATTGCTCTCGTGATGCGCCTTGGGTTTGAAAAGCGCGCTCGAGGCGCGCTTAAGCGCATCTAGGTGCAAACCCGTGCGCCTTATGTAACACTAGCGAGCAGTGTACAAAAAGTGCAAGAAAAGCGCAGGAAAAAAGCCCCTGAGGCGCCCGCTTTTCGTACACATGATGTTTTTGCGCTTAAAATTGTTATACGTGTAGCTAAAAAGGTTGTACAATTAAGTTAAATCATATATATACCTTATTTGTATCTATATTTTGAGTAAATAATGCTAAAAACCTATAGCATATATAAAAAAAATTATATAATCGTCTTGCGCCTCCCGTACGAAAAGCCCACTGCTTTTGCGCTTTGCGCCTCGGTTTTAGACCTCGTCGCTTTTGTGCGCTTCGCGCTTTTTAAAACCAAGTGATGCGCTCACATGATGCGCCCTGATGTGTGCATTTTTCTAAATCAACCACTATAGAGTAAAATTGTACAATGAGCTTAATAAGCTTTTACAATGAGCTGATAAAGGCGTTAAGTGAGTTTGTGCATAGATTACTTGTACCTTTTGCATATACTACTTGTACACATAAGAGTTAAAGGCTTATTTTGGTTATATTGAATTTCTTTGATGGTACAAGACTTATTTTTCTATATTCATTTATTTTAATCTCTAAATAGTGTTTGAAGTTAACAAGTTCAAATATTATCTAAATAATGAATGCCTCACATACGTGATGCACGTGCATCACAGATTGGCTTTGGGATAAAAACGCATCGGAGCGCATACGTATTTTAAAACCTATGACTTTCATTCTTGATGCATATGCGTGTGTATATTTGTGTACATCGACAATTGAGATACATATACATATTACATACATATGTATATAGTTAAAGAGGAATGTTACCATTATCATTGGAGTATTGAACATTTTACATGAACATGAATATGATTATATGTGCAGATACCATGGCATGTTATTCTCTAAACTAACATTTTTTTTTTCTTTTGATGTCATTTTTAGTTTTTTTTTTTCCGTTGGTAACTCTGCAGCGTTGCATTATAAATCACGTTTTCTTAAATCGTCAATTTTTATTCTTTAATCAGGCAGCCAAGAAACATCTGACACAGCGGATTGAGAACTTGGATGGAAAAATGGATCAGCAGGTGGAAATATCGAAGTTGATTAGAAGTGAGGTATGTTTGTGAGGCCTAATCATCAAACCAGTTTATATAACTTCTAGAAATATTTGAATTACCTGAAGCAATATTGGTCAAAGAAACTTGTTGTAGAAGTATAACTGACTTGTTAAACTTGTGATATAGGTGTGTGATGTCCGTGATGATCTTTCTCAAATAGGTTATGACTTGGATTCACTAAATCAA
Organism: Ambrosia trifida; assembly: GCA_028751855.1. Taxonomy (NCBI): domain Eukaryota; kingdom Viridiplantae; phylum Streptophyta; class Magnoliopsida; order Asterales; family Asteraceae; genus Ambrosia; species Ambrosia trifida. The sequence continues at coordinate 5,547,946 of CM054128.1, forward strand.
ATGGTTTCTGGTTTGGTGAGTATTCTTTCATGATTTCCATGAGTCATGATAGTTGACCTCCTTTCACTTGTAAAAAAGGTGACGGATGTCCTTGTGTTATTTCTTTTATTTAACACACTTCATAATTTCCTGCAGAATGGCAAGATAATGACATTGGAAGAAAAACAGGTAAACAAAATATCATACTTTATAAGTATAACTGTGTAAGTATTTTCAATATTCACTTGGTACAAAACTACAACTCATTTGGTTCTAGCCAATACATTTCAGTTTATCATACCACTTGTTTTTTGAAATTTGTTCTTTCATTGGTGATCAGCTCTGATTATATTTTGGAGGATATACTAACGAGTAACTATTAATTCTGATTTCTGAATAGGATCTAACTAACCTTGGAGTGTGGTACCTCTGCAACAAGGCTGAAGGAACCAAGATGTCTGGCAAGGCACAGGTAATGCTACTGTTCTATACAGGCATACAGCTAGCTATTTCAGTTGGTTCATATTTTCTGCATAATCAGCTGATATAACTACCAAATAGTTCCATTAAACCAGAAAACAAATAGGAAAACATAAGTAGCACAAAAGATGTCTAGTGGGTCATCTAGTATTTTGTACACTATTATTTGTTAAATGACTACTTTCCAAGGATCATATTATTATAGTAATGTCATCTTGAGTGCACTTGGTGAAAATAAACTCCAAATCTATAGAACAAGAAGAGCCTTTTAATATTGATTTCTATTTAACAAACAATGAGTTACTGTCAAGGGCTTCACTTTCAGACCGTGTGATAGTCATACCTCAACTTCATTACTGCTCATCTCAATCTTTAGATCTTGTTTATCGTGAAACATAACTGAGATGCATGCTAGTTTGTAAGTATACGCTTAGTGATTTCAGGGGTTCTTATATTCAAAAACTTGGGGCGCGTTTGGCTTGATGGAATAGAATGACTGAGGTAATCATCTAATTAATGGATGGTGGAATGAAATGACTCACTGCATCCGTGCTAAAAGTCATGCATCCTTGTCAATTAAAATACACACAAACTCACTTTACAATAAATACGCCTATGGATGTTCACTCCCCCGATATGCTTACTCTGCAAGTTGAGTAACATATGCTAAGGCAACTTGTTTGAAATTCTGTGTTATGTGTTTGGTAGATTCCTGCATGTGTCGGTGTTTCAGTGTTGACTATGAACCTTTTTAGAATATTATTTGTGCTTATTCATCCAACTAAAACCACCTTGTATCTTCTCAAATCTCAGTATGTCATATATAAGTCTCTAAATGTGGTTTGATCCAAAATTTTCTTAATTCATAGCTTTAGGTGATAATACCCATTTTGAAAAAATAAGAATTCTTTACACATTTTCCAAAAAAAAAAAAACGTCACCATTTAATAATCTTAAGCAATTTGTCATTATTATACAAAATTTTGACTCCAGGGGCCTTCCTGTAATTATTAAAACCTTAAACCATCACACAAGTATTTTCATCAAGAGGTAAATAATCTTACTAGTCCTGGTGTGGATCAAACTCGGGTGTTCAATTCAACAAACCCAAACCGGGTGTGGATCCACAAATACTGCAAGCCTAGCCTTGGTGTCTGTTTCCCTCGGTCCAAAGGCTACTGTTGGGTGTGTTCCTTATAGCCCAACAAAAGAATGGCCCAATGCCTCTTATTTCTCTTTCTGCTTTGTTTTAGCAGAGGTTTTATGTTTTTAAAATTAGTACTTTAATAGACCCTAAATTGTTTTCTTTAGAAACCTCCCTTCCTCAAATTGAAGGTTTTATGTTTTTAAAATTAGTACTTTAATAGACCCTAAATTGGATGTAACCTTTTTTTATCTAATAATCCTTTACCATTATCTTTTGAGAACAGATAACCACTCTATAAACTTACCAAAATAGCAAATTAGCACACGGGATGGTAGTATGCTTCTGAAGTAACTAAAAGATACTTCATAGTTCATACTTTTATTAGGGTTTGGGTGTGAGCTGAGAAAATATGCCTAACATAACTTACGAACACAGCCAATGACCCAAACTGCTCTGCTACCATCCATGCTCAACTTCTCCAACAAATTGAGTGATTTTCAAGGTTGAATCCAGTGGTATACTCGTGTCATGGGTTTAAAACTGCATTGGGACCTTGTTTTTCTGTGATTAAAGGCAGTGTAATTGTAACATCAAATCCCTATAAGGCTATAGATATGTTGAATGATCCCAAATTGGTTTTTAATTATAGTTTCAGGACTTGTCACATCAACTCCCTAGAGTCCCCTTTATATTTGTTTTGCCCAACTTTTACAATCTTTCTTTTTTTTTTTTCTTTATTTAGTTAAGTGCCATTACATTATTACATAGTGCTATTGTTAAAAGGGTTTGTTTGGATCGAATATTATTGGTTTGAATACAATGTCAAATTCCGCTTCTTTTGAAAAACATTTCAAACTGAGGAACCGATAAACCACACCTATGGGCTCCATGTAACATTTTGGATGGCTTGTTTGTTGGCACTTCTGTGGTATCGAAGTTGTTACACATTACTACGTACAACTAAATATTCATTTCTTGCCATCTCTCTTAAAAAATTTAAATTCCACGTTGCTGGAATTAGTAAAAAGCAGAGTCTTAATTTAACAGAATCCATAAAGTATGTATCCAAGGCTGTGTCACATGGCATAAAAAATAACATAGTCATGTATTCAACCTCTTAAATATCTGCCATTGTTATTGCTTATTTCTTTTAAAAATACAGGAACAATTGAAACTTGCTGGAAAATCCCTTGCTGGTTATCTCACATCAGGGGGGATGCTGAATCTCGAGGTTACTTGTTATCTTATGCTATTTTTCTTCTTTATTTTCTCAATATTTCATAGTCAAATTTCTGATAAAGAAGTGCAAAATGGAATCATATATTCATGTTGCATTATTATTATTATTTACCAGGGCATGAAGGAAATAGCGGACAATTCCGATTCAGGTGATATTAACAAGTCGCCGACAACTGGCTTATCAGAAGATATTTCCTCTGGATCGGACAGTCGACCTCAACCAAGAACGTTGACCAGGTATACAATCAACTGCATTTGCATATTTCCCCCATAGCGTAAACAGTGGCTTGTGCCTATGCTTATTGTTCTGGGATTGATGTTATGAAACAGGAGAAATACTGTCAAGTTCAGCTCTTGAAGCAAACAAAGAGTATAAAGTGAAGAATGTTAGTAGTATGTAATGTGCACTCTACTTGTGCCCAATAAGCCAAAACATTGAAACATAATACTATTTATCCTTTTGTGGCTAGCCATGTTCTTTTGTTAAATGATGAACCTAAGTATGTATGTAGGTTTTACATACATGATAGGAGTAATTACAAAAATCGTCCATGTGGTGTGTGAACTTTATTAAATTTACACTAACGTATTATTTTTGAGTTTTGGTTACGGTTATGCATTTAGCTCTTAAACTAATGATTTACCTGCTTGCTAGCTATTAGGTAGTTAAAGGGTATGTTTAGCAATGAGCTTTTAGGAGCTTCAAGCTTTTAAGAAAAAACTCCTACTTATGCCATATGTAGTGGAGCGCCATTTTGGGCGTTTTTTTTTTTAAATTCGCACCCCCACACCGGTACGGGGGGCGCTATGGGATTAAATCTCCTCCAAGCGTGATGTTTATAGCGCCGGGTAACAAATCAGATGACCAATGGGGAGAGCACACGTGGATTCTTCAAACAGTTGGGTTTGTGGCTGATGGTGGTGTACAGTGGTGGTGTACGGTGATGGTGATGGTGTTGGTCTGCTGTGAAGGTGACGGTGATGGTGGTGGTCTGCTGTGACGGTGATGGTGGTGGTGTACGGTGAAGGAGGAAAGAAAGAGAAAGAAGAATGAAAGGAAGAAGAAGAAAGAAAGGGGGAGGGAAGAAGAAGATGAAGGCGGCGGCGGAGGTGGTGGGTGAATGGTGGTGGTTCGCTGAAGAAGGTGGTGGTGGATGTGGTTTGCTGTGAAGGCTTTGTGGTGGTGGTGGTCTGCTGTGAAGAAGAAGGAGATGTATAGGTTTGATTTTTTTTTTTCTAAATTAGCGCCCCATTTTGTTTCCCCCACTACACCCCTATTTTGAATTAAACCCTCACACTGACTCAGCCGCCACGTGAATCAATCACAGAGGGGGGGGCTTTAAGTTTTTTCCGCCCCACTACACATGGTCTTAATAAAAAGTGTTGTTTGGTTGAAAGAGCTTGAAGCTTTTAGGTTTTAGGAGAAAAAACTCCTACTAGCTACAAACTTTTAATGAGTAAATGAAACAAATACCCATTCTATTATAAAAATAAAATAAAAACCTTCCTTACAAGCGTTATGCCTATTTTGGTCATTTTATACATTTTATTAAAAGCTACAGCTATTCTGTCAAACACCAAAATATATTTAAAAAGCTATAGCTATCAGCCACCAGCTAGTTTTGCCAAACATACCCAAAAACTCGAAGGGTCTCATGTTTATAAAATTCCAAGCTTGTCTTATTCATAGTTGTCAAAAGCGCGCCTAGGCTCGAGGCGCACAAGTGCGCTGCGCCCTGTGAGGCGCGCGCCTAGGCACTGAGGCGCACTATCAGGGCTGATTTCCGGCCAAATTCAGGCTAAAAGTTGCATAAACCTCTAAAACATCCTAAATGAGTCATGAATAAGTACTAAACCACCCTAAAACATTCTAAAGTAGCCTTAAACATGCCTAAAACATCTCTAGAATCCCTAAAAAATGTATTTCATACTATGCGCTTAATTATAAAAAAACGTCGTTTTTTATACGCCTTGCGCCTAGGCTCCGGGCTGGGCCTATGCGCCTTGAGTGCGCCTAGACGCTTTTACAACTATGGTCTTATTGAGAGAGCAGAAACAGTATTTAAGTAAAGAAAGAAAAGCTTATCAAATCCGAAATTTTTATCATGTTTCTTTAGAATTTTTTTTTTTTAATAGCAGAGTAACTTAATTTTCTTTTCATATTTAAAAAGGGAAGCTGGAACTCTGGAAGCGGCTTCCAAGTTTAAGTAAGTTGGGCTATTTATTATATATGGTTGGGTCTCATGATGTAGTTAGTCATCATCATAAAGCCCAATTCTTTAATATTTGAAATTTGCTCTCAATTGGTTTCAAATAAAACTAGATCTATCATACGCATATCTTGTTTATCTCGAGGAAACTGTGAACTCAAAAATCACGAATACAAAAATATTTAGATATGAACCCAAACATGACGCGAGATTTCCCAGGTTAATCTCTTTAACCCAAAGTTAGGGTTTTTTTTTTTTTTTTTTATCTTTTTCATACTAACACTCTAAAAGTACATATTTACAAAATAAAGATAAAAATACAAATACACCGGTTTAAACATGCATTTCATGTTAGTTTTGTTCGCGTCTTCATGTCATGTCAAGAATTTCCAACTCTATATGAAACTTTTAACATTTATATGTTGCTTTGTGAGATTTTAAGATTGTTTTTAAGCTGTATAACTATTTTAATAATAAAATAAATATACTCGTCTCGAAACATAAAAAAATATATATCACTATCATTGAAACTTTTATAAAAAGAAATCCTATAAAAGCATATAAAAAATTAAAAACCAAAAGAACATAACTTTTAAAATTAATAAGTTAATCTAGAGGTATCAAATGCCTTTTTTTATAATCAAAAGTTATTTTATTTTATTAAATAATGACTAAATTAGAAGATGGGCGATTCATACACAACAAACTCATAATTTATGCACTAAAATCACATGTTGTTACATCTTATACTTAACTAACTTTCATGTATTAACCACTCACTATTAAAAAAAGTTGATGCATAATTAACGATTTAATTAATTAATTTTTAGTTTATTTTTATGATTTAAGAATTTGGACTAGTTCAAACTCAAAAGATCCTCTCTATGATGAAGTCATGGTCCTCAACACCCTTTGAGAAACATCACTATCCATAATACTTGGTCAACTAAAATAGGGTCAAAATTTATAGCCTTCTTTAAGTTCATCCAATCATCCAATTTGGAGAATTCGAGAAAGTATACACCAAAAAAGGGTAAAATAAATAAATAAATAAACAAACTTTAAAAGATAATGTATTTAATTTGGTGAGGTGGGTTTGGTGGTATTTGTTTACCTTGTTTTCATAACAATGAATGTTTATATGATACCCTCAAGATTCTTTCTCACGGAAATTTTGGATTCTTATGTCCATGTGTAGAATAAAAGATAAGGGTTTGTTTACTTTAAGTACTTTGATAAATATTCTATGCTAAGACCGAGCTTTAATTAGTGGTTTGACGAGCCTTTATTATTAATTTATTATGTATCCTTGAGTACAATTTGAAAACGATTCAAGACCCGTTTCATTTTAGAAGAACTTGAATATTTATATAAAAAGACTTATTTATTATCAGACACATCAAAATATATGTAAAAGCTATACTGAATAAGATAAATCTTTTTTCTAACCATAAAATTATTTTGACGTGATATTATTGTTTCTTGCTCATTTCATGTAACATTCAAATGCACACACTTGTTTGATTATTTGTTTACATGTATAACATACACATATGTAAACGAAAACGGAGTTGGCATGAAGAATTTGTTAAAAGTGGGAGAGCTCAAATTTGGAAATACATATGTCAGTATCGTCTATTGACACTATTGAACACCGTGATAGAAATTTGAATGCGGTATACGACAAGTCGACAACCCAAGAAAACAAATAAAGGCGTTGCACACCGCAATAGCCTTGGATGAAGTGTGCGATGGATGGAATTTTGTGAATGGGGTCGCTAAATAAGTGTATGGAGCCTGAACATGTAAAAGAGGTTGTGTCAATCTTTGATGCACATCTACGAGGGGCAATTAAAGACATTGTTGTCTGTGGGGGATCGCATTTTGGGGACTTCCAATGAAGGTTGGCTTCCTTCCCTATACGTTGCGGGGGCTTAGGGCTTGTCTCGGCGGAGGACGTCTCTGCATATGCCTTTGTGGCGTCTAAGGCCCGGTCGTGAAAATTGCAGCACCACATCTTGTGAAGCGCTGGTGTTGTGGGGGTGGATCATGACTACTCCCTTGCGCTTAGTAATATTGGAACAACTCTCCCGAACTTTGATCTAGGCGGTTTTACTGATAAGGAGACCGCCCCCAAAAACTCCAACAAACTTTGGCGAGTGCTCTTTATGGTAAACACGTTCTGGATATGGATGAGCGGTTCGATATGACCCCGCGTCAAAAGGCAGTTTTTGCTTGTCTCAATGGGGCTCATGACCAGGATCTTTTTACTGTTGTGCCCATTGAAGGTATTGGACAACGGATGTCAGCAGTTGAATACAGAGCCATCCTCAAATACCGGCTCATGATCCCCCCCCCCCCCCCCTCCCCGTAGACGATTCATGCCCCATTTGTAAAAAAGTCTGTTTGGATAGATTTGGCGAGCATGCCCTCCACCGTAAAGAATTGTCAGGGTTCAAGTATCGTCATGACTGGGTTTGAGATTTTTTATGGGATGTGTTTAGGCGTGCCGGAATCTCAGCCAAAAAAGAAGCCCATGTTAACTTTCTAATTGATCCGCGAGAGGGAAGATCTACCATGCGTCTTGCGAACGTCCTTGTTTTGGCTAGGCAGGGGGTAAGCATGCGTGTGTCGACCTCACTGGGGTGTCCCCATTGGTCGGGTTGAGAGACAGTGGTTTTGTTCCGAGACAGGCGGTTTTGAAGGCGGAAGCTAGGAAGGTTGCTAAGCACGGGGCAAATTGTTTAAGAAATCAACACGTGTTCATTCCGTTTGCCTTCGACACATTTGGATCCCTAGCCCCTGAGACGGTTCACTTTTTGGAGCGGGTGTAGAAGGTGATCCACAGTGACTCGCAAAGCCCAAGGAACCAAGGGTTTGTATTTTGTAGAATTGGCTTTGCGATTTAAAAGGGGATAGCGGCGCAGCTTGTTGCTCGCTTACCCATTATCCAGATGTAATTTGGTTTTTTATTGTGGAATGGAAAAATGATAGATTTGATTAAAAAAAAAGAAGATGTCTAGGGGATTTGGGAAATGGGGGATTACGAATTAAAACTTTTTCCAGCCGATTTTGAGAGCTCCAAGGTCTCAATCATCATCCATTCATTCCGCTTCACATTCAAAGCTTCCACATAACCATTGAAGATTTGAACATGCCAATGAGCGGCTAAGAATCTTGCAACTTCTTTCGGGTGAACGGTTTGCGTAGGATAAGCATTAAACCTCGTTTGATATGTATTTGGATTGTTCTTTATTAAATATTGTGGAACAACTTGTGTTTGGTTGATTTAACCGAATTGTTTGTGTTTCAATTATTCGCTTTTTATCATTTGCATTCGGTTTTCTTGCATCGTGAGCGATTTAGTAATTAGGGGGTGTTTGGCATCTATGGTTAGGTAATTGGATTCTGCAAGTTAATATTAAATCTATGTCTTCAATTATCACTTCAACTAATTATTTTTAAGACCATGTCTATGTGGTAGCCAATTACTTAAACGAGTTTTGTGTAAAACCTACTCATATAAGTAGTTAAGAACTCATAATTATCTTACTTTTGATTAGACCATGACATCTACATCACAAATAGAGGCATCCCTAAAGATTTACGTACCATGTCCGGGTCATTAAAAATATGCCTCTTAAGCTCCTTAGGCTTTAAGGAATTAAATAATTTAAACTAAATTTTATGTACGATTAATGATATAGCATTAAACGTAACTATTAGCAAAATAATAGTATTAGAATGAGTAGTGGGCTTTTAAACTTGTTTTGGGTTATTAGTATTTAGGTTATTTTATAATTTAAAAGATGTGTTTAATGAGCGTAAGTTTAAATGTTTAAAGATGTGTTTAAGAAAACATATACATATCTATAATACATTATAAAGGAAGAGTGATGGCTAAGATAGTCATTTTCATTTTCGTACAACTTAACAAGCAATATGTACAACATATTTAAGCAACAAATTTAAGGGTATTATGGGGATAGTTGTGACAATTAAGACACCTAGAGGGGTAATATAGACAATTCACCCACCTCATCCTTTATAATATCAACACACTTTTACCATATTACCCTCTTTACCCATTCCTACCCTCACAAACATCATTGGCCTATTCCTTGTTCATGATTCAAGAAGACAGAGAGTTTTTCGTCATTTACCTCCACTATTAAACTGTCTTTAATGACATAGTCGGTTAGTATTTGAATGGCTTGTTATTCAATCCCATCGCCGATTCACTGTCATCTCCCAGTTATCCCCCATTTATACCATAGGCGTTCACTCCTTCCTTCTCATTATTCATCCTATAATTAATAAAATTGGTTTTAAACAGTCAACACGGTGATGAAGTTCTACGGCTAGGGTTTCTAGGTCCGGTGGTGTATCTGGGTTTTTTCAATTCTATTCCACTAACTCTGATTATATTATTTTCTTATTGTTAGAGCTTGCCGATGTTAATCCTCTTCTTGCTTTGATGCTTCATACCGGTAATAGATACATGTAAGTTTCCAGGTTTTAGCCTCAATTGTTCATGTTATGGTGTTAGTTACTGTAAGCATTTTTTATGCAATTTGGGATGTTATAGTATTTGAGTGCCCTGCTCTTATATCTGTTTAGTATTTTGGTTATTTAAATTTATGTTAAGGTTACTAAAATTCAATTATAATTAATTAGTTATTTGAAATGAAAATCATACAGAAAGTCTAATGAATGAATTTGCATTTTCAATCCATTTTGATTTTTTAGTTGTTGTTTCTGTATGTTAGCCGTTTGGTCTATAAGAGAAGAAAAACCAACGCATTGGTTACTAAATTCTTATTGCTTTCAGTTATGGTGTAAATTCTTCAGGTGATGTAATTGCCGACTTTGGTGATTCAAACAAATTAATCAGCCTTCCTTGGTCACAAGTTGCAATGAAAACGGAAAAGGTGGGTTTATGCGTTCCTAATTCGAACACAAATTTGAAAGGTTTGTATGTTTCATTGCCCTTTTCATCTTGGATCTATCTGCTAAAGCCTATGGCTATATATTTTCATTTTTTTTTTGTTATCTCTTATTTTATGTTGAAGGTCTAATGCTCATTTGACTTGTAAACTATGCATTTTAAAGATATATATTTATGTACTCAGTAACATAGATATATCTTTCACAAGGGAATTTGATGAGATATAGTCATGCAAATGATGGAAGATCCAACTTAAAGAGAGAATTTGGGGATCATGGTTCTGCTTAACAGAATAGCTTGTTGCCCTTACGACGAATGGATGAAATTTACCGTTTGAAAGAAACTGTGACAACAATTTGACGTATTTTAGTGCATTTGGCCATTATCTATATTCAAATATAGTATTGAGTTACTAACTTGGAGTGTTTACTATCATAGTGCAATATTGCAACAAAACAGTCTAAGTTGTTTTCATGGCATTTTCTTAAGTTCTAATAATATCTTATCTATTTAATCTTTATTTTTCCTACATTGTGCAGAATTATTGTATGAAATGATTAGAGCAACAAAAGACAAGACTCAGAATCCAACTTTAAGGTATGTATTATAAGTTGTATTTAGAGCAATATTCAATTGTCATTGTTTATAACCATTGAAACTCTAATATATTATAAGTTATAACACTATTTCTTTACATCTCATTGAATGAATTCTCTTCGTCTTTTCCTTATAGGTTAAATAGACTTGTTTAATAAAATATTTGTTTTAGTCATTTTTTTGTTCTAATTCCTAATAGCTTGATAACTAGGATGAAGATGAGGACGGAATATGGAGACCACCAAAATGCCATACCCAACACACAAACGCATGGGTAGCTTTCTAACATCTTGAGCATTTTGGCTAATATCATAATAATACTTTTATTTTGAGATTCATCTTAGTGCTACTATAGAAAATGAGAATTCCATGTTTGTATTGAACTGCTTCTATGATACAATTATGTTATGGGAAAAGCAGATCAGCATACTTCATCAGAAACAAGGGCATGTAACCCAATTCCATTCTAAAGCTGCATGTGGTGAAGGCTTCAAAGAGTATTGATAAATATGAAATAGTTCTATTCTCAAATGAGAAGCAGGTAATAATTATATTGCATATGCATTATGGAAATGAGTCAATGACAAAGATTACATGCTTATTATAGAATGGAGTAGATGTAGACCTTTGAAGTCTGTTTAGTTGGATTACGAGGATTCAAAGGAATGACTAGATAAGGAAATGGAATGATCTAATGTTTTAGGAGCTGACAATCTCATTAATTAATAATGAAAAACTATCATTTTCCTTTGTTAAATTTTAGATCCTAGAAGTTGGGAAATATGACTCTCCTTGAATACGAGTTTATAAGGTTAGTGATATAACAGGATTATGTATTATGAGGCTTGAGACTGCTTAATTTTTTATTCCAATTGGTTGGGGTTTACCTCATTAGTTCTTTCATGAATCTTATCATCCATAGTTTATAATTTATTGAGATGTTTAATTTTTTAATTAATTCATAATTATAACGTTTTAATGGCGGGTTAAGGATCTTTGACTATAATATACACCTCCATAAGAATATGCATTACATTATTTATGTTTATTATCTTACACTACACTTGCGCGTACATCTATTCGGTGAAAAAAAAAAACATGCACGGAGCCTGTTCTACGCAAGTTCAATTCAGTAAACACTCCTCTCTTCTTATATTATTATCATTATTGGTTGAACATGCTTCGTATGGTTACCCGTTGCCAGTGCAGAAGGTTTCACCTGAAGGAAATCTCACATGGTTTTTGGATAGTGAGGCTTCTTTAAGGCTCAAGTAAATCTACATGTATATGATCATATTCAACAACTAACATGCACAAAATAATTTATAACTAGATACTATGTGTTGTTGCTTCCTACATGCTTCATGACACAATAACAAATAACTCAAAAACACTACACACACCCTAAACCTCCAACAACTATGAGGCAACAAAATAAGCGCACCCGCAGCAACGCGCGGGCATTCCCACTAGTATATAAAATGTTTAAAGATGTGTTTAAAATGTATCCCCAATATTTTCGAACTCTAGCCGGTTGGCCTCCCCGGCCCACCCAAGGGCCGGCCATACTCACAAACAAAGCTAGATGGTGTCAAATCTAAAAAGATATGAACAAATTAGTTTGCTAGTTTATACATATATCATACGCATATGTATTTAAAGTATAAAATTTAAAAATTATATCATTCATTGGTTAAAAAGGTAACAAATTAAATGTGTTTTTTTTTTCTCACAATAGATTGGTGTTATAAAGTGATCCCATATATATGCACACTTACCAAGCTTGGTTTGGCAAAAGTAATGAAATTGAGAAAAAAAAAAAAAAAAAAAAAAAACAGTTTAACGTGGATTAGACATAAACTATGATAATTATGAAGGGCCAAGAAGTATCAATACCATTAAACAAAAAATGTATATAGTTAAAAAAAAGCTAAAAGTTATAAAGTTACTAAATTAGAACTAGAATTTATTGTTTTTTAAAGAGTGGAAATGTGGGGTGATGCTTGAGACAAGAAATCAAGAATCCCTTCATATCTGTAGAATATCTCAAATATATCATGCAATAAAAAGGAAATGGAAAAGGGAAAAAAGCCCAATAAACCCCACCAATAAGAAGGAAAAAAGTGGAATCATGGCCACCCAAAACCATATTTAGATAACATGTAGACATATTAATTCAAAAAATATATGTAGAGAAAGAGTGGGTTGTCTTGCAAGCCCTAAATACTGTAAAAACTCTTTTTATTTCTTTTTTTTAACACATGTACAACAGTTCTATTTTTTACACTTACTTAGTTACTTACACATGTAAATACGTGTAAATTAAAAGTTATTACAATTCTTACAAAATATAGAAATTCATACACATGCTCTTAAACTAATTGAGTCTGATTCTTGAAAAAATAATATGTTAACTTAAAAGCGTAGAAGACAATAAGAAGGTGATACTTATGGTCAATAGTATTTATGTCCATTTACAAGTTCCACAATGGCACACTACGTTAACCACTATAAAAATTAGCAATATTGTACACATTTTATAGAGAAAGAATGTTCGATTTATGCTATTTTTTAAATAATAAAGTGTACATAGTCTTTTAAGTTTGTAAAAGTTGGAAGTAGTATTCAATGAAAAAAGTCAAGGGGTAAAAATTAAAATCTCTCATTTACCTCTTACACCTTTATTGAATTCTAGTTAATTAGGAAATTGTCAACCAATTAATCTTAACCATTAAACTGTTCGTTGTGGACAAACAAACAGCCCCATGCGAGCACAATTTTAGCCATGTGGCTTGCGAACATAACAATAACCACACATGATCCTCGCGCAATCACAATTATAGGTTATATATAACCAACTAACCAAATATTTATTAATTTAAATTTTTTATCTTTATCTTTATGTTTACTTTACTAGATAATAAATAAAAATCTTATTATTATTTTATTTCTCTCTCGTATGAATATATTATTAATCGTATGAATAATATTATTAATTAAATCATTATTTTATGTTTATCTCTTATTTATTTAATATTTATTTTCTTACTTAATTTTTTTTAATATTTTCGCTTATTAAAAACCATTTAATATTTTATTGATCAAAAGAGTTACACCTTCAAGACCACCATCTCAATCACGTCCTGCAATAATTGCTTCTGTCTTTGCATTTCATCCAAACAAACATTCTCTTTTTAGTATACATTTTCATTTTTATTCACATGATTAAAATTGTTGGTTTTTCATATTATACTACACTAATTTATATGCTATATCGTAACACATGTTTTGTCTATTCCGAAAAGATCACTGGGTATAACCTAGTTAAGCATAAGCGCAATGGTTTATTATTTTCATAAAAGCTTATAGGGTTAGAAGTTGGGGAAAAGTGTATACAACCTGAGTCTCCTAAATAACATTATCTAGGAAAAGCATATAACTATATTTATAAATCTTATTTATGTATCTATAAGTCATATTTTAAGTTTGACTTTTAAATTAGTTTAAGACTTTGGTTATTAATTAATAAAATTTAAGCCAGAAGTGAAGAAGTAAAATCTACTATTCAAAAATAAAAAACAAAAAAACTAAGAGTGAATTACTATTTGTGTTTCTGTGTTATAGTAGTTTTAACTACTTGAATCAAAGTTCAAATTTTAATTACTTGAGTCCCTGATTGGAAATTAACTAACCTACTAAGTCCATATTACTAATGTCGTTCAAAAGGCCTGTTAACTTGAAGGGCATTTTTATCATTACACCAAATGAACAAGCCTATAATGCACAAGGTATTTACAATTTATTTTTTACATATTTTATAATAACTATTATATATCTTGTGTCTTATATACACACACAGTAAGTCACAACCCCCTTGTAAATTTCTTTCTCCACGCCTTCAACCCTACCGCACCACCACCGTCGCACTACACCGCCTAATTGCACGACGCCCACCACACCGCACCATCTAATCCTCCTTCCATCTCCCAATCATTAAGTCGATTGAAAACCATAATCCCACCTAACCCAATGCACAAACCCCTTAATAATCCCACCATCATCACCGTCTGCAACAAAGGGCACCACCATAACTAACCACCACCGACCCAAAATTAAATTACTACCGTCAACCACCACTCCCACTGTCACATATAGGCTATAACCATAGTTGCGATCTGAATCAAGAAACGCATTTCAAGAAACAAAACCCTAGGTTACGGGTACATACCTTACTCGACAGGTTGTTCAGGTTTACTATTCAACCCTCTGCACCGTCGTCACTATACCACTCACCACCACCGTCGATCGCCTCTATTTCTCACGCCCCATCTATGTCTCCCCCTCTCAATCTATCTCTCTCGGTTACATAAACATAAAGGGGTATTTATGTTTGCACTAAATGAAAAGAAAAGGAAGGTGATAGTGGTTGTATGGTTGTGGTGGTGGTGGTGGTGTTGCGGTGATGGTTGTGTTGGGAATGAGAAGGTTTAGAGAGAGAGAGAGGGGGGGAGGGAGAGGGGGGGAGAGAGAGAGAGAAGGAGAGGGGGAGATAGAGAAAGATTGGAATATATAGATTTAGAGAGAGAGAGAGGGAGAGGGAGAGAGAGGGAGAAGGAGAGAGGGAGAGATAGAGAGAGGGAGAGAGAGATTGGAATAGATAGATTTATATATTACATTAATGTGTGTGTATATAATAAGTGAAATAATACTTTATTAGTGGGGACACTTTTGTCATTTCATATAGATTTAACAGGTTTGGTTAACGAAGTTACCAATTTGGACTCAATAGATTAGTTAATTTCTAACCGGGGACGCATGTAGTTAAAGTTTTGAACTTTAAATTAAATTAGTTAAAACCACTATAACACATAGACGCAAATAGTAATTTACTATAAAACTAATTTTGACTTAAACGACTTCAACATGTATCTAACTCTCTTGACGTGGTTATTATCGGAGCTAATTTTTAACATGTTATGATTATAAAACTCCTAATTTAATAATATTAGATCATAATCTTCAAGTTCAGTAGGTAAGACGTTAAAGGTAATATATCTAACTAGTTTTTATCCCGGGAGCGTCCCGGGTTGAAATATCTAATACGACATAATAAAATATATTATTATTATTATTTTAAACAAATCTCTGCCATAAGTTATCATATTCAAATATAAAAAAAGCGAATCTCTGTGCCGGGGTATACATCTAGTGCCATTACAAATGAATTCGGACGTTTGTAATCGATCATTCTAAAAAGAACTAACATTAAATAAGAAAAAAAAGTTAATTATTGAAATATCGAACGCATTAGTCTAAGGGTTATGTGATGCGTTAAAAAATTCATGGGTATATGATCGGGTATATATTTCGGGTATTTGGGTATGTTGTTTCGGGTAATCGGGTCGGGTATCACCTAATCCCAGACCCGACCCAAACCCACAATTTTTTTTAAACTAATCCCAAACCCGACACAATACCTGTCGGGTTACAAAAAAATAGTCATTTTTTTCTCCGGTTTTTATATAGCACTATGGTACTCGTTGGAAAGATAATAAAACGCTCGTTAATTTGGTGTAATTTTTTCTTTAAAAAATCTCGTATATAAAAGATATTAACGTTTAAAAGTTATGGGAGGAAACATGATAGAAAAAATAATAAAATTTTAATATTTAGATTTAGTAGATTAGGTATTTAATAGATTAGGTTAAATCATATTTATTCCTTTTTTTTAACTGGTTTACACTTGCCACATCACATCCTATGTGGCATCTCTCAAAAGAGAGATTGCATAAGAGTATGACATGTAGGATTAATCCCTTTGCAATATATATATACTAGCTTATACCCCGGGAGCGTCCCGGGTTTAGAAATCTAAGTAAAGTGAATAAAAGAGTTAATTGCCAATTTAGTCCTTGAGGTTTGTCAAAAATTGTTACTTTCATCCAAATCTTTTTTTTTTGGTCACTTTAGTCCCTGTGGTTTTATTTTTTTGTCATTTTAGTCCCTGAGGTTTGTCAAAAATTGTCATTTTCATCCAAATCTTGTTAGTCCACAGGGACTAAAATGACAAAAAAATGAAACCACAGGGACTAAACTGACCAAATAAAAAGATTTGGATGAAAGTGGCAATTTTTGACAAACCTCAGAGACTAAATTGGCAATTAACTCTGAATAAAATTAGAAGTATCTAAACTATAAAAATGACATCTATATAGCAATTACCTGTTGGAGAGCGTCTCGGGTTGAAATATCTAATATGACATAATAAAATATCTAATATAACAACATAATTAATGACTTGCCAATATATGATTAATGAATATTATTATTATTATTATTATTATTATTATTATTATTATTTTAAACAAATCTCTGCCATAAGTTATCATATTCTAATATAAAAACGGTAATTGGGTCGGGTATCACCTAATCCTAGGCCCGACCGAAACCCACAATTTTTTTTAAACTAATTCCAAACCTGACACAATACCTGTCGGGTTACAAAAAATAGTCGTTTTTTTCTCCGTTTTTTATATAGCACTATGGTACTCGTTGGAAAGATAATAAAACGCTCGTTAATTTGGTGTAATTTTTTTCTTTAAAAAATCTCGTATATAAAAGATATTAAAGTTTAAAAGTTATGAGAGGAAACATGAAAGAGAAAATAATAAAGTTTTAATATTTAAATTTAGTAGATTAGGTATTTAATAGATTATGTTAAATAATATTTAAACCATATTTATTCTTTTTTTTTAATTGGTCTAGAGTTGTCACATCACATACTATGTGGTATCTCTCAAAAGAGAGATTGCATAATATTATGACATGTCATCAAAATCAAAATGGTTTGGTTTATTATAGGTATAGATATAGATATAGATATAGATACTAATACATACTTTTCGTCATTCATGAAAAACATAATAATATTTTACCACATTTCACCACGTTTTAATGTTTATTGATAAGAAAGTTTTTAAGGCGTATATATTTGACTGTGGAAGTCAAAATAAGGATAACCACTGTACAATGTAACAGTATAAAAGTCATTGGTATTATCTTTGAACGTTAAAGTGTTTATACTAACATACGATTTTGACAGGTCAACGTGGAAGTTTGGGTAAACAGGTTCATATGAACTCGTGGCTTGTCCTTTCCAGCCATTAATGTGAAATAAAATGTTTTTATTCTTTTCAATGATCAATTGTGAAATATGAAAGGGAGTACACCATAAGTTTTTACTGATTTACTTTATTAAATATTTTTTTTAATAACCGTTTCATTAACTAAAAAAACCATTTCATTAAAATAAAAAAAAAATAATACAAGAAGCATTAATTTAAAAAAAAAAAAAACATACAAAGTTACAAACAACTAAAATCTACTCGTCGCCTTCACCTTCCACCCAATATCGATCCCAATTATATTTTGTCGCGATTTCTTCTTTTCGTTTCAAACCAATTCCAAGGATTTACTATTGAGGTGGTCGTACGGTTTCGAATACATATTCAAGTTGTGGTCATTCGCGTTTTTTCTCCAAAAAGCTAAAGTTTTTTTCTCATTGTTGAGCTTGTAGGGTGACCAACTGGTTCAATTTATCTTATTTCATCGGTCAGTATGACCTAAATTCGTCAACCAAGGATGTTTTGCTTGAAGACTCAGCGACGACTTTCTTATTTTTGCGTTTTGGTTTCGTTGGGTGGGTATCTTCATTGAGATCCGATCATTTAAAAAATATAGTTTGAACGGTCAAAATTGGACCGTTGCATTTAATAATCAAATGTTCACGTCCGTTAGTTAGAACCAACAAAAGGTCCACGGGACCACTTCCAACACCATCGATGACGGTGTTACCGTGCTGATAGTGGAATACCCATAGACAATTCTGTTGGATATATAGTATGTCCGATGTAATTAAAAGTCGAGGTCAATGTAACCCGACCCGGTACGATCCGAAGAGTTACACGTTGGTACACGAATCAGATAAGTTCATGGGTAGATGGATTATTATTTATGAAATAATAATTGTTTTAGACTTGAGTGACTTAATATTAATAAGATTAATATTAAAGAGTATTAAGATATTTAACAAGGGGGCTTAAGTTATTGTTTTATAAAAGGAGGGTTAAGGAGTAAACCCTAATCACACCTTTTATCAAAACAAAACACCTCTTGCCTCCACCCTTAAAGAAAGGGCTGCCGCCACCTCTTTTTGAGTCCGGCCATCAACCACCACAAACCACCACCTTCCTCTTGCAAGTGTTGCTTCCCGGTTGGTTCGTGCACGGTGTGAACTTCCTACTAGCGAGGATTCGTTGTAACCCGCGTGTTACAATTCCGGTGTAGTCGTCAAAGGTTGATTACTAAACCCCCTATGGTTGTTTATTATTTATTTGTTTATACGCGTTTAACTGAGATCCTGATTGAGAATATTTTATAAATCGGATTAATAAAATTAACTAACAATTCATATATATAAATCGGCTATTATATATATTGTATATATAATCCATTTTCGTTAAATATATAAACCGCTTCCGCTGTGTATACGATACTATGATTACCAACAGTGGTATCAGAGCCACGGTTACGCGCGTATAGATGGTAAAGTTATAATTTTGATCTATGTTTTATTTGTCAAAAATTTATTTATTTATTTATTTATTTATTTTGACAAAAGATCAAAAGCTTTTTGTTGTTCATGGATTGTGATGTGAATCGAGCCCTAGGTATTTTGACCCTTGTCATGGTTGTGTTTGTGATGTTTTATTTTATTGATTTGTATTTTTATTATGGATATTGGACCCGGTGTAATAGATAGGATTAGAATAGATTTGTTTTATTTGTATTTCAAATTTATTTGTAATCCTACAAATACAAGATCAAGACGAAGATAAAAAGGCGAACATGTTCCAAAAAGATAGAGATCTCGGGTCAAGTGGGAGCTATATCAAAATTGTTTTGAAACCCTTTTGACTAGTTCGTTTCGTTTCTGGCTAAAACGAAATGGGATCAACATCAGTATCGCCAAACTGTAATTCTTTTCGAATAATCTGTTCTGTAATAATGATCTCATTTCCTTGTATCGAACTGGTGATCACGATCGGAACAGCTTTGTAGTCAACATGGGCGTTTCGGTAGAACTCCAGCAGGATATCCTTGTATGCAGCGTGCTGCTTGGTTATCGCGTAGTGTATTCTTGACCGCTTCAAGAAGTCAATAACGCCCTGAAAAATCTTGCATTTATCCATGGTAACGGGTCCGAGAAAAGCACAACAGTTGTGCTTGGGAGACGTTTTCCAATTCTCCATCCTGAACATCAAAACACGTAATAAGTATACCACGCAGATCATATATGCATAAAACGGACATAAACGGACAAAAACGGACAAAGACTTGACAAAATTTGACAAAAAATGGTCAACAGGAAGGTATAGGCGATTACAGATTGTAATCGCCAATAACAGGACACGAATGGAGCTAATCGCGTGAACTTATTAGCGATTAGAAGCCAAAATTCTCTATTCGTGTTACTGTTCACACGATTAGGAATCCTAATCGCGTGAACAGTACCCGTTGTTCTCCATATCATAACCAATCTCTTGCCCGTGTCTCTGTGATTATTGAATATCATTCTACATTATCAAGGTATCAATCCCTCAAATTTTCAGACCATTTCATCTTGTTTAAAGGGTTTTTAATCGTGTCTTTATGAACGAAACCCTAACTCATGCGTTTGTGATTATTGTGGGATTATAACGATCTGTTTATGATTAATGTTGATTGGGGTTTGTTAATCGGCACATACAGATTCTTTGGACACCAAAAACTTCATCAAAAACAATCTAAATAAAAAGCCCCAAAATTTTGAAACAATCACGAGCTTTGATACCACTTGTAGGATTGACTAACGGGTCACCCGACAATCACGAGCTTGATATTCAGAGTGCGGAATCCTCTAAATATGTTTTAATAACAGAAACGAATATGAAACAATGATATGCGAGTAATTAACACACACAAATGGGTCAAAAGATTAAAGATTTATCACTAAAACAGAGCTCGAGTGTTTACAATGATCAAATCAGACCTTACAGACCAGGGGAGGGTGTTTGGAGAGTGTGTGTGGCAAGAACTAATGATTAGGGTAATGATTGGGCCTATTTATACCTCCCGTACTCGTACAGGACAGTATAGGCGAGTAGGATCGTATAAGACATGTAAAACTAGCGATTAGGCCTTAATCACTAGTATAAACTGGCGAATAGCATTCTATTCGCATGGATTATTGGCGAATAGCATTGTACTCGCTAGTATGATCCTCCTACTCGCCTGCAGGTTCCCAAACACCCCAAAACGCGTATAAACGTCTCCAAACACCCCGAAACACGTCCAAACAACATATATACTAGCCTAGGGACATCATGCACTTACAGAATTGACAAATAATAAGTTCTCGTTTTTACATACATTGCATTATTAGTGAAAAATCAGAATAGTTAAGTGGAGTTTGGGGGAGCGCCCCACCCTTAGGTTTATTAATTAACTTTTTTTTTTTATAAATATTAGAATGTACCTCTTTTTAATAAAACCTACGTTAAGAAACATGTTTAAAAAATGAGAAAGTTTAGTATAAAAAGTAGTTTAACGTAAAAAGTATAAGAAGTATTTTGGGCCTTTGATCAAATAAATCAATGGATGAGACTAAAAGAGGAAAAGTATATGTTGAGTTTCTAAAAGAGGAGGAGAAGGGCAAAATATGTATAACCCACAATGGTTGAGTTCCACCCCCATTTTTTTTAACGTCCATAACTTTTTCATACGACATTATTAAAAAAAACCACCATAAAAACAAGCATTTTATCCTCTTTCATTTGCATACCATATGCGCTAACCAGGTTTTCTTACTTCATTGTGTCTTATGCTCGTCTATTGTGTTATAGTATGCAAATATAGGTTATAAATATGTTTACTGTGTTTTTTAGACTACACATGATTTAACTTTGTCCATTGTGTTTTTCGTATGGTTTCCATTGTGTTTTACGCAAGTGGGTTTTCTCACTTTGTGTTTATGGTATACATTGTGTTTTATTATGTTTTTCATTGTGTTTTAATATACTGTCCATTGTGTTTTAATATATTGTTCATTGTGTTTTTAATATGTCGTCAATTGTGTTTTATTAGACTGTTCATTGTGTTTTATGCCCTATTGTTCATTGCATATTTAGTTGGTACTCATTGTGTTTTACGTTATCCCTATTGTGTCTTACGCAACTGGGTGTTTAACTTTTTTTTTTCAAAAGTTTACATTGTGTACACAAATGGGTTTTTTTACAAGAGTATACGTTTTAAAAATGGTGTACACATGTCATATGCTTTCCATTGTGTTTTACACAAATGAGTTTTGTATTTATGGTGTATATTGTGTTTTATTTTGCTGTTCATTGTGTTCAAGTCTACTGTTCATTGTGCATTAGTCTTCAGTTCATTGTGTCTTTAGTATGTCGCCCATTGTGTTTTATTAGACTGTTCATTGTGATTTATACCTTATTGTTCATTGCATATTTAATTGGTACTCATTGTATTTTACATTATCTCCATTGTGTCTTACGCAACTGAGTTTTTGATTTTTTTTCAAAAGTATAACAATATGGTACTCATATTAAAGATAAAAAGACGCTCAATTTTATGGTATAATTAAAAAAAAAAAATAGATGACGTATAAAAAAGTTACGAACGTTTAAAAATGAAGGTGAAAATGACATGTGACTTGCATGCAGTGTTGTAAAAAACGGGATTAATCGGTGACTAATCGCTAGTCGGTAGGTTACCGAGTAATTTTTCGTTAATCAGTCCATTAATCGGTAGTCGGCCTAGTTGGGATTAGTCGAACCTAGTCGGCCAACCAAAAATAGACAATTCTAGCAAGATTTTTGCAAAAATCTGTAATTCCAGCCAACTTTCGGATAAATTTTGGCGAAAACTTATAAAATTCCGGCAAGTTTCTAATCAAACGATGTCTATTCTTGCGACTAGTCATGTATACTTAAAAAAATGGGTCGATGAGGGGTTAAAACATGTTTATTCAAAATAGCTGCCTATAAAAATGTGTGTGTATATATAAAAAACTGAAAATTACATATAAAAACCCCAATCCGATTAATCCCGATTAACCCCGATTAATCGCTAGTCCCCACTCCACCGGCCGACTAGCGCCTAGCGAGTTCTATAACACTGCTTGCATGTGCATATTATTTTGACAAAATTACCCTTCCAACTTATTTAATCATTTAAACACATGTCATTTTCTAGTGGCTTTTCACTTTTCTATTTTTTTTAGCCTTTGCTCTTTAAATGTTTACACTAATATAAATTGCAAAAATTAGTTGATTTTTATCACACTTTTTTTTTTTAATAAAAGAAAATGGTTGACCAAATATGAACCAAAAATATCCATACACCACATAAATTGGTTGACCAATATTTTGTCTTAGTTTTTCGGTTGACCTAATTTAGTAAACTAATGCCAGAGTTTAAATTCCAAACCTAGAGAACCGTACAAGTGTTATATGCAAACTTTACAACTCATACCAACATTTCATTCAAGATAAAGTAATTTTAGATCTTGAAATAGGTTGTGTGACCCGGTCCAAGTGAAGAACCGGCCATACCGCGTTGAAGTATTGACCCCTTCAAAAACCGGAGCCGAGAAAAAAACAGTAACAATTTACAGTTAGATCCCTTCGAAAAATAGAAACGTGTCGTTTTCAGCGACTGTTGAATACTAATGATTAGTACCAACTTCCAAAGTACAGCTGTTTACTTGCCACGGTAGATGCCCACAGATTTCTGCATAACCCTTAATAAACGCAGAATTTATGGAAACAATATGTTACATAAATATAAAAATAATTTTGGTTGAAACTAAATAATTAAAACCGGAATCTAGTTAAAAGGGAGGTTATAGGTTAAAATCCCACGCATTGTATAAAGTATGTAATTTATGGGTTGAGTTTCATTTCGTTGGTAAAAAGTTGAATTTTTATATAAAAGGTTCGAATTCAATTTCTTTTTTTGAACGATCAACTAAAGTATTGCCGGGTACTCTATACGCGGCCTTTAATGGTCGAAAGGGGCATCAGACGGCCTCTAGTCCGTACGGACAGAGCCCTTCGGCCCACCCGTCTCCAGTTCCAGGGAAAACCCGGCCCACAAACCCGCCCGAAGGCACGACGGTAGTGAACCGGTAAAACCTGGAGGGATCAGGAGTCGAACCCATGACCACAAGGGTCAAGGGTCTCTCCATCACTTCCCAACCACCTACCCCACCACAAGGGTGGGGGTATCCATCACATGCCTCCCGTGGGAATCGAACCCGGCTCCCCCAAAGAGAGAACCGGCCCTTTTACCACTAGGCCACATGATCAGGATGTTCGAATTCAATTTCTGTCTTGCCATCTTAGAATAATGAATAAGAAAGTTAAGTAAAATTGTCTTTTATTTTAAACACCTTATATATTAAATCTATATCTATATATATATATATATATATATATATATATTGCAAAGGGATTAATCCTACATGTCATACTCTTATGCAATCTCTTCTTTAAGAGATGCCACATAGGATGTGATGTGGCAACTCTAAACCAATTAAAAAAAGAAATAAATATGATTTAACCTAATCTATTATAATCTTTAACCTAATCTATTAAATACTTAATCTACTAAATCTAAATATTAAACTTTATTATTTTATCTCTCGTGTTTCCTCTCATAACTTTTAAACGTTAATATCTTTTACATACGAGATTTTTTAAAAAAAAAAATTACACCAAATTAACGAGCGTTTTATTATCTTTCCAACGAGTACCATAGTGCTATATAAAAATAGGAGAAAAAAATGACTATTTTTTGTAACCCGACAGGTATTGTGTCGGGTTTGGGATTAGTTTAAAAAAATTGTGGGTTTGGGTCGGGTCTTGGATTAGGTGATACCAGACCCGATTACCCAAAACAACATACCCAAATACCCGAACTACATACCCGATCATATACCCATGAATTTTTTAGCGCATCACATAACCCTTAGACTAATGCGTTCGATATTTCAATAATTATCTTTTTTTTTTCTTATTTCATGTTAGTTCTTTTTAGAATGATCGATTACAAACTTCCAAATTCATTTGTAATGGCACTAGATTTATACCCCGGCGCAGGGATTCGTTTTTTTTATATTTGAATATGATAACTTATGGCATAGATTTGTTTAAAATAATAATAATAATAATAATAATAATAATAATAATATTATATTTTATCATGTTATATTAGATATTTCAACCCAGGACGCTCCCGGGATAAAAACTAGTGTATAAATAAAGTAAAGGAAGCGGTGTTGAAGAAAATGTTTATAAACGCTAAAAGACCGACACCATCATTCAACATTGCTGAAGTATGAAAGTTTTAACAAATAAAAATGTCATCAAAACAAACACTCGAATCAAAAATTTGTAAGCCACCTCTTACGTCGTTTGTTTACACATACGTTGAATAACAAAATCAATTAAAAAAATACACATGTTATAATAATATATGTATATCTATTTACCAATTTATTATTGTTGACTAAAATAGTATACCACTTTTAGTTTTAATTTATTTAGGAACCATACATCCTTTGATTAGGAATGATACACCTTGACCCACATCAAACATCAATAGGAGGCTGTCACATACTCCAGAATATGATGTCACACACCCTAAATGTGATGTCACATGGTGTATCAATCCTAGAACTCTTATTTAACATCTTAATCCAATTTTATTAATTAATTTGCTTATAAATTTGGAAACACTATTATTAGTCTATTTTTTTTTGAACGGCCAACGAATCAATTCCGAGCACTCTCGGGCACCCTTTGGCGAATCAGGTACTCGAGAGTACCCGGGCCATCAATTGCCACCAATTCCCGGGAAAACCCGACCACTCACCCGCCCGAAGGCACGACGGTGAAATAGTCGGTAAAACCAGTCGGGATCAGGACTCGAACCCAAGCCAATGACCGGATCATCCCTCATTTCCCATCCATCAATGTCCTCCAAATGTAATTATAATATAATTTTGGTAGAATATTAAAAGAATTTATTTCAAGGGTAGTTTGGTGAAACAACGAGCAATAAAACGACACGTTTTGAGCGGCAAAGGGTGTATTTGGTTGAACAAACCTAACCACCACTTTCTTTCGTGGTTCACACTCATTTCACTTTTTCTATTTTCTTTTATTATTTTTCAATAAATTAACAAACTACCAATAATAATAATAATAATTAATATTAATAATATATATATTATACTCTCTCTCTTCTTTTTCGGCTTTCTAAACCCATACTCTCTCTCTAGATTTCATTACTGTTCCTCTCTCTTCTCTTTCTCAACCTCTCTCTCTATTCGCCGGAAAACTGACCTGTCATAACCGGAAACCGGTTAACCGTCGATATTATTATATTAACAACCGGAGCTTTATCTAAACGAGTTGTATTCAACAACTGTGGTTAAAGAAACGGTTACGCACTACTTGTGCTATTTTTTGTGCGGTTATCGGATATTACAGAGTTTAACCGGTGGAATCTTCCGATCTCTTCGTCTAGTGGCTGTTTCAAGGGAATGTGCCGGAGATATTTAATGAGATCGTGATTTACGGTTGAGATTTGTGGTTGTTGCGTTTTGTATGCTTGTTTTCTGTTAATCTGTTGTGTTTGAATGATTTTGGTTAAGTACGAGAAGACGGAGGGTTCCGGTGACGAACTTTGGAATGATATGGTAAATTACGTGTTATGAATATGTTTTATATGAATAATTGCTGTGTAGAAATCGATAGCATTATGTAATCTGTGTGTTAGATGTTATTAACTTAATATTTCAGTTTCTTAATTCGTTTTTTTTCCGGTAACTATTGGTTTAGTTTTGTTCGATTATATGTTTATTGTTTAGAATAAGATGAACGTAAAAGGTAATTTTAGTCAGTAATTTGTGTTTTTGTATCCTGTATATTTAACACAATGATTTTCTTTTCCGTGATGATTTTGATTTTGTTGGCGCTGTAGAATTTTATATTTTTTTTACATCTTCTTTAATGTTGTAGTTTGACATTCAGTTGGTTGATTTGTTAAATCATGTTACATTGTTTAGAAGATATTCTTCTATATTTTACTGAAGATTTAAGGTTTTATATGGAAATAAATTGAATGAACAGATATGGCCTATTGTAAGGATCTTATGAAATAATTATTGAATTTCTTGTTGAAATTTATGTA
This sequence comes from Ambrosia trifida, assembly GCA_028751855.1. Classification (NCBI taxonomy): domain Eukaryota; kingdom Viridiplantae; phylum Streptophyta; class Magnoliopsida; order Asterales; family Asteraceae; genus Ambrosia; species Ambrosia trifida. The sequence continues at coordinate 5,574,863 of CM054128.1, forward strand.
TCTTTACCTTATTGATATGTTTATTATCTTCAATCTGTATGGCAATTTATATTTATATATATATATGATATGATCATGAATTGAAATAGCAGACTTATATTTATTGTTTCTTATATAGGGGGAAGGAAGGAATTGTTTCTCCAGAGAGGCGAAACTAGAATTTTTGAAGCATAAGAGGCTTCAGCGAATTAAAGCAGGCACGTTAAATGACAGTGCACGTGTGATGAACCTAATGACTAGAAGTGGTGGAGATGCTTTAAGAGGTTCTGCATCCTGTGGTGTGAGATCATTCAGAAATCCAGATATATCTGTACGATCAAAGCCAAAGGTTGAGAAGTTTGACACAACTGATCTTGATTGGACAGACAAGATGCCAGAGTGCCCTGTATACTTTCCAAGTAAGGAAGAGTTTGAGGATCCTTTGGTGTATCTGCAAAAAATTGCTCCAGAAGCTTCAAAATACGGTAATGGCTCATTAATTTGCAATGGGACTGTGTGGTCTCTCCTCACAACTGTGTGTCTATGGGTGTTTGCGAACGTCATGTTCGTTAATTTGGAATACCTTTGCTACTATTGCTAGCTATAGATGTGACAGAACGCTGATGTCAATTCTATAATGATTACAAATGTGATAGAATTTGATCGCAAACTAAATATAGCTGAGGGTTTACAACTCTGCTATCCTATCATGACATTCTTCTATAAATGTTGATATCTACCATATGAAGGTTATGTAAATTATTTTCTTGGAATCCTTTTTCAGGTATATGCAAGATTGTTTCGCCTTTGAGTGCTTCTGTACCTGCAGGCATGGTTTTAATGAAAGAGAAAGCTGGTTTTAGGTTTACAACTAGAGTGCAGCCTCTTCGTCTTGCTGAGTGGGATTCTGATGATAAGGTTACCTTTTTCCTGAGCGGAAGGTGAGTTTCTGTTTTTTTTTTTTTTTTGCTATTATTTTTTTTTGATCCACACTTTCAGATTTTGAGTAGCATTTTATATCCAGAAACTATACGTTCCGTGATTATGAGAAAATGGCGAACAAGGTTTTTGCTCGTAGATATTATAGTTCTGGATGTCTTCCTGCTACTTATATGGAAAAAGAATTTTGGCGTGAAATAGCTTCTGGAAATACCGAAAGCGTCGAGTATGCATGTGATGTTGATGGCAGTGCATTTTCATCTTCTCCAACCGACGAACTTGGAAATAGCAATTGGAATTTGAAGGTTTTGATTCTTTTTCCTGTCATTTATAAATTTTCAATTATTTTATCATTTACGACTGGTACTTTGTATTCCACACTTCATCCAATTACTGCATTTTTTTGTTGCATTATATACATATGTTCCTTAACTAAGATCAAGCTGTTACCTTTTTTGATTGTAGAAAGTTGCACGCTTGTCCAGATCGATTTTACGTCTTCTAGAAACAACAATTCCGGTATTCAAATAGTTTATCTTCTTTTATTGCAAGTGTATATAACTTAATTGGTATGTTTTGTTCACTTATCAACTATTTTTATTATTTACAGGGAGTTACTGAACCGATGCTTTACATAGGGATGCTATTTAGTATGTTTGCTTGGCATGTAGAAGACCATTACTTATATAGGTATGTATTTTCTAAATCTACTTCATTATATGTTTTTAACATTATGCTTATACTGTTATACTCCATTTGTTACAGCATTAATTACCATCATTGTGGAGCTGAAAAAACCTGGTACGGTGTTCCTGGTCATGCTGCACTTGATTTTGAAAAAGTCGTTCGAGAAAAGGTGTATAATCATGATATTTTGTCAAGTGATGGTGAAGACGGGGCTTTTGATGTTCTCTTAGGAAAAACAACTTTATTTCCTCCTAATATTTTGTCACAACATGGTGTTCCAGTTTACAAGGCTGTCCAAAAGCCTGGGGAGTATGTAGTCACCTTCCCCCGAGCATATCATGCAGGATTTAGTCATGGTAAATTTTATATTCCAAATCATAACTTACAAAATTCCAAAAGATTCTGTATCATCATACTGATTTGACTGAAGTGATGGTAATATTATAGGTTTTAATTGCGGTGAGGCTGTGAATTTTGCTATTGGTAACTGGTTCCCGTTGGGATCAATAGCTACACGTCGTTATGCACTTCTTAACCGGACACCTTTGATTCCTCATGAGGAACTTTTGTGCAAAGAAGCGATGCTTATTTCATCAGTTGGTGATTATGAAGATTTAGACCGTTGTTCTGTAGATATTGCATCTAAACTTAGCATTACGGCCTCATTTGTTAATCTAATACGTTTCCAACATCGTGCTCGTTGGTGTTTAATGAGATCAAGAGAGTGCATGGGCGTTTCCGTACATTCTCATGCAACCATTCTTTGTAGTATTTGCAAGCGTGACTGCTATGTAGCATATATCAACTGCAACTGCTATTTGCATCCTGTCTGCCTTCGCCATGGTATGCTGACATATTACTTTCTGCCTTTCTGGTGGTTTTTATATATCCCAATGTAGTTATGATGTGAGCCTTTTTGTTAATCATGGTGTTTCTTTAATTGTTTCACAGAGTTCAAGTCACTTAACTTGCCTTGTGGGACAAACTTTACACTCTCTGTAAGGGATGAACTCTTTGATATGGAGACAGTTTCCAAAATGTTTGAGGAGGATCAAGACATCACTGATGAGGTTAAGCATCAATTTAGAAACGGAGATGACGTGATTCTGCTATCTAAATTGTACCCACTAACTGAGAACGATAAATACAATTTGTATTGCAAGATTGAGTTTCAGCAGGACTGCAATTTAAAACAGTCTGTTCCTGAGATCATGGATGTTTCTGAAACGTGTTCCGTATATAATCATGTAAGAATTAAGTCAATGGTCATGATTTTCTCTCCTTTCTTATATATTTTGTTTAACCTTATCAAATCTTTGTTTTAACAGATACACAGTGATAATAGTTCTTCTAAAGATACAACTATGGAAATGCACAAAGCTTCACCAGTAGATGTTAAAGGTACATGCCATGATAGTGATGATTCTGACTCAGAGATAGTTAGGTTCAAACGCCGTTCATCTTTAAAACCTCAACTAAGAATGCCATCCACTTCTGTCCCTTCAAATTTCGAACATCAGGTAGTTGATCGATACAAATTATCAGTCAATGATTCCATGCTTTTCTTTCCGTACTAACCCCAGTTGATTGCTTGCACAGGGGCTTAAACGGTTAAAGAAAGTACAAACTGAAAGATATGAACATAATTCAGCACCCGAGTGTTTAAAAACTGGCAAAGATTACGTATCAAAGGAAAGATTTGGTAAGGAAACCACCACTTCCATCTCAATCAAGTATAATAAGAACATGGGAAATGAAGAAGCTTCGAGTAAACAGGGGTTAAAGAAACTACCAGCCCTAGAGCCTAATCCAAAACGACTTAAAGTAAAAGGCAACTTAATTAGCGGTTCATTTGAATGCAAGCATATATCTTAGAGCTTTAACTTGGCTAACTTGGATTGAATTGGAGTTATTGAGTTGCACTAACAACACAGAGAAAAGTAGATGAAGCAGTATGACAAAAATTAACCCACATTGATAGATGAAACAGAAATATATTCTTTGCGCAGGCCTCTAATCGGCACTGTGGCGAATTCTTTTTTCTTTCAATTTTAGGTTGGGATTAGCGGTTGTTTTGATGTACATTTTGTTTTAACAGTTGATATATTTGGTTGTTAATAATACCATTTAATGTCAAATTTCCATACAGTATGTATCTTGCAATTAGTTCCTTTGACTACATCAATGACAATCCATATTCCATACACAGTTGAGGTTTGTTATCAAATATTTCTTTGGTTTTAAGAAAAGTATTGTCTGATTCTTTAGCTTAGAAGCCAAGACAAAGTTAACTAGCAGCTTGCTTTCATTCCACATTTGTACCCTCCTGATATGGTTTTAATTGTGTTTCAAGTAAAGGGTATTGTGTTGTTTTGCACCTTTTAATGTCAATTAGTAAAACAACTAAACATGGTAACTGATTTCCAAAAAACTAAAAATAAAAATAACCAAACTTATCATATAAAATGACTATATGAATGTATTTTTGTTACCAAATTCCAACGTAAGACTTGGTTTTTTCTTTGATTGATGGAATTTTTTTCACAGGGTCTTTTATATTTTCTCTCTCCTAATTAAAATTACCACTTAGTCACTTACCAACGAAGACTTGGGCCTGTAGTTTCGGCCCATAAGGTAGACTAATCACTAAAGTCCTAAACTTGGTCAAGTTTGTTTACATTAGTTTTGGGCTACAAGGCACAAATTACAACGCCAAGAACTTTAAAGCCCAATAATTTTAGGCCTGACAAAATTTACTTTTAAATTAAAGGTGCAGAAAAGATTATCTGGCCCTATACGAAGCAAATCAATAGAGGTGAGGGAAAAAAAAAGATTAGTGAGTTGAGGAGAGAGATCACTATAATATTAATGAGATACTCTTATTGATATTTTCTACCAACTTAGGTTGTGTTTCCGAGTTTACTTAATAAGAGAAAAGAAAGTATTTGAAAGGAAATGAAAACTTTCTTGTGTTCCTGAATTTTATTTAAGGAAGGAAAAGAAAGGAAAACAAAACATGTTGTGTTCCCAAGTCACTTAAGAAAGGAAATGGAAGGAAACCTAGGCCAAATCCTTTAGTTTAGTTTTCCTTTCGATTTGGAAGGAAACGGAAGGAAAGGATATGCATCCTTTCTTTTCTTTTCCATCAGTTCTTTTCCTTTCTTTTAGCTCCTCAAGTAAACTAGGGACTCAGTTAACAATCGAGCATTGGATGTAAGGCGGACTGTTATCATCGATCTGTGATATATCTCTCTTGCTTTTTTTCTACTTATTGATCTTGTAAAATATCGAAAAATGAGTGTTCAAATAATTTGCAAAAGGCCATCACCACTTTGGCGAGGTACATGGCCATGTGGTTTTCCCATAAGAGTTTTTTGCTAGGGAGAGGTTTCAAGTTTAATCCATTGAAAAAAAAATGTATATAATGGAAGTAAGCACCATTATGAATGATTTGAACTTAAGCACGGTTTAAGAGCCATTACTCGTTCTGAAAAAGGTAGTGGGTCGAAAGTCGAAACCAACTGCACAAACTGTTCAAAAATAAATAAGTACATAAAATAATTTGCAAAAAAGAGGCGCGACAAATATTTATTCTTCGCCTTTCAAACAAAACAAATATTTGTTCTTCTAATCTAGTATCTCTGTATATCTAATCGATAAAATAACTTCCAAATTTATAACAAGCTTTTCTTTTTCTTAGTTTTTTTTATATGGCAACTATCCTAAACATATTGCCTTTTTGGAGTTATTATGCATATCGCAAAAGTGACTTTTTATTTCATGCACATGTTCATGCCTTGTATTAATGTTTTAAATCATCACATTTTTGCATTTTCCATGTACGTGTAGATGTGCATAACATATGTATAAGAATTTTTCTTTGTTTTCAGAAGTAAAAAGTATTACTATGGGTGTTTACGGTCTGGTTCAACCACATTTATCAGAATTTCTGAGTAGAACTAATAAGCACGAAGCAGCCTGTTTAAAGAATCAACATGCGTTCCTGCAGTTTGCTTTTGACATATTTGGATCTCTGACCCCTGAGGCAGTACGGTTTCTAAAACGAGTGCAGAAGGTGGTCCACAGTGACTCGCAGACCCCTAAGAACCAAGGGTTTGTGTTTAGCAGGATAGGCTTTGCGTTTTAAAAGGGGATAACGGCGCAACTTGTTGCCAACTTACTCACCATCTAAATGTAACTTGTTTTGTCTTGGTATGAAATTTGTCAAAAATGAGTTTATTAAAAAAAAAATAAACTGAACCTTAGTATTTAAAACTGATAAGAATTATATTTGAAGTGATTTTGTTATTGATTTGAATACTTAATTAGTATTTGAATGAAATTTTGGATTAATAATAATTTATTTTCATGCATGTAAATATAAAAATGACATAGTATAAAAAGGCTACCTTGAAAGCCGGGAGAAAAGGACACGACTGAGGAGAGAAATTGAAGAAGAAATAGTAAAGAGAACAGTATGGTCATTTTCACTTTATATTATATCCCTCATTCCTAGAACTACCTCTCTCTATGTTAAATGCCAACCATTCTTCCTACTACCAATTTAAATGTTGGTACCACCCTACCTCCTTCCATTATTACTTATGGGTTCATATTTAGATGATGACCTTTCATTAAATCAAAATCAAAGACTGAAAAAAAATATGTTTAAACATACTGTAGAACACTTGTTAGAATAATAAAAACTTATCTCCTTTTTCAAAGACATATGGACGTAGATTGACAAAGTGTTACATGACAAACAAAATTAAAAATAACGGAAAACAAATATGCAAAAATTAAGGAATGTTCTAACTATTTGAACCTGATTTGTGCATCTCTAATGCCTCAGATTGAGTTTATAAACTTGAATATGTCTCATATATTTATTTATGTAAGAAATCACAATATGGATACATTTAAAATCATGTAACATGAACATATAACCGATTTACCTAAACATGCATGTTGACCAGAGTAAATGGGATGACAGTTTGGTACGTTGTTATTAAGTGGTAAAATGTCAAAAGGGTTGGTGGGTTAATCTTGTAAAACACATCTTATGACTTCCAAAATTGACTAACTTTGGTTAATTTCACACATCTTTAGTATTTTAGTTACAAGTAAAATACTAAAATTCCATTATATGGATCGTGTGGATTCGTGGCAGGGGCGGACTTACGTATGTAGGTCCGGGTTCACACGAACCCACTGAGTTTCGCGTTTTTAATAAAACGGCTATAAAGAAAATTGGAGTGAACCCATTAATAAATTTGGAGTGAACCCACTAACCAAAAAGAGCAAGTGTTCTAGTGGTTGATAAACGGAATTTGATAAGGCGGGTATGAAATTCGATCCTGGAAGGTTGCTTGTGTTTTGACTTTGTTTTTAAAAGAATACATTAAATCTTAACTTTGGTCGGCTTTTGTAGCAAGAGTATTTGGTCGGATTTTGTTATGGTGTCTTGCTTTATTTCTTTTATCAAAAATTCATGATTCATGAACTAAGAGATTGATATGCTTTATCCTTTTTTTATTATCAAATATTCATGATTCATGAAATTATATGCTTTATCCTTTTTTATTATCAAATATTCATGATTCATGAAATTATATTAGCTGCCTCTGGTTTTTGTAGAAAATTATGTAATATCTAGTGTTACTTGTATTTATAAACCGGAAAAGAAAGGTTATGTTAAGTTCGGTCTCATTTTGGCGCAACTCTTGAAATATATGTGGGATTTCTCTATTTGTACATACCATTTATTATTGTTTTGTAGGTGATTATAATTAATCCCAACCCTTTATTGAAACAATTAATCTGCGGGAATTAACGTTACCTCATGAGGTTGTATCTTCTTGATGATCATGATGATCAACGAACTTATTTAGTATATCGTGTTTGGTTGAACTACATAACTTCCTTTGTTTATGTAAACTAGAGAATTAGTTTGAATTATGTTTGATTCTATGTTATATGTTTATGAATTTGTATCTTATTTTTATTATATGATAACCTTATCTGACCTGAACCGTCAAACCGACCCGATAATTTTTATGTCCGGTTCTATTAAATTTAGCATCCAAAAAGTGTGAACCCACTGGAAAAAAATTCTAGATCCGTCACTGATTCGTGGCTTCACGAAAGTTTGTCCATTTTATGACTTCCAAAACTCAACAAATCCGTTGCCAAATTAACATCCAATAACAAATTCCTAATTGACAAACTTTGATTAATTTTGTTGAGATTTCCCCGTTTTGCCTACATATGATTTGGATTTACGGATGAACATGTTTGTTGTTTGAGTATGCACATCACCATGATGTGCAGGGACTCGACACAAGAAACAGAGGGCGGGAAAGTTTGATAAAACACACACAAACTATATTATTCCACACAATAGGATGTTTACAATACATGAGTATTTATACCCTTACAAACAAACGGTTAATTAACTTACTATTCTTAATCGACACATAACTAATATTAACCGACATGTTTATTAACTTTGGCACCTTTTCTTTTCAGTTTGACTTTCTGTTTGACCATTGAATAACATTCTAATTTCTTGATTATTTTCTTTCTAACAAATTTCACAACAATCCCAATAAAAAAAAAACACTTTACTTGCGTGAATTTAAGGCAATAAAACATCTTTCCATTAACGATAACCAAAGAAATTAAGAAAGAAAAACAAAAGTTAAGATATACACAGGGAATAAAAGAGACTTTAAATGAATGAGCCATTGGAACCCACAGACTGTGAAAGCAAAAGGCTGCAAAAATAAAATTTAACATATGAAAATGAAGTAAAGTGTAAAAAATACAAATAGGTCAAAACACAGAGGGGACACATGAGTTGTGGTCAGTCAGCGAGGAGTCAATCATCAAGCAATAGATTGCAAAATCATTGATTGTTTTCCATCCTCCATCGATATACCCACACACACTCTCTGGTGTATTTCCACACACAAATCAAGACATCATACTCTGCTGACAATGACATGACTAGAATGCAAACTGTATGCACACATGCATGAGGCTGCTCACATGTCCATACATCACATGCATGCATCCATGCATGGGTCCATGTTTGTGTATTTATGTTTAATTCTGTAAAAAATACTTTCAAGAGAGAAGTTTCTTGGCCAGACAATGTTACAAAAACAATATTGTGTTGTTTTATTCCTAAATTGGTGATGTGACTTAGCGTTTCTTATAAATGCATAATGTAGTTCACATTTGTATATTGGATTTAGCATAATGTAGTTCCCATTTGTAATTATAATTCTAAACTTTTTTCTTTAGAAAATATACGCTAATGATTTACACAAACCTAATCGGATGAAAGAGCTAGTTTTGGTCGAAACGTTAAAAAATCATCCGACCTACTCGTCTTTATTCTAAGGTTTCTTGAATGATTGAAGAGGAAAACATGTTTTAAAGATATATTTTCCAGAAAAACAAAACTTAATGTATAAACAGTAAACATAACAAAACTACACAAAGTGGTAATTACGGCGTAACTTTTAGCCCGTTTACTTGCCCCCACTTGTAAAACTTGTTGGTTTTATCAATGTATTAATATAAGTTAATATGGTTTACCAACAAAATACAAAACCATTAATTCAGCAAAGAAAATAAGAAGATATTTAAACAGTTGTTAATTATGAACATCATGAATATTAATATGTGAATTTATTTGGCGGTATATTGTTTAATTAATTATTGTTTTACATACTTTTTTTACACGTCTAGTAAGCTCCAAAATGTGAATTAACTTTACAAATAAATGGTCCATCCTTTTATCTCTAACATCAATTCTAGGGAGTGTCCACATGCATATGTATGTATCTACATGTGTATGATGAAAAAGATGGATCAAAACTGGCTCCCGCGAGAATATAGGCTTAATATGCGTTGATGCAAGACAGAATAATATATTATTAGGTTAAATGTGTATTGTTTTGTTATGGTATCTTTTTGTCTCTTGTTAATTTAAAGGTGTGGTGTTTATTGAACATGCCAATCTCAACCACCATGCAATTTCTTTTTCTCTTTCTTAATAAAAATATATATATATATACACACACGATTTGGATCATTTGAGATTTCCTCTGAGTTATGAGAACTCAGAAACTCACTTTATAATCACACACTTATTTTAATAAAAAATGAATATGTGGTTCAGAATTAAACAACAATAAAATAATGAATAAAATATTAATATCCTTACACAGTTACACGGGGTAAAAATCACTTACACCGGTGTAATTTGACATAAGTTAATGTATTTTTTTAATTTTTTTACAGCGGAGTTTACGTGTTTTTACACCAGTGTTCAATTTTTTTTTCGCATTTTACGTCGAGTTCTCGCATTATATATGGGGAGGATCATTTGAGAAGAATTTTAATTTGAGAAGAAAAAGAAAAAAATAACATTAAATATTTTAACTCATTTCACATTAATTATCCAATTAGTTACTTTTAAATATTTTATCTTACACACATAAAACTTGTCTTACACATATCAAAATTCATCCTACACATATTGAATTATCATTCGTTAAAGATATATATGGTAAAACATTAAATACTTTAACTCTTTTTATATTAATTATTACCTCTCTTATTAATTGTGACCGTTGACTTTGATCCTGGTGTGTCACGCGCCTTGCGGTAAAACCCCGCACGTGGAATTTGAGTGTGTGACAGATTGGTATCAGAGCCAATGGTTATAGTGAACTAAGACTGCATGTAGAGTCTAGTCTATAGCCGAGTCACACACACTAGACGATCGCATATGTATGAGTCAGGTTACGTGGTACATTTACTGATTTGCAGGGGTGTCGGTATTATCATCTATGTGCTACATCATATATTCTGTCTCTTATCTGTTTCTATCCTTTATTCTTATCTTATCCTCGTCTTCGGGTTTCGAGGACGAAGAGGCTGGCTTGTTGGCATGGCAGTGGTGTACATTGGAGTAGCTTCGGCATACCCTTGAGATCTGTCCAGGATTCAGACATCTCCCTTCTATACTCTAATGGACACACTAGCCCACACACACTATCTTGAACTTGTACTTGTAGCAGTACACCTATAGGTGTTAGTATCCGGTGACTTGAGCTTCAAACTAGGAGTACATTTGGAGGACCATGTAGAACAACTTATCATTTCGGGTGCACACGAAATCATAAGATGGGATGCATGAAAATCCTGATGGAATCTATGTTTGGTCTGATAGTCCTGGATTGGACCTAGATCTTTATTCCTGTAATTACTAGTGGTTTGTACTAGTGATGAATATGAGTTTCTGTTCTTGTGTTTGGCAGAAGATGTCTGGCCCTCACGGTGGTCGTAGAGGTGGACGTACTAGTGGCCGTGGCGGGGGTCGTGGTAACTTTAATATGACCCAGGATGCGCTGAACAACCTACTTCAGCAGCAAGTGAATGTTGCACTGGCTGCTTTTCAGGCCGCTCAGCAGGCCCTTGGTGGTAATTTGATTGCTACCACTCTTATCCATATCTTGGGTGTTGTATTTCTGTTGACTAATCGGGTGTCGTTGGTTTAGGTAATGCTGCTAATCAGCCTCATCCAGTGCAGCCTGTGTGTACCTTCAAGATGTTTATAGACTGTAAGCCTCACAGTTTCAGTGGCACTGAGGGAGTAGCGGGACTGCTCAAGTGGCTTGAGAAGATCGAGTCGGTTTTTGCTATGTGTAACTGTCCAGCTGCTGATCGTGTGAAGTTTGCTACGGGAACTTTTGAAGGTCCTACTTTGACTTGGGGGAATCCAATGCTATGCTATGGATGGAGTTTGTTCAGAGGTCGCCAGCGGAGTATTGCCCTCGGGATGAGGTGAAGAAGTTAGAGCACGAGTTCTGGAATCATAAGATGGTGGGTTGTGAGATTGAGGAGTACACTACCAAGCATAATGAGTTGGTTGTGACGTGTCCTGAGTTGGCTACGCCAAAGTACTAGAGGATTGAGTATTACATTGTTGGGTTAGTGCCAGAGATTGATGGGTTAGTCACTGCTGGTGATCCTACTACACTATGGGGTACTGTTTGGTCGGCTCATAAGCTGACCAACATGAAGGTGGCTAAGGGTGCTTTGCCTCCCAAGGGCACTGCTGTGAGAGCCCCTGAGAGCAACAAGAGAAAGTGGGAAGGTTCGGGAAAGGGTTCAGTTTCGGTTTAGCCTCAGCATCATGTGAAGAAGTTTGAAGCATCGGGGTCATCGTCTGGGCAGAAGCAGGGTGGTTATATTGGAAAGCACCCAAAGTTGTGATAAGTACCGCTGCCATCGGTGTTAACAGTTGGGTCATAATACTAAGGACTGTAGGGTCAATCTCCAACCGCTTCAGACTCAGACTCCTGTTCCTGCTCCCGCTCCCGCTCCTCAGGGGAATCAAGGAAAGCAGGGTTTTTATATTTGTGGGGAAACAGGGCATTTCAAGCGTGATTGACCAAAGTTGAAGCAAGGTTATGTTGAGAAGAATAGGAATGGTAAGGGCAACGAGGGTGGTGGCAGGAATGCGCGCGCCTTTGTGATTGGTTCGGGCGAGGCCCGACAGGATCCTCACACTGTTACCGGTACGTTTCTTCTTAATGATCGCTATGCTTCAGTTTGTTTGATACTGGTGCCGATAAGAGTTTCATATCTGCTACATTTAGTCAGTTGCTAGACATAGTGCCTACACCTTTAGAGACTAAGTACTTGATAGAATTGGCTAATGGTAAGCGAATTGAGGCTACACATGTTCTTAGGGAGTGTCACCTTGAGTTGTTGGGTTTGCCCTTCCCCATCGATCTTATGCCGGTTGATTTGGGTAGTATTGATGTTGTTGTGGGTATGGATTGGTTATCTATGTATCGCGCCAAGATTCTTTATTTCGACAAGATCGTTCGACTTCCTCTCCCTGATGGTGAGATTCTATCGGTCTTTGGTGAGAAGAGCGGAGTTCCTTTGAGTATCATTTCTTGCATGAAGGTCTACAAGTATCTTTGAAAGGGTTACATCGCCATTCTGACACTCATTTCTGTTTCATCGACTAAAGAGAAGAAGATCGAAGACATTCCTGTTGTGCGTGACTTTTCTGATATGTTTCCTGATAATTTACCTCGTCTTCCGCCTCAACGTCAGGTTGAGTTTTGTATTGATCTTGCACCTGGTGCAACCCCTATCGCTCGAGCCCCTTACTGTCTTGCACCTCTCGAGATGCAAGAGTTATCTAACCAATTGCAGGAGTTGTTAGAGAAAGGTTTTATTCGGCCTAGTTCGTCTCCGTGGGGAGCCCCTATCTTGTTTGTTAAGAAGAAAGACGGAAGCCTTCGTATATGCATTGATTATCGTGAACTGAACAAGGTGACGATCAAGAACCGCAATCCTCTTCCACGCATTGATGATTTATTCGACCAGCTTCAGGGTTCTAGTTTCTACTCGAAGATCGATTTGAGATCCGGTTACCACTAGTTGAGAGTGCATGAAGCCGATGTTCCAAAGACTGCTTTTCGTACTCGTTATAACCATTTTGAGTTCTTTGTAATGCCTTTTGGTCTCACCAATGCACCTGCGGTGTTCATGGACTTGATGAACCGTGTTTGCAAACCTTATCTTGATAAGTTCGTCATTATCTTCATTGACGACATTCTGATCTATTCCAAGAGCAGGGTGGACCATGAGGAACACCTGCGGCTTGCCTTGGAAATCTTGCGGAGAGAACAGCTTTACGCCAAGCTCTCGAAGTGTGACTTCTTGCTACGTGAAGTGCCAGTTCCTTGGTCATGTGGTTAATGAATAAGGAATACATGTTGATCAAGCTAAGATAAAAGCCATCAAGGACTGGGAGGCACCAAAGACGCCATCTAAGGTGTGGAAATTCCTAGGTCTTGCGGGTTATTATCGTCGCTTTATCGAGGGATTTTCGAAGATTGCTTAACCCTCACGTCTCTTACCCAGAAGGACCAAAAGTTCGACTGGGGTGATTCTCAGGAGTCGGCATTTCAGTTGCTGAAGCGTAAACTCTGTTCTGCACCCATATTATCCTTGCCTGAAGGTACAGATGATTTTGTTGTTTATTGTGATGTTTCCATCCGGGGTCTCAGTTGTGTGTTGATGCAACACGAGAAGGTTATTGCTTATGCTTCTTGTCAGCTTAAGGTTTACGAGAAGAACTATACCACCCATGATCTGGAATTGGGTTCGGTTGTCTTTGCTTTGAAGATCTCGATACACTACTTGTACGGTACCAAGTGCTCCATTTATCGATTACAAGAGTCTTTAGCATATCTTCGATCAGAAGGAGTTGAACATGCGACAGCGTCGATGGGTCGAGCTTCTGAATGACTACGATTGTTCTATTAAGTACCATCTCGGTAAGGTGACTATAGTAGCAGACTCCTTAAGCAGGAAGGAATCTGCTAAGCCCCGTCGTGTTCGAGCTTTACAGCTCACTATTCATTCTGGTCTGCCTGACCGGATTCGTTCTGCGCAGCAAGATGCCTTGAAGGTAGAGAACCTTAAGGCTGAGACTATGAACGGTGCCGACATGCATTTGGAACTTAGGCCTGGCGGCCTACATTATTTTGTTGAGCATATTTGGGTTCCGTTGTTTGGGGGCTTGCGTGAGCTCGTGTTGGATGAGGCTCACAAGTCCCGGTATTCTGTTCACCCCGGATCTGATAAGATGTATCAGGACCTGAAGATACTTTATTGGTGGCCGAACATGAAGGTTGACATAGCTTCGTATGTAAGTAAATGCTTGACCTATGCGAAGGTTAAGGTATAATACCAGAAGCCATCCGGTCTTCTGCAAAAGCCAAAAATTCCTGAATGGAAGTGGGAGCGGATCATGATGGATTTTGTAACCAAGCTTCTGAGGTCACCTAGTGGTTGCGATATGATTTGGGTGATTGTCGATCGGTTGACAAAATCGGCATACTTCCTTACTATTTAGGAAAGCGACAGTATGGAGCGGTTAGCCCGCATACTGATCGTGATTCTATTATCTCTGATCGTGATTCTCGTTTCACTTCGTGTTTCTAGAAGGCCTTGCAAAAGGCACTGGGTACTCAGTTGGATATGAGTGATATACGTTAAAATATACATATATAAATCCCCGATTAAACTCCCAAATTACGCGTTTTCGACCATAATTGCACGAATTCGGTACATAACCGCTTTATACGTTTATTGAGGTCTTAAACGATGCCCCAAAGACAAATTCAAAGAAATCGGACGAAATCTGGACTGAACGGACAGTTGCTGCACAATCAGGCGAGTCTGGACCTTGTGCACGGTTGTGCAAGGTTTGTGCACAACCGTGTGGGTTTATTTGGCTAGGCAACAATTGGCTGCACTGGCAGTGCACCTGTCAGTGCGACTCGGGTTCTCGGGAATCTTGATCGGCACTACCGTGCACCAGACCGTGCGACCCACTTTCCTCGGCTGCACTGCTAGTGCACCAGGCAGTGCAACCAATGTTCTCGGACACAACCTGATTAGCACGACCGTGCACCCCAAGTGCACGACCGTGTGAAACTCAAGATGTTTTCAGAAACCAATAGCCAACTTGCCTGTCACGTCAAAAGTTAAAGTGCACGACCGTGCACAAAACCAAAACTTCTATAAAAACAGAGCAAAAGCTACTGATCAAATATTGGGTATTTTCTGGACGAGTTTGGGCGATTTCTGGAGTTGAAGAACTGCTGCAAAGGTGAGGAACAAGCTCGGGAAGCCGTCCGATTCATCTATCATCATCCGATCCTTCACATTAGCATTTTTATGGTTTGATCCTATAATCCATTTATGTATCAAATCTGATTTTGAATGTATTTAGTATCTAAAAACAATCGTTTGTGTAGTTAATCATGTCTTGTATGATATTGGCGTTTTTCATGTTTTAATCTTGATGATCATATTGCAACCTTGTTTCATTGTTAATGGATTTGTAGTTATGTTGGATTGACTTTGATGATTAACGTTTGTGTTAGTCGGATACATGTTGAAAAACCATCCGTATAATCATCTGGTAGTAGAGTAGTTAACTTGTTAATAAGTTTACACCATGAAACTGTAACCAGGTATTGGTTTGGTTAAATTCAGTCGAATAATGATTAGAAATGCTTATCGGCACGTAAAAGGGTTTAAAAACCTTAATGGCGTTGTTACTGATCTTTGACACGGTTGATAATCTTTGGTAGTTATTTTGGTGAAAATAGCGATCTTAGTATATCTGTGTTCAAAGTTGGTAAAATGGAATAGGCTGTGAAATGCTCTACTTTATGCTAGTCTAGGTGGTTGTATTGTGTTTTCAGTATTGCTTTCCTTGATTAGTGAGGTTAGAAAACTCTTAAAAGATGACTAAGTTATCTTTAGAAGATTTGCATGAGATCATATCAGTTGCTTGCTAATAAACAACTTGAGATGGTTAACGTGTGTATTCGTGTTAGCTTTCTCTATAGTTGTCATGTTAGGATTCGCGAAAAGGATACTAATTGTCAGAAAATGGGAATGTTGATCACACGCCTTTATATCATATGATATATAGATGACATGCTAGGATTGGTATATTATAGTTATATTTTGTATTTGGAGTCTTACATATGTTAATTTATTGTTTTAGAATTCATTTAGTTAAACAAACTTCCACTTATCTTTTACTGGTAAATCGGGGATAGAGTTTTAGTACAATCATTGCGCACGCGTCCATGGATCGATATCTGGTTCTTATCTGTACTTACTACATATATGACGGGGTACACTTGCCTTTTTGTGCGTGTTTTAATGTTAAGGTCTAAACCATTTTTATAAATTTTAAAGTAAAACGTGTGTAAAATCAATGCTAAATTATGCGTACTCGCAGACAC
Source organism: Ambrosia trifida (assembly GCA_028751855.1). NCBI lineage: Eukaryota > Viridiplantae > Streptophyta > Magnoliopsida > Asterales > Asteraceae > Ambrosia > Ambrosia trifida. The sequence continues at coordinate 5,591,341 of CM054128.1, forward strand.
GTCAATGAGTACGACATATCATCCGCAAACTGATGGTCAAAGTGAGCGGATGATATAAACGCTAGAAGACATGCTTCGTGCGTGTGTTATCGATTTTGGCAAGAGTTGGGAAAGACATCTACCGTTGGTAGAATTCTCTTACAACAACAGCTACCATTTTAGCATCAAGGCAGCTCCGTTCGAGGCTCTTTACAGACAAAAGTGTCGGTCTCCTCTTTGTTGGGCTGAGGTGGGTGAGAGATAACTCACTGGCCCGGAACTTGTGTACGAAACTTCCAAGAAAATTGTACAGATTCGAAATCGTATGGCAGCAACTCGGGATCGCCAGAAGAGCTATGTTGATCGTCGTCGCAAACCACTAGAGTTTCAGGTTGGCGACATGGTTCTTTTGAAGGTCTCTCCATGGAATGGCGTTATCCGTTTCGGGAAGCGTGGTAAACTGAATCCGCAGTATGTCGGACCGTTGGCAATTCTGGAACGGATTGGACCGGTGGCATACAAACATGACTTACCAGCTGAACTCAGTAACATGCATAATGTCTTCCACATCTTGAATCTTAAGAAGTTCTTGGCTGATGAATCTCTCATTGGTCCTCTTGAAGAGATAAAGGTTGATGATTGTCTTCGTATCGTTGAGGAACCCGTGGAAATCTTGGACTATAAGATTCGTAGCCTTCGCCATAGTAGGATTCGCATTGTTAAGGTTCGTTGGAACTCCAAACGTGGATCGGAGTTCACCTGGGAACGTGAGGACCAGATGAAGTCTAAGTATCCTCATTTGTTCCCAAAGCGAGCACTAGAACCAACACCTAATGCTGTTGAAGCCGAGCGAATTTTGGGGGCGAAATTCCTTTCAACAGGGGGATGTTGTAGCAACTGAAAAATTTCTCTCTTTTCGTTCCTTCCTTTCGGTCTCGTGCAATTTTCAAGACGAAAATTCTTTCAACAGGGGGATGATGTGACACCCGGCAAACTCAGGTTAGTAACTTTTGTCAAACTAGTAAGTCTACCTTAGCGAGTCATGCATACATTACACTTAACTTGGAATCATTGGGGGTCGTTATGATGGTTCGAGGAATCATCGGAGGTCGGTCCATAACCATGTGTACAAGGATTGGTGATTTGTAGGATCACCAGATTTAATGTACACACGCAAGTCTCGAGTCTCGGGGATTGGTGAACGAATGTGAACGTGTTAGTTACCAAGTAATATGTGTTTATAATTATTATATAACTTGTCGGTATGTGAATACGTGCTTATATGTGTTAAAATAGTGTTTAACACGCCGAAGACCTACATCAGTTTGATGTGTTTTGATGATAATAAGCGTTTTGACCGTTTGAGTGCATTAGGAGGATTTAGGATGTTATGGTGTGATTAGATGATTGTATGATGTTAGGGTTTATGCTAGAATGATGTAGTAGCAGTAGAATGATGATTTGAAACGTGATTATATGATGAAATCTGATTATTTGCTATTTAGGGTAAGTTATGCATGCAATGATGTGATGTTTCATAATATTATTCCATTTTGGGAAATGCTTGCAATTAGGGTGTTAGACTGCTGATAAATTAGGGGTTTTTATTTAGGATAAGTTGCTTGATGATTATGGATTGATGTTGGGTGTTTTTACATGTTTCAAATCTGATTTGGAGGGTTAAACGCGCGAAAAGAGGCATCACAGCTGCAGGGGGCGACTAGCTAGCTAGTCACCTCTGATGAGTCCTAGTTATGTGTTTTGCTGCTGAAAGTGTATTTTGGGACCCCGAAACATGATTTGACACCTAGGAACATATTTTGAACCCCGTGACATGTCTAGAAACCTAATAACACGTGTTCGGAGTCGTATATGCAGTATGTGCACTGTATGCTAGACTTGGTGAGCTGTTATGCGTGTTAAGTGCACGTTTACGTGTGATTGCTTGGTTACTTGTATTTGGCTAGCACGGGGAATGTCGGGTCTTGTCTTGTGTGGTCAAATTAATGTTCAAACATGTTTTCAAAACGTCTTTGGTTATGGTCTGGACATTCAGGGACTAGTTAACCTACGGGTTATTAGTCCGGATACTTATATACATCTTATGATAGGTCGCCGGTATTAGGGACTATCATAGCATTGGTTTAACTGTTTTCAAGAAACGCGACTTAAGGTGAGTTTCACAGCCCCACTTTTACTGGTTTTACTTTCGGGGGAGAAACATGCTACATATTTGTATTCGTAAGAGTTATGTCATAATATGGTCATCTTTTAGTTACTATACGATTTGTTTAAGTCCCGTGGAAAACCATGAATGTTCGGGGTAGCACAACGGAGGAAATGTGGATAGATCTATTGGGCGAGACCTGTCCCACTCGACGGCTGGGAGCCGGGCGGGTGCATATTGTCTCGACCTACGTATTCTTGTATCCAGGCAGGTGTATTCATGTATTCATGTTCAGTAATGGTTTTCCAATTGTAGTAATAGCAGAGCATATGTCTAGCTAACGTACACGTGACATAGTATTGACAGGATTGATCTTTGAAAACTTATGGAAACGTTTTATAAAAAACCTGTGAACTCACCAGCATTATATGTTGACATTTTTGGCATGTTTTCTCAGGTCGCTAAGGTAGCAGCACATGGACTAGGCGCATAGGTCTTGCATGGCGTCTAGAGTTTCTAGTTGCATGTTTTCAAACATTTTCAGACTACGTTTATTTTATTTTGGGATTATAAACATATTTAAGCTTCCGCTACTTGTTTTATGTTATTAAAAACTTAATGGTTTGGTTTACATATTTTACATATAGTTATCGTTTATTGTGACCGTTGACTTGGATCCTGGTATGTCACGCGCCTCGTGGTAAAACCCCGCACGTAAAATTTGAGGGTGTGACAATTACAAATTTGAATTTGAATAACATGATGTGTTTTCTAATTTTTCCACAAGCATTGCAACAAAACCTTTAAACATGCATGTTAGTAGATTTTACCTTATATTAAACACATTATCTATACTGCATTATAAAGGGGGAGATATGAGCAAATATGTCCAAATCGTCAAAGTTAAGATGACATTTGAAAAGACACATGCTTTAAACCTATAATGTCATATAAATCTTTCCCATATTACCCCTTGATGCATTGTTACTTATACATTCATTGCCTTCACTCTTCACATATCATTTTACATGAATTTTAAGATGGCATAGAAAAAGTCTTTTGCTTTAAACCCAAATGTCGTGTATTTTTTTTATCTATAATCTATATCTATAATCTATACTACATTATAAAGGATGAGGCATGGGCAAATATGTTCAAATTGTCCAAAGTTTAGATGACATACCAAATGTTTTATTTACAATTTTCTAAATTTTACCACTTTTCTTCCTTAAATGCCTTTAAAAGATAATTAACTTTTATATGGAAATGGAACTCACCCAAATTAAATAAACACACAGGATATCAATATTTTTGAACAAATTTCATATAATGGCAATGAAATATAATAATTTATGTTACCACAATGAATAATCTTATCTCAGCTAAACTTTTTTTTTTTTGATTGGCGAACAATTGTGTGGCAACCACCCTTGCGAGGCACCGTGCCCAAGAATCGACTACTCGACCTCCAGCAGCCCCCGTCTTCTCCCGATGCGCGGAAACCCGAGCTCCACCCGCCCGAAGGCACGACAGTGTTATAGAACTCGGTAAAACCTCGCCGCCCGTCAGATTCGAACCGGCGACACCCGTATTCGATCTTCACCCGGATACCAAACCATAAATGATGGAAGTGGGAATTGAACCTTTGATCACATAGGTGAAACAAAAGCCACTCCACCACTCCAGCACTAAAATAAAATAAAAAACTAATTCAAAGCACCAAAAAATACCTCAAAATAAAACTTGGATTTGAAGCGCCTCGCTTTGGCTAAAGCGAGGCGCTTCGGGTCAAAAATCATATTTTACTGACCTTGTACCGAGGTTGTTAAAAAGGTAACCAAAGCGTCTCGCTTTGGCCAAAGCGAGGCGCTTTGGGAGGCTTGGGGGGGGGGGGTATTATTATAACCACCCTTTTGTTATTTACGTTGTTCTTAATTTGTTTCTGGTTTTTGTAGTTTATAATTTATTTTTCTTAAACTTTATCGAATTTTTTTTATGTTTTTCACCAAGTATTTTCAAGTTTTATTTTTATCTTAAAAAATAATGGAATAACAAATTGTATAGTTATTAAATCATTAGGTTATAATTGAAGGGGCTTGAACATTAAGCCTGTTTTTTGACTAATAATGTCTATGTTAATATGGCATCCACATGGCTGAAAACGCCTTTAAGGGGCTTAAACCACTGCACATGATCTTAGTAGTCTGCAAAGAAGAAAAAAGCTGATCATGCAGTTTGTTTAACGATAATGTGGTGCATTTGGATAGCGAGCAACGAAGCTGTCTTCAACCGACATCAATACTATATTGCTCAACTGTTTGTCGAGATCAAGAGCCGAAGTCTATTTTGGATCAAAAGTCGATCAAAACAGTAGCTATTGGATTTGAAAATTTGGAGGGGGTTCCATTTACATAAAGTGAGCTGGTAGTTTATGTAATTCATTATGTTTTGGTGAATGATTGTACATTGGTATTTAGCTAGTTTTTTGCTAGCCGCTTAGTTTAAATAAAAATTTTGTTGATCGCTAAAAAAAGCGTGTTAATGAAATTTGGGTTTAAAAAAATAAAGTTAATTATGCGGTGCAGTCAATTAGTCATTATCTTAGATTGAACGTAGTGGAGCGCTATATGGGGATTATAACGCCACATAACGCCCCCAACACCGCCCCTTGGGAGTTATGGGGCATTATGGGGGGAGAGCGTTTTGTATACAACGGGCGTTGTATTTTCCAAATCAATTTTATATTATTATTTTTTAATCAGTTTTTTTTAACATAAATTTCATTCAAAACATAGAGAGGCCTTCAAAAAAAGGACCACTCAAACCAACATTTACAACATATACAATGGGTATTTGACCCAGTCGTGCCACTCAATCCTACTATAATTAGATCTATATTTTAACCAAATAAAGGACATAGATTTAACCAAAGACACCACTTCCACCACCTTCGGATTAGCATTGTGGAAGACAACCTTATTACATTCTTTCCATATCGCCCAGCACGTTACCACAAGAATCCCTCGGACTATTTTCTTACCCTTTGCAGCAACAGTATCCGTACATTGAACCACATCTTCAATAGAGCCGAAGCTAGCTGGATTCAAATGACACCAATTCCAGACCTGTCTCCATACTCCAGACGCGAACCCAAAATCAAAGAGAACATGAGAAACATCCTCCTCGACATCGTTACACATCGGACATTCCGTACTAGGCAAACCAACATGCCTTTTACCTAATTCCAGCCGCGTAGGAAGTCTGCCTTTATGAATTCTCCATGCCAAAACATTTACCTTAATGGGGACCCATTTGACCCACCACAATTTACAACGTTGCTGGCCATATAAATTGTGAGAAATCGAAGCTTTGACAGCAACAACTGAAAACTTCCAATTCGGGTTCTTATCCCATGTCCAACGATCTTTAGAGGTCTTGAGCTGTACCTTGGTCAACATAAACATAACATCCCGAAATTTTGATATTCCTTCCACCGAGTGAGCACCCAAATCCCAACTACCCACTACCTGATTTTGACTGCCATCAAATGTAATCTGACTGCTGACAGAACCGTTTATGTCTTTGTCCATAGCAAACAGAACTGGCCATCTAGTTTTTAAAGGTTGATCCCCATACCAAACATCCTTCCAAAAACTTATTTTATCACCATTCCTGAGCTGACAAGTTATATAACTGTAAATATTCAACCCATTTATACGAACCTTTACCAAGAGATTCACTATAGCCTTCCAAGTTCCCGGCAAAGCATTTTTAATTGGTAAAAAATCCCATTTATTACGGCCCCATGTATACTCATAATCACCTTTCTCCAAAGCCCTTCATGATTAGTTTTAAACCTCCACGCCCATTTAACCAAAAGTGCCAAGTTAACATTGGACAATTTTGAAATACCCAACCCTCCAAACTTCTTTGGTCTCGTAACAATCTCCCATGCGACCCAGTGAATACCTTTACCTTCTTTACCCCCTACCCATAAAAATTTTCTCATCATCTGCTCAATCTCTTCAATCACCACATTTGGAGCTTTAAACAACGAAAGGTAATAAACCGAGAGACTAGCCAGAACCGATTTAATCAACGTCAAACGCCTACCAATGGATAACACCTTAGCCTTCCACGATTGAAGCCTATTTCGCACAGTTTCCAAAACAGAATCCCAATGAGCCGACCGATTCATGTTCGCACCAATTTTAACACCAAGATACTTAAATGGGAAATCTCCTAATTTACAACCCAAAACCTCAGCCATACCGGCCACCTCCAAAGGGGAAACACCCAACCCGAATAAATGAGATTTATGCACATTAATCTTCATGCCCGAACACATATGGAAAATCCGAAGAAGCCAATTAGTCATAATAATATTGTTAGAAGACCAAGTACCCATTAATAAGGCATCATCAGCATACAACATGTGTGAGATAATCGGCCCCTCTCCAGACACCTTGATCCCTTCAATATCCCCCAAACGACCAGCCCTCGAAATCATATTAGGCAAAGCCTCCATCACAATCAAGAATAAAAAAGGGGATAAAGGATCGCCTTGTCTGAGCCATTTTTGACAATTGAACTCAAACGTAGGAGACCCATTAACCAGAACCGTCGACCTGGCAGAACTAACAATACCTCTGATCCAAAGACACCATCTAGGTGGAAAACCCATCTGCTCTAGAATGGACAATAAAAAATCTCAGTTCACATTGTCATATGCCTTTTCAAAATCAATCTTCAACAAGAACACCTGTTTTCTATATTTCTTTATCCACCCGATAAGCTCATTAAGAACTAGAGGCCCATCCAAAATGAACCTCTCTTTGAGAAAAGCTGGTTGCGAATCCGAAATGACATCTCCCATCACTTTTTTGATTCTAGTGCTCACCACTTTAGGTATTTGTTAATAACTCCCACAAGATTGATAGGGCGGTAATCTTTTAGACCCAATGGAGACTTATTTTTTGCAATAAGCGTAATAAAAGACAAACTACACTCCTTGCTTATAATACCCGTTTACTCTCTTCTTCTACATCCAATCAAATAATAACACATCCAATCAAATAATAATATTTTAATCCCCATAACGTCCCTCACCCACTACACCCTCTTTTCCTATAACACCCATTCTATTACTTTATAATATTTTATTTCCTATAACGCCCGTCCAGTGCACATGAAAACAAGGTGTGGTCAATTTTCTTTGATCCAGTAGACAAGTAGACAGGACCCTAGACACATCTCACGGCTACTGTTGTCTAGAACTTGTATCAAGATTGTGACACGTGGATTATGAAAGGCCTGGATCAAGAATGATAATGTAATCATTCTTAAATAATTTGACATTCTTGACCAGTTTTGTACACTTCCTTACATTCACTGCTTCATGAAAGTTCCGACCTACCTACCTTTATTTATATTTATTAAATCTCATTCCCCAAAATTAATATTTTTTTAGGTTTCTTATGGTGAAAGGGGTGCTTGTAGGAAAAAAAAAAATTTCATTGATTTTAACCAATCATGTTGTGCCACATCACTTCACTGGTTTACTTTACTAAAACACTTTTTTTGTAGGCAGCAACACTCCACTGATTCTTTTATTTATTTTTTATAATTTCATTAATCCTTTTATTATTACTATTATTTCACACAGATTAAAGTCTAAAATTTATTACCAAAACTATTTCAACCGTCCCACTAATCACGGTCAGAATTCAGTATGGAAACCGTTCAATCGAATTCAATGGCATTGATACCGCTCCACAAAACCGTTTGAAGTTTTTATATATAAACATAGCACACCGTGGGCTAAAACACACTTTTACCACCGTAGATACAAAGAAACACACACGAAGATGACTCGTTGGACCCCTGAAGAAGAGATTGCATTGGTGATATGCTACCAAGACGCCTTGAACTACCTGGCCCTTCAACAACGTCATTCGCGGGTTTTTTGGGAACGTGTACGGTCCGATTTCAGCCGACACGTTGGCATCAATGACCGGACAACCATCAGCCTGCAGCGGAAGTGGACCGATCTCACCAATAAGTGTGATCGGTGGACCAGCATGTACGAGAACACGTTGAGGGAGGAGCCGAGCATTGACCCGGAGTTGGCTATCGAGCTCACGCATTTGGACTATGCGGCTCGATATGACACCAGCTTTGACCATGTCAAGGCATGGCAACTGTTACGCCAACCCTAGGTTTTTTATTTCTTTTAATGTATTTTATTTTTAGTTTTTTTTTGTTTAATGGTTATGAATTTTAGTTTTTTATGTGTGTTTACCTTTAATGTTCTTATTATTTAAGTAAATTTTAAACAAACGGTTTAAAAAAACGTAAAGATATTCATAAAACAAACGGTGAAAATAATACAAAAATAAAACAAACGGTTTAATACACAAAAAGAATGTATATATAAAAAAAATCAAAAAACAACAAAAAACTCGGTACCAGCACGGTGAAGAGAACCAGTAAAACGGTCCACGGGACCACTACCAGCGTGGGTGGCGGCGGTGTTACCGTGCAGGTAATTGGTACCCGTGGACAATGCGGTAGGCGCCCCGTCCCCCCTTAGAAACTACATTAAAACTAGGGATGTCCTGACCGACCGAGCGTTGGTGTATCATACCCGAAATTTTAGATGAATTTGAACATAATCTGAACCCGAATTCAAAAATTGCATTAAACATATGTACATGAACACAACCTATATTTAAAAACCGTGTCGTACATATGAACCTGATCAACACGACTTGAATATTCGCTCGTTGACATGAACATACCCGTTCAACCAAATATTTTTCACTTTTCTTTTGCAAATTAATATATTAAAAATAAAATTTACAATAAAAACACAGATGTATATAATATAATTACATTTCAAACATAAAATATTAATTATGTCAATTTATCTTTTTAAGGTATGATTACGGTAAAAATTCCACCCAATTTAATTTATGACATATAAGTTATAGTAAAAAATAATAAAGTATAAGATAAATGGGTTAAACGGGTTAACCTGTCAACACACCCGAGTTGACAAGGACTTGGTCAGTTTAGCCAAACGGTTTAACGGGTTCAACCTTAAACTAACGAGAATTCGTTTAGACTAAACCAAACTCGTGACGTGTTAGGTTTGTGTCAGAAAATTTCACCCTTACATTAAACATTAAATGTCTTCTTATTTACCCGTAAAAAGTTTTTTTTTTTTTTTTTTTTTTTTTTTTTTTTTTTAATAATAGAGTTGGTTCATTAAACTAAAAAAGAGTTAATACCCATTTTCATCCCTGAGGTTTGGACCAGTTTGCCACTCCAGTACAAAAGTTTTTTTTTTTTGCAATTCTTTCCCTGAGGTTTCGATTTTTTTTGCCAAATTCATCCTTTTCACTAACCCAGTTAAAAAATCTCGTTAATGTCATGGGTAGGGTTGTCTTTTTACCCCTCAAGTTATCTCTCCTATATAAAGCTTCCTTCTTCCCTTGTTTCATCCTGCAGACAAACATCACACACACACTTATGTGTGAAGTCGACAAACACAGCATCAACCAGGGTCACCGGTCAGGTGACCGGACGACCAGCACCGGCCGCCAACGCCCATCTCTCCGGTAACTTCCTCCTCCTCTTTAGATCCGATAACCACAACCCTCTTTTATGTCTGGATTATGAAACCCGATTGAACCCCTTCACCCCTTCTGAACAACCATCATCTTCAACCCCTAATCAAAACTCTAGTTGGAACCTGGTCCTCCGCCGCCTGTCACCACCACAGTCACCGTCATCGTCCTCCTTCTCCTGTTACTCGCCCAACTTCAATCTTCTTCCATAACCCCCAAATTTCACACCTTTTTTTACAAAATCTTGAAATAATAATAATAATAATAATAATAATAATAATAACCAAACCATGCCTGATTCACCTCCTAAAACCACCAACAACCACCGTCTCTGTGACAACTGCAACCAGTCAACCGCCATTCTTTACTGCAGAGCAGACACAGCCAAGCTCTGCTTATCCTGTGACCGTCATATCCATTCAACCAACCCCTTGTTCACCAAACACACTCGATCTTTATTATGTGACACGTGTCATTCATCTCCCGCCTCTATCTTTTGCTCCACCCATGCCCTTGTTCACTGCCAAAACTGTGATTGGGAGACACATAATAATAATCCCAGTTTGGTCCATGATCGTAGGCCCCTTGAAGGGTTTAATGGGTGTCCTTGTGTTTCTGATTTGTTGGTGGCTTTTGGGTGTCAAGATTTGGATAAAAAAGGGGTTTTTATTGGTGGGGATGGATCCGGGTCGGGTCGGTTTAATTAAAATTTTAATTAAAATTTTAAATTGTAAGTAAAAAGACAAAAATACCCCTTACATTAACGAGCTTTTTTAACTGGGTTGGTAAAAAGAACGAATTTGGCAAAAAAATCGAAACCTCAGGGAAGGAATTGCAAAAAAAAAAAAAAACTCTTGTACTGGAGTGACAAACTGGCCCAAACCTCAGGGACGAAAATGGCTATTAACTCAACTAAGAAATCTAAATCCTAGCAAAAAATTGTGGAAGAGATGGATAAAGGCTAATTCATATACGTGACTAAACGTACAATAGAGCTAGATTTAGCCGATTTAGCCACATCGATGCCAATACATTGTGTGATTTTGATATTCGGTTGTAATGGGTGTGTTTGTATGTGTGTTGCTAAATGGGATGTCTAATTCAAAATCTTATTTGCCACTAAAAAAAGCAGCTTATTGAGATCGGCTTTTTTGTTTGGATTATCTAATAATTTATGTTTTTTTTTTGGCAAAATTCTATAAACATTTGTAATATATAACTTATAATAAAAGAATTAAATATTATTGAGGTGACATTTAATGGAGGCTTCAACCCTCAATCTCTCCTTTGAGACATGCCACATATGATGTGATGTGACAACTCTAGACCAATTAAAAAAAAAGAAATAAATATGGTTTAACCTAATCTATTAAATACCTAATATACTAAATTTAAATATTAAACCTTTATTATTTTCTCTCATGTTTCCTCCCATAACTTTTAAACGTTGATATCTTTTATATACGAGATTTTTTAAAGAAAAAAATTACACCAAATTAACGAGCGTTTTATTATCTTTCCAACGAGTACCATAGTGCTATATAAAAAACGGAGAAAAAAACGACTATTTTTTGTAACCTGACAGGTATTGTGTCAGGTTTGTAATTAGTTTAAAAAAAATTGTGGGTTTGGGTCGGGCCTGGATTAGGTGATACCCGACCCAATTACCCGAAACCGCATATCCAAATACCCGAACTATATATGTCACACCCGCAAATTCCCCATGCGGGGTTTTACCGCGAGGCGCGTGACACACCAGGATTCAAGTCAACGGTCATAACAAACGACATCTATATGATAAGAAAACAACGAAGACTACCATTGAGTTTCAAACCGTTCTAACACAGCGGAAGCAAAATGTATTAATACAACTTAAAAGTAAACTCAAAGTCTGAAATGTTTAACAAAACATGCATATGATCCCTAGACGCCGAGAGACTCCGTGCGCCTACACTCAATGCTGCTACCTTAGCGACCTGAGAAAACATGCCAAAAAGACGTCAACATATAATGCTGGTGAGTTCACAGGTTTTTAAGTAAAACGTTTCACGAACTTTTAAAAGACTATCATGATACTATCGACCGATGAAGACACTCGTTAAACGTTTGAACTCCATAACGAACCTCCCAACGAACTCTCGCCCACCGCGATTAACGAACTACCATTCCATGGCCAACGAACTACTATATCATAGCTAACGAACTACCACATAGTGGTTAACGAACTACCGCATCGCGGCGAACGAACTGCCACAACATAGGCCATATAATACTGAACATAAATGAATACTTTGAACCCAAACGAACCCTCCCAAACGTAATGAACTTGCGAACACAATTGACACACGTTTAAAGAGCACAACATGTTTTCTCCCCCGAAAATGTAAAACCAGTAAAAGAGTGGGGCCGTGAACTCACCTTAGAATGCGTCCTCAGTTAGTACAGAAATCCGATACGTGTGTGATAGCCCCAACTAGTGGCGACCTATCAATGCGTTTACATAAGTGTGATGACTACTAACCCGAAGGCTAATCAGTCCCCAAGTTGTCTAGACCGTGACCGTGTATGTTGAAAACATGTTTAAACGTTAAACCGACCAACCCAGACAGTACCCGGCATCCCATTGGTGACCCGACATCCCACGTGTTAGCCGAAAGCAAGATATCATGCAACTTATGCAACTAAACACTTAGCATGCGCAAACATTCACCCTATCTAGCATAACGCCCAATTAACGCATAACAAAGTCCGAACACGTGTTACCAAGTCATTAGACATGTCCTGGGGTTCCTAACATGTTCCTAGGTGTCAATCCGTGTTTCGGGATGTTAAAATATACATACAGCAGCATTACACGCGATTAGGAATCAAACTAGCATTTAGGATTGTAATCACTAGTAAAAGTGGCATTTATGTACTCGCTAGTTGTTTAGGCGAATAGGACTGTAATTGCATGAACTTCAGTCGATTAGGTTCCTATTCGCATGAAGCATCATGCGAGTAGGAGCCTACTCGCCTCTGCACATCTGTAGTGCATTTTCGCGCGTCGAACACTCCAAACCAGATCCGAAACATGTAAAAACACCCAATACCCAACCCAAAACATTAACCCAACTATTTCAAGCAAAAACCCCTAATTTATCATCACCCTAGCCGTCCCGAATGCACGCGGTTTCCCAAAATAGCATATCTTGCATGTAAGCATCACATCAACATGTAAAACTTACCCTAAATAGCAAATACCCAGGTTTCATCACATAACGGCGTTATCCGACATTACCCTACTGTTCTAGCATCATCCTAGAGCAAACCCTATCCTCAAACAATCAACCAAACACAACATATCATCATCAATCCACCATAATCGCCCAAACGGGTCAAAACGCCTAATATCAATATCACACATCTATGAACCTTCAAATCCCTAGATTATCATCATATTAGCTTATCTAGATCAGAAACATATCAATAACACAAGAACAATCATGTTTAGACGATAAAGATCCTATCTTGCATGACTACATCACATAAAACAAGTATAGATGTGTGGGTTTGTTTTGAAACCGATTTTAATAAGTTTTCAAAGACACAAACGTTTATTAATCAGGTCTGGACCTTTAGGGATCAAAACAATACTATTATAAAGGTTTGGGATGAAGAACACACCTTGAAATGGTGAGATTATGGGTTGTAAGACTTGAAAATATGATTTCTTGTTCAAAAACGTGTTGCAGAGGTTGGATAAGGTGTGGGGTGGCTTTGGGGTGTATTAGGGTTTCACAAATGATGTTTTGAAACATAAGGGTGGTATTTATAGGCGTTTCTAGTCGTCATTAGCAGTTCAGGCGAGTACGCAGCAGTTCAGGCGAGTAGGACTGCTACTCGCATGAAGCATCATGCGAATAGCCTCCTATTCGCTTCAAATCTTCCCTACTCGCGTGACAAACTGGCGATTAGGCTATCACACACGCCTATAGCCTATGTGTCCGGGTTTTTGGCGCGTTAAACCCTATTTTAACATATGTAAACACGTTTTCACATACCGACAAGTCACATAATGATTACCAACATATAATGCATAATAAATAACACGTCCCCACCCGATCACCAATTCCCGGGACCCGAGATTTACGTGTGTGCGTTAAACCCGGCGATTCTACAGATCACCTATTCATGTTCACGTGGTTATGGACCGACTCCCAATGATCCCGTGGATCATCGTAACGACTCCCGATGATTCCCGTGGATCATCGTAACGACTCCCTATGATTCCCGGAACCATCCCAACGCACATGAACTTCGTGACCATGATGCACATGATGCGTTAGCGGCGGATATGGTCCAACATGCGTGGTCGGTTCGGTATATTCTAAACGAAGGTGAAAGCGAAGAGGACGAAGTTGAAAATGGAGATGAAGAAGAAGATGACGAAAGCGAAGATGAAAATTAATATTATTTGTAATTTTTTTAATATTATTTGTGTTTTCTTTTAATTATTTTGACTTAATTAATTAAAAAATAATAAAATAAACAAACAATCATAAACAGGGGCAGGGGCGAAGTATATATGGGGCCAGGGGTGGCCCTGGCCCCCCCTGTTTTTTTGCGCAGTAGTGGAAATTTGCGATTTTCAAAGGTAAATTGAGTCCGGGTTGAGTCCGGCCCCCGCCGATTTTCCACTACCGATTAAAAAAAATTGAGTTCGGCCCCCGCCGATTCCGAAACCAAGCTTCGCCACTGAACAGGGGCCTTATCTTTTTCCCATTACCACTACACCTCATTTTCACTTCAAGCCCCATGCTGACTCAGCTGCCACGTGGACAAACAAAAAACAGAGGCCTTATCTTTTTCCCTTCCCCACTACACATGGTCTTAGTGCGATATTGACATCAATATACTCTTTTATTTTATGGTTAACTTGTAAAAAGCCGTAGCAAATAATAAGCTACCACTTATATGGCAATGGCCGTCGTTCCTTTCGAGATCGCTCACTTGAAAAAGTTAAATTACCAAATTTGACGTAACCACCATAAACTATAATGAAAACTAAGGTTTCAATTGTTAAAATAATATTTTTTTTAAATGGCTAATTTCTTACACCCCTTTGTTTACACCTTTTACATCTTTTTACACCTTTTTTTGCACTCTTGGAGTTGAACTCCCAACCTTACTAAGAAATGATTTCCTCTTTACCACTAAGCTATAACCTAAGTGGCCTTAAAATAATATTTCTAAATATGCCTTTTTATATTAAGTAATTGTTTCGATCTCCTTTTTGTACACGTGTATATCCATGTTTGTTGTGATCGTCGTGTTAATATGACTACGCTCAGGGGCGCATCTTTTCAAGGGCGGGGAGGGGCGGCCGACCCCCCCTCCCGATTTTTCGCTCAGAACTTCCGATTATATAGTATTAGTATATAAATTTTTTGGTATATACGGTTTCGACCCTCTGAAACTTGTTTTCGACCCCCCGAAACTAGTGACGTCCGACCCCTCGAAGTTTTGGGTCAAGCTTCGCCACTGACTACACTGTATATCAAATAACAGGATTACACATGGTAAGCTAATACTTTTCAAAGAAACATTCGAAACGACTCAACTATTGCTTTGAAGCAAAAATAAGAAAAACAAAAAACAAGATATTTGGAATGAAAAATAAAATTGATATCGTATAACTATCAGACATTAATTCCAACAAATAGATACATACTTTTCCTTTATCTTTATTTTCAGTGTCACGTTAGAGGGTGTAAGATATATACTAACTAGAAGATGAAAAAAAAAAAATTAGGAAAACAATGAAAAGAAGTAAAAATCGGTTTTCTCTTGCTTGGCTTTTTATACTTTCTTCCAAATTGCCTTTGTTTCCTTTTCACCACCACTTTAAAATTTGGCCAGCTTTTCCATGCTTTTTATTTTTTGAACAATAAAATATAAGTGAAAATCACAAAAATAGCCATTTAACCAACTTTTTTATGAAAATAGTCCACTTTCGTCTTTTTGGAGAGATGTCTCACGGTATACGAGGCATTTCAGACATCTCCCGTGAGGATTCAGTGTTGGACCAAATATTACGTGACACGTGCCCATTTCATTATCTTTCTCTTTCTTCTTTATTTGTCTAGACTTCATAATCAGTGTTTAAAGCGATTTTTTCGAGATGTCTCCGACTAGCAGACTCATTCTTATTGCGATTTTTCAAGACGTATCCGACTCGTAGACTCATTTTTCGAGACGTCTCCGACTTTGTCTCCATATGTCGAGACGTCTCCGACTTCAAGCAACCAAAACGTCACCGTCTCCACTTTGAGACGTCTCCGACTTCGTTACACAAATAAGACGTCTCTGCCTCAATGGGTCCTGACCTTCTGTAGATAAGTCCGGCTAAGCCTGAGCCGACGACGTCGGATAAAATGGTGTCGTTTAGGTTATTATTATTATTGAAGAGGTGACGTGGAACACCTAAGGAGTGGTAGAAGTTGAAGAGGAGTGAATAGAGGTAGCAAACGCCGTTGGCTAGGACAGATAATACGACGTTTGGGAGAGTGGTCACCATTATTAAGAAGATTCTTCACCTACCACCACCACCCAACGCCACCGTAGGCGCCACCGGCCCACCACCGACCCATTTCTCCACCCCTCTCTACAAACACAACTCTTATGTCATCTGATTCGTCTTTTTCATTGGAAGAGGACTCATGTTATATTTGGAAGAGGAGAGAGAGGGAGTGAGAAGATATACATACATACATATATATATATATATAGTGGACATATGAAGATAAAGGTTAACAACCTTCCCTTTTTCATACTACATCTCCTTTTTCATATCTACATCTCCTTTTTCATATCTACGTTGTGGGTAGATTTTCGATACCATATACATATCACTTAGATACCTACACACATATTGTTGACCAACCTACATATGTTGTCTGGACCCTATACATAAACAACTGAAGAGATTTGACACTACAATTCTACATAAAGACAATATCATTGCAATTGTGTAGGAATCTCACCACTAGTGGGTGTAAACTATAACCCTACACACACATAATAGCACCCCACACACGTAATAGCGCCTCACACACACACAATAGCAATGTAATTTTAAATCCCGTTGGTCTTATATAGTTTTTTATTGACAACCATTTAATGAGCTTAATAATTGGGTTAACATTAAATAAATGTATATATATAAACGCATAAGTTGCAGATATTGTTATCTCGTTAATTAAGTTTTCACGTGCATGGAAATTTCATCATAATAAAAAGGCAGTGACGGCGGAACATGCCACAAGGACGACCGTGGAACAGGCCGGTGACGACGACTGAATGAAGCGGTGACGGAGAGTAGAAAAAAGAGGAGATGAGACAGAATGAGGCTATAGAAACATAAATTACCTGACCGCCCTCAATAAAAACGAAAATTAAAGATACTGTTCATCAAAGTTTACAAACTAATATTTGTAGGATCGATTTCGGACAACCCGACAATCACGAGCTTCAACGTTTAGAATGCGGAATCCACTAAACGCTGTTTGAACAACAAAACAATATGAAACTATGATAGATGAGATATCAACACACACAAATAATCGGTTAAAAATTTGTATTGGATTGATTATATTGTTGTCTAGGTTGATTCAGATGTCCCCACGGGTTAGCCATGTGATACAGTTAAATAATAGTTCGATACTTAGGTGATTTTTGGTTTCAGCACTGTAACACACTAGTGGTACTTAACACACGATTGAAACACACGATTAGGAGGCTAGTCGTGTCTTTTATAGGCGAATGGAAGTCTAGTCACGTGAATAGTGACGCGAGTAGGAGATTTTTTACGAGTAGAGTTACCCAAGCGACGAGAAGTCTAGTCGTGTGTTAAAGGCACGAATAAGACTCTAGTCGTGTGAAAAGTAACGAGTAGAAGAGCTAGTCGCATGAAATTTTCCTAATCGCTAGTTGCAGATCTGAGAACTTGTTTTGCACGAAAACCATCATTTTTGCTTCAAAATCTATCAAAAACACAATGTTTGATCCCCAAATGATTAGGAAAGTTGCCAAAACACTTTTGGAACAAACCCTAATAAAAACACTTGTTTTTATCCGTTAAAACCCCCTTAGATTTTGAAAAATGTTGTTTTTATGAAAAACTCAAAGTTTCAAACTTTCAAAACAGGTTTTTGGACAAAAATACCAACTTTTGATCTGAAAAACCACTGTTTTGAATTTGTTTTGCTATCAAAACACTCATGATAAGAGCCAAAGCTCTGATACCACTTGTAGGATCGATTTCAGACAAGCCGACAATCACGAGCTTCAAAGTTTAGAGTGCGGAATCCACTAAACGCTGTACGGACAACAAAAAGATATGAAAATAAGATAGACGAGATATCAACACACACAAATAATCGGTTAAAAGGTTGTATTGGATTGAAAAACAGAGCACATGTGTTACGAAACAATCTAAGACCTTAGAACCTACGGCAGGGTGTTTGGGGAATGTGTGATGTGACAGCTAAATGTAGGGCTGGCAAGTTAGACACGAACACGATAACCTGACACGAACCTACACGATTTTAACAGGTTTCGTGTTTGGCCTTAACAGGTTTCGTGTCTATAACAGGTCGACATGTTAAGACCTATTTATTTTTGTGTCGTGTTCGTGTCTTATCGTGTACGTGTCTTAACATGTCTTATCGTGTTTCTTATCATGTCTTGTCGTGTCTTATTGTGTCTTATCGTGTCTTGTCGTGTTAACTTATTTTACTAGGTGTTTCTAATAGTTTCTTGTCGTGTATTATCGTGTTAACCTGTTATACACAAGTTCGTGTTCGTGTTTGAAAAAAATGACACGATTAGATTTCGTGTCGTGTTCGTGTTTACAAGTTTCGTGTTCGTGTCTTAACAGGTTCGTGTAACCTGTTATGCCAGCCCTAGCTAAATGATTAGGGCAACGATTGAAGGCTTTTATACCTGTCCTAGTCATCCAGGGCCCAGGGGGCGACTAGAAACCTATCACACGAGTAGGAGGGGCGACTAGCAAGCTAGTCGCTTGAGACCCAGGCGGCTAGTCGCCCCTTTGCAGTCCTACTCGCCTGAATTGCCAAACATCCAATAATCAACTCGAAAACACACCCAAGCACCCGTAATAACATCCAAACATCACCTATACTAGGCTAGAGACATACTATATTAACAATACTATGTAATGTAATAATGTAATAGTTAGCCTTATCTTTTGGTCAAGCTTATAAACCATGGTAATTTACATAAACCAGTCATGTGCATAGAAGTCTGGGAGAAGTAGAATTAATTGTGCACTTTTGATGCATCGACCAAAGTAACTTCTTACATTTTGCAGTTTTCTTTTCATGTTGACGTTATCCTTTTTCTTTACTTTCCTTTTTTTAGCAAGTGTAAAGCATGGGAATATATAGAGAGCTCTGTTACACGTTTGCTAAAAATATGCCTTTTTTTCCTAAACGTAAAGTCCTCCATTACAATTACCAATGATCATCACAAAGTTAAACGTCTCTCTTTCTAGCTCTCTCTATCTCTCTTAATCCAGGACTTACATATGATACAAAAATTAACTGGATTTCATTGATCATATGTTCATATTGGACAGAAACATCATTGTATGATTAAATGTAATAATATATAAATTAATTATTAAAAAGGTGATATGGATGTCTCACAAATATGATAGGAAGGACATGTTTTTTCAAAGCCTCCTCCACACTTACGTTGCTTTCTGTCGTTGTTGTCTCCTTGTCTTACTTTAGCTCTCTTTTTCTTTTCGTTACTTTCTTTTCTCTCCTGATTTTTGCAGTGGTACCTGATTCTCTTTCACTAGCTCCCATTCAAAAACACAATTATATCAAAATGAGTAGTAGTAGTACGGTCCACATATATACATACACACATATGATATATATGATGATGATGTTTTTGATCATTGTCACATGTCACTGTGGCCTTCCCAATGTGAACTCCAGATTGGGCTTCTTGGCGGTTGATGAGCTAACTTCTGACACTCTCTCATAACTATTCAGACCTTTTGAATTCATTTCCTTCTGAAAAAAAAAAAAATTATATGTATGTATATCATAAGTTGTCATGCAAACTGTATAATGATAGTATTTTGGATGATGAAGAAATAGCCATCATACATTAGTTATGTGCTTGTGCACACATTCATAACCATAGGTTTAGAAGTAAAAGCACTTAATACCCTTTAAATTTTCGGATTTTTAGGTGTTGGACATCATATTTGATTATCCTAAGTTAGATTATTTAGAATGTATTATTGTTGTATAATATATAGTTGTGGTGGTTAAACTGAACCATTGTGTCGGTTCACCAATGCGTATCACACCCCTTCACCACATATAAATAGCCCCATACCCCTTCATTTGTATTTGGATGATTCAATTATAATATAGCATGTTTCTGTAAACTCTCTCTCTATTAAAATCTCAACATTAGGCTCGTTATCATACACACGATATGTTTTAATTATCAAAATTAGCGAACACCCTTAAAGGTTTTGAAGGAGTTAGTATTCTTGTTTTTGTATCATTGATAATCTAGCTTTTTCTACATAGTTTACATTACCTTTAAGAGAGTTTTTTTTTTAGTTTGTTTGACTGATGATGTGTTTAGCTTAAAGCTAGAAAGCCTAATTGAGAGTTAATTATTTTGGTTAAGTCACTCAGCTTTTCAGCTTTGGTCTTGCTTACTTTCTTCCCACTTTAGATAACATTCTTGTGAAATTTCAAATTTGGAACATATGTATATATTCCCAAGCAAAGCATAAAGCTAATAATTTCACATATAATAGAATGTATCAAAAGAGGTGAAAGGAGATCTACTCATGACTTATTAATTTGAAAAGAATTAAAAAGGCATATCTACCTCATGAGATGGTTTGTTTCCTTCAGAATCTCTATGTTCTCCTTGAAGCCAAGCTTCCCTGCAAATTATAGATATTTGATCATTTTAGTAAAAATATCATCTTTGTGTTTTATTTAAAAAAAAGACAAAGAAATAATTTCATATCCATGGGAAGACAATGCAGAAATCAAACTGATAAAGATAGCTATCTCCTGTAGTCTTGCTTATAGGCTTATAGCTAGTTTCTCACTTTTCCTTTTACTATAAATAATGCTACAACCAACCATGTGAAATGTCATGACGTACTCACCAACAAGAAGATAAAATAGAGAAAAGATAACACACAAAGATAAACAAACATAAGGTATAAAGATCGTTCACAGAGAACAGATTTGGTATTCAATAATTTTGCACGAAAGAGCTTAGCTTTGACACTAAGTTTTTCAACTAGTAGGTCCCACTTAGAAAAGCCATGAAGCCCACCAAATTAAAGGAAAGTGATATGTTAAAATGGAGATCTCGTGATTTAATGGTAATTATGCCAAAAGACTTCCTCTTTTACATAGAATCTCCTTTTTAAACCACTTGGAAAGAAATTTATTAGCAACCAAACTATTGAATATCTCTATTAAAATTGTTTAGGATACCCTCTAAAGTCTAAAACAATACATGTTTAAATCTTTTCATATTCTTGTGGTGAACATAATGAGGGGGGGGGGGGGGGGAGTTTAATGTGGAAGAAACTAATGTAAAAGAATTATATGTGTATAAACCGGTATTAGGCTGAAGGGTGTGGGGACGCGAGGAAGGGAGACGGGGGGTGGGGGCGGTGGTTGAGACGGGGACGGGGGCAAGACGGTGGGAGGTGATTGGTGCTTCAATTCGATTGGTCCGTCCGTTGTGTTATGGGGGAGACGGGGGAGATGAGGGACAGGGGTGCGGAGCGGTGGTTGGGACGATGGACGGGGGCGAGACGGTGGGACGGGGGGTTGCCCCGTCTGCACACCGGAAAGCCTTAGAGACATTGAGCGGGGTGGAATCTGTTATAAATGAAATAAATCTACTAAATGTACAAATAACTAGAATAATTAATCTTACTCTCCAATTTTGAACTAAAGTAATTACATATTTACAAAAAATGAAGTAGAGTAATACTGATTACTCTAATTCAAAAATTGTAGAGTAATAATTACTCTAGTGTAGCATAGTTACTCTAGTTATTTTTACGTTTACCACGTTAAATCTATTTGTATTTGTTCATTGCACTAGATACATATATATTTAAAGAAAACGTTAAGAGCCAAAAAAAACTCTATTATTAATTGTTCCCTACATGCATTATTCATTTACATATCCTACCATCACTCAACAGTGAATACATAATGTTGATGAGCTGTTTTAAATGTTGTTAATGATCTTCACTATTGTTTTGGGGCCATGAGCAGGAAATCTTATTGCGACAGGTAACTTATGAGTTGATCAGTAACACTAGCTAGAGGACCACAATATTTCAATGGGTCAAAAGTTCTCCTGGAAATTTATATGCAATTAAAAGTACTACTATATAATTACCTTTTTAAAATTTTTATGTTTCTGAAAAAGACTAAAGCTGAAAATTTTACCATCAATTACTTTCTTTTATGTCCACATAAAAAGGTTTTGTTTTTGTGAGGGCAAGAGGTATATAGCTTGTGGGGTTAATTTACTGTGTACCATTTATTTCATCAAAAAGGTTTTTTTTTTTTTTTTTTTTTTTATAAGAACAGCTGTGGAATAAACAGTTAAAACAAAGTTTTCACCTTGAAGAATTGCTCCATAGACCATACTGATAATCTTTCTCCTGGTTAACACTAGACCTTCCTCCATTTTCAGCTGATAATTCTTTGGTTCTTGGGTTACGAATGTCCAATAGTATATCATCAGAATTATCCCCGGATGAAGCGTTTTCGTAAAGATCAGATTGCCCTAGTTAATAAAATGAAACTGCACATTCATATTTGTGAATTAAAAATCATGTTAAAGTTCAATAACAAAGCTAATTTACCTGAAGAAGCCGGTGCCCGATCAGTTGTCTTTACGGTTCGGTACATCTGCAACACAAAATAAATGAATGTTTAGTTTCTAAAATATATAAATTTTGGGATTTCTAACAAATGTCGAAGATGTGTAAACATATTACATATATTCCATTCCTGAAAAGGTGAAAAAGAATGGGAATGCTTTTTAATCACTTAGGGTTAGATAAAAAATTTCAAATATAGTAGTTTATTGATTATTTTTTTACAACAAGAAGTGATAAAGCCTATAAATTATTGAGGCATGGTATATGTACGTTTGAACTTATTTTCACCATACTGTAATAATGTAACATATATAATGTTATAAATGACTATGATGCATGTAAATCAAAAGTACCAACAAGAGTAAATGATAATGAGTACATGGTAGTAGTATATGCGACCGTGCATTGACAATGTATATGTAAATATATGCATATACACACACGTGAGAGAGAGATAGAGAGTGAATCAATGTGTGTGTGTGTGTGAGAGAGAGATAGAGAGAGAGAGAGAGAGGGTGCATGTCTGTACAAGTGTAAGAGCATGCCAAGTGACTTAACTATGGTTAAGACAAACCATATGTGATGGTAGACATATACAAACATATCATTGACAAATGATGGCGTTTTTGTACTCTCTCATATCTTAAGTTTCCCTCTGAAAAAAAGGATAAAATTATTAAATTCAACCCCTCACTGTGTAGACCTGTCTTGGCTTGGACCCTATATCATTGTGTTTTCAATTCTTTGGGCTTTTGTCTTACTATGCATCTCTCTCTCTCTCTCTAAATATGAACACACACATATATACAAACACATATGTATATAACATATTAGTATATATATATATATATATGAGTATTGTATATGTTATAAATGTGTAAATATATGGAGGGTTCATGGTTCTAAGCAAAAAAGCTGAACTGATAAGCAATGTTTATGCAGAAGCATCAGATCTAGTAACAGTAGCAGGAGAGAAATAAGTGCCAAAAGGATTAGAGATGCCTCTCTGCAAGTAAAAAAGCATTGGAAATTGGAATTCTTTGCAATTATTTGGAAATAATATAAATAATAAGTTCCTTCTAATAATGCAAAGTGCTTCTTTAGTGCTAAAGTCAAAAAAGAAAATAATAAAATCTGAATCTTGGGTATATATTCCAGATTTCAGTATATAGCTAGGTGCTCTAATTGACTCTTGAGTGTGTACTACATAATACATATATTTATTTACACAGTAGAGACACAGACAATGCATCTTGTAAACCATTCATTGTTTTGTTCTAAACTTTTCTTATTCTAATAGTATATGAGATAAAATAATTAATTAACCTGCAAGTGAGATTTAACATGCGACAAAGTTAAATCTTTCACGTCCATTAGCTCAAGAACTGACTTGGGTGTTGCTCCTAAAATCATAAACAAAACAAAAATCATTAATTTACAAACAATACCAATAAAATCCAAGAAAAATAATAGTACTCAGAAAATCTAAGAAATGTAGAAAATAATTACTTTCATGACCACCCAAAAGCTCAACAGCATGGACAAAACGAGCATGAAGTGTAGTAGTCCACCTCATCCTTGGTGCTCTCATGCTGCGTTTAGATGGGAACCTTGAGGACAAGAATCTTGATCTCACAATATTGTTAATATTATTGCCATGAATTATAGAGCTTGTGGTGGTAGAGTTAGTGCAAGTATCTAACAAAGGTTGGCTCTTTTGATGAGGATGAGCTAGTATAGGGAAATTAGGATGAGGGGCATTCTGGTAATAAACAGGAACCCCTCTTATGGGTCTCAAAAAACCTAAATCTGAGCTAAACCCATGATGATGGTTTTGTTGTTGTTGTTGTTGGTACGGATATATGTTGTTAGATGTGGCCGTGTTGGAGTTATGGGAGAGAAGGTTATGGAAATGGGTTAGGTCTGAGTGAGTTGAGTGAGTCGAACCAGGGTTAGATAAGGCTAACCCAAAAGAGGGTTCCGGTCTTCTTGTTGAGCCATGTTGTTGTTGTTGTTGTTGTTGTAATTGTTGGTGCATATGTTGGGAGTTTAAGGCTCTTTTCCACAGATTTCCTAAATCTAACTCATGGTTATGATCTTGATCAGTTGGTGTTGATGATGTTCTCCAAGTTTTTGAAGTGGGTTTGGTGTTGGGTGGACTGATTTGTAGAGACAAGTCTGGTTGTGCTGGAAAGAGCTCCATTTCACTTACCAAAAGCTCTACTTTGTTTTCTACTTGTGATCACTAAATGATTTGATAGAAAGACTAGACTTGGAGCTTGTTCTTGCTACAATCTTGAAGGGAAGGTTGTTAACCTTGGCTTGCTGTGGTGG
Source organism: Ambrosia trifida (assembly GCA_028751855.1). Classification (NCBI taxonomy): domain Eukaryota; kingdom Viridiplantae; phylum Streptophyta; class Magnoliopsida; order Asterales; family Asteraceae; genus Ambrosia; species Ambrosia trifida. The sequence continues at coordinate 5,616,422 of CM054128.1, forward strand.
TATTGTGAGAGAGTAAAAGTTATGGTTTGTTTGTAGAGACTCTTTTCTTTGTATTGTGTGATCAAAGGTTGATGAAGGTAATGATGATAGAAGGTTTTCTCTAAAGATTTCTTGAGATGAGATTTGTCTAATCAATGGTGAATTGGGAGTAGTTGTGGAGTTGTATAGAGAGAGAGAGAGATGACAAGGTATTAAGTGAATGGTTGTATCTTTTGTGTGAAGTATATGTAAGAAAATGACACTTGAAGAGACTAGAGAGAGAGAGAGGGAGGGGGGGACTTTGTTTGTGTGTGTGTGTGTGTGTGTGAGAGAGAGAGAGAGAGAGAGAGAGAGAGAGATGCCTTCTTTTATGTGGACGTGGGATTAGGAAAAGAAAAAAAAAAAGGGAAAATGACCAATATAGCCCGTTGACCGGGCATTTTGCACAAATAGCCCCCTCCACCGTCTTTTGAGAGACGGGACACGGCTCCCAACCCGCCTGAACCGTCTTTGGATAGACGGGACACGTTGTGACCCCCCCCAACCGCCACGTGGCGTCTCTGATCCCGAGGCTGTACCGTCTCTCTCCGGACGGGTCAGAGATCTCTCCCAGACGGTTCACGTTTACCAAGACGGCTGACCCTTCGGTTCACCGTCTCCAAAGACGGTTCACGTCTATCAATGCCGGCTGTCCCTTCGGGTCAACCGTCTCAAACAGACGGGTCACCTTTCCCAATACGTCTTAACGAAATTTTTGAACCGTCTGAACCGTCTGAACCGTCTCACGAGTGTATATAAATACCCTAATTAACTTAACGAAATTTGCACCCACCGCTCTCCTCTAACCTTTCATCTTCCATGCACCCACCCGTCTCCTTTCATCTTCCATGCACCCACCCGTCTCCTCTAAGCTTTCATCTTCCAATCCAATGACGTTTTTTTACTTTCCCAGCCGAAGCCCCAGCCGAAGCCTACCGGCTTCGGAAAATATGTCCCGGTTACTTGGATTGTTGTTTCATCTGCGTACGGCTACTTGGATTGTTGTTCCATCTGCGCGTGGTTTGCAACCCGTGTAATGGATCGATGATGTGGTGGTCTACATTTTAGGCAAGTTCGCTCGGTTTCCGAATTTATGTCTCGATGTTCGACGTGTGCTCACTGAGAACTATTGTTACATAAAACGAGGAAATGTTTCGGACTTGTCTGTGTAGAGCACATACACCATTCGAAACAACGTCTATGTAGACCACTGCTACTACCGCCGCTGTGGAGGACAAAACATCTAACACTAAGATGTAGTCCTCAATAGTTGGTTAGACATTACTATTACTTCAAACAAAGTTCCTAGTTCTGGAAGTAAATTTGGAAAGTTTGTTGTAATAGTGTAGTTTTTTACTTGTTGCTTCTTAATTTTCTCTTGTTGCTTCTTTATTCTCGGGAAGTAAATTTGGAAAGTTTGTTGTAATAGTGTAGTTTTTTAATTGTTATTGTAATAATATTTATTGTTTATTTGTGATTGTAATAGTATAGTACGTTTAAATATAAAAACAAAACGACAAATTAAAAATATAACCAACTGTTTAAATATAAAAACAAAACGACAAATTAAAAATATAACCAACTATTGCATTAAAAATAAAACCATTACAAATAAATAAAAATATAATTAAAAATTACATAAGACGATGTTTAATCATTTGCCACACGGACACATGTTTAAACTCTTTACCCTCCCTATTTTTGTACTGCCTTAGACTGTGTCTAATGGCCACGTCTTCAGGAAAGTTTGCGGGTACGTCGTAAAGGGTCCGGTTATGGTGGCTGTTGAATATTTGACACTTTGTCGTCAAATCATTCAACTTGCGGCTAAGCGACTCGGTGGTACGTTGTGAGCCCCCAACGAGCCGGTTATACTCATTCAGGATCCGGAACCACTTGTTGTTGAGGTGTGTACTCTCCTCAACATGCAGCCATGCCGCAATCAACGCGATCTCTTGTTCTTCCGTCCATCTTTGGGGTGCCATTGGTGTTGGACGGTGGTTTGGACGGTGTTGGACGGTGGTTTGGACGGTGTTGGATGGTGTTGGACGGTGGTTTGGACGGTGTTAGAAGGTGGTTTGGACGGTGTTGGACGGTGTTGGACGGTGGTCGTCGGGTAGTAGATGGTGTTTGGACGGAGTTGTACGGTGGTTGATATGTTCAGACGGTTTGGATGACGGGAAATGGACGGGAGACGGGTATTTATAGGGCTGAGCCGGACAACCGAAGCGTCGCCGCTCATCGGGAACCACCGCGTCGGTAAATGTGTACCGTCTCTCAAGACGGTTGAACCGAAGGGTCAGCCGTCTTGGGAAAGCTGACCCGTCTGTTTGAGACGGTTGACCCGAGGTGTCAGCCGGCATTGATAGACGTGAACCGTCTTTGGAGACGGTTGAACCAAGGGTTAGCCGTCTTGGGAAACGTGAACCGTCTGGGAGAGGGTTCTGACCCATCTGGAGAGAGACGGTACATCTCGGGATCAGAGACGCCACGTGGCGGTTGGGGGGGGGTCACAACGTGTCCCGTCTATCCAAAGACGGTTCAGGCGGGTTGGGAGCCGTTGTCCCGTCTCTCCAAAGACGGTGGAGGGGGCTATTTGTGCAAAATGCCCGGTCAACGGGCTATATTGGTCATTTTCCCATTAAAAAAGGTAGAAAAAAAAGATGAGAATGGAAAAAAAAGGTAAATACGTTAGAGAAAGGATTCCTTTACCATCTTTTTCCTTTCTTTTTTTTAATTTATTTTTTATACTGAATATCTCATATTTCATCCCATCTTTGAAAATGACAATAAACTTTTATTTAGGGTGGATGGGGTGGTATTATCACACAATCACATTTAATAATATGGTGTCATCTCATTTTTACTACACCACATTACATTCATCACTAATTGTATATGGTGGTGTTCACATTTCATTACACCCATCAAATCCAATAATATTGTGCCACTCATCAACCCATATAAAAAGAGAGGGGGAAGGGGGGGGGGGGGGGGGGGAGCCAACTACCTTTTGCAGTGTGATGGCCATCACAATGTGAAGCTATCACAATTGTAATACAAGTATACAACAGGGGGGTAGTGTTCGCAGGCATCACAACCATCACGGGGGTGGCGATCACGGACTAGGGATGAGCACATAACGCCGAATACCGATCCCGTCTCGTATCGAACCGATACCGAACCGAGGGTGTTCAGTATCGGTACCCACATTTAGAGGTTTTCAGTTTCGGTATTATTGATATCGGTACAGGATCGGTATGGTATCGGTATTTTAAGGTAAAATATCGATACCATACCGGTACCGTACCGTATGTTTTTGGTATCGGTATTGAGATTTGGGAGTTTTCGGGATCAGTATCGGTACCAACCAATACCGTCCCGAGTTCATACCTATCACGGACCACCCCGTCCACCCTTATATATATATATATATATATATATAGGTGTAGATCCTAAGAGAACCAACCCCTATTTGAGAACTGAGAAACCATTCTGGACCATACATTTCTTATAAAGGGCAAAAAAAATATTGTTTTTCTTAATCACACGTTTTTATGCAAGGAGATTTTTATTTTATTTTTTTTTTCATTTATACATATGTGTATACTACATTTATACATATGTGTATATTGCAATTATACACATGTGTATATTGAAAAAATTAAAAAAAAAAATATTCCTTAATAAAAAACAGCGATTAAAAGCAAAAAAAATGTTTTAGAGAAATGTGTGGTTCAGAATGATTCTGAATCAGTTCTCAATTTAGCCAAAGTTCTCATTTGAATCAATTCCTATACACACAAGTTTAACAACAGTAAAATGTTTTATTTTTTAAATTATTGACAGTATATTTCTAATATTAATTATTACCAAATTTATTTATTAACTTACAAACTTAAATTACCCAAATTTTTTTTTACTTGAAACACGTTTTAAAAGATAGGAGGCCCAAGGCCCATATCCAATCTAAACAACTTGAAGTTGTTGTCATGTTCTATTTTTTGGAGTAACTATCAAACTTGAAAAAGAGAGGTCACCTTGCTCCCTACATAATTAATGTGGTCTCGGGTTATAATTTGCTAGAAGAAGGAACACGTCTCGACTCTCATACATCCCATATGACAAGCTCCAAAAGTCAATGACTAATAATGTTTCACCATCTTGACATAATTGAATTAACTTCAAATAAGCCAATGTATAATGTCACTGTTGTTAAATCTTTAGTTTATCGCGTTGATATCCTATGCAAGCATGTTATGGTTGTAGACAATTCAAAATCGATTAAAGTTAACTCCATTCACAGACAAGAGAAGTTGAAGCTCTCCTAACCTAAAATAATATTACTCAAGTTGTTTCCATAGACGGATGTCAAACACCTAGGGACATATTACATTATTACTTGATGGTATTTTTAAGGAATCGTTAGTGTGATGCTGACGTGGCATCCTAGGTGGCAAAATGATCATACGTGGCATTCGACGTGGCATCCTAGGTGGCAAAATGATCCTACGTGGCATGCCACGTCAGCACCACACTAACGCCGTTAGTTTGGGTCCATTATATTCCAATATGTCGAAAGTTGGGACCACTATTGATAATTTTCGTAGTTGAGACTGTTATTGGCCAATAATCAATAGTTTGAGATTATTTATTTCCATTATTCCTATTTTTAATAATGGATTACTAAGGGTTGGAAAATTGTGCCCACCCACAAGCGTCTAAAAAGGTGGATGAGAATTAACCGATCAAATTACACATAGTGTAGATTTCAACTATCATATTATACATTTTCAAGATATTTTCCTTCCATATATATATATATATATCCGAAAAACATAGAGTTGAGAACTATATTATAGTGGTTTTCAGTAAAGAAATCAAGTTAAGAACTATGTCACAACGTGTATCTTCTCATTCAACAACATATTACACAAAAATTTTCTACAAACTCAAATTAGATAAAATTCTGACATTGATGAATAATATTGCCTAGGTAAGAGGTAAACAATTTTTAAACAAAATTTTGAATTCAATAAATAAAAATACTTTTTTTAACCATAATCGAATCCTATGTGTTGGCCCGCTTTCGGTTGTGCGCATATAATGTATATATGTATGGCCCTCGAGAGGCAAAAGTAAAGTTGCACTGATTTTAACGTTATTTTACTAATTTCGTGAAAATAACGTTAAAAATGACGGACGGTTAATCATGCATCAGGTGGTGGCGTTGATAGCCAAAAGACAAGGGGGTACATGCACCAGTCAGGTTTGTCCCGATTGCTAAGTGTTATGTGCCTTGTGTCTAAGGCTTGATGCAAAACCACTATTAAGCCAGGGGTCTCACTGGAAGCAGCCTCTCTATTCCCACGGGGTAGAGGTAAGGCTGTCTACATCTTACCCTCCTCAAACCCTACCTTAGCTTTTGTTATTGGTGGGATTAACTGAGTATAATGATGATGATGATGATGATGATGATGATGATGATGATGATGATGGTGATGAATCAAATCCTATGTGCTAGCAGAAGTGCGCGCAAGCACATGAATATATACATAGCAATAATTTATGTGATGCGCTAAGAAAAAAATTAGGGTGACTATGAGGAAGTGAGAAGTTACATGTGTAAATGTAACTTCTCACTTCCTTTTGTTTTTGTTCTGGTTATTACTTAACCCTAACATATCATAAAAATTTAGTAAAGTTGAGGGAGAAAATGTGTAAGTATTGTATAAAAGACATATTACCATAGAAAAATAATTAATATGTGCATTGTGTGTTGTACTCTAAGCAATTATACTTGTAAAACTTAAATTATATGAGGTCCTTGGGAAATGTATCATAAGATAGTTTAGATATAGAAGCTTTCGCTTCATTTTCGTTTGTTTTCGTTTCGATTATTACTTAATCTTAACATATCATTTTTTTAATTAAAAAAATATAGAAATACTATACTCAAATTAAAGAGGAAAAACGCTCTTTTATACGATGTAATAATATTAAAAAAATATGAACATATGAAAAAGTTTTGGACGTTTAAAAACCGTGAGGGGTAGTTGGTTATAATAATGGTAAAAAGTTTAATTATTATTTAAATAACCAAAAGTTAAGTAAAGTTGAGGGACAAATGTATAAGTATTGTATAAGAGACATATTTGCCAAAAAAAAATAGTTAATATGTGCATTGTTTATTGTACTCTAAACAATTATACTTGTAAAACTTAAATTTTAAGAAATCCTTGTGAAATGTATTATAAGATAGTATAGATACTTGTAAAAACTTAAATTATATGAGGTCCTTGGGAAATATATTATAAGATAATATATATATATATATATATATAGAAGTTTTCGTTTTATTTTTGTTTGTTTTCTTTTCGATTATTACTTAATCTTAACATATCATTTCTTTTAATTAAAAAAAATATAGTAATACTATACCCAAATTAAAGAGAAAAAAACGCTCATTTATACGGTTTAATAATATTAAGAAAATATTAACGCATGAAAAAGTTATGGACGTTTAAAAATCGTGAGGGGTAGTTGGTTATAATAATGGTAAAAAGTGTAATTATTATGTAAATAAACAATAGTTGAGTAAAGTTAAGGGTCAAATGTGTAAGTATTGTATAAAAGACATATTTGTCCTCAAAAAGTAGTTAACATGTGCATCGTGTGTTGTAGTCTAAGCAATTATACTTGTAAAACTTAAATTTTAAGAGATCTTTGTGAAATATATTATAAGATAGTGTATATATATATATATAATCTAGGGTTAAGATCAAATGAGAACTCAAGTGAGTTGTGAGAACTAAAGAACTCATCTAGACCATTCATTTTGATGATCTAATGGTTGAGATTAAATGATGTGACTTTTTTGTCTTCACATGATTAAAAGGTATTTTTTTTTTAATATAAATTAGTACTTTAAGGGTATTTAGGTAAAAAAAACAATGTGAGAGAAAAAAAATTAACAAAATAACATGTTAATTTTTAAAACTTTATTTTATTTTTTTAATTAGTTTACTTTTTTAAAACTCTATTTTATTTTCTCCTAAAAGATTCATGTTTTTAAAACTTTATTTTATTTTTTTATTTAGTTTACTTTTTTAAAACAAAAACTCAAATATGTGCATTCTGTCATTTCCCTCGCGTTTTTACACTGGTGTAATTATTTACACCAATGTTTACTTACATCTATATAAACCAGCCATCCATGATTTTGTATGATTTACACTGGTGTAATTGTTTACATCGGTGTTTACTAAAATCTATATAACCAAAACATCTATCATTTGTGCGATTTACACTGATGCAATTATTTACACCAGTGTTTACTGACATCATACTACACCATTGTTAAAAAAACTCTGCAAACATCAACAACAAATGTATTGCATAATTCGTATTTACACTGGTGTTTTCTTACATTATTCGTATTACATCAGTGTAAAAAAAAAAAACCAAACATCTATAAAAACCAAAAAAAATGTATTACACTAATGTTTACTTTACATTATATAAAAAAACCATCATCATCATCATCTCCTTCAAATAATAATAAATAATAAAAACAACATTAATAATAATAATAATAAATAATAGAAATAATAATAATAATAATAATAATAATAACAAAAATAATAATAATAATAATAATAATAATACATGTAGCATCACCGGAGCACCATGACCACCTTCGAAAAACCACCTATGACCACATCGAAACCCACCGAAAAAACACCCTCAACCACCATCGGGAAACCCACCTTTGCAGACCACCCTTAACCACCTCTGAAACCCACCACAGCCCCCACTACCATTATCGACCACCATCAACACCTTCACTCCCAGCCACCACCCCCCACCGTCGCCTCCCCGTCACCATGAACCCAACCTCAACCACCATCGGAACCCACCTCTCTGGACCACCGTCAACACCACAGCCCCCTCCACCACAGCCATCAACCACCACCAAATAGATCCATCCACCATCGACACCTCCACCTCATCGAATAAGAACCCAACGAACCACCACCACCCATCGAACCCCCTACCTCCACCTCCTACCCCTGTTCACCCCCCTGTTCGAAACCACCATCGGGAAACCACCATCACCTCGAACCCACCTTTCTGTGTGTGTTTTTTATAGAGAGAGAGAGACCGGTGTGTGTGTGTGTGAGTGAGAGAGAGAGAGGGAGAGAATGAGATATTTTGATTATTATTATTATTTAAAAGAAAACTTAGTGTGGGGTGTTATTATTACTAAAATACCCTTAAGTAAATGTGTACAAAGACATTATTACCCCTAATTAAAAAAATACAAAAAACTATAAAGATGATGGTGTGTCACTTGGTGATTGGTCCAGGGGAGTTCTCTAGTTCTCACAACTCAGTGAAGTTCTCATTTGATCTGGATCCTATATAACCTAACATTAGAAAAGCGTAATAGAAATGATCGGGGAATCGATAGTTAGAACTAAGGAAAATAAAACTGTTGAAAATGAATAGTACATTGATAATTCAAAAAAAAAATCCCTCATAGGTATGAGATGTATATGGAGTTAGATGATACTCGGCCCGATTACTAAAAAACATATACACGTTAACCCAAACCATATATCGGAAATATACACCCATAAAAAATAATTTTCAGTTTTTATATTCCATTAACTTTAATCTAGTAACGGTTCATTTTATTAGTTTAATTATGTAAATAAGTGAACTTTTCTTTTAAAATATGTATGTAATTTATCGTATTTTAATTGTTCTTTTAAAATATGTATCTAATTTATCGTATTTTAATTATTATAGTTGCTAAAAGTATAAATTATACAAATATATGAATGTTAAGAATAAGAAATTTTTTTTTTTTTTTTTTTGGAAAATTCCAAAGACTATTTTCAACAAACTAATGGTATGATTCATACATGACGGGTATTAGATCGGGTATGAAACCCGATTTACAACCTGGTAATGCCCATCCCATTGTCATCCATACAAAGATATGATGCATTCTTCTCATCATTAAATTTGTCGAAATTATGAAAAATGCTTTCAATGGTGCCCCCTATTCCTTACATGGGGTGTACCTATAAATGGTCAAACATATACGAAGATAAATTAGAATAGACAAGAAACAATGGGGGAAAACATGAATTGGTAACCATTATTAGCCTAGCACGTTAAGGATTTTAAGAAACAACAGTATAAATGTGCTTAATAATGAATAGAGACTAAAGATAAGTTTATTGAGATTAGGCTAGGCTATTACAAGGAAGTAAAATAAGCACAAGTAAACAAGTATTTTGACTATTATGTTTTAGCCTAAACCGAGAGCAATCTATGTAAGTTTTTATCATAAAAATGACCAACCTCTTCTCTCCTACGTATTTATAGTGATAGTTGACTCATGCTGATTGGCACTCTTAAGAATGACAACTGTTTTTCACAGGTCCCATTGCTGACGACCATTAGGGAATGTTGTGTTGTTCTTCTCATATTGGTTGGTTGTCCTTTTCGATTGCCCTTGTTGTCCTTGCTGCGTGTCATTAGATCATGGATCGGAGAATTCTCTTCGTTGATTGGCTAGGTGGCGCACGAGGCTCATAGAAGGTTCATTTGATTATTCAAATACTTATGTGTTTGTCGTGGGCCCATGTGCGTGCAGGTACATATCTCTTCAAGATTCAAATTTTGGGTTAACGGTTCCCTAAGGAAATGAACTTTGGAGGAAACGAGATACTACCATTATCATAACCAATTACTTAATGGGAGATGCATCCTACACATGAACTTGTGGCTAATGTGCTTAAATAACCAAAGCTTTAGCTATTAAGGTCCAATGTAATATAGAAAAACAAGCGATAAAGAAGATCAACGTTATCATATGTAAAAGAGCTATCATATATTTGTTGCGTGGTGGAGACAATGATTAACAACAATGGGAAATTACAATATGCATTGGTGCAAGTAAAAAGGTGTTCAGTAAAAATTTGTCCAAGCTATTGTAATTTTAGAAAGACTAAATTTCAAGTTTTGTCCTTTAAGTTTATACTAGATTTCAAAGCATACTCTTTACGTTTAAAATTGATGAGTTATATATTTTATGTTTCAAAATCATGCACATTTTGTCCTTTGATCCTAACTCTGTTAGATTTTAACGCTAATAGGAGGGTAAATTCATAATTTTAATCTTCTAGGGACTAATTGCACAACAAATAAAAGTTTTGGATCATAATGAAATATATATGTTATATATACACCCTCTTTCCCTCTACCTCATCATTCCCTCTTTCATCAGTTCTCCACTGCCCCCACCTACCACCCTCCACCACTAGCATCACCTTAACTGCAATCAGAACCCTAACCACTACTAACGGCCTGTATTGCACTGTGAATCTACCGCCAAAACCGTAACCCAACCTGCAAACACCTCCCTGTCGCTAACTATGACAACCTGCACCCTTCACTTTTCATAAATGTGCATAATTGGTTCATCAACTATTTCAAAATTTTCATTTTTAACCCTCGTATTTTAATAGGACCAAAATTCACAATTTAATAAAACTTATAATTTTTATAAGTAAAAGTATGCACGTTTTATACTCACATCTACACCCGAGCACGTATGTTTCAGACCTTGATACTCAAAGCCCTTAATTTTCGGTCCTAAAACAACTTATAAACACAAGGAAACAAGTCTATAACTTAAAATTGATTAAATTAGAAAAATTATTTTTTTTAGCCCTCGCGGTCCGCTAAGATAGTCAAACAGTCAAAGTTCCAGTCAAAGTCCTAGTCAAATAGTCAATTCATCTTAAAACCTTATTTTATTGTGTTGACCAATTTTAAAGCCTAAATGAATCCAAAACTAGTATAAAACCCCACCTATGACCCATTACACTTTGCACCTCTAAATCGATTGTTTTAATTCGATTAAACTCTCCCTCATACCTTTCTTCTAGAGTATATTACTTCTACATTTGAAGCTTTGATTATAAGCTCTTGCAATTGGCGAATTGGAAGCTTGATATTTTTCCTATTCGGTTTCTTTTATTCTAAATTGGACTAGTTTCCTTGTTGAATCTTTGGATTGCTCGCATTTTCACGCTCGCTTAGTCATCTAGTCATTTGGCGAAAGTGAGTATTTCACATCCCCTTTTTGTCTTTATTCATTTTTGGGGTGTTACATGTACAGTTATACAAAATACACATACAAGTTCACATTTTTACAATACAATTCTAGTACATTGTGCATTTGCTTACATACGTGCTTTATGCTTAGACATTACATGTAGAATACATTTGTACTTAGTGAAATCATTAACCATGTACAAGCCGACCTTAACATTGGATAGCGCTATTGGATTGACAACCCACCTCGGTGATTCTCCCCCTTTTTCATCGGAGAATCCATGGTCATTGTTAAGTTATTATCCATTTATTGGATAAGTACACCGCCGTTCATTTTAGTACATTTATACAGTCACAGGATTGATTTCGCTCATTTGTATGATACATAGTTTACATAAATGCACTGTAGCTAGCACTTGAATTGTATAACATTTTCTAACTTACTATATATATTAAAACTAGGAATGCTCACCAACATTTCATATGTTGACAAAACTTATTTTGTACATGTTTCAGGTGCAGTTTGATCTTAGTTCCATAGCATTGGATTTTAGTGCTTGCTTTTATTAATTTATTTCAAAATTCATGTTTTGTTCAGACTTCTGTATTTTTTTCTCATTTCATCCATGTAAGACAATTTAAATTATTCAATAATATATTTACATTTTAGTACCATGTGCTTTTGAACAATCGTCACTACGTGACACCTTGATGATTCCGCCATCGGTTGGGGTGTTACACTAACCCCCACCCTCATCATTACCTCTGTTAACACCAACCACCGCCATCGTCTTCATCTTTGTTGGTGGCAAGAACAGAGTTGATTGATGCAGGTGGGAGAGGTGGTAGGGTTGGGTGAGATGGCCGCGAGCCACCATTGGTACCATCACTACCGTCTCATCAGCTGCCAGAAAGGTTGCTCTGTCGCTAGGCATCATTTAGATGTTTGTTAATGATGAAGGTTGAGATCAGGTTTATTGTTTGTGTTATATGTCAGTAAGTTGAACTTTATTTAAGTTGAATATAAATTAACATTAAAACTTAAACATATGGAAACTATCTAGTGGTTGTTGACAGTGTTGTAATGTTGGTGATGTTCAGAGCGGTGAAGGGTGATGGTTGTTTGTGGTTGATGGTGGTAGTTGTTGGTGATGAAAAGAGAAGGGGGTTATATTAATTTTAAAATTTACCTTTTGGTTCAAAATTTTAACTTAATTACACAAATAGACCCTAGACTAGTAAAAAGGTGAATTTACCCTTTGGCCTTCTATCTTCTAAAGATAAAGAAGGACAAAATTTGTAATTAAGTCTTTTAGAGATCCATGAACCTAGGGGTTTAAGGGGAATTGCCCCCTTTGTGGAGTTTGGGGGGCAACGCCGACCAGGAGGGGGTTAAGGGGCGACACCTGGAATGGTAAAATAATATGTTTTCTTAAATTTGTTTATTTGGAGATACATCGACTTTGCATGGACTAAAGAAAATGAAAATTTTTCTTAAAGTAAATGGAAATATACATCAAATTGATACTTCTAGGTAGCAAGCTACTACTGTTTGGTGACAGGATGTTACTGCTTAGAAGGTGTTTGGGATTGAGTTTGGAAATGCAAAATTGCTTTTAGTCAAAAGTGTTTATTGGCTTATAACTTTTTGAAAATGAGTTTTAAAAAAAGTGTTTGGATTAGCGTTTGGGATGAGAAACGTCAAAAAGTCAATAGATTGTTTTTTAAGTGTTTTGCTTAACTTATTGTGAATATTGGTTGTATGGGTGGTAGATTTGTAAAAAAAAATTTCCAAAAGCCAGGATTTCTAAATTCTCAAAAACAATTTTTCCACCCTTAAAAGTTAAAAGTCAAAACAGAAAGTGCTTTTGACTTCGGTAGAAACTATGAACTTCAGTAACAAAGTCACTATATCAATCATAACTGGCTAACTGCCTACTTTTATATCGTAGCATTAACAACTTAAACGTTGTGATGGTTAAACCCAATGCTAATATATAAGTCATATAAAATAGAATTCATACTTCAAGTTTCACACAGAAAACATCTCGTTCTTTGATAAACTTTTTTTTCTATTTCGATTATTGATTTCGTTAAAAGCGAAATACTTTAATTTGAAGTGATCTTTATAGAATGTAGAAAGTATCTAGGTGCGATTGAAATGAAATCTTAAAATCAAAAACCTGAACTATATTAAACCTGCTTCTTGAAAATTCAAAGAACAAAAAGCTGTATTACTACAGTAATGCCTTATTTATATATTTTTTCGTTACATTTTTTTAATCTAAGACTATTCGTTGTGGCTAGAGTTGAGCAATGGCTCTATCCTCTCATATTTAGCCACGTAAGCACCCAGTTGGCAGGGTGATAAAGCTCTGGTTCACTATCCTGATGGTATTGTGGCTAGAGGTGAGCAGCAGCTTTATCCAGTTTTTATTTATTTTTTTATTTTTTTTAAACTTTGTTATTTTAAATTTATAATAATTAAATTTGTAACACAAATTAAATAATAAACGTAAATTTTTCATTAATAAAAAATTAAAAACACATACAATAATAAAATAAAATAAAATACTTAATTAAAATAAATAAACTACTCTTCCTCGTCGATGGGGTGTTCTTGTTCCATCTCGTATTCCTTCACGAGACGCGCTTGTTCTAGTTCAAATATCTTTCGACGAGGCATTGGTATGTTCCTAAAGTCTCTCGCTAAAAAGTCCATGTCCCTCATTCGAACTTTAGCTTTGGCCGTCATCTCCATTGTCGTCCTTATTTTGGTTATTTCCCCCGAGAACTCCGCATCGGCTTCGTTAACAGGTTGTTTAGCCTTTGTTTTGTCCCTTCCAACGGGTCAACCAAGGGGAGACGGGGGAAGACCCTCATCATTGAGGTCAACCCCCACGTGAGCATCCGAGTTCGTAGAGGAGATGTACCCGCCCGATGAAGACGTCTTGGCTCGCTTTGAAGATGAGGCGACGCCGCCTTCGCTCATGTCTTGAACAGAAATTAGCTCCACCCATTTGGAGCAATTTCGTAGGATTCTCCACAAATAGTCCTCATCCCACATCATGTTGGTCTTGTACTTGCGCAAGACCTCCTCTTTCCATTTGTTACAAGTAAATTGATACACGTCAAGATCACTTGACCCGCTCACTCGCACTCGAGCAGCGTTCCTGTTATGAAGGTTCGTAAACAAACCCACATATTTCCTAATCTCCGCCCACCGGCCGGAAATCATATCGGCCGAACGCATAGTGCTCCCGACTTGCTCATGAAAGAGGTCTCGGATTCGTCGCCAAAAAATCTTAGCCTTTTGATAATCGGCTACTTAAAGAAATAAATTAATGTTAAAAAATCAAATATGTATATTTAAAAAAAATATATATTTAAAAAAATACATACCCGCTTTTCGGTCCTCTGATACTTCAACCCAAGCCCGACAAATGGCTATTTTCTCTTCTTTGGTCCAAGGGGTCACTTGGCGCCTTGGTCGAATATCTTGGTCGGGCGATTCACCGACCCTACCACCACCCCTTGCACCACTTCGGCCGACCATCCGTCCTCGGATAACACCTCTAGCACCACCTCGGCCACCACCTTTTCCACCTCGCTTTTGAGATGTTGGTGGTTGTGTATCCGGGACTAATTCCGGTGAAAGTGAAATCGGTGGCATTTGGCTTAGGTTAACTTCGATTTCGTTCGTTGTAATATCATACTCTTCATCCAAAAAATCCATTTCGGGTTGATAGCAATTTTGCCATTCCGGGTCCAATTTTTGTTTGTGTGATTTTTGAAGTGTAGCTTGATTGAATATTGTATTTGATTTGTTTGGTGAATAAAAATTAGTTTTTTTATTTAAATAGGACAACTAGCCGTTAGCCAACGGCTAGTTGACTGCCAACGGCTAGTTGACCTCGCTAACACACGCGAGCCCACTAACGGCTAGTAGCTCGCGCCAGCTCTCGCTCAACCATGTTATGGATCCAGCTAGCCACGTGGAATGTTTTGTGGCTCGCGGCTAACCGGTCGCGGGCCACAATGGATAGTCTAAGAAGATAAGTTAGAAAGAAATATCTGAACTTTGTGCAAGTATATTGTCCTCACCAATAACCGACCACAGACTTGACTTCTTTTTTTCTTTGAAGTGATGTATATTGTATCTGCCCTCTTTTCCCGGAAGACCCTAATTTTAATCAACTTTCCAGGCTCTTAATTTGGTACTTGATTACACAATGCTCCATACTCACCTCTAATGTTGATCACCTACTCATACAGCTTCATAAAATAAAATAATGAACCTAGATTTGAGGAATTAGATAATAATTTAATTGTTTTAAGCATGACATCTCTGTTGGGACTTGGGAGCTTAACAAAGGGAACTGAATCCTACTTTTGAGAAATGTGAAAATGCATAGGAATTGTTGAGATATCAGAAGTTATATCTAAATTATATATGAGGATGTCAAAGTAATAATTTAGAATTCTATATATATAAAAATACGTGTATAGTTAATTTTCTAATACAAGTATGATTTATATATATTAACCTCGACATTTGTAAACCTGCTATCTTTTACATCTATATAGGCATAAAACAACTTGAGAAAATAAATAATATTATGAGTTATTCATCCATAGTGGTGGAGTGGTGGAGAGAACTTATGTTCACTTAGGTGATCAAGGGTTCAATTCCCACTTCCAACATTATGGTTTGGTATCCGGGTGAAGATCGAATACGGGTGGCGCCGGTTCGAATCTGACGGGCGGCGAGGTTTTGAGTTCTATAACACTGTCGTGCCTTCGGGCGGGTGGGGCTCGGGTTTCCGCGCATCGGAAGAAGGCGGGGGCTGCTGGAGGTCGAGTAGTCGATTCTTGGGCACGGCGCCCCGCAAGGGTGGTTGCCACACAGTTGTTCGCCGATCAAAAAAAATAATATTATGAGCCACGTACGTACGTAAACTATTTGTGCATATTCCGTTTTAATATGCCCTCTATTTGCATCACATTAAAACTTATTTGCACCAGCCACTACGACTTGTAGAGGCCCCTGCGGGTCGTAGAGGGTCCTCTGTGGCTCGTAGAGACCTCTATGAGCTGTAGAGGCCTGTGTCAATCATTGCAGTCTGGACAAAGCTGCATTCAGTGGGGCCCCTATATGACTCATAGAGGCCTCTACGAGCCATGAAGAGCTATAAAACCCTAAAAACCCGGTGTAAATAAGATGAGCCTTTGTTTTGATATATCGTTTCTTAACCTAGTTATCTTCTAACGTGTTCCCAATGCAAGTTGATATACACATTAATTAATATTTTTTCTTCTTTTCTTTTTTATTTTTTTAAGCGGTGAAAACCTACCTCTAAAATCTACACATTTGTAAACTCCATATATCCTTTGTTAGAATTAAGAACAAAACACCATCGACCATCTAACCATTAGTAAACTATTTCCTTTGTTAGATTTAAGAATGAAGAACCATCAATGCTCATTGTTATAAACTCTCTCCTTATTTAGATTTAAGACTGAAGCACTATCAACTATGTTGTAGCGTTTGTAAATTCTCTCGTACGTCCATTATATTGCAAGTAGGAGTAGAGTTGAATGAATAAATAAATCAAATATATTAATTGCTCTTGTAACCCAAAATCGTCTAGTTGAACAATGCTTCTCCTGTTCGTTGTTAGCCTATGCTAATGACATATGGTGTTTAAAAAAGGCATGTCATAAGCAGCATATACATCTGATCATGTGACCTAGTGGTAAAAGGGCTGGTTATCTCTTTGGGAGAGCCGGGTTCGATTCCCACGGGAGGCATGTGTTATACCCCCACCTTGTGGTGGGGTAGGTGGTTGGGAAGTGATGGAGAGACCCTTGACCCTTGTGGTCATGGGGTCGACTCCTGATCCCTCCAGGTTTTACTGGTTCACTACCGTCGTGCCTTCGGGCGGGTTTGTGGGCCGGGTTTTCCCTGGAACAGGAGACGGGTGGGCCGAAGGGCTCTGTCCGTACGGACTAGAGGCCGTCTGGGGCCCCTTTCGGCCATTGGGGGCCGGGTACAGAGTACCCGACAATACTTTAGTTGATCGTTAAAAAAAAAAAAATACTCGTTTAAAGGTATTGATTACCCATTTTGTGTTGGGAACCTAACAACATAACAAATTTTGCATACATAGAGATTCAAGCTCATAAATGACACCCTTGTGGAACCGTGGAATATCGGCTTAATCAAAACAGTAATTTATCTTTCTTTACCCTAGTTTTGGGTAATGAAATTTATAGGAAAACTAGCTAGGCACTAGAGATTGCAAGTTCTAAGAGCATATACACTATTTTTTTTTTCTTTGTGTGTTTTATAGCTCATGTGAAGGAAAGGACTTAAGGACGAGAGGCATTTCGTGTAAAAACTCTAACACTGTGTTCCCGAGTTTCATTAAAGGATGGAAGAGAAAGGATCTCCCTCCTCTTCCCTTCTCTCCAAATCCTTCCAAATTTGAAAGATTAAAAATCACCCTAAAAACCTCTTTATTATCCCTCTCATTCCCTCCCTTTCTCTCATACAAAAAACTCTGAAACACATTTTTTCCCCACTTCCTTCCCAATCCTTTCTCTTCCATCCTTTAATGAAACTCTGGAACAGAGTGTAAATTAAACGGATCATGTGAGATGAAAGAGTGTGTTGATCAAGGGCATTTTAAGAAGCTTCTCTTTTGCTATTAGAGTGAAAAACATGGATATATAGACGAGACATGAAGACATGGAATAATGTAAGATAACCAAGATACCCTTTCATATCAAAATAACAATTGCTTACCACATTTCAAGGACCGATTTTCACTAAAAACAAAAATTCTCATGCCCAAAAGAAATCAATGTATTCATTATTTATGCTTTAATTACCTAATTAACGTTGTACATCTTTCAAGGTTCTCCAATAACACCATCAAACAATTTTTTAGGATGTGCGGTGTGGGGAGCGTTATTGAGGCAACGAGCGCAAGGGAGGTCTGGCAACACCGCCCCCTGGCCCATCATTATCATCAACGGCAATCTATTGCCGGTCAAGCCGGTCCTCTTTATTAGTGATTTAGTTTTTTTTTTAACGGATGGAGGTTCATCCTCCACACCCTTAGATTATCATGAAGATGATGAACCTATCTCACAATGACATGGCTAGTGAGGTGAAGGATCATCTTTTATGATAGGCCTCCTTCACAACCTATAGCCTTAGCAGCAACAACTATATATATTAATAATTTAATATAGGACCCAACCTACAGATGCTACAAAGTAACACAACTACCGATTACAAAAATTCACTAATATTGAAATTAGACTTCTTCTTCCATGCAAAGAGAGAGAAACTTAGAATTATAAAGGGAAATGAATATATATATGTTTAAAACAAGGTTTTATGTGATTTTAGAGTTGCAATAGAAGAATTTTATATTATTTTCATTATAATCTAGGGAACTTCATTTGGTTCCCGACAGCAATAGAAGCAACAAGTACAAGAAGAAATTAAGAATTTGAGTATTAATCTTTGTGCGCAGAACCCTATGCATGGAAGACTGACAATTTTGGTATGTGTATCAATTTGACTTTAATGTTCTAATCTCATTCAATGCAAACCTTTATTTATGGTTACTTTGAGTGGCATTAATGTCAACAATTAAGACCTCGAGTATCCAAATACATATTTTTCCATGATTTATTAATAAGTAAAACAGGCATTTAAAAAATAACCGACCCATACACTTGTGTGGTTGAGCCCATTGTGGTGGAAGAATTATTAATAAAACAGTTTTTTAAAGGAAACTTTTATCAACAACTAGCAAAGCAGTAGCATCACAGAACAAGCCGATGCAATCCTCTAATTACATTTGTTGTGATAACACCAAAGAAATCAAAGAACAAAACAAAGACCAATCAAGTTTCAACACAATCCCACCGATTTTTTATTATAGACTAATCCGGCATCACAGATTAAACAAAATACAACGAATTGAAAACTGAAAGAAAATTGAATGGAAAATACAATTGAATCGAATGAATTGGACGTGATCAGCTGTAGAGATATATAGCCCCAATCTTCAAGCCCTAATAGACTGTTAACGACTTAAGTTTCCTTTTGACAATATTAGTCCCTCAGCTTTTATCACTTATGCACTTTCTGATAAGAACACTTAAACTTTTATAAATGACCAGAATGGTCCCTCAACTATCATGTACCTCAGATTATGACTTTATAAGTATACAATCTCCACCTTAAAGCATAATCAATCATCAAACCAATCCAAGCATATCTTTGAATTCATCAAACTTTGATTCTGGCAATGTCTTAGTCATCATATCAGCTGGATTCTCTTGAGTACCGATCCATTTCACTTCAACCTCTTT
Organism: Ambrosia trifida; assembly: GCA_028751855.1. NCBI lineage: Eukaryota > Viridiplantae > Streptophyta > Magnoliopsida > Asterales > Asteraceae > Ambrosia > Ambrosia trifida. Next base: position 5,635,970 of record CM054128.1, read on the forward strand.
AGAATTTACCACATCCCTTATGAAAAAAACAATTTCACTTTAATGTGCTTGGTTCTTTCATGAAATACACTGATTTAAGGCAACTGAATAGCCCCGGAATTTTCACAATATACTTCAACTTATTCCAAATCAATTCCCAAATCTGTTATCAGCTCCTTTAACCATAATGACTCTGTTACCCCTTTTATCAAAGCAGTGAACTTTGCTTCTATGCTTGAAAGTGCAACTACATGTTGTAGTTGAGCTTTCCAACTTACTATGTTACCTAAAACAAGAAAAGAGTAACCAATTATAGACCTCCCCATGTCCAGATCTTTTGCATAATCTGAATCAACAAATCCAGTGACTGTTTTGCCCTTTTCACTTAGTTTATCACCAAACACTAAACCAACTTCTTGTGTACCTTTTAAATACCTTAAAATCCATTTCACAGCTGCCCAATGTTCCTTCTCTGGATTGGCCATAAACCTGCTCACCACACTAACTGTAAAAGCTATGTCAGGCCTAGTGCATATCATTAGATACATAAGGCTACCCACTGTATTTGCATATGGCACTTTATCCATATAGATCTTTTCATCTTCTACTTTTGGACAATCACCATTAGACAACTTGAAATGTGCACCAAGAGGAGTAATAACTACTTTGCAGTCAACCATACCAGAATTAATCAAAACTTTCTTTACATCTGAATTTTGACTTAGCTTTAGTTGCTTCAGACTTCTGTCTCTATTAATCTCCATACCTAAGATCTTTTTAGCCTCCCCCAACTCTTTCATGTCAAATTCTTTCATAAGTAACTCCTTAGTGGCCATTATTTCATTCTTATCTTTACAGGCTAGCAGCATATCATCCACATAGAGTAGTAAATAGACAAAACTACCCCTGCTGTATTCTTTATGATATATACAACTGTCATAACTGCTTCTTTTGAACCCATTTGCCACTATGTAATCATCAAATCTTCTATACCATTACCTGAGTGACTGTTTCAACCAATACAATGATTTTTTTTTCAATGAACATGCCTTTTCTTCATACCCCCTCAACCTCATAACCCTTTGGTTGAGCCATATAAATATGTTCTTCCAAGTTACTTTGTAGAAAAGTTGTTTTAACATCCAGCTGCTCTAATTCCAAATCAAGAGCAACCACCACAGGAAGAATCACCCTTATAGAGGCATGCTTAACTACATGAGAGAAAATCTCATTGTAGTCTATGCCTGCTTTTTGTGTAAAGTCCTTGTCCACTAGCCTGGCTTTATACCTAGGACCTTCTCCTTCTTTTAAACTTTCTTTTAATTTGAAAATCCACTTGCATGAGACAAGCTTCTTATCTTTGGGCTTATCAACCAACACCTATGTCCCATTTTAATACAAAGAGTCCATATCTTCATCCATAGCCACCTGCCATTTTTCTTTTTGTTCTGACTTGATTGCCTCTTCATATGTGAGAGGTTCAAACATACTTTCGTTCTTAGCAGCCATAAATACAACTGCTGAGATATCTTCATGTTCTCTGAATCTTAGTGGTTTCACAATCTATCTTCTAGTTCTATCTCTTGAAACACAAGGCTCTGGATTGTTTGTCCCTTGTGTTTCTTCAGATCTTGAGGTGTTACCCTCATTATTTACAGACTGCTGTTCTCCATTCTGATCATCCATAGACTCCACCTCAATTTGGATACCATGATCAACATACTTTGTCTTCACTGCCTTCTCACCAATTAATTCTTTATACAGAATGTCTTCTTTAAATGCCACAATATCTCTACTTACAAAGGCTTTTAAACCTTCACCATCCATCCTCCAAACCTTGTATCCCTTTGTTCCGTCAGGTTAGCCCAAAATAACACACCTAATAGCCCTTGGTTCCAACTTTCCTTGGCTTATGTGGGCATAAGCCAAAGAACCAAACACTTTGAGATTGCTATAATCATTCTTTTCTCCTTACCAGACTTCCATAGGTGTTTTGCTTCCTATGGCTACAGATGGAGACCTGTTTATAAGATAAGTTGTTATTGTTACAGCTTCTACCCAAAACCTTTTTGGCATCCCTGCACTAATTAGCATACATCTAACCTTGTTTAACAAGGTTCTATTCATCCTCTCAACAAGACCATTTTGTTGAGGGGTTCCAGATACTGTTAAGTGCCTTCCAATACCATATTTCTTGCAAAAATCATTAAATTCATTTGAACAAAACTCAAATCCATTGTCTGTTCTTAGTCTTTTAATTTTCTTTCCAGTGTGATTTTCAATCAAGGTTTTCCAATCTTTTAAATTTTTAAAAGCCTCATGTTTGTGTTTTAAGACAAACACCCATACCCTTCTTGAAAAATCATTAACTAGAGAAAGAAAATACCTGGCACCTCCAAGAGATGCAGTTTTTGTTGGACCCACAAATCTACATGAATGTAGTCAAGAATACCCCTGGTCTTGTGCTTGCTTCTGGTGAACTTGACTCTGTGTGCCTTCCCCATTATGCAGTTTTCATAGAAACCTGCACTTTTGTCTTCAAAACTGATCAACTGTTGCTTCTTCAGTTCTTGCAATCCTTGATCACTAATGTGACCAAGTCTTCTATGCCACAGGGTTGCACCATGTAATTCATCATGTTCAACACTACAATTCTCATCCGTCATGACTGTTCCATCAAGAATATAGATGTTATTATCCTTTCTTAATCTAGATAATACCGCCATTGATCCCTTGATTACTCTTGCTTTGCCATTCTTTAGACTAACATGATAACGTTCTTTTTCAAAGGTTTCCAAAGACAATAAACTTCTTTTTAATTCAGGAATATACCTGACCCCCTTTAGTTCAAACTCCATTCCATTTGCCATCTTAAACACCAGAGTCCAAATACCTTTTATTGCACAAGATCTATCATCCTCTAGTTTTACAAAACCATATTCACCATACTTAATGGTTTTGAAAAACTTTTTAACAGGTGTCATATGAAATCATCCTCCTGAGTCCATGACCCATTTATTTATCACTTCATTAGAAGACAGTACCATTAACACATCAGCACTATCATATCCATTAGAAAAATATGCATCTTCCTGTGCAATATTACTATCTACCCTTTTAACCCATTCATCTCCTGTTTCTTTTTCTTCCATTCAGGGCAGTCTCTCTTGAAATGATTTTCGGAATTACATACAAAACATCTTCTTTTGAATCAAGACTTTGATATTGATGAGTTTCTTACTTGTTTCTTGAATCTTTTCTTTGACCTTCCTCTTACAAATAACCCTTCTCCACCTTCTTCTTTATGATCTGATCTCTTCTTCAATTCCTTAGAGTTCAGAGCAGCCAACACCTCCTCCATAGACAATGTATCTCTCCCATACATTAAGGTGTCTACAAAGTGTTCAAAAGTTTGAGGCAGGGAAGTTGGGAATATGATGGCTTGATTTTCATTGTCTAGGGTGACTTCAATGTGTTCCAGATCAAGAATGACTTTGTTAAACTCATTTGTATGATTTGCAATTGTCTTTATCTTTTCTTTAGATACAATATGTTGGCTAAAGACTTAGTCATGTACAGGCCTTCCAATTTTGTCCATACACCTGCAACAGTGGTTTATTTTGAAACCTCTCTCAAAACTCGATCACCTAAACTCGAGATGATTGCACTATGTGCCTTCTCCATCATTTCCTTCTTTTATTTATCAATGAGAGCAGCAGGAAAATTATCTTCACCCTTCAAAGCATCCACAACTCCCTTATGAACCAACAGAGCCCTCATCTTAGTCTCCATAAATTGAAATCATTCTTTCAATCGAATTTCTCTAACTCGAACTTGGTTGACACCATGACTATCTTCTTCCCTTAATCAGCAATCTTGGTCAATCAACTGACTTCTTTGAATAAGCCAGAACCAGGCTCTGATACCAATTGTTGTATACACCAAAGAAATCAAAAAACAAAACAAAGAACAAACAAGTTTCAACACAATCCTACCGATTCTTTATTATAGACTAATTCGTCATCACAGATTAAACAAAATACAACGATTTGAAAAATGAAAGAAAATTGAATGGAAAATACAATTGAATCGAATGAATTGGACGTGATCAGTTGTAGAGGTATATAGCCCCAATCTTCAAGCCATAACAGACTGTTAACGACTTAAGTTTCCTTTTGACAATATTATTCCCTCAACTTTTACCACTAATTCACTTTCTAATAAGAACACTTAAACTTTGATAAATGACCAGAATGGTCCCTCAACTACCTTGTACCTCAGATTATGACTTTATACTCAACAACATTTTAGGTAAAAAAAATCAAATCCTATCATTGCTCTCAATTAGAGCTGCAAACGAACTGAACTTTCAGCGAACAGTTTATGAACCGTTTGGCGGGAAGTTCATTCGTGTTCGTTCGTTTAATAAATGAACAAACACGAACAAAAAAATTCTGTTCGTTTAGTTAAACGAACGAACATGAACAGAGGTCGCGTTCGTTCATTTATGTTCGTGAACGTTCGGTAACGTGTTCGTTTATGTTCGTTTGTGTTCTATAGTTAGTAAGGTTTTAATTTTTATACTTTTTTATATTCTTTTATTTTTATTTATCTTAATGTATGTGAATTCGATGTTATTCAAAAGTTAATATATGTCCATTTGTGTTTGGTTCTGTTCATGAACACTTGTTTGTGTTCATTAATGTCTGTTTATGTTTGTGTGCGTTCATGAACAAAATTAACAAACGAACACGAACATGAGTGTTTTCTTAACAAACGAACACGAACAGAAAATCTTGTTCGGTAAGTGTTCATGAACTGTTCGTGAACACATAATTTTCCTAGCAAACGAACACGAATAAGGCCTTGTTCGTGTTCGTTCGGTTCGTTCGGTTCGTTTGCAGCCCTACTCTCAATCAAAAGCTAGAGGCTATCTTAGACCGATTTTTCACACAAAAAAAAAAACCCAAGTGTATGTATTTCATCCAATATATTTCCTATCTCTAACCTTTTAGACTTAAAAATAACTACAGTACCTATCACTAATTCGGGACATACATAAAATGCACTAACAGCATTTATATATTTTTAATTCATTGTTAAATTATCATCCAAAACGTATATGTTTTTAGATTCCATCATCGTTTTCAATCAAATGCAAGAATATGAGGAATTCTAAAGGTAAAATCGTAACTATGATTTCTGATTACTTCATATATAAACTCATAAACCTAACCGTTTATGAAACCTACATGAAAGGAAAACGCTCAATAAGATAATTTATGAATGAATCATTATATAGCCAAAAGCCATGTGAGTTTTAGTCTTTTAGATGTTAAATATTGGTTAGGAAAATAAATTTTGAGATTATTGCCAAAGAAATAAATAAAATTATAAAACAACAAATCTTAACTTACAATTCAAAATTGAGATCGACATGTCATTTTGGAGGGAAAAAAAGTGTCTTTTTGTCATTGGAATCTATGAGGTTGACCATTGGCCCATTTGGGATCAACTCATCAAATCTTGTCACCAAAAATCATAAAATAATTTAAGGAAATGGAAAGATATCCGGTTATGACAACATCATGAGAGATGATGACCTCATCATCTTATAACTCATTTGCATCAATCCTCTTATTTTCGAGAAAGACTCGTCATGGTGTCTACTACTGGTCTTTACTATCACATTGTTATTGAGACAAGCTATCAGCAATACTAGAAATGGTTAGAGACATTATTAAGGAATCAAAATGGACCACCGGGCGGTTGTTTGAATTTCATGAAACATATCCTATATATACATCATCATTCTTTGTGTAAATGGATTCATACAAAACCGCTTTCCATAAGAAGAACGCGATTATGATGCTTATTTAATCGAAATTTATACAATCTGTGTTTGATAATTGACATAGGCATGTTGGTGTAGCCATGGGCGGATCTTGGCTTGGGCCAGGCTGGGCCCTGGCCGGCCCAGTTTTTTCACGCAGACATGTTATTTTACCACTATCTTTTCAAAAAAAAATTATGTGTTGAGTCTGGCCCACCTTGCATTTTTTAGTCCAGCCCAACCTTATTTTTTTAAAAAACATTTAGTCTAAATAACGTTTTACTCCTTTATAAAGCCTAATAATTTAAGCCCACTCCAAATCTATCATTAACAAACAATTACTAAACAAAACACCCGTGAACTGTGGTCTATGGACTCTTCCGCACAATAGGGAAGAGCCGGAGATACCGAGATAGGGTTGTTCGACTGGTGGGGTTTGATCGGATTTGGGTATGGTCGTATAGGGCTATTCGATTGAATTTGGATATAGGCCTATTAGACTGCTTAGTGTTTGATTTATGATTTGTTATTATGGATGGCAAAACCCCAAGGTTTAGGTGACACATATGTGACAGGGTTTTGCCCCCTTTCACCTTGCCCACCACGCTGGGTTGTCTCAGTATGACTACCCAAATGGTACTTTAATAAGACTAATTAAATATATACACCTTTATAAATCACTAAAATCCTTATCCAACTCATATCTTCAAACCAATCACCTAATTGACTCTAATATGTGGATTGAACTTAGTCAACTTTCACATAGATTTCAACTTAGTTAACTCAAACCTAACCATCTAATTAATGGGAGACTTAACATAGACATCTCTTTTTCTAATCTCTTAGACTGGGGGTGTAGGGTAACGCCCCCAACCACCTCAGCTGAGTGGCGCCTCCAATACCACCCATTGCTCGTTAAAGAGGGGCGATATCAATAAGCTCGCCAAACCCTTAGCGATTCTGAAATGCTGATTTTGGTAGGTCCCCTCTCTTTTGACCAATCAGATTTTTTTAAAAGGGGGTGCTAAACCACCCCTTGCATGTTATAGGGGATGTCATTGTTGCCCCGTAGCCTACGTGTTGCAGACGTGACATCTACATGGCGCTTTAAAGCCCCATGGGACTTCATTCACACCCCTCAACCTTAGAACCAAACGAATCAAACAGAATTTACTGAAATGGTTAACTAATGAAAGAGTTCTCATTTGTTTACTCTTGTGCATTGGGTTATTTGTCATAACCTAATTACAAGCAAAATGCTTTTTTATAAGACACAACTAGCCATAGACATTTGATTGCACACCACTATTAACTGAATAATTCTTGTATTTATTCACTACTTACAATAGCAACTATTTAGTTTACTAACGTCACCTACTCAAAGTCTTAAACTGAATTACATATAAAAGTTGTAATTTTATAAGAAAGGTTTATTGGATTTTAATACTCCCAACTTTCAGCGTTTGGCCGGCAATACTCCCAACTACATAAATGTTTGCCAGCACTCCCAACTTTTAAGGTATTTAACACTGACACCCCCAAACTAACCCAGTTAGTTTGTTCAGTTAGTTTGCTGACGTGGCATGCTGACGTGGATGACACATAAGATGACACATCATCTTCCACAGCATGCCACGTCAGCAATAATGGCCATGTCAGCATGCCACGTCAGCAAACTAACTGAACAAACTAACTAGGTTAGTTTGGGAGTGCCAGTGGAAAATACCTTAAAAGTTGGGAGTGCTGACAAACATTTCTATAGTTGGGAGTATTGTCGGCCAAACTCTGAAAGTTGGGAGTATTAAAATCCAATATTCCAATAAGAAATAAGTCATCCTTCATAATGGATTGTTTCATCTAGTAAGACACCTTGTTTGGGAATTTGGTTACTTATCTTGAACCTCTTGGTTAATTTGTTTACTCCTTCGAATCTATCTAGTATGACACCATGTTAGGGATTTTCATCACGAGTAAGCTAGAAAGGATGTTAGGAAATAATTCTTTTTGTACTTCCTTTTGTTGATCAAACCATGGCAATAACCATCCGACAAGTCAAGGCTCACTACACCGGGTTTAAAGTAGCTCAATCAGTTATCTTTTCTTCACTCTTGTTAACAAACATAACCCTAACTCTTATACTAAGAAGATCCGGATTAATCAAAGTATAAATTAGCTATAGATTTTACAAAAGTGTTTGTGCTTATAAAAAAGAAAGCGAGTATATTAATCCATAGACAGACTTCTAGATAAACGTATCTCAAATTCGAACTAAGAAATCAAGTTCTTATTGCAAACATTAAAGAAGAGAAGATCGAAGTGTCACATTGTAATTATAAAGCGAAAATGTCCATTTCAAAAGCTTGACAAGAAAAACTAAAAGCCAGGGAACATATTGAATCTTTATGGACGACTTTGGGTAAGGAATAGCTCAATTTAGTGTCCTACAAATCTTTGGAAACAAGTGATCGATCATGTGAGCAGATTTTTGACAAGAACCCATTAACATATGTATCTTTTGTTTAATCATAATATTCTCTACAATCCAAGTATACTTTGTTCCATTCTCACTAACCATTTATGTTGTTTTATCATCCTTTTGCTTTCACTTTTTCTCAATTCCCAAGTTTTATTTCAATTCAAAGACAAGAAAAAGTAGAAGTGACATTCGATAGCTAGAGGTAGATAAATAGACCCCACCCATTTAATTAAATTAATTGTCCAATCATGTAGGAAACATAATGGTTATCTTTGTCATCAAAGTCAAGGTAAAAAAGGCATTATCAATCAATGTAGTATGATTGGCACATTATTCACATTGGTTGTCATGTAGTATTAGTACATAAAAAGTTCGGCAAAAATATAATTAAAGTTCTTTTTATTGACATCGTAGATTTCTCTTCTTTATCAATAACATGGACACATGGTATTTAGATTATATTGTTTTGGGCCGGTGTAGGTAATTGGTGCAACATCGGCCCCATTTTTGCTTTCGATTTCAATGATCTTCTTACATTTGTTGATTCTAGAGCTGGCTGCAAAAATGGAAAGCGGATTCTAAAGGGTATTATCTTCATTAGATGTTGGGCGATATGGCGTGCTCGGAACCGGAAGCTGTTTCAAGACGAACACCAAAAGGAGTGCGAGGTTTTGGCCACTATCAAGTCTTTTTCTTTTTTATGGTTTAAGAGTCGATCTTTGTATACGTCTCTTCAATGGATTGATTGAGTGAAATACCCATTGTATATGCTGTAATGTTTTTGTGGCGGTCCTTTTTTTGAGGGCACGGCCTCGTTTTGAATGAAGTCCACAGTTTAAAAAAAAAAGATTATATTGTTTTAGTTTGTATACATTTAAGTTTTTAAGATCCGGGCAATCAACAACTGAAGAAAATGGTCCAGAAGCTTCTGTCGCTTTTTATGTTTTTTTTACTCTTCATTTTTTAATACATAGAAAGGCTACATAAATAGAGATGAAACAAAAAGGAAACAATCTAATTCTACGTGATTGGCTGTAAAAAAAAAGGAATGGATATAAAGGTAATAAATAGTTGTTTGACCAACATAACCAGTCAAGGCCAAGCTATGACCAGTCAAAGGTCAACCGTCTCTTTTACTCCCCCTCAAGTTGGTGCATGTAAGTTTCGAATGCCCAACTTGTCCAATAACGAACGTAAATGTTGTGATCCAAGAGCCTTAGTCAGTAGGTCGGCTATTTGAGAGCTTGTATCAATGTGCACTGGTTTAATTTCCTTCGACTCCACCCGTTCTCGGACAAAATAACAGTCCATTTCCACGTGCTTGGTTCTTTCATGAAACACGGGATTGTTGGCTATATGTCGTGTTGATTGGTTATCACAAAACAATGGTGTAGGGCCATCGGTTTTCACTTCAAGTTCCTTCAAAAGCCATCGGACCCATAGTACCTCACTTACAGTTGTGGCCATAGCTCGGTACTCGGCTTCAGCGGATGATCGAGAGACTACCGATTGTTTCTTTGACTTCCACGAGATTGGCGCTCCTCCAAGTAATAACAAATAACCGGTTCGTGAACGCCTAGAGAAGGGACAACCAAGCCAATCTGAGTCACAATACGCCGTGAGGTTTGTGCCCCCGTGCTTCGGAAGGAGGATCCCTTGTCCCGGTGTGGTCTTAAGGTATCGAAGAACTCTTATGGCTGCATCTAAGTGATTCTGTTTTGGGTCCGATACGAATTGACTCAAGACATTCACGGCATACGTGATATCCGGTCTGGTTGCTTGAAGGTAGAGCAACCTTCCCACCAATCTCCTGTACTTACTTGCATCAACAGGATCTTGCTCATCACCTTTGTCCAACTTGAGATTTTGTTCCATTGGAAACTTACAGGGTCGACACCCTTGGAGACCACTATCCTCCAATATATCCAATGTATATTTCCTTTGACTTAACACCAACCCTTCTTGAGTTCGAGCTACTTCAATACCCAAGAAATACTTAAGCGTTCCAAGGTCTTTAATGCTGAATTTAGCATCTAGGTGTGATTTAGTTTCCTGAATTTTGACAGAGCTATTTCCCGCGATTATTACGTCATCCACATAGATGAGCGCAGCCACAAAAACATCTCCTTCTTTGTAAATGAAAAGTGAGTGATCAGCATTAGATTGCTTGAAGTTGAGGTCGAGGAGGGCAGCCGTGAACTTGTTATACCAATTCCGAGACGCTTGCTTTAAACCGTATATTGACTTGTTAAGTTTGCAGACTCTTGTTTCACCTTTCTTGGAAAAACCTTTATATCCATAAAAGAGACGGTTGACCTTTGACTGGTCATAGCTTGGCCTTGACTGGTTATGTTGGTCAAACAACTATTTATTACCTTTATATCCATTCCTTTTTGTGTCGCCTTGTTTTTACTTCCTGCGGTCTCTTCCTGCCCCGCCATGGAAATTTTGATTTAGGTTTTCTTGATCTTCTGCTCTGATACCATGAAGAAAATGGTCTAGAAGCTTCTGTCGCTTTTTATGTTTTTTTTTTTTTTGAACGGTCAACTTCATTAAACAAGGCTAGACCTCAAAATGAGGGCCGCCAAAAAACCATTACAACATATACATAGGGAAAATAGACCAATCCTTCCAATTTATACAATCAAACCTAGTACGACTTTTGAACCATAAGAAGGTAGAGGATTTCACATCGGCCACCACATCCACAACATCCGGATTTTTGTCCTCGAAAATCTTTTTGTTCCTTGACTTCCAAATGGCCCAGCATGTCGTCATAATAACACCTCTCAGCAGTCTAGAATTCCATTTAGATCCCTGGCAGACGTTCGGGAGTTGCAGCAGGTCATCTATCTCCATGAAACTACCCGGCTGGAACTTGCACCAATTCCAAATGCTAGACCAAACACCAAAAGCGAACCCGCAATCTATAAAAAGATGCTTGCAGCTTTCGTCAAAAACATCACACAGAGGACAGGATAAAGAGGGAAGGCTGATTTGTCGGTGGGAGAGAGCAGTTCGAGTTGGGAGACGGTTCATCTCATTTCGCCACATGAAAATATTGATGAAACAAATAGAGATGAAACAAAAAGGAAACAATCTAATTCTACGTGATTGGCTGTAAAAAAAAAAGGAATGGATATAAAGGTAATAAATAGTTGTTTGACCAACATAACCAGTCAAGGCCAAGCTATGACCAGTCAAAGGTCAACCGTCTCTTTTAACAACCACCATGTGTAGGGTTTTGTGGTAGTTTACATGGTAATATACAAGTATCAAGCCAATAAAATTCCACAAAAACAAATTGAAACGAAGTTTACCATCCACAAGAGTTACTTTTAAGATCTTAAAAGGTAAATGTAATAATCAATGATATTTATAAATGTTTCGACTACATCACTCAACTATTCTTGTACACATTGAGTCAACAAAGTTTTTAAGAGTATTCAATTCTCTCCGTGTTGCAACTTGCAAGCCAGCGAAGGTTCCATTGTTTGTGTGGTACCGATAGTAGACAAACATGATCTCAATGGGGAAAAGAATAAATTCTTGTATATTCAAGGATTAGATCGGGTCTTGTTTCGGGTACGATCACGTGTGATGTTGATTTTTATATATTGCAGGTTTGGGTTTGAGTCCTGGATCAACCTTGCCACATTTAGAGCACCCACAATCTAATGGACTAGTCCAAAGTAACTAGACCATCCGGTTTCAAAACACGCCAATGGTTTGATCTGCTCTAGTGGACGAGTCCAAATGTCTGAATGTGGGGCCTGCATTGTACTTTATGAAAAAAATGTTTTTTTTTTTTTTTGTGGGGTATAAGTTAAATAAAAGGAGAGGTATGTGATGAGATGGCGGTTTGAAATGGTTTATGGTTGTTGAAAAAAAGTGGGGTTTGGAAACGTTATGGGTTGGAATATTTTAAAACGATGTGGCATGGTGACGTGGTGGTCAAACCATCATTGCCAATATGGAAGCTCTTAATGTGAAGACTTTTTATCGTAAATTGATGGTGCTTGTATGCATATGATATTTATTATATAGAGGCGATTTATTAGATGAACTTGAGTTTGGGACTTGTATCTCTTCGTTTCACCTTAGGAAACACTAGAGGTGGCAAGCGTTTTGTGTTCATGCGGTGAATAAGTGAACTTAGACACTATCCACATATTTATTCATGCTAGAGACATCAAAACTAACCTGAGCATACTTAAAACCACATAACTCAAATACGGCATGTGTAACCCATTAATCTAAAGTTTTAAACAAATCAAATAGGTTGGTGAGTTGTGATATATCAGTCAAATGTAAACGATTTGATTAGTAATAGCAATGTTTTGTATCATGTTCAAACCGTGAAACTAAACCGTTAGTAGCTGTTATGTTTTAATTTTCAATGGTTCAGTTTGGTTTTCGATGAGCAAAAACCGTTACTAACGGTTTTGCTCACGGATTGACCCAAAAAAGTCAAACCGGACCGTGAACACCCTTAATAGAAGGTGGACGTGAGGGTTCTATGTTTTATGATGAGTGACATGACAATGTTTCTTGGTTACCCTTCGGATTTTATGCATTAAAATTAAACTAGTGAAATTATTATGTGAAGGGATAGGGTACCTAATCCCGCGGAGGATTACGACCCTATCCCAAGAAAGTCTGCGGAAGCTCAACAACATAGCAAAGGCAGAGAGTCCGCGGGACCCCTACGCGAAGATAGTTGACCCGGAGACTATACGTCATAGATCCCTTTGCACAAATGACGTCACCAACATAAAGACCTACTAGCGCGTGATACAACACGCGCGAATATTCCACCAAACCTTTATGATACGAGGATGTACGGCAACAAGGAATAAAGAGGATCAGATCAAGCCCAGGGCGCACTCTGCGCCAATTAGATGATAACACGTGTCAGGGGTGGTCCAACAACCCCTGACACAAGGACAATAACGTGACAGATCCCATGCCCCCACCATGTTGAATGCACAGTACACCTCAGGACACTGTGCATGCATGTCCAACTGCCACAGACGTCACCTCAGACGCCACAGGCATGTTTGCCACGTCGTCGTCAGCACGAGCGCCATCCGCGCCCAATCAGAGGCCGCCGCGTGGAGATCTTGTAAGGCATCATCCATACTCTCTCACATCAGCATTAGTAGCTTGGTCTTCCCGCCATTTTTATAGGTGAAGACATTTGGGCCGGTCAAAGACCCAAAACCAAAAACAAGGCTTTATGGGCCATGCCCCATGGCCCATAACGTCTCCTATAAATAGAAGACTTCCTCTTCCATGCATAGGATCCGAAAGATACTCATCTTCATACAAGAGCTAGAATAGAACTTATTGTATAACTTGTTGTAATCCTTTCGATAATACAAGTTAGCTCTTACAGTGGACGTAGGCTACTTCAAGCCGAACCACTTACATGCTTTTGTTCCCACTAACAACACACACATAATCACTTTCACTTATTACACCCTCGGGTTACGTTCTAACTATAGTGATGAGCGAAGGATTATTCTTGAGCTAACACGAGTATTTAACCCCCGACCTTACTCGTTAACAGTCGTTATACTCGTTTTTTCATTATGTTTTTCTACACAATAGTTTATTGGTTTTAATACTAGTGAAAATTTTGTGAGAACAAAAATTATGTGTGAGTCGGTCAAGGATAAAAAGTTGTGAGTAGCATACAAGATCTTAGGCCCAACCAATGAGGCTTTAGATAGTAAAGAGAAAGGACAAAGTAAGTTGCAAGTTGGTTGTGCAACATGAAAAGCAAGATAAATTTTCTTTTGACAGGTGCAAGAAATCAAGGATACTGAATGGATCGGTGGATCAAAGACGGGTTTTATAGGGAATTCAAGTTCTAGAGGAACATATTACCGATTGAGAGGGGGAACAAAAGATGTAATCTTAAGGTAGTAACCATTGTGAGAGAATAAATAAAAAAGGTATGTAGTTGGTACACCATCACCCTGCCGCCACACACCGTCATAGTCCACCACCACTATTGCCACCCACCATCGTTGCCATCACCAACCATCTTCGCCACCCGCTAACGCCGCCCACCACCACCGTCATCTACCACAACTACCACTCATCATCAATTTAATATCTAGAGCTGTAAATGAGCCGAGTCAAGCTAGGGTGGTTTCGAGCTTGAGCTCGAAATTAAATGAGGCAGCTTTGGCTCGGCTTGAGCACGATATTGAGGTGAACCGCACCTACGAGCCGAACCTGGGCTCCATTACAAAATGAGTCAGCTTGACTCGTATTGTTTCAAATCAAGTTTTTTTAGTTACATCTGTTCGAGTTTTTTCCGAACAAGTCGCGAGCTTTTGTAACAACCCTATTTAAACCCTCGTCTTCTCTCACCTATCAAATAACACAAAGTAATGATTCATTTCATACCAAACAGACCTTACTGGTTCACATGTAATAATGGTGCGGTTCGAATGGACGAAACAAATCAAAAAAAAAGTTTGTAAGACACCTTGACAAACCGATAAGGATAAGAAGGATAATGTTAGTTAAATGTCTATGTTTGAAGACATATGAAGAGTTTACTTATTAGTATTATTATATTTACGGTAAATTTCTTTAATTCTATCATTTAAGACCTTTAAAGTTGTGTGTAGTGGGCATTATAGGGGGTCAACTTGAGATCTATGGAGTCCCATAATGCCTTTACGCCGCCCCTTTGGGTTTTATGGGGCGTTACAAAAGAAGGGCTTCATGGAGATAACGTGCGTTATGCAACTAAAAAACAAATTTTTTTTTTAACGACTAACTTTTTTTAACACCCTTAATTTCACCTTGCAAGGACTTGATCCCACAACCTTACATTTGTAAGACCATGTGTAATGGTGAGTGAAATTTGGTGAGTGAAATGGGCATTTTTTGACACTTGGCATGTTGGGCCACTTTAGTGGGTGAAAGAGGCTTGAAATGGGCAAAGGGTGTAATTGTGGGTGAAATTTGGTGGGTGAAAGGGACATTTTTCTGATTGGCTATTTTTTTATTCAAATATATAATTAATATTATATTTGAATGAAAAAAAAAGAAAAAATAAAATAAAAATGATGTACATGGAAGGATTTGATTGGCTGGGCAAGAGAAGAAGCTGCACGAAATATTTCGCGTGAGGGCCTTTAGCGCCCCTTTAACATGGAGGGGGGGCGATGTGCGTGAGTGAAATGTGCGCCAAATAGCACCTTTCACGCCCCTTTCACATATCATTACATGTGGTCTTACACCATACCCTAGACCAATAGGTCATGGGTAAAAAAAAAAAAATTAATATTAATCCCATAAAGCCCCATTAATCCTATTTTACATAAAGCCCCAAAAAACTCGTCATCTCACTTTATTAATATTTTAATCTCATAAAACCCCATGAAGCCCCATAAAACCTCCTTTCTAAATGTTTTGCTTTGACAATGGGCCTAGGTGAATTAGTGATGTTTGTATTATGGCTTGTTTTCCAATTTTTATATTAAGACAAAAGGGTCGAGCGTATTTGTTCAATATCATTTTTGTTTTGTTCGATCAATGGACATGATTTCCAACTTATCGGTGACTTATTTCTGCCATAAAAGGTAGAATTTTTATGTGTGTGTCAAATGGTTCTTGTTTGAAACTTTAGTCTTGTTTGAAACCCGTAAAATGCTCAAAATTCAATCATACCTCTAATGCACATAAATCGGCCTAGTTGTATGTAAATCCTTAACAGGTTTATCCTGATCTAAACACAAACCAAAAGCAAAATACCAATCTAATTGGACAAATCTAAACACAAGCAAAAGCAAAAGCAAAAGCAAAATAATACCAATAGCAAAAACTGTCATCAAGAATATGGAACTTCTTCCCACCTCAAATTCTTTCAGTCCTGTCTCGTCAAATAAGGAATGCTGCTGCACAAACAAGGGTCTATGTAACAATAGATTTTAAATATATATCATATACATGTACACACACATACAAAAACTAAAAAGATGGGGTAAAAAACAAAGAAATTGATTTCGAAAGCTTTTAAGGGACCAATTAGTTGTAATGTAGTTAGAAAAACATTCACCAAAAAAGCTGGCCAGTTACATGTCTAAACAGGGGCTAAAAAGATTGGTAAAATGGTTGTACATTTTAATCCTGATTTAGAACGATCTATTTATCTGTAATTTTTTTTTAAAATAAACGTAAACAATTTTTTTTATTAATAATAACGTTTTATTCCATGACTAAGAAAATATAAAAAATATATATCATATAACTTTCATCCTGTATTAATATCAGGCTTTTAAACTAGTATGATTTTCTTCTAAAGAACTATCTCACAGTAAAAAAAAAAACAACAGATATGAGATTACCATATAGCTTAAGCCATGAAGGACTGGAGGCTGGATATTGTAGACCTTAATATCTGATCACCAACTACTAACCTCAACTTTCTAATAAACTCTTCCCGGTTGGTTTTCTTTCCCTACAAAATCACCAAAGGAACGTAAGTAAAACATTTCGAACACTGCATTAACTGATACAGATTATGTGTAACCATACCTTAAGAGACTCGTACAAGATATGCACTAGCTTCATATCGTCTGGAGATACTTTATCCGAAATTGCTTCAAACAGCTTTGAGAAAGGCATCCATGGTGATTTAGGAGCCCTAGAGGTGCTTGATCCAATACTCGGGACTTTTTCCACAGATATGTTCCCCTAAGATGGAAGATAACAAATAATAATAATAATAATAATACACACAAGAAGCTACAAGCTCAAAATCTCAAATATCACCTACAAGGTATGCTAAAAGCCTAAAAACATCAGTTACAATATTTAATTATCCAAGACAAAAACACACCGGTTTACAAGAAGAGGAATCTATCCGGGATGGCCCCTGAGGATCTTGGGTTGTCACCCTTGGTGACAAATCAACCCCATTTCCAGCTATGATAATATTCCCTGTATTATCAAGAACATAGTTTTAAAAAGAGAAAGCAAAATTGTATTTCTATGCGTGGTAGCATACCTAGAGGCCTAGAGCAGTTACATATAGCTTGATTATCAAATGCGAATTTATCGGAGATTTGAATGGCAACATTCCTCTATATTTTCCCTAACAATTGTAGTTCTTCTCATTGTCCTCATTTTATAATCTCTAATGTGCATAATTTCCTAATTTTCACCCTAGAGATGCCATGGTCGTAGCCAACTGGTATCAAAACTATAAAAAGAAAACTAAGGATTATATTCCTTGTAGCCAATGAACAGCCCTATAATTTTCCATGAGTTATGATGTTAAAAAAAGATTTTAAGCGTCTGCAATTGGAGTTGGTTAGTGAGAAGATGTAAACCCAATAATACCTTCAGCACTTGGAAAAATCTTGAAGCTGACTGCATATTCAGGATAGATATGTGTATTCATATTCATGTTCCAAACAACATAATGATTTGGATTATCCAAATTATCAACTCCACTGTCAAAGCAATCATCACTTGGATAGAATTGTTTAGATCCAGGTAAAACAAGTTCCATATTTCCCAATATCACACGGCATAACACCATGCATCTTACTCCTTTTTCGTCAACATCACAAATAGTAGCACTGTAACCACAGCAAAAAAATAAAAATCCTACAAAAGCATATACATAAAATAACTAAAGAAAAGCACAATAAAGTTTCTGCAAAACTGCTCCATAATTCATTGGAAACAAAAATAAGTAATCAAGTTTACCATACGTTCATCGTCTCAGATCATAGCAAACATAAAAGCTTATTTGTACCTGTTGTGGGCAGAGTCAACAGCTGTAAGGTGGACCCCATATCCATACCTTCCCAGTTTTGGCCCATCATGTCCAAGCCCGTAAATCACAGTGCTAGAAGGGGCATCTGTGGACGATGCAAACCAAGCATAGTTCACGTTTGCATTACCACGACGCTTTTGTGTAATTTCAACTTGCTTCTCGAAAAGCTCTAGCATCGATTCCATAATATCACCAGAACATTTCTTGACATCAATTACATCAGCTTTTAAAGCTGGATTCATGCCCTTCATAAACATATTTCTGACGCTTTCTGGGTCCAAAATTTGGCGAAAACATGGGGAAGCGTCTTCATCACTCTGTTGAATTTTCTCAACAAATTGGTCAGCTTTTGCATCTAGGTGCTTGCAAGTATTATTTAAGTTGTGATCAAGTTTGACCCTCTTAACATTTGACTCTTGGACATATGACTCGTCCATGCATTCTTCAAGATTATTGTTAATTAATCCATTTAGTTCAATCTCGACATTCAACTTAACTTCAGGGGTCATAGAAAACTCCGATTCAACAAGTTTTATTTCATTTTGTGTCTCGGACTTATTGCATTGATGACTTTCATAACTACAATATGTTTCAGGGAAAAAACAGCTACCTGTTTCATCAATCCATGCTATAGGTTTCTGTACACCAGTTTCCAAATCTATCTCAATCATATGTAAAATATCTAAAACTAAATGACGACCATTAATTTTAACTTCAATAGCTGACTTCTTTGCCAAGAAATCTTCTCTGATCAGGTCAATAACATCTTGGGAAAAATCATTCCATTGACCATCTTGAGAAAAAAGCAAACGTTGAGGTACTCCAGTTTTCATAAAATTTGAGTAGTTCTTGAGAAAAGTTTTACTAGACGAAGAGAAACACTTTGACTTGCAGCTTTCATCTCTCTTTCTCTTTCTGATATGGTTCAATACTGGGCTAGGCCTCACAGCCAAAGCTCGGGTACAAGCTCTAACTATTTGAGTAGCACGTTTCCTTTTAGAATTAAAAATGACTCTACTACTACTGTCTGATACTTTAACCCATTTTGATGCCATTTATCTACAGATTAAAACTGTATTTACCCTAGTCAACCTACCTGTATTAATCTAGATACTCAAAACGAGGCGTCAAAGAAATTAAAGGTCCTGCATGAAGAAAAGTAGCAATCAGTAGGCATCCAGTTGATTCCAAATCTTAATAACACAGGCACCTTGGTTTTAAAAAGCGTGAAACGCACAAAAGCGACGAGGTCTAAAACCGAGGCGCAAAGCGCAAAGCGGCGGGCTTTTCGTACGCGAGGCGCAAGACGATTATATAATTTATTTATATATGCTATAGGTTTTTAGCATCATTTACTCAAAATATAGATACAAATAAGGTATATATATGATTTAACTTAAATGTACAACCTTTTTAGCTACATGCTCGCCTAGTTTTACATAAGGCGCCCAGGTTGGCGCCTAGATGCGCTTTGCGTTTAAGCGCGCCTCGAGCGCGCTTTTTAAAACCAAGACAGGCACACAGCCATTCTCATCATTCACTGGAGTTAATGAGAACATACCATATTTAAAAACCAGCTTCAGTTCAGCAAAATGTGGCCACTTCCCTTCCATCGCTTGAGGTCGACAAATTCTTAACCCTACCATTAAGTAATTACAGCTCTAACAAGCACCACACTAAAACACAAAACATCCGTCAGAGCTTGTAAAAAGGTACAGCGAACAGAGCACCACATCTTAGCCATGAAAATGTCATATTAAGTTATTAACAATAACACATTAACACGCAATTTCTTCAATTTAGAAACATAAAAAATTAATACTATTCGACTTCCTAATCACATAAAATTTAACTAAACAGTCGTTCCAAATTCAAATCCACAAGTCACAAGTGTACATGTCCTTTCAAAAATACTATTCTATTAAAACCTAAAAGCAGTAGCGGATCCAGGATTTTTTTTCTTTTTGTTGGTAAAATTTCTCACAACCAAACGTATTTTCGGGGCGGGTCGGAAAACATATGGCTGAATAACTCCAAATTACTATAAATTTGAGATGTTTTTGTAAATAGTTATTTCTAATTTAGTCCACCTGAAGTCTACATTCTAAAGACATGTGTCATAATAATAGATCAAATAAATAACTACTCATATTCATCCTTTGGCTACAATCAATGGATGATGGATGCTCATGTTTAAAAGTAATACTATCAAACAACACCAATTGGACAACTGATAGAGCTTAGGTATTCATCTAATTTTAATACATACGTTTACAAACAGAACTACTCCTTTTGAAAAGGACAAGTAACACATCGATTATTATTATTATTATTATTATTATTATTATTATTATTATTATTATTATTATTCAGTAAGCAACAGTAAATGAATAATAATAATAATCGATATGAATAATAAAGGAAAACATAAACATCGGAAAGCAAAAGAGATGATGATGATAATAATAATAATAATAATAATAATAATAATAATAATAATCGAAAGGAATCGATAGTTGTAGAAACTTACAGATAGGAAGAGAGTGAGGTAAGAGAAGGATTTTTAGTAGGAGTTGGGTTGTTTGCTGTCTGGGTAAAAAACCCTAGGTTTTAAATTAAAAAAAAAAAAACGAAAAAAGAAACTGTGCAGCACAGGAATGAGGAATCGAACAAAGAACCTTCTGATTATTATGGAATTGTTAAATAATAAAGTTAGCTTGGAGGAAAAGAAATGTCGGCGAAGTCGTAATTGGGCCTAGGGGTTTCAGACGATTTAGGGGTTGTTGTAGAAGAAGATATGTGATACGACGTCGTTTTAGGGAATTGTCAAACGGTCTGTTTCTGGAAACGTAACGTTTACTTAATTTAACGCCTTTCTTGCATGTCACGCCATTTTTTTTAATATAAATTGTATCAAAAAAATCTTCTCCAATCTTATAAAAACGCGACTTTCTGTTTTTTATTTTCCTCTAATTTTGGAATTAATTTTTTGATGGGTCAATTATATTAAATTTTCTGCTAGGAGGTCTACATTGCGCCCAGCAGATGTCCTAGTGTTTGGTTGAGAATGTGTGAAATATGCGTGCATTAATCTTACCGGGGTGTCTCCTTAGTTGGGCTTCGGATAGTGGGTTTGTTATCGGGCAAACGGTCATGATAGCTGAATCCAAGAAAGTGGAAAAGCACGCTAAAGCATGTGAGGATAATCAACATGTTTTCGTTCCCCTGACCTTTGACACGTTCGGTTCCTTGGCACCGGAAGCGGTGTCGTTTTTTGCTCGGGTTCAGCGGGTAGTGCACGGCAAGTTTTCAACCCCTCAAGGGCGGGGGTTTATTTTTAGCAGATTAGGATTTTCTATCTAGAAAGGAGTGGCGGCGCAGCTTGTTGGCCACCTACCTACTGTCCTTATATAATTTATCCTTTATTTTTAATGAAAATATATAAAAAAAAAAACAAAAAAAAAAAAAAAAAAAAAACTTTAGTTGAGCATTGAGGTAGAGTTTCATATCGACCGAAAAACCATAAAAAACAAACACCGATATCGATCTAAATAAACGATATCCCCACATGTTTTATATCAATCGAAAACGTTAAAAATAATGCCGACATGTGATTTTTTAGATTAAAAAATTATTCATCATCTTCATCGTGTGACGTGTGTGTCTTATCCAAGTGTATTGGGTCAAATCCTTTATTAGTTGTTGGACAAAATCCTTCATTGACTAACGTGTTGCATAAACTGGACCATGAGTTGTACCGCACTTGTAATGGTTTCGACAATCTCATACAATTCCGAACAGGTGATATCATAACTACTAGAAGATAGTGTAGTTGAATCTTTGTATGGTTTGCTATGGTGTGAGAATGAGAAATGTGGATTATATGGTTGAAAGAGTGAGTTATACATAGGATTAAAAAATAAAAATAAAAAAACAATAAAGTACTTTGACCCGAGACTTTGACCAGAGACTTTGACCAAGACTATTGACCAAGACTTTGACTAAACTAAATGGTCATTAAGAGGAGTTTGACAATGGAGACTATATAATGAAGTCTTGAGAGTAATCTCTCATCATCCCTCTTACTTCATCTCTTACACCACCTATTCATCCTATCAATCCAAATCATTCCATACAATTCAAGAACACCAAAATCATTCGATTCATCAAAGACTTTCAAGATCCAAGATTCAACTTTTGAAGAATCAATCTCCATGGCCATGAGTGGCTAGTCTCTTTGTATCATGCCTAGGAAGTAAACAATTGAAGTTTTAGAGTTTAACATTTGGGTATTTCTTTAAACTTTTAATTGTGTGATTGTGTGTTTGAATTAACTGTATTAGACTGCGATTAATCTTATGTTGAATTCATTTTAGTTAATTGATCTTGTGCCAATTTCTAATGTCATGAACATGTTTTCTTGCTCTAATACAAACATAGGGTTGTATGTTCTAGGTAATGAAGTGTAGTTTAGTCCATCTCTGATGTTGATGAAACTTGACACCTAAGCCTATTGAACAATCACCCCGTTAACACCAATTGCACTACATTTGTTTGGCCCATTTGTAAAAACTTTAGACTTCAGTTGTTGAAACCTAGGTGTGATTCTTTTAATTAAATTGTTTACAAACTACATTATTTTTCATTCATATAATTTCAATTCAAGTTTTTAATATAACAAACAAAACCCTTCTAATCAAATTCTTAAATGAACCAAGTCCAAACTTCATAAGTTCTCTAGTAATCTTCATAAGTAACACCGTTTAATCAACTAAGTAATATCCACTAACCACACGCTCCTTGGATTGATACCCTACTTATCCTATCTATCTAGGTTAATTAGGTTTTGTATGAACGAGTCCAACATTGTCCTCAATGACCTGTCGTTAGGGTCATGCAAAACCTAATTAACCTATGTAGATAGGGTAAGTAGGGTATCAATCCAAGGAGCGTGTGGTTAGTGAGTATTTCCTAGTTAACTTTGAAATTGTCGATTATGAAGGTGCTAATTATTTATATGAGTTATGAATTGATGTTTAGAATTGATTGAATAGTTGTTGATTAATATGAAGCTTAAAATGAAATTTGTAAGAAATGATTAATAATACTTGTAACAATAAGATAGAGATGATTACACTAAGGATTTGGGTGATTGAACACTAAGGCTTTCAACAATTAGACATAATTGGATAAACAATGATAATGCTATTGGTACTAACGGATTGATTGCTCAATAAACTTAGGTATCAAGTTTTATCAACATTCACAATGGACTAAACTATACTTCATCATTTAGAACATACAATCCTATGATAGTGTTGATGCAAGGAACCATGTTCATATCATTTAGAAATTGGCACAAGATCAATTAACTAGAAATGATTTCAACATCAGATTAATCACTAATCAACACTGGTAATTCAAGTACACACAAACATTAATCAAAAGTTTAAACAATGCAATGCCCAAATGTTAAAGCCCTAGGTATCAAAACTTACATCCCTAGTGTAATACAAGAGTTTTAGCCAAACATGGCTATGGTGTTCATCATCTTCAAAATGTGCTCTTCAATCTTCCAAGAAATTGTGTAGAAAAAATGATTGTAGAATAATTGTGTGATGATTTCTCTTCAATGGTGATGATTTTTATATTGAAAAATGAGATCAAAACAGCTCCCCACGCAGTCAAAGATCATAAAATCGACATTAACACTTGATCCCATCAGTTTTGGCTTGAAAAAGGAAACTTTTGGACCTGTTTGACTTTTAGCGTAGGATACGCCAATTTTGGCGTACCCTACGCAAAGTCTGTTCAGCCTCACCAAACTTCTGCTGCCCTACGCTAACCATCTGGACACTCCCTACGCAATTGGCGTAGGATACGCCATTTTTGGCGTATCCTACGCTAACCTCCCTCAGATGTCCGTTTTTGATTTTCCAACTCGCGTATGCCTCCGTTTCTTGCCCGGGCAACTCCAAAACGTCATTTTTGCTTCCTTTTTGCTGTCAACTCCTGAAATGACATAACAAGATCAAAGCAACACCATTTGACACTGAATAATCTTTAAAATGCATCTTATGGGTGTTTTTATACACATCCTTAAATCAACCCATCAGTAATGTTCAACGGTTAGTTTATGGATTTTCACAACTCCCATCACTTCACAAGAACTTGTTATTGAAGGAACTTGGTCCGATACAAGAAAATTTACAACATTTACAGTGAGTAACTTTGAAGATTACAAGTAGGCAAGGTAAGTTCACAGCATAGAAAACAAGTCTTGCTACGCACCAAATTTTTCCAACTAGAATTCAACTGTGATTCAAAAACTAGGGTTCTGACCCAACAACCAAATGAAAAAAAACACCTGATTTAAAACCTTTAAAATTAAACTTTAAGGTGAACCCTAACACTTGACTACACGGTCAAAATGACAAAAAAAAATCACAATAAACATAATCAAAGCACACTTCTTAAGCCAAAAACTTAAAAAAAAAAAAAAAAAAAAAAAAAAAAAAACACTTGTTCCTGGCCTTGATCCACCATTCAAGTGGTTCAATGAAGTTAAGAACCATTAAAAAGTATGCATATAAAGCATGGATAATACCATCTCATTAAGTCGTTATATGTTGTAAACTTCTTATGAATATCAAAATAGTATATTTCAAGTTGTAAATGGCCGGTATTTCAAGTATCATTGTACTGATAACTTTTTGTCATCTTCAGTCTATTGTCTGCAGGCTAGATATCGCAGCCTTTAGTGCCCCATGCCAACTGTTCTTAAATTTCTGACAAAATCGTCCTGACCCATTTTATCTTTCTGAAAAACAGCGCATGCAAAAGAGTAAGCAAAACATTTAATAATGGTACATATGATCGATGTCTAGCATGCGTACCCTACACGCCTCATAGGACACATCCACTTGCTTCATAGCATTTTCAGAAGTTTTACTAGAAAGGGCTTCAAAGATCTTGAGGATTCCACCTGCTTTAGAGGTCACTGGTGCAACACTCAGAATCCGCAACGCTAGCCTTAATCTGGAACCACTTTCTCTCTTAGAATTATTTGAATTGTTTACTCTCTTATATTTTTTTTCACTTGATTTTGAACCATTTGCTTTAGAAATTGAATTAATTCCTCTTTTAAACTTTGATTCACCTGAATTGGAACTATTTGATTCATTTGCTTTAATATGGATATCCAACTTGTTTTCCAAACACTCTTCTTGTGTGGTTGTGTCGAAGTCAAATCTAACATCACGTCACGTCACCAGGTGATGGCCGGTTACCGGGAAAACAAAACAAACATATTACAAACAGTCATCAATGATTCATAACGCTTAAGTAATTTGTAACGATGTCTAGCTAGTATCAGATATGTATGTAAGGATTATGTGGGTCTAGCTTACAAACAATTATTATTTCAAACATAAAACTGGTGAACTCACTAACATTATATGTTGACACATTTAGCATGTTTTATCAGGTTGCTAAGGTAGCAGCTGGTCTAGGGCACACTGGAATCCCACGGCGTCTCATATGTCCATTGCATTATTTCTTAAACTGTTTTGCACTGTATTTCAAACATTGTTTCATGTGGGTATTTTAGGATGTAAACCTTTTAACTGTTTCCGCTATATTATGGAACTTAAAACTGCATGTGTTGGTTTTATCACATTATTTTACTCATATAGTTGTTGTTCTATGTGACCGTTGACTTGGATCCTGATGTGTCATGCGTCTCGTGGAAAAACCCCGCAAGTGAAATTTGAGTGTGTGCCAAATATGGTAATATTAAAAAGTCTGAAAACAATCTACAATCTCAAAACATAATGTGCCAAAGTTTTGCGAGTTTTGGTTTTTTCGGGTTAGGTTATTCAAGTTTTTTGTTGGGAAAAGTGACCTGATAACTGACCCATTTAAGGTTCAAGTTGGTGTGTTCGGTTTTTTTTTTTTTTTTTTTTTTGAAATTCTTTAATTCGTGTTTGGGTAGCTTCTAATTCGGATCGGTTTTGGATCAAAAGGGACAACCCACCTATCATCATATAATAGAGCGCCTATAATATTTGTATCGTTTAAAAAACAAGGTAAATGTAGCGATGGAACTGACCATAATTCAAGAGCCTTGTGAGGATGCGTATTTTTGCTAGATCTTATGATCTCAAATTTTTGGTGGACCATGATTAGGAACAATAACTCGGGGTTTGGAGAGTTCAAATGAGAAGAAAAAATATTATAAGAAGAAAAAAGAACAAATTTAAACCAATAACAATCCTCCATATAATAAATGTATTTAATGTTAAATGAATGATTAATTTTTTTGTAACTCACCCAAACTAGTTAAATTAATGAAACTCTTAATTCAGTTTCAAAATATATTATTTCATATCAATCCTAATTTACAATGAAGGTTACTTTCAATATGTGTAGGGCAAATGTAGATGGAATTTCTATATGTGTAGGATTATCGTATGATAATATGGATACGTGTAAGATAAACGTTTGATAATTTTGCTATATGTGGGGTGAATTTTAATATGTGCAGGACAAAATTTGATAATACGTAGGATAAAGTGTTAATGACTAATTAATTAAAAAGATAATTAATGTAATAGGAGTTAAAATATTTGATGTTTCTTTTTTTTTTTTTGGTTCTCACAATAAATTTATTTTCATTTGATTATCCCTGTGGCGGATGGCCTATACAACTAAGTAACTAACCATAATATTTATTTATAACTTTTGGTGGCCAATAATTAAGAACAAAATTAGTGGGCTGCAAAGATGGATTTAATTTGTTATGGGCAATTGGGCCAACATGCGTTGGCGGTTGGCCTTAGGTTATTGTTGAACCAGGAAAAAAAACGTAAGTAGGGTTTTGGGAGATAAAAGATCACATTGAATCCTAATATCATATTTGAAACCAAAACCTTCAAAGATGTTCCTAATGCTTTGTTGGAATTGTGTTTTAATATTCGAATTTTCTTTACAATTTAATTTACCACATTTATATTTTCCATAGGTTTATAGGTTTCATTTTATTATTTTATTTGTTGGATTCAAACACTCCTTAACATGAATAACTATAAGAATCTTGTTCGGGTTAACCACTCAATCTTTCAAACCGACACAAATTATACCCTTAGTTATTTACGAATCACACTGATAAATGATTTCACTGGAAGCAGCCTCTCTATTCCCACGGGATAGAGGTAATGCTGTCTACATCTTACCCTTCTCAGACCCTACCTTAGCTTTGCTATTGGTGAGATTAACGGAGTATGATGATGATGATGACTGATAAATGATTTCAATCATGTTTCGAATGAAAACATATGCGTTGAATGGTTCGGTTCGATCAATATGGTTGGGGAAGAATGATGATGGTTATGTTTGGTCAATACGGTTCACAAATAATGATAGTGGTTCGGATTACTCAAGGAATGGATCATCTTGATGGAGCCACAAACATGTTAACAAATTGAGGATCAACAATATCAAACTAGCCATTCTTTAACTACCACGTCAAAATATTTGGCTAGGATGGGGGACCACATGGCATGCATGTCACCATAAACTTCTCAAGAGTATATATACATCATCTAAGATCGGGTAAGGATCATGTCATAATCATTAGGTTTAATGTCACTCATAAAATACATACATACTGATTCACGCGAAGACATTGGGTCGTAGAGAAACCTCTCTATGTCGTGGTTAGCCAGTGTTGACTTGCGCTGAGATCCAAAAGTAATATCACGTCTATCATCATCATCATCATCAGATTTTAGGGTGTTTTACGTAATCCAGCCATAGAAGATCCCTTGAAGCTACATTGACCTCGTCCGTAGAATTTTACGCAGGTCACAAAAGCTTATTCACAAGCAATTTATGGTTCAATTACTAACCTATATACGGGTGGACTTTTCCTTCCTAGCTTCTCATGATATAAAAAAAAAAAAATGTTTTCGGGAATCAACAATATAACCGAGTTTTCAAACATAAGTCATGATATGTTATGACAACACTTTTAAGACTACTCGGAGTGGTGGGGGAAAGAGGGGGATGAAGCGCCATGTGGCACTTGTGGGACCCTTGTGGGTGGGGGGGGATTGTGGGGAGTGGAAGGGGGGAAGAAAATAATATTATATTGTGTTAAAGTTTAAAAAAAAAACTGACCAATCAGAAGATGCCACGTGTCCCCACCCCAAGCCCCACGCCAGCCAAATGCCCCCCGCCCCCTTGACTCCCGCCCCTCCCACGCCACCTTGGCGGCGGTGTTCCCGCCCTTAAAAGCCCCACGCCATCCAACTTCCCGCCCACTCCGGGCAGCCTAAGAAGAAAGCTAAGGAAAAGATTCAGATTATGGTGCTTTTTAGGGGAAATAGAGGACCGAACATATATAATTAGTGATTGGTGGTCTCCCATAGTCCCATGTGCCAAAAGTGCAAAAGTTGTTGAATGTGTTTTAAATAGTGTAAAAAATTAATATAGTCTTTAATCAGGGTCAATGAACATGATTCACTTTTTATAGATATTAATCATCTCCAAAATGTATCACCAAATCATATCATAATAAGATCCTATTAATCAAATTTTTTCATGAAAGGCCTAAAGCACACACTCACTCTTCCCCTCAAAAGTATTATTCCAATAGTCAAGACTCTCTTTGGTATTGGGTAATAGGATAGATGAGAGAATGGAATGAATCATTACCATTCAATGTCTTGTTTGGTTGTCATATGGTAATAAAACAAAACATTACTTTGTGTTGTTGGATAGGCAGAAAAAGACGAAGAAATAAAATCGGTGGCTAGTGGCGGTGGTGGGTGGTGGTCAGTGTCGATGATGGTGGGTGGTGATATGTGGCGGTAGCGGGAGTGGTGGGTGGCAGCGGCGGTGGTGGCAACGGTGGAAGGTGGAGGTGGATGTTCGTGATAGTGGGTGGGCGACGATGGTGAGTAGTGGCGGTGGTAGGTGGTGGTGTGTGGAGGTGGTGATGGTGGTAGGTGGTGGTGTGTGGAGGTGGCGCGGTGGTGGTTGGTGGCGACGACGGTGGTGGGTGGCGGCAACGGTGGAAATGGGTGGAGGTGAAGGTGGATGGCGGTGATGGTGGGTGAGTGACGATGGTGAGTAGTGGCGATGGTAGGTGGAGGTGACGGTGGTGGTGGGTGGTGGTGGTGGGTTATGGTGGTGTTAGTATAGGGTGAATGAAGGATGTAATGAAAAAAAAACATGGAGGTGAATGGAATGGTTTTGAAAGAATGAAATGTCTTATGGAATGAGTGATTTCATTCATTTAACCAACCAAACACATTATTTTTCATTACTTACGAGTCCATTTCATTCCACATTCCATTACATCATACCAAACACTACCCAACACTTACTACAGATCATTCAAAAGTAAGTTATTTAAAACATGGTCATTATTCTGTTTTGATATTAGAAGGTGGTTCACATAATACGACGGAAACACGTACAACTCAAATACTAGCAAAGCATTTGAACAAATATCGGTGAAATATCACGTGGATTTGAAGGATTAAGAGGGTGTTTGGGATTGAGTTTGAAAACAGCTTATTGACTTATTGGCTTTTTCGGAAAAGCGAATAAGTCAATAAGCTGTTTGTGTAACCCAAAAGCACTTTCTGTTTTGACTTTTGGCTTTTGGCTTTTAAGGGTGGAAAAGTTGTTTTTGAAAAGTTAGAAATCCTGGCTTTTGGATTTTGGCTTTTGACTTTTGGAAAAAAAATTACAAATTAACCACACATACAACCAATATTCACAATAAGTTAAGTGAAACACTTAAAAAAAGACAATTTATTGACTTTTTGACGTTTCTCATCCGAAAAACTAATCCAAACACTTTTTTTAACTCCTTTTCAAAAAGTCATAAGCCAATAAACACTTTTGACTAAAAACACTTTTACATTTCCAAATTCAATCCCAAATACCCTCTAATAAAAGTTTATGGAATAAAGTAATAAAAAGTCTTATAAAATATAAATGAGAATTCAGTTAAACAAGAAATTTATTTATTATTCTTTTTACTTTTAATTTTTTGTATTTAATCATATAATTGACATAGGTAGGTAAAAAAGATAATTAAATTTTGTCCCCTTAAACTTGTAAAACTAATTTAAAAAGACAATATCGTCGATAAATGTATTATTATATAGTTTTGTTAAACGGTGGTAATTCTATGAAATATAGAAACAGACTATTGAGGTTGTAAAACTCACAGTACAAAAAAGGAAAACAAACATAATCGACAAAAGGGAACCAAATACGCTACTACATTACTATATCTCTTATATTGAAATCTCGTCATCTCTCCCAAGTTTAATCTTGATCTACTTCTCAGCCATAGGAAAGTGTTTAATTTGATTGCTTCCACTATATTCATAACTGAAACATTGTTATTGTTGAAATGTCTCTCGTTTCTTGACTTCCAAATTTGCCAAAAAAATTGTAAAAATCACCACATTCAACACTTTTTTCAACACTTTTGATCCCTTAAGTGTCTTCAATGTTTCAAATGCATCACCAACAGATGGATTGTTATTTGTAGCAGGGACTCTAAGCACACCAACACATTCCACCAAACAAATTTAGCCATTAGCCATAAAACATGTAAGAAGAAGATGATGTACTGGCCAATGTGGGGCTAGCTCACTTGGTAGAGACATATGTTTTTTAGATGGGAGATCCAAGGTTCAATCATTGGCAAAGGTGTTATAATTTAAAATTATTAGTGTAATATATAGGAGATGTAACGTTTGCCGTTCAAAAAAAAAAAAAGAGAAGATGATGTACCGATTCCAACTCTATCCCACAGTTCGAACATACAGTATCATAAATGTTAACCCCTCTTTTTAACAATTTTTCTTTCACCGAGATTTTATTCATCAAAGCTGTCCAAACGAACAACTTTATTTTTGGTGGTAAACGATTCCAAAGGCCGATTCACTGTCTTGATCTTTTTTTTTTTTTTTGAACGTCTAAGTACATCCTCTCATAATATTCACCCTTATCACATGTCTGGGGGGATTCGAACTCTTGGTCTCACCTTATACACCCTCACCCCCACACCACTGGGCCAAAGCCTTAGTTCTGTCTTGATCATTTATTGAGCGTTTTATTATGGGTATTTAGGAAGCATATATCCCCTAATTAGGAAGCATACACCGTGGCCCACATCCAGTGGCGAAGCTTGACCCAAAGGTTCGGGGGGTCGGAAGTCACCGGGGGTCGGAAGTTACTAGTTTCGGAGGGTCGAAAACCAGTTTCGGGGGGTCGAAACCCTATATTTCCAAATTTTTCTATACAAATACTATATAATCGGAACTTCTGCGCGAAAATTCGGGGGGGTCGGTCGCCCCCTCCCGCCCCTACAATGCTTCGCCAATGCCCACATCACCCATCAATAAAAGGCAGTCACATACCCTAGAATGTGATGTTATGGTAACATCACATTCTAGGGTATGTGACTGCCTTTTATTGATGAGTGATGTGGACCACGGTGTATACTTCCTAATTAGGGGTATCATTCCTAATCAAAGGGTGTATGGTTCCTAAATACCATAGATATTGGTTAAAGAAAATATAAAACTCATTATGACGACATGACGTTGACCACCCATGACCCATCCAAAGTTTTATGACTTCACATCATGTACAAAAGACGGATCAGTTTCCATTCGAATGTCAAAACTCAAAAGGGTACACGAGTCCAACACGTTTAAGCAAAACCTGATAACTGGAATACACAAGTTGCCAAACAACCCAATCCTATTCCTGCTGCGTTAGGAGGTTAGTTTTGATAATAAAAAAAGTATTTTAATATATCGATTAAATAAACAACTATTACCTGAAACTGAATTCAACGCAACAGGATTTTAAGGAAATGTAGACGTAAAAACGGTAAACCATACACGTTTGTTGTGGCATGATAATGACCAAAAATTAAACCGAAAATTAAAACACAGCGTGACCGTTGGACTGAAAAAAAAATAGAGGTAAAAACGTTGAACTACATACACACGTTGTGGCGTGTCAACTCAAAAAAATTGGATTGAAACGTAAAACTAAAAATCTATTTAAGATACATTGGATAAAGTTCAAAGAAAAAAAAAATGTAGGGATTAAATGTAAAACATTAAAATTATTAGGGTTAAAAGTAAAGAAAAAATAACTTAAGTTACAATCTACATAGCATGGTGTACAACCATTTCATGCACAATACACTTGTTAAGCATGATATACAACACTATGAAGCACAAATCACTTTAACTTAATTAATACTAGAGAAAAAAGCACAAATAAACTTCGTGCTTTGTCAAAATAAGACCTTTAGTCCCCCACCTTTTGACGATTACACAGTGTTCCCTGTGGTTTGTCAGCCTATTGACCGGATAGTCCTTAACATGACAAACCATATAGAACATCAATGTAATTTTCAAAAGATAGAGATTAAATGTGTTATTTTGACAAACTACGGGGACTGTCTGTGCATTTTTCTTTATTTAGTTATGTATTTAAAACAAGCTATTCTTTAAAAAAAAAAAAAAGTTTATCTTAAGCACAATTAAATAAAAAGGGTCTACGAAAAAAGATCTAAATAAAAGGGGCACTCACTTGGTGACTCAGTTAAATATCATAACAATCCTCACTCGTGGCCTAGCTGTAGAAACTAGAAAGTCAGACCCGGGTTCTCTAGTGGAGACCAAGATCGATTCCCACCTCTCATTTTTAGTGGATTATGGTAATGAAGAATTTGAGCTAGGCCATGTGAGGTTGTCAATTCGAATCCCGAGCCCATCTGGGTTTTCGTCCTACCGTTTGTTATGCCATAGAGTTTTGCTCTTGTAGCGGCAACTAGCAGCATGGTTTTCTAGGGGATCGATCAAGCCAAACTCTAAAATCATCGTGAGCTCGGTTAAAATGACATAGTCTAGACAAAGTAGGATAACCAAACATAAAAAAAGTCACCGTTAGAAAAAAAGAAAGAACTAGTTAAATATCATAACAGCATGTTTGGATTTATTATGTGACGTGAAAGAGCCATATATTTGTTTGACACGCTGGCGTTCTGGATATCTTTTCTTTATCCCTCCATAAGTCACTCCGTTAATCAAGTGGACCTGCCTTCATTACATTACGGGTAAGTAATGGTTGTTAGATAATTAAATTCAGAATACATGTCAACGATCAATCATTTAAACTTTAACTTAGATTTAATAGAGTAGGCTCCTGCGGCCAAGGACACAAGCTTTATATTTAATAGAGTAGGCTTTGCTATTCAAAAAGGGGTTGCGGCGCAGCTTGTTGCCCGTCTACCCGCGCCTCACTTGTAATTCTTGTTGCTTTTCTAATAATATAATATTTCATTTGCTAAAAAAAAAAAAAAAAAAAAAAAAAAAAAAAAATAACTATATAAAAACAATGATAATTTTTTTAACGATCAATA
Organism: Ambrosia trifida; assembly: GCA_028751855.1. NCBI lineage: Eukaryota > Viridiplantae > Streptophyta > Magnoliopsida > Asterales > Asteraceae > Ambrosia > Ambrosia trifida. The sequence continues at coordinate 5,669,541 of CM054128.1, forward strand.
AAAGCTCGATAACTAAACCTAACGGGAAAAGGTCACACACGTTTGCGAACACAGACGACCTTAGTGACCCGGCTCGCCACCATTCAAGATGAAAGCCACCGCCCAAAAGCACATTGTGGTAAATCATAGGAGTTGATAGACGGGTTCATAAAAGATTGTCGGTTTGAAACTTGCTCGCTACATGGGTTAGTAGATGTTAGAATAAATCTCAAGAAATAAGTTAACAGATATTATGGTTTCTTGTTTAAAGCCAGTCTCAAGCAACTCGAAGATAATTTTTTTCTTGGGAATAGCATGACGTAATTATCTGAACTCAGTAATGTGCTTAAAACATGTGCAAAATGTGTACATAATGATCGTGTGTGTGTGTATATATATATATATGGCAAATTTGCATGCTTGGTTGTGAAATGGTCAAAAATCCAAAATGATATGTAAATAGCGTACAATGACGTACCATTACCATATGTCAGCTTGCAAGTTCCTACACTGAATTTGTTGGAAATTTTGGTGAAAATAAGTATTTTCACAAATATAAAAAAAATAAGTTTTTCTTAACTTTGGAGTAAAATGTATATTTGAAACCGAGGTTTATTTATATATTTCTTTACAGGTTTGTATTTTATGTTGTGAGAGCTTTGCAACAAACCAAACCGCATCCCAAACGAAGCTAAGATGAATGAGATATCAATGCTTAAATATTGGTGAATGAAACTATGAATGTTGAAAATATGGAAATGAAATGAGCAAGTTGAACTTGTCCCAAATTGGTGGAAGCACACACTAGTGAAGTTGCGACTGCACCTTAACTTGCGCGTGGCGTGGGCGATGGACGCAATGCGGCACTTTGCACTTCGAATGTTGTGAGCTGCCTATGTATTTTTGAACGCGTGTGCGTGGTACAATACAAAGGTTGCGAGGACAATGTGGTCGGTCAACCTAGGCGGATGACATGGTAGTACAGGTGGTGCGCGGAAGACTGGTTGTCGTCCTGGTCTGCGTGGTAGATTCAGATGCGCGGGCCCTCCTCAGCGTGTGGCGCACGCGTGACGTAAAACGTGAATTACATATGACGCGAATTCGTGACGCAATCATATGTGATCCTATGGATGATGTGGTGTGTAGCGCGAACCTGAGGGTTTCATCACCGCGTGCGCGTGAGGAAATTCTGACCTGAAGGGTTCAACTGCCCACATGTACGCGGACCCAATGATACTGGCGCACACCTGAATTCGCTTCACAGTCTATAACCGCAGATCGGTCTCAAGTCTGAGTTGAAACAAACCAATCAAACAACTACGAATTACAATTCAAAACAAAAATAAAGAGCATTGAAGACGTTCAATGTAATTTATTTTTTTATTTTAATTCTTAAGTTAGTTACGACTTGAGCTTAACTATAAAACCAATGAGACCCTTAATTGCAGATTACACCCAAAAACATACTGAACACACAACAAAATATTTCTAGCAACTTCTCATATTCTCTAATTCCAATTTCAAGGTATCGTTCAGGTTTTTAGAGCCAACTCCGAAAGTACTACTGCTCTGGCTATTGTACCCTGAAAACAAAACAAGATCTTGTTCGTAGACTCGTAATTTGTTTTAAGGGACATGTGTTTAACACAATCCCCAACCCCAGCAACATTATGTTTCTACCCATTTCTTGTATTTTTATTTATTTCAAACGTAATACGTATTGTAATTTACCGCTTTCCATTTCTTTTTGTATTGTAACTGTAATTTAAATTGTTTTATTTTATTTATACGCGAACGGTTGCTATAGGAACCTATTATGGTATGTTGCACAAATCGGATCTGGGGGTCTAAACGGGCACATATGGATAAGGGAACTTAAACAATTGTATAGGTTCACGAAGGATTTAAACAGTTTAGCCTATACCTTATGGTATACACCCCATATTGGGTAAAAGTTTGGAGTTTGAGTTTAATGTTTGGGTTATAAAAATGGATCAGGTTGTTTTGTCTGATTCTGGTGACAATTGGTTATGGGTTGGGTCCGGGGACAAGAGGTTCTCGGTTGCAGCGGTGAGGAATGTTCTGCTCTCTAATGTGGATCATAGCAACAACTCGATCTTTGAGTGGTGTAGTTGAATTCCAAAAAAATGCAATATCTTTGCGTGGCGGGCCGATTTGGATAGAATTCCGACAACGATGGCGTTGAGGCACAAAAACATTCATGTTGCTGATACATCATGCCCTCTTTGTGGTGTGCTGACGAAACCGTGGACCATCTGTTCACTGGTTGTGTCTTCACCACAGTCCTTTGGCAACACATTTCTAGGTGGTGCAAGGTACAGGATCGGTTGTGTTCTCCCTTAAGGATCTGCTGGAGGCTCGCAATTTCGTGGGACTGTCTGGGAAACCAAAACAGATTTTCATGGTATAATCATCATAGGGTGTTGGAGTATTTGGAGGGCTAGGAATCGTCTCAAGTTTCAAAGCAAGAAGGCGAGTGATGAACGGGGTAAAACATGGATTGTGCCTTTTTAATATGGTTTTGATGTTTATATGTCATGAATAAGATGACTACGCGAAGTTCGGATGTGCGCGTTAATCGACTTAATTGGATGGGTTTAAAGGTTTAAGCGCGTAATGTGTAGAACGAGGATGATAATATAAGATATTCAAGCGTTCGGGGCATTTCGTGTGGTGAAACAAGATTGATAATAGTCGTGGATGGGAAAAAATGAAGCTCGGCAAGTTATTCGGATTGAGTCACGAAGTTTAAAGCGATGATAATAATGAGACTAATGGCCGCAGGAGTTGATGTGTATTGGTGTGCTATAGGTTTGGTGGTGATTTATGCGAATATGAGAGAAATCAAGATAAAATGGAATGGAACTAGATAAAGTTTTAAAATTGTTGTTATGATGTTAAAGGTGCAAGCACAAGCACAACCATGCTTGTGGACAAGCATGCTCATGCTTGTGGACAAGCATGCTCATGCTTGCAGTTCTTATGCCAAACAGGTCAGAGATGTTTGGTCGTAACCTGCGCCAAGCTGGGCGTAGGCTACGGCGGGAGAGATACAAGGGACGAGGGCAGCATCAAACAAACAACGAGGGCAGTGTTTGATGGCCGTAAGGCCTGGGTAGAAGGCCGTAAGGCCTGGGTAGACGGTCGTAAGGTACGGTGCGAGTACGAAATGCAAGGGAAGGTTGTTTTTCAAGGGTATAAAAGGTAAAACTTTAACCTAATTCTTTTCAAGCCGTGTTGGGTCGAGTTTATGGAGTTCTTGGGACGATTTTGAGCAGGATAATCATCCATTAACATCATTCAATCATCATCTTTGCCCGAATCAAGATGCTCTTAAGCGTTAATCATTCCACGAACATGTTTTCCACCGAGATGAGCGGCTAAATCACCCGTGATCCTCTCCGGGTGAATGGTTAGTTACTTGGACAAGGGTTTGTGTTTGTCAAACATTGGATTGGAATTATGATTGTTTAAACTTTTAATTTCAATTGTGGTTTGTATGAATATTTGTTTTAAACATTATTGAATGATTTGCTTGTTTGGATTTCATCAACCAACGCGGTTTCTTATCGAGGGTTAGTGAATAACATTCAAGTTTATGTCTTTCATTATCATTAGTAATTAAAATATTGTTAAGTGATAATCAACCGAGTTAACAATCACGATCTAGTTATTGGCTGTCAACGAAGTCATTAATCAACTTACAGTATTAATCATATTAACCACAAGTCATGTCTATGTGATTTCAATTGGCAATTGTACAACCCTTGGCAATAGTGATTAACCGGGATCCTGGAGAGGTCACTCTTTCTATTAATTGTCACAACTCATTTTCTTTTAATTTGTTTATTTAATTGCAATTTAATCAACAATTAAACCAATCGATTTTACATTTTTGTCTAGTTTAATTTAATAGTTGAAAATAACACTTTCCATAATACTCCTCGTGGTTCGACACCCGACTTACCCTAACTAATAAGGTAGTTGTTCTTTTTTAAAACTCTTATTTTTGACTGGTCCTTCGACATCGATCAGCGAGGATGGAAGACATTATCGGGGAGGTTAAAGCGTTGGGTTTTCTTTGGGCCAAAAGTAAAGCGAAGTTGTCTTCGTTGTCTTGAACCGATTGGTGTAAATTTGTAATTATGTAAACTTGTTTTGTTGTTGTGCTTGCCACCCCCATTTTTTAGATTGATGGTTTTGTTGACGAAATATACCGTTAAAAAAACATCTTTCTTGTAAGGCGCAAATTCACAATTGATTGAAGTTCAAGTCTCGGGATAATGGATGTCAAACACAACTTTTGTTAAGTGGTTTTATGTTAGCATGTCAAGCTAGTAGTTTGCCTTCTTTTTTTAAACGGTAAATTTCATTAAAACAGTCAACCAAGACCGACCCACAAACCTGGACGGCCGAAAACCAAAACTCACATCAAAACATATTTACACCAATTATCCCAATTAAATAAGAAAAACTTCTACTTTTAGCCCAAAGAAAGCCAAGAGATTTGACTTCCCCAATAATATCTTCAATCCTCCATGTATTGTGCTAAAAAAACTAGTAGTTTGCTTAATGTTTTTTTTTTTTTTAAATTTTGCTTAATGTAATTTAACTACATTGTTTTCGGTTGTAGTAATATTAAAAGAAAAGACAAAATATCAAATACAAACAGTTTTTTTTTACGAACTGTACGAATTGAAGGAAAAAACACGCGGGCCGTTTATAACTAGAGTAATTATATAGGAAAAAACACGCGGGCCGTTTATAACTAGAGTAATTATAATTATATAATTACTCTAGTTATATAACGGCCCGCGTGTTTTTTTCTTCAATTCATATAGTTCGTACGAAAAAGCTATTTGTACGTGAACCTACCCCTAAAAGAAAATGTTGGGATATATTTTTTATAATTAAAGTTAACAAAAAAAAAATTGAACAAATAAACACTAAGTTTCATATCGAAGTTGAATATCCTAGGGTCGGCAAAGCTGCCGGAAAAAAGAGAAAAACCGAATAATATTTAAACGCGTTGGAGGGGCCCACGTTGCTTTCTCATCCGTTTTGCCCGTTGTTTTCCTTTTTCCTAAGTTCTGATTTCTTTTACATTATTTTCTTTTCTCGCTTTTATTAAAAGTTTAAACCGAGGGGCAGTTTGGGTATTCTGAGAATATGCTTGTATTGTATAGTCCTGTTGTTTTTGTCTGCAACTGGGTTTGTATGACCTTCGCGTTTGTGGTAAGGGTATTATAGTCAATAATGCAACATAGTGACATTTCATTATTTTGTGGATTAACATAAACATTATAGGATTGTGGAAAGATGTTGTAGTGATTTGAAGTTTGAACAAGAGCCTAATCATTTTGATTTAGTAATTATTCGTAATTATTTTTTGTGTGAATTTTATTTTCTAAAAAATATGACCAAGTTAAAAACCCTTTCTTTGAATAGATCTCACATAAATTACAAGCATAATACATCATTTAAAATATAAATTATATAAACTTGATTCTCTTATATAGAAGTTTTAATTTAGAGATGTAAAACCTAAGCTAGTGAGTGTGCTTAGAACATCGAGATTGACCCGGAATACCCGACTCGGAACCAGTTACTTTCTACCCTACCTAACCTATGTGTACACACATTGGTTTCATACTTAGGATAAGACTAAAAGGTGTGGTCTTGGGGGTGGCATTCCGGTGGGCTGACATGGCTATTTTACCGATCGGGAATACCGCACCCTCCATTGCAATTCGGTGAGATCGGTGATAACTCCCCAAAGGTGCCGAGCTCATTGATTGGCCATTTTTTTAAATCAAACTTTATATAATAAAGAAAGAAGGGGGGGGGGGGGTGTGGGAATACCATTTCCAAACTTTGGGGGAGGAAAGGGGAAAAATGAGGTGGCGCTGATGTGACATTTGGGGGAGTTGCTCTCCACACCATATAGCCTAAGAAAATGGAACCAACCTGGAACTGGATCCATCTTTACCTGGCCAAAACCTGAAAAAAAAAACTGAAAAACCAAACATACTTGGTACCAGTTTTCGGTTCTTGAAAAACCCGTCTTGCGCATCTCTTTGTGAATACATACGTTATAATTATAATTTTGTGTACCAATATACCAATATGTTTATCTATATCTATATCTATATCTATATCTATATCTATACTATATTATAAAGCATTTTTCAAGGACTTCTTAAATTTTAAGAAGTATAAGTTTAGTTGCTTATGATACAACACACAATGCATAAAATAATTACTTTTGGAGGACAAATATGTCTTTAGAGCATCATATTTAATCAAAAGAAAGTGAAGAGTCAAGTGATGATTATGAAACCTCACTACATTCAATTTAATAATTACTTTGAACATATTAAATAGAAAACATATAAAAACAATTCATAATGCTACATCTTTATTATAATCTTTTATATAGGATTATGTACTTTATAAACTTAATCATATACTATAGAGAAATCAAGAAACTAATAGTGAAAGTTTTGTTTTTAATCTTGAGATAATGGTTTGAATTTTAAAAGTATTACGTGCATAAAGAGTCATACACGTAAACATGCCTAATCTGATCTAAACTATATGATCACTGGATTCAATGACCGAAGAAGAAAGCTTTTGATTAATTTAGTCATCTTTAATTATCTCTATGCAAACTAGGGGATTAAGTTTTCTAAACCATAGATTAGACTCTATATATTGATGCATTGTACTTGTAACTCTTTATAGCACACAAACAATAAAAGAATCATTATACATTTTACACATTTTCGTATGATACTATTTTAGTAAAGTTTGGCTCATATGGCATCCCACTATCTTACTAATCGTTTTCAAAAGATGAGAATGCAGAGAGGGAATTAAGGAATATATATAGTTTGATACAATTATTCTTTACTTGCAGACAAGAATACTTATATCATGTTGTTGTAAACATTCTTTACTTAATATATCATTTAAACAAAAAAGTTTTAGAAGTATTTACGCAATGAATTGATACATTTTGATGCAATTTTTAATTCCGCCGCAACGCGCGGGTTACCCACTAGTTACTATTTAAACTACAAATGTAATAGATGTAGTTAAACTGAAATTTAATAATGTAAACTATGTAGTGTGACTAATGACACTCGTTAAGTTTTATTTTGTATTGCAAAGGACAATAATAGAAGTATGAGAAAATAAAGTAACAACTCTGCTAGGTTGAGATTGCTATGACAACAAAAGTACAAATTATTAGTGTTATTTGTCACTATAAATTATTATTGACAAACGAGTAATAGTGTGATTGTTAAAATCCAAACTACCTAAGTTCTCTATTATATAACCAAATAATAAATTTCATTTGGTTTCATAAGGTTAATTAAACTTATGAACTTTAAGCTCAAACGACCTCCCAACTTATCTCTTCTAGGCTGAGTAAACTTACTATTGCATATGTAAACACAACTTATAAAACAAAAAAATAACAATAATTGCATTGCTCCACCCCTTGTGGAGTAACGGTAAATGTGTTGGGATTTAAAAGGGGAAGCTGGGAATTCAAGCCTTATAAGAGACAAAAAAATAATGTATTTAAAGGAGAAGAAATTAGCCGCTCAAAAAAAAAATAATTGCATTGCTTATTTCATTCAAAACACATTTTATTTATTTATTTAATTTTTTAGAATTAGAATGTTATCATGTGTCAAATTGAAACATGAAATCCGCAATGTGTTAGGCCCATCCCCAATTTCCAAAACTACCCTTTAATCTCTTGCAAAATTCCCCAACATTCGCCACTTTAAAGTTCCAAACTCTCTCAAACCCTTTTCTTCATCTTACTCTCTCTCACACACAACACACAAAACACACACTCCCTTGTTTCGTAGAGACATTTGGATCATCCTTCTTTCTAGCGATTCGTCCTAACAACATCTTCAATTGATTCCATCCGTCTCTTTAGAGAATCCCGACAACATCTGTCAACATCGTCATCCCTTTAACCTTCACTTACTTAATTAGGTACTTTATTATTGTCTTTTTTTTTAAATGTTTATTTATTTCCTTAAAATTGGAGAGCCGGAGCCGGCGATTGTTTGACCCAGCTCATGTTTTTAATTTATACCTGAGTTTATGGTGTCTTATATATTTTCCTACATTTGATTTGAATATAAGTCTGTGTGACCACTTATTTACTATATTATTATTATTATTAATATTAATATTTTATTTTGAAGTGTTGGTTCAGGTAATCTATAAAGATATTATTAATTAATATTAATATTTATTATGATAGGGGGAGGATTAAATAAAAACCCACTCAAATTGAAGAAACTCGGTAAACTCTGACTTCCTGAATTTTTTATCATCTGAAAAAATTAGGGTATGTAATATACATGTTTTTAAGAGTTTTGAGCCAAAAAAAAAAAAAAACAAAAAAGCACCGAGTAAATGTTTTAAAAAAAAATAAATAAGTTTTTTGTGTTACATATGTAACATGTCTGTTTTTGTGTAACATACGTAACACAAAAAAAACTTATTTATTTTTTAAAAAAATATCCACTCGGCGCTTTTTTGATTTTTTTGGCCCAAAACTCTTAAAATCATGTATATTACATACCCTAATTTTTTCAGATGATAAAAAGCTCGGGAAGTTAGAGTTTACCGAGTTTCTTCGTTTTGATATATTTATATATAAAGCTTTGCTTTGTTAAGTACAGTTGTAATATGGAACATGTCCAAACGTTTTCTAGTGTTTGGTTTGAATTTTTCTTCACACGCTCTACGTCAAGCCGCTTCTTTGTTTTTATAAATTTATTTATTTATTATAATAATATCATAGGTTTCTACTTGTATATATTATGAACAAGTCTCTGGTTTTTTCTTCATCTGCTTGCTCTGTTTGCTGTAAGAAAAAATAAAACTTGGGGTTTCTTCCATGGATGGTGCTTGATATCTGAATTAGTCATTGGGTATGTATGCATATATCTTGACATTAAATAATATTATTTTTTTTTGTGTATTTTTCTTGTTTTTCTAACTGTTGATGTGCTTTTAAGTGTGTTGCTTTCTTGTTTTTTTGTATAAATGTATAATCAAAGGTTTGCTTTTGATGATGAGGCAAAGATCTGTCATGTGTTGTGTGTGGGGGGGGGGGGGGGGGGGGGGGGGGTTGGGTATATGGTGTGACATTATATTATATATAATATATATGCATTATATATATGTATCTGAATAAAGCATACTTTTTTTTTTGTTATGGATTCTTTCTGATCTGTGGCATAGTTTGGATATTTATGTTAGAAGTTTGGTGAGAGAATTCAGTGAAAGATGTCTTCAAGATCGCCGAAAGCGGTAGAGCTACAACAGGGAAGAGGTGCGATTCCTCCACAGGTGACGTTTGCTAGAAGGACATCTTCGGGCCGATATGTAAACTATTCAAGAGAAGATCTTGATAGTGAAATCGGCAGTGGTGAATTCATGAACTATACGGTGCATATACCGCCCACGCCTGATAATCAACCGATGGACCCTTCGATTTCACAGAGGGTAGAAGAACAATACGTCTCAAGTTCGCTTTTTACAGGTGGGTTCAACAGTGTAACACGGGCCCATTTGATGGACAAAGTGATCGACTCCGAAACTAGTCATCCTCAAATGGCTGGTGCGAAAGGGTCGTCTTGTAAAATACCTGGATGCGATGGAATTGTTATGAGTGATGAGAGGGGTGTAGATATTCTTCCCTGTGAATGTGATTTCAAAATATGTCGGGATTGTTATGTCGATGCTGTGAAAACTGGTGACGGGATCTGCCCGGGATGTAAAGAGCCTTATAAACAAACAGATCTTGATAAAAACAGCGTTGACCCGCGACAGCCTTTATCTCTGCCGTCAAATATTCCAAGTTCCAAAATGGAGAGAAGGATGTCATCAAAGATGGAGAGGAGGCTGTCTTTAATGAAGTCAACTAAGTCAGCATTGGTTAGGAGCCAAACAGGCGACTTTGATCATAATCGTTGGTTATTTGAGACCAGTGGGACCTACGGTTATGGCAATGCATTTTGGCCGAAAGATGAAGGAATAAGTGAGGATAGAACAGGGGTAACCGGGGCTGAACAACTGGAACTTCTTAACAAACCTTGGCGGCCTCTTACTCGCAAATTGAAGATACCTGCTGCTGTTATAAGTCCTTATCGGTATGTACATTTATGACATCGTCTTATTTTATTTTGCTATCAACTGTGTTATAAATCTTTTGCTTAAGTGTCAAGTATCAACTTCAATTACAAAAATCATATTATTATTTTTTTTGTAATCTGTTTCTTGAATTCTTGCTTAAAATTTAGGAGTTCTTTTATGCAAAAAAATAAAATTTGGGTGACTTTTGACCCATTCGATCTGGTTTTCAACTAAATTAACCTTTTTAAATCACGAGCTAACTTAAACATTTCTGTTTTTCATTCTTACATGTGTAACTTTGATCTTGGACCACAATCTATATTTTAAAAAGTCAAGCACGCTTAAGCGCAAAGCGCACCTAGGCGCAAATCCGTGCGCCTTATGTAACCCTAGGCGAGCAGTGTACGAAAAGCGCAAGAAAAAAAGCGAGAAAAGCGCGCTTTTTGTACACATGATGTTTTTGAGCTTAAAATTGTTATACATGTAGCTAGAAAGGTTGTACATTTTAGTTAAATCATATATATACCTTTTTTGTATCTATATTTTGAGTAAATAATGCTAAAAACCTATAGCATATATAAAAAAAATTATATAATTGTCTTGCGCCTCGCGTACGAAAAGCTCACCGCGTTTGCGCTTTGCACCTCAGTTTTAGACCTCGTCGCTTTTGTGCGCTTCGCGCTTTTTAAAACCAAGAGTCCACAATACTTCAGATTTTACATAATAAGAAATAATTTAGCTGAATAACTAGCAGCTGCATGGATTCTTACGTCTTTTTTTTTCTATTGTGTGTATGCAATGCAGGCTTCTAGCCTTGATTCGGATGGTTGTTCTTGGATTGTTCCTTCATTGGAGAATTACTCACCCGAATGAAGATGCGATATGGCTGTGGTTTATGTCCGTTATCTGTGAAGTTTGGTTTGCTTTCTCTTGGCTGCTTGACCAACTTCCAAAGCTCGCACCTGTTAACCGTGCAACAGACCTAAATGTGTTAAAAGAAAAATTTGAAACCCCGAGCCCCAATAACCCGTCAGGAAAATCTGATCTTCCCGGGGTAGATGTATTTGTTTCTACAGCAGATCCTGAAAAGGAACCGCCTTTGGTTACCGCAAACACCATTTTGTCAATTCTTGCTGCTGATTACCCTGTCGAAAAGTTATCTTGTTATGTTTCTGATGACGGTGGCGCTCTGTTAACCTTTGAAGCCATGGCAGAAGCTGCAAGCTTTGCCAATATATGGGTCCCGTTTTGTCGAAAACATGCCATTGAGCCGAGAAATCCCGAGTCTTATTTTAGTTTGAAAAAAGATCCTTTTAAGAATAAGGTGAGACAGGACTTTGTGAGGGATCGCAGGCGAGTTAAACGTGAGTATGATGAGTTTAAGGTAAGGATCAACGGTCTTCCGGATTCCATTAGGAGGCGTTCCGATGCTTATAATGCTAGAGAAGAAATCAAAGCCATGAAACTTCAAAAAGAAACTGTCGGTGACGAGCTTTTGCAGCCTGTAAAGATCCCTAAAGCAACATGGATGGCAGATGCTACTCATTGGCCCGGTACCTGGATGATTCCGTCTCCAGAACACTCGAAGGGTGATCATGCAGGCATCATACAGGTGATTATTACAAATTGTTTGAAACCGAGGGTAATTTGGTAATTTTGTGCTACCTTTAACTAATTATTTGTAAAAAAAAAAATGCAGGTGATGCTGAAGCCACCAAGTGATGAACCACTGCATGGTACAGATGATGAGGCGAATCCGCTTGATTTCGGTGAAGTTGATATTCGACTTCCCCTTTTGGTCTATGTGTCTCGTGAAAAACGACCTGGCTATGATCATAACAAGAAGGCTGGAGCCATGAATGCACTGGTTCGGGCGTCAGCCATCATGTCGAATGGTCCGTTCATGCTTAACCTTGACTGTGATCATTATATATACAACTCTCAAGCCATAAGAGAAGGAATGTGTTTCATGATGGATCGAGGTGGGGACCGCATCTGTTACGTGCAATTCCCACAAAGGTTTGAAGGTATCGATCCTTCTGATCGTTACGCCAATCACAACACTGTTTTCTTTGATGGAAACATGCGGGCTCTAGATGGTCTTCAAGGCCCGGTTTATGTTGGGACTGGAACCTTATTTCGTAGAACCGCGCTTTACGGGTTTGACCCGCCCCGGTCAAAAGATTATCATTCCGGTTGTTGCAGCTGTTGTTTCCCTCGGCGCAAGAAAAGCTCTGGTTCTGTTTCGTCTGCACCTGATGAAAACCGAGCTTTGAGAATGGGAGATTCGGATGACGATGAAATGAATCTTTCATTGTTCCCTAAAAAGTTCGGTAATTCAAATTTGTTAATAGACACAATACCGATAGCAGAGTTCCAAGGCCGACCACTCGCTGACCACCCTGCGGTTAAAAACGGTCGACCACCCGGTGCACTTACGATTCCTAGAGAGCTTCTAGATGCATCTACGGTTGCAGAAGCGATTAGTGTGATTTCGTGCTGGTATGAAGATAAAACTGAATGGGGAAACCGGGTTGGATGGATTTATGGATCGGTAACTGAAGATGTGGTTACGGGTTACCGTATGCATAACAGGGGATGGAGGTCGATTTATTGTGTGACCAAGAGAGACGCTTTCCGTGGGACTGCCCCGATTAACCTGACTGACCGTCTCCATCAGGTGCTTCGCTGGGCCACCGGATCAGTTGAAATATTTTTCTCGAAAAACAATGCGCTTTTAGCCAGTTCGAAAATGAAGTTCCTTCAGAGAATTGCATATCTTAATGTCGGTATTTACCCGTTCACCTCCATCTTTTTAATCGTTTACTGCTTTCTCCCGGCCCTTTCGCTTTTCTCTGGTCAGTTCATTGTTCAGAGCCTCGACGTCACCTTTCTGGTCTACCTTCTTTCCATTACTATAACGCTTTGCATGCTGGCGGTTCTTGAGATCAAATGGTCGGGTATCGAGTTAGAAGAATGGTGGAGAAATGAACAGTTTTGGCTCATTGGAGGTACCAGTGCTCATCTTGCTGCTGTTCTTCAAGGTCTTCTAAAAGTGATAGCTGGAATCGAGATCTCGTTTACCCTTACATCAAAATCAGGCGGTGATGATAACGACGATGAATTTGCAGATCTTTACATCATCAAATGGACGTCTTTAATGATACCACCAATTGTGATTATGATGACGAATCTTATTGCTATAGCGGTCGGGGTGAGTAGAACAATCTACAGTGCTATACCGCAGTGGAGCCGTCTGTTGGGTGGGGTGTTCTTTAGCTTTTGGGTGCTGGCTCATTTGTATCCTTTCGCAAAGGGGCTGATGGGCCGAAGAGGGAGGACGCCGACTATTGTTTTTGTTTGGTCCGGGCTGATTGCGATCACAATTTCGCTTCTTTGGGTTGCTATCAATCCACCTGCTGGTGCTACTGAAATTGGAGGCTCTTTCCAGTTCCCTTAATATAAGATTTAGATATGTGAATTAGGATTTATTGTTCTGTACTGATGGTGGTTAGAAGGGGGCTGGGCTGGGCTACACATATTCTTCATTTCTTTGTACTCTTGATAGACAATGGTTGCATGCAAAATGAGTTGTTTTATTTGCTTTGTTTAATTTGTGGGGTTCTGTTTTCAAATGTGCCTTTGCGAAAATGATGCTTAACCATTAGGGTCTGTTCGCTTGCCGCTCGCTCGGAATATGCTGGAAAAGCGCTCGTTTTTTTTTCCCGCTTGGTTGTAAACGAGCCAATCGCCGATTGGCTCGGTTCGGCTTGATATCATCATCATCATGATGATATCGGTTCGGCTTGATATAAGTTTTGTTAATTATATACCTACACACAAATTACAGTTATATTTAAATATTTAAAGGATTTATACATACACTTCTACTAGGTTTGGCTCGATGCACGTAAATATACAATTATATTTATACCCACTAGTTTAATGGTAAAACCCTAATTCATGAAATGACTTGAATTCTTCTTCTCATTAGTCGTTTGTCGTCAATTGTCTCCCGTTATCACTCTATGATACAATGTGACAATTCTTCTTTGTAGTATGCTCATCTCCTTACTGGCCTAAACCTAAGCCTCAAGCTCGGACAGTTGAACCTCAGGCTTAGTATTATCACTCTATGCTACAATGTGACAATTCTTCTTTGTAGCATGATCATCTCCTTACCGGCCTAAAGCTAAGCCTCAAGCTCGGACATTCGAACCTCAGGCTTAGTATCATACCTGGACGGTCGGACCAAAATCGTCACCCAACACTGGAAACATCGAAGGAAACATCCTAAATTTATGGTTGTTCGAATCGCTAGCCGCTTGCTTGGAAAAATGTGCACTTGAAAAGGGCTCGCTCGATTTTCTGTTCAGATGTAAACAGGTCAACTGAATTGGTTCGGTTCGGCTCGTGAACAACCCTGTTCACCATCTTAGGCGGTTAGTTTGTTGCTGACTTGCTGCCATGTCTCAGGCAGCAGCTCCCTCTTCCTCTGCCGTCACAGATTTGTGGATCTAAGGTTTCGGGCATTGCTGCGCCCTACCAATAAAAGAAGCATTATTTGTTCATCTTTCTTGTGTTACAGTTTTGAAACTTTAAAGGGCATGGACATGATCTTGTGATAGAGGCTATTGACATTTAGCAGAATAGGGTATATCTTCGATAAAATGAAGGTAGCGATCAACATTGCTGCTACTAAGCGTTGCAGAAGGGTGGGTTCGGTCGGGTCAGCAATGGACCAAAAAGGATTTTAGTCAAAGTACATACAAGTAGTTTAAAAAAGTATCAACGTTGTTCGGATACAAAAATAGGTTACACGAACCTGTTAAGACACGAACACGAAACCTGTAAACACGAACCCAACACGAAATCTAATCGTGTCATTTTTTCAAACACAGACACGAACCTGTGTATAACAGGTTAACACTATAAGACACGATAATGAACACCTATAAGACACGATAATGAACACCTAGCAAAATAAGTTAACACGATAAGTCACGACAAGACATGATAAGAAACACGATAAGACACAACAAGACATGCTAAGACACGTAGACGATAAGACACGAACACGAAACAGGTAAACACGAACACGACACGAAAATAAACAGGTCTTAACGTGTCAACATGTTATAGACACGAAACCTGTTAAAGACAAACACGAAACCTGTTAAAATCGTGTAGGTTCGTGTCAGTTATCATGTTCGTGTTTGAATTGCCAGCCCTACCCGTTATATTCTATGTTCTGAAACAATTTTGCCAATCCCTATTCTCCAAACAAGAATGAAGTAGTCTAAAATAACAAGTATAAAGGTACCTCGTGCAAATATAAGGTTGCAGGGGACAGACAGGGAAATGGCTGAATCCAAGTATCAGCTTCCCTTTAAGATCAACACAAAAAGACAACAGACGGACGACTAGAACATCCATTATATTACTTTTGAGCTTAACAACATAATCACATTCGAAAAATAATCAACTTTTTTTGGTATTTGAAGAATTAAACTCACTTTCTGATGGCTTGTTTTCACTTCCCTCCATCGCATTGTCATCCACGGGCCCCGAGTCCATATCATCATTCGCATCACCCTCCGCTTTCTGTTCAAGAAACTGCTCCCATGATGGGTCATACGCAGTCAGATATTTCTCCATTTCCGTCAGTAAATTGCTGTCCCATTCCACATCGGCATCAGGAGAGAAACTCCCTATGTCTAATGCCAGTTTTTCATCCAGCACTGCTTGATTCTGTGCTTCGGCGTTCATGTAACTGTCATTGGATATGTTGACATCTGTCATCATTTCTTGCAACTGTGAGAGATCAGACACATCAGACAAATCTTGACCGTCAAGTATTGGGCTCGTAGCTGGGAAATGATCTGCTGCGACCACTTCAGAATTTGATTCTAGAGGTGCCGAAAGTACATCTGTCACTGCTGGTAAATAAGATTGCGCAGAAGCTGGTGGTGGCGTGACATCTTGAAGAGTAACTCCTGAGCTAAAAGCATTCAAACGGGATGAAGAAGTATCTAGTTTCATTATTTGTTTTAGCATTGCTTGTGCAGCATCATTCATCTTCGGTTGGTATCTAACAATCCTTCCATCAGACGTATGTTCATTTGAAATAACTTCATCTTCTTTATACCTACGTTTTTTATTCCCTTCTGTAATGAGACGAGTACTTTCATTTTGCTGTTGTACAAAATGGGCCAAAAACCCGGGGCTGTTAACTGCTTTTGCCAAAAACGACATCATTTGTTGCTGTCTTTGTTCCATTCCCTGAAGACGTTGAACCATTGACTGCATTTGGTTATCTGTCGTTTGTTGTTGCTGTCTTAACCTCACAAGTTCTTGCATTAGAACATTTTTGTCTCTTTTTAGTCTCTCCACCTCTTCTTCTAGACCAAATTTTCCAACTTCAACACATGCACCAACCGAGGATGTTTGTTGATGAGGTTGTTGAGGCGGTTGCGGGTGTCCTGAAGCGGATTTTCTGCGAACAATAGTTTTTAGCAAGTGTTTTTGACCACGCAGAAATCCTTCATTTGCAAATTCCCATCGATCGGGATCAACTTTTCTAAATCCCTGTTTATTGTCACAATCAAAGAAACAATTGAAGAGGAACAAATTAGCAGGAGCATAATAAAAGTATAAAACAAGACATAAGAAGTGCTAAAGTGGATAAAAATAGTTGTTATCCAGAACATGTATACTAGGCATCCACAGTCACTGTTAACATGTTATAATTCAAAACTTAAATAACACAAGCATGATTGCATGCATATAAATTTATAGAAACAAATAACTAACACTACACATCCTGTAAGGTTAGATGCAGATAAATAGGTGCACAAAATAACATACCCAATCAACAGAGATGAACATAAAAAGGATAGGAAAATCAAGAAGGCAAACAAACAAAGAAATATAAATTGCGGACCTATGGTTTAAGCTGCAAATTAGCTCTAAACCAAGTTCAATTAACTAGCATTTTGAGAAGGGAAAACAAATTGAGTCAACGGTTCTCGATTTCGAAACAAACAATTTTTCTAACTACATATACAAAACACAGGGTCAACATTGGTTGACTTGGTTCTGATTCAAAACAGAATCAATAACCGATGTTTCGTTTTTTAGATTTCCATAACTGATCAGTTAGGTTAATGGGAGAGGCGGTTCAGTTTACTTGTTTATGCTGTTCCAGGCGTGGTTCAATTCAAGCCCATTTTAGCAAACAAACCCAATCTGGTTTTGAGTCAAATAAGAAAAACAACAAGCCTATTAACTTATAAAGAACAAAGGGGGAACAAATAATATCGTATTTATCAAAAAGTTGCAACAAAACTTCTCGGACATATACTATCTTATATATTAAAAAATATAAACGTTGGTTCTAATGGCTTATGGCGGTTTGGTGCAGTAATTTAAACAGATTACGGATGTAACCAATAGCAAACCATAAAGTGATAAAACTCCTTATAAAAATAACATAACCGAACCACCGATTTCTCAACTGGTTATGTTATATCTGTTACCATCAAATGTCTAAAATCAGCATCTGCCAACCTTGTTTTCATCTTTTTTCCAAATACCACGAATCGCTACTTATCTCACTATCTTCTCTAGTTCTCTTCATGTTCTCCAATTATGACTGAAGCAAGTAACTAAAGTACTTCTCATAGTTGTTAAAACTTAAAAGCCATCGCCTATTGCGCCTAGGCCCATTTTTTACGCGAGGCGATGCAATGGCTCTTTAAGTCGAGTCAATTGCGCTTTAATTCTCCAGATGATGGTTTAGGGGCAGATTCTTACGAGATTTCTAAATTCTAGAGAGTTTCGAGCTAAATTCTCTAAATTATGGCTAGATTCCATGCAAATTCTACTTGTATTTAAGGAATACTACTTTTATACACTAATACATTAACATTTTAAAACTTTTGATACTAATTAAATAATATTAAATGTTATATAATAGCTTTTGGTTGCTTTATTTGAAGAATTTTCTAATAGATAATATATTTATACTTTTTTTCTTTGTTCGCTTTTGTTTTCTCAGGCCTACGCTTTTATTGCGCCTTTCACCTAGGCCCTAGGCGCGCCTATGCGTCTTGCGCCTTTGATAACTATGGTGCTTCTAATCATAAATTGTGCAATAACCAAAAGAGTATAACCCTAAAAAATTATCTATAAGGTCTGGAAATAATATAATAAATCATGTAGGGAACATAATAATAAAAAAAAACCCTACATCTAGATATGATTCCAACTAACAATTAACAAATAACATAAAAAAAATCAATCAATGAGCAAAAGGAAACAGAGGTAGGTATACATAAGTATTGAGCTGACGAACAAAGCTGGAGAAGTTATTATGCTTGAAGTATTTAGGCAACAGATCCCTAGCGAACTCCGGTGGGTCCCACACAACGAAGCTATTATTCGTAGCACTCCATGAGACAACCTTATCGGTGGCCGGATCATCGACCATATCGTAGGTTTTTACTAAGAACGGTGGCGGAGCATTGACAGTGGACATCGGAGGCGGCGGAGCGGCGGAACTGGCACCGTCGGATGCGGTGGCGGAACCATTGGTGTGAGTACGAGGTTCCATGGTGGAGTTGATTTAAGGGTTTAGGAGTGTCATTGATGGAAGGTATAATAATAATAATAATAATAATAATAATAATAATAATAATAATAATAATAATAATAATAATAATAATAATAATAATAATAATAAAATATAAACCCTAATTGAAGGTTTTTAGAGGAAGTGAGGAGAGAACTATGGAAGAAGAAAGCGGTGATTAGATAGGGCCATTGGGGTCGAGTATGATGATGAAAGAGAGACACGAGAACAATGTTTTTTATTTATGGTCTTTTTTTTTTTTTTTTTTTAATAAAGTATGGATATAATATTCTGTTCTTTTGAGATTTTATTCTTGGGGGTATGGGTTCATGATCAGAGCTCTTTAAATATGGTTCGTCGCTCAGTTAAAAAATGCTTGAAAGATGCTCGTTCAATCCTTCGCTCGGATGTAAATGAGCCTTTGTGAGAATGTCAACAACTAGTAGCTTAGTCGCACGCTGCAATGAAAATACAGCTTTCTCTTGATAAAATTATATAAATATGTAATTAAAATACTAAATTCGATATTTCAAGTTATTTGGTTAAATTGTAAAAAAGAAATATATAAAATATAAAAATGTAGAACAATATAAAGAATTAGATGTGTTGTACTGCTCTAAAAACCCTAAGTTAAACCAAGTCAATAGATAAATATGATAATAAATAAAATTAAATAACAAAATAAACCAAAAATATTTTATATTTGCTTTATGTCTTTATGCTTGATATTGATTTACATTTGATTTGATATTGGTAATCTCGAGTTAAGATCCTGTAAAAACTCTTATTGGTGTAAAAACCATAAGAACAAATCTGAACCATTAAAAAATTAAATCAAGGGTTTGTGTTGTTTAGATAATAATCCATCAAAAAGGAAGTTTATTTTAGTAATATTAAGGACATTTCGGTAAAAGTGTAAATTTTTAGTTAAAAAAATATCATATAGGTCCACGTTTGGAAGTCAATTGGCCATAGAACTCGGGGAAAAATAACAACCTAGCTATATCACCCTTTTAACAAAACCTCCACTATAAACAACACACACTCATTCAAGTTAATCTTCTCCCAAGAACAAACAATAAACTCTTCCTGCAAACAAAGAAAACGAATCAAAGAAATCGGTAATGTTAAGTTATTTTTTTCTGAAAATTTGTAGAAATCTGAAGTTTATTCATGGGTTTTTTTTCTTTGCTTCTGTTCCGATTGAGGTGTCAATGGTTTTTGGTGCTATTGTTCCGATCGAAGTGTCAATCTAGATTTTGGTGCTATGTTTCCAATCAGATGTTAAGCCCAGATTCGTGTTCTTGTGATCGTGGTAGTCATGTTGTACTGGTTTGTGTTGGTGTTTGAACGTAAACCGTGCATCAAAGTGTACCGAAGTGTGCTTTGTTTATTGTGTTGACATGTCTTTGTTTGATTTGGGCTGTTGTGTTGGTCCGATTTGTGGGTTTTGTTCCGAGGTTTTACTGGTATGCTAGTGTTGTCATGATTTGGGTTGTTGATTAAGATTCGCCTTGTTTGGGCCGACTGTATTGTTCTTATTAATGGTTTCCTTGTAATGATTTTTTTGTTTGTTTAATAAGACTCATGTTCTAAATCAGCACATCCATTTTGTAAAGCATTTTACTACAAATAAGTCATCACATTGAAAGGTTATTATACTAGCACACACGGTTTTTATATTAGCACATGTGGGTTAATACTAGGACGTTGTTTATTAAATCAGCACATGAGTTTTTGTATAACATCCGCACATACGTTGCATGTTGCTATACAAACAACTATATTAAGTTGGAAATATGTTATTAGCATATAAAAACAAACTGATTTAAACACACTTGAATTAAGATAAACACACTTGAATTAGCTTAAACATCATCACAATCGAATATTTCATGTTACCTAATATCAAGTCATTTGAAATTTTAAGTAAAAAAGGGTCAATTGATTAATAACAACAAATTAGCAGTGATAAACATTTACTCAATACGAGAGATTGTGGGTTTTGATTACATTACCAGCACAATCAAATTGCTATCAACACAAACAAAATGATATAAATACTTTATAATGATTGTGGGTGTTGATTGCAAACATATTGATATCAGCACAAACAATCATAAAATCATATCAGCACACCTATAATCACCTATAATGATATTAGCACAAACTTAATGACATCAGCACAAATCATATTAAGAATAATAAAAGAAAAATACGTTTATTGAAGGATAGTGGAAGGAAAATCTGGATGAAAATCAAATTGCATGAAAATAGGGATTTGGAATGGAATAAATGATGTAGCATCAGATTAATTTTCGCTTGAATATAGGAATTTCTTAAACATTTTATATTGCAAAGACAAAAATACCCTTATCAAGACTTGATAAGTTATGCCATGTGGCAAACTCTAATTAGTTCCTAGAGTTTTTAAGTTCAAGGTGGTTTTTATTTGATCCTTCTCCTGGTAATCTCAAGGTCTTTTATGTTCTAATAAAACACATAACTAACCGCCATACATGTAAGTATGTAACATCAATGTTGGTCACATTAGAATGTCGATGGACTAATAAGAGACATACACAACTCATAAAGAACATAGACAATCCATTAAAGCCCCGTTGAAACATGAGCAAAAGCTCAGCACTTAGTGTAACATCAATATATTGTTGCTTAGAACTCAAACCGATAAGAAAAGAACCAATAAACACACAACTTCCTCTAGTTAGGGCTGCAAACAAACACGAATAAGGCCTTGTTCATGTACGTTTGTTAAGGAAATAGCATGTTCACGAATTAATTAATAAACACTTAACAAACGAGATTTTATATTCGTGTTCCTTTGTTAAGGAA
The DNA here is from genome assembly GCA_028751855.1 of Ambrosia trifida. Lineage (NCBI taxonomy): Eukaryota > Viridiplantae > Streptophyta > Magnoliopsida > Asterales > Asteraceae > Ambrosia > Ambrosia trifida. The sequence goes on from CM054128.1 coordinate 5,691,202, forward strand.
ATAATGTGTTCATGAAAAGTTACCGAACGAGATTTTTTTTCGTGTTCCTTTGTTAAGGAAATGAAAATGTTCGTGTTCGTATGTGCGTATTTGTTAAATTTAAGTGTCGGACAAAAGCGGACACAAACAAACACAAATGAATGTAAACGAACACAAACAAGCACTAATGAACAAAACCGAACACAAAAAAACACAGTAAATTCCGAATAAAATCAGCATTTTTCATCACAAACATTGTCTGCCCAAGATATATTAATCCAATTACCCCAATATAGTTGACATAATCTTAATCACATAATGTCTCATAAAAACATAAAACTATGATATTAAACTTAAAATTCTCGTTCAATTAACCCAAAATAATAGTTAATCCATCGAAATAGGTAAAGTAATATTAATATTAATATATGATACACTAACATATGTTAAATAATCAACCGTTAGAAAATTTGAAGTACTTAAATTAAAATAAAAAGTTAAAAACCCTAATGAACTATCGAACATAAACGAACACATTACCGAACGTTCACGAACATAAATGAATAAACACAACCTTTATTCATGTTCATTTGTTTAACTAAACGAACACAAACAAACTTCCCACCAAACAGTTTACGAACTGTTCAATAAACGTTTGTTTTGTTAACAGCCCTTACTCTAGTAGAGCAACAATCAACTTATCAACCTACGCATGTATTGGCAATTACAAGTAAATACAGGGGGCCAAACCTAAAATAAAACTTTGGTTCGGGAACCGGTTAAAGGAAGGAAGGTGAATTTGGCGGGAAAGGAAAGGAAACGAATGAGTTCATCGGCGGTAGAGACAGAGTCACCAGATCTGGTATGTGAGCTGGATAATGTTCAAGGCGTCGTCGACGCTCTCACCTCAGTCCGATGGAAACGACATCAGGTTCTTTTAACATTAATTGAAAAACCTAGGGTTTTAAGCAAAGCAGTCTGCAATCTAGCCAATTCATAAATCATATCTATCTGTTGATGAATTAGGATGCAGTTTTGGAATTAAGTGAACATGGAATTGTTTTAATCGTTGAGGATACTGGCTGTCTTCAAGCTAAGGTTTATCTACAACGTGAGGTACCTTCTTATACTGCTTTATAATCCCTCCCTTCAATACACAAATAATGTTTGTTTATTTGGTTAATTATTTTTTGTAGCTTTTTGTTCGTTATGAGTATAGTGCACATGGTCGACCTAAGTTTGGAGTAAGTTTGGGACTGTTTGTGGATTGCCTTAATACATTTTGTGTTCCTGGACATTCTGGCACAATCGAGTTCCAGTATCCCGGTCCGGATATGCAGCTTCTTCTTAAGTACGTTTTTTTTAAAGTGGCATAGTTTATTTTATACGTTTTCCGGTCATCTTAAGATGTTAATATTTCTGTAGTTTTAAGTGCTTTGACATTAGCAGCCACATTACTCAAATTATACAACTGCTTTGTTTGGGTTACTATTATAAAACGAGTCAACTTAAAATGGGTGCAAATGAGCGAGAGCCACCTACTAGTCGGCTCACCACTACATCGCCATCTCCAGTATTGTAATAATTGTTTCAAAATAATTGCTAGTAGGGCTGTAAACAAACCAAACGTTCGGTGAACAGTTCGTAAACCGTTCGGCGGGAAGTTCGTTTGTGTCCGTTTGTTTAATAAATGAACGAACACGAACAAAAAATTCCGTTCAATTAACTAAACAAACAAACACGAACAAATGTCTCGTTCGTTCGTTCGATTGCGTTCGTGAACGTTCGACAATGTGTTTGTTTACGTTCGTTTGTTTATATCCGTTAGTGTATGTTTGTTTATGTTCGATCACTGGTTTAAACTTAGGATAATTATGAACTTTTGAATTAGGAAGATCACGTACTTATGCCTAAGTTAATTATGTCTGAGTTAGTACAATTTGACTTATCGTTTAGGGGATGTACTTTGTCTAACGGTTAATATTAACAATGTTTTTTTAGTTAGTTGCATATTAAATGTTTGTTTTTGTTTGTTTGTGTTCAAGACCGTGTTCACGAACAGTTCGCAAACAACTGAATTTCTTAACAAACAAACACAAATATAGAATTATGTTCGTTAGTGTGTTCGTGAACGGTTCGTTTGTCCAAAAAACCTTAACAAACAAACACGAACAAAGCCTTGTTCGTGTTCGTTTGGTTCGTTTACAACCCTAATTGCTAGCCTATTTCACAATGTCTCCTCATAATCTAAAATTTCCACCTATATTATGGAATCGAACATTCGCTATATCTTTCTAGAGTTGTATTTGCTTTTTTGAGAAGCTGTATTCAGTCTGACCCTCCGTGAATGGTACTTGCCTAGGCTGCTAACCAAAAACAAGCCTAGAAGTTTATATATAACGAGCCATGTTGTCTAAAATAGGAGATTCTAAAGCTTACAATGTTGCAGAAGGCGCTAGGCGGGCGGTGAGGTCCAGCCTAGGGACTAGTCGGGACTAGGCGAAATTAGGCAGAGTTAGGCGGAATTAGGCGTTTTGGTATTTTTTTTATACGTATTATACACACACACACAATTTTAGGTGTTTTTTGAAAATATGTTAAGATATATACACATAATACTAAGAAATACTTAGAAATTTAGAAAAAATAAATAAAAATAAATAAAAATAAATAAAAATAAAAAATAAAAAATAAAAAAACCACCGCCTAGGACTGCCTAATGGCCAAAACGCCTAGATCTTCGACTAGCCCCTTATTCCGATTTTGGTCACCGCCTAGCGCCTAGGCCGATTTTTACAACACTGAAAGCTTATTATCATGGCACAATGACACAATATGGTTATATGAAAGAAATGAGTGAGAAGACTTTAGAAACCTGCGCAGAAAATGTTGGCACCTTTTATTTTCTAACTTTCATGCATCCGACGATTAATATATCGCTGTTTTTTTCTATTTGTCAGATCTACCGATTCATTAAGTAGTTCTACTTATGCGGAGATCAGAACTAGGATCCCTGACACAATTTCGTGGGACTACAATTTTGAACCTGCAGGGAGCACTCCCATCAGTTTTACTGTTAAGGTAGCTATTTTCCTATTACAACTGATATTATACTTTATATCTTCTAACTTCAAATGTTTAGACAATCTTTACTTTACTACAAAATACAGTAAAAGTATCAACCTAATGTTTTTTTTATAAATTAATTTAAAGTCATCAGCCTTAAAGGAAGCTATTGATGATCTGGAATGGCCAGGATCAAGCATCCAAATAACCTTGCAACCAGCTCCTCCATCAGTTACTTTTAAAGGGGAAGGCCATGGGGACTTGCAGATAGACTTCATGTATTATGCAAACATGGATCTCCTGTCTGCATTCAACTGTGATCAAGTTGTTTCTCACAGGCATGTAATGCAGTTATTTTAGTCAATTTTATTTCATCAGTACTAATTATATAGAGTATCTGTGTTGTGTGACGCTGTAGGTACAAGTATAAGTTTCTTCGCGCAACAACTTCCAACATACCAAGCAGTGTTATTAAAGATAACAGAGGAAGCAAACTGACAATTGGGCGAGGCGGGATGTTAAAAGTTCAACACTTGGTGTCTGTTGCAAGACCGTCTAATTCTCACCAGCATATTGATTCTGTTGGCTATCAGCCGCCCAGCCGCATTGCTTACATTGAGTTCTTTGTGAAGCCACAAGTAGATGAAGAAAACGCATACGATTCCTAGAATACTGATATTCGTTTAATGATCGTGTGGTAATGTTTATTCCAAAACATGTATGATAACTTCTTAAAGCTAAATCAAAGACACCAGTTGGTTATCTGGTTAGAATTGATCAAATGAATTTTACTAGTCTAAAGTATTACAACAGAATGAAAGATTATGTGATCAATACTGCACAAATAATGTAGCAAACATTCACTCGACCGTTGTTTAACACTTTCACCTCGGAGTATATTAATAACAAATAACAAAAGAAATGAATCGGCGTAATTTCTTTTACTGCTATCCAACTGTGTGTTGTTTGCAACCTTTTGGACCAAAGTGTTGCGAGCCACGCCTGACTATCTTTCTACACAAGTAACAGTAGTGGCTTTGACATGCCCAGCAAAATATGTGATTATTGTTTCCGACCTGACCGGCCACAAAACAAACATCATTAACTTCCCTAAAATTATAACCACTAAACATATGCTAATGAATGTTGACTCACCTTTACATTGACCTGACCACATTGAGGGCACGGATGACCATGATCACCAAACAGCTGAACTTGTAACTGGCCTAATACTTGTCGTGGGTTCATCTGTTCCTCCCAGTTTCGAATTTCTTCTTGTGGAAAAAGTTCACAAGCTCCATCCCTTCAACAATGATGAAGATATTCATTACGTCACCACCAAAGTTTGATCATGAGACTGACCCGACTAACCAACATATAATTGTGAAAATGAAAAGGCAGATAAGCGAAGAGGGTACCTGAAATGTTCATATCCGTCTATGACCTTGTTACAACGATAGCAGAAATAGTTGCCACAGTTTTGACACACCATTTTATTACAACCTTCGGTTCTTGAAATTGCCATTTTACAAGACGGGCATTGTTTTGCATCACGGAGTATCTCTCTCACACTAAGAAGCTCTTGTATCATTTCTTGTTCACGTTGCCTTTGTTTATCTTTCATTTGAGTTGACGATTGTCTCTCCTGCACCAACCAAAACGTGATGACGTTTATCCAAAAACATGGTCGAAAAGGGTGGGTAATTCAACATGTAAATTTGAGTTTTTTTTTTTTTTGATCGGCGAACAACTGTGTGGCAACCACCCTTGCGGGGCGCCGTGCCCAAGAATCGACTACTCGACCTCCAGCAGCCCCCGCCTTCTCCCGATGCGCGGAAACCCGAGCCCCACCCGCCCGAAGGCACGACAGTGTTATAGAACTCGGTAAAACCTCGCCGCCCGTCAGATTCAAACCGGCGCCACCCATATTCGATCTTCACCCGGATACCAAACATGTAAATTTGAGTTATGATTAAAAGTTAAAACAGTTTGGGTTAGGATAACCTATAACACTTCTATTACTTTTAGGCGTAAGAGATAAAAAAAAATAACCTAAACACAATCTACTCATGGTTACGTTAGGATCCTTTTTTCTGATCCACATATGCATTTCACATAAATAAAACAACTTATTTTATTTTTCATCTTAATATCGCGTAAAGCATAACATAAAGTTACCTGCAATATACGGAGCTTCATTTCTGGTGTAATACACATGATGCCAACATGGCGTTTTTCCCTGCAAAGTGTGCAGAAACTAAAGAAGCATTTAGAGCATTGAGCATCTTGGTCTTCATCTTCGATGCATGGTGTTTCACATCTTGGACAATAAACCACATCCGACATTGATTCGAGAGATTTTTGTAACGTAAGTGATTCCCATTTTTCAAATTCTTCATCACCAAGTAACCGCTTCAAACGACCAGGTAGAATCATGCCTCCACATTTTGGAATGGGGCAACAAAGCTTATTCAGAGTACCGTCTTGTATATGAACGTCAGTGTAGCTTTTCATGCATTTCTCACAGAAGAAATGCTGACATGGCAATCTTATGAATTCAGCACCTATGATAAAAAGCAATTCAAAACAAAAAATTTGAACTCCAGATTTATGATCTATCATTTGCATATCAATTTTACTTTTCTAGGCGTTTTTGGATTGTGCTTTGAAAGTGATTATTTGATTCAGAATAATCAACTACACTAAGAGGGTGTTTGGGATTGCGTTTTGAATCTGATTTTTAGATTATTGCGTTTTGAAAACGCAGATAATCAATTGTTAAGTGTTTGGGATTGCGTTTTGAAAACGCAGATAATCAGTTTTTTAGGCTACCAAACGCAATAATCTATAAGCAGCTCCACCCCTGCTTTTCCAAAACGCATAATCTGTTTTGAATAATCAAAATCCCAAACACCCCCTAAAACACATTTGCAGTATATAGTGTTTGGATGTGTTGGAAGTTGTAATAATCATATAATCAAGTTTTCTGTTTCTGACAAATTCAAAATAAATTAAGAAATTATTACATATGACAAAACAAAAATGTCATCTTTTAGAAAAAAAGACATAAGCCTTGTGAGGTAGTAAACTGTAAAAGGTTCTCAATTTCGGTTAAAATAAGGGCAAATAAGTAATTTTGTTTTACCCTTTGCTAAATAGGTGATTAGGTTCATATATTTAACACTGAATATAAAAATAAGCATAAGCATAAGCACAATGAGTTTATCAAACATCCCTAAGAGTCATGTTAAAGAGTATTTGAAGTATCATATAGAAGATTGAAACGTACCTGCGAATTCACCAAAGCATATGCAACATTCTTGCAAGGTCTTCATAAAATTCTCAAGCCGTTGTTCTTCGTTATAACTCTTCAACGAAGGAACATCAACATCAGGGGAGACACATCCCGAGAGTGCACGCGGGTCCCCTCGGTGTTCCACACCATACGGGCCAAGAACTATTTCTTTATCAAATCCAAGAAAAGAAATAGCAGAACCATGCAACCATTCAGCCCATGAGTAAATAACTTCCTGCCCTTGTTGTTCATTCCATATCGAGTCCAACATCGAACACAAGCTTGAAATTTTTGAACCATCCAACCATTGTACCGAAATTGTAAAATACGGAGGGAGATGTGTTGGATATGATTTGGGTAATACACAGGTGAAAATTATCGGTGGGATATACTTAACTTGAAAAGAGTACGAAAAACCTTCCGAATTACTGGTATCCATATTTAAGTTTTGGGAGGACTTTAGCTTTGTAGAAATGGTTAGTTCTTCAGGAGTATCAATGTATATATGAATCTACATTAGAACATAAGAATATGTTTATAGTATCGCGACATTTCTTGCTAAATTGAATCAATATAATTTTGAAGACATTACGGTACCTGAAAAGATCGCAGCCCATTATAGTTGTCAAGAATAAACATGTTCTCTCCATAAATGGATTCCATAGCCAATACCTACAATCAATTAATAATCTTTAAGTTGAAAACTTAAAAAACATAAAATCTACTTAATGCGGTTAAAACCATGGTTTAAAAAAACGCTTGAGGCGTGCGCCTCAAGGCGATTTGGCCTGAAAACGCTTCTGAGGCGGCGCCTCAAGTGTTTGAACAGTGGTATGCACCTCACAGGACTGAGGCGTTATGAAAAGTTGCGCCTCAGATGCGCCTCAGGGGGTTTTCAGGTATATTTTTTATGTTTTCGACTTTTTGTGACATTTTATGTCTTTTTTATGTGTGTTTTTGATGAATTTGATGATGAAATTAGTTAGCATTTTATTTTTTGAAAGATATATAATTATTTATTTAATTTTTTAATTCCGCCTCGGGCTTACGCCTCGGTTCGCCTCGAGGCTTACGCCTCGTGAGGCGAAGGGAAAACGCCTCGAGGCGCGTTTCCGTTCTTTTAAACTTTGGTTAAAACTGGTTCGACTTGTGACACAAAATTCAGAAAACGCGTACAAAGTACGAAGGTTATACAACATATATGTATACACACACAAGATTAGATCAACAACATACAAAATCAAGATTAACATACAATCCAAGATAATACAACAATGCTAATAACAAAACAGATTGCAAGATCAAGTCAATTAACAATAACACTAACATAAATCAATAAACCATTAAAAAATCATATAAATTTACCTCATCCACCTGTAACTGATCATTTTGTGTAAGCAACTCATCTGATAAATCAGGTTCTTCACCAAACAATCTTAAATTTTCAAACTTTTTCACAACATCAACATCATCCTTATTCCCATCAAATCCCTCACTCAATTCCTTCTCTTTCTGTTCTTCCTGGACCACTACAGACTCTGCTTTCTCTTTATTCCCATCTTTATTATTATTATAATAATAATTATTATTATTATCAGCTTCCCCTTGTTTCTGGTATAAATTCAATGAACCCAGATCATTATTCTTCACAGGTTGAGACCCAGAAGCTCGATTTCTTGATACCCATGTGGGTTTTCGAGGCGAATTAGAGGTTGATGGCTGCGTTAAAGATCTGGGGTCAGATTGTTTTGGTTGATGATCATAAAGAGGCTTGATATTCCAAGTTTCGTCAAGGTTTTTTTGGTGAGGTTTTCCTCCTCTTCTGCCGCCTCTTTTCATCGTTTAGCGGCAGTCGTTCGTTTGTTGGTGTTGTCTCCGGTTGTTATTTATACGATCCGAACCCGGCCCATGATCAAGTTTTCTAATGGGCTTATTGACCTTTGATCACTAACACTGTGTTCCCGAGTTTCATTTAACAAAAGAAAAGAAGGGATTTGGAAGGATGTCAAGAAAAAATCGTGTTCCACAGTTTTTTTTTAAGAGAAAAGGAAAAGGAAGTGGAAGGAAAATTTTGGTTAATTTCCTTCATATCTCATCCTTCTAAATTGGAGAGAATTTGGAAGGAAATCATTTTTTAAACATAAAACCCTCACTTTTCTTTTCCTTTCCTTTCAGCTCGGGAACATGCTAGTTAATTAAATATTTCTTTTCCACTCCCTCTCTTTTCTCTCCTTAATTTCCTTTCTCTTCTTTTCCTTCGTTTATTAAACTCAGGAACACAGCGTAAGTCTCGAGCATGAATTCCGTGGTTGGCATATTACTATCAGGTTAAACCAGTGACACGGTTTGCCCCCCGTTAGGATTCAACAATGAGACATCCCTGATAGGTACCCCGTCTAAATGGGTAAACCTTCAGCAAAAAAGCAAGGAGAGGCAACATAACAAAACCGCCAAACCATTGATTTACATCAGTTACAGCCAATTTACATGAAATTAAAATTGAACCATTATTTCCGAGTAGTACCTTTGTGTCTCGACCGGTTCTTTAGCCATATAAATCCATATGACTTTATGTCATTGATAATTTTCTCTATCTGTGCATGTTTACTGTTGAAAATGATTTCGCTTCTCGCCTTCAATATGCTCCAACATGCTATAATGATAACCCATGTAGAATTTCTTTTGTGTACCTTGTCTTTGAATACCATGCAATGTAGTTCGAACAAATCATTGATCTCAAAGGCAAATATATGTGGGATTTTACACCATGAACTAATATGTTGCCAAATAGTTGAAGGCACAATGTATGAATGTCTCCACCGGTATTATTGACCAAAATCTATTGCTTCTATGAAAATAAGTTATCACTTTTGTTCCTCGTTTTTAGAACGCCACCCCATTTAGCAAATGAAGAGCGTTATTTATATCTTTTAAGAGGGCACAGCTCCAAACACCCTTGTTCTTTTGGTTTCGTAATTCTTTCCTATGCTACCCAATTATACTTTTTGTTTGTCCTCGTGTCCTTGCACCACCCAAAGGAATTTCCTCCGGATTGCTTCTAATCCATCAAGAACATGTGCTTTGTAGAGTGAAAAATAATAAGTGTGGAGACTTTCTGTTGGGTCTAGAATATTGAGACTGACGCTATCAAATAAATATTAATGATCTATATTTGTGTTTTACTATTTAGGACCGAGAACACTTGGGTTCTCAGTTATTTAAGGTGTTTGGGTCGAGAACACATTAGTTCTCAGTTGGGCTTGGGCTAGGCCATGTGGGCCAAACCTAGTGCATGACCTATATAATGTAATGTTCTAATCATTTGTTAGGTTAGCGGTTTTGGTTCATAAAGAATTTTCTTTGTATCAGACGGTTCCATTGAAACCGTATGCAATAGAGAAAGCATAATCTTTGTTTCATCTTTATTCTTGAATCATCACAATCATTGTTTCCGCCTTTGATTGTGATTACTTGATATCGGGTATTTGTTCGGGACTTACAATTGGTATCAGAGCCATTGAAGCTTGTTCAAGGCTCGGTTTTGATATCAAGGGATTCAAAAGGGTGTTTTGATTGAAAGAAAAGTTTAATAGTTTATTTAAGGAATATTTTTTGATTCGGAATTTTAAAAAAAAATTCATTTCTGTTTTAGTATTTTGTTGGGATCTAAAAAGTGGATCAAATACTGGGATCTAAAAATTTTCATTTTTGCTTTGTTATTTCGAATAAGGTTGTTACTCGGAAAAAAAATAAGCTCTAATTTATTTATGTTTGTATTTTCGTGATTTAATTGGGTTTGAGTTTTTGGAAAAATTGTTTTTTTTTTTGGAACACGAAGAACACATTTAAAAACGGGTGTTTGATCTTGTTTTCGGTGATTTGGAAGGTGTTGGCGTTATATTTTGAAAGTTTGTTATTCAAGAAATTTTTTAAAATGTTTTGAATATTCGAATGATCCGGTTGGGCTGATTTGGTGGAGGGTTTCCGTAGTCATTGGATTTTAGTTGAAAATTATTCAATCTTGACTAATAATTATTTTTGGGAGTATGTATTTAATGTTCAATGACAGCAATTCTTTGCATGGTTCTCGGATTTTTTAAATGTTTATGGCAATTCATGAAATAAAATTTTTCGTAAAGCTTCTCGTGGATTTTAAGTAAGCTAGCTAGCAGGCTCGTCACAAAAGTCAATGTTTATTCTCGACACTTATTAAGTAGGCAAGCAAGCTCGTGAATTATTTTAAGCTAGCAAGCACATAGCTTAATTATCCAAGTTTACGACATCTACTTTTCGGCTGCGGTTTTTATCAAGGGAAAGTAGTTTTTGGGTGAGGGTTCACATTTTGAGTTCTCGGATTCGCTTATTTGCTGTGGAGTTTTCGGATCAAAGTTGGGATTCCCGGATTTGAAGTGGGTTCTCGAATTTGTTAGCTAGTTCTCGGTTATTCAAGTTCTTGGTTATCAAAATAGTTCTCGGTTAAGTTTGTTCTCGGAATCTCAGTTTACTACGTTTGAGGTTCTCAGGATTTCAGTTGTGTTCTCGAAAAGGAGTTGGTTCTCGGGTTTCTTGTTATTGGAGTTATTATTTTTCTTGGGTTCCACAGGTTCTTGAAAATTTAAAGTGTTCTCGGGTTTCAAGGCCTGTTCTCGGATTTACAAGTGGTTCTCGGGTTTGTGCTTCGGTTCACGGATTTAGCTTGGTTTTCGGAGATTTGTTTCTGTTCTTGGAATTTTGTTGGGATTTCACACGATTCTCGGACTGCTTACTGTTTCTCCGATTTTCATTGATTCTCGATTGGAAGTTTGTTCTCGGGAGTCTCTTGGTTCTCGATTTATCTTTCAGTTCTCGAACTTGAAGATAGTTCTCAGTTTTGATCCTAGTCATGAATGCAACAAGTACTCGGGTTCCCATGTTAATGTTAGGGGAGTCTTTTGCTGAATGGAAATTTAGGTTCATTCAACATGTTAAAGAAAAGGATGCTAAAGTTTGGAGAGCTATTTGCAAAGGTCCTACGCCAATTACTTATGAAGAGAAGGGTACTACACTACTTAAACCGGAATCCGAATATACAGATGAGGATTGGGACCAAGTCAAGCTTGATGAAAGGGCTCTTAACACATTGAGTATGGGTTTAGCACCAGAGATCATCTCAAAATATGGAGAGTCTAAATCTGCCAAAGCATTATGGGATTCTCTGATTGAATTTTATGAAGGCAATGATGACATGAAGCAGAGCCAAAGGGACATGCTGCGGCATAAGTTCAATCAGTTCAGTTGCATTCTTGGTGAAACCCTTGAAAATCAAATTGAGAGATTCGTATCTCTAGTAACTGAAATGAAGACTGCAAGCATAACTATGAACAATTCAGAGGTAAATAAGAAGTTGTTAAATGCTCTTCCAAAGAAGTGGGATACGAATGTTGCCGTGATCAAGAAGACGGAGGATCTTCAACATCTGTCTCTGTCAGGACTCATCTCCATCATCAAAGCTTGTGATTCAGATGACAAGCAAAAGGCGCAAAATCATAATGCTGCAGCTCAGCCACGTTGCACACCTGCTACAGTTTCGACATCCGCTCCTGTTGTTCCAGTACCTGTTGAGTATCAGGTTCCTGTGCTGGTACGATATATCAAACATGCCTCACATGAGGTATTTTCTGATCTATGCTCTAATGCTTGTGCTGAAAAGGCTAAATATTACGTAGGATATAACTCTGAGTTAGTAAGAGAAAACGATGAGCTAAAAGGAAAGATTTCTTGTCTTAATAGCCGAACTTCATCTTACAAACTTAGAGTAGAAGCCTTAGAAAAGGATGTCGTTCAAAACAATAATGATTTAAGCAATAAAACTTGTCTTGTCATGCATCAGAAGAAAGTTATTGATGAACTTAGTGCTGAGCTAGATTCTTTGAAATCAAAATTTGAAAATGCCGATTTCCATTTTAGAAAATTTGATTGTTCTAGTGAGCATGTTGAGAAAATGATAAGTTCAAAACTCAGGTTTAGGGAAACCAAAGGAGCTGGTATAGGTTTTGTAGAAATTGCACCTCCCTACAATCACAACTACATCGGATTGCCTCTTTCGGATGAGGAAATAGAAAATGAGAAAAATATGGAATATGGGAAGGGGTTGGTGGTGGAACCCGCAAAGAGTGTTCCCATAAAGATAATAGAGCCAAAGGGGTTAGTGGTAGAGCCGGTTAAATCTGTGCCAATTAAGATTGCTGAACCAGAAGGGCACATGAAACAATCTAAGTATGTTGCTACACTTAGTGATGTTCCTATTGCTAAGTTTGTTAAATCAGAAAGCGATGAAATGAGCAACCATGTTAAATCTGAAAATAACAACTCTGACATTGTCGATGCTGACAAAGCTTCAACAAAATCAAATTCCTCGTTAGGATCAATTGAATCTTTGTTGTTTAAAAGCATTGCCAAATCTATAAACTCTGAAAGCTCTTCAAGTTTGTCAACTGAGTCTGAAACATCAGATGGATCTAACTCAGAAAACATGTTTGATTCAAAAATTGTCGGGACAGGAACAGTAAAGGAAGTAACTACTGAATTTAAATGTGTGAATAATTTTGATGCTTCTACCTCATGTGCAGATAAAGTTAAGGTAGAGGTTAAGGTTGAAGGGGATGATGTTGTTTGCACTAATAATGCAGATGTTTGTGTGAAACAATCTAATTTATCTGCAGATGCTGAACCATATGTGAAAAAGACTGTTTCTGAGCTATCTGTTAATGGCACGACTGATAAATACGTGCCACCACATAGAAAAACTACCTGTGCTAACTCTCATGAACAGGTTCCTGAAATCAAACAGAAAGCTCAAAGACAGTCAACATCGCAAAGACAATCTTGTTCATACGGGTGTTCCAGATCTTTTACGCAGAGCAGCAAAAGTAAGAAGCCTGCAAACAAGTCTTCAAACGGATCTCATTACTCACATTCTTCAGTGGGATCTAACAGACCGGGACTTGCTCCTTATGCAAAAAAGCAGACATGCTATAACTGTGGAAGACCCGGTCACATTGCAAGAAACTGCGCACATCGTCCTTATGTGCCCTATTACAGACAATATCAGAAGGTTATGTCTAGGGAAAACTTCTACTCCAAGCCAAAGAAGGTTGAAAAACCTAAGGCAAGGAAGAATGCGAATCCCATAGTCAAACCGTCTGATGGAGACTGGAATGCTGCCAAGAGCAAACTGAAGGTTGTTCAACCACAGAAGTCTAAAAAATCTAAGAAATCGAAAGCTGCTACTCCGAAAGTAGCAAAACCGGTTCTTAAGCCTAAGCAAGTTTGGAAAGCAAAGGCGGCAGCAGCAACTGATCCAAATGAGATTAAGGACATGTGCTTGAGGGACAGCCAAGGAGGATTATCAATAACCACTGGTGTGTTGGTATTGGTTGTTACAAGCATATGTTAGGAGACATCTCTCTGTTACATACCTCTACATCTTTTAACACAGAGTATGTTTCCTTCAAAGGAGATAAGGGAGAATTTGATCTGAATCAAGAAACATGGGTTAATGAAGAATGATTTCCAGTTGCTGACAAACATGAAGCATCGTGATAAGAAGATGTACCTGAGGCAGAAGAACTTGATGTGATTCCATGTTCTGATAATGAAACACATGCAGAAGTACCTGTGATCCTGCTTGAAGACAATGATTGGAAAAGAAAGAGATATGAGAATCCTCCTCTCACATCTTCTTTTAGCAAATGATCAACTGAACGCTGATGTTGATCCAAGTGTGGATCTTACTCCCAGAAATGAAGAAGTGGCCCGAGTTTGAAAGTGCAGAAAAGAAGACTTTCAACAAAAACAACACCAACACCCCAACAACAATATAGGGGGAGATCACAATGCTACATTCAAATTATGAAGACCATTTGATAGCATCAGTCGAGGGGGAGATTGTTGGGTCTAGAATATTGAGACTGACGCTATCAAATAAATATTAATGATCTATATTTGTGTTTTACTATTTAGGACCGAGAACACTTGGGTTCTCAGTTATTTAAGGTGTTTGGGTCGAGAACACATTAGTTCTCAGTTGGGCTTGGGCTAGGCCATGTGGGCCAAACCTAGTGCATGACCTATATAATGTAATGTTCTAATCATTTGTTAGGTTAGCGGTTTTGGTTCATAAAGAATTTTCTTTGTATCAGACGGTTCCATTGAAACCGTATGCAATAGAGAAAGCATAATCTTTGTTTCATCTTTATTCTTGAATCATCACAATCATTGTTTCCGCCTTTGATTGTGATTACTTGATATCGGGTATTTGTTCGGGACTTACACTTTCTAAATTCGATTTCAGGAGTGTTAGCCGACCACCAATAAAGTGTTGTATTTACTCATCTGCAGGTCTGTTATGAGTTGGATTTAGTGTTTTTTTTTGTTCGTTATGGACTTACGGTTGTTTCAAAATTCTTAACCGTCATCAAGGCAAACAATATTTTTAAAATGAATTTAAAAACATATAAAAATGATAAATTTATAATTAAATTTTCTTAATAAGTATCTCTTTACCGGGTTACAAACCAACGAATATTTCAATATCTTTTATCAGATGAACTACATGAATAGAAGGAAAAAAGAAAAACCAAATTGCCCTCCTATGTTTCATGATGATACAACTTGAAAATAGTCTTCCAATCTAGGGAACACCCAGACAACACGTTTAACAGAAAGGGACTGGAGGTGTAAAAAACCAGTTCCTAACTTGACCCGGTATCACATGAAAAACCGGTTTGAACCAAAACGCTGCCAACCCACAAGTTTTCATACGGTTAGATATTATATCAGCCGAAAATAGCATGGACCCGAACCATTTTAACCCAAACCGGTGCCAAACCAACCCAGCCCACAGGTTTTGGGTACTGGTTTGGGCCCGAACCGGTTTCATCAAACCCAAATCTATTTGGATAGGGTTCAATTTTTTCCAATAAAACCAGTTTAAACAACTTTGGCCTCAAATCGATTTTGACCAGTTTGGCAAAAAAAAAAAAAAAAACCTCAAATGTACACCATTTAATCCTTTTAAGTTTAAGAATTACATTGATAGTTCCCATTATTAATGTAATTCTTAAACTTGAGAAGATTAAATCAATAATTTCATATAAGCCATTAACCATATGCATCATTCATTCATTCATATAATTTACTAAAAAAAATAAAAAAAAAATACTTGACTAGCTCTAGAGTCTTGATTCTTGAACATGATATCGAATTTGCTGTTATGATCTTATGTTAGCTTGAAACCCCTAACCTATTTCATGGTAAACATTCACTTTTCAAACCATAAGACCAAGACTATCCAACCGTGTGCTGTTTGCAACCCTTTGGACCGAAGTGTCGTGAGCCTCGCTTAACAATCTTTCGACACAAATAACAGTAGCGTCCGAGACATGCCCAACACAACATATGATTTTCGTTCCCAACCTGACCACAAAACAAGCATCAATAACTTCCCTACATTAATTATACAATCTCTAAGCATGTAATAACAGTAGGCCTGTAAATGAACCGAACGTTCATGAAGTGTTCGTGAACTGTTCGGCAGGAAGTTCGTTTATGTTCGTTTATTTAAATAAATGAACGAACACGAACACAATTTTTTGTTCGTTTAATTAAACGAACGAACATGAACACACGTTGTGTGCGTTCATTTATGTTCATGAACGTTCGTTTATGTTCGTTTATTTTGTTCGTTTAATTAAACTTAGCTTTATTTTTATTATTTATTTCCTTTTGTTTAGTAACCTTAATTCATATGTTCAAAAAACTTAACCCTAAGCCTAACATTCTAAACATATCACTTATTAGCCGCTCTTCACACTTCACAGCCCCACATTTCACAGCCGCTCTCCACCCTAACCCTAACACTCATTTATGTTCATGAATCATTATTAACTTGTTTTTGTTTGTGTTCGTTTATGTTCATTTGTGTTCGTTTATATTGATCATTTGTGTTCGTTTATGTTCATGAACTATTCGTTTAGGTTTAAATGAACGAACATAAACGAACACGAACACGACAAATTTCTTAATGAACGAATACGAACACAAAAATGTGTTCGATTATGTGTTCGTGTTCGGTTAAAGTTAAATGAACAAACACGAACACGCTTTTGTTCGTGTTCATTCGGTTCGTTTACAGGCCTAAACAACAGATGTATTATTTGACTCACCTTCACATTATTTTCACCACATTGAGGACACGGATGACCATGATCACCAAATAGATGAGCGTATAATTCGCCTATTTCTTGTCGTGGGTTCACGTCTTCATCCCAACTTTGAATTTCTTCTTGCGGAAAAAGTTCACACGCTCCATCCCTTCAAAAGTGATTAGTAAAATGATGGATTAGTTCAAGGTCAAAGTATACTGTTTTTGATAATAACAAAGGCAAGATTACCTGAAATGATCATATCCGTCGATGGTCATGTTACAGCGGTAGCAGAAATACTTGCAACAGTTTTCACAGACCATTTTATTACAACCTTCAGTTCTTGAAATTGCCATTTTACAAGAGGGACATTGTTTTGCGTCGCGAAGTATCTTTCTCACGCTAAGAAGTTCATTTATCTTGTCTTGTTCACGCTGCCTTTGTTTACCTTTCATTTGACTTGACGTTTGTCTCGCCTGCACCAGCATTTATATATAATTATTCCAAAACATTATCGAAAAACATGTTAAAGTAAATCATAACGTTACCTGCAATATACGAAGTTTCATTTCAGGTGTAGCACACATGACGCCAATATGGCGTCTTTCGCTGCAAAGTGTGCAGAAACTAAAGAAGCACTTAGTGCATTGAGCATCATGGCCTTCATCTTCTATACATGGCGTTTCGCACCTTGGACAATAGACCACGTCAGTCATAGATTCCAGTGTTTTTTGCAGTGTAAGTGATTCCCATTTTTCAAACTCGTCATCGCCAAGTAATCCCTTCAAAAGACCCGGTGGAATCATGCCGCCGCATTTTGTAGTGGGGCAACAAAGCTTATTCACAGTACCATCTCGTACAAGAACATCCGCGTAAGTTTTCATGCATTTTTCGCAGAAGAAATGCTGACATGGCAATCTTACAAACTCAGCACCTATCATTAAAAGCAATTCAACATAGTAAGAACTTGGTTTTAAAAATCGCTAGGCGCACAAAAGCGACGAGGTCTAAGCGCGAAGCGCAAAGCGCAAAAAGCGTGGGATTTTCGTACCCGAAGTGCACACTAATTATATAATTTTTTTTATATATCCCATATATTCCATGAGTTTTTAGCTTCATTTACCCAAAATATAGCTATAAATAAGGTTTTTATGTGATTTTACCTATATGTACAAGCCAAAAACACCAAGGTACAACATTTTTATGCATAAAAATACTCAGGTTACGTGAGGTGCGCGCCTCAGGGAGAAAAGCGCTTGAAATTTGACAAAAAAGTGCCTGAGGCGCGCGCCTTTGGGAAAAAGGATAAGCGCAAAGCCCTGAGGCGCCCTAGGCTGCGCCTAGGCGCGCTTTTTAAAACCCAGAGTAAGAAAAATCACTCAAATATTTTTTTCTATTCAGAAGGGGATGACAGCGCAGTTTGTAGCCCGTCTACCTGCTATCCTTATGTAATTTGCCCTTTATTCCCAATTTAAAGTGCAATTGACCCCCCCCCCCCCCCCAAAAAAAAAAATTGATGTATTTTCATACAGAATTACCTGCAAATTCACCAAAGCATATGCAACATTCTTGCAAGGTACTAAGAAATTTCTCAAGGCGTTTTTCTTCGTTATAAATCTTCAATGAAGGAACATCAACCTCAGGGGAGACACATCCGGAAAGTGCACGCGGATCCCCTTGGTATTCCACACAATACGGGCCAAGAACTATCTCCTTATCGAATCCAAGAAAAGAAATAGCAGAGGTATGCAACCATTCAGCCCATGAGTAAATAACTTCTTGACCATATTGTTCTTCCCATATCGAATCCAACATTGAACACAAGTTTGAGATTCTTAAAGAATTCAACCATTGTACAGACATAGTAAAATATGGAGGGAGATGTGTCGGGTATGATTTGGGCAATATACATGTCAAAATTATCGGCGGAATATACTTAACTTCAAAGTAATCTTCTGAACTATTATTATTATCCGAATTTGAACTTTGGGTTGTCGAGATGGTTAGTTGTTCTAGAGCATGAATGTAGATATGAATCTGCAATTGAACATAAAAATATATTGTTAGTATCACAATATTTCTTGCTAAATTGAACAATATCACCTTAAAGTACCTGAAAAGATCGCAGTCCATTCGGGTTGTCAAGTATAATAAAGTTCTCTCCATAAATGGCTTCCATAGCCAGTACCTACAATCAACTTTTAATGTTAGAAGTAAATAATCATTAATCAAGACAATCTTAATATTGCTATGATATTATTAGAGTCAATACAGAAAAGTCAAAGCGTAAGAAAAGGCGCCAAAATTGGAAAGGGTGCGTCTATAGTTATGTTAGTTATTGGAAGGGTCATGTCGGTTCAATAGTTAGTTAATTAACCGACTTATGTAAGGCAGTTGCGTAGCTTTTTTATGGGGCGGGGAGGGGCGGCCGACCCCCCTGAATTTTCGCTCAGAAGTTCCGATTATATAGTATTCGTATAGAAATTTTTTGGTATATACGGTTTCGACCCCCCGAAACTAGTGATTTCCGACCCCCCGGTGACTTCCGACCCCCCGAAATTTCTGGTCAAGCTTCACCACTGATGTAAGAGTATAAATACCCAAAGATGTTGTGATTTGTATTCTGTGGAAATATTATTATTGTGTGTGCACATCATAAACGATTCCCGCCCTCTGTTCTCTCTAAACGAGTCCCTGCACATATGTGCACTGGCGAAGCTTTATTGGGGCGGGCGGGGGCGGCCAACCCCCCCCCCCCCCCCCCCCCCCCCGAATTTCGTGCAGAAGTTCCGACTATATAGTATTCGTAAAGAAAATTTTGGAAATATAGGGTTTCGACCCCCCGAAACTGGTTTTCGACCCCCCGAAACTAATGACTTGCGACCCTCCGGCGACTTCCGACCCCCCGAACCTTCAGTTCAAGCTTCGCCACTGCATATGTGCATACTCAATCATGTTCGTCTTATAAACCAAGTATGATTCGCATAAACAGGGCCAGATTCCAACACTTAAGGTCAAAACTAAAACCAAAAAATATCTATATAGAGTTGTTATTGCGCGATACGCGCCAAAATAAAGAAAAAAATCAAGTTGCAAACACAAGTATGAATCAATAAGTAGCAAATATAAACATCAATCAAACTCTAAATTAATAAAAACTCATATAAACTTACCTCATCTTCTTGCAATTGATCATTATCTTTAACTAACTCCTCGGATAAATCCGGTTCTTCACCAAACAATCTCAACTTCTCTAGCATTGTCACAACATCATTATCATGTTTGGACAGTCCATAGTTCATAACGTATTGCGAACCAGAGGCACCATTCCTGCGGTTTCGAGGTGAGTCATTAGGATTGAACTCTGAGATGGCTGAAGATGTCGAAGGCTGCATTGTTTTAATTTGTTGATAAATGTTGTGATCGTAAACAGGTTTAGAACACCAGTTTTCGTTAATAGTCGAAAAGCCTTGAAGGAGGTTTGGCGCCGTATCAGGTTAATATTTATAAATTATAAGATCTTTTTAATTAAACACTTGATATTATTTCCTTTTTAAATAAGTTAATGTCATTAATTTTTGTGACAAACAATAATAATATTTTTTTTTAGATCACATGGCTAAAGTTAGATGGCTTGTAGAAAAAGGTAACGTGACTTGTTAAGTTGTTATAGCTTATAAGATTTTGAGTAAATTGTTATTTTCCTCGTCCACTTATAAGATTTTGAGTAAATTGTTATTTCGTCGTCGACTTGGTTTGATAAAAATTGTCATTTTACTAAAAAAAAAAAAATTGTGGCATTTTCGTCGCTGACGTTTTCAAAACATGTCGCTTTAATCCAAAATATCACTTTAACGTTTTTTTCTTCATTAAATAAGCGAATAAAGTAAATAATATTTTCGTTATTTTTTTGACTGGCCAACTAAATATCACCTGAACTGTCAATAGATTAGCACTGGACAAATGGCTGCCCACTGGACAACCCAAGTCCACCAAGCCACAAATTCGGGGAAAAACCCGCAACATGAAGGCCCCCTATGGTAAAATCCTTCTAAATCGGATTCGAATTTGAGACCAAATGACTTAAGGTTTTGTCATTTTACTTAGACAAATGACCATGGATGAAAACAAATGGTGACAACAAAATTAATGTTCATAAGTTTCTTTCACAAAAAGTACATGGCTCCAATGTATGTAATTTATGCTAAATATAAGTATTACCTTATTTCTTCTAGATGAACATCACTCCCAGGTGATATATGTAATTTACTCTAAACAATAATTTACCTACCCATCATTTTCTCAAACCTACAACATGCATTATTGATTTCCTTTCCACATGCTTAATGTATGTGTATAGTTTGTTTCTGTTGGCAGCATGTGAGTAATTGTGTTGATTTATGTATGTATCGAGTCCAATGTATGTCACATCTGTGATTTGTGCAATTTATGAGATTTAAGCTATGAGTGTGATTGATGGTGATCTGATTTGTATTTCACAATTAGTCATGTTAAATAACATTTGAAAGCGTCCGAAAAGTTTATATCGAAGTAAGTCTGTCGGTTTAAATATCAAGTGATGTGGTTTCTTACATCATGTTTTTGTATATGGATTATAATCATGTTTATAATCCATAACAGATAAAGTAATGATTTTAAAAAACTTAAGAATACAAGTTTATCTTATTAAAAACTTAAGAATACAAACTAATGATTTTAAAAAAGAGAAGAAAGTTCAAATTGTCAAATCATAACAGATAAACTGTTAAACCAACCGGTCTAGCTGACGCATACAGCTCGGCGGGTTCGCTTTGTCATTTTCTGAAACCACAAATAACATTTTAAATCCATCTATTCTTTAAAACTGGCCGAACTAAATCACAAGTATCCTTATGAAAACAGGTTTATGTGTCATTTGTCTTATAGACCTAAATGTTAATTAGTCAAAATTTGATTATGTCATTCGCGGGTAGCTCAGTTGGTGAATGGAACGGGGATCTCTCTTGGGGGTCCTGGGTTCGATTCCCACGAAGAACATGATGAGAAATGATGGATGACTCCTGGCCTATGATCACGATTTCGAGTCCTGATCTCGCCCGGGTTTTGCCAATCCTTCACCATCGTGCCTACGGCCGGGTGAGGGGTTGGGTTTTCCCCGGTTTCGGAAACTGCATGGGCGGGCCTGACTACACTAGCCGCCCGAGGTACGTATGGGCCCTCCATTGAGTTGGTCGTGGGGGTCTGTCCATAGTGTGAGGACTCTCCTAGATAGTCGGGCAGAAATATTTGTTAGGCCATTTTAAAAAAAAAGTCAAAATTTGATTACCTTTAATGTCAACCACTAATTAAACTTTAAAATTGTTTAGTCATGATGATTTGAAATCTAATTTTATAATATTGCCACCACCATCTATTTATTTTAAAAAATCGCAAACATATGTTGCTTTTTGATTTCATCATGTTTTGGTGAATACACTTATATCATTTAAAAAAAAAACAATATACCCTCTTATAAACACATTTAAAAAATTGAAATTATCAACAACTTCTTTAACTTAAAGGGTCATACCAATAATTTTGTATAAACCATTGATGGCATCTAAGTTATATACTTTGCAAAGGATGGCCAATGATGCTAGTTTTGAGATCGGTGAGAGTTTTTGAATTCTAGTCATACTTATGGCAAAAGTAAGGAGGAAACTTTTTGGGACGGTAGGGTTTGACCAGCAGTCTCAATGTCTCTCAGTGGAGAGAAGACTGGTAGTCTTCGGAATAATGGGAGGCCTCACATACAGAGGTGTCTCTGATGATTTACGTACCTTGTCCGAGTCGTTAAAAATATGCCCCTTATGCCCAAGTTTAAATGTTTAAAGATGTGTTTAAAACACACACACACATATACTAGCTTATACCTCGGGAGCGTCACTGGGTTGAAAAATCTAATATAACAGCAGAATTTGAACCTATAAATGTGCAGAAATTTACTCATAACAATGCAGTTATTACAAATATTCAAGTCATTCGATTGTTTCAACCAATCATATTATTTAGGTATCACACTTAGTGTGACAAAAAAACAGAACTTAAATCTGATCAAATAACAAAAATATTAAAAGGATGTTCTAGCAAAAGCTCAGTTCAAACCTTAAAGCCTCCATGTCATCTTCTACCAAGGCATTGGACATTTTCATAAATACCTCCCTCCCTCTTGGATAATTTCTGCTTTGTCGGCTGTAAATTTAAAAAAAAAAAGAAGTTATAAACATCAGCATATAGTCTACTATTCCATCCATCAATAAAAAAAAATGCAATCACAGCTGTCAAATGAATCAATCACAGATCAGAATCTTATTCTAGTAAATCATACATGTAAACAATCTATAAATTCTTGAAGAACCAAAAATCAATTCATATTAAAAATAGAATGATTAACTGAAATTTAAAGCAAACCCTTGTCGTCCTTGCAACGTCTTTTTCCCTTAGATTGTGTTCCAACTCCTCTTGTTCTTTTTTGTCATGCGGTCTTTCTTCTTCAGACTGTAACAACAATAGAACTCTAAAATTAGTATACAAATGAAAAATAAATTGTTTGATGTCGTTAACTAATAATGTGTCATTAACTTAGAGCTATCTGAGTCATCATGGGTAATTTTTTGTTTCACTCGTCTTTTTTTTTTTTTTTTTGAAATTTACAGTTCCCTGCAGCGCCGCATACAATCATAATCAGTACCAATCATTACACAAGACACTAATACGAAGCAGCTTAAAACAAAAAAAAAAAACAAATCATTTTCACTATAAAATAGTACAAGAATTTATACCTCATCATCTTCATCTTCTTGGGTTTCAATCTTTTTTTTCTGAAACTTTTTACCTTTGTATCATTTTTTAGACTTAACGGAGCTGTTGGATTTGCCACTGTCGTCATCGCCGTCATCATCATGCAGTGGCTTGTAACTCCTCTGTTGTCGGGCTAGCCTTTCTGCAAAAGATATTATAAACAAAAACTACATCATTTAAAAAGTAAAAGATATTATACACGGTTTTATGGGCAACAGTTTTATGCACTATATAATACCAACAGGTAGTTTATGTTGAAATAACTACTTGAGCAAATCATTAAATTCATCTTCTCTTCTTGTTTTTTTTTCTTAAAAAATCAATACAAAACTAATAAGTTAAATGAATGAACCTAATGTAAATCCATTCAGAATCACATCCCTTGGCATTGAGTTTGCTGAAGAAACACCTTTCGGTACGTGTTTACCACATGGCTGATAGAACATGAAAGATATCATCCTTACAACATCACTTTTTATTCTTGAAAATTTAAAGGTCTCCACATTCATTGATTCAGTGTCGTGTTCTTCGAGCGATTGCCTCATATTCCACATCAAAAGCCAACGCTGCTGCATAGTATCAAACTGATATGATTTAGGCAACACTTAAGTACCATAATTGATGTCATAACCAGTAGCTCTGGAGTCTTGATATAATAATTGTTATGATGTCGATTATGTTGTGATTCTACATTTGCCTAAATTATTTCATGATAAATATCCGACTAGTTGTCTAGTTCACTTTTCAAATACGGACAACAATATTCAATTCACTTACTTATTGCACTAAACAAATACAATAAAATATTTCATGAGGCAATAACGCAATCAAATTGAGTGACGAACGCAGTTTCGTATTTTATGGTTTTGGGATTGTTAAACTGTATATTACATATAGTTTTCTATTTTTAAACTAGACATAATAGTTACGTGCCACTTTAAATTTTTATAAACTTTAACAATATTATATTATCATGTTTACTGATAATACTATATTTAATCTAGTGGCCATTCTTTACTTAAACATTAAACATGTATCAATATCACCAAACACATTAGTAAGTACTAGCAACACCTTTATCACTTATCTAATTTTTTTTGGAAGGTGATTTTCTATGTTATGGCAGAGTTCATCACAACCCCCAGAAGAGGATCCCTTAGCCACTCTACAATAATCAAGCTATGTTATCACTTATCTAATAGCGCTTTTAAGTGATGTTCATGTATCATTATTTCATTCACTGTTGCCTTTTCACATCCTCAACACATTTTAAATTATTTATAATAAACTATAATCATCACAAATCACAAACATCTCACAAACATGCACAAAATTACAAATGTATACAAGATTATACATAAATTTTAAACTTATTTAAAAAAAAAACTTATATATAACTTAAAGTTATTGTATAACTTAAGGTTATTGTTGTAAATATATTATTCTTTCTAAACCTTTAATAAGTGTACATAATTAATTATAACAAAGTTAGTGAATTGGATTAGAAGTGTTAGAACTAGAAACGTCGGGACGAATAGTGTTATAGGTAGACGAAACATATACAAGTTTGTTATGTTTTTTCTAGGGATAACTTGGCTAAATAGTAACATAGTTTTAGGAGTGTTCTAATTAAGTCACTCACAAAAAAAATTGTCCTAATTAAGTAACTAAAGTTATTTTAGTGTTCTAGTCATAGATAATTTACCTATTAAGAAGGTCATCAATCCATATGACTTTTATTTGGTTATTTTTTTAAATGTTAACTTGGATTATCAATAACAACATGGATTAAAAAAATTGGAAAATATATTTTTAAAATTAAGAAAAAAATATTAAAATTACAAAATAAAAAATTGAAGAAAAATTTAAAATAGTTATAAAAAATATGTAAAATTATAAAAAAAAAGTAAAAAAACTAACAAAAAAAATAAAAAATGCGAACTTTTTTAAAAATTGGCTAAAAAATATTAAATAAAAAAATATAAAAAATAAAAATATAAACATTTTTTAAATTTTCACAATTGTTTTAAACTAGTTTTATACCCGCCGCGCGTTGCGGCGGCGGGGGCAACCGGGTTACTCCTTTCTCGTTATGTAGACCGCTTGTTAAGGGAAGCATTTGGTTAAGTGGTCCGATTATTGCGTCAAAATATAAGCCTTAGCTTCCCTATTCGAATGAACCGAACAATTGCTAAGCTCCATTTGGGATACAAAGAAACTGTTAGAAAAATAAAATGTAATTGCATAGTTGATGATCAGACGGCCCTTCTAACAAATCAATGAGCAAAAGAATACAATGCTGATGTTCGAGACATCGAGGTTGTCAAAGTAAGAGCTTATGGGATGTGGCACACAATTTGGTTTACCTCTTACTTAAGCATCTATTTGTAGGTTATCATTTAGCAACTGTGCTAATATAGACCATTTAAGAAGTATCTTCAGTTCTCATTTAGCTTCTGAAATACATTTGTGTTAGCTGGTTATCATTCTATTTGGAGAATATATTTGTAGTCTTGCTTATCATTCTATTAGGATTTCAAATGTAGTCTTGCTTATCATTCTATTCGGAGAATATATGATAGAACATTTGAGTGTCCAGGTCTGTACGTATTTTCTGACACAGGTGGGTTAGCTGGTTAGAGATTGGCCTAAGCGGGCCAAATTGTTGTCAAAGTGTATGTTTTATCAGGCTAAATGGGTTGTGTCAGCTTGGTGTCAAAATGGTAGTTTTTTTATGGTTCTACCAATTAAGCGGTTGGAATAAGTCTCACAACATGGATGCTTTTACAGGTAAATTAAAGGATCAAAATCACACAGGGTGCAGTGCATCAGTGACCATGTCTTACACAACTTAAATGCCTGCGAATTATAATTTCTACAACAACTTTGTACATAAAGGGAGCTAAGAACATAAGTTACAAATAGTATCTTGAAATTTGTAAAACGCAATATATACGTGAAAGGAAAGAAAGGTACAACTTGACAACAGGAACATCGATTAAGGTAGCACAAACATCATTTTAATCTATAGGAAGGTATGTATGGCATGAACAAACCCAATTTGAACTCAAATTTAAAAGCGGTTTAAAGCAGCATAATTCTATTTGGCGTTCTTGCTGTTACATGTGGTAGGATTATCAGCTCTTAGAAAAGCAACCCAACAACTGGATTAGCGCATAAACATAGAAACAAAGGAGAAATTGGAAATAACATAAAACCTGGTTGGTAGGAAGGTAAATACAAACGGACGCCGGAGGAAAGATGCCGGTGAACTCCTTCTTTCTTCACTCGAAACACATGAAAAATAGAAACACACGAAAAGGGGTTCAAACAATTCCAAAATAAAAAAAATTTAAAAAAAAAACTCCATAAATATCGATTACTAAAGGAATAATGGAAATAAATAATCCCAACTATTCACTATTGGCCAATAACAGTCCCAACTATGAAAATCACCAATATTGGTCCCAACTTTCGACATATTGGAAACCAACGGACCCAAACTAACGGAGGCTAACTCCGTTAGTGTGATGCTGACGTGGCATGCCACGTAGGATGCCACGTAGGATCATTTTGCCATGTGGCATGCCACGTAGGATGCCACATAGGATTATTTTGCCACGTGGCATGCCACGTAAGATGCCACGTAGGATCATCTTGCCACCTAAGCATGCCACGTCAGCATCACACTAACGGAGTTAGCCTCCGTTAGTTTGGGTCCGTTGGTTTCCAATATATCGAAAGTTGGGACCAATATTGGTGATTTTCGTAGTTGGGACTGTTATTGGCCAATAGTCAATAGTTGGGATTATTTATTTCCATTTTTCCATTACTAAAAGCACCTACAATTTATAAGAAGAAAGGAACCTCCTTCAAAGACAGTTTCAGTTCAAACGACACCATTGATCGACCATTTCATGTAGGTTCCGATTTAAGACTACCTCACCGTAGACGAATGTAATATCAGTCTTTGTTGTTTGATGATAAACTGCGTCAATATATGTGGAATAAGCCAGCTTGAAATTCAACTAAAATATCAAGAAACATTAAAATAATGCATTCCTAATAATCAACACGACTGGTTAGATCAACATGATTAATAAAGCCTAAAATTGTCCTTATAATAACAAAGAACGCTCTCATAACTTGAATACATGTTTTGAATAAACCTTGTCAGTTCATCCTAACTATCCATTACCATTCCCACTGGGCATCCAAACTTAAATCTACAGAATAACAAAAGCATTTCAAATAACAAAGTTATAGAACTTAATAGGTATAAGGTATGGAATCAATTAAAAAAATTCAGACAGAAATCAAGGGCTTTTTCTAATTATATGCCCAAATGCGTTGCGGGTTCCGTTGCAAACATCGAAACAATTGGTTCTTGAACAATCTTCCCAGAATCCCTGAAAGAAATATGTTTCAGAAACTCGTTAAAGTCTTTAATGTTAAGCTAAGTTGACCCATTTGCACGTATACAAAAGTACTCAATTTAGCCTAAACCAACTTTCACCTGTTACCAAGCCGTCTAAAGCTTCCATTTAGTCAGCCTATATGATTCTACAAAAAATTTACCAGCCAAGAAAAGAACAATTATGAAATAACTAATCATTCATTGTGATACTAAACCAATAAGAAGTTTTCTCACAAATGAGCAATAGATCCGAATTACCTAATAAAACAACCAATCATTACTTTACTAATTGTTGAGCTATTCAGTGTCATTTATCAAGTTCCCTACATATATGTTTCAATGCTTACTTCTTCTGTAAGAGTTTGAACAATAACATCAGTGGTTCCAATTTCAGTGCAATACAATTTCGATTGAGTAAACAAAAATAAGATTTTAATTATATATCAACTACAATTAGGTTTCAATTACAAGTTAATCATGAATCAATAGGTCAGTTATAGCTATTAATTACCAAATAGCGACGAAACAAAGACTGAATTTTAACAGCGGCATAATTCTCCCGAGCCTCATCATTTCCGCCAATAATTGCGTCATTAGCTGCTTGAATCTGAGTTGTTAACGAAAATAAATTTGACTCCATATTTTTTTCCACACATTACACTCCAAACAAACATGACTGTTAAAAAATCAAGTTAAAAAAACCTCAAATCAAGGTCAAACCTACCTCAAGCATCGTATTGAGGTTGATGTTTACCACCCACCAGCATCAGCAGACCGAAATCGCCGTCAAATCCCTAAGTCGTAACGGTCGTCGGTGGATCAGACCACCGGTGCTTGAATTCGCCTCCTCTTTCCGTCGCCGTTCTGAGATATAGGTCAACACGCCGGAGCTTAGCCTGAGCCGTCAGTGTCACGGTTGTACCAGAATACATCCACCGTACAGCAAAACCCGTCATCGAGCTGGATTTGGGGCACATCGTCGGTGATATGCTACGATAGTGGCTACTCCGATTATGCTGTTGTTAATGGAGATAAAGATAGAGAGGGATAGACACGGACAGATGTAGAGGGGCTGCAACTTTAGAGACTTGTACAGAGCTTTACCGAATTGTAAAAGCTAGGCAGACACATCATAGATAAAGGCTTTAGAAAGAAGTACGGTCACATACCACCACCACCTAGGGTTTCGAAATCGAACCCGGAAATAGTACACGAAGGCTTTTACGGTTTCCATAATCAGATTCGAGTGGTTGTCACCTAGGGTTTGGAAATCCAACCCGGCAAAACAACCGTTATCACCAACGACACCTATGGTAGCTGGAGAGCAGTAACAGAGAGAGAGAGAGAGAGAGACATGCATCTTAATCAAAGCAGAGAGACAAAGGCAACGGTGTTGAAACCCATAGGGGTAGCGGCTTTAAAGAGTTGCAGACGACATACACGGCGCCTGAATGAGTTTTATTGACCGAAACAGTACCACCGCTTCACAATAACGTCAGTCCCTTGACAACGAAGCCACGGATATGAAGAAGAGGGGGACGGAGGTCATCGTCTCCGGAGCAAGGACCTACATAGAGACGGAAGAGATGGTACGGTTATGGCAGGAAGAGAGAGAAAGGATGTATATGAAGGATAGGCTAGTGCTTTGAGGACTTGTACGGAGCTTCATCGACTTGTATTGAGCGAAACAGTAAACTCACCTCACAGCCAAACTTACCTTTTGTATATATATATAATATTCACAATTTTTATAAAACTTTTTTTTCCCAATTAAATAAGTCAACTTTATTTTTATGTTCTAATCAAGTCACTGAAGTTTACTTTAATGTTCCAATCATATATACTATACCTGCTATTCAGGTAAACTATATAGGATTAGAACATAAAATAAACTTTAATGACTTAATTGGAACAACTATTTTTATAAGTGATCTAATTGAAACACTAGTAAAAGTTGATTACCATTCTATAAAATATTTCCTTTTTTCTATAAGAAAGAAAAAGTTATTGAATGAGGGCACTCAATGCAGCGTCATATTTACAATCATCATCCCTTTAGTCATAGATGGACCCACTCAGTTTTACCATAAAAGTTCGACAATAATTTAAGCTGTTAAAAAAGTAAAAATAAAAATTAACGCATTTTAGCGAAGGAGGGACGCGACCAGCAAAGGTTCCATGTAGCACCTCCACGGCACCAATTGCTGCCCGCCACCTGGACCACCACCCGTGAACCCCTCCCACCGATAGCATCACCCGTAGACATGGGTGGTTCTTCACTAGTATCCTGGTTCCCCTTTCTCCTATCTCTCTCTCTCTCTCTCTCTCTCTCTCTCTCCCTCTCTCTTCTTTGCCCTCGCAAGGGCACAACTCTTAAGGGGCAGGGAGGGGCGGCCGATGTAACATCGCAAAATTTTTTCCCCAAATTTTAATACATAAAAGCCCTTATTTTTTTTTATTTACATCTTTATCATTAATATTATACAAATGTGCCTAAGTCTTTATTTTCCTAACTCACAACTTATATATACATATATATATATATATGTATATATATATATATAATAATAATAATAATAATAATAATAATAATAATAATAATATGATCTAAATTCTTTTTTTTTTACACATACACTTGTCAAGAATTTTTGTTAAATAAAGCCATAGTCAAAGTCTTAGTCAAACAGTCAAAGTCTTAGTCAAATAGTCAATTCATCATAAAACCTTACTTTATGGTGTTGACCAATTTTAATGGCTAATTGACTCCAAAACTAGTATAAAAACCCACCTATGACCCATTATACTTTGCACCTCTAAATCGATTGTTTCAATCCGATTAAACTTTCCCTCATACCTTTCTTCTATAGTCTATTACTTCTACAATTGAAGCTTTGATTATAAGCTCTTGTAATTGGCGAATTGGAAGCTTGATATTCTTTTTTTTTCGTTTTCTTCAATTTGGACTAGCTACGTTGTTGAGTCTTTGGGATTCGCCTCGCATACATTCACAACACATTATTCTATTTTTTTCACGAGACATAACATTTTGCTAAGGTGAGTTTTACATAGCCCCTTTTCTATTTATCACCATTTTTGGGGTGAAACATGTTACAACATTATTTATGCAATTCAATCATCAATGTGTCTATGTGTATTTCTATGTTGCATTATGTCTTGAACATGACTAGGGTAAGCACAATTCTAGCATAAACATTCATCAGCCAAACGGTATACATTGATAGATCTATTGGACTGACAATCCCACCCGGATACGTGCCTCCTACAAAGGTTGCGTGGGTGTTTGTTACTGCAATATAAACGAGTGAACCATGAGCGTATGGGATGTACCACAATACAACAGTCACAATGGTTGATTATGCACTCGATTTACTTCTAGTATGTTTTCACATATGGACTAGATTGCCATGACACATGAATTGCACAACAATTTTATTCGATTATCAAAACCTATGTAATTCTCACCAACTTTTGTTGACCCAAAATATTTTCAACTTAACATGTTTCAGGTTCTACTTGCTTGAAGATTTGAGTTAATACTTGAAGATGCGTAGCTAGTATTTGTCGTCTTGATGTACAAATTCTTAGAACAATTGTATGTAATTTATTTAAATCATATAATGAAATTTATTATTTACCATGAGCTACTGAACAATCATCAATACGTGACATACCGATGTTTCCGCCATCGGTTGGGGTGTTACAGCCGGCCCCCCAGAATTTTCGCTCAGAAGTTCCGATTATATAGTATCCGTATAGAAATTTTTTGGCATATACGGTTTCTGTAACACCCCAACCGATGACGGAAACATCGAGGTGTCACGTAGTGACGATTGTTCAATAGCTCATGGACTAAAAATGTAAATTTGAATACATTGAATTTAATAATTTATTACATTGAAAGAAATACAACAATTACGACTAGCAATCTAAACTAAGATACAGTAATCTCAACCTAAGTCTAAGTTCCAAACGCTTGGAAGTAATCTCATAAGAACCTGAAACATGTACGAAAATGATTTGGTCAATACAAAATGTATTGGTGAGCATACCCTGTTTGAATATAGTAGGAAAAGTGTTTAGCAATTCATGTGCGGTACCATTTGCAATTATGTAATAAGTAATATCCGTTCAAAACCAAACCTGAGAATAATGACTAACACATGACAAACCATATAAAAAAGGTCTTAATTAATAAAACTTGT
This sequence comes from Ambrosia trifida, assembly GCA_028751855.1. NCBI lineage: Eukaryota > Viridiplantae > Streptophyta > Magnoliopsida > Asterales > Asteraceae > Ambrosia > Ambrosia trifida. Next base: position 5,723,206 of record CM054128.1, read on the forward strand.
TTTATTATAAAGAGTAAACTGCCATTTTCGTCCTTGAGGTTTGGCACTTTTTGCCAGTTTCATCCAAAAGATTTTTTTTTTTCAACTGGCTCCACTAGTTTTCAAATTCTTGTTGGTTTCGTCCAACTCGTTAACTCCATCCATTTTTTCTGTTAACTTTTAGTTAAAAGACCAAAATACCCTTTTATATATTTTTAAAAAATACAATAAATCTTTAATCATAATTATTCCAAGTTTCTATGGCAGCCAAACCTCCCTTTTGACTTGATATTAACATTCAACTCTCTTGTAGAACTACAACTCCAATTTCAGATCTACTTCCATGGAGTTCCTCGACGAAGAAAGCAGACCCAGATTCCTCCTCCAATCTAGATCAACCCCTAAACCCAACCCAGAAACCGATAATAATAATAATAATAATATCCACAAACCCACTCTCTTCATCTCCCTCTTTCTCTCTTCACTCCTTTTAACCCTCTCTCTCTTCTACTTCCAATCCGACCCACTTCAATCCATTTTCCTCTGGTTCTCCTTATCCCTCCTCCTTCCCTAACCGCCGGTGACATCCGGGTCGGCCTGGGCCCCACCCTCCAACCCGAAACCCCTGTTCAACAAGATTCTGACCCCTGTTCAACAAGATCTACTTCCACCGGAGATCAACAGACCTTCTCTCTGTATACCCAGATGGTAGAACATAGTAATGAGCAGAAGCCAAATGCAATTTGTGCTAATTTGAGAATTTAACATGCAGAGAGATCTTACTTTTTGATGTTTCTTTTTTGGGTTAAAGAATCATACCCATATAGAAGAACATAGTCATGACCAAAACCCAGATGGGAATTTGACAATTAACAAAATACAAAAATCTCGTGAAGTGGGACACTACGGTTGTTGTTTAGACAGAGAAAACAATGGGTTTTTTTTAAGAGAGAGGTAGAACATGAGGGGGGTTGGTGGTTTAGTAAGAGAGAGAACAAACTTATAGAGAGAGAGGAGAAGAGACGCAGAAGAAAAGAGAATCGTAGAGAGAGAGAGAGAGAAGAGACGCAGAAGAGAGAGAGACAGACGGAGGAAGAAGACGAAGACGACGGTGGTTGTGTCGTTGGCCGGAGGTCCGCCTTCGGCGGTGGCAGGAGCCATCGGCTCCTCTTCTTCCGATGGGTTTTCTGGTAGGGTTTAAAGAGAGAGAGAGGGTCCGGGTCAGGTTTGTTATTGAAGCTGATGGTGATGGTGTGTTGAAAAAGATGATGAAGGTGATGGTGGTGTGATGATGGTGGTGGGTTGAAGACTTGAAGAAGATGATGAATGTGATGGGTTGAAGAAGAGAGAAAGAGAGTTAAATAAAGATTTTATTTATTAAACATATAAAATATAAGGGTATTTTAGTCTTTTTATAAAAAGTTAACAGAAAAAATGGATGGAGTTAACGAGTTGGACGAAACCAGCAAGAATTTGAAAACTAGTGGAGCCAGTTGAGAAAAAAAAATCTTTTGGATGAAACTGGCAAAAAGTGCCAAACCTCAGGGACGAAAATGGCAGTTTACTCTATTATAAAACTCAACGGTTTAAAAACAAAGAACTGTGTGAGTGAGTGGTGAGCTCTCACTTTCAGCATCATCATCATCATAAAGGCATCTCACCTTTTCCAAATACGTGTACCATATGCAAAGAAACTTGTACCTTTATCTGTATTTAATACTACAAGCTCTGGAAAAAGGTCCCAAAAATTCTTTTTTTTTTTAAAAATTTTGGTGGGTGCGTGTGTACTGTGTAGTGATGGAAAGGACTGTGCTTAAGTGAGGAATCTTGTACAATTTTTTTATTATTAAAAAAGGAATCTCTGATATTTTCCACTAAATTATTCTGCTTTAATCAAAGTTAACCTTTCTTTTCTCTCATCACTACCATTGATCTAATCAAGTTTAATTAATCTCCTCATTTATTTTTATTTTTATTTTTATTTTGTTGGTTTTCTTTCATTATCAGGCTTCTGCACTTTTTTCTTGCAGCAAATAATAATAATAATAATAAGTGTTTACTTCATCACTGAAAATGGCAGGACTTTGAGCAACTTTCCAGGTTTGTTTTGTTCTATCTTTTTGTGATACAGATTTGATTTTTTTCATTCAATAGATATAGACTTTATATCATTTTTTCTGTTGGTTGGTGCACATGACATATTTTTTTTTTTGTTTATATTCTTGATATTTTTTTTTCAGTACTAATGTTTTGTTCTTGAAAAAAATAATTAATCTTATTGGTCATATGCTTGATCTTCTTGGCTTCCTCTTTCAATTGGTTTCCCATAAAAAAGTTTTCAGATTTTTGGTTCATACTCTCAAAATAATAATAATAATAATAATAATAATAATAATAATAATAATAATAATAATAATAATAATAATAATAATAATAATAATCTTGATTCAGGGTTTACTAAATGAGCCTTCAAAGTTTTTTAAGTGTTGATTTATAAGTTAATAATAATAATAATAATATTTATAACCCTCATACTCTCAAAAAAAATAAAAAAATAATAATATTTATAACCCTAATATAAATTTTTAAAAACATATATATAGTTTTTGGTAATTTCATATTTTGATTAAAGGGTTCCTGGTTGATTCCAAATCTTTACATTTAGTAATGACAAATTGTTAACTTTTAGTAAAAGAATAATATTTTATTGTAAATTTGCAGTTGTTCTTTAGATTCTTGATAGCTTCAAGCATATGATGCATGTATTGATTTGATCTCATGTTTTTTTTTTTTTTTTTTTTTTTTTTTTTTTTTTTTTTTGTAGAATTTAGCTCCAGGAAAAGGGAACTTTGTGAATTTAGTATCAATAATGATGTCCAGATCATACACTAATCTGTTTGAACTAGCATCTGGTGATGCACCATTACCAGCATCAGGGTTCGGTCGGGCCGGGAAGAAACTATCCCGTGTGGCGACCGTGCCCGGGGTGCTATCCGAGCTAGACGATGAAGGTTTTAGTTCGGATGCCCCATCATCTGTTTCTCAAGAGCATATGATCATTGTAGGAAACCAACTCCCGCTTCGGGTCAACAAAGGACCCGATGGGAGTTGGAACTTTAGTTGGGATGAAGATTCCCTACTTTTACAGCTCCGAGACGGGCTTAGGGACGATGTAGAGATCACATATGTAGGCTGCCTTAGGGAAGAAATCGACCCGAAAGATCAAGATGATGTGGCACAGCATTTGCTTGAAAACTTTAAATGTGTGCCTGCGTTTATACCAACCGAGCTTTTTAGCAAGTTTTATCACGGGTTTTGTAAACAACACTTGTGGCCATTGTTTCACTACATGCTTCCTCTGTCACCGGACCTAGGTGGTCGGTTTGACCGGTCTCTTTGGCAAGCTTATGTTTCGGTCAACAAAATATTCGCTGATAAGGTTATGGAAGTGATTAGTCCAGATGATGACTTTGTTTGGGTACATGACTACCATCTGATGGTTTTACCTACCTTTTTGAGAAAACGGTTTAATCGGGTCAAACTCGGGTTCTTTCTCCATAGCCCGTTTCCATCCTCGGAGATATACCGAACCCTTCCTGTAAGAGACGAGCTTCTACGGGCTCTTCTTAATTCTGACCTCATTGGATTTCATACTTTTGATTATGCAAGGCATTTTCTTTCTTGTTGTAGTAGAATGCTCGGTTTATCTTATCAGTCCAAACGGGGTTATATTGGGCTTGAATACTATGGTCGTACGGTAAGCATCAAGATTTTGCCGGTTGGGATTCATTTGAAACAACTGCGAAATGTCCTTGATCTACCCGAAACCGAGTCCAAAGTGGCAGAACTAAGAGATCAGTTTCAGGGTCGAACTGTGTTACTCGGGGTTGATGACATGGACATTTTCAAAGGGATAAGTTTGAAGCTTTTAGCGTTCGAGAATTTGCTGACTCAGCATCCGGAAAAGAGGGGTAAGGTGGTTTTAGTTCAAATTGCTAATCCAGCTAGAGGTCGAGGTCGGGATGTCCTTGAGGTTCAGTCAGAGACTCATACTACTAGAGAAAGAATCAACAAAAAATTTGGTCGCCCCGGTTATAAGCCCGTGATCTTGATCGATAGCCCGCTTCAGTTTTACGAGCGGATTGCTTATTATGTGATTTCTGAGTGTTGTCTTGTTACTGCTGTAAGAGACGGAATGAATTTGATACCGTACGAATATGTTATATGTAGACAAGGGAATGATAAGCTGGACGTTACGTTAGGGGCTAACCCGTCAATTCCCAAAAAGAGTATGTTAGTTGTCTCGGAATTCATCGGGTGCTCACCATCTCTAAGTGGGGCCATCCGGGTCAACCCATGGAATATTGATGCAGTGGCGGAAGCTATGGATTCAGCGTTGGTTTATGCTGATGCCGAAAAACAAATGAGGCATGAAAAGCATTATAGATACGTTAGCACTCATGATGTTGCATATTGGGCCCGCAGCTTTTGGCAAGATCTTGAGAGATCATGCCGGGATCATGTGAGGAGAAGGTGTTGGGGTATCGGGTTTGGGTTAGGGTTCCGTGTTGTTGCATTAGATCCGAATTTCCGAAAACTTTCGATCGAACATATCGTTTCTGCTTACAAACGGACTAAAAAACGTGCAATTTTGTTGGATTATGATGGTACTATGACACTGCAGATTTCAATCAGCACGGGTCCGAGTTCAGAAGTTATAGAAATAGTGAATAATTTGTGCCAAGACCCGAAAAATGTTGTTTTTATAGTTAGCGGAAAGGACCGTGTTACATTGACTGAATGGTTTTCTTCGTGTGAAAACTTGGGCGTTGCAGCTGAGCATGGTTATTTCTTTAGGTACAAATCCGCACTTTCAACCCTTCAATTCGAGCTCATTAATTGTGTTGATCTTTAACCGTTTGCTTTATTTTAACAATTTGTAGTTTTTTTTTTTTTTTTTTTTTTTTTTTTTTTTTTTTTTTGTGAATAAAGGGAAGATAAGGATGTAGAATGGGAAACTTGTGTTGCGGTGCCGGATTTTTACTGGAAACAGATAGCAGAGCCTGTGATGCAGTTGTATACCGAAACAACAGATGGGTCAACCATTGAGACTAAAGAGAGTGGACTTGTTTGGAACTATCAATATGCTGATCCAGACTTTGGTTCCTGTCAAGCTAAGGAGCTTTTGGACCATTTGGAAAGTGTTCTTGCGAATGAGCCCGTTACAGTAAAGAGCGGGCAAAACATTGTCGAAGTCAAACCACAAGTTAGTACTCTTGCCATTTCTTGTTTGAACAGTATATATTTGCAGTTTATGTCTTTGTTTTCGTTTACTTACGAATGGGTCACTTAGGCTATGTTTATCTCTAACGAGTCAAACATGTAAAAAAAATGTTAGCTGAAATGCAACGGGTTCCAAACTTACCTATGTTTTAAAAAGCGCGCTTGAGGCGCGTTAAGCGCAAAGCGCACCTAGGCGCAAATCCGTGCGCCTTATGTAACCCTAGGCGAGCAGTGTACGAAAAGCGCAAGAAAAGCGCAAAAAGCGCAAGATCTTTGTATGCAATATTAGATTTTGCGCTTTGCGCCTCGGTTTTAGACCTCGTCGCTTATGTGCGCTTCACGCTTTTTAAAACCAAGAAACTTACACAAAATGAATTTGAATGCATAATATTTTCTAGATCTTTGTATGCAATATTAGATTATTTTCAAATAGTATAATTTTGTAATCAAATTTGACACATTATTTAGAGATAAAACAGTTTGACTTTAAGGGTCAAACTTCTTGGATTTCTGACGAGAAATCGACGCAGCTTTGTTGCAATTTCACTCAACAATTGTCTGATTACTTGAGCTGAAGTTCAATGAAGTTTAATGTCATTATCTAACAAAGCAAAAGGATCTGTATCAGTTAAAAAAATGACAAATTTATTTGACCAAATAAGTCAAAGTGACATTTTTATTGCTCTTTCAATAGGGAGTCAACAAAGGGCTCGTTGCAGATCGTCTTTTGAATACAATGAAACACAGAAAGATGGTACCAGATTTCGTGCTTTGCATTGGGGATGACAGGTCAGACGAGGACATGTTTGAAGCAATCACAAGAGCAATAGCAGCCCCGAGTCTTTCTCCAGTAGCCGAAGTCTTTGCTTGCACAGTCGGCAGGAAACCGAGCAAAGCCAGGTACTTTCTTGAGGACACAACTGAGATCCTAAGAATGCTGCAGGGCCTTGCTGCCGTTTCTGAGCAGCAGCATTCGTTAAACAACGTAACTAAAGGTTTTCAAAAAGCGGTTATCGAGTAGGAGGAATTTACCAAACTGCCATTCTTCGAGGTCGTGTGCGTGGTTGCTTGTGATTTGTGAATAACTATCATCTTCTCCGAATTCGTCGTTAATGGAGAGGCTTAGTTTACCTATTTTGAGAGCTTGTGAAATTGATGTTACATTAGAGTATGTAGTTGTTTGGTTAAACTTTAAAGTAAATAAGTTAAGTTGACTTCTGCTCCTTCAGGTCAAACTTTTAAGAATATGTATGGTGCTTGTTGTTATGGTCAACCCTTTTTCTGTATTTGTTTGGCTTGTCTGGTGGTAAGTGGTAAGGGGTGTAAAGATTGTCTGTTTCCAGCTATGGGTGTTAAAAGAATCCGAAATCGAAATCCGGATATCCGAATCTGAATTATTAAAAATTACAGTTTGTAATTATTAAATACATATAACAATATTTCCATAAAACAAACCCTAGCTTTCTTTTCCGGCCCTTTCCGCCCCACTCCCCTCTAGTTATTAGCTTACCTAAGTCGCCGGAGACAAACGGGATGGTGACCCGGTTCTTAACCTTCAAACAATCAATTACCGATGATCAGTGGTGATAGGTCAAGAAGCCGTGACGGTGGTGGCATCAGACCTCGAATAGCAACAAATGTGAATTCAGGTGTGAATCTGATCTCACCCAGGTTTTACTGGTTTTCCATTGTCAGCCTTTAAACGGGTGGGGGTCGGATTTTCTCGCTGGTGGAACTATTGTGGTCCTTCGGCTACCTAGCGTTGTCTGCGTTCGCGGGCGTATGAAATACCTTTGGCCATTGGTTGCCTCGGGTAGTCAGTGCATTATGCTTAGTTGGTCCATAAAAAAAGAGAGAATTAACATTAACATTAAAGAAAAAAAAAAGGGACAATTCCCCAAACTTCATCCGTTTTGCTATATGAAATTTTTGAATATCTGAAATTCAAGTATCCGAATTTTCAAATATCCGGTTGGTTTTGAACACCCCTACTTTCAGTCATACGTTCTTTACTTTGTTATTGTTATTGCCACGTACAAGTAATTAAGATTTAAGATCTTATTTTTCCAAAAATAACAATTTTTTTTTTTAATTTTCATAACAATAATAATAACGATAACAACAATTGACTTTAAAATAAATAAATAAATAAAAATAGATAAGGGCATTCACATTCCACCCTCTATACATATTTTATCTCAAACTTTTGAAGTATAATATAAAGAAACCATCCTAAGAGCATTCACAATAGATGCTCCATATTAATATGAGGGGGACATCTATATTATATAGAGTGGGTAAAAGTGGTTGTAAGTAGAGAAGAGAGAAAATATATAGTGGAGACACTGTTATCAGTAAATTTGGAGGAGACACTGTTCACCCTCTATAAGTTTTTAATATTTTTAAAAGTGGTTGTAAGTAGAGGAGATAGAAAAGGTAATGATAAAAGTATAAAATATATAGTGGAGACACTGTTATCAGTAAATTTGGAGGAGACACTGTTCACCCTCTATAAGTTTTTAATATTTTTAAAAGTGGTTGTGAGTAGGGCTGTTCAAAATCGGATAATCCAAAATTCGAATCCGAAAAATCCGAAAATCCGAATCTGAATTATCCGAAATTTTGGATAATCCGATTTTCGGATATCCGAAAATCGGATTATCCGAAATTTCGGATTCGGATTTGGATCCTGATTTTGAAAATTTTCGGATAATCGGATTATCCGAATCCGAATATTAAAAAAATATATATAAATATATAATATTATATACACTACATAACACAATACACAATCCTAAATCCTTAATCCTTCTAACTCTAAGTCCATACTCCTCTAATCCATAGTTGTTGCTCCCTCTTCTCTCCTCTATAACAGCCCCCGTCCACCTCGTATCCGACCTCCACAGCCCCCTTCCATCAAAATAATAAGTTTTTTTTATATATTTGTTGTTCAAATTTCGTTTATCTAACTTCGATTTTTGTTTTTTTAATAGGTTCACGTTTTAGGCATAAAGGAGAACGTTTTTTTTATTATTTTTTATTATTTTTTTAATTTTTTTTAAGTTTCGGATTATCCGTTGGATGATCCGAATCCGAATCCGAAATTTCGGATATCCGAAATTTCGGATTCGGATTCGGATCTCAATATTGACTATCCGAAATTTCGGATTATCCGAAATTCGGATATCCGAAATTCGGATTATCCGATTTTGAACACCCCTAGTTGTGAGTAGAGGAGATAGAAAAGGTAATGATAAAAGTATAAAATAAGTATTATTAAATAGAAAATGAGAGAGAAATGTAATAATTTTTAGTGTAATTATTGAGATGGAGATAAAGTATTTAATGTGAATGCTCTAAATACCACATTTCACTCTCTATAATAGAGAGCAACTTAGAATACAAAAGCAATTCTCTATGTTTAGAGGCTCAAATTCAAGCCCCTCTATTTTTATTTTTTTTGTGCGTGTATAAGAAAGAAAGAAAAAAAATTAAAAAATGTGTTTGTGAGTAAGATAAAGATAGAAATAGAGAATGAGTTGTGTGAGGTTTTCAAAAAATGTTTTTTAATAGAGATGTGTATTTTTTAGTTATCATTTGTCCCTAAGTTCAAGTCATCTATCTATCTATATATATAAAAGAAAACGTATATGCTGACGTGGCGTGCAATGGAGGCCTCAACCTTCCTTTTAGAGTGCCACGTGACATCATAATGGAGAGTTTTTGGTGTTTTTGAATTGTTTCATTTTTTAATTAAATTGAGTTATTTTAGGAAAAAAGAATTTAAAATTTTTTCTCTCATATTTCCTCCCATAATTTTTAAACGTTTATATCTTTTATATACGAGATTTTTTAAAGAAAAAAATTACACCAAATTAACGAGCGTTTTATTATATTTCCAATGAATACCATAGTGCTATATAAAAAACGGAGAAAAAATCGACTATTTTTTGTGGGTTTTCGTTCATACAGGAAAAAAACACACAAAGTGTTCATGTTATCACATAAAATTAGATTTTGTGGGGAATATGAGTTATTACTGATTAGAATACTATGAACATGCAATGATTGAGAGATTTTGTGGTTAGTTAACTTGAGCCATTTACAATAGATTATCACGTAAAATTAGATTTTTCAACCCCGGGACCCTCCCGGGGTAATCACCTAATTCAATATATAAAATGATTAAGCCTCTTATCATTTTCTTAAGCCTAACCTAGTATGTTTAGTAGAATAAGTAACAACATTCTATTTGTAACTTAAGTCGATTTGTCATTTGCTTATTTTTCATAGCTATGATTTATTTGTCAGAACTTAAAATCATCCATATAGTAAGAGGAATTAGCAGGTTCAACTGTATAAAGAGGATGCAATAAACCTTTTCCAATCCCATTCATAATCCGCTAGGGATTCATACAACGGTAATTACAAACCAAGTCACTTCCGCTCAAAAAAAAAAAAAAAACCAGGTTACTCGTTGATTAACTGAGTTCAAAAGTGCTAGAAGCTCAAACAATTACCTTCCAAGTTGCGCAAGCGGGTTGTTGGCTACTACATTCAGGTAATAAGTCACTAGTAACAACAAACTTGGAACCTGAAAGTAAACCAACAAGGAACAATATTTTGATTATAGTCACCACTTGTGATAAGGTAAACCAAGAACTTACAATTTGCTAAGACGACGACTACAGTGTTGTAGCAATTTCATGAAAGCAGACACTTGAACGACTTTGATATTCGTCACATTGGAACTTCATACAATTTGTTATTTTATTAATGGCATCGTCAGCCTCTGCACACAGACTAGAAAAACATGGTTGAAACTTAGCCTTTTTTGATGCAGGCAGCATTGTTAGAAATTCTTCAATGCGCTGCAAGTCTGAAAGAATGTGACAGGCCGTTTTTTGCCTTTGCTCAATCTGAGCACCTAGTTCGTCCCAATAGCGCTTGATATGCACAATGCTCCCAAAAACTTCTATTATTCATCAAATGTCTAGAGTTATGATTTTAGTTTGCCAGCAAAATTAATAAAAAAAACATTAAGCAATGTTATCTCTTATCTCAAAAAAGATGAATTTAAAATATTCTAATTACCAAAGCCTTGGTGCATTGGGTGGTTGTACCTCATGCTTGAATGGTGTTTTGTGCTTCATTGGGTTGTGCTCTTTGCATCATGGTTTGTTCATGTTGCTCTTCTTCTTTGCCACCAACCCTTACACGTGTTACGATCATGGTTAAACAATGTCTCTGTCTTATCGGTCCTGAAAGATCTAGGTTTAACCCTTAAACATGAATTGAGGGTTTGTGCAGAAAGCAATCGTCTCCCTTACACGTGTTAAGATCATGGTTTAACCATGATTTGTTCATGTCTCTGTCTTATCTTGAGAGAAAACCCTCAGTTCCTATAGAGATAAAGTTTTATGCCATCGATTTCAGTTCTCTGTCTAAAGCTTTCTGCTCCTGCTTTCTGCACAAACCCTCATTTCCTAGAGAGATAAAGAAACAGAGATGACAGGGAGAGGCCTGGAGACTTCCGGCCACCAACCCAACGGTGGACACACGGCCTAGCCACGGCAACGCCACCGCCTCCGATGTCGTATACACGCTCATACCTCCTCTATTATGGCTAAACAAGTGGTGAGGAAGATGATGGTGATGTCGATTTACGGTGGTGAACGAACTTAACAATCCATCCATTTTTACATCTATCAATTTATGTTTATTATTTGTTCGGTTTCTTGGTTTCGATTGTTTTCTACGATTTCTAATAATAATCTTCTATCCACCACATCACGTTGGTCGGTTTTTCAGGGTTTCGAAAATGGTGCTATGAACCTGCAATCCTCCGCGCAACTTCGTTTTTTGGTAGAGCTCTGAACCATTTTTAGTTTCGCTTATTTCATTGGTTTATTTCATGTTTTTGAGATTCTGAGTTTGTTTGGGGGTTTAATCATGTTTTTGTTGGTTTTGATTACTGGCTTATCATTAACCTTACTGTATGGTTGTTTGATCTAGAGTATAAAATGGGGTTAATGTAAAACTCTGCTGCTTGGAAGGTAAAGGGTTGTATTTTTGTTGTTATTTTGGTTCATATTTTAGTTCAGGTTCCAATTCTAGACCACGGGTAGGTATCTGTTCCACTCTTGAATGTTTTTTAATGGGATATATTTGTTACCTTTATGCATCTGATAATCTTTGGTTTTGTAACTATGATTTTCAACCATCTTCTCACAGATTTAGGTCTTTACCTCTGGCGGCGCGAGTAAGGTTTTCAATATAAGAGGGTTTTTACTCTCATTTCATGGTAAGATTTTGGTTGACGAGGTTCAATTCGATATTTTTCATTAAGTTTATTGTTTTATTTTGTATATATTATATTGATTTTAGATATATTCAGTTATATAGTTAAAACTATGTCAAATTAATATGATTTCATCTGATATATGTGTGTGTGTGTCGCCATGGGGTGGCAGCTATGGAGGGTGGCGTTTGTTCGCCTGCATCCACGATTGCAGCCATGGTTGGTTGGTCTCTGCGCCTCATCACAAACACTGGAGGTCACATCCAAATATAGGGGACAGCCAAGTTATAAATGAGCAACTAGAGAACTATATGAATTCATGAAATATAACGATGCCAAATTTCTTATAAATCACATTTGCCTCTTACCTGATCATTGCTCGAGTGAGCGGTTTTTTAGGGCTCACGTCTTTTTCCCGTTGCACATGATGTCTTCAACAAAAATGGATTCCAGTTGCAAAGGTAATTCATTTTCAACATTTTTTATCGTGCTTCATTAGTTTTTTTGCCCTTTATGATTTGTCATTTAATATACTTATTTCTGTTTATGTTTTTATTATGATATATAGATTCTCGGAGGTAATAGGGTTGGCCCAATGATAGGTCCAAAGGAAGACGATTGCTTACATGTGTACTACGAGACATTGCAGCGTGGATCATGTGGATGAGATAGGAACACATTATCCACAAACACTCAGATGTTGGAGAGCCAACTTCTTGCAAAACCATAGGTAAATTATTAAAACATAATATCCTTTCATCAAATGTAATTTTCAGTTCCAGAAATCGATGTTTGATGATTAGTTGATTGCTTATTTTTTTTTACCTCTAGCAAAATTCTTACTTTGGGCTTCAACCAAGATTTCATCCGAATTTGGGAGTACGCTTTTGGCTATTGTGCTGTTGGCTTCAACCTAGGATACATATGAACTATCAGGTACTTCTATGCATTTTTTTCAGCTTGACGATCATCAAAATCATCATTGTTTTAACTTTACAAAAAAAAAAAAAAAATACTTATATTTGTTTCAGTCCCTTCGTCTGAAGACTATTTGGGTAATGACTAGATGAATTCGCTTGATGGATTCTTAACAGCTAGACTTGGTTGGTTAATATAGATCTGATATATAGTCGGTGTATTTGCTGGTGGATTTTCAATCACGTATTAATGTCACTAGCATTCGTTTTTATCTGCTAGAAAGAGATCTTCCCTGTTAAACCTGCTGAGAAAGGTGGCTACCGTGGCCGCCAAGGTCAATGGCGTGTTTTAGTCCCTTCGTTTGAAAAGGCAAAGGCTTTTAAGGTTTCGAACTTCTGGATTGTTAGCGTAGTTATAACTATTGGCTTTGTTTTATGACACACGTTTTCAGGTAACTTGAGCAGTGTGAAGCTTGGCTGAGGTGCACGCCTTTGTTTTTCAGGTAAGGTTTCGAACTTCTGGATTGTTAGCGTAGTTGATGGTGTAGTGGGTTGAGTATTAACAAAACTTCCTATTATAAGTTGAATAAACATTCAAGGCATCCTTCGTCGATTTGTATGCTTTTAGTTCTCATGCCTCAACATTTATTCATTCAAACTATTTTCTTATTTTTAGCAAAAATAATAACCAACATTAAAAAGTTATATGTTTTATAACATTGGATGTAACTAGCTTAGTTTTTGTATAACATTGGATGCGCTCATTCGTTTACTTATCAACCCTGGTTTAGTTTAGATAAAATTAAACTTATAGGTGAAAAGTATGAACCGGTAGAGCCGTAGGGAAACTGAAGGTTCGGTGATGGTTTTTTTATGATCGATTTATGTTTAGGGTGCGGTTTTATATATGAATAAATAACTAAAGCAAATCGTCATAAATACTCAAGTTTTTATGTCTTCCCTGTTTTTTTAAAGATATTTTGTTGTCTTAACTGTTTTGTTACATTTTTTATTATGTGCATGACTTCATGGAGTAAATCACTCTATCTCTATCTATACGCACTGATTTGTTATGTATTGATTTTTAAGTTTTTTACTAACTGCATGAATTTCAAGCGGTTGTTGCCTTTGTTACGTTAGCCATTGTCAAGGTATAATAGTTTTGGTTGATATATCTAATGTGGAATTTATATGACCTGCCTTTATTTCAATTGTTAAGTCAATTAATTAAACTTCATTAGGTGAATATTGTTATGAATCATAGCCAGATTTTGAAACGTTGAGGCCGAAACGAATGCGAATGCGTTAATTAACACATATTTTATTTGTGTGCAGCTGCTTTTTCTCAATCTGCTATGAGGTAAAATTTCTCTTACAGTATTCAAAATCACCATTAACACTTTGAAAAGCCACATTGAGATTGTTACTGATAGGTAGATAATGTGGTTTTATTTTTATGTCAGTAGTTTTGGTTAACTATTGTTTTGATACAATGGAATGTAAATTTAAGAAATACACATGGATAGAGGAAACATTATGTTTCTTTTCATCTTATACTCTTAGATGCACTAATATATCATAGGTTATAACTTTAGAAGTGAGATTATTGATTAATGTATCTCTTTTCATACATCAGTTATTAAATAAAACTGGAAAAAATATGCCTCATTTAATATCATGGAATTTGCTTTAGATATATCTTGGTTTGGTATATTGATTTAAGAAAAAATTGCATACCAATTCATGAATAGCTGAAAAAAAAAGATTGCTTAAAAGTTGCTTTAAAATTGGAAAAATATGGTTCATTGATGAAATAAATTATAGAAAAGTAATTAAGAGTTTTGTTATTGAGCTGGTAATTAGGAAATGAACAAACAGCTTTTGTGAACATTGACTTTACTTGAAGGTTGACAATCAATTACCTTACCAAGTCGGGATCACCATTTAATTGAGTATTCAATTAGTGCTAAAAAGTTGTGGGATAAAGTAAATGAATGGGTCAAGATTTTCTTTGGCTGGCAATTGTTTGTTTAAAATTTTAATTATCTATGTTGGTAAAGGAGGTTTGTAGGCTTCATTTGAGTTCATTAGCAATTTGGTGAATTTATTGAGTTGACATTTTAGCTACAAGCCGATATTGCAATTTTGTAATTACAGTGTGATTAGTTAACTGCTGCTTCGTGCTATTGATATCTTCTTCTTTTTTTTTTGTTTCGCAGGAGTCATCTATTGCTATTGGGTTTGATTATCAGTTCGCCTTGGTTTTTGTTCACCCAACATTATGAATAGGTTTGGTGATTTTAGATTAGTTGCAAAAGTGTTTCTTTTTGGTTAGATCGGTGGGTTCTTTCAGTGTATTAGATGTGTCAAAAGACAGGTTGGAAAATAAGTCAAAATTAAGGTTGTTAAATGAGTCATGTACGTGAACTGTTTCGACATAATATTATTAAGTAAACGTGTTTGGTCGATTGTGGTGTGTATGTTAATATTATTAAGGTTGTTAAATGGGTTATGTACACTCAAAAGTTATAGTGAGAATTGTTGGCATGTTTTGTTTGAAATTGTTTCGAACATTGTATCAGTATTAAAGGAGCTTCGTAAATAGTCTGTCCTGCCGCCGCAACGCGCGGCGGGCAAAAATCTAGTTAAAACTAAAATGTAAATTATGTTGTGAATTGTGATTTGGCGTAAATGACTAATATGAATTTCGACATTTCGTGAAAGGGCAGTAATTGAAGTCTGTTGCTATCCTGCGTAAAAAGAGACAAAAGCCTATAAATACCTCACGCAAGACCATGGTGAAGGTGGCCTTGGGAGAACCATCTAGCAAATAGCTTTTGAGTTCAGAAGATATATCGACTATCTTGGATTTCAGCCCCCACGAGTATGTTGTTTGTGGGTAAATCGTTAAGCTCTTTAAGTTCACAAACGGAGAAGGCTGACATAAATTTAGACCCACAGATGAAGAAAGAGTCTGCAGGAAATTTTATAAGCCAAAGTTATATATAGAAAACAAGAACAGTCGATGCAATCTAATATCATGTGTACAAATCTATAATCTATAACTTATAATAAAAGAATTAAATATTGATGAGGTGACATTCAATGGAGGCCTAAGAAAATGACATGGCATTCAAGGAGGCATTCTCCTCCTTGAGTGTGCCATGTGGCAAATTAAAAATAAATAAATAATAATATAAAACCTAATCTACTAAATTTAAATTGAGTTATTTTAGAAAAAAATAATTTAAAAACAAATTTAAATTTTTCTCTCTTATTCATCTGTCATAATTTTTAAACGTTAATATCTTTTTTATACGATATTTTTTAAAGAAAAAAGTTACACCAAATTTACGAGCGTTTTATTATCTTTCTAATGAGTACCATAGTTCTATATAAAAAACGTAGAAAAAAACAACTATTTTTGTGGGGTTTTGTTCATACAGGAAAAAAACGTATACTTCATCAAGAGAAGCTAGGAGAAAGAATCGCGCAACACTGCAACACATGGTGTCACCTTATAGCAAGGTTATTTTTTTATTTATTTAATTACAAGGGTAATAATTTGATAGATTCTAAGAAAATAGCAGGCAAAATATACTGAAATTGAAAGGGATAAGGCCCGATTCGAGAAGGGCTGGGTCTCCGATTACAGAACAAAGTCTGGAAATAAAGAAAATACTGAATAATAATAAACGAAAATGACAAAGCCTGCTAATCTAATTTGCAAAACACGGTTAATTAACTGGTCCTAAAAATATGCTTAAAACTGCTTATCCACTCCTCCTGTTTTCCCTCCAGAGAATGGGTCAAACAAATAATTAAAAACTGAATTGAATTGATCCTTTTCAGCTGACTTGTTGACCCGGTTCTTCCTTCTAGAATAAACCAAGGGATATGTATCATTACTTCCCTCCCGGTAAAACGCCTTGTCCTCAAGGCGAAAGTCTGGAAATTGAGCAGCAAGAAGATCATAGTTTTCCCAGGTAGCTTCTTCGGACGGGCGGTGGTCCCACAAAATTAAGAGCTCTAAAACAGGTTGACCAGCTTCAATGACCCAGCGGTGTGCAAGTACTGAATGAGGTAGCAGATTGACCTCCCAATCTTTAGTGATGGGTAAAGGTGGTGCTGGGGTAGAAGGAATTGAGCCACGGGCTGGTTTAAGCATAGAGACATGGAACACGGGATGGATACGAGCATCGGAAGGGAGCTCAAGCTGGTAAGCAACCGGACCCACCTTGCGGGAAACACGATATGGACCATAAAATCTAGGAGATAACTTTTCATAACGACGTTTAGCCAAGCTTTTCTGACGATAGGGCTGTAGTTTCAGAAAAACATAATCGCCTACCTGAAAAGACAGCTCTCGACGTTGGGAATTTGCTTGGTTTCGCATCCGATCTTGGGCCTTCATGAGATTATTTCGAAGAATTTCAGCATATCGTCTCTGTCAATTAGTTGATGCTCTAAATCTGCGTTTTTTGTTTCTCCTGCCACATATGGTGGAAGTGGGGGTGGCTCCCTACCATAGACAACCGAAAACGGTGTTGTGCCTGTCGAAGTGTGGAAACCGGTGTTGTAAGAGTATTCTGCCCACGGTAGGTAAGAGCACCATTTGGTGGGTTGCTCATGAGCAAAACATCTCAAATAAGCCTCGAGACACCGGTTAAGCACTTCCGTTTGTCCGTCTGTTTGGGGATGGTAGCTCGTGCTCATTTGCAGTTTTGTTTGACACAAACGAAATAGTTCTTGCCAAAAGTTGCTAAGAAATACGACATCCCGATCAGAAACAATGGAACGAGGGACCCCATGGAGGCGAACAATCTCCTTGCAAAAAACAGATGCAACTCCTTTAGCAGTAAACGGGTGTGATAAACAAAGGAAATGTGCATATTTGCTTAATCGATCAACCACAACCAGAATTGTATCGACCCGATTAGAAACCGGTAACCCCACAATAAAATCCATTGAGATGTCTTCCCAAATACGTGTGGGAATAGGCAAGGGTTGGAGTAAACCTGCGGGTGCCAAGGTCTCATATTTTTGTTGCTGACATATCAAACATTGCTGAACAAAAAGACGGACATCTTGCTTTAGTTTGGGCCAAAAATATTGAGCTGAAATACGCTTTAATGTCTTTAGAAAACCACCATGGCCCCCAACTGGAGTTGCATGTGCCTCATGTAATAATTTTCTCCGAATATCATCAGTATCAGGGATCACCATACGCTTTTTGTAAAAAAGTAGTTGACCCACTAAAGAGAAATCCGGAACTGAAGTGGGATCAGCTTTTAATTGGCTGATTATATCGATGGTGTAGGGGTCCGAAAGCAGACCAGCTTTAATATTGACCACTTCAGAACTGTAGGGTACTGACAGTGTAAGTAACTCACCTGAATAAGGGCGACGTGACAATGCATCGGCTCCTTTGTTTTCCTTGCCTGCACGATGAGTTATGGAGAAATCATATGGCATGAGTTTAAGTAGGAGTCGTTGTTGCTCAGTAGTGGTAATTCTCTGCTCCAAGAAAAACTTCAGAGTATAGTGATCCGTGTGGATAAAGAAGTGGCGGCCCAGTAAATAATGACTCCATTTTTGAACCGCGAGCACCAATGCGAGTAATTCACGATCATAAGCAGATTTAAAACGGTTTGAAGGTGAAAAACCCTTACTAAAATAGGCGACTGGATGATCTTCTTGAGAAAGTATGGCGCCCACCCCGTCCGAGGAGGCATCACATTCCACAGTAAAATCTTTGGAGAAATCAGGTAAACGAAGGACTAGGGCTGACATTAAAGCTTGCTTTAACTGCTGAAAATCTGTTAAAGCTTCGGTGGACCAACTGAAACCGTCTTTCTTAGTGAGAGCTGTAAGGGGACGAGCTATCAACCCATAGTTATAGACGAAACGTCTATAGTACCCTGTGAGACCCAGAAATCCGCGTACTTCCTTCACTGTAGTAGGAATGGGCCAAGATTGAATTGCTGAAATTTTGTCTTGTTCCACATGTACACCTGCAGAATTAATGACATGGCCCAAAAATACCACTTGGGATTGACCAAAGCAGCATTTAGACAACTTGGCAAAAAATTGATGATTATGGAGGAGTGCAAGAGCCTGTTCTAAATGATCAATATGTTGCTCCATATTATGACTATAAATTAATATATCATCAAAAAACACCAGAATAAAACGCCGCAAGTGAGGTCTAAATAAATCATTCATTACCGATTGAAAGGTTGACGGGGCGTTAGTTAGACCGAATGGCATGACCTTGAACTCATAATGGCCCGAATGGGTTCTGAATGCTGTTTTTGGCACGTCCGATGGGTTCACTCTGATCTGATAATACCCCGACCTTAGGTCAAGTTTAGAAAAAATTGTTGCACCGTACAACTCGTCCAAAAGCTCATCAATATTGGGAATGGGGTACTTGTCAGCCACAGTAATTTTGTTTAAAGCACGATAGTCCACGCACATTCGCCAAGTATCGTCTTTCTTTTTAACTAGCAAAACCGGGCTTGAAAAAGGACTAGTGCTGTGTTGTATGAACCCAGCTGTTAACAATTGATCTACTTGCTTCTCTATCTCGGTCTTTTGGGAATACGGGTATCGATAAGGTCGGATATTTGGGGGAGTAGAGTTAGGTAATAGGGGAATAGAGTGAGAAGTGGCACGGAAGGGTGGCAGGTTATTTGGTTCAGTGAAAACTTCTTGGTATTTATGGATTAAAGGTTGCAATGGGTCAGGGATAGATAACGGGGCATCCATATCAATGGCCAAATGCTGAAAAGTGGCTGATTTTTGTGGGCCAGAGGAGATACCTTGTAACTTATATTTCTTGCCATCGATGGTAAAGATCATGAACATCTCATTCCAGTTTGCTTGAACGGTGTTAAGGGTAGATAGCCACTGGATACCAAGAACTAGGTCTGCTCCTCCAATCGTGAACAAGTAGAAATCTTGAACAATAGTTAGGTCAGGCAATTTCACAGATACATCCTTGCACAGCTGATTGCACCTGATGATGTCACCATTACCGATCTGAACGCCAAATGGGGTAATGAATTGGGTCACCATCTTTAACTCTCGAACCAAGGTATCCGATATAAAATTGTGAGTGGAGCCACCGTCCACTAAAATCAATACCTCGGTTGTTCCTAAAACCCCCTGTAATTTCATTGTAGTGACATTGGATTTACCAAAAATCGCATGCAAACTTATCTCTGCGAAATCCTCTGGTTCAACTGATTCTTCTTCCTTATTGGTATTGACTGGGTCTTCTGATTCATCAGACGCTTCCAAGAGTTTGAATGTTCCAGTTTTGCAACGATGGCCTGGTCCATATTTCTCTCCACATCGATAACACTCTCCTTTCAAAAAGCGATTTTGTTTCTCTGCATCTGAGATGCGTAGAGGGGGACGTTGGGTGGTGGATGTATGGGTGTTGGATTGGGCTGCTGTTTTGGTATCAGAATTGGGCTTTGGGCTTGGACTCCATGTGGTGTTTTTACTAGGCCTGTTAACACCCAACTTGGATTCGTATTCTAGGGCTAGACTGGCTGCGTTGTACACAGTGCGTGGTTTTTGTATACGTACATCAGCTTTAAGCTCCTCCTTCAGGCCATTCAGAAACACCCCTAATAAGCAATTTTCTGACCAGTTTGAAACTCTAGCCGACCTCTTAGCGAATTCTTGTCGGTACTCCTGTACAGATCCAGTTTGTTTAATGCTACAGAGGTACTCGTCCGGATTTTGGTACTCGGCTGGACCGAAATTCTTCTGAAAAGCAAGAACCAATTCTTCCCACACGGTAATTGTTTGATCTGCTGATAGCCATGAAAACAGATCTAAAGCATCTCCTTCCAAATGCATAGAGGCCACGTCCACTTTCTCTTCATCTGGGATCTGATAATAACGAAAATACTTTCCGCTTTAAGAATCCACCCGCGTGGGTCTCCTCCATCATAGGCAGGAAAGTCAATTTTTTGGAATGGGCGGTAGGGATGTTGATTTCGCCATGAACTCTCTCCTTCATCACCGCGCCCCGAACCGCCTTTAGAACGGCTGTTATTGGGTGATTGTTTCTTTAAGGCTGCTACTTCCTCCTTCAATACTTCGAAGGAGTCCATTCGGGAAGCCATAGCCGCTAATTGGGCTGCGATGGCTGTAAGGGGGTCTGGGTCGGTCGAACTCCGGGTTGAAGGTGCCATTTCGTTTCCCGGCAATGGAACCAATGATAGATTCTAAGAAAATAGCAGGCAAAATATACTGAAATTGAAAGGGATAAGGCCCGATTCGAGAAGGGCTGGGTCTCCGATTACAGAACAAAGTCTGGAAATAAAGAAAATACTGAATAATAATAAACGAAAATGACAAAGCCTGCTAATCTAATTTGCAAAACACGGTTAATTAACTGGTCCTAAAAATATGCTTAAAACTGCTTATCCACTCCTCCTGTTTTCCCTCCAGAGAATGGGTCAAACAAATAATTAAAAACTGAATTGAATTGATCCTTTTCAGCTGACTTGTTGACCCGGTTCTTCCTTCTAGAATAAACCAAGGGATATGTATCATAATTATTACTATTAGTATTAGTATTATTAGAATTGTTATATTTTTCAACCCCGGGACGCTCCCGGGATAAAAGCTAGTATATAAATATAGGCAGCATTCTTTGTGGAGTTCATGCTTCTTAATATTCTGTGCCAATAGAAGTATCAAAACATGTTTTTATATCTAGTTCGGAATTCCCCAATTTCAATGTAATTTAGAGATACCAATCATCACTATATGTGATACTCAAAAGCTAATACTGGGATACAACATAACATGTGGCCTTTTTTTCTTCAATTTGGTCACATGTTAATTTAGGACTTTGGGCAGTCAAATTGGGTATATAAGAAATTACACCTTCTAACATTGCACATTTGTAGGAAGAGCAGCCAAACAAAAGCAGTCTTATCCCATGTAAGCACACTCTAACAGTCTAACATGTCTCTTTTGTAAAATGCTTTGTTTTAACCTTTTTGTAATTGTAATTTTTGGAATCACAAAAGTACTTATTTAGATTTAATATCATTGTAAGATATACCTCAACAATTTCCAAGTTAAGAGTAAGGAACTTGACACTGTGAAGATGATGAAGGAGACACGCGATTTGATGAGCATTTGCTTCTTGTGGAGCGAAAACACAAATATTAGCTTTCTCCAAAGAATGGAAACCGTCAGTAGATAACTTCAAATGACAAGAACCTTTATAGAGCAAATAGGCAAGATGAGGTGCAGAAATCACATACTGTGCATCACAGTTTCTAATAGTGAGATTCTCAAGTTGAGGTGCGACAACATTAACCACCTTCACATACATGCCACTTTCAAATGTGAGATTAGTTAAGCGAGGATGAAAGATACTGAAACCATTCGATCCCATTGCTCTGAAATGCTTTAATGTGAGATTCTTCAAGTTTGCACATTTTGAGAAAACACCAACGCATTTGTTAGCTTCGTCATCACACAAAGTGACAGAATGAAGATCCAACGTTGTTAATTTTTGGAGTTCCAAGGTTGATATCAAACACATATTACCACGATACCGTCTGCCAATTTGCATCGTCAAACTGAGATGTTTGAGAGACCGAGAACTAAAGATACAAAGAGGAAATTCCATATCATTCTCGAGAAAGCATACCACATTGAGTTGCTGGACATTGTGAGAGAATGCATAATTCAGAATTTTTTTCACAGGCACCTGGCTCGCCTTTCCACGAAAAGTGAGCTTCACTGAATACACCTCAGCTAAATTGTTCCGGCGACACAAAACATTGGTAACAAATTTGGAGAACTTTGGCAATGTAGAGAAATCCTCACTAGAGAAACTCAGATAGGGCGTTGATCTCCAGATAAACCTCCATCTAGATGACAAAACACTCGTTTCAATAGCATCCTTGATCTCGAGAAAAGATAGAATTTTATGGATAAGATCAATAGGCAAGTTGCTTAGTCTATCTTCTTCTTCAATCATCCTCCTTTTACCATGCCCCAATTCCATTCTCTACCTTGAGGTAAACGCACATTCATGTACTCAGGGCTCACTATCTTTGTTATTGTTTACCCCAAACGCTGCAATTTTGATAGAATAAAAGAATCAGGACATGCAGTTAAATCACAAACAAAAGAAATGTCTCATCTGCAAATGTATTCTATCTATACTATATTATAAAGCATTTGACAAGGACCTCTTAAAATTTAAGTTTTACAAGCATAATTACTTAAAGTACAACACACAATGCATATGTTAACTACTTTTTGAGGGCAAATATGTCCTTTACACAATACTTACACATTTTTCCTCTAAACTTTACTCAATTTTTTCATTTAAATAACAATTACACTTTTCACCCTTATTTTAACCAACTACTCCACGATTTTTAAACGTCCATAATTTTTTAATATGTTAATATTTTTCCTAATATTATTACACCGTATAAACGAACATTTTTTTCTCTTTAATTTGAGTATAGTATTGCTATAGTTTTTTTTTAATTTAAAAATAATATGTTATGGTTAAATAATAACCGAAACGAAAATGAACCGAAATCATCTATACTATATTATAATACATTTCTTATTGACCTCTTAAATTTAAGTTTTACAGTATAATTACTTAAAGTACAACACACAATGCACATGTTAACTAAATGTTGTTTCCCGCCGCAACGCGCGGACACCTGACTAGTTTCTATAACGCAGTTCAATCGTCACAAATTAAGAAAGTATTAACAGAATAAAAAACCACTGACTGCACCAAGAAATGATTATAAAGGGGCCAAGACAATTTGGAAACAATCTTTTAAATAGTAGAAATTAGGTATAACGATCTGCAAATTAAATCTCTATCTGTAATGCAGTTAGATCGTCAACAATTTGGAACAAATCAAGAAAGAATTAACAGAATAAATTACCAGTAACTGTAGTTTGACGACACACTTACGACCAACGGCGGCCGGAGGAGGCTAATTGCGTGACTACTGTATGGGAGTTTGCTTTTCAGAGGGTTTTCGCTCGGGTTGGTCACAGTTTCGATTTTCGTCCATTGAAAAATTGTACCCATTAAGGTTGAAAGGGTCTGGCGTGTGCGAAAACTCGAACTTGTGACCCAGAGGTTGTTAGGACTAGGATTTCACCATTGAACTACGCTTTTAAAAAAAAATATAATTCATGTTCAGCGTGTGTGTGACCAGAGCAAATGTTGGTTTGGTTCGTTTTTTACACATAACTAAAACAGTAAAACTGATAAGTTTGGTTTTAGGAAAAATCTTAATCAAAACTGATCGGTTAATATGTCGATTGTCGGTTTCAGCTTATGTTACACTTGGTTAGTTTCCAAAAGCAATACTTGTGCAAAATTATGCTCTTAAGATTTAGTCTAGTGTTTTGAACCTTTTTCAAGCATCCAAATACATGAAAACTATGTTTTAAATACATGGATATACATTAAAAATATATGAAATACATGAAAATATGTTTTGAAGACACGGATATATATATATATATATATATATATGAAAAACACATAAATATATAACTATCGATTCGGTTTCGGTTATTTGGTGGAAGAAAAGGTAAAACCGAAACCATAATCGAATGCTTCGGTTTTGGACATATCTTAACCTTAACGACCAGTTAAGTCGTTTTTGGTTATTTTCGATTTGGTTTATGGTTCGATTTTTGATTATTTTCGTTTATCGAAATTCATATGTTCACCCCTACCTCTAAGCTTCTGTGGTAGGAAGACTAGGTTCTTTAGATACGCCAACACATGCATGACTATGATTTGTAATTTCTTAACTCTACTGTCTATGTTGATAATGAGACTGCTAGATAGATCCAGTGATCACTAAATCCACATTGACTATCAATGTATCGACTTTTTTACAAAAACATTTGACAAATCTGGATTTGATTATCTTTTAATGGTAAATCTGAGTAGACCACATCGAAAACTTAGTTTTTGTAAATCGTTTTTCTATTAGAAAATCCAAAAAAAAAATTAAAAAAAAAAAGACAAAAACAAAAGATTTAGAATTTCTTAAAACCTAAACTTTGAAACGATAAACAACTTTACAAATGATGTACCAATACGCTCCAAAATCATTTCAAAGTTGGCATGGTAATATAAACATTAATGACTTGAAATCATATGGATTTACACCTCATTGGCATATGGTATTGGTATCGATACTTCGTTTGATAGATTTCCAAAGTTCAAGGTTTCGGGTTTTTATATTGTTGGCCCATCCGGGAATGTCTGGGCTACCTGTCAGCTATGAGCAAATGTTTACGTGTCACATGTCGAGTTGCAGCGTGGTTGAAACACAACTAGGTCTCGTATGCTGAATTTGGCCAGCTCGGATATCCTAGAAAGAGCAAAAGATAAAGGCAAATACCAAAACACTAATTCTCACTTTTCGATCCGGATGAGTCATTTGATCACCTTAATTCTGCACCATAGCAGCAAAAATTTATGCCCTTGAATAGTTGAGTTCTTAAGTGCTAGAAGCTTCAAAGGTTTCCCGACGACTCCAACGTTGTAGCAATTTCATGAAAGCTACACTCGAACGACTTTGATTTTCATCAAAGTGGACCTTCATACAATCTGTTATTTTAATAATGGCATTGTGAGCCTCTGCACACAGACTAGAAAAACATGGTTGAATCATAGCCCTCTTTGATGCAGGCAGCTTTCTTAGCAATATTTCAATGTGCTGCAAGTTTGAAAGAATGAGACAAGCTGTATTTTTCCTTTGCTCAATCTGAACACCAAGATTTACCCAAAAGCCATTGATCTGTGCAATGTTCCCCCCACTTTTCAGTTTCTTTTCCGTCTTTGGTTTTTCGCTTTCCAATGGTGCTTTCCCTCGTTCCACGGGAGCACTCTTGATCACAGAATTTTCCTTCTCTTTCTCTAAAAGCATCCTTAATTTGGCTATAAGCTTATGTGCTGCAATCTCCTGCATGTGATTATAGAATTTATACCAACCATGGAAACACTCTCCACTAATCATTATAAATTCCCATATTTTATAAATGTAGTGAGTAGGATCCAACAGATTAACGCATAAACCTAAAAAGCAAATCTACCACAAATAAAACTGTTCGACTCACAAGTCTTCTTCTCTATTTTTTTTTATCAAATATCTAGAGTTGCGATTTTAGTTTGGCAGCAAAGTTACTAAAATTAAAAAAAAAAAAAAAAAAAAACACACACACACACACACACATTTGGCAATGTTAACCCTTTTTTTAAAAAGATGATAATAAGAGACAAAAGCCTAGAAATACCTCACGTAAGACCATTGTGAAGGTGGCCCCGGGAGAACCATGTAGCAAATAGCTTTTGAGTTCAGTAGATATAGGTACTTTAATGGAAGCCGGAACCCAAGAGTCTGCTACTGCTGATAGTGGGTAAATCTTTAAGCTTTTTAAGTTCACAAACGGAGAAGGTTGATGTAAGTTTAGATCCACAGATGAAGAAAGAGTCTGCAGAAAATTTTGTAAGCCAAAGTTACATAGAGAAAACAAGAACATACGATGAGACCTCATAGTTTTGTGTACGGATTTAGAAATATTCGGCAGCATGTCTATGTATAGTGTAATTTAATTAATATCCAATGTGGTATTTGGTTGACTATTGCATCAAAAGAGAAAGGCGTTTACAGTCCATGCTTTTTAATACTTGGCATCAACAGAAGTATCCAATCATGTTTTTACATCTAGTTAAAAACATGCTTGGATACTTCAAATATCTCGTCGTGATTATACATATTTATCACTGTTGCAATAATTTATTTTGATCACAAACAAAATTAGGATTTGGGGTTATTATAAGAAATGTCAGCTTATAACATTGCACATCAGCAAGTAGAGTAGTTAAATATAAGCAGTCTTACCCATGTAATGTAAGCACACTTAACATGCCTCCTTTCTAAAATGCTTTGTTTCAACCATTTTTATAGTTTTTGGAATTACAACAGTAGTTACTTAGATTGAATCTTGATTTAAAAAAGCGCGAGGCGCTCCGAGGCGTTTTGGGTCCAAAATCTGAAGCGCGGGGCTTAAAGCGCGAGGCGAGAGCTTCACGTATAGTATTAAAAAAATATAAAAAAATATTTATATATGTCAAATATGACATTTTCTACATGTTAATCAATCATAAGCACAAAAACATGATTATAAAACACACTTGAACACTTAAAAAGCATATTCAAAACATAAAAACGACGAGGCACTACTGTAGCGGGCCAAATAAAGCAGTTTAAAAGGGTTTTTTTGGCTGAGGCGCTACTGTAGCGCGCGCCTCAAGCGCCCGAGGTGGCGCTTCATGTAGTTCAGCGCTTTTTGGCAAAAAAAGCGTTTTTCTTGAAGCCTCGCGCCTCAAACGCTGAGGCGCGCTTTTTTAAACCAAGGATCGAATATCATTGTTAGCTAATACCTCAACAATTTCCATGTTAAGAGTAAGGAACATGACACTGTGAAGATGTTGAAGCAGAGAAACGATGAGATGAGTATTTGCTTGTGGAGTGGAAACACAAATATCCGCCTTCTCCAAAGAATGAAATCCATCAGTAGATATCTTCGAAGGATGAGAAACTTTATAGAGCAAGGAGGCAAGGTGAGGTGCAAAAATCACATGCTCTGAATAACAATATCTAATAGTTAGATTCTCGAGTTGAGGCGCAACAACATTGACCACCTTTACAAAACTTGAGGCATTTTCAAGTGTGAGATTAGACAATCGAGGATGAATGATACTGAAACCATCCGATCCCATTAGAGCATTCACAGCCCGTTCTCTATTCCCAACCATATAATTTAAGGAAAAATCATAGTTTCTAAATTTGTCTCTCACATCCTATTCCCCGTTTATATCCCCTATAAGTTTTTTTTATTATTATTTTATTTATTCACAACCAATATCAAACCACTCCTATATTTTCGTTTCATATCTTTCTTTCTTTTTTTTTTTTTTTTTTTGAAAATTGAACTTCATTAAAACCAACCAACAATGACAACTATCCCCAAGGCGGAGAAAGAAGCCGAAAACCAAAACAATACAAAACAACCAATTACATTACATCAAATAAACACCAACGCCTCCAATCCACTACCCCCTCCTTGAACCTATGTTTATACCAAAGAAACCCCAAAGACTTGATGTCCGCCACCATTTCCACCACGTTAGAATCTTTACTGTTGAACACCTTCTCGTTGATGACAATGACCTTGTGTTGATTTGGGCTAGCTGGACTAAAGATCATGAAACTGGGCTTGGACGCATAAAGCTAAGCTTGGTCGAAACATGGAGTTGGGCTTGAAAGCATATGTTATATGCAGTGGCATATTCAGGATGAATTTCCAAGGGGTTCCTTTCAATAGATTTTCACTAATTTTTAAAATTTTCCACTAAAATTTTAAATTTTTTTCGGACCGAGGGGGTTTCTGGAACCCTCTGTATCTGCCCTTGATTATATGTCTAGTAATTAAGCTTGTCGTTAAGTCGGTGTTTATGGTGCCCAGATAACGAAACAATTCAGCCGTATTTGCATATGAATGGAACTAGATTATACCCCGGGAGCGTCCCGGGTTGAGAAATTTAATATGATACATCAATTTTACATATGAAATAAACTGATGTATAACTCTAATATTAATATCTAACGTAAAACAAATTAACAATGTACAACTCCAATGCTAACACCTAACCTAAAAGAATGTAGAACTTTAGTGTAACTCTAATATTAACACATATCCTAAAGACTAAACAAATGAACAACACTAACATACTAATATTGATACTTAACTTAAAACAACGTATAACTCTATTAACCTATTCGACTCTGGTTGAAAAAAATTTCATATTTACTGATTTAAACATAATTAGTGACTTGTCTATACATGATTAATGATTTACCTGAACACTTTATGTTTTTTTTCCTGTATGAACAAAACCCCACAAAAATATTTCTCTGTTTTTTATATAGCACTATGGTATTCGTTGGAAAGATAATAAAACGCTCGTTAATTTGGTGTAATTTTTTTCTTTAAAAAATCTCGTATATTAAAGATATTAACATTTAAAAATTATAGGAGGAAACATGAGGGTGAAAAATCCAATTTTGTTTTTAAATTATTTTTTTCCTAAAATATCTCAATGCCACATGGGATGACACATGACACACTCAAAGAAGAGAATGCATATTTGAGTGTCATGTCATTAAAATGGCTTTGGTTTATTATATGTATAGATTAATCACATAGGTACTTTAGAGGTTAAACATTCCTACACATAATAATCTCGTACATAAACATTTTATCACAACTAATTAACTAAACTTTGTTACTGGATGTTATATAATATAATTTGGTTTCAAACATAATTCAAAACATTCCATATGTAGTTTCTACTAAGAAAGTAACGTACACAGTTTAATTAGAACCCAAGTCCCTTGACCATCTTAGTTCTACAGAATAGTCTCAAAAACAAATCATATCCTTGAATAGATGAGTTCATAAGTGCTAGAAGTTTAAAATTGACCATTCCAAGTTGCACATGTGGTTGTTGACCACTACATTCAGGTAATAATTAATAACAAAAAACTTGAGACCTGAAAGTACAACAAAGAACAATGACAGTTAACATTTTAATCATACTTGTCGGTATAAGGGAAACCAATAACTTACCATTCGCTAAGAAGACGGTTCCAACGTTGTTGTTGCAAGCTCATGAAACAAGACACTTGAACGGCTTTGGTATTCATCACACTGAATCTTCACACAATCTGTTATTTTACTCATGGCAATGTCAGCCTCTATACACAGTCTAGAAAAACATTGTTGAATCTTAGCCCTATTTGACGCAGGCAGCTTTCTCAATAGTGCTTTAGTCTCTTGCAACTTTGAAATAATGAGACAAGACTTTTCGATCCGCGCACCCAGATTTTCCAAACAACTCTTGATACGCGTCATGTCCTCCCCAGTTAATTTCACTTTCTTTGGTTTATGGCTCTCCACATGTGTTTTGTTGTCCTTGGAGTTATCCTCTTCTTTCTCTAAGAGCACACGTAATTCAGCCATAATGTTTTGCGCTTGAACCTCCTGCATGAAATTATAGAACTTATACAAAACATGAATACACTCTCAATAAGTCATTTCCGAAGTTACAAAAACCTCGCTTTTTGATTGGCTTTTTGGCTTTTCACAAGTCTTTTTCTCGATATTTTATCATACATCTAGAGTTGTGATTTTAGTAAGCCAGTAAAATTAACAAAAAAATAATATGTTCTCTATTTGATAAAAAAAAGATTAAAACTAGTAATTTTTTTTTTGCGATTTTGAATGACGAGTTAGTACATTGGCTGGATGGATGAAAATCAAATTCA
Source organism: Ambrosia trifida (assembly GCA_028751855.1). NCBI lineage: Eukaryota > Viridiplantae > Streptophyta > Magnoliopsida > Asterales > Asteraceae > Ambrosia > Ambrosia trifida. The sequence continues at coordinate 5,753,127 of CM054128.1, forward strand.
GTTGCTATCTTGCATAAAGAGAAACATTGCAGGGACCAGTGGCGCAGCATAGTAGTGGCGGGGAGGGGCGGCCGACCCCCCCGGATTTTTGCGCAGAAGTTTCGATTATATAGTATTCGCATAGAAAATTTTGAAAATATAGGGTTTCGACCCCCCGAACCTTCGGGTCAAGCTTCGCCACTGGCAGGGACATAAGAACACAACTAAAATGTTATCATCGAACAAGGCCTTAAAATGTTATCACCAAATCTCCACTCTGGTTCCGAGGAAAGAGGCGCGAGAACATAACAGGTGAGGTAAAGGTCCCACCCTTCAATGAAAAGTTATGCAAATTAACCAGTAAGCACAATGCATAGCAAGATAAAAAATGTAATGAACTAAATACCTCACGAAAGACCAATGTGAAGGAGCTCTCGGGTGAACTATCTAGCAAATAGCTTTTGAGTTCAGTAGACATAGTTACTTTCTTGTTATCATGATCCCGCTGGTATTCTGTTATTTTTGGGTAAATATTTAAGCTCTTTAAGTTCACAAACGGAGAAGGTTGATGCAGAATTAGATCCATGGACGAAGAAAGAATCTGAAGAAAAATTTATAAACAAAAGTTACATATAGAAAATAACAACATATAATGCAATGTTCTTAATTATGTGTACAAATTTATAATTATACGTATTGCATCTAAAGAAAAAATGACGTGTATAGTCACATTACCAAGTACCTAGAAGTATCAAAGCATGTTTCTAAACCTAGTTTTAGCATCAGATTATTGTGCCAACGAACGAGAGCAAGGTTCCCAAGTTATGTTGGGAAATTGTTTATCTTCATCATTTTTTCATTTATGAAAGTAGTTACAACTTACATGGATTGAAAATCAGCGCAAGATGCTTATTATAAACATTGAGAACCAATACAAACATACCTCAATGATTTCCAAGTTAAGTGTAAGAAAGTGGACATTGCGAAGCTGCTGAAGCAAACATACAATTTTATTTACATCTTTTGGATGGGAAGCAGAAATATCCGCCTTCTTCAAAGAATGGAAACCGTCAGTAGATAGAAGTAGCAAAACATCATAACCTTCATAGACTAAGGAGGCAAGGTCTGGTGCAGAAACTACATGCTTTACATTACAGAATCTGATGGTGAGATTCTCGAGTTGAGGTGCAACCACATTGATAACCTTCACATTATGGAAGCTATTTTCAAGCATGAGTTTTGAGAGTCGACGATGAATGATACTTAAACCATTTGACTGAGTCTTACAATTCTTTAATGTGAGATTCTTCAAGTTTGGACATTTTGAGAAAATGCATTTCTCAGCTTCGTCAACACACAGAGTGACATTATGAAGATCCAATTTTGTTAATGCCGGGAGTTCCCAAGTCGTTGTCAGTGTAAAGGAAAAAGTAGTATATGTATGATATTTGCCAGTTGGCATTATCAAACCGAGATGTTTAAGAGACTGGGAACTAAAGAGAGAAATAGGAAACTCAATACAATTCTCATACAAGCAAACCACATTCAGTTGTTGGATATTGTGAGAGAAGGCATAATTCAAAATTTTTTTGACAAACACTTGGCTCACCTTTCCACGAAAACAGAGGTTCACCGAATACACATCTGAAAGATTGTCGCGGCCAGACAAAACATGGGTAACAAATTTAGAGAACTCTGGCAATGTAGAGAAATCCTGACTTGAGAAATTAAGATAGGGCATTGACGTCCAAATAAACCTCCATCTAGATGACAAAACACTAGCACAAATAGCATCTTTGATGGGGCGAAAAGAGAGGATTTTATGGATAAGATCATTTGGCAAGCTGCTTAGTCTATCTCCTTCAACATTCATTCTCATTTTACTACTCCTGGAATCCATTATCTACCAAGACACAAGACGCAATTTAATAAAATGAAAAGAGCAAAACACATGCGAAAACAAGTACTCATACACGTGTTTACAAAGATGAAAAATGATGCATTGCACATAGTTTTTTTTTAACGGCCAACGAATCAAATCCCGAACACTCCCGGGTAAAAGTGGTCTATGGTATATTGAATTGATTATTACTCAATAATACATTATAATATATAGATAACAGAATGCAAAACCCTACATACTTAATAGGCCCGTGGGCTCATAATAATAAATCTAATATCCAATACTCCCCCGCAGTCGTAGCAGAAGTAAACTGGACGCTAAGACTGGAAAATATACTAATAATAAAATAAACATGCTTCGGTTGACTCGAAAAATCCAAAGTTTTGCCAACAAATCCATATGACGCTTGATGTTGTCGTACATATTTTGTTTGATTCAGGCACTCGAGAGTGCCCAGACCAACTGCCACCTGTTCCCGGGGAAAACCCGACCATTCACCCGCCCGTAGACACGACAGTAAAATAATCAGTAAAACCGAGTGGGATCAGGACTCGAACCCAAGCGAATGACCGGGTCATCCCTCATGTCCACAAGGATTAACCACTGCTTTGCAATGGAGAACCCATGCATTGCAAATAGTGCATTTGTGGTTTATATATGTTCAAATAAAGGCTAAAAGTTAGCAACAAAGTGAATGTTAAATCATACACAAAATAGTGGAACAAATCAAGAGGGGATTAAGTTATTATTAAAATAAGAACCAACGGAATGCTTTAAAAATAAGCAATAACAGTTTAGAACTTACTGACTGAGCTGTTTAGTGAGTGTTGTAGTATGAGATTAAGGTGAGACGAGCAGAGGGCGAAGAAGAACGGGTGTGAGATGGTGAGTGTTGGAGGCTATAATGCTATAGCCTATATGTAGTGGCGTGATTTCTCCCCTCTCGAAAGATGAAAAGACAGTTAAGTTAATTAAAGCTCCACTCTTAAATATATTGAAGAATCCAAAAGGTCCCCTACGGTTCTCAAGAGTATACAAGCATATAGCTCCTAACTACAATTAGGGATCATCATAACACTTTTTTAGTTTTTGATAATGAGTGACACCACAAGTAACTTATGGATTAAATAAATTAATTAATTTTGTAGTTTTTTTATTCGTTATTAGATTATGTGTAGTGGGGGCTTTATTTATAAAGTCTCTCTTTCTGATTGATTCACGTGGCAGCTGAGTCAGCATGGAGGTTTAATTCAAAATAGGGGTGTAGTGGGGTGGGGAAAATTTGAGGCGCTATATTAAAAAAAAAAATTTGAATTCAGATGCACGTGGCATACATTTGATTATTATGAGGGGTGTAGTGGGTTGGTCAACCTTCAAATTTTCAGATACAAGTGCACGTGGCTTTATTTGGTTTGTTATCAAAGATGGTGTTAGGCGTTATTTTTATAAACCCCGGGAAGGAATTGGTATATAGCGCCCCTATGTTTTGGTGTTTGGGACGCTATTTTTTGTTTTTGGGGCAAATAACGCCCCACTACGGTGGGTCTTAGTTTAGCTTAATAAACTTCATATGTTTATAAAGTTAGGTTATGATTTTATGGGGACGGGGCGCCACAAAAAATTAATGACCACGTGTACCCTAGTATCAGCACGGTAACATCGTGAACCATTTCCTGGTTCTTTTTAACGGGCTGATAAAGTGTTTTTTTATATTTTGATTTAAAATAATAATTTTAACCGTTTGTTTAATATTGTTTCATTATGTTAACCGTTTGTTTAATATTGTTTTATTATGTTAACCGTTTGTTTTAAAGCATAAAAATACATTAAAATCTAATTAAATACAAATACATAAACAAGAACATTTAAAATACATTAAAACATAAAATTAAAACACATTAATATTAAGCATAAAATTAAAATACATAAAACAAAGATAAACAAACCTAGGGTTGGTGCAATAATTGTCATGCCTCGACATGGCCAAAAATGTTGTCGTATCGAGCCTCATAGTGCACATGATTAAACTCGATAGCCAACTCCTGGTCGAAGTCCGGATCCTCCCTCAAACGTGTGCTTGTATAGGGTGGTCCACCGATCACACTTGAAGGGATAGGGAGCCCAATCCTCGCGGAGGCGGCATCCCTATCCCTCTTTAGAGCAATCCTGGCGTCAACTGCCGCCAGCATCAAGAAACATCCCCAGTCCGCGGAACCTTCTGGCGGAACTTACTCCGCGTGAGGGGTCGATCTGCATGCGGTGCAACCTTATCCACATCATCACTTTAGGAGAATACACGCACGTCCGTGCACGCGCGGAATATCCGTTCATCGGCAGCTTTTGATACGAGGTACGTAAGATCAAGGATTAAGAAGATTCACCCACAAATGAGCAGAGATGTCGCCAGCCAAATGGTGACATGTATCTGCAGTGGTCCAACAACCACTGACGTGAACAGCGACTTACTGCTCCCATGCTTCCACCATGCTGCCTCTACAGTACTGCACAAGCATGCTTACCTGCTGCCAGACGTCACGTCAGACACCAGCATGTAAGTCAACCATGTTGTGTCAGGTCGACATGCCGTCGGCGGCCAATCACAGCTCGCCACGTGTCCGTAAGCAGATTAGCCCCAACTACCGTTGACGTCAGCAGCATGGATCTCCTTTTTCCCGCCTATTTCATGGGCCGAAGACATACGGGACTGAGAAAGACCCGGACCAGCTGAGACTTCTCGTGGGCCCTTCCCGAGGCCCACGACCTCTACTATAAATAGAGGACTTTATCTCCTTTGTGAAGGATCCGAAAATTATCATTGTATACAAGAGTTAGAGTAATCATTGTAACACTTTGTAATCTCTCAAGTAATAAAATACTCGGCTCTTCACAGTGGACGTAGGTCATACAAGACCGAACCACTTAAACTCTTGTGTTTACTTTCACCACACACACACTTTACTTTACGTCCTCGGTTACGGTTCATCTATAGGTTTGGGAGAAAGATTGTTCTTGAGCAAACAAGGGTATTAACCCCACGGTGATTACTCGTAATCACCGTTATACTTATTGTTTCTTCAACACTCAGGGGCGGATCTAGGCTTTACCGAACGATTTCCCGGGAACCCACTCGGTTTGTAATTTTAAGTGTTAATGTATATACAAAATTGGAAAGGAACCCATAAGAAAATAACAAAAGGAACCCACTACTAATAATTGGAGGTGGTCTACTGGAAGGAATCCTTCATTACGTGCACAAGGATTCGGGTTCGATACCTGTTACACGCGTTATTTGGTTTTTAATTTTTTTCTTTTTTCCTTTTTTTTTTCAAACTTAGGGTTTTGTCAAACCCAACTCCAAACAAAAACATATAGCAGACAGCAGCCCCGAATCTCCTCCCCCGACCTGTGCTCTGCTTCATGCCCTCCTCCTCCTCCGCGTCTGCTTCGCCTCTTGCCCTCCTCCTCACATGCCATATGCCACAGCCACCCTCGTCCCTTTTTTCCAGCCGTCCTCAGCCTGCGGCTGCAAAACCCCACCTCTCCTCCCCTCCGGCCGCCCCTGCCCCCTCTCCACCACGCCACCGCCGTACTCCACCTCAGGTAGTCTTCAACTTCTGTTAATTAACTTTGCTACTAGTACCCTATTAATTTTACCTTCTGTGATTTTTATGTATCTTCTTTTATAACTTATTTTGTTAATGTATTGTTGATTTACTTTGGTACAAAGACTAATCATTTGGATTAGTAGAGGGTTAATCTGTTGGATTAGTAGAGGCTAGTACTGAAATCATTTGCGGAATTGCGGTTTGCATAGACTTTGCTAGTCTGAATTTGTTTGATTCTGAAATCATTTGCTGTTTTACAATAAGGTACTAATCCAGTCATTGATTTTATTTTGATACATTATGATTTGGTGAGCTGTGAAATAATGTCGAATGATTCTAAAGATTTAACAATCGTTTTTTACTTGTACCCAAGAATAATTTGTTTATGCTTATTTTATTTTAGTCAATTATCAGCAAAAGTCATCAGGTTAAGAATTAGACTTGGGTTAGAACATTATTTAAAGTTGATTGTTTTCAACTAAATTCAAAATATGCAGCAATTGAGTCTTAGATCTGATCTAGTATACTTTTTGTTGTTAGTCCTAATGACAAATGTGAATAGGCAATAAGATAACAAGATTTGCTTGTTGTTGTATACTATTATTGATACTTATCTTGCGTATGGGGCTGCAACTTTGCAACAATTTTTTTTTTCTTCAAGGCCTCAAATTTTTGCTTCGCTTTAGTCCATTAAATTGGTTGAGCTGGCCCGATTAACAGTTTGCTTTTAAAAAGTTGATACATAGCTATTAAGTATAGGTATTAAATCTTCAAAAAAAAAAAAAAAAAAAAGCTATTAAGTATAGGTATGCTGTATGCATAAAAGCGTCTGTCTTTGATGACTAAGATTTTTTCATTGCAATCTTGATTAGAATATCGTTTTATAAAATGTCAGCGAGAGGAAAAGTTCCAAGCCTTTGGTATTGACCTTGGTACCACTTACTTGTGTCTGGCTGTTTGGAAGCACGACCGAGTCGAGATCATTGCAAACAATCAAGGGAAGCGGACCACCCCCTCGTATGTTGCTTTCAACGAAACTGAATGTTTGGTCAGTGATACCAAGCTGCTTATAATCCCACCAACACCATCTTTGGTTAGTCACTTTTCGTTCTTATTCACATCTTTGGTTAGCTTTTGTTGTTTTTTAAACATTCACATGAAGTACATGTTAAAACGGTTAAAGGTTATTCAACTTTTTCTAACCCGACCCGACCCGAAAATTCTAAAATTTGGTTTGAGAATTTTGACCAACAAAAAAAGGAACACATAGATAAAAAATCCTGGATCCGCCACTGTCAACACTTTATGTTGAGATCGGCACACTTCCGTTGCAGGCTCTCGATTGTCCGGTTGTTGGTGCCGACGTGCTGGTTGAAGTCGGCCAACACGAGATCCCAGAACCTCTCTTGGTGGGAGCCCGAGACCCTCGAGCGTTCTTGACCAACCAAGCAATTAACTCAGTTTTAATGTAATGTGTTTAAGTTAAACTAGTATGTTTTTGTGTATCACATTGAGGAGCACGCGTGTTTTCGGTATGATGTTTGTTAACCAATAGATGAATTGAAGCGGTTTAGCACACATTGCAAGAATAAGCATATAAATAGGCAAAGCACTATTTACACATCAAGCTGATAACAATGTAAGACATAAACGGGTCAACCGGATAATGAGGACGCCACCACTCCAACCTCATACACCAGTTAATGAAATACACCTCTGTCACTGCTGCACTACTAATCCTCGTTTTTCTTACCTAATAAAATCAATATAAAAGTTTGCAATACCCGATAACACTTGGCTTCCTGTATTAGCATAAGGCTCATAGGTATGGAGACGCCCCATAGCCCCCGTCCCTCACTTTTTGCCCCGTCCCCCACCCACACACCGCCCCTGCCCCGTCCAAGACTCCCCCCGTCCCCCACGTTCTTCTGAGGACGCGATGGCCTGACCAATAGGGATTTTTCTTTTTTCTTTTTTTTGAAAAAGTGACCAATAAATTAAAAAGTAATTTAATGCTTGAGACATGGGTTTCTCATGTCTCCACACCCCACCCATGTCTCAAGCATATGGAGACATGACTTTGTTGAGGTGGCATCCTATGTGGCATGAAGACATGACCTTTCTCATGTCTCCACACCCCATAGCCTAAGTATCCACTGCCAAAAATTCAAATGTGACCTTAATTATTAGCAAATAAAAACTCTAGGGGTTGTAAATATGGGTTGTTTCGTATTGTTTGTAGCCGAGGCTCAGAATTCATCATCATAGCCAAGAAATTTTACGGCAAAATGTAGTCATTTATCATGTTTCACAACCATTCATAATCATATATATTAGATGAGTATGAGTATGATCAGACTATGTAAAGGGGACACCCTACCATGTCTGCAGCGGAGGTTGCGTGTGAACACCTGACCTCCTCCGAATTTGCCACACCAAGGGTTGAGCGTCACCTCCAATCTGAAACGTGGCTACACGTTCATCACAGCCTCATGTCATGTATTCTCCTTACTATTAATAAACCAATGGATTTGAATAGTAATCTGACTTGATTTTATTGTTATTACATATGTTTTTGTTTATCCCTAATATACATGTTGATGAGTGGTGTGGTGGTTTGGTATTTTATTTGCTTCGGTTTGCACTCACGCTCGACTCTTTTCGCATCCATTTCCCCTAATTTTATTTTGATATCTGTCAGTATCCTAGGGCGATATGTGTTCTAAGGGTTTTTTTTTTTTTTTTTTTTTTTTTTGCTTGACACGCGTCATAAACTATTATTTTTACTTTTTCATTTAGGTTAACACGTAAAACATTCACCAAACACTTTAGTTAGCCAACATAGACATTATTATATACATACACCAATGCTCAAATAACATTTTAATGAGATGAAAGGACTCATTGGAGTCACAAGATTAGGGGGTGAATGTAATCTTAATCTCGCGCTCGACTCTTTTCGCATCCGTTTCCCCTAATTTTATCTTAATCTTGTCTGCAGTAGAATACAGGGCTATACTCAAGTACCGGTTGATGATCCCTATGTACCCGGAAGACGAAACATGCCCCATCTGCCGTAAAGCTTGCATGGATAAATACGGGGAGCACGCAATTCATTGCAAAGAGCTCCCTGGATTCAAATACCGACACGACTGGGTGAGGGACGTTTTGTGGGACATTTTGAGAAGAGCTGGGATTTCTGCCAAAAAGGAGGCCCCTGTAAATTTTCTCACAGACCCTGCGGAAGGGAGATTCACCCTGCGACCTGCAGATCTGCTTGTCTTTGGTTGGGAAAAGGGGAAACATGCTTGCGTTGACCTCACAGGGGTATCTCCTTTGGTTGGGTTAAGGGAAACAGGGTTTGTAGCTGGACAAGCATCGAGAAAAGCGGAATCGAAGAAAGTAGATAAGCATGCTAAAGCTTGTGCAGAGAACCAACATGTCTTTATCCCTTTGGCCTTTGATACCTTTGGCTCCCTAGCGCCAGAAGCTGTTCGTTTCTTGACCAGGGTCCAACGGGTCGTCCACAGCAATAGTTCATATCCAGAGGGGCAAGGATTTGTCTTTGGTAGACTAGGGTTCGCAATTCAGAAAGGGGTGGCGGCGCAGCTTGTTGCCCGTCTACCTTTTATTGTGATGTAAGTTTCGTATTTTGTTTTAATGAAATTTAGTGTTATTGAAAAAAAAAAAAAAAAAAAAAAAAACACGTTAGCTTTCTTAAGACAATTTGATGCTATTGAAGTAAACTAGGTATTAGTTGCCCGCGCTTCGCCGCGGGTGCGGCTGTTGTGCGAAACGCGGCAGAAGCTCCTGTTGCGCTGAGTGTTTGGTGGACGTTAAAGATACCGCGTCGCTGTGGGAGCTCCTGTTGCGTGGAGGGTTTCGTGGACATAAAAGATAATATTAAGTGACTGTTATTCTTGCGTGAGCTTCAAAAAAATACTTGCGGCTAAAAGCTAAAATTTTGGCCAAAGTGCAATGCAAGTTTAAAAAAGTTGAGTGGTCAAAGTTTGAAATCCTAAAAGCAAAAAGTTTGGTGGTCAAAGTTTGAAATCCCAAAACCTAAAAGTTTGGTGGTCAAATTGGAAGAAAATAAAGTTAAACTAAAAGTTAGTGGCCAAAGTTTTAAATCCTAAAAGCTAAAAGTTTGTTCGTCTAAGTTTGGTGGTCAAATTAGAAGAAAATAAAGTTAACGTAAAAGTTAGTGGCCAATATATATATATATATATATATAAGGTGATCAAATTGGAAGAAAATAAAGTTAAGCTAAAAGTTAGTGGCTAAAGTTTTAAATCCTAAAGGCTAAAAGTTTGTTGGTCTAAGTTTGGTGGTCAAATTAGAAGAAAATAAAGTTAACCTAAAAGTTAGTGACAGAATTAAAGTTAACGTAAAAGTTAGTGGCCAATATATATATTAAAACAAAGACACTGTTGAAGTGTCTTTGAATTAATATATATAATAATAATTAATAATTAATTAGACATATGCAGATGCATAATCGATTATGGGTTAATCTATATATATATATATATATATATTGCAAAGGGATTAATCATACATGTCATACTCTTATGCAATCTCTCCTTTGAGAGATGCCACATAGGATGTGATGTGGCAAGTGTAAACCAATTAAAAAAAAGGAATAAATATTATTTAACTTAATCTATTAAATACCTAATCTACTAAATCTAAATATTAAATCTTTACTATTTTTTCTCTCATGTTTCCTCCCATAACTTTTAAACGTTAATATCTTTTATATACAAGATTTTTTAAAGAAAAAAATTATACCAAATTAACGAGCGTTTTATTATCTTTTCAACGAGTACCATAGTGCTATATAAAAACGAAGAAAAAAATGACTATTTTTTGTAACCCGACATGTATTGTGTCGGGTTTGGGATTAGTTTAAAAAAAATTGTGGGTTTGGGTCGGGTCTGGGATTAGGTGATACCCGACCCAATTACCCGAAACAACATACCCAAATACCCGAACTATATACCCGATCATATACCCATGAATTTTTTAACGTATCACATAACCCTTAGACTAATGCGTTCGATATTTCAATAATTAACTTTTTTTTCTTATTTCATGTTAGTTCTTTTTAGAATGATCGATTGCAAACTTCAGAATTCATTTGTAATGGCACTAGATTTATACCCCGACGCAGAGATTCGATTTTTTTTTTATATTTGAATATGATAACTTATGGCATAGATTTGTTTAAAATAATAATAATAATAATATATTTTATTATGTCATATTAAATATTTCAACCCGGGACGCTCCCGGGATAAAAACTAGTTCTTCATATATCGTCAAAGGCACGCATTTGTTCGAAAAGTAAAATGAAGAGATAAAAAGAAAAAGACAAAAGAAAAGAAGCCCCTCATATAAATATAAAAAACATGCAAAAAAGGAAGAAGAAAAAACATGTGCACCAATCTAGTATGTTTTAATTTACATATTAAATACCAGATTTTAAATTATACATTAGAAACGTTCTAGAGTGTTCTAGGGTTGAAAAATCCAATATGGCATATTAATTTTACATATGAAATAAAATAATGCGTTTTACAGTTACATGCAGGAAAGTTTCGGATAGCATCTAACCTAAAATAATTAACAATGTATCTCTATTTTAACGTCTAACCTTAAACAATATATAACTCTATTATTAATACCTAACTTAAAACAATGTACAACTCCAATGCTAACACATGTTGAAAATAGAATTCATATTTACTGATTTGAACATAATTAGTAATTTGCATATACATGATTAATGAATTAGCGGAACACTTTGTGTTTTTTTCTCTGTTTTTTATATAACATTATGGTACTCGTTGGAAATATAATAATAAAACGCTCGTTAATTTGGTGTAATTTTTTTCTTTAAAAAATCTCATATATAAAAGATTTTAACGTTTCGAAATTTTTTGGAAGGAAACACGTGAGAAAAAAATCCAATTTTATTTAAATTTTTTTTCCTAAAATAAATTAATGCGCATGACACACTCGAAAGAAAGAATGCCCTCTTTAAATGTCATGTAAGATTTATTGCTTTCATTTATCATAATAGATAGAATAGATGTAAACATATTTAACTCTAAATAAAAACCAAGAAAAGTTTTATACAGAAGCTTAAAGCCCGCAATGCAGTTTCCATAGACTTAGAGGTGGGTACAAGTCTGCTTGAGGAAGAGGTGATGAAGAGCTTTTGAAGGGTTATGTCTTCTAAAAAACAAACAAGCTTCCCGCCCCAAATGTCTGCCCGCGTCTGCACGGCACAGACATAAGTGGCCAGAAGCACTTCTAGTAGAAAAACAAACACCCCTTGGTTGGCATGGTTAATGTCCCAATTCCCATTTTAGTGGTGTGCAAAACGGTGGTTTTGTACTATTTACGAAAATGGAAGGTTCCACTCGAGGCTTTTGATAAGGTTTTTTTTTTTTTTTTTTTTTTAACGGCCAACAAATTGTAATCACTCACGGAACACTGGAGTATCATCGTGCCACAAATGTTGCCACGCGATCATATTCCACCACCAAGTCATCAATTCAGGAGGAAACTCATAATTATGAGGAAACTCTTTCTAGCTTTTGATAAAGAATTATGTTTAATAATAAAAACAAGAGTTTTATCATACTCGTTAATATGTTTTTGTATTGAACAACACTAAATACATTTTATAACATATAGCAAGAAGCTAGGAAGCTAGAAAGAAAAGGGTACAAAAGTCTCATTTGGAGCAAAATCGTTACGAGTTAAGTCAGGGTTTTTACTATATTGGACATTTGGGTGGTTTCCACTTGAATGGTCAGGGGCCGGGACTTATACACTTTTATTATTCAAAACAGATTACAATAAAATTTTAATTCACGGGTCCAGCTAGAAATTGGTTAAATTCCTCAAATTTAACATATTTATTTTTTATAACATTTACGATGTTATCTGTTCTTACATCTGGTTTAACCGGTCCGACCAATAGACCGATAAAGAGACCAATTTAATGTTCAATTCGGTAATGTCCAATTTGCTTCTGAAAAGATTGAGTTAAAATCCTTATATCAGTATATATGCTATATATATTTGTGCAACCTCGAGTTGTGGGCCGGCCACTTTCGTGTCAGCGTGGGTCCGGTTAAGACAACATAGTCTGACCATTGAAGAGTGACTAGGAGACTCCCCTTCTAGGGTTGTGATATTCTCTGCCACAACATAGAAAATTCGCCTTAAAAAAAAGTATATATGTTATATATATTTGTGGTAAATTTAAAAACAAATTACCATGTTAAAACGAGTTAGTTGACTTGCATTTTTTATAATTAAACAATTTTAATAACATTTGACCAATTCATTAAATTTAGCAGTACTGAGATCAGTAGGTTTATGAAGATGCATCGATAGCGGATCGTAAAAGAAATGAAAATGAGAATTTGTCGGTACCTAACTATGGTTAAATAACTAACTATACCATCAGGTTAAATACTTAATTAGAGGCGAGGTGACTGGTACTGCTAGTGGCCCACACCCAACTGAAGACCTGTGCATAAATACAAAGAGAATGAAGAGAGCGTCGGTCGTTCACTCGATCTTCACATTATTTACATTTTGTACCCTACTGTTTTCAGCTTTACATATTGCTCACGTTTGTTTAAATCTTTTATATTTTGGCCAAAAAGTTGACCTGTTTTTTTAAAAGTAAAGTATATAACATGGAAATTATAATTTTATAGTTTAGTTTTAGGGTGCTTATTAGCGATTCAAATGACCCCGAATAGTGGTAAATTCGAAACTCAAAGCAATTGAGACGAGTATGGAATTTGTTTTAGAGCTTTCACGGATATGGAATTTGTATGATATGTGACACCTGACCAATTTACTTGAGACATGCTAATCCATTTACCCAAATTGTAATAAAGTGTTATCTTTTTATTTTCTTATCTACTTGTGTAATAAAATGGTTTACCAACTCACTAAATTGTACTTTTTATATTAATATATTCACAGTGGCGAAACTTGGTTCTCGAATCGGTGGGGGCCGAACTTAATTTTTTTTGATCGGTAGTGACTGGGAGATCAAATCGGTGAGGGCCGGACTCAACCCGGACTCAATCTACCTACGGAAATCGCAAAATTTCACCATTGCGCCAAAAATTGGTGGGGGCCGGGGCCCCCTCGGGCCCTAAACAACCTTCGCCTCTGTATATTCATTGGTTATAAATTATATAGTAATAGTAATTAAAATAGTAAAAGATATATATGGGCATACTTTTTTTTTTTAACGGCCAACGAATCAATTTCCGAGCACTCTCGGGCACCCTTTTGGCGAATCAGGTACTCGAGAGTACCCGGGCCACCAATTGCCGGGAAAACCCGACCACTCACCCGCCCGAAGGCACGACAGTGAAATAATCGGTAAAACCGTTCGGGATCAGGACTCGAACCCAAGCCAATGGCCGGGTCATCACTCATTTCTCATCCACCAATGTCCTCCAAATGTAGCTAGTGTGAATTGAACCTAAGTCTCCCATAGAAACTTTAGGCTCTCAACCAACTGGGCTACAAGTGTTGGACTATATATGGGCATACTAGAAGGTGTTTTTTTAACAAATTAACGGGTAAACCTGATACACTTAAACATTAGATGGTTATAAGACACAATTTAATAACTCGACATGAGAATGTTAAGATTATCAATACATGTCTCGCAGTTATCCCTACTCCTTTATATAAATTTAGCCATTGATGTTTAATGTTGGGTAGTGAAACCTATTTTAAAAATATTTTCTTTCATGTTGTTCTTCTTTCTTTAGCAACGTGAATTGGGATGTTTAGCTCATAGGCATTAATTCACGTCACTTCTTCTCTCAAGCATGGATTGACAATGTCGGCCGTTAAAAAAACATGGATTGACATTTATTTTCTAAAATATATGAAGTTTAGCTTTTTATTAGTCACCGACAATGTATATGTTTATCAGAATAAATGGATTGATTGCGATCTTTTTATTAAAGGGGCCGAACCTAAAACCTTGTTTGGGGTTCCAAAATAAGTTAAGTTTTTTTTTTTTTTTTTTTTTTTTTTTTTTTTTTTGAAAATTTCAAAATAAGTTATCCAAAATAAGTTAAGTGGTTGGGGAAAGAATTGGTGTTCTTTGTAACCTAGGTTTAAATCCACTCTCCTCATTATTTTATGCGGCATCTAGTTGAAAAACGAATACCGGAATACGGGTGGTGTCGGTTCGACTCAAATGAGAGGCGAAGTTTTACCAATTATTCCACTACCCTGCCTTCGGGGCAGGTGGAGGTTCGGTTTCCACGCATCTGTGAGAGCCAAGGGGCTGACGGCGATCGAGTAGTCGACCTTGACCATAGCGTGCGGGGTCATGGTGGTTGGTACATCGTTCCTAGCCGTTAAAAAAAAGTTAAGTTACTCTTGCATTCAATGAACTCACAAACTAAAAAAATTTTTTTTGTCTAATATAATATATATGTAAATATAAAACGATACTATATAAATACAATACAAGAAACTTTCTATCTCAATGGGAGCCGATTTTGTAGCCTGTAGGCAGTCATGACTCATGACTTTGCATGCTAAAATATTTGGTATACAAAGAAAAAAAATGGCTGTTTAAGCAAAGTTTAAGGAGCAAAGTCAACTTTCTATCTATTCGACAAACTTTGTATGGTTATTACCAGCACAGGCTCAAATGAGCCAGACGAGGTGTGTATATACATGCCACACAATTATAGGGTCTAATGTAGGGTTTTACCGACTCGTTAGAGTAACCCTTGGATATGAATTTACCTTTTTTTTTTTTGAACGGACAACTAAATATTATCTTGTTGCCACTGGGTTAGCGCTGGACAAATGACTGCCCACTGGGCAGCCCAAGTCCACCAAGCCACCAATTCAAGGAAAAACCCGTCGTCCAAATGTCTACTGCAGTAAAACCCAACTAGATCGGATTCGAACTTGAGACCAAATGGTCTCAGGCTCTTATCTTCATTTTCTAAGAAAAACCCAATCAACTCAGTTATTTTCTTTATCCGGGAATGAAAGAAGTTGAATTTGGTTTTTTTTTTTTTTTTTTAAAAAAATTCAGTTATTGAAAATAACAACCAAAGTGCTTGTATACTACACATATCTACAAACGTAGAAAATAACAACCAATCAAGGAATAACCCGCCGTCCAAGAACCCAACTAGATCGGATTTGAACTTGAGACCAAATGGTCTCAGGCTCTTATCTTCACTTTCTAAAAAAAAAAACCCAATCAATTCAGTTATTGAAAATAACAACCAAAGTGCTTGTATCCTACACATATCTAGAAACGTAGAAAATGCGTTTCTAATTAGTTTAAGGTTTCAGTCACACAGTTAGTAAGCAGGGATGTGAGTTATCCATTAGTAATAAAAATATAAAAAGTTATTGAAAATAATATAATTCATAAGATTCGTAAAGAAAAAAAAATACCTTAAATTATCTAGAATAAATCACAGAGAAACGCTTTTCATATAATCATTATTATTCTAAAACAATTACTTTAAAAAAAAGTTAGGAGTGACAATTTGATAAAAAATAATATCATGAGAGGATAATTTGAAAACATTTAAAAACAAAAAGGGCTAAAACTGTAAAATGGATATAATAGGCACATATACACATGTCACAGCTAGCTTCCTATATATAGAGATATAGAGAGAGAAAGCTCACACACTTCATCACTGAGATATAGAGAGCCAAAAACGTAGATTCGTATATATATAAACTTATTATTATTATTATTATTATTATTATTGATGCCAACAATGACGGATTCAACCGATTCTTTCTCCATTGACATCGAAACAAGCTCTCCTGGTGGAAAGGTTAGAAGATATAATCATATTATTCGATGTTTATATGCACATGTTGCTACAAATACCTATTTGTATGTACAATTCTGTATTGTTTAAGATGGTTTATTAGTATAATTGCTTAAATTTGATTGTTAACGCTTCGTACGTTTGTTTTTCTTCACATTACTTACTATTCAGTGATCTTCATGTGGTAGCATTGTTTTTATTGATTAATTGCTTTACGATTCCACATTTCAAGGAATATGTTAAGTCTCTGGAAGTGATCATTGAGCTTTGATCAGTATTATTATTATTATTATTATTATTATTATTATTATTATTATTATTATTATTATTATTGAGCTTTGATCAGTATATATTGTTATTATTATTATTATTATTATTATTATTATTATTATTATTATTATTATTAATGAACATTTAATTTAAATCCATACGAAGTGAGTGTAGTAGACAGGTGCAAGGTATGAGTATTGATAACAGATATTTAGATCCGGAAATTCTAAAATATTTATGATTATGGTGCATATGTCATGTGTAAAAAATAATACTAATATTAAATGGACGCATTTATAAGGTCAATTTAATAAATCTTAATATTATATATTAATTATATTATAGTTGTTCTGTTTACACAACGAAGCTAGAATGTGCAGAGGCGTTAAAACTTAACTGACTGTGTTTTCTTCTTGTGAAACATCGTCTGTTTTCAATGCATTTGTTTATTCACAGGATGATCCCTGATTGTATTTTGTTAGTAACGACCAATTGTATTGAAACATATTGGTTTCTTCACAGGTTATCTGTCTATCTATGTTTTTATTTTATTGGCATACTTTGTAACTGTCAGAAACTTTTACTTCACTTTAGACATCACATATTCCGTAGCGAAGCTTGACCCGAAACTTCGGGGGTCGGAAATCACTAGTTTCGGGGGTCGAAAACCAGTTTCGGGGGTCGAAACCGTACATACCAAAAAATTTCTATACGAATACTATATAATCGGAATTTCTGAGCGAAAATTCGGGGGGTCGGCCGCCCCTCCCCACCCCTTAAGAGCTGCGCCAATGCACATATTCGTCCACACAATGTGCGTAAATAGTGCCTAACGTGTTGACTTGTTATTGGTCGATATGCTCGACGACCATATATAGGTTAATTTTATCAATGATTTTTTTGGTAATTGAATTGGTTAAGAAAGATTGGTCGAAATATTTGTCCATTTAATACTCGTTATAGTCATTGTAACTGTCACCGTTATTATCAATAAAATCCCTTCATTTCTCCTTATATTCGAGTATTGTTTGGATTGGTATTTCTTCGTTAATTGATTAGGTTAAGATGTCCATTTTTGTGATCTTCCATGTACAAAGAGTCCTTGATGATAATATTAAATGAAAGAGCACTGTTCATTAGAAATTGGAAAGATGGTACTAGGAGAGTTGGTGTCCATTTGCTATGTGCCATTTATGACCAATACTGTGAACAAATAAACTATAAGCTGTATGTGTGTATATATAATTCAATAAAACAATGTATATAAATGTACATGAAAAAGTTGTTTTATAATGTCGTTTTGTAAACTAATGCCTTAGGTCATGCATTAATTTCAGGAGCATCTTATCGAAACCGCCAAAGGATTGATTTCTGTAGCCATCTTTGGGGATCAAGACAAACCAGCTTTGATTACATATCCTGATATAGCTTTAAACTGTAAGTGAAACAGTCCTTCAACCCCTATATTTCAAGTTCAAATGGAGCAAAAGTTGTTCCAAATGTTTGAAACATTCTAATTTAATGTATTGAAATTATGGTGAATTGGATGAATGAAAATAATATTGATAAAATTTATGTATGTTTGTGCAGATATGTCATGTTTTCAAGGGCTGTTTTTATGCCCAGAAGCTTTCTCTTTGCTGCTTCATAACTTCTGCATATATCATATCAGCCCACCTGGCCATGAGGTCAGCAACTTGAATTTATAATTTTTTGTTATTTTGCATGTCTTATGTCTTACCATGAGTTTTTGGCTGCAGTGGGGAGCTGCTCCAGTGTCACGTGATGATCCGGCATTATCTGTTGACGACTTAGCCGATCAGGTTGCTGATGTTCTTGACTATTTTGGGTATTATTCTCTTTTCCATACTTTTAGTAAGTTTTTTATTTGGAAAAAGTTTTATAGATCTGTGAATTGTTGTTCCAGACTAGGCGCAGTTATGTGCTTAGGGGTAACAGGTGGAGCATATGTACTTACCTTGTTTGCTGTAAGTTGCTTCCTGTTTACATCACATTAGCTTTAGAACATCATTTGAATTTATATTGTACAGTGTATTTATTGGCGTCTTTTGGCATACAGATTAAATATACACGACGCGTAATTGGTCTCATACTTGTTTCTCCAATTTGCAAAACACCTTCTTGGTCAGAATGGTTACACAATAAGGTTAGTTTCTCAGTACCTTTTCATTCCCATGGCTCATGAGGCCTAGTTACTTATAAACGGGTCGATTTGGTTATCTTTTATTTCAAACAGGCAACACGTCTAAAGTTACCTAAACTGTGTTTAACATAGTTTTGGTAACAGTATTTTATAATTTAATGAAAAATGGACAAAAATTGTTTGTGGGTTAAAGTCAATATAACCCAACCCGTTCGATCAACCACAATAAATTAACAGATTTGACCCGTTATTTGGCACGATTTAATTATTTTACAAATCTTACCATTTACCAACTTGTTGGGTTCATTTTTCAGGTTGTATCAAACGTCCTATATTACTATGGAATGTGTGGTCTAGTAAAGGAATTATTGTTAATGCGTTACTTCAGCAAGGTACAAAATTTGTAATGACAATTTACTCTTGACAACTGCATTATTGAAAATAATGTCAATACTAAAACTAGAATTGTCATCCGTTAAATAATAGGAAGTTCGTGGAGGTACTCTAGTTCCAGAAGCCGACGTGGTTCAATCATGTAGAAGAGTAAGTGATCACCTTACAATCTTCTCCTTTTCGATTTTACTTTACCACATTTGACCCGTTGTAGATAATTCATATCCCGAGTATTTTTCTGCAGGCCCTCAGCGATATGCAGAGTCTTAATGTACTGCAATATCTTGAAGCTCTGAACGGGTAAACTTCATTTTCTTAGTTAAGGCGTCAAGTGGCCCAAAATGGCGTATATGACAATATGAACATAGATTTTCCTCTTTTGTTATGTAGGAGAACGGACATTACAGACGGGCTCAAAAGACTGCAATGCCGAACACTCATATTCGTCGGAGAGAATTCCACCTTCCATTTAGAATCTCTTCATATGACTTCAAAACTAGACAGAAGATTCAGTGCACTGATTGAGGTATGTGTATGTAACTATGTACATATATGTATATGCGTACGTGCGCGCGCGAGTGTGTATTTGATATAAAACATAACTTTAATTGTATGATGCAATAATAAGGTTGGAAGATGCGGGTCATTGGTAACAGAGGAGCAACCTGATGCAATGTTGATGCCATTGGAATACTTCTTGATGGGTTATGGACTATACAGACCATGTGAGTTGAATATAAGCCCAAGAAGCCCATTGAGCCCAACTTCGATATCTCCTGAGCTTTTTAAGCCCGAAAGCATGGGCTTGAAGTTAAAGCCCATTAAAACTAGAGTTTCTAAGGCTTGAAGGAAGTCAGGAACCTAGAACTAGAAGATGGGGAAGGAAAATAAAGTAATGGAGGTGTGTAATTGTAGATATAGGTGGAGTAAAGGATAGAGAGGATACTTCGGTTTCAATCCACTATAAATGCATTGATATATTCACAATTTTCATTTTTTTTTTTGAAAATAAATTCATATTCATATGTCAATCGCGAAAAATTACATCAAGATAGTGGGTAGGCGGGCAACAAGCTGCGCCGCCACCCCTTTCTGGACGGCAAAGCCTAGCCTACTAAAAACGAATTCCTGCCCCCCCGGAGTTGAGACACTGCTATGGATAACCCGTTGGACTCTGGTCAAGAAACGGATAGCTTCCGGTGCCAAGGAGCCAAAGGTATCAAATGCCAGGGGTACGAAAACGTGTTGGTTCTCCTCACAAGCTTTAGCATGCTTCTCAACTTTCTTCGACTCTGCTTTCATTTATGGAAAAATAAAACAAACTTGTGTAATTAAAGTTAGTTTATTGTCAGCGTTTCGAGATTTTATTGGATAAATAAATCATAACCTTAAATGTCCAGAATTTGAACTACTAACCTTTTGGTCATGATGTATACCGCTTAACTATCAGGGTGTATCCTTGGGGACAATTAGAGGTTTTCGTGGTTTGGTTTGGCTAATTTTTATAGAAAAAAAGTACATCGGTTCTAGCAATAACCGTTTGCATGAGAACCATTTAAGCCGGTTCCGAACCGAACTGATAGGTTTTTATACGGTCCAGTTCCGATTCTTATATTTAGCACTAAATGGTTTGATTCGATTCGGTTCCAGTTTGAATCAGTTAGGTCTGGTTCTAAACCATTGCACACCCCTAGTGAGAATCCATATAATTTCTGATACATGTGAATCAAACATGCATACAAAGTTAGAAACCATTTATGTAAAAATATGTAAATATATAATTAAAACTTCATACAAGTATGAGAAAATGCGTCCTAAAACGGAATAAATATCATGTGTGAAACAGAAATCAGTGACCTACTTGGTTGATGCCTTGATGGTAGTTTAGGTAGCATTCAATATTCAGGGCTAAAAAGTAAAAATGGTACTTGGAACAGTTTATAATGTACTATTGTATAATTTAATGTACTATATTTTTCTTTTAGAACGGCTATTTTTAATAAGAGAAAATTGCAATTTTTGTCTATGTGGTTTGCCTAAACTAATAGGTTCAACAAGCGTATAATACCCTGAGTATCTGAGGTTTGTTTTTCTAACACTTTGCGTCCCTCGTTTTAACGGCCGTTAGGTTTTCCGTTAGTTTGTGACGAAATGACTATTATACCCTTCAGTTTTTGGGTGAAATGACTTTTATACCCTCCCATCTTCTTCTCCAACCTACCCACCCACCACCACCACCCTCTCCTCACCATTACCATCACCACCACACCACCGTCCAACCCCACCACCACCACCAACAACACCCTCTGTTTCATAATCAATCCTTAAAACCCTGAATTCTTTAAAATTCTGTTCATAAATCATCAAGATTCTATATACCCACTTCAATCTAATACCAAAATGCCTGTTTAATCAAAATCTTGTCCAATTACTGTTGAAATTTTTTAATCCTCTGTTTTTATTTTTATAAATCTTGAAAAATTAGGATGTTAACACCAGGAGTGTTGTTAAAGTTATTATATGGGATGAATTTAGGTATGAAACCCACTAGTGAATACATGAATTCATTGTTACAAGTTATAGATATTATGCCGGTTGATTTTGATGAGAAAGATCTCTGGCTAAAACAGGGGTTAGGCCGCCTGAAGTGAACGAGGTGGAGGCGGTGGAGCTGATGGCATACACGACGCTGCATTGTGTGAATGCAGAGGGTAATTATAGACCAACCATGATTGATATTGTTGCTAATTTGGAGAGAGCTTTGGGGTTATTCACCCAAAAACTAACGGAAAACCTAACGGTCGTTAAAGTTAGGGACGTAAAGTGTTAGAAAAACAAACTTCAGGTAATCAGAGTGTTATACGCGTGTTGAACCTGTTAGTTTAGGCAAACCACAGGGACGAAAATTGCAATTTTCTCTTTTAATATTTTAGTGTTTTATATCGATGCATGCTTGTGATCCACAAACTTTGAGTATGTATTTTAGGCGATTAAAGTGTTTATGTTGTTATATATAATGTATAAAACACTAAAAAAAGGAAACTAAGTTCGTTGTTCATCCTTCGCGCATATTAACTATTATGTAAGAAATCCGTATGTTACATGGTTTTTTTTAAAGGTTGATTTCTTTTTAATCCTGTGGTCTTTGAGACTTGAACTCAAGACCTCCCACAAATTAAGAAATAAAATACGAAGTGGTGAAAGCATGGGAGCAGTCAAGTCGCTGTTCACGTCAGTGATTGTTGGACCACTACAGACACGTGTCACTATCTGGCTGGCGACATCTCTGCTCATCTGTGGGTGAATCTTCTTAATCCTTGATCTTCCGTACCTCGTACCAAAAGCTGGTGATGGACCAATATTTCGCGCGTGGACGGACGCGCGTGTATTCTTCTAAAGTGGTGATGTGGATAAGGTTGCACCACATGCGGATTGACCCCTCTCGCAAAGTAAGTTCCGCCAGAAGGTTCCGTAGGCTGGAAATGTTTCGTGACGCTGGCGGCAATTGACGCCAGGATTGCTCTAAAGAGGGATAGGGATGCCACCTTCGTAAGGATTGGGTTCCCTATCCCTTCACACTCCATCTTTAATTAATTTTATTTAAACCATCACACACGTTTGAGGGCTTTGTTGAGTTTAGTTAGTAAGGGCCTCACTACATATGCGATAGTGATGTGATTCAATTTTGCACAATGTGCAACTAAGGAGATGCTAAAATGAATATGAATGTAAATGTAGCTCTTAATACAAAGAGATACGAAGAAAAAAGAAAGCATACCTGATATATATAAAAAATAAACACAAAACATTGATTTTAGGTTGCACGGTATGTAACTGTGCCCCCTAGCAACACCACCCCATAGCGCCTCAAACACCGATTTCTGGCGTCATGGAGAACGCATAGTTCACTTCGTCATCTCCTTGGCGAGTGCTAGAGGGAGAGAAAAGGAGGCCCACCTTCTTTCAACCAGTCAAATTTTTTTTTTTTTTTTGCTTCTTTCTCTTTTTTTTTCCCTTCTAATTATTGCGAAAAGAACTTTATTCCACCACATGACTATTAAAAGTGAGGAGCTTTAAAGTTTAAACCCCCTTGTCCACATGAGATTAACGTGGCACATATGTGACAACTATACTGAGGAAAAGAAAACTAAATTTCCCTATCAAAATTAAACATAAACAAGATAAAAACCATTTAATATCACAACTATATTAGACTATGGGGTGTGGGTTGGTATGGAGCATCGGTGAGGTGATGTGGAAAGGTGCCCTGTCGGTATACACCGCCCCCATGATTGATCGGCACAATCGGTGAAAACACACCGACCTCACCGAACCTTAAATCCATTTTCCAAGAATTGGTTTTTGTCTTTTTCTACAAATTAATATTATATATATATAACTTTTTTTTTCTTTTTCTATTTTAAAAGGAAATGGGAAGGGGGGGAAGGAGGAACCATTTCCCCTAGAAAGGGGAGGGAAATAGAGGAAATAACGTGACGCTGACGTAAACAAAGGGGAGGGAAGGGGCCACACCTAGGGTGTGCAAAGGGTCAGGAACCGACCCGACCCGACCCGGACCCACTAGAACCGTATACCCTTTTATTGTTGAAATTAGGAACCATGAACCGAACCTTAAAAGACTATGTGGTTCCGGGTCCTAAAGGTTCTCATGGGTCAGGTAAAGGGTCTGACCCTCTAGAACCTTTTAATGAAAAAAAAGGTTTTAGAGTGTTACATATTCCTATTCTTTTACCATGCTTGTAAAAGAGTTCCTCCACATGGTTCTAACAATAACTCACGAGTTTCTTTTTTTTAATCATTTTTTGTTTCTTGACGTATGTTTTGGTAACAATTTTGTCATTCTCATCATTCGAAACATTATGTGAATATCAGAGCGACATACATAAATATTTACTTCAATTTTGGATATATACATTATGCATATACACATCTATGCATATACATCAAGACGAAAAATATTTCAAGAAAAATACATTGCTATTTTTATAAATAATATATTTTTAATATTGTATTAACATTACGTGAAATCAATTACAATAACATGTACAAAAGAATAATGAAAAGACTAAAAAAGAGTATTGTTTTATTTTTCCATTAACAATACATATATATCGGATCATTTTTATAAATTATTGTTTTTCATACATTATCAATATATTAATAAGTCATGTTCTAATTAAAATACAAACGGTTCTTGTGGTTCTTATATTAGAACCGTGGGTTTGGAACCGACCTGACCCGAAACTGATAATTCATATAAATCTAGAACCGCGAATCGACCCATATATTTAAAAAGGTTCAGGTCCAAGGTTCTCGTGGGTCCGAACCACGAAATGCTCACCCCTAGGCACACCCCATAGTCTTATGCCACAACCAAACAAGTAATGATAAGTGTGGGAATAGAGAAACCGTACTGGGTGTTGGGCTGGATGAAAGAAAAGCATTTTACAGTATAAAATAAATATAATAGATCTCCCTGCAAGATTTCATCTTCATCACCCACATAACACTCCATTTTAGCTTACATCATCATATCACACCCTCTAAACACACAAGCAGTACTCAGTACTAGAAACAAGCCCTACTCACTGCAACCAAATAGTAGCCATTGTAAACCACACCCATCCATCTTCCTTCAACCCAACCCAACCAACTCAACTCACATTCCCCTATAAATGGTTAAAAAAGTAACACCCTTTTCCTGTTTCTTGAATCTTGATCACATAGATTATCTTCATCATCATCCTAGAATCCTAATCTTAATAATGGGTCTTGATCAAGATTTGATTTTTAGTGTGATGATTGCAAGATTGGAGAGAGAGAGAAAGATGTAGTAAGGGAGATGGGCCCCTTTTGTTTTGTTTCAGGCTAAAGCCTGCAACAGAAATGAGTGGTACTACAGCATTCAAGAGAAGAGTCTCTCTCTCTCTGTATTTATTCATGTGTGTGAGTTTTTAAAATTTATATGGTAAATTTTAGATTTTTTTTAATAATCATACCATGATTTTAATTGTTTGTTATAATTGTATCCTGGTTTTAAATTGTTTGTCTAAATTGTCCTTTAACTTAATTAGATGAAGTTAGTGGCAGGGAAAATTTAGACAAACAATTAAAACCAGGGTACGATTACGACAAAAAATCTCAAGTTTGTACGGTTTTTTTTTTTTTTGAATGGCCAACAAATCCATGCCCGAGTAAACTTGGTACTGGTAAAATTCTCTCGTCCCCACGGGACTTACAGGATTTGCCAACACACACCAGATGCGCGGGAAGCCGGGAACCCCGTGGAATAAGTAAACCCTCGCCCCCCTCAGACTTGAACCCGGGTAAATCCGGGCCCAAGCATCACCAGGATGTCCATCCTACCAACAGGGCTGGGTAGTCAGGACTCTCAAGTTTGTACGTAAGTGACAACTTTCACCAAACCATAGGGACGATTTTAGCAGTATACCCTAATTTATAACTATAAAGTATGTGGTGATGTGTGTGTTTGGTGTTAAAACTTGTTGGGTCCATTTCCAGTTCCATTATTGTTTTGTTGGGGTTAAAATTCTACCACTCCCCTCTCCTCTCCTCTGCCTTCCCTTCCCCCCCTATTCTTTTGGCTTTTTAGATCAGAAAAACATACTTTATATGCTTTTAATGTACTCATAACTTCAACCCACAAGTGACCTTCATTTTCATGACCATTTTGTCTTGTTTTACTTTAAAAAAACCTGTGGGTATTCTTGTGTTTGCGTGTATACTTCAACTGGTATCAGAGGGAATAGTAATAGTAGTAATCATGATCATCAACTTTCTGTTTCTTGGGTTCTGTAAAATCATGGAAATAAATATCACATCTTTTTCTTGTCCATGCAAGGCATAATTCCCACTTTTACCATTTCTTATTTATTATTTTTTTAGTTCCTCCTTCCTTTTTCTTTTTTTTTTTGTTGTTGTTATAATTGGCTCAAAAGCTAATAATAAGATCCTAACCATAGGCCACATGTCTCTTTATTCATCACTGTTTTCATCCCTTTTAGCATAGGGAAATTTCAAATGAGGATTTCTTTGTTGCACACAAATTTCAGAGAAGCCACTTGTAGTTAATAATACTTTGCATAGGGGTCAAGTGTCTACAAAACAGATCCCACTAACATCTACATCATCATCCTCCTCTTCTTGACTTTTAAAGACTCTAAAAGGTGGAGGGTAGGCTACTGTTTCTTCTTCATCTCCTCTTCAAATGTTTACAAGGTTGGTTGGTTAACTTATCTTTTTTTTTTTTTTTTTTTTTTTTTTTTTTTTTTTTTTTTTTTATAAACAATTGTTTGCTACAGGATTTTGACATCCCAAGTTGGACCTTTATCTGGAAAGGATATTTGTTACAGCCCCTCTTCATTTTGTTTCTTTTTTCTGTTAAATATATACTAAATGCAAAAATGTTTAATAATTTCTTGCATTTATGGTGTTTATTGTTGCTATTACATAATATTTTGTTGTAGAATTATTTTGTTGTAGAATTGTGGAAAATTCAACCAAAACCTTTCATATCAGACTCTGCTAATCCATGCAAAAAGTTACTGGAAAGCTTGAGCTTTATGTAGTGCAGCAATTAAGCTTAATATTATAATTGATTAATGGGAAATTGTATTTTAATATCCTAAAATATTCAAAATTGGTCGTAGGCATCCCAAACTAAAAAGTTGGTTTATATATAACCTGCACTATTAACCTATTGGATTCTGGCATCCAATTTAGGTTAAGTCACTAATCCAGTTAGTTTGGGGGTGCCACGTCAGCCAAAACAGTATCGGGGTAAGTGACTTACCCAAATTGGATGTCAAGAATCCAATAGGTTAATTGTACCGGTTATTTATGACCATTTTTTTAGTTTGAGGTGCCAACAGCCAATTTCGAATATTTTAGGTTATTAAAATCCAATCCTCTGGTTAATTGACAAGTTGAATTTTTCACTAACTAAAAAAAAAAATCTTCATATTCAATATATGGCTAAATGTTAAATGATTTTTTGGAACTGTTTCCACAGGGATTTGATGGTGAGGGTTGAGCTTTGAAAAGTCACTTCTTGCCAGTAAAAATACTTCAATTCCAACTAAGAATGTGTCTTCTGTTTTATCTTTTTTGGTGCATCATTTTTGTTTCTTCCTTTGTTTGGCTACTGTTTTAAATAGGATATCTTGAGTTATTATGTTTGCACTGTTGGTTGTACTTTCAAGATGTTGAACTTATGGTATTGTTTTGATCTTTTAGGTAATCTTATTGGAATTTGAATTGATTTTATCTGAAGCTGATCATGGATAACAATGGATTCAATGTCCCAATGGGTATTCCTAGTGAGAATTTCATCATTCCAGATGAAAACTTTCAGTCTACACCCATGGCCATGGTTTCTTTTAGTCAAAAACCATATCTTGATCAAAACCACAATATTATTCCAGTTTTTCCCATGATCCCTAATGAACCAACAAATGTTTCAGCAATTACAAATACAACTGAACACCTTGATGGTAGTTTTCCTCCAAATGGTCATATGGATATTCCCATTTCTGCTACTGCTCTAGCATCTCTGCTTGCTTCCAGACACGGTCCACACGAAAGCTTAGAACACCCTGCTTTTGGTGAAGTTTCTAAAAGTGTTGTTCCAAACAACTGTTTTCCTAATAATTTGGGGAATTTTGGATATGATGGAATGCTTAATGATATGAGCAGGAAATGGGAATCCAACAAGTTTTTTACGCCTACAACCGAACGGGTCGGATTTAATACCCATCCAAACGGATGGATATCCGGCGAACATAACCCTAGGGCGAGGTCAGATGGTAATGAGCTATCTTTAAGTCTAGCCACATGTTCAAACATAAGCAATATTTCTCTGCATGGAAGACAATTGGGAATTGTAGAACAAGCGAGTTCTTGCAACAGTAAAAATGTCTCCTTAGGGTTTGATTCTAACACTAATAGGCCAATTCAGGGTTTGCCAATGTCATCTGGGTCAAATGGGTATCTTCATCTGATGCAGGAAATCCTTACGGAAATCGCCAGCTATTCTATTGGAAATCTTGATCATATGAGCTATAAGCAGATTAGTTTTGATGATTTTGCAGATGGAAATAACTGTTTTGACCATGGATTTAATCCGGTTTTGAAATCATTCGGTATTGCAGAGAAAAAGAAGCATTTGCTGGCTTTACTAGAAATGGTATGTAACCTAGTATCAAGATTT
This sequence comes from Ambrosia trifida, assembly GCA_028751855.1. Classification (NCBI taxonomy): domain Eukaryota; kingdom Viridiplantae; phylum Streptophyta; class Magnoliopsida; order Asterales; family Asteraceae; genus Ambrosia; species Ambrosia trifida. The sequence goes on from CM054128.1 coordinate 5,781,571, forward strand.
TCTTGATTATAGCTTTTAACCAACTATTGATTTGCAACCTTTTGTGACCAAAACTAAGGATTTTTTTTTTTTTTAATTTCTTTTTTCGATTTTTAATCATTATCATTAATTATTCAAAAAGGCTTCTGAATTTCAACATTTTCTGTGACCAAGAATCAGGATTTTCTTGATATCAAGTTTAAATCAATCAATTTTCTAAAAGAGACAGTAGATTTGCAACTTTTTTTTATGACCAATTCTTAATTTTGATCTTTTTGCCATTAAAGAGGCCAATAAATTTCAATTTTTTTTTTCCACCAAGAACAACAATCTTTTTGCCATTAATTGTCATTTTCACCTATCACTAAAAAAATGGATTAAAATTTAGACCTTTTTTTGACCCAACAATCACAACTTTCTGGATATGATTTTTAATAGCTAATTACAAAAAAGACTTGATAGATCTTTTTACTTTTTCTGACTAGGAAACAATAGTTTCTACTTTATTTGACGTTTTAACCAATAATTTATCAATTATTTACTGAATTTCTTAGTGAGCAAAAGGGTGTCTAGGATTGCGTTTTAAATCTGATTTTTAGATTATGACGTTTTAAAAACGCAGATAATCAGTTTTTAGTGTTTGATAATCAGTTTTTTAGGCTACCAAAACGCAATAATCTATAAGCAGCCACACCCGTTTTTCCAAAACGCATAATCTGTTTTTAATAATCAATCCCAAACACCCCCCAAGAATGCAGATTTTCTTGATTGTGATTCTGTACCAGTTATATCTATATCCAAAAAGCCTTAGAAAGTTTCCAACTTTTTCATGACCAAGAATCAAAATTTTCTTCATGTTATCATTTAACTAAGAACAAAATTTCTGAAACTCTTTGTGATCCAGGTCGATGAAAGATATAACCAATGCATAGATGAGATTCACACGGTGGTGTCGGCTTTCAGTGCAGTAACCGAATTGAATCCTCAAATACATGCTTGTTTTGCTCTTCATACAACTACTTTCTTTTACAAGCATCTAAGGGAGAAAATAAGTAATCATATACTATCGATGGCTGCCGATTTCAGTACTAGGGAAGAAGAGCTTTCATCTTTTGTACCAAAACAATGGCATCTTCTGCAGCTAAGAAGAAAAGAACATCAACTATGGAGGCCCCAAAGAGGGTTGCCGGAAAAGTCGGTTTCTGTGTTACGAGCATGGATGTTCCAGAACTTTCTTCACCCGTACGCTATTTGCTAATACTATAACTTAAATTTACAGAATGTTGTATTATGGTTTATTATAATCTTGCATTTGCTTGCAGGTACCCTAAGGATGCAGAGAAACAACTGCTGGCTGTAAAAAGTGGATTGACAAGGAGCCAGGTACTATACACATCAAGTACCTTACTGTATAATTTAGAGGTTGCAACATGGGCGGGTCAGACAGTGTTTCAAGAGATGGGTTTGGGTCAAAACGAGCTAGAACTTTTACTCCTAAAAATTAATAGCTGTTTGTATATGATTACAGGTATCTAATTGGTTTATAAACGCTAGAGTTCGTTTATGGAAGCCGATGATCGAGGAAATGTACATAGAGATGAACAGGAGGAGGATTCGGGATGAAGAAACAACTAGTAACCACAGAATCCAGCAATATCATATTTGAGCATGACTGCATTTGTTCTTTAATCTTGTATCTTCTGCTTATTATAAAACTCAAGCCATTTTATGAACTTCAATCTAAGTATATATAACTTAATAATGATTTATATTATATCTGCTACTGGTTCTAATTAGTATTTCCATCTAGAGGTGGTCGGATCATGACGTTAAGGGTCAACAGATTCAGTTCAAAGTTTAGGTTAATTCGAAAAAAAGAATGTGTATATATACACTTTCACTCTATATTACATTCTTTGCCCCCATGCATATTTTCATGTTTGACTACAAGAGTACTACAACAAAGTAGAGTGCCTTACCAGGGCTGTAACTTGGACTAGATGCCACCCATGGTGATTAATGATTTATTTGAGAGGTTTATAATCGAGTCAGCAATCACCCTAGCACTTGATTTCATGTAACCGCCTGAAACATACCTTTTCCATCAATTAAAATGAAAAAGCGAAATAAAAATATATTTTACACAAAGATGATGTTTTTGAACCTGATGTCAGCATTACGAGCGGAATATTTTTATTGCTGGCAAACTTGAAGACCTTCTCATCTCTCATTGTTACCCCATGAGGACTAATCTGTTATATAAATCATCTGATCATAATATACTCTAAAGCGCAATAAAAATTTCCTCTTTGTATGCTTGATTTAACAGCCAAAAATAAAGCTAGCACTACCTTAAGTCTCCCTAACGGGTCGCCATCCAAAATATCAGTTCCAGCGTTATAAATAACCAGTTCAGGATCAAATGCATTCTCTGCAACCTAAGATTTCATTCCAGGAACCAATGACAGTTAATGTTATTCAAAGAAAAATTTCAGACTTAATAATCCAAAACTAACATGTACCTGAAGGGCTTCATCCAACATCAGTAAGTACTCCTCTGTAGCAGTCCCACTCTGTCCACAACGGCACAACATATAATTATGTAAAGTTGACTGACATAATTTATAGTAAATTTAATGAAGAATGACTCACTGGAACTTCAACTCTCTGATCGATATATCTCCTGGCCTCATAATCCTAAATAAGATAACATCATGGTGAAGGGAAATAATCTCATTGTTTTGGGGGGAAAATGAAATTATGTATGATTCATGAGGAAACTCACAAATGGATAGATATTAGGATTATACATATCCAGAATATAAACTCTTCCTGCAAGTAACAAGATTTAGTGAGTTGACTAATTTGGTTATGTATCATATAACGTGAAAAGGGCATATAGGAAGCATACTGTCATTTGAAAAATCCTTTTCATGTCCGTTCCCTTGATGAGCATCAAGATCAATTATCATCACCCTGAATGTAGTTTAAATTTTAGAAAGGATTAGAAGGATTGAAAGTCAGTTCATCAAATGCGGTTAAATATCCAACTGAGGTAATAAATTTGTAAATCACATACCGTGAAATGTTAAGACGGACGAATGCATAGTGAATGCAAAGAGATATGTCAGCATAAACACAAAATCCTCCGCCACGATCTGCACAACAATGGTGGAAGCCGCCACCTACATTGATAGCACACCCTCGTTCTTTAGCTAGTTTAGCTGCCAAAATAGTTCCTCCTACCTAAACTAAAAGTAAAGTTAACATAGAACACATTGGA